>CM034147.1:881662509-882967389 GCA_019776745.2 Taxus chinensis
AAAAAAACTAAGGGGGTGGACTTAAGCACTTACTAGTAGGAATCACAAGTTTAAGCCCTCATATGACCAACCATATGACCAAGGGCTAAGGAATTGTATGGGTGGCAAGTTTACAGTCGTTTTTGGGGTTTTGTCAGCATTCGAATCCAGTGGAGCCCTCCATTTTGTATAAAAATGCATGTTGCAACAGAAGACTAAGAAATTTTGAATATATGAATATAAAAAACTCTTGTTTGCAAAATAAAACTTACACGTGAATGTTTACAGCATCTACCACTTTGATACCATAAAAGGAATGATAACCAAATCATTCCAAGCCACAAAGAACTTAGATGCTAATAAAACATCACACTCAATAAGCTGAAAGCAATTCGTCATAATAACTTTACAAAAACATTTGCAAACAAATGAACAACAATATCATATAGTATTATGGAACTCTATGCGGTACAATGAGAAGGAACCTTGCTTATATATGCAAAGAAGATCAATATAAGAACTACTCAAGACCATAGATCAAACTATAAATTAAGGAGCTATAAAACAAATAACTAGTCAAGACCATAGATTTAGGAAAAAACTAAACAACAAAAAACTAGTCAAGACCATAGATCAAAGAAAGAACTATAGATAACAACTAGATAATATCCTCATAATATCTAAATAAAATAAAAAAAGAAATATCAACACATAAGTGGGTGAGGATAAATAAAATAGAAGGTAAATAAAGTACCTGGGTGAACATGAGCTAAGGTAAACAACCTACTCTAACAATTTCAATATCATGATCTAATATTCTAATTTACATTTTAAAATAACTTAAATATAATATTGTGCTATATATTTATATTTTAGAATATGTAAATTTTATTTTACATTTAAAATAATTATATATGTGTTTGTGTGTGTGTATACACACACACATATTTCAATCAAATATATATATAATTTTATTTTAATTTATCAAATACATTTTGTGTCATATTTGTGCCACTTAATTGTGGGCAAATTTATGTTTAGTGTCATATATAGGCGGCGCAATTGTGGTGCAAAAGTGACGCTAATAAAAATGTTTGCGCGCTTCATTTTTACATCACTTTTATGCCACTAAAATTAATGTCATTTTCTCAAAGAAACACAACTTAAAATACAAATAAATGTCGATTTCTAATGCAATTTCAACCCTAAAAGTGAGTGTTTTCACATTTAGTACGGTAGTGTGTCTAATTTCTTCTCTAAAACAATTTGTCTTTCTTCACCATATTTATTCACAATAAATTATTAGTTGGATCTATAGGCATGAAAAACAACAAAAACATTATTATTACCATTATTATTTAACTTCCATGACCATCGGTGCTTCATAAGATCCTTGACTTGTTCAAGATTATTCTTTCTTCTTATAGCACGTGATCTCCATATGTCACATTAAGTGCACTTATGTTTCTTCTCCTTGCCCTTATGATTGCTTTGTGATCACTATCATGAGAGCCACTCCCATCATTTTCCTTCTCACCTACTTGAGCTTTCCTCATATGCTCCATTGTCTTGGTTTACCATGGATTCAAGTTTTTCTTTCTACATATTGTATGAATCTAATGATTGAAATTCATTACACTAATGATTGTGATCACTAACATGAGAGCCACTCCTATCGTTTTCCTTCTCACCTACTGGGGCTTTCCTCATATGCTCCATTGTCTAGGTTTACCATGGATTTAAGTTTTTCTTTCTACATATTGTATGAATCTAATGATTGAAATCCATTACACTCAACTTTCTAAGCTTCTATTTTAAAACAGGGAACACATGGTGGTAAGTCTATGTTCCTTCCTTGCTCCATCATTGGGTCCATCTAGGAAGGAAGTGTGGAAATAAATACACCATATGGTGACTTCACATGCTCAAGATGATCTCAATAATCTAATAATCAATTTTGTATTCCTTACCACACTGCTCCCACGGGTAAATAAAATCCTTTGCATGAGACATATAATCCTTAATCTTATCAAAAGACAAAGGATCTAATGTTGCTAGCTCATAATTAACCCAACTTTCCCAAAGAACTTGCTTAAGACATTCATCACCTCCTTCAAAGTATTGCAATTTTGCATATGAAAATGAAGTTCGTGTGAAGTGTGACTTAACGTAATCCCAATTTCATGATGCTCCCAATTATAGAATGTATCTTGCTTATCTTTAGAGAAAGGAACTTTTACATCCCCATATAGAATCAACCACAATCCTTGATCCTCAAGGAAATTTCAATGAATGACACCAACATATGAAAATTGTGAGAAAACACTAGGACGCCTGGAATAGGAAAATGTAAAAAACATAATCGACCCATTAAGAAGAGATCAAATGAAGACCGTATGAAAAAATTGTGGTCTTTTGAAGTTTAAGTACAAATCCCTACAACATGCAAATTTTGAATTAAAATCACAAAAATTCAAATTCAAATTTTGGTGAGAAATCCTCTTAGTGCACCCTCATTGATCATGCACTCACTATGCATCATATACTTTGCTAATGTGTCATTATGTGATTCATTGGAAATTTTGACTAGGCAAAAATGCATAAACAGCAAAAAATGGCCTCTAATAACAGTGTTAAAAGATGTGAGTAGAGAGATAAGAAGATGAATCAGATGCACACATAGTAGATTGTGTGTGTTTTATTCTACTATGCAAGAGATAGGTACAAAATGGTTTAGTTGGTTACAGTGGAACATTAGTTAATACATAACTAATATCAACTTAATTATAAAAGGTAAGCCTTATATGTTAATACCCCCCTCTTAAGGCTTACACTACAAAAAGCCAAAAAAAACCATACATACAGACAATTCAAATAACAAAACCAAATAGAGTCATGCATTCTTTAGAAGCTCTCTTTGAAAATGGTTCTTTGACTAGGTAGAAGTCCATCAAATTACCTCATAACCTTCGTAAAGGTGTAGCTTCCGAGCTAAATTCTCGAGTTCCCCTATTCCACCTCCCCAAACACCCAATTTATGAACCACCTGAATTATTAGACAACCATCCATGTTGAGTTACATCCACAAAGCTCTTTCAAATTATCTCATGACCCTCATAAGGATATAAGCGCCGAGATTCACAAACTCCCGAGGTAACTTGGGATCCATCCAGTTAATCTTTATCTACACTAGATCCCTTCCTATCTTCAAAATGTGGGCTTTTGTAAAATATGTATTCTTCATTAGTGAACGTTTCACCACATTTAGCATCTAGTAGATCTTCAATAATGGTTATAAGAACTTTATTTGATTTGGCTTTCGCCAAGATTTTTACTTTCCAAGTGTGAAAGGCGAGGCCAGAATATTTGTTTAATAGAATTTCCATTTCTCAGATAAAATGCCTCAAAAAAACCCTTCCCTAAAAAATAAAATGATCTTCAAATTAACGCAGCGATGGAAGTAGAGTTTGAATACTTGAATTTTTTATTTCAAATATGAGAATCTATGCAACATGAATTTTAAAAACTAATATTTTTTGGTTTTACAACAAAGAAAAGAAAGTGTACAAGGTATGTGCCCTCGACAACTGTGCTCGAATAATGTTTGAAACTTTAATGATGAATGTCAAACCACTGCTCAAGTCTAATTTAGAAGCCAACAATGGCTAAAAGTGCGTATTTCCTGCGTGCTCTAATAAAAGGACTACGACCATTGATTGTATTTTGATGTGCCCTAACACTTTGAAACGACAGCAAATTTGTCTAAAAACACGACAAAAGTATCCCCTAGCAGTGCAATCATACATAAAATCGTGTTTTCACCAAATATAATACAAAATAAGTAAAATGTCAGAGAAAAGACTTTGAATGGTATTTCAAAAATCATGTCTCGTTATGCTCTACTGATTGTCCTTTTCTAGAAATCATGAATGACCTTATTCGCATCTATATTCGTTATTATTTTCTTCAAAAATTGTGATTATATGTTGGTGTTTTCTCCATGAACTACTTTTTTCTTCATGTTTGGAGTTTTCTACACAAACTCTTGATATTCATCTATCTTCCCACATCCTTGCATGCCCTACCAAGTACTAATAGCTCTAATACCAATGTTAGAAGATCTGAACAGAGGTAAAGAGGAGGAATTAGAATGCACACTTCGCAAATCGTGTGTATGTCATTGTATTATGCAAGAGATAGTTACAAACCGGTTGATGTAGTTACAACCAGACATTAGTTACCGCATAACTAAGTAGGAGTTCATTATAAAAGGTAAGCCTTATATTCTAATAAATAGAAAAATGCATTGCACATTATCATAAAATGTATTGCACAATATATATTTGCATGAAAATCATCTAAAAAGTATTGCATAGTATCATAAAAATACCATAAAACAATGAACGAAAACACACAGAAAAATCAATAAGCACCTTTGGTTATGTTGCTAGTTTGTAAATAGAGGTTCTTAATGTTTTATGTCAATTTTCCTCCCATATTTCTTCTTGTCTAAGTCAAACTTGGTTCATAATGCACTAATCGAAAAATAATATTCAGAATGATGTTTCTTGTAACTATCTAAATCTTAGTTGACAAGTTGTAGTTTGAAGACTACTCCCTTTACCACCCTGACAAATGGTTTACCTATTTTCCAACTATAAAGTGTATGACCCTCATTTTCATTCACTTTTCTTCAAAATCATTAGCATTAGCAAGCAATTATTAGCATTTTAAATATTATTTGAGAAAATAACTTTTGGCATATCCCATATTTAACATCTAACTTGGTGGATGTACTTTAAGAGGATGTTGAGACACAATATTGAAGAAAACTATTTTAACTACCTAAAGGAGTGAGTGGGCGGATTCACAAACGGTCTACAAAAAATGGCATCATATTAATCATGTCCTCAAAATCAGAATAGCTGTGAAAATTAGTGTTAATCTGGAGGGGAAGAGGGGTGGGCATGGGGGCGGGACCTATTGTTATGTCATGAAGAAACAACTTAGAAGATCAAACTTCTGTCCCAAAGACAAACCACCAAAATTCAACTCATAACCAAACACAAAACAAAACATTTATGCACAACTCAAGTCATGGATAAAAACATGAACTGGAATAGCAAGTTCATTATTTATCGGAAAACATGTTGCCCATATGGACACCATGCACTTCATCATATGTATGATTTTTTCCATCATTTTCTAAATAGACCTCATTAGACATTTTGAAAATGCTCCCACAATTTGAAAATGGCATATTAACACTCCGCTGTAAACCACTTTTATTGATATCAATGGTTTATTCCAATATTGTTGGAAAAGAACCATTAATCTGGCCACTAAATTTGTATTCTTTATGATGCCAAAACATTTGGTATAGTACTAGTGTATTATTTATAAGAAGCAAATTACATCACGGGTATTCTTTAAGATGCCAAACTGTTTGGTATAGTACTAGTGTACTATTTTTAAGCAAATTACATCACAATATGATTCACATGAAATTCAGCATAACAAGATATGATTTCCACATTTATAGACTTGACAAAAGATGTTTGGTTTAGCAGCCTGTATACACAACAGATATTTGCAGACTGCCAAGCTTCAATGACCACCTTCAAGGAAAACTCTATGATAATGAAAAATATTTTGCCTGTCCATCTTCTTTGCATGGACATGGCTAACACTAACATTTACAAATCATTCATAGAAGGTTTGACTCTGTGCTTCGCACAACTAGTGTATACCTTTACAGTTCAATATGAAAAAGTGCATCTCTTATGCACTTTGCATGGTGCATCTCTTATGCACTTTGCATAGCTATTGCATAGAATGAAAGTTGCTTTGGGACTTGACAATTCTCAAAGAACCATTCCTCTTCAAGAATTGCAAAATCACATGGTCCTTGGAATCTTCTTTCCTAGATTACCAAGTTTTTGATTGTGGCACACAAATAACTAATGAATCATAGCTCAAGTTTTAGAAACGTGCCATCAAAGTTATCAACCAGTAAGCAACTTTCAACACACTTGTTTCTTTGGCTCTTTGGCATGATCTTGAGAAGCAAATGATAGTTCTAGGAGTTTCAAGAACAGATCACTTGCATTGTGTTAGTATTATTTTTTTTTAATATTTAATGAATTAGTTCTCTGGCTGAGGTAAAAGAATAAGCCTTTGCAATGGTTTGAGAGAAGCCATGAGTTGTGCAAATGTGGGCCGTAAACTTGGATCACTGCAATAAAGAAACAAAAGGAGGTTTTTGTTAATAAGGAAAACATATCAAATACATGGACCTTTCTCATTAATTGGCTTTCGAGAAAAGAATAGAGATGAGATTTTTCTTGTAAAGCCACAACATAGCAGGCACATCTTTGCAGTCTAACTAACCAACCGTGATTGTTCATGAACATTAGTCTAAATTCTTTCTTTTTTCTCACTCAAGGCAATGTAATTTAAAACACATAAGATTCACATACTTTTGCCAACATGAACTGATGATCCTTGCAACCATGGGATCAACCTCTTTGGGAATATCAAGGCGGCGATCTTGGAAACCAACAGCACCGACCACCTGCATGGGATTCATTCCACTCCAGGGCATGCGCAATGTAGCCAATTCCCATAAGATCACACCAAAACTATAAACATCACACCTGCAAAATAATTATGATACTTTATTGAATGTGAAAGGTTGAATAATAATATGTGACATGAAATATAACCTATGGTACATGAAATCATAGGTTATGAAATAGAAATAAACGTTCAATGTAATCACTCACTTTTCATTTGATAGTTCATTCCGCAAAACTTCTGGTGCCATCCATTCTGGCTATAATACAAATGAATATGTGTAAGCTATAACATATCTTTCTAACATCAAAACATGTGAACGAAGAATGAAATAATATGCTTGGAGTCTGAGCCAGAATGCCATATGTATGTCCAATTATCTAGTAGCAATTCAAGTAAATATCTTGAATATGTTAAAAACTTAGTAAAATTTAAAAGCCTTGTAAACGCATGCAGCATACTACTTGTACAAGTTTGAATTCAATATCAGTTGAGAGCGCTCATGCAAATATAATGCTTGCCCGAGTCAAATAAACACGTCCCACAAACTAAATACGAAGATTCTATTTGTCATATTTCATTAGCATATAAAACTACAAATTTCAACCATTTAGTCAGCAAGGATTATGAATTTCACACCGTTCCTGCAGTAGACTTGGAAGACAAAAATGTGTGGTGCTTCAAGCGTGACAAGCCAAAATCACAAACCTGCAGGGAATTACGAATGTTAAACGACAAACAAAGACACATGGGTGCTTACGAACAAAATTTTAACTCAGCACATCCTTAAACAATTGATAATGGCACCCACTTTTCAACTATAATTACATTTGAGTTTCTCGTAGAAACTTACATATGTATGTTTTTATGATGAGATTTGTTGACCTTAACAATGAAACTAGTCATTTCAACATAGACCAATATTTGATACAATAAAAAGTAACATTGCACATGACATTGATAGAATATCGAGTGGATCCTTTTTAAGTAGAATGGTCATTATCGAAAATGAAATACAGTTTTTTTAACAATGCTTGTGATCATAGTTACCTTGAGACATGGGGATAAAGTTACTGACAGGGACAGGGACACCATTCAAATCAGGGTACGTGAGTAAATCATACAGATATGGCTATATTGTATATAAAAGCGGCCACCTAAAAATGTGGGTACGGGGACAGGGACATGGTCCTTGTCCCTATACTGGAGTTTTCTGGTAACTAGTGATCCATCCACATGAAAACAATGATTTTGAGGTCAGAACAAAAGCTATATGAGAAAGTTATGAACATTGAAGTTTTGCCACATTTAAAGTAGTTCTAATTTTTCAAGTTTAAAGTTAGCCAATGAGATGTTCTTTGAATTATGGATCATCCTTTGCCAAAGAAATAGTGATGCCCCAAACTTGACTACAACTTTTTACCATTACATTACTAGGTTTCGTTCAAATAAAGTTACATAGTTTGGTGTGGCATGATCATTAATTAAATAATACAGGACACGGCATTTTGTAAATGAGCACACATCTAAAATTGTAATGTAAATGGGATTACTTTTATTTTGAGTTATGATTGGTGGTTGTATACATGATATTCGAGTGGTAGTTGCCAACCAACACACCCATCATGGTCAAACCTATATTTACATCTTTCATTGACAATTGAGAGAGCCATCACCTGCTCTTCCCATATTGTTTTGCCATTTCTAGATATCTTGTCTCTTATCTATGATTTAGTGTTGTTGATCTGAAAGGTGATAGCATCATTTTTGTGTGCATTATATGTTGCTTCTTTCTTATAATAGTTTTCTCTTGATGTCCTAACCAGTCCTATTATGCAAAAAAATAGGATCTTTTGCCACCTGATTAGGATCCAAAATGATCACATCCCTGCAGTTACATGGTAGTAACTAGTACCCACTATCCCAGCTTGCATGGGAATTGTTTTTTGGAAATAATTGGAACTTTAGAATTGCTGTCCACTTCTTCTCCAAAGTCCTTCAATGAGCTCAATGTATATTTCTTTCTATTCTTCTATAGAGTGTAGGTGTTTTCTCTACCATCGTGTATGGCCATTGACCATTCTATCAAATTGCCATACTCTACCTAATAACACATGACACACATCCATGGGTATGATATCACATAAAACTTTGTCTCTTTAAGACCCAATCTGGAAATTGACCAAACATTGTCCATTCACCAAGATTTGATCGTTGCCATCTTTCCAACAAAGACACCTTGTATGGATTTGTGTGTCTGATCATTTTCAACCAATATTGCAGGGGGGCGCGTCCCCCCCAAAATTTTGTCATCCCGAAGACAGGGGATGTTTTGGAGACTCGGAGATGCCATGGGGACGTCCCCCCACCGTCCCTCAGTGCCACCAGCCAACAAGAAACGTTCCCAAAATGTTTCCTCCAAAAAAGGGACATTTCCAAAATGTTTCCTTTTTGGGGGACTTCTAGGAGTGTCTAAGCCATCCCGAAGACTTCTAGAAGTCTCCGAGACGTCTCGGAGACTCCCAGGCGTCCCCCACAGCTAAGGCTGCTTTTTTTAAAAAAACTACTTTTAAAAAATTACACCCACAACCCTAACCCTAATAGCTAATGGGCCTCACCCACCCCCTAAACACTCCAAAAGAAAATATAAGTGTTACACCCTCACTCCAAATCATAATCAAAAAATCAACGCAATGCAAAAGTGAAAGCATTGACAAGCAAGACTAAGAGCAATGGCATTGGCAAGCAAGAGTGGGAGCATTAGAATTAGCAAGCAAGACTGAGAGCATTAGCAAGCAAGGGGGACACCATTAGCAAGCAAGAGGGGCAACATTAACAACTCAAGTGCCAAGTATTCATTGCTCAATCGTTCACCTATTTTCAACACGTTCATCAAGCCTTCAAGGTAAGCCACGACCCGTAGCACCACGTAGTTTATTTTTTTAATTTTTAATTTCAATTTAGAAGCATAAATTATTCGATAAATTAATTAAAATTTTGATTTTAGGGTTGTCGAACTGTTGTTTTTTAGAACAGCAGTTACACAACCCTAAAATCAACATTTAAGTGTTTCCAACTTTCCATTTAGATATTTAAGTATTAGATCATTTTACTATTTTTTAATTTTTTAATTTATTTATTAAATTATTAAAATATTTTAAATAATTTTAATTTTATAATACTAGTATAATTAGAATTTCATCTTTTGTGTATCCTTTGCTTTTGCGCTTCGTGCGACCTAAAGTAAAAACAAAAGTGAAATTCTTTTGTCTCGACTCTTGAGTCATTGCAAAAATATTTTAAAAATAACTTATTTATTAAATTATTAAACTATTTTTATATATTTTTAATCTTATAATACTACTATAATTAGAATTTCATCTTTTGTGTATCCTTTGCTTTTGCGCTTCGTGCGACCTGAAGTAAGAAAAACAAAAGTGAAATTCTTGTCTTGACTCTTGAGCCATTACAAAATTAATCATTTATTAAATTATTAAACTATTTTTAAATATTTTAATTTTATAATACCAATATAATTAGAATTTCATCTTTTTTGTATCATCTACTTTTGCGCTTCGTGCGTCCTTAAGTAAGAAAAACAAAAGTGAAATATTTTTGTCTCGACTCTTGAGCCATTGCATTATTAATAATTATTATTAATAAAATAATTAAATTAATTTTTAACCAATAAATTTTATTTCTTGTTGTGTCACCATGAGTTCTACTTCTGACAGCATGAGTGATGAAGAGGGAGAGCAAGAGCCTATGGGGGTTGAATATGTGATGGGGGTTGAGGGATGTATTTCTATTGGGAGTGCAGCCAAACAATTTAATTGCCCTTCCAAGTTATTGAAACTTTTACCAAGGGTCCCTTTGAGAAAAGGTCTCGGTTAAGTCAATTTGCAACGAAATAAGTAAGACCTAGGGCAACAGGGGGCTCTAGGACATGGAAGTGTCACTTTTGTCAAGTTGAATTTCAAGGCAGCATTACATGAGTTAATGCACACCTCCTTCGCATCCAAGGTAAAGGAGTGGGGCCATGTGATAAGTTGTCATTAAAACAAAGGGCTGAACTTAATAAATTGTGGGGTTGCAATAGTAATACGGAAGGTAAACCTGTACCTACTAGTTTGGCAACGAGGAGTGTTACTCCTACTAGTGCTAGAACTTTCCAAGGTGCACAACCTCCTACTTATCCATCTAGTTCAACTTCAGTAGCAGTAGAACCTAAGGGGAAACGCAGAATAATAGGTAGCAACGATGTTGCAAACACAGTGGCAGCGTTATAAAATGTGCAAAATAAAGATGATGCAGATGATGCCATTGGCAAACTCTTCTTTGCTTGTGGGATTCCATTCCATGTGGCTCGATCTCCTTATTATAAGGGCGATGTGGCAAAATAACAAGAGCAAGACCATCATATGTGCCACCAAGGGAGACAAAATTGAGGACAACAATCTTGGATAAGAACTATCCCAAGATTAATATTCTAATGGAGAAAGTGAAGGCCACTTGGGTCACTACTGGATGCATCATAATCATGGATGGGTGGACGGACATTAGGCATCATCCACTCATCAGCATCATGGTCACATGTATAGAGGGCCCTTCCTCAAGGCTATTGATTGTTCAGGGCATGTCAAGGATGTTGATTTTCAGTTCCAAATTCTTAGAGATGTTATTGAGGAGGTTGGACAGGAGAATGTGGTGCAAGTTGTGACGGATGCAGCCTATGTATGCAGAGTTGCAGGGGAGTTGATTGAGGTGGCCTACAAACATATTTGATGGACTCCTTGTTGTGTGCATGCCATGAATAATGCACTCAAGGACATGAAAAATATTGCCTAGATGAAAGAGGTTGTGATAATGCTAGAGATGTGCAGATGTTTGTCTGCAACCACCACACTTCATATTCACTCTTCAGGACCTTCTCTAAGGAGTTTGTGAAACCTGTAGAGACTAGATATGCATCATATTTCATTCTCTTGGAGAGGATGCTTGAGTTGCAAGAGTCATTGCAACTAATGGTCATGACAGTAGAGTGGAATCGATGGCCTGATTCCAAGTCTGAGCAAGGGAAGAGGGTGAAGGAGGTGGTGAAGAGTGACACATTTTGGGCTGATGCAAAATACATTGTCTCTTTCATTACTCCAGTCTTTAGAGTCATTACATATGGGGACTCTAATGCACTTAACCTTGGAGAGGTGTATGAGTGCATTGACAGTATGTTTGCGGAAATGAAGTTCATTGTACGAGAGAAAGACCCCACATTACAATTCTATAGAACCATATTCAACCAATCATTTATCGGAAATGGGAGAAGCTCAACACTCCCTTGCACGTCGCTCCTTATGCATTAAACCCAAAGTGGTATGTACAAAGGCCTAGCAAAGTTACCCCTATACAAGATGCAAAGGTGAAGAAGGGGTTCATGAAGGCTATTCAGAAAATGTACAATTCTATAGATGCCAACACTATTTGTATGGAGTGGACAAGATTTCCCACTCTGAGGGGATATTCAGAAGAGGCCAAGATGGATAGGGAGACCATGACACAGGAAAATCCAATTTTGTGATGGACTATGCATGGGCTTGATTCTTTGACAACCACTCTAGTTATTCGCTTGTTGTCCCAAGTTTCTAGTTCTTCTACATCTGAGAGGAACTAGTCTACTTATGGTTTCATCCACTCTATGAAGAGGAACAAACTTACCTCTAGGAGGGCGGAGAAGCTTGCAGTTGTACATAGTGTCTTGCATCTCAATGACTGCAACACACTTACATACAAGGAGAGGGATGTAGAGCTAGAGGAGCCATCTCAAATTGATGATGATGTGGCACAGACAGGGTTGGTTGGCATCAATTTGGAGGTGCTTGATCATGAGGAGTCTAGCAGCTCGAGTGATGAGGACATTGAGGAGTTTGGTGCAGCTGCAGACTTTGGGGATGAATGATGATTAGACTCATTACGTTGAGCCACTGGCCAACTGTACTTGAATTTTGAATGTAATCATCATTTTGAATAAATATAAATATATTGATATTTGGCTTTTTCATTGTTCAATGCAATGTGTATAGTATTTCAGAGTTTCATTCATTGTTCCTTATACATTTTTTTATAACTAATTTTTCAAGTACTATATATATTTGTGTCGTCATCCCTCGCCATCCCCAAACCAAGGCCCTTGGCCCCCCTGTCTTGAAGACTCGTCCAGAGACTTCATGGAACATTGTTTTCAACCCAAGCTTATCTACCGTCTCATATGACACAAAATTATTTGTGCTGCCACAATCAATAATGACCTTGCATCACTTACCTTCATATTTGCAAATGGTTTGGAAAAGATTCTTCCTTTATAACAATACTCGTTCATCCACCATTTCAAGGTTTAGCAACCCTCTAGCTTCTCCATTTATGATTCTTCCACACGTTCAAGTGATGCAACTGACTCTTTATCTACTTGTACAATAAGAGTTTTGGCTTCATTTCTCCTATTGTTTTTGTTTTGTACTTGTGGGCACTCATAAGCTCAGTGATCAGATTGTCTACCGATAAATACTCTTCCTCTACCATATTTCCCTCTTCCTCTAGAAGGATATGGTCTTATCTTGCTGCATGATTATGATTATAAAACATACTAGCTTCTCCTTCATGAGTACGATGTCTTCTTCCAGCATTCGGTTGACGTCTTCCCCTTGAAAATATGCCTCTACATTTTGTTGTAGTTAGTTCTCTTGTTGACAACTTCTCTTTGGCTTTCAATGCAAATTGGTAAGCCTCTACCATATCGTGCAATCTGACAATACCAAGCACATCTTGTATGTTAATTCTCAGTCCATCTATTATCTTGCAACCTTCTCTTGATCAAACTCGTGGTGACCCAACCATATGCTAATTTTGTAAAAATTTTGGTGCAAACGTTTATGCTAAGCTCCCTTTGCCTCAAGTTTTGCAATTTTTTCAGCAAGTCCAACTGATAGTCTGAAGGTATAAACTAGCCCTTCAATTTGGCAACCATTCCATCCCACCAACTAATGTTTTCTATATCCCTCCTATTCCTTTCAGTTTGTACTTCCTTTCACCATAGGATTGCATGACCTTTCAACTTGGTCAGCAACTTTCACTCTCCTTGGGTCTTCCACATCATCAAACTCAAAGTACTGCTCAATCTCTACAATCCAATCTATCAACTCCTTGGGATGCAAAGTTTTGATAAGGTGGAAACTTCCCTCTCAGTTCCTCTACCAATCTTTGAGATAGCTTTAATGAGCCTATTTCCCATACATTCAGCTGCTGCTCATGTGCTTGCTCTACTTTTCCCTCTACACCTATTTCTTCTTCATCAGTCACATCATCTCTTAGTACAAAATCTCTTTTGTTGCTTGCTTCCACAACATCCAATCTTTCTTCCATTTCTCTTAGCAATCTAGCTACTTGATCTAGTCTCTCGGCCATGTTGGCAACTGCTCTCCTTTGAGGCATCTTGACACTCTTGTCAATCACAACCTACTGCTGTAATCGCTCGGATTACAATTTTATGTAGGCAATGTCAACTCTCACAAACTGGATTCAAAAACAATTCGGATACCTAATGAAATAGTCAAGGATGGGTTGCCAACTGAACAACAACCCTTTCCTTGCAAACATGGACCAATTCACTCGGTTACAGGCACCCACACAAAATGTACACCAGACAAGAAACTAAGATCACAACATCATTCAGTGTTGATGACAAAACCAGAGAGTTAGACATAAAAAACATCACTAGTGTGTTCTAGTATTACAGACATGAAGAAGAGATGTACAATACTAGCCATGTTTAGGATTTGACACACCCGCCACTCCTCTTTGTTCTCCCTAGGCCAATACCACACTCCCTAGTGAGCATGAAGCTCCTGCAAAATCATATTTCTCTTGAACTTTTGTTGTTTCTCTCCCCCGCTTGCTCCATTGCCCCCACCTATGGGAATATTGGCTTCGGGTTTCCTTTCTACTTCGTCTCTTTTCCTTTCTTCTGTTTTTGGGAACTCGTTTGAGTTGTCCCCGCTCGCACTTTGTATATTATTTGGACTGCAGTCCCATTGACCTACTTTTGTGGTCATTCGTTGGACATTAATATATTTATCTTATCTTATCTCATTCATGAGAGTCTCTTTGAACTCTTCCTTTCTTGAAAAACGCTCCAAATGATAAAAATCATCATTCTAGGCCGTTACTCTACATATGTAATGTACCCTCTTTAACACGAACTCACCATGAGACCCTTTTATCCCTAGTTGACTTCCAAGGGGCTTAAAGGGAAATGTAAGGGAAGTACTTTATCGTTATATTTTTAAATTGCTTTATCAAGCCTTGTAATATTTGTAAAAAAACAGCTTTAAGTTATAACGATTAATTAGAAAGCGGGAAAATTTAATGATAAAATAAAACATAAAGGTGGTCACTTTAATTTAATGAAGTGCACCTACCACATGGAGCGACCCACATGGAGTAGTGTGCCCAAAAAAAGTATAAAAGAAGATCAGGGGTTCATTTGTAATCATCTTGAAATCATATCTTATGACCAAGCAATTTTGCTTCTTTATGAGCTTTTGAGGACAAAACCCCTTGAGAGTCAGCTATTGAGGATGAAACCCCTCTTTAGTAATCAGAAAATGAGGACGAAAACCCTCATTTCTGCCCTGTTCAGCGCTACAAGGGACCAGCATTAGGCAAAGAGGTGTGGCACACCATTTCCAACAGTTGGGAAGCCTTTTGGAAGGCCTTTTCATAGTTGACATCACCCCCTTAAGGGTTGACGTTTCCCTTGGAGGTTGCTGCAGCTCCAACCAGCACTTTCCCTCGATCTCCAGCAAATTATTCAGTTTCTACGGGATTTCCAACGCCAAGTTTGATTGATATTTCATTGTTTTCAGAGCTATTTTGCATTGTAATTACTGACTGAAGTTGTTATTTCCAGCCAGTAAATAAAATTCAGATATGTTTTTTCATCTGAAATAAAACGTGAATTTCGTTTCAAAAATTATTGCGAGTATTTTCCCGATGCTTTTGAATTTTTTGCAAGGGTTTGGAGTGAAGGAATTCAAATTCTTAATTTATTGCATAAGGGTTTCAGGCAATTTCAGATCTGCTGTGTTTTTTTAAAATAATGGATATTGCAGTGGTATCATAGCTTGATTCTCCCAGCCTGTGGAGGAAAATCAGTTCTGAACGCACACAGATGTACAGGGTTTCAAATACCAATATCAAAGAAGAACTTCAGTGAAGGGTACCATTGGTGATCGAGATCAAAGACCACCTCCAACAAATGAGCTGAGTTTTTTTTGCAGGAAATCATCACTCTGGGTCAAAGAGAGATGCAACATTCCTTGAGGGAATCTCAAAGAGAAATGTGAGAGGCTTTCACGAGATCTATGGCTGAATTGACTAGAGCTTTGCTGGATTTCAACACAAACAGACCAAATAATATTGAAGTGGGAAATAATGGTGAAGTGAGCTTCACCGGTAATGACAGTGAAAGAGTTTCAATCAAGCCTTCTTTTGGAATTTTAAGAGCAAAATTTCTGCAAAGAGAAGAGCCACATCTAGTAGAAGACATGGACGCTTATGGTGAAGAATATTTAGCCCTAAATTTTGCAACACATAAGATGCTTTCATTTAAGGACTTTTGTCAACTAAGGATGAATAATGGCCCCACGAAGAATAAAGGATCTCACCAAGATCATCCACGGAAGGATCTACAACATAAATTGCGAAAAATAACTTTTCCCTCCTATGATGGATTGAACAAGTGTTCATTGTTCAGCTAGAGCATAGTTGCATAAGAAGGATACATAGTTATCCTTGAACCCCATGTATGAGGAGGAAGCACTCAAGTTTGCCACCTTGCATTTGGAAGGAGTTGCACATGAGTGGTGGTACCACAGATTGATCACCCAAGGGCATGAATCTATCACTACTCTTGATGAGTTCAGCCAAAGACTCATGGAGAGATACGATAGAAAAGATCCAGAAATTCATTTCAGGGAGTTGGCACAACTCAAACAATAAGGATCGGTGGACAATTATATTACTGATTTTCAGAAACTTTCAGTAATGGTTCCAGATGTGAGGAAAAGAAAGTTAGTTGTCTTGTTTGTTGAAGGGTTATCTGAACCTCTCAAGGGCTTGGTCAAGGCTTTCAAACCCTCATCCCTTCAAGATGCAATCAAGAGAGGACTAAATTTGGAGTCTTCAACTGCTCGAGGAAAATTTCTGTCTTTTGGATAGCAAAAGGAAAACTTTTTGGGGCTTAAACCCCCATTTCCGGGTCAACAAAGGACAACTCTTATGACTGGCAAAGCAAACCATTTTAGCAAGGAAATGCACCACAAAGAGAGCTGCCAAAGTCCAACAAAAACGGGGAGACAGAATGAATTGAGAAGGAACTTTTGCTTCACTTGCAAGGATCCATGGACATTGGGACATTATTGCCTTGGGAGAGGGCAAGTTCACTACATTGAAGTAGTGTCGGATGGAGAAGAAGAAGTGGAGGAAGAAGAAGAGATACTGGAAATTGAGGAACAAGGGAATGAAGAAGAAGTTGATCACACGGATAGCACCCTTGCCACGTTCTCCAGAGCTCCTAGATATCACCCTTTTAGAGTAAGGGGTGAGCTACAAGGTAAAAGAGTTACTGTTTTGATTGATAATGGGGCAACCCACAATTTTATTGATGCTGATTTGGTCACTATATTGGAGCTACAAGCAGAAGCTTTCAAAGGATTTAATGCAACAATGGTTGATGGCTTCGCCGTCCCATGCACAAAGTAGGTACAGCAACTGAAGATCACTCTAGGGAAGCATAAAATAGAAGATGACTTCTATGTAGTGGGCATTGGAGAGACGGATGTGGTCTTGGGAGTGCAATGGTTGCACTCACTTGGTGAGTTTACACAAAACTACCAAACAATGGAGCTGAAATCGAGATCATCAAGAAAAGAAATAGTGTTGTGTGGTATGGCTAATGGACCACCAATGGTAGTGACAGCAAAGAGAATGAAAAGAGCGTTCCATAGAGGGCAGGTTTCATGGGCAACAAAGCGTCTTGTGACCTCCACGGATCATATTTCAAAGCAACAGCTATACCACAAGGATATTCAGCCCATCCTTGACAAGCATGCAAGAGTTTTCAGTAGTCTTCTACATGGTCTTCCACCAGATAGGGGTTTTGAGCATACCATTGAGTTGGAGCCGGGAACTAAGATGGTGATTACTACTCCATACCGCCACCCTAGAGCATACAAAGAAGAGATCGAGAAATCCATCAAAGAACTCTTGGAGATGGGACACATAAGGCCTAGCTCGAATCCTTTCGCTTCATCAATGACGCTAGTGAAAAAGAAGGATGGAACAATGTGGATGTGCATTGACTATAGACTCTTGAACAAGAGAACCATCAAAAATAGGTATCCCTTACCTAGAATTGATGAGTTGATTGATGAGCTACATGGAGCCCTCTATTTTTCCAAAATTGACTTGAGATCCGGGGTACCATCAAATCTGGGTAAGAGAAGAGGATGTGTACAAGACAGCTTTTAGATGTCATTTTGGTCACTTTGAGTTTTTGGTGATGCCATTTGGGTTGACTAATGCACCCACAACATTTCAGTCTTGCATGAATCATGTGTTTGGCCAAAAATTGAGAAAATTTGTTCTTGAATTCTTTGATGACAACCTTGTGTATAGAAAGACTTGAGAGGAGCACCTCCAACATTTGGACATAGTGCTAGAACTTTTAGAGCAGCAATCACTCTTTGCAAAGGAGTCCAAATGTGAATTTCGTGTGACTGAAATATTGTATTTGGGCCATGTGATTAATGCTAGGGGTGTTCATGTTGATCAACAAAAGATCCAAGCCATCTTGGATTGGCCTCCACCCTCTACTATGACACATTTGAGAGGATTTGGGGATTGTGCAGCTATTATAGGAGATTTGTCAAAGGATTTTCTCAACTACCTGCCCCCTTGACTGATTTAACGAAGAAATGAGCTTTCAGCTGGTCCGGAACAACCAATTCCGCATTTGACAACTTGAAAAAGGTAATGAGCTCATGTCTAGTGTTTGTTGTTCCCGAGTTTTTTATCCCTTTTGTATTGGAATGTGATGCTTTTGGAGAGGGAATGGGGGCTGTCTTGATGCAAAAAGGGCACCCAATTGCATTTGAGAGCTAGAAAATTGAGCGTGGATTTTTAGTTTATGACAAAGAAATACTAGCTATCATCCATGCTTTGGAAAAGTTCAGACAATACTTGGTGTGTGGCAAATTTGTGGTTGAAACCAACCACAATAGTTTGAAATTCTTTTTGGGGCAAAAGGATTTGAATGACAAGCAGCAGAAATGGGTAAGCAAACTCCAAGCCTATGATTTTAATATTGAATATGTTAAGGAGAAGAACAACATGGTTGTTGATGCCTTGTCTAGGAAACCTATCTTATGTGCTATGACAAAAATTACAGCAGAATGGAAGGCCTACATAGCCATTGAATATGCAAAGGAGGAGTTTACAACAGCCATACTTGAAGGAAAAATTGAGGATGAAAGGTACAAGGTTATGGATGGACTGATTTTGTATAAGAATAGGGTCTTTTTGACACAAGATTCTAAGATCAAGCATAAGGTTCTAAGGGTTCTTCATGATTTGCCAATGGCGGGACAGATGGGCTACTTCAAAACATACAAGGAAGTAAGAGAGGTACTTTTGGAGGGGTCTCAAAGATGAAGCACTTTAGTACATTAAGGAATGTATCGCATGCCAGCAAAATAAGGTAGAACATGTTTTTCCAGCTGGTCTATTGCAGCCATTACCCATTCCTACTCAAAAATGGGAGAGCATATCCATGGACTTTATCACGGGGCTGCCTATGGTCCAAAGTAAGAATTGCTTGTTTTTCGTGGTTGATAGGCTCACAAAATATGCCCATTTCTTCACACTTCCAGCAAGTATGATGCTCCTTTAGTAGTTGATGGGTTGCCAAGAAAATTGAGTGATAGGGACAACAAATTTATGAGCCAATTTTGGCAAGAACTTTTCCGACCGTCTGGCACGGAATTGACTCCAAGCACTAGCTACCACCCACATACTTATGGTCAAACTGAAGCAGTGAACAAATGGATAGAGGGATACTTGAGGAGATTTCTTACAAGGCAGCAATCAACATGGATTAAATGGTTGCACATGTGTGAGTATTGTTACAACACTTCCTATCATATGTCCATTGGAATGACTTCCTTTAAAGCTATTTATGGGTATATGCATTTTCCTTCATATATGTGGTCTTAACAGATAATAGAGTGCCGGGGGCACAGGATTTGGTGCAGCAGTGTCAAGAAATCTTGGAAGTGCTCAAAGAAAATCTTCAGCGTGCCCAAAACCAGCAGAAGATATATGCAGACCAGCACAGTTCCATGGTCTTTTTGAGATTACAGCCCTATCGGCAATCTTCACTCAAACAAAGTGGGGCGGAGAAGCTGAAGCCTTACTTTTATGGGCCATACAAAGTGCAGAGAAGGGTTGGGTAGGTTGCATTTGAGTTGGAGCTGTTAGAAATAGCAAGATACATAATGTGTTTCATGTTTCATGTCTCAAGAAGGCACTTGGATAGCATATTATCCCTTCTGCAGAGCCGCCACCCATGGATGAGGAAGGCAAGTTAATTTTAGTTCCAGAAGCCATCATAAATGTTCATGAGAAGAAGTTAAGAAGTTAAGGGGTCGGATCATAAGTGAGTATTTCATTCATTGGAAGGACTTGCCTTTGGAGGAAGCTACATGGGAATGAGCATCCATTCTTGAGCACCCAAAGTTGCAATTGCTTGAGGGCAAGCAATTTTGGGAAGGAAGGACTATAATGTCCCATCTTTAACACGAGCTCACCATGAGACCCTTTTTGCCCTAGTTGACTTCCAGGGGGCTTAAAGGGAAATGTAAGGGAAGTACTTTATCGTTATATTTTTAAGTTGCTTTATTAAGCCTTGTAATATTTGTAAAAAAACAACTTAAAGTTATAACGATTAATTAGATAGGGGAAAAGTGTAATGATAAAACAAGACATAAAGGTGGATAAAGTGCACCTACCACATGGAGTGACCCACATGGAAGAGCGTGCCCAGAAAAAGTATAAAAGAAGATCAAGGGTTCATTTGTAATCATCTTGAAATCAAATATTTTCTTATGAGCAAGCAATTTTGCTTCTTTATGAGCTTTTGAGGACAAAACCCCTTGAGAGTCAGCTATTGAGGACGAAACCCCTCTTTAATAATCAGAAATTGAGGACAAAAACCCTCATTTCTGCCCAGTTCAGTGCTACAAAGGACAAAGGACCAGCATCAGGCAAAGAGTTGTGGTGCAACATTTCCAGCAGTTGGGAAGCATTCTGGGAGGCCTTTTCATAGGATGACGTCACCCCCTTAAGGGTTCGCATCATCCTTGGAGGTTGCTGCAGCTCCAACCAGCACTTTCCCTCGATCTCCGGCAATTTATTCAGTTTCTACAGGATTTCTAATGTCGGGTTTGATTGATATTTCATTGTTTTCGGAGCTATTTTGCATTGTAATTACTGGCTGAAGTTGTTATTTCCAGACGGTAAATAAATTAAATAAAATTAAGATCTGTGTTTTCATCTGAAATAAAAGGAGAATTTGGTTTCAAAAATTATTGCAAGTATTTCCCCTGTGTTTTTGAAATTTTTGCAAGGGTTTCGAGTGAAGGAAATCAAGTTCTTAATTTATTGCATAAGGGTTTCAGGCAATTTCAGATCTGCTGTATTTTTTTAAGAAAGGGATATTACAATATATGTGTTATCCGCGGGCGAAAATGTCGATTAATGCATACCAGTGGATTTGCAACCATTGGAGCGGTTACAAATACTGGTGATTCCGAACCGTTGTGGCAATATTACACAACTGTCAATTAACACAAACCAGTGGTTTCGCCGCCACCACCTGCAGTAACCGGTGGTTTTGACTGATCCCTGTTTGATGACAAAACCTGCTCTTATCTGATCTTGGGGCCTTGCTGGAGTTTAGAAGTCTTCAAAGGAACACAAACAAGTCACTAAAGCATGAGGTAAGAAGGAAATACATGCAATTCACAAGACACCTGTGCATCTTCTTGGTAGATGCAAGATTGCTTGCCATACCCTGGATGCTCCTGCATCACTTAACTTCAATTTGGCCACAACAAATATGCCATCATGCTTGCATTAAATGGTGGCAGACCACTAATAAGATTGATGAAAATATATTCCCACAGTCACGAAAGTGTTAGGAAGGTCTGCTATAATCCAAGCTTTTGATAGGAAGGCTTAGATTACTGCAAAGAGAGCGCCGACATAATCCTCAACTTGCTTTGCATATGTTGAAGGTGTTGCAAGGTCTCTTACATGCCAAAATGTCCACCATTGGAGGATAAGTGAGCCTACTTCAGCAGAAGTTGGCAAAAAGAGCCAACTAGAAAAACATAGCAAATTAATTTATACCACTCATCAAATTGTACTTAAGAAAAGGGATTCGGCTAACCATTATGGGTTGATGCATAGCATCAACGATCTGACGAAACTTAGGATGCAACAAGTAGACCTTTCCACTCATCAAATATTGCACATCATGTATCCAAAATGCTAAGTACTTAAGATAAGTGGACGACTTAGAAGATCCACCAATTAGTTGGTGACAACTTTCTTATACTTGATCACCAAATGAAGTTGTTGAATGTAGGATGCCTGCTTCAAATGCATATGTTCCTATATCTTTAAAAAAGAGTTCAACAACTGAAGTGGTTGATGATTTTATGCAACATGACGACCTCAACAAGAAGATAATGGTGCCATTGCTTGAGCACTTGGACCAAGGCATGGAACTCTTTTCCATATGAATTATAATTGATAGTGTGAACAATCAATCTCAAACTCAAATAGTTGCTCAAGTAGAGGAGAGCAAGCACTGGCATAGAGCAAAGAGCATCTTTCAAACAGCTAAATGCACAAGCAACCAGTGAATTCTAGTTAGTAGTTTTGTTATTAGTGAGCTAATGAAGAGGGAGGGCAACTGGTGATTAGTTAGGGAATGAACTTCCTATATAAGTTCGAAACTCCCAGAATGACCTTCAGATCTAAAATGTTGGATCGATGGATCACTCAAAGGACCTCGACTTTATATGGATCCATACGTACTGTGTTCATTAACATGGAACCATAGGTATGCGACTAAAGTTTTCTCAAACAACTTTTTCACTTTGGCTTGAAGATGTTGTCAACAAAGAAGATCAAGAATGGTTTGCACACACATCAGGTGTGGTCGTCAAATGTCTTGCTAGTAGACCAAGATGTCATCTAGATAGACAGCGAAGTCATTGCCAAGATGAGGCCTGAAAACATCAGTGATGATGAGCATGAATGTTGCATGTGCATTGGTGAGGCCAAAAGGTATGGCCATGCACCTGCAGAGGCCAAAATTGATCTTGAAAATTGCTTGTCAAACATTATGGGGTTCCATGTGGACTTGGTGAAATCCAAAATGCAAGTTGAGGTTAGTGAAGTACTCGCCATCTATAACCTGGTACAAAATATCATTAAGAGCATGGGAAGGTAGTGAGCAGATTTTGACAATTAATCTGTCGAGAGCATGATAATCTATGACTAATCAATGTTCCTTCTTCAACACTGAGAATAGGAGATCTGCAAGGGTAAGTGTCAGATTGTATATTTCCCCTAAGCAACTACTTGATTTGGCGATCTATCTCACCACTCTTGATGGGTGTAGACTGATAAGGTGGCTGACTAGGAAATTGAAAACCTGACACAAGCTCAATAGAATGTTGAATGACCTCAAAGGAGGAAGTCCTTTAAGCTCCTCAAGAACATCAAAATATGCATCAACAAGAGAATTGATTGCTTCAATTGTGGCTAGTTGAAATTATTATTTTTTCTTGCTGCAAGAGTAAATGAGTAAAAAGCTTATCCAAATTCACTTGTTTGATTATTGGCCTACAAAAGAGGTGATTTTATCCTTCTTTACCATCCTTATGCAACCTGTAGGTTTTGATGAAGCCATCAAAAACAACCTTGTCATTGTACAAATAAGTGTTCTAATTATTAGACTGCAGCAATCAAGTGGAGTGACAATACAAACAACAACAATTTGGAATGACTCAGGCGAATGAAACAGTCATTTTTTGCATAAGCTTGAGTTGAAATTCATTGTGCCGCCATCATTAATCATGTAGTTTGCGTGCACAGAGCAGGATCCAGTTGGGATTCGATGTTACATCTAAATTGATTTCTGGACTGGCAAAAAAATCCATGATGATAAGTGCAAAATATATATATACACACACACATGAAAGCAAGACACCACACAAAGTGTACCTTTTTCGCTGTTTTTTCTTATTTTTCTTTCTTTTTTTAAAATAGTGAAAATTCAATGGTGGTGTCAGAGGCACAGAAATCTTGAGATTTGAGAAAGGGACCACCAGACAAGAAAAGAGACTTGTGTCCTAGATCATAAAAGTAGGGCCAAAATCCAAGAAAAGCTACAAAACGCTACAAAATTCATGGAAAAACTAGGCTTTGTCTAGCAGCCAAAAGAAGAATCATCAAAAAAATAAAATATACCTCCCAGCGAAATTTCAGCTTGACCCAAAAAAAAATGTTAATGTTTTCCGTCTTTTCAACTTGCTTAGGGGGGGCAGGTGTGGGGGGGGGAAGGGGTAAAGGGGAGTGGGTAATGTTGAAGGTCAGGTTTGGGCAACTAAATGCCACCTTCATCTAGGCCCTCTAAGCTGTGTTTTAGAGGGGATGTACCTGTCTTATCAAGCCCATAGAGTTGCCAATGTTTGAGGTATACCTTGGAATCGATAATGGCATAGTAGGTAGGCTACACAGTGTTGACTCTACTTACATGTTATGAAAAATAGGTGTATAAATAGAGGGCTTTGCCCCACCTATATCCATACAGAGATATCATATGATTCATTCTTTCCTGGTTCTATATTGAGTATGTTGTGTTTTGGGGTGCCCAAGGGGAATCTACTGAATGTGTAAGTTTTCTTTTCTGTCAATCATGGGATCTTGCAGTTGATTCTCACGAAAAAATTAATAATCTTACAAGGATATTTACTGTTTCCAACTTAAAACTACCCTCCTCTCTTTTATTTATTTCTATCTACCCTTGTCTTAATAATTCCACTAACCCACTTCCATAGGGATTTGATTCACCTGAGTACAATTCACAACTAAATGACTATAGTTAACAGACTATAATGGGTGTCCTTGACAGAAGAAAGAGGAAAAATATTAATCTTAACATAAACATTTGACGCATTTGAGGTGGTATGAATGAGATTCATTGAAAAATACTAGAGTTCACAAAGATAGTAAACACATGAAATAAGGTAACACTAAATAATGGCCTATTGCTCAGATTTTTGGAGAGATTTCATACCTTCACAACCCAATTTTTATCAACAAGAAGATTTGGGGATTTCAGATCTCGATGAACAATGGTTGGGTTGCTAGTATGCAAATAATTCATCCCCTTAGCCTGTACATTGAATTTAATATTCAGACTCTGTGTAATCACTTTTATGGAATGTTAAAATACATTTAAACATCACACATAGATTGATTAAACAATGCAAGAAGCAAAATCATACACTATGTAGGGAAGCAACTCAAAAGTTCATTTTAAAAAAAGAAAACCTTACCACATCAAGAGCCATACGTAAGCGTCGTTTTTCATCTATTTGGAAGTTAGGACGGTGAAGTAACTTGTACAAGCTTCCTCTACATGGAGTGACAATGTAAGCGTTCACATTATATCAAAATGAAAAATTGAAACAAGTCAAACGCAAAAACACAAGAAAGACTTGAGTTATAGAAAGTTGTACACTTGGAAAAGATATTTGAATCCAGTAAACTAAATTAATATCCATCAGACAAACTGGTGCTTTGTACTTGTATAGTAATTACAATTTTAGAACGAAGTTCTCCATGATCATCTCTGCTTGGTTCTAAGTGCAAAGAAGGTTGCAAAAATATTTATCTACTTCTATACCTGAACTCAGTCACTAGCCCTAGGGTTTTTTAAATTCTAACCCGGCATGGCTGCTGCCATAAATGTTTTGATTTACAGCCTAAATTTACCATCCTCTCTTCACTCCCTCTCTCTGAATATAGCCAACTTCAAATTAATATAGCCATATCTTTATAATTTAGAATGTCTCAACCAATTCATTTAAACTAAGTCGTGGATCTGAGATCTCAAATGTCTTCACTCCCAACCTTCTCTTGCTCTAATTCGTCATTAAATCTCCTGGGGCTGGACACTGAATATTTTCCTCTTTGCCATCTGGCTTTCTCTCTTTCAGGAAACTTACCCATCAACTATCCTTGTACCTTATCAAAATAAACGATGTCCTAATGATTTCCACACATTTTCACTGTCTTCCTTCTACGGGCTAGCCAAAGCTTTCCTAAAATCTGCCTCTATAGTCCAGAATTTCAACTTGTATCATCTTGCTCGGCCATTCAATTACAGAATAGATCGTTTTAATATGTATTCAAAAAATATATACTTATGAGGAAAAGATCAGCGAAGACAGATCTGTTATAGTTCAATAACCAAGAAATAGAACAAGAAAGCATCTTCAATTGGAAACATTAATGTACAAATTGAATAAAGACAAGGTGGCTTATGTATATAAGAGATCATTTTTTTGCATTCTGATTAATAGAGAAGACACCTTATGGAGCAACCAACTATATATTGCCCCCTCCCATCACAATAAAAGCAAACAATGTTACTTAGGCACTCTAGATCCCCAAGGATATCGTAACTACAAACAATGTGAGGGAAATCCATACATAATTTTTAGCTTGAATACCAAAAAGAAGTATTGTGTATTAGAAATACAGTGTTATGCAGGGAGCCATACCCTAGATTTTGATGAGTTCCCAAACATCTCGAACAATTTCAGGGACTTGGGGACTTGGAGAGGACATTACTATTTTCTTTACATTTTAACAAAGTTTTATGATATTTTTGCTTTTAAAAAGCTGTTATTTTTACCAAAAACATTTAATTCTAATCTCAAAAGTACCTAAAACACATTAAATACAATTTAAATCCCTAAATTTCCTTTAATAAAGTTATAATACTTAAATATTATTTTAACAGCCATCCCCTTGCCGTCCCCAAAATTTGGGAATTATTTTGCCATCCCAGAAACCCTATCCCCGAGACTTAGGCAAACTATGTAGAAATATATGTTACCACTCACAATGTATAAGAAATATATGTATGTGTACATGTATTTACGATACCTAAATTGTCAAGGAACAAATTTCAACGTAGGAAGTATCTGTCACTACATAAAGTAGAAGAAGCAGTTTTTCATTTCACATACCAAGAAATTTGTTAAGACTCTTAAATTACACTTTGCAACTTGTACAAATTTATGCATATTTGTTTCGCTTTAAATAGGATTT
Source organism: Taxus chinensis (assembly GCA_019776745.2). Classification (NCBI taxonomy): domain Eukaryota; kingdom Viridiplantae; phylum Streptophyta; class Pinopsida; order Cupressales; family Taxaceae; genus Taxus; species Taxus chinensis. Next base: position 881,689,591 of record CM034147.1, read on the forward strand.
ATGAAGCATTGATTGAATGAATGTCAAATGTCCAGAAGTATCTTCTGTAGGTAAGCACAAATAATCACTATGTATAGCTAAGATATCAAGTTCACAAGAACCAAAAGACCGGGACAGGTCCCAGTTCAGTATGCCCCAGCTGTTCCGTCCCACAAGGAAAATGCACAGTGAATTATTTTTGTTTGAAATTTTGCTCAGTCAACTGAAACACGCTAAAATAATTTTAAAACATTAAAAATTGAATAGAAACCCTAAAAGGCTATCTTACATTCAATCTGCCAAAAGCAAACGACAAAACAACACACTTACCTCTCATTGCACATTTACTTTGTATGAATGCTTAGGGCTGAAATTCCATCAAGTTAAGTTCCAACTACACTGTTTTGGTAGCCATATGTCACTACAAGTGCCCATTTATTGCCAAGGAGATTCACGAGCTTGCCACAAAGAGGATTGTTGGAATAAAGGTAATTTAGATATCTAATGTTTTCACAGTCCATATAATAAAGAGAAGAGTTTCTGGAAAAAAATGTGTGGAGTGTTTTTGATGAATTTTTCACATTGCTCTCTGTGATCCATCATCAAGATGAGAAAGAATGGTATGGATTGCAGACTACGTTCCTTTTTAAAGATCAATTAAGGTGCCAAGATGCTGATTATTATTATTAATTGGCCGTATGATAAAATTATAAATTGATTGTCCATTATAGTTTAAAATTAATAAATGACTCAATGATTATTTAGAGTTAGACCTTTTAAATAGTATAAGTAAATGTATTGATTAAGCGATTTGGAAAGATCATGATCTTTCAATCACTTCAAGAACGTTGTTCTTTTCCATTTTGTAGAAATATCTCTATTCTTGTTCTTGAATTTGCATTAGTTAAGCCTTTAATTAATATTGGTTAAGTCATTAAAAAATATTTTGTATTAGGTAAGACTTTAATTAGTATTAGTGATTTCAAAGATGTTACTAATTCCGAAGAATACTAATAAATAAACTATTTGTTACAAACAATTAATTAGTATCAGTTAAGCCTTTGAGTAGTATGAGTAAATTGTTAATAACCCTAGAAAATATTAATAACTGATTTATCTTGAAGGTGGGTTTCTTTTGTGTTTTTTTATTATTTTGCTTTTTAAATTTCAATCTTCATATGGGGTTTTTGTTTTCATTTTTGGTTTTTTTTAACATTTTTTCAATAATGGTGACCCATGTATTCTTTTTTTTGTTTTCCCTCTAATAGTCATATTGTGCTTTTTCTAACTTGTAGCTATAGGCATTTCACTACAATGGCTGCGAGTGCTAGCTCCATGGGACATAGGGCAATGGCCACCTTCAAAACCAATTAATTTTCCCCCCTTTGAAAATATGTCACAAGGCTTGAACATATTCCAAGTAGAGATGTGTCAGACAGAGTTATATTTTGGATTAAAGTTAGATGAAAACACATTGTGTACGATTCTTGACCAGAAAATCAAAGCTTACATTGGGTCAATCAGAAAAGGGATGCCAACAGAAAAACGATTATTGAATACATCAAAGAACAAGAAAAAGATGATGTAAGAGTTTCCCTAAAATCAAAGCATCCTTCAGCAAAGAAAGGATCTCAATTGGACAAGCCACCTTCTGGTCCACCTTTTATCCCTATCGTGGCCACCTCACATCCATTTTTGGCGAGATCCTCTACACATGAATAGGATACAGTCCTTTGTTACAAAAGAACAAAAGGTGCAAACCCATTGAAAAGGGCATTTCAAAATGAGTCTGGGGATATTGTGGTTGCAGTGTGCCCTAAAATGGCACTATTTTACAAGGCTGTTGATTTTGAGGAGCAGGTAAAGGATGCACAATTCATCAATGACATCCTCATAGAATCCATGGTGGTGGTAGGCCATCAAGATGTTGTCTAAGTCGACACGAAAAAATTTCAAGCCACAAGAATGTTAGTTGAGGCAAGGTATCAGCACATATTTTGGATACCTTGTGCCCATTCATTCACTCAAGCTAATGCTACAAACGTTAGGTAACAAAACCGAGTGGATTAAACAAGTGATGATGAGGCTAATGAGATTCAATTGTTTTTCTCCAACCATCAAATGTCTGAAGCCATTTTCAAGTCATTCTCGAAGTTGAAGTTGTTAAATTTTGAAGCACTCTTTTCTTAATTTACTTTAGTAATATTAATGTGTAATTTTAATTTTATACTATCCACTTTGTTTTTTTAGATATAAAGCAAATTAAAATAACATTGTAAGTTTGTAACTTGTATATTTTCGAATATTTTGAAAATTTGATTTGTTTTAGTTTCATTTTAGGTTGTTGAGACTTGATTCGCTTTGCATGCAATCGCCTTCAAATAAATTGTCAAAGTATTAGAGGCAATGTCCAACATGGTTTATCAACAACCTTTGGGATGTATGGAAGCAATCAAACATACTAATGGCCCAAAAAGTGAAAGGGATGACACTAGATGACAAATGATGGGCTCATGTAGATTACTTGCTTAGTTCACTGAACCCATCATAAGTATAATCAAATTACTAATACCAATCAGCCATGTTTGGGAGAGATTTATAATGGCATCGACTCAATGATTGACAAGAAGTCATTATAAATGCCAAAGAGAAAGAACCAATAGAGAGTTATTTTAAGCAAGTGCAAACTTATCTCGGATCTATCAACCGAAATACTGAATATTCAACAGTATTGGGAGAAAATGTTCAAGAGCGAATCTCATTGATTGGTGGAGCAAAATAACCGCCCTATTGTATCTCCTTGCCTTTGCCTTAACTCCAAACTATAGTACTAAGTACTTTCTTTTCTCAAGAGGGTGCTAACATACAGGTAAAATGAGGCAAGTGATGGGTATAAGGAGGCATTCACTAGAGTCCTCCCCGATCTGGATAGAGAAGACAATTTTGGGTGAGCTTGGAAATTGCATAGCCTCCATATGTCACAACCTTAGCACTCCTCAAAACAAGTACCAAAAGGACATTCATATGTGGTGATCGCTCCATGGGCAAGGATCAACGCACATGCAACCACTTGCAATGAAAATTTTTATCTCAACTACAATTTTTAACTATATAACTTTCTTTTCATTTTAATATTTTAATATTTAATTATAGTTTTTATTTTTATAAATTTTAACTTTGCATTGGCTTTGACCTTAGAGAGTGTGAGTTCCTCTTCAATGGAGAAAAAATAAAGTATATACTCCTTTATCTACTCAATTAAGCACAACCAGTTGATAGCAAAAAAAGATGAAGGATTTAGCCTATATGCATTCCAACTTGCACTTTTTATCATACAAGCAAGTCAAGTACAAGCAACAAGCAACGATGGGTTAGCATGTAGAGCCAAAGCATTTTGACTTAGATACTTCAATTGCCCAACTTTCAACAGTCGGCATGGATTGGCAAGAGAGTTCTTCACAGGATCCGAATAGCACAACTAGTGGAAATGGCACTACTACTGCTTGTGGTTCTAATTAACCACATGTTGATATTGATGTTGACGAACCAGCACTAACTAATCATGTATTTGGATTTATCATGACATTTGGCATTGAATTATTAACTGCCAGTAATATTTCAAGGCTTTTGCGGTTATTTACCTTATTTTGATTACTTTGCATATTATGTGGCTACTTTTTGCTTATTTGGATAGATTTTTATATTTTCAATATTTTATATATATTTTGCATAGCTGGAAACTCGAGGCCAAAATATTGTCATCCCTGCATACCCGATCCTAGTACCAGTACCATTACCAAAACCGGCAACTTAGATGTACCACTTTGCACACTAGCAACTATGAAGTGGCATATAAAGTTGTATTAAGGTATTTTTGAAGGGAGTTTGCTTGAAGCAAAATGATCTCTGTGATTGGGAAATTGTACACAATTTAATAAAACCTAGAGGCATAAACTTAATGTTTTTGTCTGAAAGATGTAGAGCCACTATTTGTAGACAGTAAACACGTAAATGTGGCATAACCTATGTTGCGCAAGAGTTGGGGGATACTATTTGACTTGCCTATATCTCACATTGGTCCATTTGGCCGAGAATGTAATTGTTGCACCTTGATAGGGCAGAATAATCGACTAGAGATTATGGCCTTCATCTTGTATTATGGTGAATTCGAGTGGATTTCCAAAAGTTGAATTGGTCATCTATGAAGACTAGGACGTATAAACCTATTAGAGAAGTTGACATTCATTTTAGGGACTTGTCATGTCATATTGATTTTGTACACGACCATTTGTGGCACCGTCATCATTTATGGGTCTTGATCAGTGTTTTTAAAACTGGTCGAACCAGAACCGGCCGGTTCGACCAATTCATTGTTTTTTGGCACAAAATGGCATTAAAAACCGGACCGGTGGACCAGTTTGGTACCGAACCGGCCGGTTTGGTACCAAACCAGTCCAACCGATCCGATTTTGCTTTGAACCAGCCGAGCCAGAAAAAAAAGCACTTTTATACGGCACTAAAGTTGAAAAAACAATTTTTTAATTAAAACTACAACTTTTTAGGGAATCTAAACCCTAATTTTTTTGCTATATAAACCCCCCCCCCTCTATTCACCTCACACCTCTCTCATTGAGCATTTGTGAGCATTTGTGAGCATTTGTGAGTATTTGTGAGCAAAAGCATTTGGAGTATAACATTGAAGAGTTTAGTTTTGGAGTGAGCTTGGAAGTTGGAACTTGTTTGCCATTGCTTGTGGGCTCTTTGTGGTGATAATGGCATCTATATAGAGCCTTCCTCACTTCTATTCATATAGTATATACATGAGCAAACTTTGCATATTTTGTGTGTAATTGTTGGAATCATGGTTTCTAATCTTTCAAATATATTGTTTTCATTAAAAATGTAATTTTTTGTGTTTTTTAGTATACCGGTTCATAAAGTTCGAACCGGTCCGATTCCGGTTCGGTCCAACCCTCGACCGGTTCTGAGTCCGGTTTCAATTTTTAAAACATTGGTCTTGATTTGGAGGTCAATTATTTGCAATTACAACTTTGTCATAAGCTAGGGCATCCTTCCAAGATTCCACAGCCCTTCCAAGCAAGGTTATGTCCACAATGGATGAAGAACAACGAGCCCCAGAAGTGCAAGTGTTGGGTAATAAAAATTAGTATTTTTCCAAAGTTTCAACATCACATTTTTTTAATTATTAAGTACTTAAGTCAATTTAGCGTGTCACGTGGACATGTCAAAGGAAGGTACTTTTGTACATCCAAGAGTAATGCATTGCATCTACCAAGCCATTTTGTACAAATCCGAATAAAAAATAATCTAAGGGTAGAATCTTTAAATTTATATTTGATATTAAAAATAGCTTTATCTTGACCCCCTTACTAAGGGGATCAGTCATGATAATCTTTTTTATAGAATTGCTGAGGGCACCACAGCGCCAATTGCAGGTAATGGTCAGTTTAGAAATTGCAAAGATGAAGTAGACCACCTATTCTCTGAAGGTATAGGTGGAACTGATGATGGATCATGGAGCATGATCCAAAACGTTGATCTAAAAAGCTCCCACATGGTTTTATCAAAAATTATATTTACTCTATTCTTATGGACCATGGAAATACTCTCTTATCCAATAAACTTGCTGAAGTAAAATCCGTCACTAGGTATAACCTTGTCAAAAGTAATTGGATGAATATGGATATGGAACGAGGATCAACAATAACTGTTAAGACAATAGCCAGAGGTTGGTGTCATAACTGGAAGCTAAATGCATTCTACCAATATATTTCTTCCTTAGCCAATCAGTTGAGTTTCATATTCTTTTGTGTCACCTGTGAAAAATAGTTATATGACACTTTTACCATGTTTTATATGGCAGTTTTAACATGTTTTTCCACCTTTTAGGGTGTGTATTTTTTCCATTAAAATTTCTCCACTACGTAACAGCTATGAATTTTTGGTATGCTCTTATTTCTTTTAAATCCTGAACTTTTGTATTATGGGTATAAAGTGGCCGATATCATAATAGTCCTTGACCAAATAAAAACTTTCTGAGTGTATTATGTGTAAATTTTCAGCTTTTTTTGGCAAATCATCATAGAAAATTATCTTTTAGATTGTGTATTTATCTTTTTTTTGGCTGCCCCTTCTTTACTGTATATGAGGCCTGCCATACTAAGCATTCCACCAAAAAAATTGTGAATTTAATTTATGTACACGGAGGGTAGTAAAATTGCAGACTTCTTGGCTAACAGGGGTATATTCATAATCTTATAAACTATGGTGAGAAGGTAGAAAAAACCATTTAGGATGTAAAATACTTATTCCCAATAATTGATAATGAAATGCCTAAAGGGAGTTTATCTCTAAAGAAGAATTAAGGGCTACGAAGCATTCATCATTTAAAAGTTAAAAAGTGTTTTATTGTTGTGATCTATCAATATTCAGATGCTGGAAGACATGCTTAGTGACAGTTGCAACTTGCATGTGTGTCGAAAAATCAGAGAGGGGGAGATGATAGATGTGAGGCAATTCTGTCACAAAATTGTAGCCATCTATTTTGCAGCAAAGTACTTGAACATCAACAGACTGATCAACACATATAAACAAGGAATTATCTGCAGTTGTCGTATGCAGTAGTGAAGACAACAGAGTATGAGAAAAGTAGAAATTTCTTCATGCAAGTACATGGCCCCAAAATGTATTTTGGCATGACTACAATATGCTTTGTAATAGCGTTGTGGATGGAGAACTCTATATAGGACAATCAAACCCACAGATACAGAATTAGTTACAGTAGTAACGATGGATGACTACAATGTTCCAATTATATGCAACCTTATCAAACCATCGGTAACCCAAAAAATAAATTATGTCAATAAGTACATTACATGATTGCATAACATACACTTACTAATTGCATGCTTTACGCATGATTATTAAAAACAGAAAATTTCATGAGTCAGCTAAATCTCTCTCTAATCTGTCCCCTCACCATTTAGCTCGGTTGGCATCCTTGCCAACAACTAGGTGGTAGAGATATGGGGAGCAAATGTGGGGAGCAAATGTGGGAGTCAAGTTCAATGCCAGTAAAGAAATGGAAGCCATGGGTACTAGGTTAGGCAGCACAGATACTGAAGCACAAGCTGAAGCAACTGCTAAATGCTACCCTTTGACTGATGGTGCTCTGTTTCAATCTTCTAGTAAGCTCGTGTAACTTTGCCAACAACCTGTATCACCCATCTAGTGAGCTCTTGTATCACCTATATAGAGAGCTCCTTATCTTCCTTGGCTTCATCCTGAACTAGTACCAGCTTGGTTTCTAATTATGTTTTCAGCTTTTCCAAGATCTCAAGCCGTACTAAAGATTTCTTCCATTCTTACGTTTTGTCCTTCAACTGGACCGACTCCATCAAAGTTCATACGATAACAATGCCAATCAATCAAGTTTGTCTCATGAAGTTTCTTTCACATAGTCACCTGCTATCAGATTTCAAAACTCTGTTTTTCAGCTCTTCAACCTTATCATTCAACTCCATTTTATCATTCATCTCGTTAGCTTTTTCCACAGCTGTCTTTCAAGAGACCCAACCTATAACAAGAATTATGTCCCTCTATATTCAGCCATTTACATCAACTTTGGCTAGTTTGCAAACTGATTTTCACAGCAATAAGATCTCTTATAAAAAAATGCCATGTTGCCTTCTGTAATCTGGCTGAAATATAGTGCAATTGCAACTCCATTACAACATAAATAAGGCGGTCTATGCCACCATGTTTGCATTCATCCTGCATGTTCTTGTCCCAGATATTGCCTTCTGCACTTTCTTGAATGTGTATCTCAATGCTTGCTATTCAAGAGATATATCTAATCAAAATGCTGTTCACCTTTAATGTGTGCAAACTAATAAACTTCCCAAATTTTAGCTATCAACACTGTATAACTACTTTACAGCATTGGCATGTCTATATTGTCAATCCCATGAAGTATGAAATTATAACAATTATCGAGGAATAACTTCTAGCTGGCTAAATGTGATCCGTGCCAGGCCAAGAGTGGCACAGAGGACAACTTGCAGATTAACTAACAGACAGATATATCTAGTTAAAAGTTATAATTGAACATGCAATGGAAATGTAAACAAAAGTGGAAGCACCATTACACATCCACTGGAAAAAAAAAGATAGCATACAATAGTTCTATTATTTTCTACACTAGGTATAATACATATGGTTACAAAGTTGTAAATGAGATGCAATATTGGTTATCCAAGGGAGCCTGGTTCAGAGATGCAATTTGTGGCATAAGGATGTGAATATGGGAGTGCAAACCAACTAAATGACAATCTGGAATGAGGAGTGACCCCACCACTATCACAAGAGTGCTAACAGAGTGGTGACCTGATGACAATCAAGTGTGTTAGAATTATAGATTTAAATTACCAGATCAGTTACCGTTCAGTGCAACTCCTCAAACCATTTATATTTCGCCCGATTCAATTTCCCAAACCAAGTCTTGATCTGGTGAGTATGTGTCGTTTGGCCTGCAGGGATCAAGGATGGTTCTTGAACCGTTATCTAAGGTATGTCTCTTGGTTTTGTCTTGTTGTGGCCAACGGACATGATGTACCGATGTGTACTTCGCAATCAAGTTCACAACTGATTTTGAATTCGTTATTTGCAATTGACAAGCAGAGTCAGCTCAATTGCAAGGAGATGATGATGCACTTGGCACCAAATGTGTTCGCAATGGATTGTGAATCCATCATGGATGTGCTTACATCCTTCACCCTCTCTTAAAGAGAAATTGTACCCATTATCTAGTGCCAATTGTGAAAATTAGACTTGGACATACAAATATGTGTACCACTTAACTTGATCTAGGTACTAACCCGCCCTCACAAATGGAAAGAGTTGATGAGGACCTTCACAAGTGCAAGTAGTAGTTATATCAATAATTTTCTCCTATGTTGGTCTCGGGTGTGTTGGATCTAAGTTTGGGGATAGTGAACTTTTGTTGGCTCCGAGTGGTATGCAACAGGTCACCCATGACAAGCAATAGCCGCACCAAGTCTGTAATTAGACACGTAAATCTCAATTTCAAAGGGTTGCTTGATTTTAGGCATTGCAAGGATGGTTGCAAAGTAGACTTTGGCTTTGACTTCTTTGAATGCGCAGTGTCGTGCAATTTCCCACTGAAATGCTGACTTGGCACCCATGATCTAGTTCATTAGCCATGAGATGTGAGAGAATCCTCATCAAACCAATGATAGAAATTTGTGAGTCCAAAGAAACTTTGCAATTGTGTGAGAATACAAGGAACAAGTCAATCTCGAATGATTTTGATCTTTGAATATATGTGGAGGCCTATGATGTATCCCAAGTACAAAACTTTAATAACACCAAGGTCCAAAGGTACACTCGCCTACATTGGCTTGCAACATGTTAGCCCAAAATGTGTCAAGAACCTTCCACCCACATCTAACCATAGATAAGTGTAGTATCCCGGAAAATAATTTCTAACGGATCTGGATATTTTGTTAAACCCTAGTGCAGCAGTATTAAAAAACTAACTTTTATAACAGCAGCGATAATCTGATTTTTTATGTAAAAACAGCGAACCATAATGCGTAAAAATCAGTCTTTTATTTATTGAACACGAACCAGCTACAATAAAAATACCATTGTCTTAATACAGTTGTTTGGAGCTGAACTGGTGGAATACTTGCACCCTGAATTGTCACTGCAACCCCTAAAATGGAACGGACCAACTGAGAAGCAAGGGATTTCATCCTCAAAGTTGTGTGTAAAGGAGGGTTTTCGTCCTCTATTACAGAAGCAGAAGATGAAGCTACTTGCAAACAAAGAAAATAATTGATGAATTTCCAAGATGTCTCCATAATAAACCCCAAATCTGCCTTAATAAGCTTGAATCCTTCTCCAAAGTGGGCACCCCCTTTAGGAAATACATGCATGCTCCATAGACAATTAAAAATAATATAATTCCCCCCCATGTTGGCGCCCCGTTCTAAAAATAGGATTAAACAAAATTAAAAACACTTTATCCACCTCCCATCCTAAAATTAGGATTTTGGTACTCGTGTAGCCTCCTTTAACTTTGGTGTCTTCTTTATGTATTTATTTATTAATTCCAACTCTGGCGCCCAATGGTAAAAGTCAACCTTCTATCATTATTAATTCTATTAATGCTTTTTGGAATAAAATATAATTGAAGTGTCATTTTTCCAATTAAAATATAAAAATATCCTTGGAACACTTAAATTAATTTATTTTCCTCTTTTAAATTCCCCTTAGCCTATGGAAAATAATAAAACTAGGCTTCAGGTATTTCAGAATTAATTAATTCTGAAAAGGGGACATTACAATGAGGATGCCATCCAAGTAGGCATGGAAGTTGTTCAAGAATGGTCATAATACGTTTTTCATAAGACACATGAAGGTCATTAGTGTGTTGGTCAAGCCAAAAGGCATTACCAACTACTCATACAGGTTTACATGTTTTCTTGTCTTTGATGCAGTATTTCATAGTCCTCTAGGTGGAATAAGACTTGGTGATAGCCTGATTTCAAGTCAATTTTCATGAAGTATTGTGAACCTTATAGTTGGTCCAAAAGATCAACAATGCAAGGTATAGGATACGTGTTTTTCAAAGTCATCTTGTTGAGGATATACTAGTTTATGCAAAGACAGCACAAACCACCCTTCTTCTATGTAAGGATGATCAGAATGCCACAAGGTGAAGAATGAGTTGAATCTTTCCTTCATCAATGATTTCTTGTACCTACCTCCAAACCCCATCATTCTCCCAGGCCTATCTACAATAGAAAGAGTTATTCAAAAGTGGAGATCCTAGAGTGCAATAGTTCGATACTTGACAAATCAGTGTAATGGAATTTCATTAAGCACTTCAAAGTATTTTGGTGGCAGATTTTCACGTTGTTTTTGCTTTGCAAACCTGACTGGTTGAGTTGCAAGTGAATGCTTCTTTACAGTGCTTTGCAAAATCTCTAGGAAAACCATAAGTCGCACAAAATTTTGGGCATGAGAAACAAACTTTCAACATCGCTTTGCAAATACCAATGTGACACTAGTGTTTAAAGAAGCCTCCGATGTGTGATAGACAATTGTTGACCTTAGTGGACCATCATTGCGGCTTAACTTTCTAGATGGCATCTAGATCATACAAATATGGCTTTACCAAGGAGAACATCACAGACTTTTATTTGTGCCACATCGCAAGTAACAAAGTTGCACATGGGCACAATAGCATGATCGAATGCACATTGGTGTGTCACGAAGAGTTTTCTTCCTGTTAGAGCCACTCAAGGGAGTAAGGTTGTCTATGTGCTTCTATGGCAAGGCCTAGACACCTCACTATATCTTTTACAATGTTCTTATGGCTTCCGATGTCAATGATGACATGAGGAGGCTGTCCTTTGACCCAACATTTAGGTTAGAAAAGATGCTCACTCTTCAACATTACTAGGAGTTGGCTTTGGCATTGAAGTTGAAGCAAATTAGAAAATCAGGATTGGTGTTATGCTCCTCAATAGTAGATTGCGTCCCCTGAGTAAGCAAAATCTTATGCCATGGTGTGCACCATCATTGTGGGTATCAACCTCAGGGTCACTACCATTTCTTGCCCTTATTGTCACATTTATGAGCAGGAACTTTTGGTTGTGCAATCACATGCAGCTTAGGCAAGACTTCCCATTGCAAAATCAGTCTTGCATTTTGCAATTTTAAGCATTGACCTGAGGGCATGTTCTTCTGCAAGGGGCTCAAAGAGGTTGGGCCTTTCTACTTCATCTTGGATTGCATCTTGGTGGTATGTTGATAGGCTTGCCTCAAGGTTTCCTAAGGCAGAAATTTCATTGCAGCACATATGTAGGAGTGAAGCTCGTTGATGTAATTCAAGACTTGTTGATGTTATGCTTTGTTGGCACTTAGGCGAGTGTATCACTCATGTAACATGTTTGTGTAGCCTTCACTATTTGATCTCTATATTGCCTTAACAACTGAAACTTAATGTAGTCATTATCATAGCACTTGATAAGATAATATTCTTCCATACAACTGTAGCAATTTTAAAACCACATATCGATGGACCATAGTCTTTTTTGGCCATGCTATAAAATTTCCATGAATGAAGTAGTGTTGCGGAAGTGATCTTTTTAGCATTTGTGACTCTATTAATGCTATATTGTGCCTCTGATTGTCGCAGCCAATCATACAGCGCCTCAACATCACTTTTATCTTTGGAACATCAAGATCTCAAGATTGACTTGCACCTTAAACAAATTATGGCATCAGAATGAGGAAAGAGTGGTGGTCGAGAATGTTGGAGAGTCTAGTTGGGGCATTTCATCACAAAACTCGAAAAAGAGTACTTTCCTTTGTCCATCCAAGACTTCTTGAATGAGCTTGTAGAAATTTACAAGGTCAAGTTTCTTCACAAATTTCAACATGTTGGCCTCTAGTCGACATTCTGGGTAGTCAAAGATGGAGTAGGATTGTATTTGTATGGCTTCTTTCCGATACTAGGAATGAGTAGATATGCAACAACAAGAACCAAAGGAAATGATGAAAAACTGGCTGGTAGGGTTGGAATGAACCATACCAAGCCTTGAAGTAGCAAGCATGACAACTTGCAGACTAATTAGCTAACAAATCTATCTAATAATCTACAAGTTAAAATTAAACATGCAAGGAAAAATGTGAAAAAAGGAAGCGTCATACATATTCAATGGAAACAAGAGATAGAAAATAATAGCTTTCTATCCTTCTTAAACAAGTATAATACATAAAATTACATGTATCAAATGAAATGCAATATTGTGTATCCCTATGAGCCTAATTCATAAATGAGTCGTGTGACATGAGAATGTGAATATAGGATAGCAAACTGATTTAATACAAATCAAGATGGCGAAAGTGCTCGAAGTATTCTACTAAAAGTGCGAACATGGTGGCGACCTGGCAAGAATCGAGCATATTAAAATCGTAGATTTAGTATTTACCAACTAAATTACAATTTGTTTCAATTCCTCGAACTATTCAAATTCCAATCAATACCATTTCCCAAAATGATTCTTGACCCAATTGATGGATGATGTATTGTTTGGCCTCTAGTTATCGAAGTTGCTTATTGATCATGTACCTGTGGCATGCCCATTCGATATCCCATTTTTGTCATGCAGTGCCCATGGTAATCAACATGGTGATTTTTACTTTGCAATCAAATTCACAATAATTATGAAATCAGAGTGTTAAATGCAATCAACAAGAAATTTGGCTCAATTGCAAGATGATTGTGCATTAGGAACTACGCGTAAGTCCGTAATGAATTGGGAATCCATCTTGGATACGCAAAAGACCAAAATGACTTAAATTTTCTCTTTCCTCCTCTGAATGAAATGGGGAGTACATATTTTTCTACTTCTACTATGTACCCACATCACTTGTTGCAAAAGCCACATTAGGAGAGAAAACTAGTGGCTGAAAAGAAATTTCCAAACACAGGGTCTCAAGAATTAGGTTCAAGGACAGGATGTGTAGAGTACTCATAATATATGGTTGCTTTGTCTCAAGATTGGTCAGCACCATTTAAAGCTCCCACTACACATCTGCATTGACACGAATGTCTACAACTATAGGTGTCATAGACGGTGGTTGTTGATGCAAACCAACCACATCATGTACATCATCAGACCTCTTATTTATGGCTTCTTGAAAGAGAAATGTTATCATCGAACCCTGTAATACAATTTCATAGCATCACTAATGAAAATCTTCTTTGTAGTTACTACTACATACTCAGTAATTATGTGATTAAGGCCAGAAAGCAATGGAGACTAATTTGTTTGTGACAATGATAGTAAAATGTCTATACTTGAAGTGACATGCAAAGTAGCAAACGCTCCAATGTACTGAAAGCAAACAAATGGTAGAAGGGGGGGTGGGGGCGGCTTGAGGAATTTAGTTCCTCAAGGGTACAAGTTTATTGATTACCTTCTCTTTCATTGAGTCAGTGTAGGTAGTGCCTCCTTGTCCCTAGACAAGCTTCCATTTCCCTACCCAAGCCTCTATTTCCCTTGTCATGAGCATTTTGCTTTGACATATTATCCTTGCCATTTGAAGGGCCATCCTTAACATCATCATCCCAATCATCATGATCACCTAAGAGGTTTTCTTCACCATTGTCATGGGCTTGTATGTCAAAGATGGGAATACTCATACACCTAATTGGTCCCTATTACAAATTGTAGGCTTCCCCTTCAACGAAGTAAATGGACCAACATCACATAATGCTTAACACTTGCTAAGTTAATAACGTCATAAATTTAGTTGGAGGATGAACAACCAAATCCTTTGGAGTCTTTTAACTTTCATTGGTATCAATCATAAATTAGACCCCAAAATATATAGGAAAATAGAAACAATGATAAATTCTGAACAAAAGGTTTTGATATTTAAGGATGGGTACTCCACCAAGGTGTAGACTGTCTTTAACTCACTTCTTAAACATAGCACCAACCAAACAATTAAATATGAACCATGGGATTCACCTTCTAACTCACTCAAAAAAGAAAAGAAAAACTTGAATGCACTAGATTTCTAGAATGTGTGTGTATTGGGGTCTTCAAACCATGGCTAGGATGTAGAATGATCGTCTCGTCCATCAAATTAAGGATGGATGAAACATAAAAATCATCAATGAATGTTTGCTTGTCTCTTATAGCGAACATTTAATACTTTGACCTTGTGTGTGATGATGAGAAATGCAATAACCCCATGAAAATCAACCAGCTCATATGAAAACAAAATCACTTTGTCGTTAATTAACAGCACACATTTTTCCTTAAAATTGAAATTTCATGAACATATCAACAAAGGGTTTTTTTCCACCTTGTTAAAGGCAAGCATTATGAGGAATTCATGCACTTGTCACTTCGCCAATGCATCCCTCAAGACATGGTTCTTATTGTTCATCCACCAGATCCTTGCTACCATCCGTTGTGGCATGTATAGCATGTCACAACATTAATCAGTATCTGGTTCTTTGATTTATTTGTTGGGTCACTACTTTTAGCAATGGCTTTACCATTCATATTGAGATCATTTTTTATCTTAGCTTTGTGCTTATTTATGATTGTGTTGAACCCACAATTTGTATAACTATTGAAGTTATAAGAGGTTCACGATAACATTGGTCATCTAAAAAATAGCCAAACAAGCCAATCCTCGCGATAACTCATGAAGCTTGGTACTCTTCCTTGGTAGGACAAGAATTTGCTAGCCTACTACATAGAGTGGTCCAGCTTTTTAATGAATGTGTAAGCCAAAGTACATCCTTTGGTGCATAATGACAATCAACATGCACACAAACTTCTTTGCTCCATTTGGGGTAGGCCCAAAAAGTTACACTAGTCAATCTTCACTTTCGAGCCTTGGAAAGGATTTTGCTTCCCATTTATCCAAATACAAGCAAGCGTTAATCAACATATCTCGCAATCAAGACATTTGTCCAAATGTTTTATGAAATTCGAGTAACATAAGATGACCAAGCTAGGATTTGATGGCACCCACATCTAGTGGCACTTCCATATGAACGACCATCCTTATCTTAATGGGATCTATCTTCGATCCTGCACAATATACAATATGTCCTACAAGCTTAACATAACAAGCCATGAAAGAGCATTCCTTTGAATTTAATGACACCTTGGTTTAACAACACAAGTTTGTGCTATTCTCTAAAGCCCTTAGGTATGTCTATGATGGATGGGTCACCCAGGAATACCTTCAACTTAAACATCCATATGCTATGAAAGGTATGCAATACAATTCTCTAGTAAATAGTCACTACAATATTTAGTCTGAACAACAACCTCTTGTAGGCGTGCCATTCTCTAAAATGAAAATCATGTTTAACATGTCATCATCCCTAATGCTAATATAGTTATAACTAAAAAATCCAACAATATTGATATCATGTCCAACTCCCTCTTCAAAAATGAAATCTACGAATGGAATAGGGCAACATGACCATTTTTGTAAAAACATTCAAACTTAAGAAATCTACTCATACAAATTTGCAATGTCTCTTTCTTTAGACTCATGATCGTGGGTAAAATACATTCACTTGTAAAGATCATGAAGACTACACCAATCTCCAATAACTTATCAATCTCAATCTTGTTAAATCTTTTCTGCATATCTTGGATTCATCCTATAAACCCTGTGTATAGGTCGAGCCCTCGACACCAAAGGAATTGTGGCTACACAAAGCTTGGAAAGAATTATATGCCCCTGCAAAGACATTCTTGTGATCCACAAAGATGTAGAAGATGCGCATAACAATTATCTCCAAAATTTATGTGTTGATGCGCCCTTCGGCTCCCATGTTTACTATGAGTCCATGGAACATGTGATTAGATCTTGCCTATCCAAAAATGAATGTACGGGCACATTGTCCATTACTTTACCTTGTTTTATGTGTTGATGCATCCCCAAAATTGAACTTGGTAAAGTATGGTGGAGTTATACTTGACAAAATTACCTTGTTTTGTTGGAGCCAAAAACAAGCTCCTTAGGTGGTTCTTTGTGATGGAAGTTGACATGGAGGGCCGACTACAATCCATAATAGCAGTTGACAACAATTGCTAACTCGTGTTGTCAACATCACCTTCAATGCAAAGGCAAGAAGGGGTGACATCTTTGAAGACTTCTAGTTTCTAATATAATAATTCATTCTCTAAATATGCTTCTTTTTATGAGCAATCTTCCACATGGAGTATGCCTTTGTTGATGGGTTTGATGGCTCCATTGTCAATCTACTTGTCATCAAAGTCTCGCATAGTTGCTTCCTCACTTGTCACTTGTGTCTTAAATAAAAATCAACATTTCTCCGCTTCAACTCTATAGTTAAGAAGTCATTCGTCAAAGTGGAGAGATCCTAGTTGTATGAAGTCATTAACGTCTAAAAAGAGCATCACATGTGAACTACAACAAAGAAATCACCATGAAGTCAATGACAAAGGTGCAGCCTCTAATTTGCACCCTTTCAGAGGCTATAATTACAAGTCCCTGAATGTCAAACAAATCAATTGATCAAGGTCTAAAGCTTGGCAGCTACAGTGTAGGGTTTTTGAATCTCCAATAAATATCTTCCAGCAAAAAAATCACCGTTAAGACAATGAAACTAGCACTACATGCAAAGTGCAAACATGGTACAATTTGTAGATCATTCATGTTAACAAATACTTTTGTTTCTAGTACTTGCATTGCAATAGCAACGCTGGATGATTTACTGGGAATAATTCTTTGCATTCGCATTACCAGAATTTGATGGCTTTGAGGTGGTGACTTTGGCTCCCTTAGTAGGTTCGTTTATGAATTTCTTCTCAACAACAGAGTACGGAGATGCAGACTTCTTAGCTTCACCTTTGTGGCAATCTGTTAACCAAAGTTGTTTTCTCCATGTTGACGAGAATGTTAGAAATTCTGTTTTGTAGTCCTTGTTGTCATGGTCTTCAGATGGCAAAGTCAAAGTCACAATATATTATTCTAGACAGCCTCTGACAAATGGGATCCATTCACTGCATTTCGAACACCATATGATTGGTTTGTCATTGGTGTCAAGCATGCTAGAGCCTATGCCACCCATGCCTTGTTGGTACACTGTTCCCTTGTTGGTACTGACATTGACCTTGGAAAGGATTTCTAAACCTGCTACTTGTGACTTCCTTTGATTTTGCTACTTGGCTAGGCAGAACTTGTTGATCCCTTTTATTCTTGATTCTTCAAATTGAGCCACCAAGCCTTAGTTACGTGACCAATCACCATACAAATCTCATAGATTGGATTGTTGGGGCAGTTTGCATTGGTGCAATGTGACAATTGGCAAACCGCACTTCTTTCCTTTATTTGAGTCTTTTGGCAACTCTGAGCGTTAGCAAGGACATTCTTTTGAATCCCATTCACTGTGGGAAACACATTCTGCCTAAGCCTCACATTCGTCTAGTGTTCACCTTCCAAGTTCAAATCCTAATATAGGCTTCTTCAAATGACCTGGGTAGGGAAACCTTCAATTTAGACTTACACATGAGCATTAGGCCTTCAATTAACTACTTTTTCAAAACCATTGATGGGGTCTTTCCGATTGTCAATCAATTCCTTCAAATGTCAAATTACGCCCTGACTGAATCAGACTACTCTTGCTCTGCATTAGAAATTTCTGCAACATGTTCATTATTACCCCTTGATAGTTCATAATCCTTTCCATATCCATTCTTGAATTCTGACCAACTTTTAAAATGACTATCTCAAACTCCATGCACCAATCAATAGAAAGATCTCAAAGTCAGTAGAAATAGCTTCATCATCTAACTGACCATTGGTGGCCCATATTGTTTCACAGGTATTACAATGTCAGATAGGATCGTGGTTGTCATTTCCCGTGAACTTTGACAACCTTTGACGGTCTCCAAGAGGTGTCAGGCATGCCATGACATCAGTAAATTGTCTTTTACAAATCCCACTCTGACTATTCATTCTGTCTTATTGGGCTTCCTTTGTCAGTCGGCCTACTATAATATCATCCATTGGTAGAACAGGGTAGATTGTACCCAAGCTAGAACCCTCTCTTTGGATTTATATGTTAAGAATCGGACAATTGGAGTTAGGTGGATAGTTATTTCTAGTCACAATATTTTGTGTGGTGGCTAGATTTCAATGTAAGGATCATCCAAGGACTTTGGAGGCCCCATCACTAAGTCCAAGTGAGCACAAATTTACCAGGGTTTGCAGGTGTAAGTGCATTTCCGGTGCAGTGCAATAGTTTTGAAATCTACATTCACTAGTATGGGGATGAAACAAATTGCTATCTTATTCAAATAATAAAATATGGTAAAATAAAAAGAGAACATAAAATTAATAAATAAATGACATAAAAATCAAGATTATAGATTCGCCATTCGCATTATTTATAATTATTTGAATATATAAATGATTACTTTTACAAAAAGATTAACAAACCAATAAGAAAGTAGACCAAAAAAGTATATGTTAATACAAAAAATGCCTGACTATTTTTAACAATTTCAAATCCAAAAAAAAAAAAAGAGTATTAGAATGGCCTCCATTCAATTTCAAAAAAAGAATGAAAGTAGATGTCAAAATGTTATTATAGTGCTTGAATTGCCTCAACAAGCTTAGGGCTTGGAATTCAATGAATATCCATTAAGCAAGTAGTAGGTTTTCAACTGCAACTTCAAATGGTGCGTGAATTAGCATCAGCCTGAAATGTTGAAATTAAAAATCCCAAAAAGAAGAGCTATTTGCATTATAGAGGTAGGCACCATAGAATGCTGTTTTGGCCCTAACCACCGAGGAACACAACTGATAAGCATTCCAGCCATTGCAATTCTAGGAAACGCCAAGAGAACATTTACCCCATGTTTTGTACTAGGAATACTTCTTTGTACCAAAACGTGGAAGGGGTAACAATGATACACACAGATAACTCTATAGGCTCATCCTTTCCAATTGGCTGGTTGTTCGCAAGTTTTTTTCAAAAATATTTTCACTAATTCATAAAATCCAAAAAACATAAACAAGGGATCGCATTATGTCTTATTATGACAATTTTAAGCCAGCAGAATAACTAGAAGTTGGAAATATACTGTTCATTTTTATATCATGCACTGTGAATTGAAAAAAGCACTTAGCATGTTATTCTTAAGCTGATTGCATGGGAATTTTGTATAATTTTGATATTCACACCTTAAATTGTGTTTATTATGCACAATGAGCATTGCTTTAGAAAGAAAGAATAATATTGTAACCACAAACTTAATTATAGAAGCCCCCCAAGCTACAACGGCCTACTTTAACGATAATCCCAAACACAAAGGCATTGGCAGAAAAAGAAACATTATCTTCAATTTCATATTAAACAGATAAATAAATAAATGTTTGTGACCAGAACTACAAGATTCTTTTGAGTACAACACTGGGACTACATGACATTTGCCAAAAAAAAAGTCTGTCGAGTTACAGGTTCATTACACTTCCACAAATCAGTTCACATCAGGATGATAACAAGTAACAACAAACCTTGGAAGAAACTCAGTTAAAATAGAGAGATTTGGAGGCCGGGTGACAGCTCCCATAAAAAGAACAATATTTGGGTGTCGCAGTCTTTGCATGATTCGCACCTAAAATCCGAAGGTCAAATATCAGATAAATCAACGTTTGCAAGATCTAAAAGAAGAGCACACAAAAACGCAAATGCATGAACAAGAAAATTTAAAACGAGCACCATTTTTAAGGATTTGTGAAACTTACTTCACTGCGAAATTGCTCTAGTGCATCTCCTGAGAAATCCTGATCCAGGAACTTCTTAACAGCAACTTCCTGTCATGTAGTTTTAAATGTATTTTCAAGCCTCAAGCAAATATGATAATCAAAAGACAACAAAGTAGAAAATTCATATAGCCAACAGTCATTGAGTTTTGTATTTATAATATGTTCACGGTTAGAGAAAGGCAGCAATAAGCTTCATCGTAAAGAGAAACCCCAAGAGAAAAACATCCAAACATGAACAAGGAAAGAGAAATCGCTGTTTAAAGACATGTTGTACATTCTTCACTGAATGTCAATACATAGTTTACAAATATTCAGGAATAGCAACATTCCATGCAATGCATGCATGAAATTCAACAACAGAAATGTGAGAGAGGATCATGCACAATTTCTCTACCAAAACGTGTGCATGCAGAGAGTTGAGAGGCTTCTAAACTAAGTGCTCTGGAAAGATGATTTCCTATAATGATAAAGATGTGTACATCTGTACATGCGAAACTCGGCTTAAGACCGAGCTGCAATCTCAAAAACTTATTGACATTATAATACAAGGTGGCCATGTGCATATAAAGTTGATATTAACCAAGTTAGCATATGAAGCTTCCTATTGGTCACCTTTGCAGAAAACAAAACACATAATTCAAAAGGTTCCTTGCAAAATCTTTTCCTTATAAAAATACCTATCCGCCTTTCATAATCCTACAAAGTCATATCAGCGATTGTCAACCCACAAATTAACAAGAAGGGGAGAACATCTCCCTCTCCCATCTTCCTTTGTCCTCATTCTATTGCTAGGTTTACTACTAGGGTCTCGTGGAAGTCTTGCTCATGATCAACTAGAAATTGAAATGCTTTAGGATCTTCCACACACTATCCATCACTCCAAGAAAGTGGAAATAAAAATACAAATAATGTATCTCATGCTATTGAATCAACCCATTTGAGCCCTGATCTGAGCGCAGCCATGCTGGTTCGCGTTCTACTCCTAAGAGTCTTGTGCACACCACAAAGCCTATGCACCTTTGTGGTATTGATCAGTAAACTTCTACTTTGGAAGTCTACGAATCACACAATTATGTTGTTCTACTTTCAACTTTGGAAAATGACAGATTTGCTTGAAAAATTAGAGCTTCGTGACTGATTATCTAGTGCTATAGAAAGGAAATTGCAGAGAAGGAAATAATTCAAACTTCAACACCAACAATTTTATCCTGGAAACATCCAAGGAGGAAAACCAGTCGGGAAGGGCAACTGCTCTTTCTTCCCACTTTTATTGGTCTAATATAGACAATTACAGATTACAATAAGTATGAAAAGAAGCAACAATGTAAACCTTCTCTTCAATTACTTTCTTTCTCTGTTTCTACACCTTGCTCTTACAATTCCATTCCAGCACTGAAGATCTTGCTCACTGCTCTCATTAAACTCTGCTTCTCGATCTCTCTAGATCTTCGAATGCCTATTCTCTTGTTCCTTTCATGCATTTATAGGCCTTCCCATGTCCTCCCGTGCACTAGAGGATGTGAAAGGGCATGGAAGGGGAAGAGACACAGTTGGGCGCTTCAAATTCATGTCCATTCGCATTCCATTCTTCTTTTTTGTTCGAAAGTGTCAGGACCGCTGCCCTGAGCAGACCCCCAATCTCAAGACCGCCGCCCTGGCTGGGCAGCAATTTCAGAACCGCTGCCCTTGCAGGGCTGCGGCTCTGAAACCACCACTCTACACAGAGCGGCGGTTCCTTCCAGAACCTTCGTTTACCTCATTTCATTCATTTTTCTTGTTTCTCCTTCTTGGTGCTGATGGAACTGATGAAGTGGTGTGTTTTCCTGGATCCCTATGGAGCATACCTCTCCTACTTAGGAGGCTTTTGGTCCCACAAAAGCTTAGTGGGGGAGTGGTAGAGGAATCAACTCCCTCTTGTGCTCATTCGAGTACCACTGGGTCTACCTTGGTGTCTTCTCTCGTCCAACCTGCCAAGACTCCTGTGAATCTCTGGTTTGTTGCTCCAGTGCTACATCCTCCTCCGAGTTGCCTCGAGTACAATCCTCTTTGGAAGGTAACTTATGTATCTTTCCTTCTTTGTCATGTATAGATGGCGTTAGTGGATGCAAGTTCTTGCAACTTGTTATCGCGTGCATCTGCATGAAGTATGGCCTGAAGGTTTCTTCTCCAACCTGCTCAAGTATGGCGTAGGTCCCATACTGTAGTGGTTTAGTCCTTTCCTGTCTTTGTCTCTTGAGATGGATTGGCCGAATCCTCTCCAAGTACGTTGCTATTATAGTCACCACTGTTCCTTGTATCTCCTCTTCTTCTTGCTGCCCCACAGTTAGGTCCAGTGGACCCGTAGGTAGATATGGTGACTACATAGCGGAAGTTTGTTTTGCTCCTTGAATGAGCAGTTCCTTTTGTGGCTTCTTCTGCAAAAACTGACTAGTGCTATCCAAGTTCTCCATCCTTTGGTCAGAAATATTCGTGCTCTTACGTCCATTTTGCTTTTCTTCCAATGAAAGCAAACAAAACTGACGATTTTCCTGAATAAGTCTTGGTGCTTGGTTGGCACTTACCATAGCCTTCTTTGATTTGCTCTAGTGTGCCCGGATGTTAAAACTGACTCCATCCTTGACCCATCTATACCGGTTCTCCCTCCTTGTGAACACAGCATCCCTGGTATACAAGTAAGGACTTCCGAAAACAACGTCAAATGCATCAAGTGGAATAATATCAGCCTCTAATACATCTATGTATTGGGTATTTATCCCAAAATGAAACTTACACTTCCTTGTAACTTGTATTTCTACACCCTTCTTCACCCATCCCAGTGGGTATGGATGTGGATGCATGTAAGTCTCTAGACCAAGTTGTCCTACAACCGCATCAGAAATCAAATTTAACTGAGAACCAAAATCTACTAAAGCGTTTACCTTAGTCTTCCTGATTTGGATTCTGATTTGAAATAGCTTACTCATCTCTTCTTCTTCTGCTGCCCCGTACATGTTAGTGGCCATGCATCCCAGCCTCTCGTCTACATCCGAATCATCCTCAATCTCCACCTCTCTTTTTGTCTTCACAGTGGCCATGGATTTCTTGGAATCCTTGGTTCGGTGCTTTGGGTGCAATTCCGGATGCAACTTCCAACATGTGGCATCAGTATGTCCATTTACATCACAATTCTTACAAAAATTCTTAGGATCTTTACAAGTATGCAGAACAGTAGCGGCATGTTTACCTTTCCATTTACCTCTGCTACTTGTTTTCCCTTGTTCTTTTTCCTGCTGTTCTGTTGACTGGTCTTCTTTTGGCTCTATTTCTCCTTGCTTCTTCTCGTCATCAATGTAGTATGCTTGTGTACAAGCTTCATTGAGATCCTTGGGCTTCGTGGAGATTACCTTCCTCCGAAGGTGAGTGTGAAGGTCAGAATGTCCTCATCCTCCAAGTCCATATTAAGCAACATGGCTTGTCTCCGAAATTATGTAGTGTAGTCTTGCACGCTTTGACCGCTGCCCTATCTAAAGTACTGCCACTTAATCATCATGTCAGTCTTATGGCCAATAGGATAGAAGTTAGCTCTAATCAATTCTTTAAAACCTTTCCAAGTACTGACAATAAAACGTTTCTTCTTCTCACAAGTGGCTAGATGGGTTTCCCACCAAACCAGAGCATGACCTTACATTTTGAGACGTGCAAATCCTTTATGCCTCAGTGACATTATGCACACTAAAGTAGACTTCCAATTGTTTTAGCCATTTATCCAGTAATTCTACATCTACTTGTCCTTCAAAATTCTTTATTTCCACTTTCGTTTCAACTTTAAAAGGTGTATGTGCAGATTTTACCTTCTCGCTTACAATTGGCGTCACTTCATGCTCTTCTCATTCTTCCTCTTCGTGGCTCTTTCCGATACCAAATTTTTCGGCTAGTGCTCGAACTACCAAGTCCATGGAATCTTGCTTAACCGAAGCCGTCTTTTGCAGATCTGAAAGCTCTTCTTGTTTTCTATGCAATCTATCCATCATGGTCTCTAGCATCTCGACTCTACAGACCAAGTTCTCTTCCTCCATTTGAGCTCAAATTCTCTGTTTCCACTTCTTTGTAGAAATATCTGGCTCGCAAGGTAAAAACTTCTTCACCTTTGGACCTTGTCACTATCATACAAAATCACAAGAAAGATTCGAATACCACAGTCCTGGATATATAATCAGCTTTGATACCAAAATGATCCGTAAACTTCTACTTTGGAATTCTACGAATCACACAATTATGTTGTTCTACTTTCAACTTTGGAAAATGACAGATTTTCTTGAAAAATTAGAGCTTCGTGATTGATTATCTAGTGCTATAGAAAGGAAATTGCAGAGAAGGAAATAATTCAAACTTCAACACCAACAATTTTATCCTGGAAACCTCCAAGGAGAAAAACCAGTCGGGAAGGGCAACTACTCTTTCTTCCCACTTTTATTGGTCTAATATAGACAATTACAGATTACAATAAGTATGAAAAGAAGCAACAATGTAAACCTTCTCTTCAATTACTTGCTTTCTCTGTTTCTACACCTTGCTCCTACAATTCCATTCCAGCACTGAAGATCTTGCTCACTACTCTCATTAAACTCTACTTCTCGATCTCTCTAGATCTTCGAATGCCTATTCTCTTGCTCCTTTCATGCATTTATAGGGACTGGAGGATGTGAAAGGGCATGGAAGGGGAAGAGACACGGTTGGGCGCTTCAAATTCACATCCATTCGCATTCCATTCTTCTTTTCTGTTCGAAAGTGTCAAGACCGCCGCCCTGAGCAGACCGGCGGTCTCAGGATCACGTCGCCCTAGCTGGGCAGCGGTTTCAGGACCGCCACCCTGCAAGGGCATGGTTCTGAAACCTACCGCTCTGCACAGAGCGACAGTTCCTTCCAGAACCTCCGTTTACCTCATTTCATTCATTTTTCTTGTTTCTCCTTCTTGGTGCTGATGGAACTGATGAAGGGGTGTGTTTTTCTGGATCCCTATGGATTAGGTATCTCTTTATTCAACAGAAGATGACTTCGCGCAGGCTTACACTGCCCTCACATAAGGTAACAGGATGTCAATTTCCACATGTCCAAAAAGTTTTCTTGAACATTTGTGTGTTCCTAATGGCACGCAGCCAAAGAATCATCTGGGAGGCACACTAAGCGAAGACAATGGAACACTTCAGCATTACTAAACAGCAGCAACACTACAACACTTCTACAGGCCTCACGTGCACAGAGATCAAGTGCCACATCAAGCACTAGCTTCCTTGTTATATCGCGAAGTCCAAGAGTAGGAGGTTGGGGCTATACATACCTCTATCGGTTCCATCCTAGCCTTGGGAATCTATCAGCATGGATTTCATATATGGACTACCTGTGACGAAGCACCAGAATAACCATGTTCATTGCAATGGATAGGTTTACAAAGATGGCTATAATGATTGCTTGCAGAAGAGCATCAACGCGCAAGACAATGCACATTAATTCTTCAATCATGTTTGGGATCACTTTGGACTACGAACATCCAATGTCTCTAATCGCGAAACGCAATTTGTCAATCGGTTTTGCCATGCCTTGTGGGAAATGTTGGATACACAATTGAACTAGTCTATGATGTTTCATCCTTGGATGGATGGACAAATTGAAGTTGCCAACCATACACTTGTCCATTTGTTGCACATTTACAAAAGCGCACCTCTGCACAGCTGGGATGATAGCTTGATCTACATTCAGCGTGCCTACAACAAAGCTCTTCAAAGTTCTATGCGGCAGAGTCCATTTCAAACATGTCTGGAGCTCCAGCCAGCTGCACCTCTAGACATATCCTAGTGTGCACTATTAAACACAGAGTCGGACACAAAAGAAATGGAGGTAGACAAAGTGCAAAAGCATCTACAACACATCCAACATGTTCACCAGCAGGTTCAGCAGTTACTCTTGCGCCAACAAAAGAAGTATGAAGAGCATCGTGACGTAAATTCCATAAGGTCTGGTTGCATCTTCAGAAAGGATTCTTCGAGGGTCCTCATAGGAAGATTGCTATGGTCCTTACACCATACTATGCGCAGCTTGCAAGAACTCTTTCATCCTTTTTCTGCCACAATAATTGGGTCTTAATCCAAAATTTAATGTGGAACGTGTTAATTCATACTTGCCACCTTTGCTTGAGCCTACAACAACTCGGTATCCTTCAAAATTAGATTCTTGACACTTGCAAACAACGCCCAAGGATCAGCCTGTTGAAGTCACATCAATGCACACCTGCCAAGGCACACATCAGTTATTCGATGTGGTCAAAGTAGGACAATATGCTCATCAGGCTAAGTGGTACAGCCTTCAACAACTTCAGGTTGAGTTTTCGCAATTAACTGAAGACAATGATGGGGACTATTGCTCCCCAAGAAAGAGCAAACCAAATGCAGCCACACCAATCAACATTATCCTCCAAAGAGTCTTGTGCACCTTGTGCATGCTCTCACATTCCATGCAGCTTGCGCAACCTCTGCATACCCAAGCACCTAGCACTGAGATACATACTGCGCAGCACTCAGACTCCACACAGAAACGTCAAAACTCAGAGACCACATGGACATTTCACGCCATATCAGGTGGCACTTCCAGTATTTGCTTCTTGTTAGCATACCGTGCATCTGTTTCATGTCAGTATAGCATGCATCTTGGAGGTGAACAGTCACACATATAGTAAGGTGAACCATGATCCGTTCCAGAAGTTGAACCATTTTGTAACTGTCCTCTTTTCTAACTGCTTTCTTGCAATGATATATTCCAAGCCATTCGACCCCAAGGGGTTAAGCAATGCATATATGCATAGTCAAATGGTCATATATTCACATTCCACCCTAGGTAAATAGGTAGTGTTTTCTCCTTTCTAATCATGTGAATGCTAATTCTCAGCCTTGCTGCACAGTATATACATATGTAACATACCTATTATTTCTAATTGAATATAAATGGCAATATTTGGCTGATCTCATGCATTCAAATGTGTAACAGTTTGCTGATGTTATTGTTTTCTATTGCGTGTTCTATGACTTGGTGGTTTACTAACTAAATTACCAAGTTGTCCTCTGCGGCGCCATTTTGGGGCCCGTGGTGCACATCATGCCCATTCTTTTGGATTTTTAAATTCTGATGCTATAGAACTAATATCTACATCATTTCGTTGTCTATCATGATGTCCTTGTGAGTTCCATTGATCATTTTTTTGTCACTGCTAGGGATTAATGTGATATTTTGATATATTTTATGTGCTTGCATAACCCCATCTACTACATCCAATCACTGATCTCCACATTTAAGTTTTTTCTCACTCTATGAAATTAGATCCAACTAAAGCATTGCATTAGTGATTTAAAAATTCTAATAGCTACGGCACAGACAAAGCCTACACTTACTATACAATATTACAAACCATAAAATGTAAACTATGATATTGACTCATAATTTTGGATTAACATTTTTGGCACGCCTTAGGATCAATGTCACAAGAAAAAACGAATACTTCATTATTCTATAGCTTACATTTATTACTAGTTTCTACACGCTTTCTTATGGACTAAAGAGAGGAGAAAGGTCTGTCTAGAAGCCACTATACTTGCTAGATAGTCAAGTACATTTATATGTACTTGCCAACGCCCACGCATTTCATTCATCATTTTGTGTCTCTCTCTACTTAAATTTGTGCACCAGTAGAGGATAATATAGCAGCCTGTTTGAAGATCTCTGAGGATCTAAACCTAGAATATCGGCAGGGGGCTTTTAAAGACAAACAAGAACATCTCAAAACTAGTTAAGGGATTAGGAAGGCCAGAAAAGGGCATTTAAAAAGTGAATAAAAGCTGTACAGTCTGCCAGCTAGGAGATATGATATTTTGGCATGAAAACTCGTTTAGGTATGCTCTATTTGCTCATTTATTTCAGGACTACTATTAAAAAACAGATTTGAAAATAGCATAGAGCTGTGCAATTTTTAATCTATATTTGAACTCAATCAAGGTCCTACCAATCCAACTGAGATTTAAACCAATCAAGGTCCTACCTGCCAAACTGAGGCCAAACCCCAATCAAGGTCCTATCTACCCGGTTTACGGTCTTTTGGTCAAAATGAAGAAGAATGTCCGTTCATACAATAGCAGGGGTAGAAAGAAAGCAGAAACTTGAAGTTAATTTTAATATACCAAGAGATAAAAGCATAATAGTTTCAATTACAAAAGCACAGTTTGACAGGTTTTAAAGTTTGCCAAGGCAAGATAAAAAGAGGGTGACAAAAATGAAATTCAACTCATTGAAAACACTAACAAGAAATCAAAAAATAAAACACCTTCTTCAACAACATGAATGTTAATAGTTATAGAGATCATATCAAATAATAAATACCAAAACATTTTTCCGTTGTTGTTATTTCTGTCTTCACTACAAGTTTTAGGAGATCAAAGAGTGTTATAAAGATTAATGAAAAAATGACAAAGCTCAATTTCAAAAGGGACCTCATGAGAGAGGGGGAGCGAAGTTTTATTTTTTGTTTCATAAGCACTACTACTTGAATGAAGAACCCCAAAGGCCACCTTGCCTAACATCCTAATCAGTATTAAAAGATTATTCACATTACTTGTAACATACATTTCAGTTCATGACTTACAAGCTTTTTCAGTTGCCACTAAACTTTAAAGCAGAAAATGCATCTTTTTCTAATCAAGTACTTGTTGACATCAGAATTGGAACACAGATTAAATTGTCTAATGCAGAAAACCTCAGAAAATGTGGCTGGATAAATAAAAATGGCTCAGAAGCAATAAGCATAATTTTGAATGCCTGTTGAAAAGGAACTTACCGTGCCATTCCAGTCTGCATGATAAACTTCTCCATAAGAACCTAAGAATACAGATATATGTTAAATTTATGTTCTCTTATGATCATATGTGATAGAATTTTGATAATCAGAATAGATCTTTATAATTATTCAACTCAGAAATTTACAAAGAGAACATACACGATCACAGTAATATGAACCACAAAGAAATGCTGACAAATCCTTACCTAATCCAATTCGTTCGCCAATCAAAAGATTTTCCCATGGGATCTCACATTCCGTTACATCATCCATTACAGGGCGATTGGTATTGCAGCTAGTAATTATCGGACCCAGTTCATCTGAACTGTTCCCAGAATCCGCCGATTCACCATGCATCTTTCTTTCAGAATCCATAAATTCTCTTCTCTCTCTACTGCAAGCATGTTCCCTACCCGCTAAATTGTGCGGTGAGATATTATCAATTCCCATATGCTTCTGATTTTCAAGAGCTGTACGTGTGATAGTAGTATTTTCAATAACATTGGGAGCTTTATTCGGAGGTTGATTGCATTTTCTTGTTGTTACTGTCAGGGATGACGCACCAATGGCTGCTGTAGCAGCAATTGAAAGAGATTCGTGCATGTCAGTATTCTGAACTGAGGCTGCCACCCCTGAAGAAGAAGGAAATGATGATGTATGACAGTTTTTCAAACTTGAAATACCTGCCTCTAGATTTGCCTCTGGTACTCTCCTTAGTTCCAATCTCTCTGAAAATTCCACCTGAGATTTTTCACCCATGCCGTTATGTATAATAGAATTCTTCCGCATGATTGGTTGTGGAGGTCGACCAGGGCCTGAAGAAAATTTCTCTCTCCGTCTCTGAAACTCCTGCACTCTTCGCTCCTGAATAATTCCTTTCTGCTGCGAAACTTTCTGTCCAGTAAATTGCTGTGAACTAATGTCATGAAACAAATGTGGAGGTGCCGGGACTCCACTCTCTGAAAGTACAGCATGTAGTCTGTTTGCAAACTCAGGATTTTCATTTGCTGCATTTATCACACATTGTGATACATGTTTCACTTTCATCTGCTCAGCAGGTGAAGCTGTTCCCTCTGTCCAAGATGGAGATCTTCTTGGCCTGTTGAATGGTGAATTTGATTTTCCAAGTCCCGGTTCAATAGATTGTAATTGGTGTCGCTCATTGAGCTTTACATCTTTCATACCTGACTCTAGACCACTACTTGCTGCTGTATCCAAATTCAATTTTTCATCTTTCCAATCACAATCTGCATCATTTTTGCAGAGCAATGTTGCCTCTTTTCTCTCTGAGAAAATGTCAATATCTTTTTGATCCAAAGTTGAGCACAAATCCTGCACTGCCTGTGCAAGGATAACCTGTCCGGTGTTCGAGTTATCGATAACAGGACTCTGAACATGAACTGTCCTAGGTGTTTCAACAGGAATTAAAGTACCAGGAGCTCCCATTAGATCAATAATGTATTCCCTGAGATAAATCAATTGCAAATCAGCATATCTGTCAAAATGAACAAATTGCTTCATACTTGGCTGCAGAAGCAACTCAAAATGACCTAAAACCTGAAACATAACAAAAGATTTAAAACATTTTCTGCATGTCAAACAATGGTATACAGAAGAGTTCAGATAAAGATCGAACAGATAGTTTCAACTCAGAGCTTTCGAGGAAAAAATAAAAATGTATTGGTTTTTTTCAGGCTGTGTGACCTCTCAGTTAGAATTCATTCTGCACACACACCCAGTTAATATACACAATCATTAATAAGGCACTATTGTGGTAAATCATTTATTGAATTAGAAAAAAAAAACAAGTATACTAGTCTCTTTCCCTCACAAACCTAATAGTATTTACATATGCCTCTACCATCAAAACGCAAACCGCAACAGCCAATTTATCCATGCAAGCTAAGCCTACACATTGTGTCTATCCCCTTGTACACATGGTACAGCCAATTAAGTATCTTAATTAGGCTAATCTGTCTATTGCCTGACTTCTTGCCCAAAGAGCTGTGCAGTTGCCCAAAGCACACGCCAGTTGTTACTGGGACTGAAACTGTCAAGTCAGCTGAAATCCCTCGATTCCCCTGTTCCTATCCTGTGCTACTTAATCACCTCAAGTGCACATGGGTTGTCAACTGGAAGCCTCTACAATTTGATTGTCAACCAGAAGCCTGCCTAAAGTATGAAAGACAAAATCAATAATCGAGCTAGATATACAGTCACCAGAAGTTGACAATGATAAATTTTTTGAGGGGGAAATGGATGTCTCAGACAACTACAAAAAGGTAATTTGTTTATCCAAAGGTCCACCATTTACTCAAAGAAATTTAGTAACAGGGCTCAAGGAGAAAAAAGGGAAATTTTAATTTTCTATGCGCAAAGGGCTAGGATTTTCCTCTTGTGAAAATTCATCCACAAGTTTGAATATTGCAGAGGAGAAATGCTATGCTTTGTCAGCAATTTTACTTTGATTAAATCAGTTAAACTGTTGTTTCCTATTATTTGGAACTTGATTTTATTGTCACAAATCATAGTTACAATCAATGTCATCAATATCCTTGGAGATTTCTTTAGTAAAAAGCTGAAAGAGTGAAAAAGGAAATATTCTCTTGAAAGTGGGGAAAGGTATTCAGGCACTAAAAGATGTCATCTACTCTACTAATAGCAAAATACCAAGCAAAAGAGATAACTCGGAGACTTTAATAAGCAAGTACTTCGGCACCATTACATATACTAGTTTGTCTCAAGGGTTACCCTCTAATCCATATGCTCTCTAATTTGGGAACTTGTAGCTTAAGGCATAGAGGTTACAACAAGTGCTAGCTGGGTGATAGGAGGGATGACAAAGTGGATCTCTGGAATCATCCTTCCAGATGACAATTTTTAACGCATGCATTGTAGACTTATATGGACAAAAGAATCAAATGATTCCACTAGTACCGCATGCATATACAGGGAAATGGATTCAGATAGATGACTCAAATGGGTCCTTAATACATCAACTGCAAGCAATGAGTAAGAAAGTAAGCAAGCACCTCTAAGCACAAGAAGGCAAGCTGTTCTGGAAAACAGGACTGGAAATAAAGCTTACAAAGTCAAATTCGGAGGTGGAAAGATAAGTTGAATTATCTTTTAATCCCTCTGGCTGTTCCTTGCCCTTATGAAGTTCCGGTTATGTTAATTCTTTCTCCTTGAAAAAACATCAATCCAACTGTGAACTTATTTCGAAACCCGCCATATTCTTTCTCTCATGAATATCTTTTGGAAGACATGTTATTTTTTACAAGATTGTACTTCAAAAATGTGATGAGTGATTTTTACAGAAGTGTACTTCAAAGAACCGCAGAGGATGGTGAAGAAAGATCTGAGGGTTAAAAGGTTGGCGACAACTTTAAAGGCTAAATTGACAATAGAAGGGCTGTTGATGATAGTGGGAGTCTGCCCAACAATCGGGGAACCATTGACAGCAAGAGAAGGACAGAAAAAATCGGCAGGGAGAAGTGGCTTGTCTCTGAAGGTGAGTGAAGAACTAAGCATAAGGAAACAATGAACCAAGTATTAATGAAGAGTATAAGGCTGCATGTTTTTGCTTGGGAGATTGAGGAGTAAAGTCAAGGACCAAAGGTGCTAACCTAGAACCAACATGGGTGTGGACCGTCTAGTTCTACTGATGGAGATGGGAATTGCACACTAAATTTGAAGGAAAGCTAGGTAGGGCCACTTAATATAGGGAACGGGGATGCCAGCCAAGCAATACAAACTATTCGTCATTGCAAGCACGACACAATTTAGAGACAAACGCAAACTGCCAAAACTCATGGGAATGACAATTGAGACATCATGCAGAATTTAAGTCACAAATGGTCAACTCAATGAAAGTTATTTGTAAAGGTCATATTTGACGATCTTGAAAGGAGACACTAAAGATTGGAATCGCAAGAATAAAATAGGACACAATTGAATAACTGGGCTAAGTTGACAAAGGCCTTTGAAAAAGAATTCAAGTTGTTGTGGGACAATAATAATGTCATCTCTGAGATTATTAGAGAATTCAATAGACCATATTAGAATGTCTATTAAATCAAAACAATAGACATTTATACATAGATGTGTTCTTATTAATTAGGATACACATCTTATAATCTTACTATTATCTCTAAACTTATTAATCTACATGTGGATGTAATAACCACACGACAAACTGACATATTCACCTAACTAACTTATAATAGGTTTAATGAATTAAACATATATAAACAAACTAACTATATGTGATAATCTAAAATCACAACATTCCCCTCAATTACAAATAGTTCAAAGACTAGGAGAGAATCAACATTGTATGTGAATTGGAACACACTACCAATTCATGATACTCACAAATAGTTGAGGTAATGGCCCCACTACACCTACTAACAACTAATGAACGAGGACAATTACAACTTTCATCAAGAAACACCAAACCAGTATGAACTAGGACACACAGCACATACTCACATGTGTGAACGAGGACACACAATTGTTCACAATAATGAACAACTTTGCACGAATGGGGACACAATCAACTATTCATCAAAAAGATACCAATAGTGAGAGTGGTCCTCGCTACACTCATCTTAGGTGGGATTGGATTTCACCTCAACTACTCCTCTGGTTGCAAAGGGCCTCACCGAACAATTACAAAACACTAGTAGAGGGACTGGGTCCCCACTACGCTTTCTCAGTGGGAGCTGACATCACTGCGGCACAGCTGTAGTACGGTCTTTGTCATCACTACTTCTGATGATCACCATCTTTGGGTTTGTGTCTTTTTAGCACTGAATTTGCTATTAAGCAATGAACCAGTCTCTGAACTAGTTATGTGCTCAAGACCAGTAACTACCCTCAATCCTCTTGCGGTCCGCCAACCTTTTCTTAACTCAGATTCAACTAGCTAGATCAATCCTACTGCTCCTATGACCACAAATCACTCCATGGCGTGTTCTGTCGGTTATGACAGTGTTTCCACTGTGTTTGTTTCCTCCATGGAAATACAATTCCCTCTCAATCAAAATAATCTACAAGGATGTTGAGTTCCCCCAAATATGCATATGTTTCAGTTTACAATAACAACTTTTAAGACAACAATTAATGCAATTTTCCAAGAAAAATAGTTAATGAGAGGACGCCGCAAGAGCTGAAGCAAAACACTCTGGGCTAATGATTTGCAGTAATGTTTTGCCTGTCTGGCAATTTTTTGTTAAAAATATCCCTCCTGATCAAGAGTTATGAAATTAGTATGACTGGCAACCAACTATGCTGAAAAAAAATTAATATTTTCCTAAAGTTTTTGTAGTTTTTTCAAATATATTAACACAAATGGGTCCCTAAATCTTTCAGAAATTGAAACTTTATAATAAAAAAAAGTTTGTTGTCATCCTACCATGCATGTCATTAAACCTCTTCCACAAGAACTCACCTCACTACCTTTGATCGTTCTCTGAGGCGCTTCTTCTATGGTTTCAAAAACTGGTGCCCTTGTGATCGGGGTCCCTCTTTTTTATTTTGAAGGGCAAACATCCAAAAAACAAAAGAGATTTTCACTATGTCAATGTTGGTATACCAAACTGGAACAATTTGGACCGATCTGGAGTTGAACTCCTACAATCGTGTTGGTAAACTACTATTGATACAATATACATAAATATATTCGAGAAGAAAATATTTTTAAATGAAGAGATAATCCTGCATGTTTGTTGTTGACTGTACTTGAGACTGAGATGTCAATTGCAGGTGGTTTCAGCACAGATTAGAGGGGATTGGGCTGGTAGCTATTGATTCTTGAGGCCTTTCTTTGCAACCAATTTGTTCCGTTAATATCCAGTTATGCATTCCTAGTTGCTATTTGTGCAACATGCAACCATTTCTGCATGCAATTTAGATGGCATTGCCTTCAAAGACGTCATCTATCAAAATAAACACGAACCCACATTAAGCTCTTCTACATTTCTTCAACTATTGCAGGCCTCCTTCCATGCTTTATAGAACCTTTCACATCCAAAAACACCTTTCTAATGCTTCGTAGTTCCTACAGACACCTCCTCTCAGGTCTTGCAACATTTCTTCACATCCACGTGCTTCAAATTGGACATCACTCTCTGTACTTCTTCCGGCACACACACTTCACTTCATTGCCTCTGTTGTACCAAATAATAATCAAAGCCTTTGTTGTAACTATACAAAAAAGAGATGCCTTTACCTCACACGCTTATATTCTCACTTATTAATTTTTAAAATAGAAAATGGACAAAAGAAAATTTAGAAGCACCTTTCCTTAGGATGTTCTCACACTCCCCATATGTGTTTCACTACAGCACTGAATGCCCTTTACATGCTTCTCTAAAGTTGCTTCCTTGCTCATGAAACTCCTTCTTGATGCAACTCCTCCAAATAAATATCTGTGCCTCCTCTTGAGAATGATAAGTGTATTTATTTATTGTTTAACTAGCAACGTGGTGCTCCTTCTAAAGAGATTCCTCTTGTCGCCACTAAGGTGCCAAATATAATTCCTTGGAAAAATGGATTCAAGCCAATTTCTAATGCAAATATAAGTAACATATGGCTGAGAGCATCACAGCTCACAATCTCAGTTCTTAATATTTTCTAAGACCTTTCTTGATGTGCCTCCCTCCAACACCTCCTTTCTTCACAAATATATCAACAGGATGCCCTGCTCTGATAACAAATTAGAAAATTCCATACTCCGTTTCAGGATGTTTATTAAAACAAAAAATAGACATTTACACATAGATGTGTTCCTATTACTTAGGATACATATCTTATCATCTGCCTATAATCTCTCAACTTATTTTTATTCTACATGTGGATGTTGTAGCCACAAAGCAAACTATTCTATTCACCCAGCTAACTTATAATAGGTTTAATGGGTTAGAATTATATAAACAAACTATATGTGATAATCTAAATTCCCACCAGATATTTATGACATTAAGCAAGGAAAGAACAAATAAGTTTAAAATTATTATGGAGGACTACAAGCATTACTATTTAAGTTGAAGAATCCTTTGGTGGGTGGACTAAGGAAAAGGTAGTTTATCAAAAGATTCCAGCCGAAGTATCAAACAAAAATGAAGATAGTACCATCAACAAGGTACAGCTATATGTACAACCAAGCAATGAACCTGGAAAGCAAAGAGAGGTCTAGTGCTCGAACAAAGACATTAAGTGACTCCAATGATATTGGAGATGATCCATTAGAGCCAACGTCAATAATTTCCCCCGAGGAAGGAAAAGAAAGAACTGTGGTGCATGACGTGTTGCACAAAAAGCCATACAAATACAGACTACCCAAGCAACCAGATTTGGTAGATTCGCAAAGTTATTAAGCATTCAGTCAAATATTGTAAGTTATACCTAAAGATTAAGAATGATAAAAAAGGTTTTGCTGGGAAAAGTGCCAAACTCTAAGGAAGCCACAAGTAGTGGATTCAAGAATCCTCAACGAGGTTGATGGCAAAACAAAAACCCGCAGGGAGGATGTGGTCAGCGAATCGAAATAGATGCTACTGGAAGTTCGTAAGACATAGACAAGCGTGCACAAGAGATTGTCTCAACCAGACTGTGACCAAACAACCCATTGGGGATGTTCCAATGGGGTAGACCATGAGACGACATTGACGACAATTGCCCCAAGTGCAGAGCTAACATGAACATGGTTGAAACAGAACCAAGGTGCCTTAAACACATCCTACAGAAAATCTCACTACTTGTTGCCACAAAGGGATCTCATAAGCTAAACCGGTGTGCTAACTTGGCTGTGATCTTAAATATTACCTTTACCTTTCATCTTTATTGAAACATGATATCAAAGCTCAATCAGGACTGCTATCAGGGATAAGTATTTTGGAAATACACAATTTCAGAAATAAAAATCAAAGGACCAAAATCATGAAAAATGTATACTGCCAGGATATTGAAGACCCAGAAAATTCAAAAGTCAAACAGAAACAAAGCACAGCAATAGTCCCTGAAAATACCTTTCATGGTCTAGCTTAACAATGTTAATTGCTCCATCATCAGTTCCAGTGTAGTGACTCCCCTTGACTAGCCTACATGGGATACCTACACAGTCTGCCAATACCTGCAGTCCAAACTCAAATAGTAATTAGGCTGTTCACCAACAAAATGTTTATGAACTGCATATACAATTTCATAGTAAAACTCGTCCTCGAAATAATTGAAGGAAAACATGAACCATATAGTTGCAACACTATAACCGAGAACAATATGAGAATAGACGTTATATACAGTATATGATTTGTATGAAAGTGAAGCTTACTAGAACAAACATATGTATATGTGTATAAATACCATTTGCATATACTAAAAAATCATTGACCAGTTATCAATATGCATGCAACACAAGATGTATTAGTAATCTAACCTTGAAAAGCAGAGGCCCGGTGGCGTGATAGCCCAATCTGCAAGCGACCAAGAGGTAGAACGATACTATTAAGTGAAGTGCGCAATCCATAACATCTTACAGTCCACCTTGAAAGCATGTCATCCGCATCATTAACGGCACCACCCATATGATCAGCAACAAGATCAGCAACCCCTTGGACTAAGCCACTAACCAATAGCCCAAGCTCATCTCCTTTGAGATTTAATGAAATACCAAGTGCCTTTTGTTCTAGTTGTTCTAGTTCAGGATCCATGAATCTATTGACCAAAACAACTTCATATCCGATATTATCTGATACAGGTGTTTCTTGAAGGTCAACAAGCGAAGGCATTTTCCCTTGTGAGTTTGGGTCTGATAAAATGCCATAGACATCATAGAATCCATCCATTACTTTTTCATCATAATCAACAACATTATAGCTCTGCAATCCACAAGCATGGAGTACAGCCAGATCAGGATATGAAGAAAAGACTTGTTCAATTTTAAAATATTCAACTGTTTATATAAGTGAAAAATATAAAAAAACCAAAAAAAAAAGTTTACGTTTAGTTGCAAGATGCTAGAGGCAACATCGAATCTATGAAAACCTGGTACTATTTAAAACCAAACAGTCTTTATATCTAACAAAATATCCACAAATGTGACATAAATACAGAAAAGTATGTACATTAGACAACAGAATTGTCTAGGATATGTGAGAGAGCTATAATACATTGGCATGAAAATTGAAATAAATCATGACTCACGGTCCTGCTCCTGATTTATGTCTAATGGTTGACCCTGGATCAGACCAAGTCGAGTCCTCATCTATGGACTTGACTTCTCTATCTCAGGGATCCATTGTATACTACTTTTAATAGTTTATTGCAAAGTGGAAGGTTGTAGTGCAGTAGCACTAAATCATTCATTCGCTCTTGTGCTCATATATTGAGTATGTTCAAGTGTATTCAACACAACCATTACACCCACACATCCAAAGACACTGTATTTGGCTCAAAACTCTAGTAGCCAACCTCTAGAGTGAAGGAGTTTGGCCAATACAAATCTGGCTCAACACTCTAGGTAGACAACTTTTTTAGAGCTCAGAAGCTTGACCATGAAATTCCTACTACCATATATACCTAGAGAGAAGGATATCATATTAATGTCTTAATATAACTTAAGTAGGTGAATAAACTCAAAAGTACAAATTGCAATGGTCAGTGGAAGCTTTAAAAGAACATCAAGAGCTAAAAAAGTGATTAAAAATAAAGCAACAAAAAAGAAACCAAAGCAAGGCGAATCCAATACATGTAAACCCTAGGCAAGTTGGAAAAGTTAATTCTATGTGATCTCAGTACATATAACCATGTGAAATCAAGATAGGTCCCTCAAGGAACATGAGAATAGAGCTGACAGAGACTAAAGCCGGAGATCAAAGCTTGGGCTACAATGTCTCATAATCCAGAGCAGAAGGACCAGCAACCTCATCATTTATCGTCACAAAAGATCAATTAAGATTCAGAAGCTGTTCATAGGAAAATGACCAGAGCTAAGAGGTATTTGTTGACAATCCAAGGAGGAAGCAAGCTACTCCTGCCAGAACCTCTCCTAGCATCCAAGAACAATGAATCTCAGAAAATGGAAAGAAAATCAGTGATATGTGTCAACCCCCATAGCCTGGCCTGTGTGCGAGGGAAACTGGGTGGCCCTAAACACTGGACAGTAGTTGACCCACCAAACCTGGTGTAATAATACGGAAACTAGGGAGTCTTAGTGGCAATGGACAAAAGAGGGATAGGCAGGTATCACTTACTATCTCACAACCTATCTCTATCTGTGTATGAAATTTAAGTATTCAAAGTGCATCTGACAACTCCAATGCATAGTATAGGCTCAAAAAGGAGGTTATAAATCTAGTAGTCCTAGACGTCTCATGTAAGGTTCGATGTCTAAAAGTAACAACCTCTTAAAGGTGAAGGGCACAGCACCTCTCACCAACATAATGCAATGTGGTTAAGAAGCCTCATAAGCCCATGTACAAGCTACAAACAATGATATCTCCCTTGAATCTCAAAGTCGAAATACTTCCTGACATCATAGTAGCATTTTATTTACATGGCATTGACATGACTGTTAGGAAATGGATGGTTAGTGCTCCATTATTTTATATGTGTGAATAATAATTACATATGTAATTATTATTTAGGTGAATGTAAGTTAGTTAAATATATTATTGTTGTAACAATAATATATGATATGGTTTGTACGTGAATGGGTTATTTAGTTTGTTGGTTGGATAGTTGAACCAACCAACCTTTTTGGGAGGATGAATTGTTGATACTCCATGAAAATAGGATCTCATACAACTCCTATAAATATGTAAGTTTCCATATGATGAATACAAGGTAGAAGATTATTATTGTTTACACAATGTTTGGCTCCTCTATCCCCTTGAATGACAAATAAAATGTGTAAACGGAATTCAATTACTCAGGATTCAAATGGGGAAAGAAATCAGCAATCTATGTAAAATTGAAATATAAAAAATAAAACTAAAATCAGAACCACCTTTTCAAAAACTTGGTCTTCAGTTTTTCAAAAAATCTTGTGTAATTTATTGATCATTGATACCAGTTCTGACAATTACTCTGCACTGCAAGTTAGTTCAGCACGGAAATCTAGGGGAGCAGAAATTACTCGCAAGCAATGGTAAGGAATTGGCGGTTTCTACTCCTACACATGACATAGTAGCATTCCATTTAAAGAGCGTTGACATGGCATGGCAAAACTGTAAATGGAATTCATTTACCCAAATTTAAAACAGGAAAAACTAGGCAAACTAGAACAATGTAGTATTTGTTAAATTAGGGAAAAAAAGGCTGAATTTGTCAATCTATGCCAAATATATTGAGAAAAATAAAGATAAAACATAATAGATAAAAACTGATTTGTTCAATGTTGCCAATCATAAAATAGTCTTTGATTTGCAAAAGTTATTTCAGTCTGGCCATGTGCAGTTTTGACCTAGAAAAACAGATTGGTATTATTAAAAAAAACTATGCCATTCTTTTTTTTAAATCATGGGTTTTTGAATTACTCACAAGTTACCAGTTTTTTAATTATTTGTGTGTTTTTTGTGTCGCAAACCGAGTTTGACAGCTGCAGTTTGGAACAGCATGTCGTGGGCTGCAAGTTACATTTTTCCGCAGTTGATCACAAGTTTTTCGCAACTTTTTGATTCTATAGTAGCTGAAAAGATAGTGTTCCTCAATCTCCACTTCCTAGAAAGAAGAAAGATGGCATATCCTATCACCTCGTAGAATATGGTGATCTATTTCAACTCACACTTCATGGGAACTATCCCTCAACTGGCCAAGGGAAATTCTCAAGCCATCCAGCTGAGTGATGCTACAATCGGGGAGAACGGTGATGCCATGTAATGTCCCCTTTTCAGAATTAATTAATCCTGGATACCTGAAGCCTATATTTATTAATTTCCATAGCTAAGGGGAGGTTAAAAGAGGAAAATAAATTAAATAAGTGGTCCAAGGGTATTTTTAGATTTTATTTGGCAAAAGGACACTTGAATTATATTTTAAAAAGCAGAAATAGAATAAAATAATAATAGAATGATGTACTTCTATGATTAGGCACCAAGTTAGGATAATAATTAAATAAAGAGGTCTATAATAGGGGTGCCAAG
Organism: Taxus chinensis; assembly: GCA_019776745.2. NCBI lineage: Eukaryota > Viridiplantae > Streptophyta > Pinopsida > Cupressales > Taxaceae > Taxus > Taxus chinensis. The sequence goes on from CM034147.1 coordinate 881,730,967, forward strand.
GATAGAGTGAGCTGCATGAGAAATCAAATCCTATTTTTAGGATAAAGTAAAAATAAAGATTTTTAATATTGAAGAGCTAAAGAGAATATGGTGGAAGGGTCTTACTCATAACCAAGGAGTCACTAGGCTTGTAGAGAAGTGGCACCATCATACCTTGCTCATGGAAAATAGTACAGTTGTCAATTCTCTTGGAAAATCATGAGGTATGGGATGATTTTTTGTGATTGAACTAGCTAATGATGAAATTGTTCTTGGGATTCAATGGTTGCAAACATTGGAGGAATTCACCCTCAACTATCATGATAAAGAACTGAAATTCAGTGATAAAATTGAAGAAATCAGAATTCAAGTTATAAGGGAAATGGATGGTTCATGTTTTTTGAAGAATGCACTATCCACAAAGAAGATATTCCAGCTGCTCATCCTCATAGAAAGGTATGAAGTATGTCATGAGTTTTCTTTAATTAAGCCAATTGAAGCAGAGATTATTCTTGAGATACATTGGTTGCAATCATTGGGGGAATTCACCTTCAACTACCATAATAGAAGACTGAAATTCTAGATTAGAATCAAAAAAATCAGACTTCAAGGCATAGAGAATGAAGGGTACACGGTAGCTAGGAAGAACGAATGTTGTTTTGGTTCCCTTTTTCATATATCAGCTCATTGGGAGAACATGTTGAAGGGCAAAAAACACATAGATCTCCTCATACATAAGCCAAATTGTTTGTACATGATGATGGGCAATCCAGTTGGTCTTTGGAGGTGTAAGACGGATCACTTTTCGTAACCAAGCCTCACACTTGAAAACAATGGTAGAAGGATAGTCACCATTACCGGGGCAGCGAGATGCTTGATATGGAAAGTGGGTAAGCCATATGATCTATTTGTATTTGATGTCATACAAGTAGTCTCAATCATTGGAGTTGGCAAATGGAGCTTCTTGGATATTGTTGGGACACACTCCATAAATGTTGGGTTGTTTCCAGCCTCCACCTCATGTATAGTGTGGGAATTTTTGAAGAGATGTCATGCTTACAACTGCTGTACTTTCCTTTCATTTGTTCACAACTTTTCCAGCTACGTTGCTACTTATAAGAAACTAGAGAAAGGGCTTCCAATCATATGGTTGAAGAAATTCCAAGCTTCTACAAACATTGGCATGTTCATGTCTGATTTAAGGTGGTTTCCAGCCACTAACATTCTGATTTTTGAAGAGAAAAAGCGAGATTACATTGGTGTTTGGGACAGCATGAGGAAAATTGGGAACACCCAATGTTTGGATAGTATTAATGAGGCCTTCGCAAGCAAAGAAGAAGAACTAGCCATCATATCCACAAAACAAGAGTGGATGAAGAAGGGGACACATTTTTTCTGTAATGAGTTTAATTCATGTGTAGGTATATCAAAGGAGCAGCAGCTGAGATTTATTTGGGATCCAGGTACTTGTAATTATTTGGGGACAAGCAACCTAGGGAAGAGGGAACTGTCATGTCCCTTTTTGGAGACTAGCGGAATTGAAGACCTTAACCCATTCTTCCTCCCCATGGGTTCAAGGAAAGAAGCAAGGGGAGGACTTGGATGACATGTTCTAAATAAATATTTTCATTACTATCATGTATTCATATTGGGAAGCCAAGCGCTCCAATAGAACAACTCATTTAATCAGAATATAAAGTATTTTGAGCATGTAGGCTCCAAATACAAATTAGATAATTAAAAACTACTTGTTATAAGGTGGGTCATAAGTTGTGATGTAGCACCCCTTATGTTATGAAAGGAGGATGCTTGGCCATTTAATGGATATGCTGAATCTTATTATTTCTTTTGGGTAAAGGTTGTACCTTTCCTCTCTCTCATCAAAGACGAAAACCCTTGATAGTGGAACTTGTCTTGGGGACGAAAACCCTCAAGCAAGGATACTTGGAATTATTGAACATCTCAAGGAATTTGGAGCTGATATCTTTCTATCTAGCCCTAGGCAACTTGTATCATGAGCATGTTGGCTATGTTTTGATGGATGTATAATATGATTTCTTGCATAGATCCACTTATACTAATTCTTAAAGGTGAAAGCAATCATTTCCTTGCATGTTTAAGCCCCTAAATTATTTCCAAGAGGGGCGAATTGTTTGTAGGTCAGATTTGGCATGTTTGAGTGGATGTTTGGGCAAATTGAGTTGATATTTGCATTCTTCATATTTTTAAACCCCAAGATCCCGAGTTTCATAAATTTTGGAGCTTCCTAGGTAAAGTTATGAATTTTTAAAGTAACTCTGCAGACAAGGGCTTATAGTCAATTCTAGGGCACTCAAAAATCAGTTTTCCTTCATATTTTGATTGCTGGTAATTAATCAAAAAAATTGAGCTTGATTGGGCATATGTTCAGCAAGTTTAGGGCATCCAAAAGTGAGTGGTGTTAAAATATAGAGCTTTATATAGCATGTAAAATTGTTATGTAGTTATTCGGTTGGTAACTGTTCAACCAATCTGTAACCACCTCTTCACATAATAAATTCACTCTGCCTGTGACATTTGATGCAGTGCAGTTGTGTGCATTCAGCCTTCTCTGTATTCTTTCTTCTCTTTGCATATGCTAACATTGGTATCAGAGTGTCCAAGGTTGCAGTTCGAGGAAGCCTCCAAGAGGCATGAACTGGAAATTCGAGGAAGCCCTAACAGGGCATGAATTTGGTAAAACATGAAGGTATTTGGAGAAAAATGCCAGACACGAGGAGATAAACGAGGGCAACATTTGTGGGCAGTCAAATCAGTCGAGGCTGTGGGCACAGAGTCGTGAAGACAAGGGCAAATACTGTGAAGTCATCTTTGAGCAAAATCGTTGTTCGAAGGCACAATACGTAGGCAGGAGAAATAAATACGATTCACAAAGACAAGGAATGAAGCAGCGCCATTAAAATCACGAATACTGTGTTCGTTGTTGTTGGAAATCATGGATGAGGGCAAAAGTAGAGTCGTGGAAAGGAAAACGTGACCAGTCGTGAATCCAAGATTGTGATGGAAAAGGAGACAACGAACAGTTGTGAATATTCTCGCATTTGTCAGAAGTCATGGTTCGAAGAACACTCGTGAAGGCATAAGCAAAGTCGTGAGGGTAAAACACGGGAAAACGTGAGGAGTTGAATATTTTTGAAGGGTTCGAGGGCATTATTTTTTTTCTTTCATCAACAAAGGTATTCATACTATTTGCTGGAGTAATTAATTTTAATATTATTTGTTGGAATAAGTAATACTATTTTATTAAGTGTGGGAAAAATATTATTTTATTATTTCCGTTACTTTGGAATAATAAAATGGCAAATATTTCACACTTGACCCTGTCAGACATGCAAAACTTAACAGGCACAAATTTCAATATATGGAGCCATAAGATTTTAACGCTTGCGGAGTTTCGTGATAGTGATAAAATCACAGGTAGTGAAAGTCGACCAATGACAAACTTCGCCGATTATGACAAATGTCATAAGGAAGCGTTATTGCTTCTCAAGTTGTCGGTGTCGGATGATATGATATCGGAAGTGCGGAATGCTACTGTAGCAAGCACGTTGTGGGCCAATCTAAGGGATAAATATCAGAAATCGGAAAAGAGTCGGGTTTAATACCTGAAGAATATGCTCTTTTCTGTAAAGTTACAAGGTGGATCATTGTCTGAGCACCTACTTCGGATGAAAGACCTCTGAGACGAGGATGATATGGTGGCTCTAGTTCTGAACAACTTACCTTCTTCGTATGAGTCATTTTGTGGAGGCACTCCATTTAATGGCCGAAAGTCAAACACTCACGTTTGACAAGGTGAGTTCCTCCTGTTGCAAAAGGAACGAAGACAGACATCGGCTCAAGAGTCCAGTTCTGTACAATCAGAGAATGCTCTTGTCACTTAGTCAAAGGGGAAGTGGAGACGTCAGTCTGGTGAGTCTTCCACTCGGTATCATGTCACATGCTATTATTGTCACAAGGTTGGGCACCTTAAGAAGGATTGTCGGAAGCGGAAGTATAATCTTTCGCAACATAACAAAAAGCCATGTGATGAAGAACATGTGGCAGCAGTTGCAGAAGAACGGGATTCAGATGAAAGGCATGCTCTTTATTGTCTTACGACATCATGCTCGCATGACAATGGTACTAGTTGGATCATTGACTCTAGTGCATCCGCACACTTTTCATGTCATAGGGACTGGTATGTTTCATTTACTGCAAATATCTATTTTGAATCAGTAGTACTAGCTGATGGAGAATCACTTGCAGTAGAAAGGATTGGAGATATATGCATTGTATTGAATAATGCTCATGAACTGTTGGTACGGAATGTTAGATATGTAGCTTCTTTACAAAAGAATCTTCTATCTATTTGTCAATTAACTGAAAATCCAAATATTTCTATGGATTTCTATGGGAAGAAGTGTGTTGTCTCTGATGTGAAACAAAGACGGATAATTTCCCTTGGTATTGGGAAAGATGGTCAGTATCGGCTTGTTGATCCTGCTACGATCAACATGAGTGCACGTGTGGAGGAGAGCTCCACCATACAGGATGTGCAGGAGGTTGCAGTGCCTTGGGAGGAAGCCATTCCTCATAGATCTATTGACTTGGATACAGTCAACCTACATGCACCCATTGTGGAGGGACTATCCATTATACCAGATGTACGGAAGGCGGACATGCCTTGGGAGGATGGATTTCCTAATTCTGAAGAACAGTTTGTTGTGAATGGAGACTCCACTATTCCAAATGCACTGACGGTGCATGGTGAGATGGCATGCCCAACCACTCACTCAAAGGTACTTGCTCGAAGGACAGTAGAGCATGAACAGTTTGTTCATTGTGTTGTGAACGATCTTTCCCAATAGAGGGGGATAGATGAGCACATAGATGAGGAGTTGGTTCTCACTCCTACTACTGCGGAGATTGTTATTTCTCCTACTATTGCAAAGTTGGTTCTAACTCCTATTGCACAGATGGTCACATTTCTCTTATTGAGAAAGTTGGATGAGCACTACATGGTGTTGAAGGACATGATCAAGGTGACTTCAATTGTAGGATAACTGAGTCTTTGCACAGACTCCAACAGGCTACACAAGCCTAGAACAAATTTTTCAATCCACCTCTCCGAGGTTCTGATTTCAGCACTTTGGAGATGGGGCTGACACTCTCAGCCATTGATGATTCATCACTGGTCAATGAATCACATAAAAAAGAACCAATGGACCACTTGCCATATTCTTTGTTCATGCGACCAGATTTTTGTTTTGTGGTTCTTTTCTATTCGACAACCACGACACAATCATGGACTGCTGATTTTGAAGTACAACCTATGGCATAGTCTGTAGATCTAATGGCTAAACATTTGGGCTTTAGGAAATTTGTAAAATTTCAGGACAAACTTGGTATTGTTTCCGATTTGGTCATTAAGAGGGGGTGTTAAAATATAGAGCTTTATATCGCATGTAAAGTTGTTATGTAGTTATTCAGTTGGTAACTGTTCAACTAATTTGTAACCACCTCTTCACATGATAAATTCACTCTGCTTGTGACATTTGATGTAGTGCAGTTGTGTGCATTCAGCCTTCTCTGTATTCTTTTTTCTCTTTGCATATGCTAACAAGTGGGAATTCACAAAACAGTTCACTGCCCTAGGAAGGGAAATATTGAATGTGTCCTAGAAGATCATAGTCAAGGCTCTCACGCTCTGGCTTCACCATATTCTTCCTATAATTATCATAACATAACAAACAAGTTTTACTAAATGGCACTATATTCTTCACAAAATTATTAATGTTTGGAAAGAAATGGAACAGGTACACGCTTCTCAACAGTGCATTATCTTTCTAAAGATGGATTTTGACCATAAGACCTCGTTGAATGGTTTTTCATCCTCACCATGTTAAAGGCTCTTGGATTTACATTTTTTCTCTCAGTTGTAAAATCTCTTTTCTCAAAGGCTTCAATTTGCTTAACCGTCAATGACTAGAAATCTAAAAATCTTTGGTCTCTTCTGCTCTATCCCACAGAGTTGTCCTCTTTCTCTTGAACTCTATGTTCTAACAGCAAAAGCATTTGGGTATCTTCTCGTTCATAAAGCTAAATGAGTTCTGAATCACGAAATTATGCTTCTCGATCGGAAATCTCAACTTATCAATGGCAACTTTGAAGACGATTATTTTCTTATGTTTGTCAAGAATGAGACGTCCTTCAATGAAGCTCTAAGGACATGACATTTTTTGTAAAGCATAGGGTTCTAATCTACAGTGTGGCAAGACTCAATGCTTCAAGCAGAGTATGATGCCCTTATCAGATTGGCTAAAAGATTACCCTTGGAAGCAGATTCAAATGTCTTGGCATTCCTTTTTCCTTGATAGCACACCCTCTAAATTATGGCAATGTGCTTAAAAGAGTAGAATAAAATATCCTTCTAGATTACTAGATCTCTTTCTTTAGCAGGGAAATTTCAAGTTTGCACAAAAAATCTTGTTGATACCCATGTTTACTATTCCTCTTGTTAGGCCCTTTCCAAGGCATCTTATAACAAACTTGTCAAGCTTCTCAAAGATTTGCTTTAGACCAATGTTATGCAAGCTAGGGGCTTTCATAGAGTCACCTAGGATGTTTGTTGCCTTCTTCAAGCCAAAGGTAGGATGGGCATTTAAAGGACAAGTATAGCTTTATGTACTAAATAGATAGTCTGAGCGCTCAATGGCGAGGAAGCTTGGAAGATCCTGTTAAGACATTACCTCTCTGCAAGAGCCCCCTATGAAAAAATATGTTGGAAAAACATTGGGTTACATACCATGTTGACTCTAGTCAAGATTGAGGGTTCTTTTGTGACCAAAAGCATTTAGAAATTTTTGAAAGTTGTGAAACCTTATATGAAATGGGTTGGCAATGGGTACAAAACTAGATTTTCCTTCAGTGACCACAATATTTGGTGGTATCCTATCATGTCCAACTATCGCATTCCTTTGGCTGAAACTCCTAGCATCACATCCCTTTGACTCTTTAGGAGAGGTATCGCCAACATTAGAGATCATGTCTCCTTCAAAGACTGAATCCCATGGCTTGATATTCAAAGGAAATACAAGTTACTTGCCTCTAATCTTACTTCCCTTTTGAGAATTCAAAAGCTATTGCCGAATGTTAAGCTCCAGAAGCTTGGGCTGCAACCTCTCATTGCTTGGTGGCGAGATTGGTGATGGAAATTACCATACCGCTCTCAAGAATTACTCACCTAGATTGCTTTACCAAATAATGAGTACTTTATCCTCATTTCTTGGTAAACTCAATACCCAGTGGAGCTTGAATTCTTCTCCTAGAATGTGGCTTAAACACCTTGATCAGGTTTGGAATTCCAAGGTCGAACCCACAATCGCCCATTTTCTTTGGTGTTTGGATTTCCAAGGTCTTTTGCTTAGGGAGCGACTTAAACATATAGGAGTCCCTAACCCCAAGTGCCCTACTCATGCCCGTCCCAAAATATTCAAACATCGTTCACGGAATTGTCCTCATTATTCCACCCTTTTCGACCATAGCCCATAAAGTGGAGAATGGCTTTCATTGGGGATTATTCTCAGTGGCCTGCATACATAGCTTTTTATGGAGTTTTTCCAAAGCTTTGTAAAAAAATTACTCTAGAAAGCTACAAATGTTGTTATTTTAAATTATGATTCTATTTCTCAGTAGCTTTCAATTAATAAAAAAGTTGTATCTTATGTTTGTATTAGATACAGACATAGGCCAAGAAAGTGGCTTTTGAAACCCAACACTTATAGAAGCTTCTTAATCATTGGGGGAGTGCCCTTGCGCCATGAGTAGAGTTCCACAGGATCCGTTACTGTTGGGCTCTCCTCCCGTCGCTAGGCATAGGCAAAGCCGCTCTCGCAGTCAATTCTCTTCACTTGTTCGTGGTCGATTCTCCACTACTCCTTAACAAGTAGATTGGAGCCCACTGCCTCGTGGAATATCCACTTTTAGGCCTTCTAAGTGGCAGTAACCAGTGCAGGGAGTTGTTACAATGGTTGGGTCTTCACCATAGTTTTCAAACTCGGTAAGTACTTGCCGAGTCAACAAGTACTCACCATTTTTTTCCTTGGCCAAATATCCACCAGGAAAATTCACCAAAACCTGCAGCTGAATTTTTGGCAAATACTCACTAGTTTTCAGCAAGTTTTTGGAGAGTTTTTTTCCAATTTATTTTAAATTTTGGCGAGTTTTTGGAAATTGTAAATTGTAACTTGCATAGATATGCAATTTATGATGATAATTTTCAATGAAAATCATTGTAAATTCAAAAGACTTATCAGTTGGTTGTATTCGCATGATGATGCGATTTTGTACTCTATTTGTAATCAAATCTAAAAGAAAACACTTCCCCAATGTTTTGCAAACCCATTCAATACATTTTGTAACTATATTGTGCATAATTTGTAGCACTCTTCCTACATTCACTAGAGATGGCTCTATAAATCCAATAGACTATATTCAAGATGTGGCAAATCCTTGTGCGGTGTATAATATTACAAAACAAGATGTGGTCCCCAGGTTCCTCACTTCATCTTTCAAGGGAAATGCACTTGATTGGTTAAAAGGTTTGGATTAACAATCAGCCTCGACATGGGATGAACTAGGTGAGAAATTATACAATCATTTCAAGGAAAATGAAGATATTATATCCCTCGTAGAACATTGTGTCACAATAAAGAGACCTCCAATAGAATACATATCTAACTTCGATTTCAGATTTAAGAGGGCCTGAGAAAGGAGACCTATTAATTCTAGACATGTACCAGGTGTGGCATATTTGTACTATCTTAAAGCTTTTGATTTTGCTATTGCAATTGTGATTCAATTACTTGGCAAGAGAACTCTTCCCAAGGCTTATAACACAGCTATTAAAGCTGAAACTAGTCTCATACAGGCTGGAAAACTTGCTCCCACACATGTTGTCCCTTTGTTTCCTAAGATACATTATATCCCAAATTCCCAAAATTCTCATGTGCTTATCCTATCCCAACCCCCCCAGGTTCAGTCTATGAATTCTAATTCAATTGTTGAGATGAAAAGCTTAGTTGCAAAATTTTCCACTCAATTTATGTTTTTTCAAGAACCAATTAGCTATCCTATCATACTTCCAAAATCAACTTGCTGCTCAAGAATTTTCAAGGAAGGTTTCTTATCTAAAATTATTCAAAATCTTGTTATGTCTTTAATAAAGAACTCCATGCCAAAGTATTTAAAAACCTCTCTCCCCACATGTCATCTGCAAGCAAAAGAAGCATCATGCTATGTAAATACAGAGCTCTCTCAAGTTTCAGCAGGTACAAAAGTGAAACAGAATCAATAGATTGTCGAAATCCAGCTTTTTCTTTAGGAAATGACCAAACCAACAATGATGTTTTCTACTAGCATGAAGGAAGAAAAAATATTGACAACCATAAAGAGACCTGATGCATATCCATAAGAAAAAATATCAGAATGGACTAAATTTGATGGTAAAGAGCTGTTTATTCTTGAAAGAGTTCAGCACAAAGAAGAAATTCCACCGGGCAAAAACTAAGCATAGAAAAGATGATTGAAAAGGGAAAACTTGGATGGATTCTTGGCTGCAACAGGGGAATGGTGATCTTATCTCCTCCTGAAGAAATCACATGGCAGCAAGTTCTTCATAAGCCTTTGGAGCCTGAGAAAGAAAAAAAATCTAGTGAAGAAAGGAAGAAAAGGAAAGAGATCCGCAGGATAACTTTGAAATGGATTTATTCTCTATTTCTAACAAGGATAAACTGTACTTGAAGATGAAGGAGTTCTCTTTGTTGAGGAAGACCATCAATATGAAGAAAAACTGAAGGATGACAGTAGAATGGATTTATTTTCCATCTTTGAAGAAGGCGTTCTCCTTGATAAGGACACATAGATTCCTTTTCTTGATAAAGATCGGCAAGTGGATACAAGTTCTAAAAAGAAAGATGAGCATACACCTACAAATTCAGATTACAACATAGAAAAAACCAATTCTTGTTGGGATGCCTTACAAGATTTCAGACTTATTGGGATGTACAATACATTTCAAGCCCAATCTTGACAATTTGGAGTCCACAAATCATGAGCAACCAAAAAGAAAATGCATTCAATAGGAGGAAGCCATCAGTTGTGTTCATTTAAGAACATATTAGGGAGCCACGACTCTTAAGAAATCAACCCCAAATCAGAACAGAGCACCAATAAGGAAAGAGAATGAAGTGATTATTTCACAAAATCTGATTTTGCAGAGAACAAAGAGGCTGAACGATTTTTTTAAAAATGTTTTTCATGCATTTCATGTGGGTAATTATTGGTGTCCCAAATCTGATTTTGTGGCAGAATTCGATCATAAAGGGTGGTTATTTCTCCATTCCAGTGAATGGGTTTGTTCAAAAGTTTCATTCATGGACTGTCAGTGTAGGTTTCATTTTTCAGCAGTTAGAGTCAGTTTAATTCCAGCAAATAAGATGTCTGGCATCACCATACATGGTTTTAGTGGGGCTGTGTGTGCATATGTCTTTCTTTTCAATGGTGATCAACAATTGTAGGAAGAGTATCGGTTGAAAGGAAAGATGTGTCAACATTCAAAGATTCTCTGTGGAGAGTTTTTGTTCCAATAGACTCCTACGCCCAATGGATACAGGCAAAATCCTTGAGATTCGACACATGGCAGGTATGTTTCCCTGATAGCCCCAAAAATATTGAGAAAAGACACGTTCCAACATAATTATATTATTTTCTCAGTTGATTTATTCTCATCCTTATTTTCTTTCAAAAATGTTCTCTTAGGCTAAAAAGCCCATATTTTATTGTCTAGGCTAAAAGCCTATGTTAATCTTTATCTTAATTCTTCAAGATAAAAGTGTACTTTTATTTAGTGGCAAACCCACTAACTAAAGATAAGTCATGCATATGTTAAACAAAAGAAAAAGAGAACTCGGGGATGAATGCATGCAGAGAATTGAATAAGGAGATAATAAGGCTTTGTTTTATTAATTAAAGAGAAAACATGAACTTTACAAAAGCTATTTTTGGAGTTACCCCACATGAAGATAAAAACAATTAAAAGAATAATCAAAGGATTTCCTTTAGAAGCTATTTTAGCTTTTAATAAAAATATTAGAAAGAACTTGAGTGAAGAATTAAACAAATATTTTATCAGGGATGAGGGACACAGATATTATTATCTGAAGATAATTATGAAATTTCAAAGCCAGTGCATGTTCCAACACTTTTTCTTATCTTCTTCTATATTTGTAATACATAGACAGAGTCTCTCTATAATCCTAAATCATTACTCTTTGAATCCGAATGAATTCATGCTTTCTTTCTACAGTTTCTTAGCTTTAGTTTTCAGATTTATGCAAGTGTTCAAGTTACCTCTTCAAACAATTTTAAATGTGTATCTTTTCAACAATAGATAAAGGTGATGTAATTTTGATTTTGCTTATCCTCCAACTTTCTTCTTGCTCTACAATCTCATTTCCATATTCAGGTTACATATTACTAATTATATAGTTGTTTGAACTGTGTTTCTAATTATATTGCATATCTAAGATAGCTTCTGTGTTAAACTCCCAACAAAAGAGGAAATTGAATTATCTTGGTGATTCATCTCTTTTCCATTTATTTATCTTTACCCCTTTCCCCTACAAGTTTATATTAGCAATAGGATAGACCAAACCAGCTGACTCCGGAGGTTGTTCCTAAGACAAGTGTCCCACGCTTTGGAACATCCCATATTATGCCTGATATTGCAGGTAGTGTACAATCAGACATATCAAAGCAATAACACTGTCTTTGTAAACCCTCGGGGAAACAAGCAAGGACTATATCAATAGCAAAAAAATACAACAAACACAACATGATGCAAGTTATGCATGCTATCAACAAGCATCAGCGAGAGGGGAACCCTAGTTGACTCCAATAGTACTCTTATGAAAAGTGTGAAGTCCGTAAGTAGCTCAAAACCAAATAACAACTATCTTATTGAGCCTCACGATGAGCGTAATAAGTATCCATGAAATAGGACAAACTTTGAAAGAACAAATGTTTGGGTTTAAAGTCAAAGGCCTTTCTTAAGTCTACAAAGCAGCAAAAGACTTTAGAAGACGACCAGCAAGCCTCCAAAATGATATCCTGTGTTAGGATGTTACTCTTAAAGTTTATGTCACAAATATCATGTTTATAGTTCATAGGCATTAGACTTCAAATTTGTAATAGGGTTTTTGGACATGACAAATATCAATATGTGATTAGGTGAATAAGAAGTTGAGAGACGTTACTCCCATAAAAGTCAGTTTGAGTTGATAAATATATTAAGCTAAGTTATTGGTACAGGTTCAAAATTCGGGGTTTGCCTTTTTGGACCATGAATATGGTACAAATTAGGTACGTCCATACAAAAAATTACACAAATTAACTAAAATATACAATTATAGATAAAATAAACCATAATATCAACGTTATATGCATAAAATGAACAAAGCACTACTAACACTTAATGATTCAGAGTATTAAATGATTCATGACATATCATACATATAGCACATAGGTTTATAATATCTATTCAAAATAGCAAAATAATCAATAGTCATAGTCAAACTCGAGAACTAAATGAACATATTGTCATTTTACTCTTCATCAAAGCATCCAAATCAGCAATTGGTTCATTAGAAGCAAATGCAATAGGACTAGCAGCATTTTAGTTGTGTTTTGTTTTAATCTTTGTTTTGTCTGGTTTTCTTATGACTGTCATATACCCGGACAAGAATTGTTTTTATTATGTCTTTAACACAGCATTCAAGTACCTATGATGATAGAAGGACCCCAGAGGTACTTGGATGAGTACATTTACGAAAACCATACCAGAATGGGTAAGGGAACCTCCAGGGCAGTAATTAGTACCATAGGTATTAAGTGAAGGTGTTGGCTCTTAGCCTCCCAAATGTTCAAATTATATTGAATCAGTAAATTATGAAAATGGACCATTTCTTTGTTTGTTTGTAGCCAGCTCTCGTAAGTGGTATGAGAGCCGCATGGAAAATGCCATGGGACCTTGGTGGGAGGGAGTATGGATGCATACATGTGCACAGAGCTAGCACCAAGGAGGACCAGACCTAGACCCAGCACAAAGGACTTATCCCAGACTAAGAAACAAGGTGAGAACCCAAACCAAGATAGCTGTGCCCCCATGGAAGGTCATGCTCCCAAAGCAGGATGTGCCCCTGTAGAAGGTCATGCCCCCAAAGAAGCATGTAGCTCCTTTTGTGCTTACTGCCCAAAGGCAATTGCAGTTGCCCCAAAGGCAGCCCCAGCCCAACTTCAAGGCCAACCAAAAAGAGGCTAATGCACACGAAGGAGGCTTTTACTTAAGCCCTATATAGATGCTTGGAGGAAGCAATGCAAGCCTACGATCAATGTGAAACAAAACAAAGCAAACAACATCAGTTCCTGCTTGATCCATGTGTGCAAATCAATAGTTCAGATTTCATTATTCAATTGATTGCACATTTCTTCCTCAATCTCTCTGATTTTGAAAAGAGAATCTTCATGCTTTGGTTTTAAGAAAATATCATAGAAGTTTAAACTTTGATCTGCATTTTCATGACCATAAAACAGTCTTCAGAAATACTGAGATTTCTTCATCGCTACTTGTTTTATGTGATTCTTGTGGTGTTTGAAAGCTAAGATAGAGGTGGTCAAAACCCATGTTTCGGATTATCTACTCAGTTAATATTTTAAGTATGAACAGGCCCAATGTCAGAAGGATCATTTTAAAGGGCATTTTTGACAGTTCTAACAGTTCTGTTGACCTCCATACTACCCATTTAGAAATTCTGATACCATTATGAGCAGCCATCCGAGAAGATCAAGTTTGGAAAACAAGTTGATCAGTTATTTCTCCATAAAAAACATTTTCAAAAAAAAAAAACAATTAGTTTTCAATCAATTTTTGAGTCGCATTAATGTTATACAAATCAAAGAAGAGCTTTTTATAAAATAGAGGGATCAAGTATATTGTAAAGGGAGTTAAATGAATTGTTGAAGGAACGCATATATCGTTCGAATTAAGTTGTTGAAGAGAATGATACTTGTTTAGAATAAGGGGAACATGTCTTCTATGTCTCGAAGAAATTATACAAATCAAAATTAGTTAGATGTTAGTTTTTGTGGAACAGTGTCTAGTATTGAGTCAAAACAAGAAGTGCTTCAAAAGGACCCATCTCTGATGAGCTTCAATGGTCCACTTAGCACTCATTGCATCAGGTGATGGTCAAAAGGGTGAAGTTTGAACTCGTGGGATCGAAACCAGTAAAATGAAACATTACATAGAATCAATAGTCGCCACTGGGAATTCACTGATCATGTTAGTATTCCAGTTCAAGCATGCTTAGCCTTGGAGTTTCCCCACAATCAAGACCACCTAGCTTTCTGCTCTATTTGCAAAACTTTTATGCAGAACTGTGCCTTTTAAGCCATCTGTTTTTTAATCTCCCTATCCATTTTTGGTATTTATGTGGTGCACCAGTCACATAAGCCATTGAGAGGACACAAATCAATAAGATAGTAAACATCATTGTGGATAGCTTCCAAACATAAAGCCTGCCTTCTTGGCCTTGCTAATCATAAATTCACCACTATTATTAGAATAGACTCGGCGTCAAATCAATAACCATAACCCCAACATCAAATTTTTTATGGACTTGTCATTGAGTGCTTCATAGGGGATACATACTTCAACTAGATCCCTGTTCCAATCTCACAGACATGTTGCCCTTCGAAACCCTGCTAGCTACTATTGTAACCTAAAGTTAAGATGAATTCTGGTTGCTATTTTTCGCTATTCAGGTCTGACTACAATCTTCACATCACATTTGATAAAAATTGGGTGAAGATCATACTAGAGAAAAACTGGCGATTTACTGCCTGAAAGTTTTTTTCTTGACATTTCAAGTGTGCTACCTCAGCCATCATCGGAAAGACAAATGGTGAAATCCAATTCAGGAAAAAAAACAAAAACATTGGACAATCATTATACTTTGGTCATTTGCAACCATTAATATTAATTTTTGCTTTCTTTATTCAGTGACACTGATTTTGTTATTAAACTTTTGTCTTTGACGTGAGACATTAAGTGAATGCAAATTGATAGAGGAAAAGCTCATTGTTAATCATCTCCAAAACCTAAAGCCTACCTTCTTGTCTCCAGAAACCTTATAATAAACTAATCAATTATAAATATTGAAATAGCCTAGGCCTCGTAACAATAACAATAACATTGGTGTCAAATCTGGATAGAGTCTAACCATTTTGGTTGTAGTCCGGGGATAACTTGCTGCAACTACTGCCACAATGACCTGGGTTCAAACCTAGAGAGCTTGTGATAATGTGGGGATTACAAGTGTACTCTGAAAACATTTGGTGTTTTCCAATCCAAAAAAAATGTTACAGACAATCTTAGCATCATAAAATGTAGAAGATTTTGGCTGATAGCGTATTGGTGAAATAATGGTTAATCTTGACACTAAAGTTAACATTGCCTTCCACGTAAGCCATCCAGATGGTACAAAGCGATTAGAGAGAAACCCTAATTGTGAATTTCTCCAGAACTGAAACCCTGAGTAATCACAAAATCGCCATTATAATTGATATGTGCTCAGCCTAGAATCAATAACCATAACCCTAGCATCAAATCATTTATAGGCTTATAATTGAATGCTAAGTAGGGGTCACATACAATGCCTAGACCCAGGTTCCAATCTTGTAGGCATGTTGCCCTTCAAAAAACTACTAGCTAAAATTGTAATCTTAAGTTTAGGATAAATTCTGATAGCTATGTGCTTGCTATTCCCATCTACCTTCAGCATCATTGTCACGTTATAAGGAATTTTGGGGCAAAATCACATTGTTGGTGTTTCAACCAACAATCTCGCTTGGTAGTGACCTCAAAAAACAACCTCTGCATACCGCATACAAATTTTTATGTTGGTGTTTCAAATGAGACTAGATAGAAAATTGACAAAACCCCAATTCAAAACGAAAAAATGAATGAAATTGAAATAGCCAATTCACAACAAATAAATAAAAAATGGATAGGCTGCCAACCCAATATCGATGAGCTAGAAACTCGGCGGGCGTATTTGCAGGTGAAGGAGACGGAGAGTGGCCGAGGCTGATCCTCTTTGCCGCATTAATTTGCAGAGACTCCGGATCATTACTGATGCTATCCGTATTCGAAGAAGAGGCGCTTATTGCCAGCGCCAATTGCACCTGATACTCCTCTTCAAAATAATGGAAATCCATCAAGACGTCCTCTTCATTTGTACCTGAACTTGTTCCTGTTCCTGTTCCTGTTCCTGCTCCTGTACCTGAACTTGTTCCTGTTGCTCTAGCCGCTCCTCCTCCTGCGGACGGAGAAGAGGAAGAAGGAGAGGGCAACAAGCCAGGAGATGATGATCTGGAATCCAAAGCCCTTCCTCCTCCATCCACGCTGGATCCAATGTGTAACTTCCTCAGTATATTTTTCATCTTCGCGAGGAAAAAAATACAGACACGAAAACAAAAATAAAAGTAGCTTCAGGGCTCTGTATTTTCACAATTGAGGGATCTGCCCATCGCTCCCTCCCTGCAAAATGCTTCGCCCTCACGTTACTTTACCATGAAATCTGGCGTAAGAACGCGGTCACATGAACCGGGGGCTGACTGACTCTTGTACTGCAAGTTCCTAAGGTTTGACTGCAGTTTTACCAGCTGGAATCTGGGGGGAAGGTCACATCTGGAATTTCTTTTTTTTTCTTTTTTTTTCTTTTTAATGACATCAGTTTATCCGTTTGTTTAAAAGTCACACGTTCGTAGCGTGCGCGCCATTGGGGTTCGCCAGAGATGGTGGCCGTGCCCTCGTGGCGGGCTCCTATTTGCTGGGACTCTTTATTAAGACAGGGTTTGTTATGTTAAAATATGATTGGCTGTATTAAAACAACTGTTGTGGCGTCTGATTGCAAGGTGTGGTGGGCCCCACAAAAAAATCACGGTTTAAAGAGACCCGAGATATTTTTTAAATTAATCTATGAAGGGCCAGAGGCCCAGAGCCAATGTGCTTTCTTTTCTCCTTTTTGATTGTTCCTCTTTTGAGGTCAAACTCCTTCAATGGTCAATTCACCCTAATTTTAATTTCTTCTTCTTTTTTATTATTTGTGGGGGTTTTTTATGGGGCAGGGCAAGGGTGCATCTACCAACCAAATTAGTCTAGGGGCCACTCTCCTCGTAGTAGGACTCTTTTTTATATTGAATCGGCGAAGGGTACCTCCCTTGATGGCCACACTGGTGATTGGTTCTACCCTTCATAAGTGTTGGGGTTGTAATCAATGATCTCAGTGTGAATATTGATAGTTTTTCTTATATCGGAGGCATTCCTTCATATGGGATATTTTGCCAGAAATTGTCAAGATTTTTTTATAAGACTTTCCTAGCATCTTTTCATCAGAATTAGTGATATTTTAATTTTTCATTATACCTTGTCATTTTATAGATATTTTGTAAAATATCTTTAATATTTTACTTTATTCAACATCTATTAAATTAATCTCAATTTGATTTATTTTTATAAAGATCGTCACATTTGTATGTAATGCTCAAATCAAATACGAGACTATGTTTACTTTACTGAGATTTCTAGTTCAAGAGAAATGGCTTTCTCCTCTTCAACAAAGCATAAATGTGAAATGGAGGATAACGTCTTTCTTGGGATGCCACTTGCACCAACATCTCCTACTCCACTACAATACATATAATTGTGTTCTATTGTATGGAATGTTTGGGTGAGAAATTTAGTTTTCAATTATTTTTAGGTTGTTGGTTTAGATTTATATCTTACACTGGCCATTTTGTTTCTTTCCCCTACAGTCTAACAACTTTATTTTCCACCCACAATGCATCGACCTTGTTTCACCAAATGAAATCAACTCATTCCATCTTGACGTGGTAAGTTTTTCAAGTGTGGAAATTGCTTCACCAAATGCAAGCGCCAAGCTTTAGAGCAAGATTTTGACATCAATCTTAGAAAGAGGATTTTTGAAAATATAGTTGTAAATGCCCTTTTAGATCTGCCCCTGCAATACATGCATAAACATTCCTAATCCAATAAAATCCATCACTCCAAGGCACTCCTCATTTAAGTGTTTGTGCAATCACTTCTACCCTTTTTATTACGCCCATAGGTGTTTGTTTATGCCCATAGGTATTTCCTCTCCCTGGTGTTTCCAACATTATTTGCACCCATTTTATATCAATGTGGCAGGTTTTCAAGGATCTAGAAGTTCATTCAACTCAGTTTCGTACGTAGATGCAACACATCCAATTTAGAGATATTTTCCTTAGCATGATGTCAGCACACATAAATGTGCCTAAATAGTGCTTTGTGTAGTGGGACAAAACATCAAAGATATTGTTAGGCATGGTCAAATACATCCTTCAACATCGAGAAATGCCCCAACGAAGAGTCTACAGGTAAACAAAATTATTAGCTAACATTGTTGTTTATGTCAATGGCATTTTACCCAATTATTACCCTAGACCTCATACGTCATGGAGTTGCAAAAAATAATTTGATATATTGAATGCTATCAAATAAATTTTGTGTGTGGGGAAAGAAGAGTAGTAGGCTACCCTTCTTGTTTCTCGGTTTGGGGATTTTAGGAGATAAAAAATACATTATTGATGTTGAGCTTCATGGTTCTTTACAATCTAAGATCAACCAAGTTTCTTCCAAATTTGTGAGTAATATCCCTTCATGTCCACCCAAAATAGAATTCCATGATTGAAATTTATGAAGATACATCTCTCAATGATACCTTGCTCAAACATCCATTTCCTAAAAGACAAGTTTTCTTTAGTTGGCCCTCCTCACCCCAATGAATATTGGATTAACAAAAGCTCCTTTTTTAAATTATACATACATCCACATTTTTTTCGAACCAAAACCATCTAGTAAGTTTCCAACCCTAATTTTTGTTTAAATTTTCCATCTTCCACCTGAAATTTGTTGAATATGGGTTAATTGTCATTGATATATCAACACCAACAAGCTGGAGACAAAGTACCCTTTCTTGCCTTCATTGGGATTTCTCTTTGTATACCATATTGATTGGTGTCCACCTTTCAGATCTTTTAAGTTTATGCTCACGCCCTTGTATTTGTAGAAATATTGTTAAAGTCGATATTATTTTGAAAGGAAAGACAAAATGTTAGATTTAGGAGATTGTAGATATGGATTTTTTAAATGTCAAAATGGGAGCTCTTGAATAGGGCATGGACATCCATCGCAACATAAATAAAATTTGATTTTTATTAGATGTGGTTACAAGTGCCCTAGTACACGTGTGTAGATTGTGGAAGTATACAAAAGGTACTTGAATTGTTTGACAAACTGCCTCAAAGGGACGTGGTCTTGTGGATAGCAAAGTTTGTAGAATATTCAAAATGGGTTTATTAAAAAGGCCTTTATTATTCTCAAACAAATTTTCATTTAGAAGGTGTAAAGACATGCCCCACAACATTTGTCAACATACTCTCATCCTGTGTGAAAATGGGATCTTTAAAACATGGTGTAGACTTATATGTGGAAAGCATGTAGAATATGCATAAAATAGTTTTGACAAGGATGTTCTTAAACTCTTTGAAGTAATAAAGCACTCTTGATTGTACATTGACCTTGTAAGTTTCATTCTTGTTTTATTAGAATACAAGTACATAGGTATAGTGGATAAGGGTTGTAAGTACTTCAATGACATGAGCGTCGCTCGTATAAAATGAATCATGCCCCAGATTATAGAAGTTAAGATTATATTAACAAGTGATTTTGTGGGTGTGTTATTGCTTATGCCATGGTCATATGGACACTTTTTAAATGGTCAAACTAACCCTTGTTGATGTTAATAAGTGTAATATTCAAAATTCTTCGTAGTCACTTTTTTACGAAAAATAAAAAAATTGTTACAAAACTTAGTATACCCCTTTAGTGTTATCATAGCACCTCTTAAATGTGCCATTGCTAGTCAATTAAACCACATCGAGACTCTGTCAAGTGGACTCTTGGCATTTGTCATTTTTTTGGAGTTTAAGGTTGTAGGATTTGAGTTTTTCCGGTTAAAGGGTAAAATGTTGACTAAACCAATGGATGAATGTGGTTGAGTATCTATCTCTTTTGTTGTTTAAGGTGTAATATGGAATAGTCTAGATGTCTTAAATACATATATCTTAAATATGTCAAGAGATATTAATCCCAAGATTCTTATCTTGAATTGTCCATGTACCACACTAATTAATAAATCCATTACCTTCTTTGACAATTTTCTCGTAGTTTATGACAAATGATACCAATCTAACTAGAATATGATTTTATGGTTATGATTGTATTTAGAGTTTGGATTTTGGAGGATGAATACGATTGAGTATTTCTTTCTTTTTTGTTTAAGGTGGAATATGGATAAATAAATTTTAATTTAATTATGACACTATCTATTTATCATCAACTATGTTAATTAATGTGTCAAAAGTAGCAATAAATCTAGATTAATTATTGTTACATCTAGAGGTGGAGAAAACACATAAGGTTTAGAGGTGTATCATGAAATATACTAATGGTACATAGAAATGTGTGCTCGATAATTACAAGAACCTCGCCCAAAAAATTAACAAACAGATAAGTATGTACATAGAGTGAGTGGCACTCCTAACAGGTGGTGGATATGCCAGAAATCATTTGATGGTTGCACATTTGGATTTTTGTTCGTTTGCTTCAATCTTCACGTCATGACACAGGTAGCCTATAGACATAGATAACCTACAAAAAAAAATTCTTTTGTCTTACCCTATAATGGTAGTAATGTCTTAACTTCAGGAAACCAATAAAATTATATGCACTTATATTATAGATTCGTTAGGTTTGTAAGCATCACCTAATTATTAGGGCTTAAGCAAAAAATGATACATGTCCAAAAGTAATCAAATTCAATAACATGCAAACCTAGGTTGTCCTCTGAAATCACTCCATGAGTAATGCTAGCTTCAAAAAAATGACAAATGGTATAATGATTTCTTATATCTCTATAATGCCTGCGAGTGTTAAATAGAATGCCATTAATATATAGTGTAATCTCTCTATATGTAAATGAACTACAAAATATGTGTGTTCATAGACATTTGAATTTAAATTATGACCTTATTGGCCCCTAACTAATTTCAAATGATTAATAATAAAAACATATGGATCAAGGGGGATGTGTGCACATTAGCCATAAGGGGCCACAAAACAGGGCTAGAAGTATGAGGCACTCCAGACACATACAAAAGTGACACTCACACTCAAGATACGAGTGTCAGATAAATATAGGAGAGAAAAAGATTTAGCTGGAGGGGAACTAAAGGAAAAATGAGAACCATCAAAAGTCAAAAAATACTCCATTGATGCTTGATTTGGACCAATAATTGACAAGTCCGCGAGCACGATAAAATCACGCAATTTGGCAACTAATAAATGAGTAGGAGGCATTTTTAGGTGTCTGTAAAAATAAATTTACCCATCAAGGCTCTGTATTTTTACTAGTGGAATATGTGGAAAGGTTGCATCTAGAATTTCTTTTTATTTTATTTTAATGACATCAATTTAACAAAAATATAAAAAAAAATTATAAAAAACTAATTATAGAGTAAATGTTGGAGATGATGAAGTACAACTACTATGATACACTACATGACATAAGAAAAAAGCTAATAAAATATTGAAACCCTAAGTGCAAGAGAGAGAGGAAAGGACTTAGTCTGATTTATGATTGATCCAGGGCTGATTTGGACTAGAAAACTAATGAACATGAAGATAAACTATCACAATCTGTGCACTATAAATTCTAGAACTGTCGGATAAATCCGGACCAGGGCGCCTAGATTGGGTCTAGGGGCGCCTAGGTTCTAGATCATTCTGGGCACCCATGAGTGTGAAAGTGGTCAGAATTATGATTTTTTTGGTGTCACACAAGTGTCATTGATAGTCATTGTTGGTCACCTGTATGTCATAATTATCACCGAGTGTACCTATAACCTACAAAAAAATATTCACCTATAAAACCCACAATACCACATCAAATCCAAAAAATGAAAGATGTAATATGGGGGTAGGACTGACCCCGATGGTCACCTGACTGAGTGAACTTACGACTGAGCGCTGCACTACATCTCAGACTCCATGTAGTTCTTGTGAGTGTGTGAAAGAATCGTGCCCTAGGAAGCCCTTGTGCAAGTGCACTTGATAACGAGAAGCTAACTAGATGTATCAATGTAAATAGATGTGTGGATGGAATAATGAACTTCCCCTTCTTATGTTGTGTATGTAGAAAATATAGTCCCTTGTCCCTTGAATGAATGCTATATGGATGCCTTTGATGCTCTTAGATGCCTTTGGATGCAAGCTTAGGTGATGATAATAGATGCTTAGAGCTTGGTCCTTTATTTTGGTCATATAGCTTTGTATTTATATGATTCCCTTAGTTGAATTTTGTAATTGACAACTAGAAGGCTGACCCATAAGAAAATAATATGCCCAAAAGATAAAAGAGACCCAAAAGAAGTGAGTAAGATAGAAAAGGGTTAGGGGCACCCAAAGGGGATGAGGGCGCCTGGGCGTTGGTGTCTTGGCTGGATGTTAGTGTCCAAAGTCATGAAAAATATAACAAGTAAATATGACTGGGAATAGGGTTGTAAGGTGTAAAATACTAGAAAGGAAGAAAGAAGAAAAGTAAAGTGCCAAAGATATTTGTCAATTACTAGTTTTCTCGCTTAGGAATCATATGAATGCAAGTATGCTTTTAAGACCTAGAAATGTACCCAAGTGTGTGATTTTATGTCTACATTTTCCCCCACTTTATGTTGTTGAGTGAATAATCGATAACATAAATTAAGATAAGAGATGTGTACTTGATAACCATGTAGAATGTGATGGTGATAGTGTGCCGAAGAGACAAGTGAAAGTGTTAAGTGATAAAAATGAAGCGTGGAAGCTAAGAAAGAGGAAGTGACCTAGGGGTGAAGTGTATTGTGTTGTACCATGTTGTACCTATTGTTGTGCTTGATGTAGGGATGCTTCTTGTTGCGTATTAAGGACAGACCTACAAAAGAAGAGCGAAAGAGTAATCAAAGTCATGTATTATGAAAACTTTCTAAAAGTATGTAAATGTGTGTAAAAGTAGTAAAAGGAAAGTGTGCACCTGATGAACATGAGTGTAAAAGGATAGAAATATGTCCTGAAAATATTGTAGCAGAGTGATTTTTTGGGTGATCTCATGCTAAGAGTGAGTTTTTTGGGTGATCTCATGCCAAGAATGAGTTTTTTGGGTGATCTCATGCCAAGTGTAATTTTTTTGGGTGATCTCATGCCACGACAGAAGAATGTTGGGGAGAGAGGTCTAGTGTTACTCTCCTTCCATGACTGCTTCTTAATTATACACCACTATAGATGGTGTGATCCATGTTTTTTTCGAGTTGTACCATATTAGTTCCATATTTATTCCAAGTTGAAATGGAGAAAGAATGCATTCTGCTTGCTAGAGGACTGTGCTTGTACTTTGAAAATTGTTATGTGAACTTTTGTTGAGAAACTGTGTTGATATGAGAAAGTAATTGTATCTCCCCCTAGGACATAGGCGCCTAAGAGAGGTCAGGAGAACACCCAGGTGCTAGTGTTCTGTTTCTGGGCACTATGAGTCTGTGCTGAATGAGGACCAAGTTAAATTTTGGGTCATTTCTGTAACTATAGAATATGTTTTTTTTATAGTGTGCATATCTGTACTGTATCTTTGAGCTACTGTATGGGGTGAATAATTCACCCAATGTATGTCCCCCTCATTTTGGGTGCATGTGACATCGATAGGAGAATCCAGTCCAAAGGAGAGGACTTGAAAATTGATATGAAACTATGTCCCTACAGGGGGGAGAGGGAATGTGCATGGTAGAAACCAAGGAACATGAAAAAAAAATGGCTAGATAACATGTGTTAGTGTAAAAAAGATAGCAAAACATGTCATAGAAAGCAATGTAACAAGAAAAGGTGCATACAAGTTGGATATACCGTGAAAAGTGGGTTTTAGTACATGGGACATTGCTCACAATGTCACAAGACAATAAGGGTTGAAGTGGCCAAAAGAATATAGTGATGCATACAAGATATGAAGGGCATATCCTGCAAATAATAACATACAATAGCAAACAATGTCAAGAAAAGTGTAATAGAAAACCATGGTGGCATATATTCCTGCAAAGAAAATGTTATACATGAAGCACCCATTAGCATGTTAGAAAGATAAAGAGTATGTCAAAGCATGTATAGATCTAGTGGAAAGTAATGTGCTAGTAAAATAATAAGTAGTAAATAATGAAACAATAACACGTGTGATGTGTAAGATTAGTAAATGTAGATTCCCCTAAGAGCCTAAGTGGGAATGGTAAGAGGTACAGTGCCAAACATCATTGTTGCATGTAAATATATATAGGAAGTATACATTCACAACTAGAGAACAAGTGAACGTGCATGTGTATATAGAAAAGGGTATAATGACATATACTAAGTATCCTTCTAACATAGAAACAAAAGTGTACATGTAAGTATAAGAAACAAGAATAAGTGCAACCAAGATATGCAATATGTTGTGTATGAGTGAGATGGAATGGTATGCAAATGTGAATGTGATAGGAGAAGCATGCCCCCTAGTGGATGTGGAATGTGTATGAGATGAGGTTAATTTATAAAAGACCCCTCAACAATCAAGAATGAACCATAGAACAAGAGTGTGTCATCATAAAATGGTTTGAAAATGTGTGCTATAAAGATAGATCAATGAAGCATATAGAGCATAAGAGTGAATGTGGTGAGGTTCATTTCATATTTATACCCTTAGCAGTTGAGTATGAACCATGGAACTAGATTATGTCATAGGGTAGTATGATGTGTGAGAAGGATATGATAGAAAGATGTATCATGATGTGTGGAATGTGAAATGTGTAGTGTGTGAGGTTCATGGATGTAGTATGACCTTAATAGTCAAGTGTGAAACCTTAGCACAAGAGTGTGTCATAGGGTAATGATGTTACAAGATGTGTATCAAATTGTGTAATTATGCTTAGAAATATGAAATATGAAGAACAAAATGTATGATTGAAATGATGAACAACTAGATGTCCTAATAGGAGTAGGGAAAGTGTGAATGTGATGCCCCCAATGTATAATAGGGTAAGGGAACTATGATAAAGTTGTGTCAAGGATCCTCCATAATTTAGAAAGATGAGGAAGATAAAAGCATGTGATGATGCTTTAAGATACGTATAAATTGAGACCGACGATGTATATGCTAGGAGGGGGAAATCCTAGGTGGTGAACACCTATGTGAAGGAGACCTAGAAGGTGATGAGCATGCACCTGAATGACCTAAGAGAGTCATAAAAACCTATGTGACCATTACACCTAAGATTGAGGTGATGAGTACCTATGTGAAGTGAGACATAGGAGGCGATGTGAACCTAGGGGGTGGTGAACACCTATGTGAAGTGATGACCTATGTGAGGTGATGATGAGTAACCTATGTGAAGTAGACCTAGGAGGTGATGAACACTAATGTGAAGTAGACCTAGGAGGTGATGAACATCCTATGTGAAGGGGTTTCCCGAGTAGGGGAATTAGTTCTATGAGATGGACTTAGTAGACCTGATGAGAATGAGGAGGTCATGTGCGAATAGGAGAGACTAGGTGCAGAATGTGCCTTATATTTCAGAGGCCTAGGGGGCCTAGATATTGTAGCTAGTGAAAAGACATCCTTAAGAGGAGGCTTAGGAAACGGTGTGGATGGTGTCGAACACCTTTGAGAGTGACAAATTTCTTATTGTGAATGAATTTGAGACACAAGTGGTCATGGAAAAGATAGCTTGAGAAGAACTAAGCCAAGGAAGACCTAAGAGCATGTCACAAATTTTGATTGAAGGTGCCATAGTGAATGGACACAAGCATGGTGAGAGGCCAAATTGTAACTGGAAGATTGATGTAACCATAAATATTGGGAATTGGATATTAAATTTGAGAGAGTAGATAATTGATAGCGACGGGGAGTACAAGAGAGCACACACCAATAGGAGCCGATGGATTGATCATGGTGTTATTGACAATATGAGATCTAATAGAAGTATTGATGTGTAGTGTATTAGAAGAAAATGTGGCATGATAATCATGATCAAGAGAATGTGATGAGTGGTGGAGATGCATTAGCATTAGCAACTATAAAATCAAGAGCCCTCAATGAAGGAGTAAGCACAACATGATATGTATGATTAAATGAAGAATCAAAATGTATTTCTTGTCATGCTTAGGCAATATGATATTTAAATATTTTCAGCTTATTATTGTCATTGACCAACTTAGATGTATGTAGGCTCAGGGAGCTCGATTGCATTGTTGTCGATAAGATCTTGAATGAGATGTCTAAGTTTGAAACATCGATAAGTTGAATTCCCAACACATTGATGATAGTCACATATATAATTTTCATCATAATTGTGGCCCTTAGGTGAGATGGATCAAGATTCAGCATTTGTGGAAGCATAAAAAGATTTCTTTCAAACAATTTTTGGAAATAGAAGGTGCGGAGCATAAGGAAATTTTGTAAATGTATGCTTTAGAGGTTGTCATTGAAGCTTTTTGGGAGTAGAACAATGTTAACTATAGATTTTGATTCAGCGGGATTAGGAGATGGCTTGAAAGTATATTTTCCTTGAAACCAATTAGAAGATGAAGCTTGATCATGATTATTTGAGCTTGCGCATAGATAAGAGTTTTCTTTCACGCATAACTTACGAGTATGACATAGTTGATCAAATGATGGTGAGGTCTCAAATATGAAACTCTCTTCTAATGGAGATTAAGATACTTTAGACAAAAATATTCTTGCAATTCTGAATCAATGAGATACATTGGTCATCTTAGCTAAGTTATTCTTATAGCGTAATACATAGTTAGCTAGATGCTCATTGGATCCTTGTTTGATTTGTGCAAGTTGAGCATATGATATTTTAGAACCGATATTGATTGAAAAATGTGCAAGAAAATCATCGGATAAATGTGTTAAATGATGTTACCGAATGAACAAGTAGATCATAAAACCAACACATAACATAATCTTGAAGAAACCAAGGAAATAGCTTAGCTAATAATGTATGATCATCTACATAATCTAGACATGCCACATGAAAAGATCAGAGATGATCTTGAGGGTCACCATGGCCATTGAAGGTGGGTAACTTAGGAGTGACGAAGTTTGGAGGAAGTGCATAAGTGGAAATGGCAGGTGCGAAAGGAGTGTGAAGGAGTAAGGGTGGAATCAAGAGATGGAGATGCACGAGAAGTAGCCTATCTAAAGTTGACAGATTTGAAATTGGAGATCTTGATTGAGAGAGGCTAGGTCTTGAGTGCCAAAAGAAGCCAGATGTGCTAGAATGTTGAGATGAAGTAATAGGACGTGGAGGTAGAAATATTATTAGAATAGAGATGGGGATGGGTAGGAATAAAAGTAGGACAATGGAAGTAGGAATGGAATAGGAATGGAAGTAGGTTGGTGGAGGCCATAGAAATAGAAATAGAAGTGATAGTGGATGAACTAACATATCAAGAGTTCTAAGTAGTCAGTCAAAGATGGAGAATATGTGGAATATGTGTAGGATCATGCAAAGCCTGACAAAAATTAGTAAGCTTGTCTAATTGTTCTTGATCAACATTAGTATCTTCATCATATGATTGTTCACTATAACAAGATGAAGCATTCCTTGAGTCACAAAGGGATTATATTCATCCATTGATTTAGAAACCCTACGGGTAAATGGAGGAGCTCTATATGCTTAAAATGACCACTACGGGTAATATGCATAAGAAGAAAACCCTAGAAAGAAGGTGGGAATTCGAGTGATGGGTTCACCAAATGATTTAACAAAAATATAATTTTGTACTAAACCCTAATTGTAGAGTCGCTTATGATAAATAAATGCTAAATAAAAATTTGACACAAGAAATAAGACTAATAAATATGAAACCCTAAGTGAGAGAGAGAGAGAGAGGAAAGGACTTAGCTGATTTATGTGCACTTTTCCCTGGAACTGATGCTAAACTGGGAAAATTGATGAACATAAAGGGTAAACTATGTCATTATTATGCACTGTAAAATATGGAACTGTCGAATAAATCCTAACTAGGGCACCTGGACTAGGTCAGGGGTGCCTAGGTGTTAGAGTCTACTTCTGGGAACTTGTGAGCATGCGAAAGTGGTTGGAATCTAATTTTTCTGGTGTCATCACAAGTGTAACTTGATAGTTGTTCATTTGGTCACTTGTATGTCGCAATATGATCATCTGAGAAGTGCACCTGTAACTTGTAAAAAAAATATTTAACTACAAAACCCACAATACCACATCAAATCCAAAATAGGAAAGATGTAATATGGGGAGTCAGACTGACCTGACGGTCACCTGACTGAGTGAACTTACAACTGAGTGCTA
Source organism: Taxus chinensis (assembly GCA_019776745.2). Taxonomy (NCBI): domain Eukaryota; kingdom Viridiplantae; phylum Streptophyta; class Pinopsida; order Cupressales; family Taxaceae; genus Taxus; species Taxus chinensis. The sequence goes on from CM034147.1 coordinate 881,759,575, forward strand.
TACTACATCTCATAATCCATTTATTTCTTATGAGTGTGTGATAGAATTGTGCCCTAGGAAGCCCTTGTGTAAGTGCACTTGATAGCGGGAGATAGCTAGATGTATCAATGTAAATAGATGTGTGGATGGAAAAATGAACTTCCCCTTCCTATGCAGTGTATGTAGAAAATATAGTCCCTTGTCCCTTGAATGGATGCTAGATGGATGCCTTTGATGCTCTTAGATGCCTTTGGATGCAAGCTTAGGTGATGATAATAGATGCTTAGAGCTTGGTCCTTTATTTTGGTCACATAGCTTTGTATTTATATTATTCCCTTGGTTTAATTTCATAATTGACAATCAGAAGGCTAAACCATAAGAAAATAAGATGCCTAAAAGATCAAAGAGATCCAAAAGAAGCAAGTAAGATAAAAAAGGGTTAGGGTTGCCCAGAGGGGACAAGGGAGCCTGGGCATTGGCGTTATGGATGGGCGCTGGTATTCGAAGTAATAAAAAATAAGAAAGTAAAGTGTCAACTGGGTTGTAGGGTGTGTAAGACCAAATAGAAAATAATAAAGACAAAAATGAGGCCAAAGATAGTTGTCAATTACAAGTTTTATCGCTTAGGAATCATATAAATGCAAGTATGCTTGTAGGACCTAGAAATGTAGCCAAATGCGTGATTTTGTGTCTATAGGTTGGTTAATAAGAAGTGTTATGACATCAAATTTCTACATGTATTGAGGTCCACAAACAATCATGAATTCCCATTTAAGTCATACATGATCCTCAAGAAATGCACACTCAAATCTAAATTAGGCCAACCAAGGTGGATCCTCTGCACAACTTGGTGGATCTTCTAGCCAATCCAATCCAAATGCACTACTATTTTGGAGCCTGATTCCAAAAGAGGAAATGTATAAGTTTGATGGGAATGATTTGGTCACTTGGATCAACCAAATGGAGATTTTTTTGAGTTGCATCAAGTTCGTAGTGGAAAATAGGTGGTAATGGAATCCTTGTATTTGAAACTAGAAAATTTCATTTGGTATTGATGCACATGTGAGTAGAAGAAAAATAAGTGTATTCCTATTACTTGGTCAATGTTCACATATGAGCTCTAGATGTTGTTTGGAATACTTTGATTAGTGCTCACATTATTATTACTTGTGTGATTTTAATATTTGTAATTTTAGTAATTACAGAGCTATAAAAAGTAATTACTAATATGTTTGTTATTGATTAACTAAAAATGGATATACTGTATACTATTTAATGTAATCTAAGAGGACATAAAAATGAAGTAAAGAAACATATAAATGAATTAAGCAACTAATGTAACAAAATTGAAACCCTAGTGTGTAAAGGAAGAAGAGGAAAGAACTCAGCTAAATAAAAGATGTTCACGGGACTGTGTCACATAGATAATTGGAGAATCTGGAAGTAGGAATGATCGTGTAGAAGCTCCAAAAAGGATGGATCTAGAGTATTTGGCTAGATTGGAGCACCTGGAGAGGGAATGGAGCCCACACGAGCACTTTGGTCTTAAAAAATGGGCACCCTAGTCTATGTAAAAACTCTAAAACTGAATCTCACAGGGTTGGGAGGTGGTTTAGAACCCTCGTTATTTGTCGCATCAGACTCACTACCCCGTACTGGATGTTATCAATAATCCAATATGATGTAAAGACCAAAAGAAGTATCAAAACCCTAAAAAAAGAAAGATGCAAATGAATGGGTCAGATTGACCTCATCTGCCACAACAGTGGGCTTACTAACTAAGCATTGCACTACATTTCAGACCCAAATGTATTTCTAGTGAGTGTGTGCATAATGTGTCATAGGTGCTCTTGTGTCAGTTGCACTTTGTGAAGTAGTGAGCAATAACTATATGTAGAAAATGTAATAACATGTGTGCATGGAATAGAATAGAATCCTCCCCCTATGAAGTGTGTGGTGCAGATGTCATATCCTCATGCCTTGATGATGGAGCTATGTGGATGCAAGTGATCTCCAATGCAATAGATGGATGCAACTCTAGATGGATGATAGTAGTGAATTATGCTAAGTCCCTCATTATGGTCTCATAACTTTATATTTATAGGGTTCTCTTAATCTAATTTTGTAATTAACCCCAAAATGGCCAAAAATAAAAAAGATTAAGATATAAAATGGCTAGAAAGAGCCCCAGAAGTGGTGGAAAAGTGCAACAGGGATCGAGGGACCCTTGGTGGAACCAGGGCACCTGTGGCTAAAATAACAGGAGGTGACAGAAGCTAACTTGGCACGCGGATGTAAAAGGTCGGTAATGATGAAATAAAAAAAACAAGATGGCCAAAAGATGGGGGTTATTTAGTACTTTCTTCACTCAAGAACCTTCTAAATAGTAGTATGAAACCATGTTAAATAATGTCTAAAGTACATGATTTTGTGACTACATTTTCCCCCACTTTATGTTGGTGAGTGAAAATCTTGATAACATAAAGTAGATAGAGATGTGTACTTGATGTTCATGAAGAGTGTAGTAGAAATGTGTTGAAGGACTAGAATAAAAGCGTGAAATGATAAAAAGATGGAGCGCAGAAACTAAAGATGAAAATGCACAAAAAAAGTGATGAGAGTGGACCTAGGGCAGAACGTGTGTGCTGATGTTGATGTGTGTAGTGTACCTACATGGTTAATATAGTTTATGTTATCGCGAAGTGTCATTATCGTTGTCGTCATTGTTGTTGTTGTTTGTTGCCCCCAATTTGACGGCTTGTTTCTCATACGGACATACCTGCAAAGAGAAAATGATCAAGTAGTCAAATATGTATGTATGTGTAAAAATGCAATGTAAAAGACACATGTAAAAGTATGTAAATGTAAAATACGAAAATGAAATAGTGTAAGTGGAACATGTGCACCTTATCCATGTTAAAAGAAAGAGTGTAGAAGGATATCCTATACTTCTGAGGTTTTTTGGGCGATCCGACGCCATAGGCCAAAGAAGTATAGGGAGGAAATGCTCTGTGTCCTCCAACCTTTAACTGCTTCCCTAAACTGTGTGAAGATATTTCTATACTGTCCTAGTTTTTTGGGCGATCCGATGCCTATAATAGAAGAAGTATTATGAGGAATTTTGTTGTATCCTACAACCGTTAACTACTCCCCCGAATGCTAAGGACACCACATCTTGTAAAAGTCGTTGTGTATGGAGTTCGTAGACTTGTCTGAACTCACTCGTTGTATGTAAACCCACAATTTCAAGTTAAAAAAGTGCACTAGACTAAACTCCTTTAAATGTGTTGTGTTAGTATGTAAAACACCAAATGATGCCCCCCCTCTTTGGGGGCGCATGCGATGTTGCTAATAGGAGAATGTGGCCCCAAAAGAGGACCAACCACATGAACTCTGTAACTTTGCCTTGTAGGGGGAAGGGAATGCACTTAGTAGAAACCAAGGTGCACACAAACAAGGATGGCTAGCCAAAGACAAGTGTTGGTACGATCAAGCATGCATGTAAGAAGACAATGTGTAATCTACATAGACAGTGTAAAAGTTACGAAGTAAAGTTGTGTAAACATGCAAGAAGATAAGTAAGCCACATAAAGCGGGTCGTAAACACGGGACATCACTCACGATGTCACAAGACATGTAAGGTCATCATGGCCACAAACAATAAAAAAGTGTGCACACCAAACATAGGGAAAATCCTGCAAACAAGAAGTAAACAAAGGCAAATAATGTAGCAAATAAGCAAACAAAAAGTAGTCATGGAAACATGTAATCCTGCAAAACAAGTTCTGCACATAAGACACTCGTTAGCATGTTAGAGAAATAACCAATATGTCAAAACATGAATAACCAAGTAAATGTAAAGTGCTAAGTACAAGATGAAACAATAACACCTATGAGAGACAAATTTGGATGCCCCCAGTGACCAGTGTAGGAAGGGTAAAAGGAGAGCATCCATGTTGCATGTAAAATATTTGTATCTACGATCACAACTAAACAAAGTCGTGAACGTACATGTGTGGATGGTATAGATAATGACATATAAGAAATCAATCTAACATGTGTAGTTAAGTGATCATGTAAAACATTAGTAAATGAGATTAAATGCCCCCAAGATAATGCAATATGTTGTGGATGGATGGAATGGAATGCAAGATGGAATGATAGGAGCCGCATGCCCCCCGAGTGAATGAAAATGTATGCAATGAGGTTCATTTTGTTTACCCCCCAGCATTCAAGAATGAACTGTAAACAAGAGCGCGTTATCAAGAAATGGTCAAAGTGTATGTTGTTTCTAATGCGCTGTGAGAAATGTGTATGTGTATTGATGAGATGCTACCCAGAAATGATGTGTGCATGAACCCCATAGCCGAAGCATATATCACAACCAAATGAACATATAAGCAATGATTTAGCCTAAGCGTATATCACTATGAGATGCATGGATGAGTGATGATTTAGCCCTAAGAGTATATCACTACAAGATTAAAAAAGGGAGTGGTGATGTAACTTAAGGTGTATACCACTACAAAATGATAGAATAGGCGACAACTTAGGCTAAAGCGTATGTCACTAGGCTGGAAATGTTGCATGATGAAAGGTCAAATAGTAAATATGTGATGAGTGTAAGGTCCATTTGATTTGTGAACCCTTGGCAATCAAGTATGGACCGAGGAACTAAAGTGTGTCATAGGGTGGTGAGTGCAGTGCGTAGAAGACATTGTAGTATATGTAATGATGAAATATGACCATGTGATGAGTAGAATGATGTATAAGATTAATGTATGATATATACTAAAAGTAGTATGTATGATTAGTGTGGAATGCTAGATGAAAATGTCAAAATGTTGTAGATGAAATATATAATGTATGGTGTATGATGCGTAATATGTGAGTAGATGTAGTGTGTAAGTCCTATAGTGTAGTGTGTGGGGTTCATGTGTGGTAATCCCTCGATAGTCAAGTGTTAACCGAAGCACAAAAGTGTGTCATTGAGAAATGTTCAATGATAGAATGTGTGATGAGAATGCCTATAAGTAAATGTGAAGATGATAGATGTTAGGGTGAGTGGGGGATGTAAATACTATGCCTCGAAGTATGCGTGGTGAAATAGGCTATCATGTAATGTCATCTAGAAGATCATCGCTTTCAGGTTCATAGTCAAATGGGTAAGCATTAGTGACTTGATAAGCAATAGTGTCGGGTGGATTGCGTAATGAGCCATTGAGGCATGAGTTATACGTGCCCATAACATACTCCTCATCGGTGAATGAAGTAAGTGGACAACCGCATGCAAACTAACGATTGAGATTTTGTGTGTTTTATAGGAAAGAGATATTACAAATGAAAACACGTCTAAAAGGCATAGGAAAGGAAATTTCTATATGATCCAGATCTAGGGTACCCCTAATACAATCAAGCCATAATTGTCCTATTGTAAGTGATGAAGAGCGAGGAGTACGTGATAGATAAACCATAAGATGAAAGACATGTAAACCATAAGCAATAGTGATAGGAACTGTCGACACTAAAATTTTCCTCCGTAATTTCTATTTCATTAATGTATGTATTAGGAATAGGATGTTGTTAAGTATAATTAGTAGTAGCGTCTGATAGAACATAACGGCGCCGTCAGTACGGTGCCGCTAATAATGTGGAGTACGGTAACAGTCAAAGTACAATAGGAATGTTGTAAAAAGTAAATATTTGTCGTAAGTGGTCTGGTAATGTTAAAATGTCAAAGTTTGGGTCGTTAGAGAAGTAGGGTCTACGTGATTAGGAATTAGAAATATTATATTGGTAATAAGGACAAGGAGTGAGGTCATAAATATTTTGTATATTTTATTTGTAAAAAGTCTAAAAATGTGGAACCCATGTAAAATGATAAGGTTTATCTTATCTTAAAAGATAAGCTTACATGTACAGATAAGAGTTAAGGTATGGAATATGATTCGTCAGAGTGGATTTCTTATCCTATCTTAGAGATAAGACGGATAAGCCTGGAAGTTCTATAAATAGAGAGGCCACCCCCCTCATTTAGCATAGAAGGAAGTAGTGAGAAATATTGTAGGAAGTGTGCGAAGGAAGCCATCAGTTTAAAGGTGTGTTGAAGAAGCCATAAAGAGGTGTAATTGTAAAGTTTCTCCCATAGTCTTGGTGAAAGGCAAGTGAAGTCAATAACACTTGAAGTACCTCATGGGTGAGATTGTAACAGTTTCATGTTAATATTATAATTTATTTTGATATTTCAGATTTGTCATCATTCTGTCTTATCATAGTCGATGGTATTCTTGTGTTATGTTGTTGTTTTGTTTCCAGATTACATCCACCAAACTAAAGGCTGTGCATTAGTAAATAATCATAGCACGAGGAGTTTCCAGTGAAGAATTATCATAGTGCCGGATTGGTGATGAAATTTTGGTTCCGCTGCCGGGACCATTCCTCGTTGGTGGATTTTCTGGAGAGATATTCCCACTTAGTCAAAAATCAATCGGAGGGTAACCTTGTTTTTACTGTGCATAGTAGTTACCATGGTAAAGTCATTTTTGCCATGAATAGTATTTAAAGTCATTTTTGCTGGGAATAGTATTTACCGCAGTAAAGTCACTTTTTACCGTGAATAGTATTTACCGCAGTAACTTCACTTTTTACCATGAATAGTGTTTACCATAGTAAAGTCAGTTTTTACCGCAGTAAGTCAAGTTTTACCATAGTTTACCGTGTTCATTTCTATTTTACTGTAGAAAGGTGTAAAGTCACTTTCTAGCATAGTGATTCCAATTGTTTGTGCACATAAGTCTTGTTGATCGTACTTGTGGGTCGGTATTTCACGGTGGTTACTTTTGAAAATGGGAAAGATTCTTGTTTTTTCAGCTCAATCTAATGAAGATGCTTCTTCTTTCATTCAAGAGTTTAAGCAATCTTGTATTTGTAATGGCCTTATAAGAAGGGAACAATGGACTGATTTTTTCCTACCTTTTTGGATGGTTCAACACTTAGGTGGTTTGAAACACTAGGTGATAATGTGAAAAATTCATGGGATTTATTAACTGAAAGTTTTCTTGAAGAATTTGGTGAACAACAGAAATATGCAGATCTCATGATCGAGATCACAAAGCTATCCCAAGGAGAAGGAGAAGATAAGGGATTATCATGCTCGTGTTCTAGAGCTAAGGAGGAAGTTCGATGCCCAGATTCCGAAGGAAGGATTAGCGGATGGGTTGATGAATGGCATGGATAATCTCCTCTGTAAGCACTTCATTCTTGGGATGAAGCCAGAGATCAAACAACGAGTGAAGGATGACCGCCCAGCTACCATTGAACAAGCAAAGGAGATTGCAAGAAGGTAAGAAGAAAGCATGGAAGAGGAGCCCAAAGAAATTGTTGCTAAAGTAGAGCCTACACCAGCACCTTTGGTCCAGAATCCACAACCACTCCCGGTGAGCACAAATATTTCTTCTAGTACATCTACTAAGTATGAAGATTCGCTCAAAAATATGGGTCTATTAACTATTAATCTTCTTCAAGGAAAGGAATTTAGTTCTCAGGGAGGAGATAGAGGTCCAAAAAGAAATATTTCTAAAGTTGTATGTTATGGTTCTTATAAAAATGGTCATTATAAGTATAATTGTCCAGATAGAGCTTCTACATCTGGTAAAGGAGATAATGATAAAGAAAAAGCACCTGTGAATTCTTTTGATGTAGTAGATAAGAGCAGAAATAATGAAGTAGATGTGTTTGTAACAAAAAGAAAGAAAGAAAAAGATAATCAAGATGGAAATGATCCTAAGAAGATGAAAGAAGAAACTAGTAAGAAACATAGGAGAAGAAAGTTGGGTGTGCAGGATTTTCTGATTTCACAGGGGCAAGGACCATACTCCATCTTGAAAGATCTGTCCAAAAGGCTTGCAAATATTACATATGGTCAACTCTTAGCTATGTCTTTTGAAAAGAGGCGGGAGTTGCGAAGTGGACTCAATGCTCGACGAAGGAAGGAGGTTGAGGTCCCTGTTTTGGAGGCAGATGCGGATCCCTATGCTCCACAAGCTGAGGTATTATGTAATGGTATTTCAATTCATGATGTCTTAGTTGATGGAGGTGCTGCAATTAATGTAATGACCGAGTCTGTAATGAATATGTTGGGTTTAAAAATTGATCGCCCTTCAACACTTATGTTAAGGTCATTAAATAAGGGAAAAACTAAACCAGAAGGTGTAGTTTCAAATGTGGCAATATCTGTTATGGGTGTTGTATGTGTGGTAGACTTTCAAGTGATGAAAAATGGTACTGTTGCATACCCAATGCTGCTGGGAAGACCATGGCTAAGGAGAGTTCATGCAAGAAACTACTGGAATGAAGGTTTCATGACACTTGGACATGGTAGAGAGAGGGTGAAGATAAGCGTGATCCCTCGACATCATAAAGTAGAACCTGTGGATTCAAGTGACGAAACTGATGATTGGACATCCTCTGATTACTCTAGTACCAGTGAAGTGGACACTGAAGATGAAGAAAGAGAGGTGGATGTTTCAGTCATGGATATCCTTCCAGTTACACCAACTCATGACCCTATAAAATTATCTGAAGACGAAGTTGATGATCGTCTCCAACAAATAAATATTGGTGATGCTGTGATGGAGAGTGAGAAGGAATCGTACCTCCAGCTCTTTCGAAGGTACATACACCTATTCACTTTTGATTACAAGGAACTCCGTCAAGTAAGTTGGGTAGAACATTGTATTGAGCTGGTAGATGGTGCTAAGCCCATAAAGTAAATGCCATATAGAATGAATCTTAATTTTTTCAAGACTGTAAAAGAAGAAATAGATAAGTTGCTTGATGCAGGATTCATATTTGCTGTGGAGAATTCAGAATGGGTTTCTCCCATTGTGATCTCAATAAAAAAGAATGGGAAGCTACGCATTTGTGTTGATTACAGGAAGCTCAATAAGGCAACAAAGAAGGATCATTACCCTCTTCCATTTTCAGATTAGATCTTGGACGAAGTAGCTGGCCAGGAGTGCTATAGTTTTGCTGATGGATATAGCGGCTACAACCAAGTTCGTATAGCAGAGAAAGATTAGCTGAAGACCACGTTCACCACTCCTTGGGGAACGTTTGCTTATAGAGTTATGCCTTTTGGGTTGTGTAATGCTCCAGCAACATTCCAACGTTTGATGAATAGGGTGTTCAAACCCTACATTAGGACCTTCATCAGAGTATTTCTGGATGATTTTTGCATCTATGGGAGCAAGTTGGACCACCTGCACCAAATGGAGACAACATTTCAAAGGTTAGATGAAGCACAAGCCTCACTAAACCCTACAAAGTGTGTCTTTGGATGTTCTAAAGGCGTTTTGTTAGGGCATGTTGTATCCAGAGATGGTATTGGTACTGATCCTGATAAAGTTTCAAAAATCAAAGATTTACCATTTTCTATTAATAGAAGTAAGTTGAGATCATTTTTAGGCCATGTGGGTTACTATAGAAGGTTCATCAAGAATTTCTCAAAGATTGCATAGCCACTAACCCAGTTCTTGAAGAAGGATGTTACTTATGAACCAGGAAATAAGGTACATGAAGCTTTTGGACAACTGAAGGAAGCCCTGGTGTCTTCACCTATTTTGAAGAATCCAGATTGGAGCAAGCCATTCATTGTGTACACTGATGCCTCAGATGCAGCATTAGGAAGTACTTTGAGCCAAAAGGATGAAAATGGGAATGAACATCCAATTTACTTTGGGAGCAGACAAATGAGCAGTGTTGAGGTAAATTATACCGTAACTGAAAAAGAGGCTCTGGCTATCATTTTTGCTATAAAGAAATTTAGAAATTACTTGCTAGGGTAAAAATTTCTAGTTGTAACAGATCATCAGGCTCTAAAATATATTATAAATAAGCCTAACCCATCAGGGAGGATAGTAAGATGGATAATTTTGCTACAAGAATTTGAATTTGATATTATAGATAGGCCAGGAAAGAAGCATGTCAATGTAGATGCACTCTCTCGAGCCTATGATGGTTTAGGATCATCTTGTGATGATGATGATTTCCCCGATGCAACATTGTTATCCCTTGACACAATCCCTAGTGAATACATAGATATTTAGAATTATCTGAATGAATTCAAGTTTCTTGATGGTGCCAATGCAAAGAATAAGAGAAAGATTACTCAAGCCAGTCGTCCATATTCTATTCTGCATGAAGCATTATTTCGAATAGGACCCGATGGACATTACAAGAGGGCAGTTGGACTTGATCAAGGGAAGGAACTACTAGAAGAATTCCACAATGGTACATGTGGAGGGAACTTCTCTGGACAACTTACATCAAGAAGGATCTTGGATGCAGGTTATCACTGGCCCACTCTTTTTAAAGATTGTTATAATTATTGTAAGACATGTGATATTTTTCAAACACATGGTAACCGTAAGACTTCATCAGCTCCATTATGTCCTATTCTTCCCCTTGGTCCCTTTGAAAAGTGGGGAATAGACATTGTAGGTCCACTTCCAACTACATCATGCCAAAATAAGTATATTGTAGTTGCCACAAATTATTTAACCAACTGGGTTGAAGCTAGGCCATTGAAAACAACTTCCATGGATGAAGTGGCAAGGTTCATGTATGAACGCATTATCACCAGATTTGGTTGTCCATTAGAAATTGTAACAGATCAAGGAAGCCACTTCATTAATGAGGTGGTCGAAACCCTAGTCAATAAGTTTTCTATTAAGCATAGGAAGGCAACAACATACAAGCCAAGCACAAATGGATAGGTGGAACGAACAAATTTTGTGTTGTGTCAAATTCTAGCAAAAGATGCAGCCTTGCAGGTACATAAATGGGATAAAAAGGATTCATACAGCATTGTGGGCATATAGGGCAACATCAAAGTCATCAACAGGATACTCCCCATTTTAGTTGGCCTATGGCATTGATCCAGTTCTTTCTATTGAGTTTGATATTCCCACTGTGAGAGTTATGAAAAATGAAAGGATGGATGAAAGTGATTCAGTAAAAAAAAGGTTGGTACATCTTCATTTGCTGGAGGAAATGAGAGAAATAGCAAAAGATACAAGCCATAAGAAAAAAATGAAGCAGAAGGAATACTTTGATCAAAAGATCCAGTGGTCTCCATTTCATGTGAATGACTTGGTTTTAGTATATGATTCCAGATACAAAAAAAAGAAGACAGAAAATTTCTTCCAAAATGGATGGGGCCCTACAAAATAGCAGCTGTGCATGAAAATGGTACGTACCGACTGGAAGAATTGGATGGCACTCCCATTACGAAATGGGTCAACCACGACAAGTTGAAGATTTTCCAAGCACCAGAATAGTCTACTCCGAGGACGAAGTAGAAGCTAGGAAGGGGGAAGATGTCGACACTAAAATTTTCCTCCATAATTTTTATTTCATTAATGCATGTATTAGGAATAAGATGTTAAGTATAATTAGTGGTAGCGTTTGATAGAAGATAACGGCGCCGTCAGTACGGTGCCGCCAATAATGTGGAGTACGGTAACAGTCAAAGCACAATAGGAATGTTGTAAAAAAGTAAATATTTGTCGTAAGTGGTCTGGTAATGTTAAAATGTCAAAGTTTGGGTCATTAGAGAAGTAGGGTCTACGTGATTAGGAATTAGAAATATTATATTGGTAATAAGGACAAGGAGTGAGGTCATAAATATTTTGTATATTTTATTTGTAAAAAGTCTAAAAATGTGGAACCCATGTAAAATGATAAGGTTTATCTTATCTTAAAAGATAAGCTTACATGTACAGATAAGAGTTAAGGTATGAAATATGATTCGTCAGAGTGGATTTCTTATCCTATCTTAGAGATAAGATGGATAAGCCTGGAAGTTCTATAAATAGAGAGGCCACCCCCCTCATTTAGCATAGAAGGAAGTAGTGAGAAATATTGTAGGAAGTGTGCGAAGGAAGCCATCAGTTTAAAGGTGTGTTGAAGAAGCCATTAAGAGGTGTAATTGTAAAGTTTCTCCCATAGTCTTGGTGAAAGGCAAGTGAAGTCAATAACACTTGAAGTACCTCATGGGTGAGATTGTAACAGTTTCATGTTAATATTATAATTTATTTTGATATTTCAGATTTGTCATCATTCTGTCTTATCATAGTCGATGGTATTCTTGTGTTATGTTGTTGTTTTGTTTCCAAATTACATCCACCAAACTAAAGGTTGTGCATTAGTAAATAATCATAGCACGAGGAGTTCCCAGTGAAGAATTATCATAGTGCCGGATTGGTGATGATAGAACAAATACATAATAAAGATGAGGAGCACATGATGTAGGATAGAGGTCCTCAAAAGCAAACCCTAAGTGAGCTAGACCCTCATGTGTACATATAGTGTCAACGTATGTAGGATCAAATGGAATGTGTTCCCACTATGAATCATTCATGAAGAATATGCAAGTAAATGTTAGGCATGCTAAGGTAGGTGGTGCATGTGAAGGTGTTTGTGATAGAGTGACATCCATAAACTAGACAAGCCCCTGATAAGGAATTATAGAATTAGTAGTAGTAGGTGGAATGGAAGAAACTACATCTATCACACAAATGGTACTGTCAAGTGGTGGTAAGTGAGGTGGTTCTTCCCTAGGCTAGGGATCATCTATAATGTCTATGTGTGGGATAGGAATATTAGTATTAGGATCCAAGTCACAATACTGAAATGGATTGCAGTCACAAAAAATGGTATACTCCATGTTCTCATGTAGGAATTTAACACAATTATGTACAGTAGAGGTGACAGTTTGCATGGCATGAACCCATGGTCTTCCCAAAAGACGGTTGTAGGAGACTAAGAAATCAACAATGAAAAGGATAGCGTGGACAGTCTTTGGACCAACTGTAATAGGTAATGCAACATGACTGAGACAAGGATGAACAAAACCATCATAAGCACACAACAAAATACTAGATGGACTAACATCATGAGCTGAAAAGGCCTAAAACTTTGAGGAATGACATAGTACATAAGTTAAGTTTAGACCCATTATCAATCAAAGTACGCTTAACAACGAAATTATAAATACAAGAGATGATATGCATAGGTGGGTCATTATCAAAAGTGTGAACATTATAGGGAAGGTTGGACTTAAATACTAAGAATGAAGAGAATCCATCAACAAAGGCTTGATAAACTGAGTCTGGATGCATGTCAGCATGAATATAAATAGTATAAAGAAAATGTTGGACTATGTGTAGTAAATCAGGATTAGAAAGCAAATAATCATTGATTGAGATACTCATGATTATAAGTAATGAATGAAGAACTGAGAAGTGTGAATGATTGAGTCGGTTCACCAACATGATTAACTACAAATTGATATAATGTATGCTAGTTAATCTAATCTAAGAGGACATAAAAATGTAGTAAAGAAGCATATAAATGAATTAAGAAACAAATGTAATAAAAGTAAAACCCTAGTGTGTAAAGGAAGAAGAGTAAAGAACTCAGTTAAATAGAAGATGCTTGCAAGACTGTGTCGCAGAATTGACTGGAGAATCTTGAAGCAGGAACGATCGTGCAGAAGCTCCAAAAAGGATGGATCTAGAGTATCTGGCTAGACTAGAGCACCTGGAGAGGGACTGGGGCACCCGCGGGTGCTCTGGTTTGAAAACTAGGCACCCTGGTATATGAAAAAGCTCTAAATTTGAATCTCACAGGGCTAGGAGGTGGTCTGGAACCCTCGCCGTCTGTCGCATCAGATTAGGTGCCCCATGCCAGATGTCGTCAATAATCTAAGATGATGTAAAGACCTACAAAAGACCAAAAGAAGTACCAAAACCCTAAAAAAAAGATGCAAATGAATAAGTTGGACTGACCTCAGCTGCCACAACAATGGGCTTACTAACTGAGTGTTGCACTACATTTCAGACCTAAATGTAGTTCTGGTGAGTGTGTGCATAATGTGCCCTAGGTGCTCTTGTTTTAGTCGTACTTTATGAAGTAGCGAGCAATAACTAGATGTAGAAAATGTAATAACATTTGTGCATGGAATACAATAGAATCCTCCCCTTATGAAGTGTGTGATGCAGATGTCCTAGCCTTATGCCTTGATGATGGAGCTATGTGGATGTAAGTGATCTCCAATGCAATAGATGGATGCAACTCTAGATGGATGATAGTAGTGAATGATGTTATGTCCCTCATTATGGTCTCATTACTTTATATTTATAAGGTTCTCTTGATTTGATTTCGTAATTAACCCCGAAATGGTTGACCATAAAAAATATAAAGATTTAAAATGGCTAGAAAGAGAAAAAAAAGTGGCGAGAAAGTGCTAAAGGGACTGGGGCACCCCTGGTGGGACCAGGGCGTGCCCTGGTATAATGCCCTAGTACTAATCTGGGCACCCCAGTCGAGGCTAAAATAATGAGAGGTAACAAAAGATGAGTGGGAATGTGGATGTAAAAGGTTAGTAATGACGAAATAAAACAAAACAAGATGGCCAAAAGACGAGGGTTAATTAGTACTTTCTTCACTCAAGAACCTTCTAAATAGTAGTATGAAACCGGGATAAATAATGTCTAAAGTGCATGATTTTATGACTATAGTTATATGTATTGTTAAATACAACTCATATAATGTAATAGTTAGTGATGTAGAACATCTAATACATTCACATACTCTCAACAAAATGGATTAGATAACCTACTTCAATCCAATCTATATCTTGCAAAATGTAGTTCTTCCCTTAATGCTAAGAAATAGTAAGGTCATGCAAATATGCCCTATGAGCATAAAATAATTCTTTCAATGCTTCATTCATGTTTTCCATCTCCCATTCCACATATCTTAGCCATCTGGATCCTTAAAAACCACAAGAATTGGTTAATTTTCTCTCTTTTTCTAAAATTACCAATTTGGAATCTTAAGAAGGTTGATGATGGTAACTTATGAGTTAGGACACTATGAAATTCATCCACCCAAGATAAATGCATTTTGGATACCCTTTTTGGTTTTGAAGGTGTGGTAGAAATAGTTTTCTTCAACTCCTTTTGTAGAGGCTTCTTCTTACCCCTTCTCCCTTTTAAACCTACCTCTTCCTACCAGCCATGACATACATGTAAATCCAACTTAACTTGTGTTAGGGGGCTTCAAATACCCAACTCCTTGGTGTTTAGGACACCCATTTGGCTCAACATTAAGTCTAAAAAGTATTAGTTACCTTTCCTTTGTAAAAAGTTCATTATCTCCTCTACATGGGCCTTCTTTTTTAGGTCTTTAAATCACCTACAGGACTCTCAGTCCTACTATCATGAATTATTGAGAGTTTATAGCATGTGAGGACTTAAAATCTTGAAAATATGTCTTGCATGTCCCTTTACATCGTTTCTTCCAAACTTGGGTCCTTGAATCAAGGTAGAACCACCACTAAGGTTTGATTCTCTTAAAACTTAACCTTGAGTGCAATGTTAACCCGAGACTATATATTTATTTACCAATTCAAATATACTAGCTTTCAAGAGATAAAGTTACTTTAAACGAGATTTTAAGAGCATTCAGAGGCTTAAGCCCTTACTAGAAAGTGTTTATCTTTCATGAATCCCTGTAATCAAACCTTAAGATGCATGCTCTGTGTATGCCTCAAATTTTACCTAGCCCCTTTTTTACAAAATAAATAAATTGATTATTCATTCACAGTGTCCTCATTTATCCCTTCTTATATTAATATTAAAAATATATGGCGGGGGCCACTTTATTTAATTTGAAACTTTAGTTCAATATTATTCATGTTTAAAGTGGTTTCGAAACATTTGCATGTCGGCATTAATATTTTTAGATGTTCACATTGATATAAGATGTTATCATGGGCACTTTACAGATTGATGATCACAATATATTAAAGATGACGATTGAGTTTTAGCTTACATTAACTATTTTCAAGTTCCAAGCTCACTTTTTGGTATATATCTTCTTCCCGTGGTGGCAGTAAGAGTATCGGTAAGTGTCGTTTACTTTGACTTGCACTAATAGTGTATTACGTGACATTAAATCTGGTCGGTTTAGTGTTACTCTATTATATAACAGTTGTGTTTGCATGTCAGTGTCTTTTTGATGGTGTCCTAAAATGTTTTTGGAGTATGAGTTTGTTCGGAAATCATGCTACATTCGCCCCTTCATTGGTTATGGACTGTTCAACAAATTCTAGTTATTTAAATCCATCAATACATTGGTAATACAATAGTATTAAGGGACATGGGGATCAAATTATATTTGATATGAAATATTCCTATGGTGAGCAAGGTGATTAACATTTTCGAAGTGGTTAACTTGACCATATTGCTTGATTTAAAGAAATGCTAAGTGGCATCATCGACTATGAATTGGAATGTTGGGATAGTGGGCATTAATGTTAAATAAAGAAATATTTATGGCACCAAGCTTGAGGGACCCTACAAATTGAATGCAACCCTAAAACTTATCCTTTTCTATTACCATCGGTTTAGTCAGTCATTTGATTTTTCATCGCCATAGCAAAGCTCTGTCAAAATTGTGTTGGAAATATCTGGGTCCTCCATTTTGGTGTTAGGGTGCTCCCAGGAAGCTCAAGATCATGATCATTATACCTTTTAAGGTATTTTTCTCAAGTTTTAAGACTCGTTTTTTATTTTGTCGAATTGACAATGGTTATATCTTTGCATGTTTTCATATTCGAGTTCCTTCATGATTAGCGAATTGGGTTTTTAATATTTTCAACACCATATGGTTGTTTCTTCATCTGGTAAATCTATGATGCTACCATCATTTTTTTTGGGTTTTGTTGGCTCATTTCTCTTTTCATTCGAATAATGAAATTTTCTTTTTCGGCATGTTGAATATGGATGGAGGCAAAAGGATTGTTTTTGAGTTTTGACACTGTGGAAATAACTTGATATTGTGGGTTTTCAAAGTAGCTATGGTTATAAAAATGGTTGCTTTAAAATATGTAGAATGATAATTGGTTTGAAATGGAGATAAAAGGGTTCTAGGCATCATAGACTCTAAAAGTATATAGTTTATTACTCAAGTCTGTTTCAGTTGATTGTTTCGAAATGGATACGAATAAAAGGTGGATTTAGTTGATGTGAAATTCATTTGTTATCTTCTCTCGAGTTAGGTGAATGAAATTATATTGCAGGCTTTGAATTTTTTTCTTTTGACATCCAAGTATCATGAATTGTATCATTTGTTCTTGATTAAGTACCCATTTGATATATATTTCTAAAGTCATTTTTGAAGAGGTCTTGTCTGTTATGAACAAGGAACTATTATATAGAACTATGTCATTCCAAACATGTTTTCGAGATCTTCGTAAAGTTTGAGCTTATGTGTATTACTCATTTGAGATGTCTTGATTTGTTTGAAATCTCCATGGAATTCAGACCTGCAGATATTGTTTTGTTTCAGATTAAAAGCAGTGAAGCTAGTAATAGTGTTTAAGGACATTTGCACTCAAATCATTGTTGGTATAAAATGTATGATATTATTGAAGAGAATCTGGTCTATATTTTACAGATTTTAGTTCGAAGATATTGGGAAAGTTTTTACTCTGTTATAAGAATTTTGTTTCCGGTTTGTGATTTCTCAGTTACGATGATTTGATTATAAATGCAAAGTGACTTCTGAAAGTGTTTGCAATATTGATTAGACGTTGACAATAGACTCAACTTTGAAATATGTTTTGACTTTGAGTTACGAATATGACACATGGTAGAAATTATGAGTTGGGAAGTGATGATTTAAATAAGTCAACATGAATATTTTTGTGATGGGAATGTTTAATCTATGGTTGCATATATATAGATGTTTAGAAAAGATTAAACTCTAAATTTTGATGCCGATTTTGTTGAGTTGTGGAGCTCAATTACTAAGGTTTAGCATGTTATATTAAACTTGTTGTAAAACACAGTAACCATTATCGGTTATGAAGGGACCGACATCGATTATGAAGGGACCGACATCAGTCAGGCAAGGAGGAACCGACATTGGTTAGGGCTAACTGGTGTCGGTTACCTGTGCATGGGTGTTTTATTTAACTCACGGGAATTAGATCTAATTTTAGCATTAAAATAGATCTATTGATTATAATTGTAATTGCATGGCTAAGCACCCTAAGTTTGTATATGCCTATATAAGCATGAAAGCTAGGGTTTAGAAGAAAAAGATTGTAAGAATTGATGATTATTATGAGAATAATTGTAAGAGAGAGAATTCTTAGAGAAGAAGGAGAAAATTGAGAGAAAGAAAGTATTGTACATCGTGAGAGGTGTGGAAGATTGTAAATCTTCATTGCATATCTTTTGAAAGCTTTGGATAATAGATTGACTTGGTGGATGTAGCCCACACTGGGTGAACCACGTTAAATCTGGTGTTGATTTATATATCTTGTTTTGTATATTTATTCTAGTAGAATATCCACTTTTATTGCATGTATGCTTAGATTTGATATATTATTTATACAACCTTGTGCTAACCATAACAACTGGTATTAGATCTTTATTTGAGGGTTTTATGTGTTGATAGATTTACTCACAGAGGGTTTTATGATTGAGTGGGAGCTACACCAATGGCATATGAAAACAAATACAAGGTAGAGAAGTTTGATGACCGAAATTATCAATTATGGAAGATGTAGATTGAGGATTATTTGTATCAAAGATATTTGTACTTACCATTGGATGAAAATAAAAGGAACGATAACTAGATTGTACCAAACCAATAACACAAATGCTAATCAAACACCACGATAAATAAGATGAACGTAATTTGCCAAAATAACTTTACATAAACCTTTGCAAACAAATGAGTAGCAATATCATATATTATTATGGAACTCAATGAAATACAATGAGAATGGGCCTTGCTTATATAGGCAAGGAATAACAATCTAAGAACCAGTCAAGGTCGTAGATCAAGCCATAAATCATGGAAAAAACTAATCAAGTGCATATATTTATGAGAGAACTAGATATTAAGGATCTAGTCAATACCATAGATCTAGGAAAGAACTAGTCAATACCATTGATCAAGGAAAGAACTATACCTAACAACTAGATAATATCTCCTAATATCTAAATAAATATAAAGAAATATCCACACACATAAGTGGGTGAGGATAAATACGATAAAGGTAAATAATGTACCCAGGTGAATATGAGCTAAGGTAAATACCTACTCTAACACCCCTCTCAAGTGAAGCTAAGGGCCAAAATAGAGGTGGCATGTCCACAGTATGAGTTCTGACAACTAGGCTTGATGAGGTACTCATGTACAATATATCCATGAAGAAATATCGAACCAAAAGAAGGAAAGAGAAAGAAAAAGAAGAAGGAAGATATTCTCATGAACACCCCCAAGAATAAATTCTGAAACCCCTAGTATTCCACGCAACTCAAGGTAGTGAGGTGATGCAAAAGGCTTCGTAAAGATGTCTATAACCTGCTGCTAAGTCATAATGTACTCCAAGAAAAGAACTCCATTCTGAATGTGCTGATGAATGAAGTGGATGTGTATCTTAATATGCTTGGTCCGCTGGTGCTCAATATGAATTACACTTTGGTTGTCACACCAAAGTACAATCGGTGAATCTTGTGAGAATCCAAACTCTGTCAATAACTATCGAAGCCAAAGAATCTGCTAACTCACTGTAACTGTTGCCCTGTACTCTACCTATGAATATGAAAGTGCAATAGCCTGTTACTTTTTGCACACCCAAGCAATTAGAGAAGAACCAAGACAGAAAATATATCTAGAAGTGGAATGCTTGTCATCAATAAAACTTGCCCAATTTGAATCTGTATACCCAACCAACTGAGTAGAACCCCTAGTATAGTGTAGGCCAAAGTGGGAAGTGTCATGCAAATAGCACAAAATTGTTTTAGTAGCTTGTCAGTGACTATTATGAGGAGAATGTGCAAACCGAGATACACACCCTATTGTAAATGAAATACTAGAGCAAGTATGGGTTAAGTACATGAGACTCCCAACCAATTGCCTATACAATGTAGGATCGCAAAGTGGTGTGGTACATGTGGAAGTAAGAGTAACTCCAGACTGAAAAGGAGATGGACTTGGCTTGCAATCAGCCATATCAAAGCACCTAAGAAGATTATGGGTGTAATTTTGCTGACTCAAATGAATCCCTGAATCTATCTGAGAAATATGCAAACCAAGGAAATAATGCAATAGCCCAAGATCTATCATGTCAAACCATGTAGAAAGAGCCCTCTAAGTACTCTAAATTTGGGAAGAAGAGTTACCAGTAAGTAACAGATCATCAACATACAAGACAAGTATCACAATATCCTCACCAACATACTGGAGATACACTGTATGATCGGAGTGGCAACAAACAAAACTAGTAGATAGAAGAAAAGAATCTATTTTCTCATACCAATCCCGAGGGGCTTGTTTGAAACCGTAGAGAGACATTCAGAGCTTAAAAATAAGAGAAAAATCCTGAACAAATCCAGCTGGCTGCTCCATGTATATTTGCTCTTGTAGATTTCCTCTTGTCCATCTAGTATACGGGCCACCCCTGTGATGCAGCAATAACAACTACAAGGCATACAAGATACATCTTGGCAACGGGTGCAAAAGTCTCAGAGTAATCAATACCTTCGACTTTTGAAAAAACCTTTACAACAAGATGAGCCTTATACTTGTCAATGGACCCATCAGCTGCGTATTTGGTTCGGTATACCCACTTACACCTAACCATATTTCTTCCTTTAGGAAGAGATACCAAATCCCAAGTATGATTCTTCATCAAAGAAGAATACTCAGCTACCATCGCATCATCCCACTCTGGTATCCCATGAGCCTTTGAAAAAGATTATGGATCCTCAGAAACTGCCTGACACAAAATTCCAGAACCAGTAGAATGTGCGTGATGATGGCTAGTGGGTGGAAGATCATCTATGAAAGGTGTTGCCTCAGAAACTATAGTACGAGCCCACTTAGGCATAGTGACAACATCAGTGGGAATAGGATCCTCAATGGCATCTATAACCTCCTCATCAACCTCCTCAAAGAAAGGATCCTCAAGATGAGATGGAGAAGAAGAAGGAATGGAAAAAGATGAAGAATCATGAGGAGTGAAATGCTCATCAAACTGAGCATGTGTTCGAAAAAGAACATCATGTGTATCAGGATCTAAAAGATGATAAGCTCTCATGTCCTCACAATACCCTACAAAAATCAAGGGTTTACTCTTCTTATCCAAAGCTTTCCTTTTCTTCTTTGGCACAAAGGCCCAAGCATGGCTCCCAAAGACTCAAAAAAATGATACATCTGGCTTAGTGTTGGACCAATCTTCCTCTAGAGTCAAATGCTCAAGTGCTCTGTGTGGTGTGCGATTCTGAATATAGTTAGCACAATTAACTGCTTCGGCCCAGTAGATAGGAGGTAAATCTCTAGAATGCACCATACAATTATCCATTTCCTTCAAAGTTCTATTCTTCCTTTATGCTAAACCATTATGTTGTAGAGTATGAGGAACATAATGCTGGTGAATAATGCCTTGAGTTGCCAAAAATTCTAGAAAACTCATCGTTGAAGTACTCCCCCCCATTATCAGTACGAAGGTTCTTTATGCAATTAGAAGTTTGTTTCTCGACCAAAGCCTTGAAGACTTTGAAGTGTGAAAAAACATCACTTTTGTACTTGAGAAAATAAACCCAAGTATGCCTCGAGAAATTTATCAATAAACATAAGTGCATACTTAGCTCCATTGAAAGAGGGGGTAGGAAAAACCATCAAGTCACTATGCACAAGGTCAAGTGGTGAAGAAAATCTCTTAGACAAATTCTTAGGAAATGGATCTTGGTGTTGTTTCCCTAATGCACAGCCATGAGAAAACTCCCTCAAGACTAGAAACTCTAGGAAGACCATATACCATACCATGAGTGCTCAACTCCTTCAAATATCTATAACTGAAATGTCCAAATCTTTCATGCCAAAGCTTACTCTCTAAATCTGACATGAGAAACCAATCCTGTCCCTATAGAAGAAGTGTCATCAAAACCCTCAAAGAGATATAGTCTTGAACTATGATCAACAATACCTTGGGCAACAAGTGAATAAGGCTCCAACAAAGTTCTTACTTCTGCTCCATGTGGTGTAAAAGTCACTGTTTTTCCTCAACCACAATGACAAATTTGATATACAGAAAGTAAATTTGTAGTGATATTAGGAACAGATAGTGTATCTTGGATATTGTCACCATCAAGTTGTATATCACTTTTTCCTTTAACAAAAAGAAATGAAGAATCTCCAACCTCAATTTTGGAAGTAGAACTCAAACCTAGAGAAACAAATACTCCTTGGAAGAAGTCATATGATGAGAAGCACCAGAATCTATAACCCAACTGTCTGCAAGTGGTGACTGAGATCTCCCAACAACATTAAGTTCTTTGCCATGTTGATTATAAGAAGGTGGCATAGAGATAGAAATTTTGTGTTTCTTGGCTGTATCCTCTAAGGCTTGCATTTGCTTATAACACCTATATTCTTCATAATTACTACTCCCACAAAAAGAGCATGAACAACTAGACTTATTTTTAGATTTAGAAGACTCCTTGGGTTTTGAGTTGTTTTATTTGGGTTTAGGAGCATTTTGAGATTGGAGAAGGTGTGGATTTGGTTATACTATTCGGTTTTCCCTTGCCCTTAGGATTAGATGTAACTAATGCCTTTTGAGAGGGGAATGACTCAAGGTGAGACAATTTGGATTCTTCCTTAGTAAGTATTTCACAAAATGTTTTTGTTAGGTTGTGGAGCCTGTTTTTATGTGAGAAAGTGTTGAAGACTATACACTAAGACTACTATACACTTTCCACAGTTGTCTCACCGGTGAAATTTTTTTTGGCCTTAAAACGTGCCTGATATATCAGGAAACGTGTTTTTCTCATATGGGCGAGATTTTTAACCCATAGGTTTATGGGACGAGTTTGGCCCATGGTTTTAATACCCACGGTTTTGTAAAACTTCTTAGAGCAGTTGTCTACTTACATGGTTTTATGCATATGGTAGGTATAATGTAACATTGCAGATGCGTTTTGAATTCAGGTGTGAATTCTATAGAGTTTGTTGAGCATAACTCCAAACAGATCTGGGTATTGTATTGTGAAAGCGATGACTTGTAATAAAATCTGAGCAAGTGATTCTCGGTGGAAGTAGCCCAAATTGGGTGAACCATGTTAAATAATGTCTCTTTGTATTGTGTTATTTTATTCTGCACTTTTATTTGAGCTCTGTAATATTTTCTGCATATTAGTTTCTACTGTTGCGATTATGTGAGGGATTATTCCACATATTTTATCCCTTATTTCCTAACAATTGGTATCAGAGCCTGGTTTGGTTTGCTGAAGTGTTGAATCACAGGGAAATTTTTGTCTTTAATGGGAGCTATAGAAGATGATGGAAGATCAAGGGATGATAATTCAACGGACATAATTTCAGTATTTGGAAGATGCAGATGGAAGATTACCTTTATCAAAAGGATCTTTATATTCCACTGTCTGAGAAGGTGAACAAACCCTCGAGCATGACGGATGAAGAATGAGATTTGCTGGATAGGAAGGCACTTGGGAAAATCCAGTTGTGTCTTGCATCTTTGATATTATTTAATGTTTCAAAGGAAAAGACTACAAAATAACTGATGGATGCATTAGGGAAGTTGTATGAAAAACCCTCTACCTCAAATAAGATATTTTTAATGAAAAAGTTGTTTAATATGAAGATGCATTGAGAATGGTTCAGTAACAGATCATTTAAAGGATTTTAATACAATTGTAAATATGTTATGCTTCAGTTATAATAGAATTTGATTGAAGAAACTAGGGCTTTATTAGTTATGTGCTCTTTATGTAAGAGTTGAAATAGCCAAAAAATGGTGGTAAGCAACTCGGTTCCAGCTGGCTCAAAGTAGAAGTTTGAGGATGTCTGTAGGGGTGATTCTAAGCGAGGAAATGCGAAGAAAAATACTCCTTGAGAATTTTTCTACTTCAGGGAATGCTTTGACAGTAGAAACTAGAGAGAGACAAAATACTAGAGGAAGCCGTGGAAAATCAAGGGATCGGGTAAGGTCAAAATCTAAAAGCAAGATGGTATGTTGGCACTGTGGAAAGTCTGGGCATGCAAAGAAGGATTGTTGGGAGCTTCGGGACAAGAAGAAACAATAGTAAGAAAACAAGGAGGTAGAAGGTGACAATGGGTAATTTATGTTTTATTGCTTTGATTATTTCCCTTGCAGAATCTTAGGTTTTAGATTCGGGGGCAACTTTCCATGCTACTCCACATTTGCATTATTTTGTGGATTATGACTCAAGGTGAGATGATTTGGGCATGTCTTCCCTAGTGATGATGAGCTTTCACAAAATAGTTAGAAAAAGTTAGGCATTCAGGTTGAAGGATGTCACCTAATGGGCATCCATGGCTATTGAAGGATGTCAGGTATGTGCCTACATTAAGACACAATTTGGATATCGGTCAGGGTCAACTTGGGAAGTGATGGTTATACTAAGATATTTACAGCGGACTCTTAGAATCTTTCTTAGGGTGCTCTTCCACTCCCCTTCAACTGTGTCAAAAAATTCTTGAACCTTGTATTTAACCACTTAGTAATACTAATATGTTGGAATATTATGGCTTCAGAAGTAGATACAAGATTATGGCACTGATAGGCTCAGTCATATGAGCCATAAGTTGCATGAAGCTCATAAAGAATGATTTGCCACGGATATACAGAAATAAATCCTCCAGTTTTCTGAGGACTGCATATATTTGAGATAGAAGAGAGTCACACTTTTCTCAAGGTTGGACCTATAAAGAAAGAGAGTAAGTTTCAGCTGGTACATTCTGAAGTGTGGGGCCTATCAAACCCAGGTATCATCTCTTAGGGGTTCAAATTCGCACTAGTTACCTGAAATTTCTGATATTCTCTAGTGAACAGTGGTTGGGTTCTATTAGAAGTTAGAAGCCCATAATCCTTGATCTATCTTGACACTTATTGTTTCCATTCTTGGAAAGCCATGTAGTGGAGAATGAAATGGGTTGTTAATGGCTCAACATAAGTCTAATGTCAGATAGTAGATGCCAGTATTGCAACAATGAATTTGATGATCATTGTTCCAAGAATGAAATCCGGAAGAACCAAGTAATGGTTCAACAAGACCCCCATAGCAAAATGGGGGTGTCAGACAAGGATGCCCCCTCCAGATTTTGGCACGTGTTATAATGCAGTGCGTGTTACAATGCATGACTGCCTCTTATAATTATAGTGCAGATTCGGTCAAAATAAGTATGTGTCCAATGGATAAGAGCATAAAAAACTACGCACTGCTTTGCAAAAAATGGCACTCAAAATCAGGAGGATTACTTATCAAAAGATACAAGGTTTTCAATATTCATGCTCTGCTAGAGTCTTATGGAAGCCTGAGGTTCTTGTCCATATAGACAATGCATGATAGCAACAAAATACGAGGCTAAATCAGAAAAATATACTTTCATATAGTTAAAAAAATGGTGACTTTACAAAATAAAACTTGGAGTATTGACGACATGTCAATAGCAATCAACCTAGGGCTCTGGTATTTACCATGAGAAAGGAATGTATAACCAGCAGTCGTACCAATCCAATAGGGATAGAATGCAAGAATCAATATGCAGCGGTAGACGATCAATCTGGATGGGAAAGCAATTCGACACATGAATGACTTTACACAAAACCTCCTGCAAACAAATGAAGCAAAAATATCATATATTATTATGGAGGTCTTCTAGGGTGAGAATACAACCTGAGACATTTTGGGCCTTGCTCTATATTAGGCAAGGAATAACTGATAGTCCAAGAACCAGTCAAGAGTCATAGATCAAGCCATACAGGGATCATGTTAGAAAGAACTAGTCATCAAGCCATGGATTAGTCAAGTCCATCAGGATCTTATGAAGGAACTAGACATCAAGGATCTAGTCAAGCTACCCATAGATCAAGGAAAGAACTATTACCTAACAACTAGATGGGTATCTCCTAGAGTGATCTAAGAGGAAGGAGGCAAGAAAAGATACATATCCACACACATAAGTGGTCAAGTGAGTTTGCATAGAATACAATAAAGGTATAGATTTTAATGTAGATTAGGTGAACATGTAGCTAAGGTAAATGACCTACTCTAACAGCATAGTGGTCATATCTGGATCCATCAGCTCCCAGTCCACATAGACTTGCACTTAGATTTTCAACTTGCTCTGAAACTGAATGCAAACAATTTCGCCATTGTGATCCTCAGAGGATAGCTCTATACTATGGCAGTAGCCAGAATTCTATCACTTCAAAGGTATTCTTGGCCCCTGGTAGTGCAACCTGAGTGCCAAGAGTTTGGATGGCTTGAATCAAGCTTCTCACGTTTTTGAGTATAAGTAATTTGACACGCTTCATGATTGCTCAACGTTATATTAGATTTCATTCTGAACATTGCGTGTATCACCCATTCTTCTTGAGGATCTCAGTTATATTCATCCCATGGGCTCCTCCATGTGAATGACATGTCTGGTTGTAACTGGGGTTCCATGCATGCTCTCTTCAGACTCCACCTCCTCACTAAGCTTCATATTTCTTCTTCTCTTATTCTCCAGTGAATTATTTATAAGGGGAGTAGTCAAGGTAATCCTTTGTACAAGTTATGATGTTCGGGACTCCTTGAAGGAATCCTAGTTGACTTTATCTCAAGATACCAGTACATTAAATTGAAAGCTCTTTGAGAGGACTAATATCCATGTATGCTAATCCTGGTTGGGAATTCTTCTTGCATACCATGTGGTGGAAGTTATCTGTACGTTCACTCTCCCAACTCTATATGTAGGAGATGCCTCCAGCCTCTATGGT
The DNA here is from genome assembly GCA_019776745.2 of Taxus chinensis. Taxonomy (NCBI): domain Eukaryota; kingdom Viridiplantae; phylum Streptophyta; class Pinopsida; order Cupressales; family Taxaceae; genus Taxus; species Taxus chinensis. The sequence continues at coordinate 881,786,450 of CM034147.1, forward strand.
CCAAGCCTACCACTACTCATCAGCGGTGGGTTCTTCCTCATCTATCTCCATGGTGTGCACAACAAGATTTGGATATTGCCACATTCTCAACTGGAAGTGGTGTTTTCCCTTATGAGTGGCCATGGAAACGTAGAAATCACTTATCCACATACTAAAGTTGATTCTCCAAGATAATCTTGAGAGGGAAGATAGGGATGAGCGTATGCTCCAGTGGATTCCCCAGATAGCCAAACTTACTGTGCTTGTATATTTATAACATCTTAGATATGTGACTCTTAGATGTAGGCAGACAGGACCTATGATAGGTTATGGTTACATATGTTTTTATGAGAGTAGTGAGCTAGATTTCACGAATACAGACCTTGTCTACGCTTGAAGTTCAAGCACAAAGATTGCAGTCATGTAAAACTGTGAACTGAGGCAAGCAAGTAAAGTAGTATGGTTACAGTGAATTGCATAGAGGTAGTTGGGCATAACCATGGACTCCATGTCACATCCTTCATTACAAATTGCACAATGTCAGAAATGTTGATACACCTAGCCAAGAACTGTACTGCCTTTCCCACTATAGGAGGGTAGCATATACCTTTGGAATGTGTACCATTCCTCCTCAAATTCCACATGAATTTGGTCAGGACCAGAAGTTCTGCCCTTTTCTTGAAAATTCATACCAGTCATTGAATCCTATCAGGCATAAGTATTTCTCGAAGGTTGTCTGCGAGGGAGTTCTTCTCTAGTGGGGTAATCCCAGCTTTGGTTGGTCTTCATCGGGAACTAGTGAAGGGTTCTACAAGCTTGATAAGAGGATAATAGAATAGTCACCAAAACTGGGATCTTCTCAGGTTGTGCACGCCTGTCCTTCATGTGAGATAGTTTTTTTAATACTAGCCACACCAAGTTGTAGATTTATCACTATCTGACAATTTTCTTTGTCGATGTTATGTAGCCACATGATATGTACTTGTGACCGATCTCTCTTGAATCATGCTTAACTCATAGTGAGCAGGATGCGCGACTCCTTGCAGGTACATGATACTTCTTTGACCCATGGTTTCTATGTCCATTCCACGCGGACCCTTGGAGTATTCTAACTCCTTAAGCTAGTGGCTACTAAAATGGTTTCCTGTATACAGTCAGGTATCACTCATAACATTTCAGATGTCATTGTGCCCTTTAGTCCTGTCCATGTAGCAATCAAGAGCTGTTGTTGATCCTTACCCTCCATCCAAAAAAATCTGAAGAATTCCTCATTGAGAGAGTGGTGGCTTGTCATAAGCCATATGGTATAAAGCTGATCTCCTTGGTAGACGTAGCCAAAATATGGGAGAACCACGTATAACTAATAAATCCCTACCTGTCTTAAGTAACTTCTATTCCACACTTTCATCATGATATCTGGCATATCATTCACCGTGCACTTATTGGTCTTCTTACTATTAGCAACGCATCTGAGGGATTATCCCCTGCATATTTCAGTCCCTGTGGTGGTTCCTAATCACTTACTAAGTTAGGCATCTGCGAATGTGTCACCTAATCCCTATCCCATTCGACTATAGACTCCTTCTGGATACAAAAATCTCTGAAAAGTTACTCTCAACTTGGATAGAATCTTCAACCTCAACTTCCACCTTTTTCTTCCCCTTCGTACCTGTTACAGGTCCCTTTCAATTATGGTGCCATTATAAAAATCTTGACCTTGGTATCTTATGTGTTGAGTAATTGCTGGAAACTCTTCATGCTTTAAGACTGTGTGCCCTAGCTCAATTCTCAATGCTTCTGCTGTCGCTCATATGATCCACCTTCACCAATGAGGATGCAAGCCACTTTTGCATACAAATATGCTGTCCACGTCTAGTTTTGAAAGGTCTTTGCACCTCATCACGTTTACTCTTTGGTCGGTCGCACTTAGCTCACTCAAATACTTGTGACTCACATAAGGTGAAAATGAACCCGCATACACGTCCTTATCATAGATTTTTAAAATGTTAGTGCATTTATTTCTCATATTCACCTACCATCAATCACTGGTCATTTTAATTGACCAGTTAAAGCCCATAATCCTTCTCGCTTGGCACACCTTTTTGTCACCCAGCTATAACCTTCCTAGCATGAATTCCATACATTCTTACTACAGAATTTGCACTTCTACGTGAAATTTCTCATGTGCTCGAAGTGACCTCACCATTGTGCCTTCCCCTGAAGTAGTTTCCATGGCCATAATCCTTACCTCATGTTATTATTGTTCATTCATTCTTGGTTTCCAACTATGGTAATTATCTGTTGGGAATGAATCAACATGATCTAGCAGCTAAAGACTTCCATCCTTTAAATAGCACTTGTAATGTTATGTTCTCATGTGTACCTATTTTTTATTAGCAAATGCAACAACCACCCCACAACCAATGGTATGTGCAGTCCTCCTGTGCATAAAAATACTTCAGATTGTAAGTAGCATGTCACAATATGCACACGTTATAATTATAGCTTGATTCTCAAAATAACACCAAACTCCAATTGAAAAAGCATAAAAAACAAACACTTTTGTAAAAAATGACACTCAAAACCGAGTTACCGATCAAAAGTTACAAGCGTTTCAATATTATGCTCTACTATTTATTTTAGTTGCCACCAAAACATAATAAAATGAAAGGGGGCTGGATTTAAGTGGAATCACAAGCTTTAAGCCCTCATATGACCAAACCATATGACCAGGGGCTAAGGATTTCAATGATTGTGAAACACCTTTCTAGAAACTGCATGCTGCACGCTAACTGAGAATGTTGTACTCTCAGAAAAAAAACCATATCGGATCTTAAAAACTCTTAAAAACCCAAGAAATAAATTTATGGTTCTCTATCCTGACTAGTGCGGATCCCGAGGCAATCCAATGCGTTTCCCTGCAACAAAATAAAAACCAAAAAACTGACTACCTCTAGAAATGACCGAGTTTACAGTTGACTTTAGGGTTTTTCCACCTTCCAGATCCAATACAAGCTTAGACAGATGTTAATAGCAATCTCCTGCTTTGATACCATAAAAGGAATGATAACCAGATTGTACCAAGCCAAGAACACAGATGCTAATCAAACACCACGATCAATAAGATGAAAATAAATCGCTAGAATAACTTTACATAAACCTTTTCAAACAAATGAACAACAATATCATATATTATTATGGAACTCAATGAAATATAATAAGAATGAGCCTTGCTTATATAGGTAAGGAATAACAATCTAAGAACCAGTCAAGGTCGTGGATCAAGCCATAAATCATGGAAAGAACTAGTCATCAAAGAACTAATCAAGTCCATAGATTTATGATAGAACTATATATCAAGATCTAGCCAATACCATAGATTTAGGAAATAACTAGTCAATACCATAAATCAAGGAAAGAACTATACCTAACAACTAGATAATATCTCTTAATATCTAAATAAATATAAAGAAATATCCACACACATAAGTGGGTGAGGATAAATACAATAAAGGTAAATAATGTACCTAGGTGAACATGAGCTAAGGTAAATACCTACTTTAACAGAAAAGTCTAGACCTATGAAGATGACTGATGAAAAATGAAAGATTCTTGACTGAAAGGCTTTGGGATCTATAAGATTGAGCCTGACAATATCTGTGGCTTCTAATATTATAGAAGCGACATCTACGGTAGAGTTAATGAAATCTTTTGCTAATTTATATGAAAAAGCTAGTGCTTCAAATAAAGTTTATTTGATGAATAAAATATTTAGTTCTAAGATGCATGAAGGTGGATTTGTATCTAGTCATTTGACTGATTTCTAATCTATTGTAAATGAGTTAAAATCGGTTAATATTTCGTTTAATGATGAAGTGAAAACACTTTTATTCTTATGTTCTTTTCCTGGTAGTTGGGATAACCTTGTAATGATTGTTAGTAATACAACATTGCTAATAATATTTTGAATTTTAATGATGTGGTTAGTATAATCTTAGATGAAGAAGTTCGTAGGAAAAGTACAAAGGAATACTCATCTGGGAATGCTTTGAATGTAGAAAGTAGAGGCAGGTAGAAGGAGAGATCCAAGAGTAAGAATAATGGGGAATCAAAGTCAAGGGATGAAAGATCTAAATCTAGAGGTAAGGAAATTACCTGTTGGAAATGTGGAAAAAAAGGACATGCAAAAAAATTGTTGGTCAAAGGATTTAAAGAGAACCAACACCTAAAAATAAATAAAGAGGTAAATATTATAGCAGAGGTAATGCACGATGCTCTTATTTTTTCTTTGGATAATAGAATAAAATCATGGGTTTTAGATTCAGGAGCTTCTTTCCATGCAACCCCTAATAAGGGTTATTTCAAAAATTATGTCCAGGGTAATTTTAGGCATGTTTATTTGGGTGATGATAAACCTTGCAATATTACTGGTAAAGGGGAAGTTCATCTAAAATTATAAAATGAAAATACATGGGTATTGAAAGATGTGAGTCATGTGCCAAGCCTCAAGAGGAATCATATTTCTGTAGGGCAACTAGGTAAAGCTAGTTGCACGGTTACATTCACAACAGACTCTTGGAAAGTCACCAAGTATGCTTTTGTTATGGCAAGAGGTAAGAAGGTAGGAACGTTATATTCATCTACCTGTGTTACTGATTCCTTTTATGTGTTATCTACTTCAGATTCAGATTCATGCATGTGGCATAATCAGTTAGGCCATATGGGTCAAAAAGGAATGCAGATCTTAAAGGCTAAGGGTAAGTTATCATATTTGAAAGATTTTGATCTTGATTTCTCTGAGCATTGTATCTTTAGAAAGTAAAAGAGAGTGAGATTTCTCAAAGTTAGGAAAATTAAGAAGGAGCAAAAATTGGAGCTTGTACACTCAGATGTGTGGGTACCATCCCAGGTAGCTTCTCATGGAGGATCCCAGTATTATGTTACTTTCATTGATGATGTTATAAGAAAGGTATGAGTTTATTGTATTAAACGTAAATCTGATGTTTTTGATATTTTTAAAAGATGGAAATCCCTTGTTGAGAATGAATCAAATTCAAAGTTAAAGTGCCTTAGATCTGACAATGGTGGTGAATATTGTAGCAATACTTTCAATGATTATTGTTTAGTGAATGAAATACGTAGAGAAAGGACAGTTCCAAGAACACCACAAGAGAATGGTGTTGCAAAAAGAATGAACATGACAATCATAGAACATGCTAGAAGTATGAGGATACATGTTGGATTGCCCTTACAGTGTTGGGCAGAAGCAGTTGATATAATGGTTTATTTCATTAACCATGGGCTTTCAAGTTCACTAGATGAAGAAATACCAGAGGAAACATGGATTGGAAAAGAGGTAGATCTTTCTTTTCTTAAAGTTTTTGGTTCATAAATTTTTATGCATATTGATAAGGAAAATAGAAAAAAGTTGGATGCAAAATCCAAGAGATGCACTTTTAATTGTTATGGACCTGGTGATTTTGGATTTCATTTTTTGGGATTTAGAGAATTCTAAAATTATTAGGAGTCATGACATTAAATGGAATGAAAAAATAATGTACACGGAACAAATTTTGGTACCCAAGGATGAACCGGTTGAGAAGTTTGTGAATAAAAATAAACTCTCAGATTTAAAAGTCATAGCTACAGGGTTACACAGTAATTAATGTCAGTTGACCCCTGATTGACATCGGTTAGCTGAACCGGTATCGGTTACAGAAGAGCCAAACTGACATCGACTAGCAGATTCGGCATCGGTCACTGTCAGAATTAGAAATAAATGTCCAGAAGGTCATGAATGAGCCTTCGGTACCCCAAAATTTTGCGAGAAGGTCATAAAGGGTAAGTAAACCTTCAGAAAGATTTACATATTTTCTATCTTATTTATTATTGACTGATAGTGGTGAACCAGAAAGTTTGAAGAAGTAATGTAGGATAAGACTCACGTACAGTGGGAGCATGGCATGGATGAGGAGATGGAATCCTTGGAATGAAACCAAACTTGAGATTTGGTTAAGATGCTAGCATGTAAGAGGACATTGTAGAATAAGTGGATTTACAGGATCAAGGAGGAAGAGGGTGGACAAAAAAAGATACAAGGCAAGGCTTGTAGTAAAAGGATTTACACAGAAAGCAGAATTGACTTTGGTGAAATATTTTCTCTTGTTATTAAAATGACTTCCATACGTACTGTATTGAGTTTAGTTGCAGTACATGATTTACATTTAGAGAAACTAGATGTGAAGATGACTTTTCTTCATGGTGATTTGGATGAAGAGATTTATATGTAGCAGTCGCTTGGGTATGAAGTCAAGGATAAAGATAAATTAGTGTGCAGGTTGAAAAAGAGTCTATATGGGCTTAAGAAAGCTCCAAGGTAATGGTACATGAGGTTTGATAGTTTCATGCATGAACATGGTTACTTGAGATGTGAATCTGATCACTATGTTTATTTCAAGAAGCTTGAAAATAGGAGATATATTATTTTATTACTATATGTGGATTATATGCTTATTATAGGATCTAGTATGCAAGACATTGATGAGCTTAAGGGAAAGCTAGCTCACACATTTGCTATGAAGGATTTAGGAGTTGTAAAAAGAATAATTGACATGTAAATACAAAGAGACAAGAAGAACAAGAAATTGTATTTGTCTCAAGAGGATTATATCTACAAGGTATTAGAAATTTTTAACATGCAGAATTCAAAACCTTTTAGTACACCTATGGGTGGACACTTCAAATCGAGCAAAGATCAATGTCCATCACATGAGGAGGTCGAATATATGACACGAGTACCATATGCTTCAATAGTTAGGAGTCTCATATATGCTATGGTTTGTACCAGACCAGACATTACATAGGCAACGGGAGTTGTGAGTAGATTTATGACCAATCTAGGTAAAGAGCATTGGAAAACAGTCCAATGGATACTCAGGTATTTAAGAGGACATCTAGCATGCAGTTATGTTATGGAGGTTCAAATATTTCTTTATGTGGCTATGTTGATTCATATATGGTTAGAGATCTGGATGGTAGAAGGAGCACTACTGGATATATTTTCACAGTAGGTGGAATGATAGTTAACTGGATTTTGAGATTGTAGAAGGTTGTGGCTTTGTCTACTACAGAGGTAGAGTATGTTGCAATTAGATAGGCTAGCAAAGAGATGATATTGTAGACACCAAATTTGTGTCTTATGACCCCCCGTGCCCCGCATCTTATTTTGCAACCTAGCCTCATCACCTAAACCTTACACAATTATTTATTAATTACCTTATAATTAATAAATCCACATCTCCAAACCTGCCACCTCATTTCACCACCTCATCATGACCTAGTCCTAACCCTAAACTAACCTAATTAAGACCTATAACTTGGTCTACATCCACACCCATGACTAATGACTCCTCACCCGCACCCAAAACCAACCTCATAATGACTTGACCAAGCCCACACCTAATCCCTCGGGAGAAAAGGAGGGAAAGTCGGCTATTTTACTAAAAATAGCCCACTTTGACTTAACCGACATCGGTTCCTACTCGACCGCCGTCGGTTACGTAACCGCCATCGGTTCCCTGTAAATGATCTCCCCCAACCAAAAACAAGGGGTGGGATTTTTGTTGGATCCGAATCAGAAGTCATTGGAAGAATCAGGATTTCACTTGGTCGAGCAGAGACAAGTGAAGAAAAGAGAGGAGTTTACAGAGAAGGACATCAAGCCCAAGACTGCAACTGAGTAACCAGAGCCCAGTGACACTCATCCAAGCATTGGGAGGGAAGATAGTTCATCTTGGATTGTCAGATCATCCTACCTGAACCCTGCTTTCGTCATCACAGTCCTTGAACCCTGCCTTCGTCATCAGGAACTAGTAAGTATCATCTTCTACGTTCTTTTAGTAATATTTCTTGGACTTCTGAATCACAGTAATTGCAAGTCTACTCCCAGATCCACTACCCGGTAACACTCTCCATCTAACTTCCATTCCTCTACCCCTACATTGCCCCAAGAACAGCCCCCATACTCTCTAAGTCTTCTCCATCACCTCATTACCTATCCCCAATCATTTACCAGCCTTGCAAGCACCATAGCTATCATATAGCCATCTTATAGCCAACCTTCACCAAAGCCCCTAAATCACTACCCCTACCGATATCGGTTATCAGCAACCGGTACCGGTGACAGTGACCGGCATCGGTCACTGTGATTCAAAACAAAGACCAGCCTTTTCTCTATCATTCTAACAAGGTACATAAATTGTAATTGGACAATAGCTTATTTGTTAGAATTTGTGTTAATTCATATTAGCAAGGGAACTTACCACCTTCGAAAAGAAGTCTCATATTTCTTGGGCCCAAGGTAGTTCCCTCACTTATTATCTAATTATAATCTGGTGGTCTTGTATTCTTATTTGCAAGTAGTCCTTCCCAGACAAAAAGGAGTTCTTCGTAATCGATATGATCTCTCTCTACGGTACGCGCATACCCTCTCAACATTCAACAGGTATTCCTCCTAGCCCTAACCCTTATCTGTTTCTCAAAGGAATTAAAGGATAGAAGCAACTCTATTCCAGGAATGGAAGCATTTCTATGTGAAACATTTTGGCACGCCCGGTGGGACCCATTTTGGGTTTCTTTCTTTCTTGCTTGCTTTTATATAGGGAGCACACTTGCTATTTTTTTTTCTTCTAAAATATTCACAAGATATTCTGTTATTTGGTAAAAGAATTTGTCTTGCTTTCACATCTTTGCATTAGTGAAAGTCATCTTTGCTTCATTGAATATCATTTTCGATTTGGGTTTAAAACACGTGCATCACATTCTTGCTTGCTGTTTTCAATTCTAGTGAACGTAGATTAAGTAACAGGTCATACACGTGGGGGTCATATCCACGGTATTGACAAGAAATTAATCTTACTTTCACTGCACAACACATACCGAATCACATCATAATTAACACAATAGCTCAAACATCCCCCCTTTTTCCGCGGTATTCCTCCGCCCGACTGAGGTAACCTTATAAGCCAAAACAAACTTGACATTTCCCCTAAGTCTTCTATTTAGGATTGACATCATCTTGCATCTAAGACATAAGCCCAAAGTGATTAAAAATAATCCTAGGGTTAGTCTGTTAATTTGCTTGTTTATCTTTCTTGTTTGTGGTTCTGTTTTTCTGTCATACACTATTTTCTGTGATCACTTCAGAACAGTTTGGTAGGCATACTAAGCACTGTTAACCCCAAATCAGCAACTTCCTACAGCTTCTTACATCAGTCCTATTATGCTGACATCGGTTAACTTACCGACGTCAGCTACAGCCTGACCGACATCGGTTACCTGACCGATATCAGTTTCTGTCTTCACAGTTCCCAAAACCAGCAACCCACCAATTCCAACACTTTGTTTCTGCTTCTGTTCCTGATAGATTGCATCCCTGCTGTGTACTCTTGTCCATGGTTTTTATCACTTGGAAACAAGCTGCAGCCATGGTTTCACATGCCTGCTCCGTGCCTTTGCCTGAATCACCCCCTTCACATCCTGTGGGGAATCCTACGGACACCATTGAGGTTCCCAAAATCCCTGTAGGAGATAAGGAATTTGCGAAATTTTTAGACGCTAATCCTAGCGCTGTACAATACTATTTATCTCATGCCCCTGACCGTACACCTGATGGTCAACTCCTTGTTGGCATGCCTATTAGTATAGCTACTCATTTAGCTCCTTCTCCACCTGATAACTCCGCTTTGCCTTCTGCATCCTTAGCCCCGTCTCCCAACTCAGTGGTTTCGGGGGTTCATACGGCACAGATTGGATTTCCTTTGGTTAATCTAGGGCCCAACATATCATTACCGCCGACTACTCCTACCTCGTCTTTCTCGCAGACTGCTCCTTTCATAAACTTGTTCTTTACCACCTATCCACACAAGCTTCCCTTCTCAAGCTAAACATCATTGGTGGCCTCATTATCTAACTAGCTAAACATAACTTCTACGTCGAAGAAGCCACGTTTAGTTAAATCCCATTATCAAAACCCCTTAGCTAAACCGCCACCCATACAAATCAACCATACCAACCCCAGTCATTACCAAAAACTACCCAGTCAATAGCCTCATCTTCCTCTGACTTTGACCCACTCAAAGGGTCTTACGCCAAAAATCCTTGCTATGTTGGTGGAGAATGCAACCATTTCCCTACCCCCACTTAGACCTTATGATCCATCTAAACCTTGGCCTATAGGTTATGATGAGTCTAAAAATATGCGCTTACCACTGCACACCAGGACATGATGTAGAAGGATGCAAAGCGTTGAAAGCCATACTTTGTCAGTCACCTCTCTCAGATAGAAAGGTTAAGAAAGACAACTTACGAAGGGAGAGACCTTTAGCTTCAATTCCCTCTCCTATACCACCTATCCCCATCTCACCAAGGTCTATCATTATTACAACTCCACCTCTCGAAGACCATGACTTATCCATACCATCTTCCTCCTCTCATGTTCACGAGATCAATATGATTAGTGTTGCTACTCGAGGGCAGAAAAACAATGGGAAAGCTAAAGAAAGCACACCTGCGGCCACTCTTTCTCCGTCCACCATCCCGATCGCACCACCACCTAAAGTGATTATTCGTGGACCCCGCCTATCCCTGTCTCTAATGGAGTTGCCCACCGAGCCATGATCAAACAGCTTCACCAATCACCTGTAAAAATGACACTGTATGATCTCATTCAGACCTCTGAATCTCATCGACAAGCTCTCGTTGAAATTCTTCAAGGGATAGAGGTCTTACCTAATGAAACCTTGCCTGTTACCTCCATTCTAACACCCAATCACGTTGCTTCACTCACCAAACAACCTATCTCCCCAACCACTTCTGTCTATGTACAGCAAGCCGTTGCTGTCAGTTTCTCCGAAGAAAAAAATTGTTGACTTTGGTACAGAAGATCCTGACCCTGCTCTTTTCATCTCAGCTTATGTCTGGGACATTCAGGTGCATCATGTTATGATTGACGGGGGCGCTAGCCTAAACATCATCTCTTCAAAAGCTTTCCAACAAATGAATATCCCTTCTAGCTGCATGTGTGCCAACCCCATCATGTTGCGGTCATTCAATGATGCTATTACTTCTACCTTAGGCACCGTGATCCTTAACATTCGTGTAGGGCCACGTACTTTACCTGAACTCTTCTATGTCCTTGAGGGTGAATTCCAATACAATATGTTGTTAGGCCGCCCTTGGATCCGGGCTATGGGATGCGTTCCCTCCACCTTACATAGATGCATAAAATTTGAGTACGAGGGGAAGTCCTACACCGTAAAAGTTGATCCTCCCCCCTTCAAAACCTGTAATATGTTATATCGCCCTAATGATGTGCTTGTACCAGTCAAGACACCCATTCATCCAACCCAACCATCCACTTTAACCACACCTCAACCATCCACCTCAACCACACCTACACCTTCAACCAATGAAACCACCGTCGCAAATACCACTTCCTTTCCCGCAGACAACATCCCAACCTCAGACCCCTTAGTAGATGTTTTTCAACGCCTTACACTGGGGGAGTATCACCTATATAATGTTAGCTCTTTCCATACTCCACAGGAGTACGGACAGTTACATGCGCATCCTACCTACGACCGTCGTGTGGGGGAGGTAATCTCCTACGGGCCACCTAATTGCCGCACCAACCTAACGTATGGGGGTGTCGACGCATCCTCCATTACCCCTGAACCTCCCCTTGGTGTGGTTCCCTTCCAATCCGATTTTCAATACCTGACAAATCGTCGTTTCGCTCTCACCTTCCTGACTCGTTGTGCTTGGAAAGGTTTTGGTTTTGGTCTTTATGAACAAGGCCGACATACAATCATTCCGTGACTACACGCAAACACAAAGATCGTAGTGGTCTTGGATTTCCTGAAACACTTACACCAGAGAAACCTCGTGTCAGTTGTATCCTGGAAAATGACGACGTCACCCCTACCGAACCATCATCACCCATTTTGCCATCGTCACCCACAGAGTCGATAGACCCTGAATCTATCCCTCCTAACTTTTTTTCTTTTTCTTTTTCTTTTTTCTTTTTTTTTTCATAAATGCTATCTTCCTGGGTCCTCTCACTTATCAACGCGATAATGAGGACCCATCTTCTCTTCCCCTTCTGTATCCAGACATGATCGAAGAGGATTCGCCTTCAATTAATGTTGTTGAGTGCCAGGATGACGACTCCATCCTCACTTACCTTGGTGCGGACGACTCTTATATTCAACGCGCCTTACCATCTGAAACTCAAACCATGTTGAATGAGTCGACTATAGAAATCAACATCCACACAGAGGATGATCCTCACATTGTGAAGATCGGGACAATCTCTTAACGCATCAGAACAAGCCAGCCTTTACTACCTTTCTCCGTGCCCGCAACCAAGCTTTCGCTTGGTCCTACGCTGACATGCCAGGAATTGATCCTGACATTGCTGTCCATAACATTACCCTGAAACCCGATTCCAAACCAGTTAAACAAAAACTAAGAAAAATGCATCCACGCATTGCCCTCTTGGTCAAAGAAGAGCTTCAACGACTCCTTTCCGTTTCCTTCATCTTACCTATTGACTATCCTCAATGGATTTCTAACATTGTACCTGTCACTAAAGCGACGGGGGGGGACTTTGGATATGTACGGATTTCCGGGACCTTAACCTCGCTTGCCCGAAGGATGACTTCCCCCTCCCAAGTATTGATCAACTTGTTGATCTCACTGCGGGCCATGAGATGCTTTCTCTCATGGATGGCTTCTCGGGATACAATCAAATTTTGGTAGCCCCGGCCGATCAACATAAAACTGCCTTCATAACTCCGTGGGGAACCTTCTGTTATCGTGTCATGCCGTTTGGCCTTAAGAATGCTGGTGCGACCTATCAGCGGGCTATGACTTACATTTTTCATGACATTATGCACACTATCCTTGAGGATTATGTTGATGATCTTCTTGGCAAATCTAAACATCGCAGTGAACATCTCGATGTTTTAACCATTATTTTCGATCGCCTGTTACAATATTGTGTTTGTCTTCAACCAAAGAAATGTGTCTTTGGTGTCCTTTCGGGAAAAATTCTTGGTTTTATCGTCTCTTTGCGTGGCATTGAGGTCGATCCATCTAAAGTCAAAGCTATCCTAGAAATGCCCCCACCTACTAACCTCAAACAATTGCGTAGTTTGCAAGGTAAACTCCAATCTATCTGGCGTTTCATCTCCCAACTCTCGGATCGATGTCAACCTTTCCATCACCTCCTTAAAAAGGACATTGCCTTTCAATGGAGCGAAGAGTGCCACCAAGCCTTTGAGGCTCTCAAAGCCTATCTCTTGCAGCCACCTGTGCTTATCCCACCTCAGGACGATCGCCCTTTCTACCTTTACCTTTCTGCCACCGACCATGCTGTAGGAGCCATGCTCGCACATCGTGACTCTGGAGCATCGAGAACAAGCCGTTTATTATATAAGTCGTACTCTCGTGGATTACGAGACTAGGTATACACATGTAGAAAAGTTGTGCCTAGCCCTTATCATTCGTAGCCACCAAACTCCGACACTACCTCCTGAATCACAAAACTTTTGTCATCACCAACACGGACCCCATTCATTATATGTACGCCAAACCACATCTAAACCAACGCATCGCCCGATGGCTTATGCTCCTCGCTGACCTCGACCTTGAATTTATACACCAGAAGTCAATCAAAGGACAAACTATTGCAGACCAACTCGCGGAAGCCCCTTTACCTGGGGAACAATTTACCAATTTTAATTTCCCCGACGAACTCATCGCCACTCTTTCACTCAGTGAGGAGTCGTATCCAATGACCCTCTTCTTCGATGGATCCAAATGCCAACGCGGCGGAGGAGCTGACGTTGTTCTCATTCCTCTTAATGCTGAGCCTATGCCTCTTTCATTCTGGCTCGATTTCCCCTGCACTAATAATACAGCGGAATACGAGGCCCTTGTTTTGGGTCTCCAAGTTGCGTTACACTTAGGTGTCAAATCTATCAATATTTTCGGCGACTCTCAATTAGTAGTCAATCAAGTTATGGGCATTTACCAATGTAAAAATGAGGAACTTCAAAAGTACAAACATTACGTGGATTCACTTTTGACCTTATTTACTCATTATTCTATCCAAACCATTCCCCGCTCCACTAACAAATTTGCGGATACTATGGCTTGCTTAGCCTCGCAAATTCCTGCCTCACCAACTGACTCTGACATATTCGTCTTGGTCCAACAACTCTTTGCCCCATCTTACTCAACCCCGGTTGTTTGTATGATAAATAATGTGTCTGCTAATTCGCAGGATACCTGGTATCACCAATTTCACGACTATCTTACAACCTCTGTTCTCCCACCTGACCTTACTAGTAACGGCAAACTTAAAAAAAAACCTCGTTATGTCCTCATTTTCTAACAGCAAAATTTTTGTTTCTCGTTATGTCTTCATGGGGGGACTCCTTTATAAACGTGGCTTTGATGGCATCCTCCTTCGATGTCTAACCGGCGCGAAAGGTCACCTATACCATCCAACAAGTCCACGACGGTATTTGTGGTGGACATTTTAGTGGCCTTGTCCGTGGCCAAACGAATCCTTCGCCTAGGTTATTATTGGCCTACTCTTAATAACGACTGCTACGAATATGTTAAGCATTGTGTTATGTGTCAACAACATGCCAACCTTCAACATACTCCTAGCCATCCGCTACAGGTCGCACGAGATCTTTGGCCTTTCTCACAATGGGGTTTAGACCTTATTGGTGAGATTCACCCACCCTCTTCGCAACGTCACTGTTGGATAATCACAGCAACCGAATATTACACTAAATGGGTGGAAGCCATTCCACTCATTTCAACCAAAAAAGAAAAAATCGTAGAATTCATTAACCATCACATTATCTGTCGTTTTGGCGTTCCTCATCGCCTGATAACAGATAATGGTAAATCTTTCAAAAATAAGTTGTTACAAGACCTTTGTGACAACTTTGGTATCAAACTTAGCTTCTCATCACCTTACTATCCACAAGCCAATGGTCAAGCCGAATCTTCTAATAAAACCCTAACCAAAATCCTCATGAAAGTTGTTAACGATTCTAGAAGAAATTGGCATGATCACATCCCCTTTGCCCTTTGGGCTTATCGTACTAGCATTCGTACCTCCACTAATGCCACACCATTTTCGTTGGTATATGGTACCGAGGCTGTCTTGCCTCTCGAAATACAAATACCCTCCCTAAGAATATCTCTTCAGGATATTCTCACCAATGATGATTTCCGCCAAGAGCGGTTAGCCCAATTAGAGCTTCTTGACGAGCGTCATCTTACAGCTCTTGACCACCTTCAAATCTATCAAAAACGCATCAAGTGTGCTTATGATAAACGACTTCATGAGTGTACCTTTAAGGTTGGTGATCTTGTCCTCAAAGAGAATCAGCATGTAACCAAACTAGAAAAGAGCAAACGTGGAAAATTTGCTCCTAATTGGATTGGGCCCTACATTATCACTCATACTTACGGATCAGGCACTTATCGTTTAGCTTCACTTAATGGTAAACCCGAGCCTGAACCCCTTAATGCCTTGCATATCCGACCATTCTACTGTTGACTTTAGTGTTATATCACTTCTTATCTACCTTGCGCTCGTCCCTTGAGCTCGTTTACCACCTCATACACTTTGTTTCATGCATCTCAAAATAGAATCAAGCTCACGTGGTTTGGTCATCACCTCCTCTTAAAGATGCCTTCCCCTTTTTAGTCTGGTCCATGACTTAAAAGTATCAAAATAACATGTTCTCAATTATACACTTATGGGATATTCTTGAGTCAAACTTCCTACAAAACTAGATGCTTCATGCCAAACGGACATCTAGACCTCTAAGTTATACATAGACTGCTCCCTCGAAGGACAATGTGCAAAGCCAGCTATGCTCCCTCAAAGGATAGCTATACACAAAAGCCGCATCTGCTACTATAAATAGACTGCTCCCTTGAAGGACAGCTATACAAAGTCAACCTTTATCAGAATCTTCTCGCATTGATCAGCTTCGTGAAGACCTCAAGAACAACAAAATACATATCCCATGTAGACTTCCCGCATCGATCAGTCTATATCCAGAAAAAAATAAAAGCAGTATTCAAAAGCACTTTTGAGTCATGGACTTGTCTATTTAGGTTTGGTTCTCTTTTGTCAGCATAATCACCTTCTAACAAATTCTCTGCACCCCAGCTTTATCAGCCACCTCACCTCACCATTCGTCAAAACAACACAACTCAAGGGACGTGACGTATATCCGATATATTGTGATTATACAACTCTTTTCACCTATCGACTTCTCGCCTATGCAAGGTACCTCAGGATTCAAGCTCATCCTATGTTAATATGTGGTTTGTTTAGCTCTTCTCAACTACGGGACACTTTTGCCTCTTTTGCTCGACTCTAGGATTGTGTGTTGACCTTAATCAGGACACGATTCCCTACTACTTGGGTAAGCTAACTTTCGCTTCACCTATACCTTACCAACACCAACAACATTACCCTACCAACATCAAATTTTTACCAACCAACAAATTGCCTAACCACAACCAAATTGCCTGAATTCACCTCTCCCTGGTTCTAAGGGAGAACTACATCGGTCTGAGGCCCCTTCTTGCTTTGTGCAATGGGCTATGTAGGCAGCACTTAGGAGACATGGGGTCTCCCAAGGTTAGCTCGACCATCCCCTACCATAACCTATCATGTGTTGTATATATAAATCTATTTGTGTATTTCTATTTGACTCACATTCATCTTTATCCTTTTTCAAAACAAGACATTCAAAACACAACCATTCTTATTATTATCATAACTCAAATCAACATACATATTCAGTTTTATTTAGATGTTAAACAAATACATCTTCTCTATCATCGACGCGCAGGTCGACATCCTTATTTATTCTTATATTCCTATGAAATTCACTTAGACCCTTGCGCCTCCTCCCGAATCAGGTGGTGATCATGATCGTCGATGCCACTCACTTGGCCTCTCCATCCTCAAAGGTGCCACTGCTATTGGTTCCTCCCACTGATCCGCCAACATCTCCTGTAACATACGAATACGTCCTCTTGCGTGGAGGAATCTTGCCTCTAGTCTCTCCACTCGTGACTCTGCAACCGCTAACAATCCCGTTGTCTCATTCACCCCTGCGTTTGGAGCTGATGAACTAAATCCTGCAGACGATCTCTCTCCGCTGTAATCACAGCTATGTCAGGATGATCACGTACACCTCGCAGCTCTACTACCCACCATAATCTATAGGCCTCTGTCGCTCCTGCATCCATTACCCTGCGATCGGCTGCTATCTCCTCTGGCCCTTCTGGAGGTGTTGGCCGGGGAGGTGAGAATGCTGCCTCGGCGTCGATCCTCATGTATGGTCTATAGGCCATAGGTATATCCTGCACAAATCCAAATTGTCGCCACACGCGATCTAGAGGAATCCTCTCGTATTCACCTGGCCTGTGCCCTGCGATCCACCTCAATCGCTCTACACCCCTCAACTCCTCAGCTATGTTCTCTGTCACCATATAGTTCCCGTAAGGCCTCCAACAAATATCCGCAATCGTCACCATCTCCCATACCTGCCTATAATACTCGATGTCATCTATCACGGCCTGGGATCTCGCCTCTTGTTCTGTCTGGACCCATCGTCTGAATCCCAACCTCTGCACTCCTGTCTCTCCCGACTGGATGGGTCGGCCTATCGGTCGCACACAAACAATGTGCTCATAGGCCCAACAATGTAATAAGTATGAACAATCCAGTGTCGTCCTGTGTTTTCACCTGCAGGCCCATAAACCCCTGTATAACTCCGCCAGATATGCGGGTGCCCATGCGAAAGTCACGCTCCTTTCTATCATTTCCCAAATAACACTCATCAATGCTTTTGGAAATCTTCCCCCCTCCGCCCTCGGTAATGCATAATACCCCACCGCTATCATTAATACCACTGCCAACCTTGTTTCCTCAGGGTGTGTTGCATACATTGTACCATAAGTGAATGTCAAACCTCGCTGTGTCAACTCTCGTGCAGCTGCACCAAATACTGCTGTTATCACTCCCCGCCCCGCGCTAGGCAACGCCTGATACACTGGTCTTCCTGTAATTGGGAGCCTCAAAATTCTAAACACATCTTCCAACGTCACTGTCATCTCCCCTGTTGGTAGATAGAAGGTATTCTTTTCTGGGTTCCATCTCTCAATCAATGCCTGCAACATAGCATGATTGCGTGCGATTCGTGAATAATAGCGGATTCCACTTAGCCCCACACGGTTTATCAATGCCCATTCAGCTGGTGTTACATCCGCTCGGATTCGTGACAACAAAGCTGGCACAGTATCATTCATCCTTAACCCTGCCTCCGCCTGCATACATCAAAACGACACACAACCATTCAATAAATCAAATCCCCAAGGGTTTTTTCTCACATTCTGGAAATTCCTACAGTAACCGGTATCAGTTATAGATAACCGATACCGGTTTACTAACCGATACCAGTTATCTCTAAATGATACCGGTCACTGTCAAAAATATACAGCCTGCTTAAAAACATACACCTACGATAATTATTTTGCTCATTTACTCCTCTCTATACCTATAAACATACGTGAACACCCTGCTTACCTACCCCATAACACTCACTCTATCCCAAACCCTTGCCTATCACCTTTTCTTTCTCATCTCTACCCTCTTACCTTCTCTCATCCTATTCATCAAAACATGCAAGAATTAAAATACAACCAAACCGTTTACCTCTCGGGATGCAGCAGCTTGGGGTGGAACTTGTCTTCCCTCTCGTCCCTGCCTGCTGGATGCTTCTCCTCGTTCAGCCATGTTCACCACCCTCTTCAAATATAATTTGCCTTTCTAACTTCTTAATCTCAGCCCACACTCACTTCACCTGTCTCTTTCCTCCTTATCACTCAATTCTTTCATGCAATTACCTGTATCAGTCGTCAAACAACGTCGCATTCGTGTATTTAACTTGTTGCATGACTCTAAAAATAAGAACTCTAAAAATAAGACCTTAAGTTGCCGCCCAAGCTTTTCTATTTTTAGAAAAGCTCGTTTTGGCATAACCGGTATCGGTTACCTAACCGATATCGGTCCACAATCTACCGACGTCGGTTAGCTAACCGATATCGGTCACATGCCTCCTTTTTCTTAAATCTGGGCCTTTTCTTTATTTTTTGCAAATTTTTGTAGCGCCCCGCCTCTTTTTCCTGCATAACAACACCATTATCAATATTTGTCATCAAAATCACATCAATATCTCATCACAATTTCATCAACATCATCTACCTACAATAAAACAACCATCAAACAAAATACATATGACATTTTAATATATACACCATTTGGATCTAACTCATCATCTACATACATTCCATTTCAAAAACAATCGACAAAACACATAAAACATTTTATACACAGCATGTGGATCAAAATCATCATCTCTATATATATCAATATTTCAAATATACAACTTGCCCTGCATGGGGGCCTCTGTGATCTCAAAATAATACAAAGCCGGCACGCAGGCCGCAATCACTGTCAAAATCTCGACTCGGCTCGCAGGCCGGTCTCTCATGTCAAAAATATACTCGGCTCGCAGGCCGGTATCAACTATACAACCTGTACTCGGCTCGCAGGCCGGTATATACAACAAGAATGAATAAATGAATCATATGTGGGCACACAGGCCTCTATATAAATAACCGGTTTGCAGACCGGTGCCTATATCCAATATACAAACAAAACACCTATCTCCGCTCCAGGGATATCTCAGCTCTCCCCACCACCCTCCGCCCCTCTCCCTGCTGGTCCCTGTGCTGGCTCTCGCCGCCTCCCTGTCACCGACCCACCGGCTGTGGCTGCACCCCCTGGGATCTCTGGCTCCTAGAGGTCTCGGCTCGGTGCGCCGCATATGGCTGATAGTCAGCCTCGGTACCATCAAGGACATCCTGATAATACCGGGCCTCCGCTCTCGCCTCCATATAACGGGCCCGTGCCACCATGGCTGCTGGGGCTGGTCCCCCGACTCCTAATAATAGTGGCCCCTGTCCTGCCGGTACACCTTGTGCCTATAGTGGCCCCTGCCCTGCCGGTACACCCTGTGCCTATGGTGGCCCCTGCCCTGCCGGTACACCCTGTGCCTGTGGTGGCCCTACCGGTACACCCTGTGCCTGGTGCGCTGTACCTGCGCCTGTGGCTGTGGCTGTGTAGGTGCCTGTGCTGGTACCTGTGGCTGCGCTGGTGCCTGTGGCTGTACTGGTGCCTGGGCCTGTGCCTGAGCCTGTGCCTGGGCTAACTGCCCCTGTAATACCCCGATCTGTGCCTGTGCAGCAGCAAGCTGCCCCTGTAATAACTGCACCTGTCCTAAGAGGCGGTCCCTCTCTGCTGTAACAGCTGCCAAATCTGGCTGTGCGGGCTGTGCTATCCTAGCTGCTCTCTGACCTGCCCACCAAACCAAAAATGAACCTGTACACCTGGCGTCATCCACTGTATCGTCGGCCAGCCTCTCTGCTACCCAATTTGGGTCAACGGGCTGCGGAGCCGGCAGTGGGGCCTCTACATCATCCCTCCGGTACTGTGGGAAGGGAGGTGGCTCATCCTGTCGCAGCCCCAACTGTCGTCGTACCCTCTCTAAGGGTATCCGCTCATACTCTCCCGACCTCCGTCCTGCTATCCAGAAAGTATACTGGATCCAGCGCATCTGTGCTCGGGCTCCTCCTCGGGGCTGATGGCCTCTGTAAGGCCTCCATACAATATCCAATGCGGTCAAGCCCTCTAGCATATGACGGTAGTAAGCTACATCCCGTCCTGCGAGCACCGCTCGTGGCTGGCCCACGACCCCCAACCACCTCTGAAAGCCATACCTGTATATAACCTGTGGCCCTGGCTGCTGGGGCAGCCCTACTGGTCGAATACATATGATGTGCTCATATGCCCAGCAGTGTAACAAAAATGTGGAACAAATCCCAAATCGCCTCATCCGGCGATAACCCCACAGCTCCCTGTATAGCTGCACCAGATATACTGGTGCCCAGGCATAACACGTATGCTCCTCTACCATCTCGTGCAGTACTCCCATCAAAGCCCGTGGGAAGCGGCCTCCCTCTGAGTCCGGGAGGGCGAAGCAGGTGATACCTATCATCATCAGCACGGCAAGCCGTGTCTCATGTCTGTGGGCGCGATACATGTCCCCATAGGCAATGCTCGCGCTGTGATAAGTCAATAACGCGGCTGCATCCCCAAATACCTGCAGAATGTTGTCCATAGCCATCTCCGCATCTACCTGGAATACTGCCTCCCCTACGATCGGCAGTCTCAGGATGCGATACACATCCTCCAGGGTAATAGTCATCTCTCCAGTCGGGAGATGGAAAACATTGGTTGCCGGATCCCATCTCTCGATGAGGGCAACCATAAGGCTGTGGTCCCTCTCCACAGCCCTATACCGCTGGACTCCGCCGAGTCCCACCTCGTGCATAATGGCCCAATGCGCTGCGGACACATGTGGCCGCATCCGTCTCAATAGCGGGGGCATCCGATCCCGCATAGTCAGCTGCTGACGTGCCTGCACAAATAACCCACTTCATTAGACCCACCCTTTACAACAACTACTACTTTAACCCTCTATACCCCCTTTTTACCCACCCGACCACACCCCGACTCTATAACACACATCTACACCCACCTATTTTACCCTAAAAACATCTACGATATCCCCTTTCCTTATCTCGCACCCTACCAATCACCCAGATCTACTCTCGCCATCTACCTATGCCCCTACCAATTTAACACCTCCTAATTCATACGCAACACTTAATCTATCCTAACCGAACCAACCACACAACCGCCCCATTCCCCCCCCCCCCACCAATCACCTTTCCTATCAAACTCTACCCCCTCCCTCTTCACCCCCAAAACACAACACCCAACACAAAACACAAAACCCAAAACACACAACACCCAACAATAAACACAACACAAAACACAAAACCCAAAAAACAACCCAATAATAAACAAAACACAAAACCCAAAACAAACAACACCCAACAATAAACACAACACACAACACAAAACCCAAAACACACAACACCCAACAATAAACAGAACACAAAACACAAATAACAACACAACAAAACAAAACAAAACCTGCCTACTGACCGGTACCGGTCACCCTCGACCACCACCGGTCCCCTCCCCAGCATTTCTCCACCGGCGCCGGTCGACATACGACTGACACCGGTCAACCAAAAACACAATTTGTGCGAAACATTCGGTGACCGATGCCGGTCGCCTAGTGACCGACATCGGTCACTGTACAATCGCGGAGCCGAACCCGACGCGGCCCCCCAAACTAGTTTTTGCCTATTTTTTACCCCTTTTACCCACTGGAAAACCCTAGAAACCTACCCACCCTACCGTTTTAGCCTAATTAACCTACCTACCCACTCCATTTTTCAAACAACTTCAATTTATTCATTATTTTATTAAAAACTTGGATTCCTACCCAAAACCCAAATCTAGCTTAAAAACATTAAATTCACATAATGAGAGGTTTAGAACCTACCGGTACGACTACACGTCGTCGTGGTGGGATAGGTGGTGGTGGTCCAGCTGGTCCAGCACCTCCTGCTCCTCCTGGGTGTGCCATGGCTATAAATCTCCTCTGCTGGGTCCTCCACCAATCAAATTCTGCCTCCTACTCACTGGGGTCTACCAACCACTCACTTCTCCACTCAAATAATGCCACCTCAGCCGAAAATCTCAACAATACCACTAAAACACCTCAGACAACTAAATGTGGTTTTCAAATTGACAATGTGACAATGACAAGCCGTATTTTTCTTTTTATAGGTTTTTCACCTATAACCGATATCGGTTATATTATGCCCTAAAGAACCGGTATCGGTCATCTAACCGATACCGGTCATAGCTAATCGATATCGGTTTAATCCCTATTTTACCGCAATTTTTGCCCTTATTCACTAATCTCCCTTTCTCACCACATCGCCTATACCCTCCTTTGCTAAATAGCCTTTTTTGACTTCATTGGCCCAATTCAAGGCCGCACCCAACCAATCAGGCCCGACCCAAGGCCGCACCCAACCAATCAGGCCCGACCCAAGGCCGTAACCAACCAATCTGGCCCGACCCAAGGCCGCACCCAACCAATTTGGCCCGACCCAGCCCGACCCAAGGCCGCAAGGCCAACCAACCATTTGGCCCGACCCAAGGCCGTAACCAACCATTTGGCCCGACCCAAGGCCGCAACCCAACCAATTTGGCCCGACCCAAGGCCGCACCCAACCAATTTGGCCCGACCCAAGGCCGCAACCAACCATTTGGCCCGACCTAAGGCCGCCACCCAACCAATTTGGCCCGACCCAAGGCCGCAACCAACCAATCAGGCCCGACCCATGGCCCTCACTAGTCAATCGGCCCGACCCAAGGCCGCACCAATTAAATACCTCGCCCAAAACCAACAAATTACAATTTTATCCACCCATCATGTAGCTTTTTGTTCAATCGAGCTCACCTGTTCGTGTTTTAGCATGATTACGGTACTTGACTTGATCAGTCGACCAACTTTGCCTAGACCAAGACCGTGACGTTTATCTCAACCAAACCAACCATTTGGTACTGCCGAACATGCCTAAACGTTCCTGTACCTTACCCGTTATATCCCCTGGAGCTACTTCCTATGCCTTGGATACCAGGATTATATCACCCTTGTTTGGATAAACTATCGACCTTTGCCTATGAATTGCTTGTTTGCTCTTCAAATCATGTACCCCGATCACACTACTGCATTTCAACGTGCGTCTGCTTCCTTGAACTTAGCCCACCATCTTACCATCATCTCAACACCATTCACCCTTTATCAACCCTATCCCTGATTTCACGTACCTCAATCTGTGATAGATTTGAGGGGGATTACCTATACCCTTAACAGGAGTAACCACTTCTTATTATTGTCAGTGCAGCTTTACAAGACAAGCTACACGACAACAAGGGGCTAATGTAGACACCAAATTTGTGTCTTACGACCCCCCGTGCCCCGCATCTTATTTCGCAACCTAGCCTCATCACCTAAACCTTACACAATTATTTATTAATTACCTTATAATTAATAAATCCACATCTCCAAACCTGCCACCTCATTTCGCCACCTCATCATGACCTAGTCCTAACCCTAAACTAACCTAATTAAGACCTATAACTTGGTCTACATCCACACCCATGACTAATGACTCCTCACCCGCACCCAAAACCAACCTCATAATGACTTGACCAAGCCCACAACTAATCCCTCGGGAGAAAAGGAGGGAAAGTTGGCTATTTTACTAAAAATAGCCCACTTTGACTTAACCGACATCGGTTCCTACTCGACCGCCGTCGGTTACGTAACTGCCATCGGTTCCCTGTAAATGACCTCCCCCAACCAAAAACAAGGGGTGGGATTTTCATTGATCCGAATCAGAAGTCATTGGAAGAATCAGGATTTCACTTGGCCGAGCAGAGACAAGTGAAGAAAAGAGAGGAGTTTGCAGAGAAGGACATCAAGCCCAAGACTGCAACTGAGTAACCAGAGCCCAGTGACACTCATCCAAGCATTGGGAGGGAAGATAGCTCATCTTGGATTGTCAGATCATCCTGCCTGAACCCTGCCTTCGTCATCACAGTCCTTGAACCTGCATCTTCATCAGGAACTAGTAAGTACTGTCTTGTACGTTCTTTTAATAATATTTCTTGGACTTCTGAATCACAGTAATTACAAGTCTACTCCCAGATCCACTACCCGGTAACACTCTCCATCTAACTTTCATTCCTCTACCCCTACATTGCCCCAAGAACAACCCCCATACTCTCTGAGTCTTCTCCATCACCTCATTACCTATCCCCAATCATTTACCAGCCTTATAAACACCATAGCTATCATATAGCCATCTTATAGCCAACCTTCACCAAAGCCCCTAAATCACTGCCCCTACCGATATCGGTTATCAGCAACCGGTACCGGTGACAGTGACCGGCATCGGTCACTGTGATTCAAAACCAAGACCAGCCTTTTCTCTATTATTCTAACAAGGTAAATAAATTGTAATTGGACAATAGCTTATTTGTTAGAATTTGTGTTAATTCATATTAGCAGGGGAACTGACCACCTTCGAAAGGAAGTCTCATATTTCCTGGGCCCAAGGCAGTTCCCTCACTTATTATCTAATTAGAATCTGGTGGTCTTGTATTCTTATTTGCAGGTAGTCCTTCCCAGACAAAAAGGAGTTCTTTGCAATCGATCTGATCTCTCTCTACGGTACGCGCACACCCTCTCAACATTCAACAGGTATTCCTCCTAGCCCTAACCCTTATCTGTTTCTCAAAGGAATGAAAGGATAGAAGCAACTCTATTCCAGGAACGGAAGCATTTCTGTGTGAAACAGATATGGATGAGTAGGTTTATGAAAGAGTTTAGAAATGAGAAATATGATTGCAAATTGTTCAGTGCAGTCAGAGTGCAATTCATTTGACAAAGAACTCAATGTTTCATTCTAGAACAAAACACATTCAGTTGAGATATCAATTCATATGGAAGTATTGGAGGATGGGCAGCTGAAACTGGAGAAGATTCATATGAGTGAGAACCCTGCAGATATGCTAATGAAGCCATTTGCAAAAGAGAAGTTGGAGCTACACTCCACTTCTGTTGGTCTTTGAGTTTGAGACTTGAAGAGGAAGAAACAAAGCTAAAGAAAGGACCCAAGAATGACGTTGTACAAGTATAGTGTAGTAATTTATCTCCAAGTGGGAGTTTGTTGAGTTGTGGATCTCAATTACTTCAGTTTAACATGCTATATTAAATTTGCTAGAAAACGTAGTAACTCACATCAGTTATGAAGGGACCGACATCGATCAAGCAAGGAGGAACTGACGTCGGTTAGAGCTAACCGACATCGGTTACCTGTGTGTGGGTGTTTTATTTAACTCACAGGAATTAGATCTAATTTTAGCATTAAAGCAAATATATTAATTGAAATTGCATGACTAAGTGCCCTAAGTTTGTATATGCCTATATAAGCATGAAAGCTATGATTTAGAAGAAAAGGATTGTAAGAATTGATGATTATTGTGAGAATAATTGTAAGAGAGAATTCTTGTAGAAGAAGGAGAAGCTTGAGAGAAATAAAGTACTGTTTTTCGTGAGAGGTGTAGAAGATTGTAAATATTCATTGTATATCTTTTGAAAGCTTTGGATAATAGATTGGCTTCTTGGTGGATGTATCCCACACTGGGTGAACCAAGTTAAATCTGGTATTGATTTATATATCTTGTTATGTATATTTCTCTGGTAGAATATCCACTTTTATTGCACGTATGCTTAGATTTGATATATTATTTGTACAACCTTGTGTTAACCCCAACATATTTATATGGTTTAGAAATCTTTAATGCAAATGATATGGTTATATGGATGATTTAGAATTGATATTTTACTTTAATATTGTGGGTCCCTCGCCCCTATATTTGTTTAGCCATGTTAATTTATGATATGATTTTTAATCATTTATCATAAATTCAATCATGATCTCTATCATTTGTTATTTTATCAATTAAGTGGCATTATTAAGAGATTATTTCTAAAGAGCCATTATAATATGATGAGATCGGTTATAGCTATTTCATGGAGAAGAAAACAAAAGAAGAAGAAGGGCTCTTTACACAGGGGGAACATCAAGGTAGTTTGCATTTGAGTTTAGTGCATTTTCATTCTATATTTTTTGTGAAAGTATTCTGAATGAGGATTTGATTACAAGATTCTGGTAACCTAAGTTTGAGGATTTGAGTGTAAACATTAGATACAACAGGTATATCCAATTATATTACTATCATTCTGATTATCTAAATATTGATTTTCTGTGTCTAATCTATAATCTAATTGTAGAATTAAATATGTATATCCAGGGGATCAACGAAGGCTGTTTACACAGATTTATGAGCATTTGGGTTTATAATTTGCCTTTTGGCTATTGTATTGTCAGATCTTGGATAAAGTTGATTTCAGTGACTTTGTGCTTCTCATTTGTAAATAAGTTTCTCATCTTAATATATAATTCATGTTGGTCTCTTATGACTTTGTATTACTGTGTATATGTTGTATACTTGGTTGATATTTTACTCACATTTTGTTGTTTTTAAATTATAAATTCGGAATAAAAGAGTACATTTGATTAAGTTTTAATTTCTGTATTGTATGAAAATTGAGTAAAAAGGTTAGTTTATAATCAGGAGTCAAAAGGATCAATTTTAGATTATATGTAAGTATTTTATGCAACTAAATACAATGTATGTATAATGGATGTTACAAGCTTGCTTTCTTCCCTCCAAGAAGTTATCTAATTCATAGATATCACTCTGTTGGATAGGGTTGATGATATGCAGAGTGTGAGTTTTGTTTCTTTGTTATTCTTTTTTTTTTCGTTTGCGTGTCTTTTCTTGTTTCTTTCTTGTTTGTATATTCTCTATTTTTAAAAAATGAATTAAATGATCTTCCTGGAATCTTAGGTTTGTTTTTCTATAAACGATTTAAGATATAAAATACCCTACACTTAGAATATTTTCTAAGTTCCCTATATGATTAAAGTTGGTTCGATTCCATCTTAAAATTTTACGATAGGTAAAAGGGTTGATTTAGTTGTTGGTTGATTTTTTGTCAACAACACTTTGTTTTAAAAGTCATAGTTCAATTAGCAACTAGGGTTATGTTCAGAGCAACTAGGGTTTATCCTCTAGATTTAGAATTGATGGACCTTCAACAACCCTTGAAGCACACTTTTCTTTCTTGATTACACTTCTAAGCTCATTGTATCTCACTAAGACTTGGTTTTATCCGTTTTAAAACTAAAATGTGCTTGTACAGAACTTTGTTACTAGTTTTCTACATTTTTAACAATTATTATCTTTACAATAACAAAAATTTCTAATCCAATTTGATGTAAAAAAAATCATACAATCTCTCCTCTCACTAGATACAATTTGTCTTGATAAAACCATATGCATGTAACCTTCTACAATTATACTATACAGTCTTAAAATCATGAAGATTCACAAAATAATGTTCTTTGTGCTTTTGGAGCTCAAAAAAACTTCATGATTTGATTGATCAATGGGAATCAAAATAGTTTCAAGGTGATTTTATACATCCCTTAGCTTGAATTTTGATTTATAACTGACTTCAAAAACCAGGAATCATCAAGGGACAGGCTTGGAGTTACAACAAGAAGTGACCTCATGATGACAAGGAGTTACAATCAGAGCAAGGAGTTACATAGTCTCTCCATAGACCATAATGGATCTCTCATAAAAATAATTAAGATTCTACAACCTTATAGAGGACTTATTTAGACCCTTATAACACCTACACATGCTAAGGAAGCTTTCAAATTTTTAAACTAGGCAAAATGGACTGAAACCTCATTTAAATTCTTGATCACTAGAGTCTTGAAGGGCTTCATGACTGACTCTTTGATAACTCTAAGGACCTAGACAAACCAACAATTGACTATTACATGCCTAAACTATCCCTTGTAGTGACTCCCCTTCATCATACTACCAAGGGCAAAAAGAGAAGCTTCCATGGTGTTGTGTTTGGCTTGTAAACTTATCTCCGCTCCTTTGTACTTTGTTTTTGATTGCATATAGGATTTTGAGAATTCACTTTGACTAAGTTTGTTATCTCAAGCCTTCTTAGTGACTATACCTTGCTCTTTGCAAGTCTCATCTTTCTTGAATCAATCCTTTTGATGAGCTCATTGACTGTATTAGGCTTGCACACTGTCCTATTTAGCTTTTTCTTGAGAATATGCATTAGGTTCATGACCACTTGTGATGGTTCTAGATGTTATTTGACTATTAAATCTTGCTTAAATCTTCCATTTTGCTCTTTTTGATTCATTTCACCTCTAAGATGGTTAAATTGTAGGTCTTTTTTGAAGTATGCACCTCAATGTGACTATTCTTTCATGATGTCTAGTGTCTAATATATATACATATAATCCAAAGTGATGTTAGTTTGCAAATTCTGAGTCTCTCCTTCATACTTGGCCACCATATCCTTGTCATGCATGTTTTCCCCTTGCTTTTGCATGGTGTGGTCTTCTTGGACTGTTTTTAGGCATACTTCAAGACCTGTTTTCACTCCCTTTTAGGTCTAACTGATGTATTTGTTTTCCATGATCTAAATAACATCCTTCCTCAGCTACATCACTTCCCTTCTTATCAACATGATTTGCATATCCCTCTTCATCACCTTTCATACCCATTCTCTTTTGCAAATAGTCTTGATATTCACTTTCTCCATTTACCCATTGTCACACCTTCTTGACTTTGTTAGCTACTTCCTCCATCACTTTACCTTCCCTTCCCTATTGACAGAATAACTCCAACCCCATGAACATTACTCTTGACTGTTGTTCAGGCCATGTACATATATCCTTCAATGGATTTAAAGTATGCTTAACTCCATCCTTTACAAATGTAAAGGTATTTGTCCACCCATCATGGATGACTCTTCTATCGAACTGCCATGGTCTTCCTAATAGAATATGGCATGCATCCATAGGAAATATGTCACACAAATTTGATCACAGGACCTTCCCACTTGAAAATCAACCAAACATTGTCGATTCACTAATACCCGATGCTCTCTTTATACCCACATGACTTTGTATGGATTATGATACCTTACTCTCTTCAAATTCAGCTTTTATATCATTTCAATGGAGATTAAATTATTAGTACTACCATTAGCAATAATGAGTTTGCAACACTTACTTCTTTTCTAGAATATGGGTTTAAACAATGTTCTCCTCTGCACTGGTTCTTAATGCTTGTTTACATTCACTAAAGCTCTTCTCATCATCAAAGCTTCTCCAGTTTTAGGTTCCTCCGCCAAGGATGGTGACGCTACACTCTCCTCTTCATTTGCATGTACTATTTGGTTTCTTACCTCATTAGCCTTATTGCTTCTTGCTTGAGGATGTTTAGGGCATTCAAATGATCTATGTCCAACAAATTTGTTGCACTTGAAGCACCTGCTAGTGAACTCACCTCTACCTCTTCCATATCCACCTTTGCCTTTGTTTGAGTATCCACCTTTGAATGAACTCTATGTTTGTGAACTATTCACTTCTTCACTTGTTTGTTGTTGTTGTTTTCCTCTTCCCAATTGCTGACGTATTCCTCTCACTCCTCTACCTCTACCTCTCAAATATTAAGTTTGCTTTCTTAATAGTTTCTCCTCTGCCTTTAAGGTTGCTTGATATGCTTCCTTTATTGATATCAAATGAAATAAATTGATTTCATCTTGTACATTCAACCTGAAACCATTCACATACTTTTCCACTTCTTCAACATCATCTTGTATATGACTAGAATTCATCAGTATAATCTCATAGCTAGTTTGTAGAATTCATCAGTATAATTAGCTACACTTAGTTCTCTCTGTCTCAAATTTTTCAACATTTTGAATAAGTTAGTTTGGTAGTTTGCAAGAATGAACTTACCTTTCAATCTTGCCACCATTTTTTTCCAGTTCTTGATCTTTTATTTTCATCTACTCAGTATTTCTTCTTTCACAAAGTCCCACCATATTGCAGCATGTCATATAAGTTTTGTGACTACAAATTTCACCTTTTTATCCTTTGCAATGTTCTCAAATTCAGAGTATTTATCCATCTTTATATCTAGTCTATCATCTCTTATAGATGAAAACTCCCTCCATACTCTGGTACCTTCATCCTTGGCTTATTACGTGCTCCCATGAATGCCTTCAATATCTTTACTTTTGGTCTTTCTTCTTTTTGTTATCCTTCTGTTGCTACTAATTCTCTTTCTCTCTCATTATCATTGTCATCGTTCAATGTTTTTCCTCTTCTTTGAGAGACTTCTAGTGCTCCTAATTTGTCTTGTATGTTTCTTAACACAAAAACCAGCTCAACAACCTTAGGTTGTTCTCTATTTCCTCCTCCACCCACTCTTCTTGGTGGATTTTTGTCAACTCTTCACTTCTCACTGGTTTCTTTCTCCTTTCTTCTGTCTCTTCCTTATCAACTTCTTCTCATTCTCCTAATATGATGTAGAGACATCTAATACCTTCACACACTCTCAACAAGATGGATTAGATAACCTAATTCATTTCAATCTATATCTTGCAAAATGTAGTTCTTCCCTCAATGTTAGGAAATAGTAAGGTCATGCAAATATGCCCTATGATCTTAAAATATTTCTTTCAATGCTTCGTTCATGTTTTCCATCTCCCATTCCACCTATCTTAACCATCTAGATCCTTGAAAACCATAAGAATTGGTTAACTTGATCTCTTTTGCTAAAATTGTCAATTTGGCTTCTTGAGAAGGTTAATGATGGTAGATTATGAGTTAGGACACTCCGCAATTCATCCACCCAAGCTAAATGCTCTTTTGAATGCCATTTTTGGTGTTTAAGGTGTGGGAAAAATAGTTTTCTTCAACGAATTTTGTAGATAGCTCCCTTCTAGACCTACCTCTTCCTACCAACCCTAACATAAGTGAAAATCCAACTTAACTTGTGTTAGGGGGATTCCAATACATAGCTCCTTAGTGTTTAAGATGCCCATTTGGCTCCTTGATTTAGATTACTGGGTACATTTCCTTTGTAAAAAGTTCAATATCTCCTCTATATGGGCCTTCTCTTTTAGTTCTCTCCGGATCACCCATAGGACTCTCAGTCCTACTGTCATGAATTATTGAGAGTTTAGAGCATGCAAGGACTTAAAATATTAAAAATATGTCTTAAATGTCCCTTTTGATCATTTATTTCAAACTTGGGTCCCTGACTCAAGGTAAAATCACTATTAAGGTTTGATTCTCTTAAAACCTAATCCTGAGTGCACAATTAACTTGAGACTGTATATTTCTTTACCGATTTGAATATGCTAACTTTGAAGAGATAAATTTACTTTGAATGGGATTGTAAGAACATTCAGAGGCTTAAACCATTACAAGAAAGTGTTGATCTTGCATGAATCCACGTAATCAAACCTTAAGATGCCTGTTGTGTTTTCAAAGTCAGGGTTCAGTTTGCAATTAGAGTTCTGTTCGAAGCAAGTAGGGTTTCTCCTTTAGATTTAGACTCAATGAACCTTCAACAACCTTCGAAGTACACTTTTATTTCTTGATCACACTTCTAAGATCACTATATCTCACTAAGACTTTGTTTTATCCATCTTAAAACTGAAATGTGCTTATACAAAACACTGCTACCAATTTACTAAGGTTTTAATAGTCCTTATCTTCACAGTAACAACAATTTCTCATCCAAATTTATGTAAAAAAATTCATACAACCTCTTCTCTCACTAGATACACTTTTTCATGATAAAACCATAGGCATGCAACCTTCTACAATTATACTATACGGTCTTAAAATCATGAACATTCACAAAACAATGCTCTTCGTGTTTTTGGAGCTCCAAAAAAAATTCATGATTTGATTGATCAAAGGGAATCACAATAGTTTCAAGGTGAGTTTATACGTCCATTAGCTTGAATACTGGTTTGTAATTGACTTTAAGAACCAAGAATCATCGAGGGACAAGCTTGGAGTTACACCAAGAAGTGACCTCACGATGACAAGGAGTTACAATCAGAGCAATGAGTTACAAATTCTTTCCATAGACCATAATGGAGCTCTCATAACAATAATTAAGATTTTACAACCCTATAGAGAACCTATTTAGACCCTTATAACACCTTGGTAAGTGCATGAAAATGGGGGACCAAAAGGGGGTCAAAAGTGGACACATTTTTCCTGAAATCAACGAAACCTGAACTTCATCTAATAATTTGGCATGCATATGCTCAAAATTTGACAAAGCGATAAGAATAAGTACCATGGAACTCAGAATCTAGTTTCTAAACTACTAAGGTTTTTTGAAAATGGTGGATATTAATAAGGTCAAATGTGGTGCACACACAAAATAGGTTTATTTTTGTGTAAAAAAGATAAGAACCTATTGTGTGTGCACCCCCTCATTTTTTGAGTTCTATGAATTATTTTTCAAATCCCTTCAGTAAAAAAATTTACTAATACCATGTATGAGGTCCCATAATTTTTCATAATTTTTGGACAAATATATAATTTTAAACTAATTTTCAAAGCACGCACATACCGAAAATGAAATATTTGTGTGTGATTAACTAAAAATGAGAAGATATGATAGTTAATATAATCTAGAACAACATGTAAATATAGTAAATAAATGTAGTAAATGACTACAAAAAATGACCCAAGCAACTAAGATAATGTAAATAAAAACCATAATAAGCAAGAAGAGTGAGGAAGTGACTCAGCTGATAAGAGGATCTCGCTAGACTATGTCGCAGAATAAACACAATAATTTGGGAGTGGGGAACAACTGTGTAGAGGTCCTAAAAAGGACATATGTGGACTGATTCCCTAGACTAGGGTGCTTAGAAAAGGACTGGGGCGCCTGTGGGTGCCCTGATCTATAATATGGGCACTCTGGTCTGTGTAGGAGGTCTAAAACTGAGTTTTATGAGGTTCAAAAAGTGGTTTGAAACCCTCATTGTGTGTCACATCATATTCGTTGCACTACACCAAGTGTCGCTGATAATCCAAGATGAAAGAAATACTTGCAAGAGACCATAAGAAGTATCAAAAACCTTTAAAAGAAGAAGAATGCAAATGAATCGGTCAGACTGACCTCAGTTACTGCAACAATGGACTTACTAATTGAGCGCTGCACTACATTCCAAACCCAAATGTAGTTCTAGTATGTGTGGGAATCATGTGACCTAGGTGCTCTTATTCCAGTCACAATTTGTGAAGAAACAAGCAATAACTAGATGTAAAAAATGTAGTAGAATAGTGGATGGAATAGAATAGAATCCTCTCTTATGCATGTGTGATGCAGATGAACCAACTTTGTCCCTTGTGATGAGGCTAAGTGAATGAAAATGATCTTTAAATGCCTTGGATGAATGCAACCCTAGGTTGATGATAGTAGTGACCAGTGCTTAGTCCCTCATTATGGTCTCATAACTTTATATTTATAGGGTTCTCTTGATCTAATTTCGTAATTAACCCCAAAATGGCTGACCACCAAAAAGATAAGAAGCTGAAACGATTAGAAAGTGCCCAAAAAGTGGTAGGAAATTTCAAAAAGGATCGGGGCACCCATGGGCACCCCAGTACTAGCTTGGGCACCCCAGTTAAAGCTAAAATAATGTGAAATGAAAAAAATTGACTGGGCATGCGGGTGCAAGAGATTAGGAATGAAAAAAGAAAAGAAAGTAAATTGGCCAAAAGATGGGGGTTAATTACTAATTTCTCCACTCAAAAACCTTCTAAATAGTAGTATGAGACCGGGACTAAATAGTGTCTAAAGTGCACGATTTTGTGTCTACATTTGGCCCCACTTTATTTTGGTGAGCAAAAATCTTGGTAACATAAAGTAGATATAGATGCGTACTTGATAATCCATGTAGAGTGATGTAGAAATATATCGTACTTGATAATCCATATAGAGTGATGTAGAAATGTGCTGAAGGACTAGAAAAAGCGTGGAATGACAAAAATATGATGAAGCATGGAAAATAAAGACGTAAAAGTGCAAAAAAAAATGATGAGAGTGAACCTAGGGTCAAAACGCATGTGTAGTTACCGATGTGTGTAATGTACCTGTATGGTTAGTATGGTGTGTGCTGCCACAAGATGTTATTGTTGAGACCTTTGTTGTTTTTATTATTGCCCCCCATTTGGCTGCTTATTTCTTTTATGGCTAGACCTTGCAAGGACAAAATGATCAAGTAGTCAAATACATATGTATGTATCTGTATAAATGTAATGTAAAATACACATGTATATTGATCCATAGGGATCTAGAAAAAACACACCACTTCATCAGTTCCATCAGCACCAAGAAGGAGAAACAAGAAAATTGAGAAAAAAGGAGGTAAACGGAGGTTCTGGATAGAACGCCCCGCCCTGCAGGGCGGTGGTCCTGACACTTTCGAACATAAAAGAAGAATGGAATGCGAGTGGACGCGTTCTTGAAGCGCCTAACTATGTCTCTTCCCTTTCATGCCCTTTCACATCCTCCAGTGCACGTGAGGACATGAGAAGGCCTATAAATGCATGAAAGGAACACGAGAATAGGCATTTGAAGATCCAGAGAGATCAAGAAGCAGAGTTTAATGACAACAGTGAGCAAGATCTTCAGTGCTAGAATGGAATTGTAGGAGCAAGGTGTGAGAAACAAAGAAAGCAAGTAATTGGAGAGAAGGTTTACACTGTTGCTTCTTTTCATACTTATTGTATTTGTAATTGTAAATGTTAGACCAATAAAAGTGGGAAGAAAGAGAAGTTTCCCTTCTCGAATAGTTTTTCCTCCTTGGAGGTTTCCAGGATAAAATTGTTGGTGTTGAAGTTTGAATTATTTCCTTCTCTACAATTTTCCTTTCTATAGCACTAGATAATCAGTCACGAAGCTCTAATTTTTTTAGCAATTCTGTCATTTTCCAAAGTTAAAAGTAAGACACAACATAGTTGTGTGATTCATAGGAGTTTTCAAAGTAGAAGTTTACGGATCATTTTTTATCCATAGGGATCCAGAAAAATACAACACTTTATCAGTTCTAGCAGCACCAAGAAGGAGAAAACAAGAAAAGTGAGACAAAAAACGAGGTAAACAGAGGTTTGTGGATAGAACCATCGCTTTGTAAAGAGTGGATAGTTTTAGAAACCGTCGCAACTATGCAGGGAAGTGCAGTCCTGAGACTGCCCAGCCCAGCAAAGGGAAATAGTCCTAAGACCACCAGATCTACAAAGGGCGATGATTCCTAACATTTTTGAACATAAAGGAAGAATGGAATGTGAGTGGAACACATTTTTGAAGCACCCAACCGTGTCTCTTCCCTTCCATTCCCTTTCACATCCTCTAGTGCATGGGAGGACATGGGAAGGCCTATAAATGCATGAAAGGAACAAGAGAATAGGCATTCAAAGATCCAGAGAGATCGAGAAGCAAAGTTTAATGAGAGTAGTGAGTAAGATCTTCGGTGTTGGAATGGAATTGTAGGAGCAAGGTGTAGAAATAGAGCAAGCAAGTAATTGGGAGATAAGATTTTTTACACTGTTGCTTCTTTTCATACTTATTGTAATATGTAATTGTCTATGTTAGACCAATAAAAGTGGGAAGAAAGAGTAGTTGCCCTTCCCGATTTGTTTTCCTCCTTGGAGGTTTCTAGGATAAAATTGTTGGTGTTGAAGTTTGAATTATTTCCTTCTCTGCAATTTCCTTTCTATAGCACTAGATAATCAGTCACGAAGCTCTAATTTTTAAAGAAATTATGTCATTTTCCAAATTTTAAAGTAGAACAACATAGTTGTGTGATTCGTAGAGTTCCAAAGTAGAAGTTTACCAGATCATTTTGGTATCAGAGATGATTATATATCCAGGACTGTGGTATTCAAATATTTCTTGTGATTTTGTATGACAGTGACAAGGTCTAAAGGTGAAGAATTTTTACCTTGTGAGCTAGATATTTCTACGAAGAAGTGGAAACAGAGAATTTGAGCTCAAATGGAGGAAGAGAACTTGGTCCGTAGAGTCAAGATGCTAGAGACCATGATGGATAGATTGCATAGGAAACAAGAAGAGCTTTCAGATCTGCAAAAGATGGCTTTGGTTAAGCAAGATTCCATGGACTTGGTGGTTCTGAGCACTAGCCGAAAAATTCGGTATCAGAAAGAGCCACGAAGAGGAAGAATGGGAAGAGCGTGAAGAGATGCCAATTGTAAGAGAGAAGGTAAAATCTACACATACACCTTTTAAAGTTGAAACAAAAGTGGAAATAAAGAATTTTGAAGGACAAGTAGATGCGGAATTACTGGATAAATGGCTAAAACAGTTGGAAGTCTACTTTAGTGTGCATAATGTCATTGAGGCAAAAAGGGTCACCTTTGCATGTCTCAAAATGGAAGGTCATGCTCTGGTTTGGTGGGAAACCCATCTAGCCACTTGTGAGAAGAAGAAACGTCCTATTGTCAGTACTTGGAAAGGGTTTTAAATAATTGATTAGAGCTAACTTCTATCCTATTGGGCCGTAGGACTAACATGATGATTAAGTGGCAGTACTTTAGACAGTGTAGTGGTCAAAGCGTGCAAGACTACATTATGGAGTTTCAGAGATAAGCCATGTTGCTTAATATGGACTTGGAGGATGCAGACATTCTGACCAAGTATGTGGGGAGGACTTCACACTCACCTTCAGAGGAAGGTAATCTCCACGAAGCCCAAGGATCTCAATGAAGCTTGTGTACAAGCATACTACATTGATGACGAGAAGAAGCAAGGAGAAATAGAGCCAAAGGGAGACCAATCAATAGAAGAGTAGGACAAAGAACAAGGGAAGACAAGTAGTATGAGGTAAATGGAAAGGTAAACATGTCACTACTACTTTACATACTTGTAAAGATCCTAAGAATTTCTGTAAGAATTGTGATGTAAATGGACATACTGACGCCACATGTTGGAAGTGGCATCCAGAATTACACCCAAAGCACTGAACCAAGGATTCCAAGAAATCCATGGCCATTGTGAAGACAAAGAGAGAGGTGGAGATTGAGGATGATTCAGATGTAGATGAGAGGCTAGGATGCATGGCCACTAACATGTATGGGGCAGAAGAAGAAGAAGAGATGAGTAAGCTATTTCAAATCAGAATCCAAATCAAGAAGACTAAGGTAAACGCTTTAGTAGATTCTGGTTCTCAGTCAAATTTGATTTCTGATGTGGTTGTAAAACAGCTTGGTCTAGATACTTACGTGCATCCACATCCATACCCACTGGGATGGGTGAAGAAGGGTGTAGAAATACAAGTTACAAGGAAGTGTAAGTTTCAGTTTGGGATAAACACCCAATACATAGATGCATTAGAGGCTGATATTATTCCACTTGATGCATTTGACGTTGTCTTCAGAAGTCCTTACTTGTATATCAGGAATGTTTTGTTCACAAGGAGGGAGAACTGGTATAGATGGGTCAAGGATGGAGTCAATTTTAACATCCAGGCACACTAGAGAAAATCAAAGAAGGCTATGGTAAGTGCCAACCAAGCACCAAGACTTTTTCAGGAAAATCATCAGTTTTGTTTGCTTTCATTAGAAGAAAAGAAAAAATAGATGTGAGAGCATGGATATTTCTAACCAAAGGATGGAGAATTTAGATAGCACTTGTTAGTTTTTGCACAGAAGAAGCCACCACAGGAACTGCTCATTCAAGGAGCAAAAAAAACTTCCGCTATGCAGTCACCATATCTACCTACGGATTCACTGGACCTGACCGTGGGGAAGCAAGAAGAAGAGGAGATACAAGGAATGGTGGTGACTATAGTAGCAATGCATACTTGGAGAGGATTCGACCAATCCATCTCAAGGGACAAAGACAAGAAAGGACTAAACCACTACATTATGGGACCTTCGCCATACTTGAGCAGGTTGGAGAAGAAACCTTCAGGCCATACTTCATGTAGATGCACGTGATAGTAAGTTGCAAGAGCTCGCATCCACTAACACCATCTATGCATGAACAAAGAAGGAAAGATACAAAAGTTACCTTCTAAAGAGGATTGTACTCGAGGTAACTCGGAGGAGGATGTAGCACTAGAACAACAAACCAGATATCCACAAGGAGTCTTGGCAGGTTGGACGAGAGAAGACACCAAGGCAGACCCAGTGGTACTCGAATGAGCACGAGAGGGAGTTGAATCCTCTACCACTCCCCCACTAAGATTTTGTGGGACCAAAATCCTCCTAAGTAGGGGAGGTATGATCCATAGGGATCCAGAAAAACACACCATTTCATCAGTTCCATCAACACCAAGAAGGAGAAATAAGAAAAGTGAGAAAAAATGAGGTAAACAGAGGTTTTGGATAGAACCACTGCACTATGTTAGTAGTGGTTTTAGAACCACCAGATGTGGCAGAACCGCCATCCTATCAGTGGTTTAGAACTGTTGCCCAGCCAGGGTGGTGGTCCTGAGACCGATCGGTCTACACAGGGCGGCGGTCCTGACACTTTTGAATAGAAAAGAAGAATGAAATGTGAGTGGACGCATTCTTGAAGCGCCCAGCCGTGTCTCTTCCCTTCCATGCCCTTTCACATCCTCCAGTGCATGGGAGGACATGGGAAGCCTATAAATACATGAAAGGAGCAAGAGAATAAACATTCGAAGATCCAGAGAGATCAAGAAGCAGAGTTTAATGAGAGCAGTGAGCAAGATCTTCAGTGCTGGAATGGAATTATAGGAGCAAGGTGTAGAAACAGAGCAAACAAGTAATTGGAGAGAAGGTTTACACTATGTTGCTTCTTTTCATACTTATTGTAATTTGTAATTGTCTATGTTAGACCAATAAAAGTGGGAAGAAAGAGTTGTTTCCCTTCCCGACTGGTTTTCCTCCTTGGAGGTTTCCAGGATAAAATTTGTTGGTGTTGAAGTTTGAATTATTTCCTTCTCTGCAATTTCCTTTCTATAGTCACTAGATAATCAGTCACGAAGCTCTAATTTTTAAGCAATTCTATCATTTTCCAAAGTTGAAAGTAGAGCAACATAGTTGTGTGATTCGTAGAGTTTCAAAGTAGAAGTTTACGGATCAAAATGCCCCCAAGATAATGCAATATGTTGTGGATGGGTGGAATGGAATGTAAGATGGAATGATAGGAGCCACATGCCCCCTGAATGAATGAAAGGATGTATGTAATGAGGTTCATTTTGGGTTTTCCCCCTTAGTAGTCAAGAATGAACCATAAAAGAGAGTCCATTGTCATCGGGAAATGGTTGAGTAGTGTGTGTTGTGTCTAATCGCGTTGTGATGATTATGTAAGTGTAGTGATGAGATGCAAATTAGCGACGATTTGTGCATGAAACCTTATAGCTGAAGCATATATCATGACCAAGATGAACATGATAGAGTGATGATTTAGCCTAAAGTGTATATCATGATAAGATGAATGTAGGGAGTGATGATTTAGCCTAAAAGCATATATCACTACAAGATGAAATGAAGGAGTGGTGATGTAACATTAAGGTGTATACCACTGTGAAATGACTAGACCTAGGTGAAAATGTTAGCATGATGAAAGTGTATGTCACTATCCTAGGATTGTCGCATGTGTGATGATGATAAGGTCCATTTGATTTTTAAAACCCTCGACAGTCAAGTATGGACCAAGGAACTAAAGTGCGTCATTGGGTAGTGAGTGTAGTACGTAGAAGACAATGTAGTATATGTAACGATAAAATATGACCATGTGATGAAGAGAATATGTAAAAAACATGGTTTGTAGAAGGCAATGCTTGATGTGTAGAATGTGTATAGTGTAATGTATAGAGTGTCATGTAATATATGTAGTATGTAGGATGATGTAATGCTAGACTCATATGTGATGACCAACTAGGATAGTAATGTAAAAGAATTCATGGCATGGAGATGCACAATGTAGAATAAGTGTAGAGTGTATAATGTAAGACAAATGATGCAAGATGTGGTGTAGAGACATGATGTATAGATATGCAATGCCACATGTGTGGATAATGCGCTAATAGTGTAAACTATGTTATGTAATGTGTAGGATGAATATAATTATGACATATGTATGGTGTATGACTAGTATGATGTATGACGTGTAATGTATGAATAGCATGTGGTGCATAAGACCTATAGTGTAGTGTGTGGGGTTTCATGTAGTAATAACCCATTGACAAGTCAAGTGTGAACCGAAGCACAAGAGTGTCGTCATTAGGTAGTGAAAACGTTGGAATGTACGATGAATATGCCTAATGTGAGAAGATATGAATGTATAAGAATGTAAAGATGATTAGATTGCTAACTATGATAAGACAAAGTGGGAGGGAGTGTGAAGTGCTATGTCCCCCAAGTGTAGGATAGAAAAGATGACTATGTGCCTCTATCAAGAAGATCATCGTTGTCATGATCAAAACCTACTGGAGCAACATCAAAAACCTGATAAGTTATAAAGTGAGGAGGGTCATACAGGGACCCATTGCGGTAGAGTGTGTACAACATTCATTGCATATTCTTCATCAGTAAAGGTGATCGGTGGACAACTGTGAGCATGCCAATGAGAGATATTTGGAGTGTAAGTAGGAGAAGAATCATTATGAATAGAGGCATATTGCCAAAAGGCATAGGAAATGTGAGCAAAGAGTGATGAGACATATATTGTACTACCAATATAGTCAAGCCAATATTGTCCAAGTGTGAGTGGAGAGTCACGAGGGGTGTGCACAACAAAATACCGTCAAATGAAAGACATAGCAAGCCATAAGCTACTGTAATGTGAAAATATCCATGATAAAGATGTGGGAATATAGTAAGATGTCATTGAGCATCATGTCAAACCTAACCAAACTATCACGTGTACAAATAGTGTCTAAGAAAGTAGAATCGATAGGGATGTGTTTCCAAAAGGACCTGTTGATGAATAGTGTGCATGTAAAAGGAGGCAATGGAGTCTGTAACCCATGGAGGAGAAGATGAAATAGTGTCTACACTATTTACAGACC
The DNA here is from genome assembly GCA_019776745.2 of Taxus chinensis. Classification (NCBI taxonomy): domain Eukaryota; kingdom Viridiplantae; phylum Streptophyta; class Pinopsida; order Cupressales; family Taxaceae; genus Taxus; species Taxus chinensis. The sequence continues at coordinate 881,828,161 of CM034147.1, forward strand.
CTCTGGTATAGTACCATAACATTAGTAGAGGGAGGGGTCTTAAACCTATATTCACCTGGGCCATTGACCACAAAGGTTTCTTCAAAATAAGAGTCATCTATGCACCTAGAGAGTAAAATCAAGTTGTCCTAATGCTTCATCCATAAGTTTGATAGCATCAACTTCGTCATCAGAATCCTCAGAATCATCAGTGTGAACATCATCATGTTGTATAACACTATCAAGTATGTTGGTAGGTGGCATCGTAGATGGAGTAGTAATAGAGGGTGCTACGATAGGTGGAGAAGGGACATTAATAGGAGTTGATACCGTAGGTGAAATAATAGTTGTAGTGTGAGTAGAGATATCTGGAGCATTGAGAGTGGTAGGAGGAGATTGTGAAGCGCTATATTGACCAATGTCATATGTGTCAAGATGTTATATGGAATATGTTGTGAAGGTGGTATGGGCATAAAAGTAATGGGATCTATGTGACCATATTTGAATGGCTCTGGATCGACGGTGATGGTATGTTCATAGCCATCATGCAAGAACTTGACACATTGGTGAATAGTAGATGGAACCACGTGCATTGCATGTGAATCCAAGGCCTACCTAACAAGAGATTAAACTGAAAGGAGGCATCGATAACATAGAACTCAGTGAGAATAATCTTAGGCCCAACACGAATATGTAATGAGATAGTCCCTAGGCATGTGTGAGTGGTAGAATCATAACCTCGAATGAGGGTAGAATTCTTAGAAATTAAATTATCGTTAATACCCAATTGCTTTAAAAGAGAGTGAGTGCATAAATTGATAGCTAATCCATTATCAATGAGGACTCTTTTAATGTAAGTAGTGCTAATAATGAATAGTAATGAGCAAAGGAGCACATAGATTGCTTTTAGCAAAAGGTGACAAATCCTCATCAGTGAAAGATATAACATGTGGTAAATTACGAAGATATTGTATGAGATGTGCAAAGGCCACTGACGGAATTATCAGTTTTCAATATGAATGGCATGAAGGGAAGCTTCTAGCGTGTTATAAAAATCTGGTGCATTACGCAATAAGTCATAAAGAGAGATCTTAGCATGGGCGTATTTTTAAGTTGTTCAATGATGTCATAGCCCTTAGAATTAGTTGAGAGGAGTTTCCAGAGTAATGGGTGGAGGAATAGATGAGGGTGGAGTTGTAGGTGGATTAAGATGAGTATGAATGAGTAGTAACTACATTAATGGATGAATCAGCCCTAGGTGTGACAAAATTGAGGAGGATGTTGGGTGTGCACATGCATGAAATCAACAACAGTAGTAACTATGCCTGAGACCTTAGTTGGTGCAAAGGTAGGATAAGAAGATTGAGCCATAACTTGATAAGGAGATGACATGGTTAAAAGGAAGTGTTGAAACGGTGGGGTTCACCAAAATGATTAACTAAAAATGTGAACTTATATGATAGTTAATATAATATAGAACAACATGTAAATATAGTAAATAAATGTAGTAAACAACTATAGAAAAGTGACCCAAACAACTAAGCTAATGGAAATGCTAAACCCTAATATGTACTAAGAGAGAGGAAGTGAACTCAACTGATAAGAGGAGCTCGTTGGACTGTGTCACAAAAATGATAAACAAGAATAATTAGAAGTAGGAACTATAGTGTGCAGAGGTCCTAGAAAAGGATAGATGTAGACTAATTGATTTCAACGGACTGGGGTGCCTAGAGAAGGACTGAGGGCACCTATGGGCGCTCTAGTCTGCAGAATGGGCACCTCTGGTCTGTGTAAAAGGTCCAAAAATAAGTTTCATAGGTTCTGTATAGTGGTTAAAAACCCTCGTTGTGTGTTGCATCAGATTTCATTGCACTGTGCCAGGTGTCACCAATAATCCAAGATGAAAGAAAGACTTGCAAAAGACCAGAAGAAGTATCAAAACCATTAAAAAAGTAGAATGCATATGAATAGGTCGGACTGAACCTCAACTGCCACAATAGTGGACTTACTAACTGAAGCATTGCACTACATTCTAGACCCAAATGTAGTTCTTGTGTGTGTGTGAATCATGTGCCCTAGGTGACTCTTGTGTCAGTCACACTTTGTGAAGTAGCGAGTCAATAACTAGATGTAAAAAATGTAGTAGAATGGTGGATGGAATAGAATAGAATCCCCTCCTATTCTTGTGTGATGCAGATTAACTAGCCTTTTCCCTTGTGATGGAGCTAAGTGAATGCAAATGATCTCCAAATGCCTTAGATGGATGCAACCCTAGGTGGATGATAGTAGTGACTAGTGTTTGGTCCCTCATTATGGTCTCATAACTTTATATTTATAGGGTTCTCTTGATCTAATTTCGTAATTAACCCTGAAATGGTCTGACCACCAAAAAGATCTGAAACGGCTAGAAAGTGCCCAAAAAAAGTGGTGGGAAAGTTAAAAAAGGATTAGGGCGCCCATAGTGGGACTAGGGCACCCCATGGGTGCCCCAGTCAAAGCTAAAATAATAAAGTGTATAAAATAGACTGGGCATATATGTGGTGCAAGAGGTCAGGAATGATGAAAGAAAATAAATGTAAGAATGACCAAAAGATGGGGGTTAATTAATACTTTCTTCACTTAAAAACCTTCTAAATAGTAGTATGAGACCGGGACTAAATAGTGTCTAAAGTGCATGCTTTTGTGTCTATAGTGTGTACACTCTTGTATCTTTTAGAAAAATAGTCGATTTTTTGTTTTTTTTAGTGCGTGCAGAATGGAATTTAGACTATACCACCAATTTTTTTGAAATTCAGATGAAAAAAACATAAATTGTGCACCAAAATGTATGCATAGGTTTTCGCAAGAAAAGAAGGCATTAGTAAAATAAATTATGGATAGAAATCCTTAAACTAATCAGATTTTAGAAAGAAGTATATCGTCACCAAGGTAAAACCTAGCTTGATATCGTCGTATATAATTTTTGGAATATTATGTTATAACGTATGATATATCGGGGTGTACACATGATATTTTGATGTTTTTCTATAAAACATAGATTTATTCATGGATTACATAGTCCAAACCTTAGGTTTGGATATCCAAGGGAAATCCAAGCATATGGATTGGGAATTTCAAACCTATAGAAGTTAAAACACACTCGTGTTATAACATGAGCATGTTATAACATACTCACATTATAATGCGCTCACGTTGTAACGTGCCCACATTATAATACGAGTGAATTCTTATTTGCAATGTTGTATATGTGCATCTGGGAGGGATATATTTACAAAAATAATTATTTAAGTATAATTTTAATAAATAATTAAGTATAAAAATAAATTTAATAAATGAAAAATTAATTCTTTTACTTTAAATTATTTTAGTAATTATAAGAAATTAGGGTCACTCTGCACCTTATGGAACTAGTCTCACAACTCCATGAGTCATTGTTTAGGAAATAGATTTTTATAATCTAAATTGGTCAGTACATAGGTATTTTTTAGGATTTCAACATTCATCATAAATATTTTAGGGTTTAAATTATATAATAGATGTCTGTTTTGGGGAAAAATGTATTCATTTTTTTTAGGTTTTAGGGCCTTTTGAATTGTTTATTGACATTTGTAGGAGTGTTAGATGTGTCAAAATTAGAATTTATAAATATCACAACTCCCAAAGGTAGCGATAATTGATTAAATATATGGAATCATGAATTTTCACATGATCATGGAGTTGAATCCCTAATTTCATATTAGAATATGGTATAATCATACTATGGATGACTATGTACTTTACAAGCTTAGGGAATGCATATTTAAGAAGACCACTCAAATGATCCTCACAATCAACAATGCAAGGGAATGACCTCGGTTCTCATGTTGGCATGTATATAATCCTTTAATAGTTATAATATAGATTAACAAGTAAGGTGTGGGAAAGAAACTGATCTATCTTAGGACCCCATAATATTTTCATTTACTTTATAGAAGAATATGAAGTAACTTGAAGAGTTAGAATCTAAAAGAGTGCATCACATCGATATATTTATAATAACCAAAAAAACGTTAGGGTAGAAGTAGGTGAAAATGTGCAAAATCTAACACACATTCGTTTACTTTCTATGGAGAAAGAAACTCAGGAATTTCATTAAGATTTATGCTAAATAAATTAGTTTCAATATCACCCTAGTGTAGGAGTAGGAAGGTTGATTCAAGTGCCACATACTTCATAATAAATCAAATCTACATCAACATTATTTGAAATTCTTTTGAGATATCCTTTTGTGTTGTTGCCAAGACACCATTGAAATAAATTCATATATGGACAAGAAACCAATGAAATAATTTTGTGCATTGCAAAAATGAAATTTGGTGAAATTGATAAGAGGGTGTTGTCATGAAAAATTGAAACTTTGATCATGAACACTAAATGCACAGTTGAATATTTCACTTCTTGGTCACTGGTGCATCCTTCCTCTAGCAAGCATGCCTCAATACCAATCTCAACCTATCTCAAAATAAATTCTTAACAAGTTTTTTAAGTTTAATTTAATGTGCAAGGATGATTGAATATGATGATTGATGAGTTCAGTGTGACTTGATGGAAAATGACTTCCTCTGGAGGGCTAAAAAGGCCATTCTGGAGCTAATCAAACACCCTTTAGGAGATTTCAAGAAATATATTAAGAATATGAAGGTGATTTTTGAGAATGTTGGAAGTTTTGGAGGTAATTTAGGAATATTTAGGAAATGTTTCCTCATTCAAGGACAATCTACTCAATAACAGGTTTTCTAGGTGCAGGGAACAAACACTCTAATGGTGAAATTTGATTTCTCCAGATGATTTTAGGATATCCGTAAGGAATTAGGAGGGAAAAAATAGGAAATATAAATATATTTGAATCCTCTACATGTTTGTAACATCCATATTTATCTAAGACTTGAAGGTTTCATGAATAATTTCAAAATAGCACAGCTGCCCCTTTTGGTTCTAGACAAAAATGGGCCTAAATTTGCAAGCTATAGAGAGATGGTCACCACATGGTGATAGGTGAATATTTTCAAATGTTGATAAGTACCTCTTAGAAAGGGTATTGTCATAAATAGACCAATGTTTACCATAGGTGAGGATCTAATGAGGATGGGGCCAATTTTTGTGAGTTAAAAACACCTTCCTAACACCCCAAGTTGTGCTTTTGAGTGACACAACTTCTAAGATGAAAAATTAGTAAAAATGACCTACCATGAGTTGGAAGCATGTTTATAAAACCTTAAGTGATGAATTAGGTGTTTAAAAACACTGTTATGAGATATGCATTGTGATGGTGACTAAGATAAAATGGAAATATGGTAGTCTATGATAGTTTTAATCTAGATGTTATGTAAAACAGTAAATGACAACTAAATAAATAAAATTAATTACCCAAAAAATTAAGTAGATAAAATAAAAAAAACCCTAAATGCATAAAGAGGGTTAAAAATAACTTAGTTGATTCGATGAATATTTGGGACTATGTCGCAGAAGAAACCAGATGCACACAATTCAGAGGCAACCACACAAGAGCTATAGAAGATGTAGAACTGAACTATCTAGCTAGACTGGGGTTTCTAGAGAGGGATGATGGTTCCTGGGGTTCCATAGTATGATTTTTAGGCACCCTGGTCTCTGTAAGAGTTCTAGAAAACAAACTTGCAAGGTCATTAGATTATCTGAGTTCTTTGATGCCTCTCACGCGTGTGTCATTGTATTGTACCAGATATCACTGATAATTAGTGATGAAGAAGAGACCTCTTATGAATTTTGATGTAGATGAACCAACCATTGTTCCAAATAGATATTTTGATGATGCCAACCTTAGTGGTTGTAGTAGTGTTTGGTCCCTGATGAGCAGATGGATGCAAATAGATATTTTGATGTATCCTCAACCTTAGGTGGTTGTAGTAGTGTTTGGGTCCCTCATTATGGCCTCATATCTTTATATTTTATATGATTCTCTTGTTATAATTTCATAATTAACCTAGACACGGAAAACCACTAAAAATATGGAAAGCTCAAACATATAGAAAGTTCCCAAAATATGGAGGTAAAGTAGGAAAAGGATCAGGGTACCCTGAATGAGACCAAAGCACTTAGGGCACCCCCAGTACTGACCTAGAGACCCCAGTCAGTGGTAGAATGATGTAAAATGACAAAAATGATTGGGAGAGTACATGTTGAAGGTTTGCAGTGAATAAAAAAAGAAAAGAAAAATGGCCAAAGGATATGGGTTAATTAGTACTTTCTTCACTCAAAAATCATATGAATAGTAGTATGAGATCGGGACTAAATAATACCTAAAAATCTTGATTTTGTGTCTACATTTTCCCCACTTTATGTTGGTGAGAAAAATGCTTGGTAACATAAATTAAATAGACAGGTATACCTGATTTCCATGTAGAGTGATGTAGAAAGCATTCTCCAAAGGACCCATAGACAAAGCGTGGAGTGACAAAAAGATGGAGCATGGAGACTAAAGATGTAAAAGGAGAAAAAAGTGATGAGAGTGAACTTAGGACAGAGATGCGTGTGTATAGCTGCCAATGTGTGTGATGTACCTGCATGTTAGTATGAGGTGTGTGTTGCCACAAAATGTTGTTTTTGATGTTGTTGTTGTTTACTACTTGCTTCTCATATGGAATGAATTGTAAAGGAGAAGATGATCAAGTAGTCAAATACGCACGTATATGTGTAAAAATCCAATGTATATAGTAAAAAGAATGAAAATGAAAAAGAAAAAATAAAATGTGCACTTGATCGATGTCGAGAAAAAGGGTGAGGAAAAGGATCCTATAAATTTCAGTGAAGTGTAATTTTTTTGGGCGATCTCATGCCACTGGCCAAAGAAGTGTAGGGATAAAGTTGCGTTATTATTCAACCTATAACTACTTCCTGAGAGTAATGAAGTTATCTCTATACTATCTAGTTTTTTGGGTGATCCAGTGCCATGACAGTTTAGAGAGGAAGGTTTGTTTTATCCTCTAACCTTTAAATGCTCCCGCATGTGCTAAGGACACCCTATCCTATAAATTTTTTATGTATGGGATTCGTAGACCGCTCTGAACCCACTTGATGTATAACACATAATGTAAAGGACAAAAAATTTAATTGTACCGGTATAAAGTGTTTTATACTGTGTAAACCCCAAAGGATGGCACCCTCTTTGGGGGCACATGCGACATCACTGATAGGAGAAAGCGTCCCCAAAAGAGGACTGACCACATAAATTGTTCTCTGTAGGGGGGAGGGAATGCGATTGGTAGAAAGAAAGGTGCACGCAAACAAGTGGCTAGAAACAAGTGTTAGTATGAACAAACATGTATGTAGAAGATAAGTGTAAGCTACACAAACAAATGTATAAGATAGAAAGTAAGTAAACATGCAAGAATCTAATTAGATACCATGAAAATTGGGTTGCAAACATGGGACATCACTCATGATGTTGCAAGACACTCAAGGCTTTATAATAGTGGCCACATACAAAAAAAAATTGCACACCAAGAAAAGGGAAAGGCCCACATATAATAGAAAATACAAATAAGCAAGAATAAACAATGTAGTGTACAAGGATAGAAGTAAATGGCCCTGTAAAATAAGTGTTGCACATGAAACACCCATCAGAATACTGGAAAGATAATGTGTATGTAAAAATATTTTATAACCAAGAGAGTAATGTGTTAACTACCAAATGAAACAATAACACCTGTAATATATGTATGTGGATGCCCCCCAGTAATCGGTGTGTAACTGGTAGTAGCCAAACATCCCTATTGTGTGTAAGAGACATGTATCTATGATCACAACTAAAAAAGGACGTGAATGTGTATGTGTGTATAGTAAAGATAATGACATATAAGAAACTTATCTATCATGTGTAATAAGCAAACATGTACAAAGAAAAATGTGAGCAAGAGTAAAAATAACCAAGATATGCAAATGACATGGATGCATGGAATGGAAGGCAGTACAGATGATAGGGATCATGTTCCCCCTGAGTGAATGGAAATATATGCAGTGAGGTTCATTTTTTTTCTCCCTCATTAGTCAATAATGAACTGTAAATGAGAGTGTGTTATTAAGAAATGGTAAAAATGTGTGTTGTGTGTAGCGCACTGTGATGAATATGTATGTGTGTTGATGATATGAAACTTAGATATGAGTGTGTGTGACCCTATATTTGAAGTGTATATCATGATAAGATGGGTGTGTGAGTGGTGATTTATTCTAAAGCGTATATCATTACAAGATAAATAGCAGGAGTGGTGATGTATCCTAAGACATATGTCACTAATCCTAGGAATTTCGCATGATAGATGGATGAATGATGATCGTGTGAGCATGATAAGGTCCATTTGATTTGTAAACCCTTGATAGTCGAGTATAAACCAAGGAACCAGAGTGATTCAAAGGGTAGTAAGTGCAGTGCATAGAAGAATATGTAGTGTGTGTAATGATGAGAGACGACCATGTGATGTCTAGAATATTTAGTGGAAAAATGTATAAGATGCAATGCAAGATGTGTAGATAGAATAAAAGTGTAAAGTACATGCTATGTAGTATGTAAAATGAGGAGTGTGTGATGTTGGAATTATAGACAATAGGAATGTGACACATGTATGATGAATACTAATATCATGTATGATGTATCTGGATGTGCAAATGCTGAAATGATGTAGACTAAATGTAGAGTGTATGATGTAATATGTAGGACATATGATGAAATATGCGTGAAGAGATGCAATGTGTAACACCTATTATGCAGTGTGTGGGGTTCATATATAGTATGCCCTAAATAGTCAAGTTTAAACTGAAGCACAAGATTAGAAAGAATCTTAAGAGATATGAACCATTTGTGAGATCGAGATGACTACGATAACCACTCATGACGATCATTTCTCATCATGCTCATGATGATCATTCTCTTGATGAATTGAATTTCAATGAGGTTCTTGATTTTTTAGATCTTTCACATACCTCATCATTTTCCTGATGGCACCCTTTTGTCTAGGTGAATTTCTATTACACACATTGACACCCTAATATGTTCCTTGTCACACTCCGATCCACATGATTTCCCTTAATAAAAATGGATTTAATAAAGATGACTCCCTTTTTCCACAATTAGGATGAGGTCCCTCTTTTCCCCTTTGTACCATGGGGACACCCAGGTGTCCACAGTGTAACTTGGGTAGGAGAATGAGGTCAAAATTTCATTTCCCTTATGTCCCCCTTTATCTTAGAGGGAGCAGAGGGGATGAAATAGTTTCTATAGTGTGATTTCCTAATTTTTAAAGCTAGATTTTCCTTGGATGTTCATTTTTAGACACCGAACTTAATATTTTTCCGCAGGAGCTTAGGAAAATGGTTTAGGGTCAAATATTATATGATTTTGAATCAAAATGGATCATCTTGAAATTTAAAGGATAATTCAAGATTTCTGGTGCCTACTTGTTTTCCTCCTAACTACTTAATGAGCTCCCAGAATCAGCTAGATAAGTCAAGGTTCATAATTTTCCTTGTCATTCCTTACACATGAAAACCTATTGTTGAAAATATTGTCCCTTAATGGTCATAAACTTTCCTAAATATTCCTAAACTTACTTCCATACACCTCAAATGCTCTCAAATAACACCTTTGGATACTTAAAGAACTTTTCTTAACCCTCTGAGAAGATGCACACAAGCTCCAAAATGGCAAAAATTGGCCTTTTTAGGCTTGTCGAAGAATTAGTATTTTAATGCACTTAAATGAATGGAATAATGGACCTTGTTACACCTTTTTACAAACTTATACATGTTTACCCAATGTAATAGGAATACCTTTAAGGAAAAGGTGATTATGATACAGGAGGCAGGTTGGCCCATAGAGGGATTCATGAAGATTTGGGAGAAATATTTCACATTGTGGCTTGGTTTTCATGGTTTAAGTTTTTCATTTTTTGGTTAATCAAATCACATAAAAACATTTCCATATTAATATCATCCTCTTATCCTTCCTAGATTCAAAATCCTCCTTAAATGGAATCAAGATTTAGGATGCTCATACACTTCTTTCTCATATCCTTCTAATGAGAATAAGCGATTTCTTAATCCTTCACACATGATGGTCATGGATGCCTTAGTATCCTAACTAAATAATTTTTATTTGTTTCTCAAAGAGGTTTTGACACAATGGTAGAGTCAGGATATAATGATCATCAATTCACTCCTTGAGCCTCACATTTCAGCTTTGAACATGATGGTGTCTTCTTAATATCACAATTCACCTCCTTGACCAAGATGTCACATGAGTGGAAGCATGTTTATGATGTTTGTACACCCTCTTTCTCAATTTCTCCTCATATAGATATGTTTCCTCCTCATGATATAAGGATTGATCCATGAATGAAACTTGGAGGAATTTACGAGAATGAATTCCATATTCTTGACCTTCACAATGTACTGAAATACTACAAATTCCACCTCCTTGACTTGTAAGATGTGAGTTCATTACCAAGCATTGATTAAGTATTTATAAACACTCTCATAAAATATGCATTGTTTCTGAGCCTAAGATGATTTCCACCATCACTCATGGTGATCATATCTTATCATGATCCTTATGACCATTCCCTTGGTGACTTGAATCTCGATGAAGCTCTTGATGTTTTTGATCCTTCACAGACCTCATGATTTTTTATTGCACCCATCCTCATGTTGTTTCACTAACCTCATGATGACCATTCCCTTGATTATTTAAATTGATAAAATACTTACATATGTGTTTTGATTTATTATTTGTTATAAGGAATTGCATGAGTCCATATATTCAAGCAATTCTTGCTACCTTGGGGAGTTGTGAGTTTTATAAAATATATTTTTCACACATCTAAAACTCCTATAAATGTCAATAAACAATCAAGAAGACCCCAAAAAATAACCAATGACTATATTATTTCACAAAGATAGATATTGATTTTAGAATTTAAACCCTAAAAGATTTAGGCTGAATGCTGAAATCTTGAAAAATACCTATGTACTGACCATATTAGAATATGAAAATCCATCTTCTAAACCGTTGACTTATGGAGCTGTGAGACTAGTTTCCATAAGGTGAAAAGTGACCCTAATTTCTTATATTTATCTAAAATAAATTTAAAGTATAGATTATTTCTTATACTTAAACCATTTATTTTAGTAAATATATCCCTCCTAGAAGCACATATACCACATAAAAAACATGAACACAAGCGTGTTATAACATGCTTACGTTTTAGGCTTGTTAATTAACAATCCTAATAATTCGTAATGCACTCGCGCTTTCACAAAACATGCTCATGTTTCGCTTCAAATAAAAAATTTGGCCGCTTTTTGGTTCCCCATCTCTGTGCACTTGGTTACCTACATATGTTAAGGAAGCCAAACATGGCTCAACAAAATTCAAAATTTTAAAATAGGCAAAATGGAGGGAAACCTCCTTATTTAAATTCTTGATCACTAGAGTCTAGAAGGAATTCATGACTAACTCTTTGACAACTTTAAGGACCTAGAAAAACCAAAAATTGACTATTACATGTCTAAACTATCCCTTGTAGTGATGCCCCTGCATTAGTTAGTATTTGATTATTGTTTTGTGAGATTTTGGTTGTTAAGTTAAAACTCATGTTAATAGGTTGTGGAGAGATTTAAGGAGTGAAATTTTAGAGAAACCTCCTAAATTTTAGGATTTGTATCCTTATATATTTGTATCTCTATGAATAAATATTATTATGTTTATATGAATATATTATGTATGTAAAAGATAAGGAGCTCAATACAGACACGGTAAAAGATAAGTTTCTTATCCCTGTCATTAGTGATTTGTTAAATGAGTTACATGATGTTGTTTATTTTACAAAATTATGTCTTCAATTAAGGTATCATCAAATTAGAATTCAATATGATATTATTGATAAAACAACAATTAGGATACATGAGGGCCACTACAAAATTTTAAGGTAAATACAATTTTTTAAATAGGGCCTAAAAGAGAATTCTCGTCCAACGATTTACTTCCGTCAACAATCTACTCATTCTACCCATACATATCAACATTTGTCTATGTTGGTCTTTGATGAAAAAAAGTTACGAATAGTAGGATATTATTCAGTGGGGGATGGTATTCTAATTGTTGTATTTGGGGTAGCTGTATTTAATCATTACCCTTACTCATGTGAGACTACGGTTTTAATCCTTCATGCATTTTTTGTCTACTAAGCCATGATATATTGTGCATTGGTTTAGATTATGTTTTAAACCATTTTTCTTCAGGATGTGGGAAATCCTTAGGGGAGAGGGGCTAGTAGTGGTACACACTAAGTTAAGGGGTCCACAAAATTAATTGTTTATCATATGATATTGTGATTTTTCACTAATATGTAGTTTGGATTTGTGTTAGCTTATATTTTTTGTTTGGAATGTTCAATAGGAGGGAAATCCCCATTTTGAATTGATTTAAAATAATAAATTTGAGTTACACTACAACCATGGTAGAAACCAATACTTCAATATGGGTGAATATTCTTGAAAATTGAATTTTTTATACTTGTACATGGGTGAGAGGTCTTACATGTCATGATGTGATTGGCTACTCTACATAATTATTATGTCAAAAATAAATAACTATTAGATAATACTATGACAACTATTGGGTATTGTGTGATCAATAGTCATGTCAACTATTAGACCATGTTCACCTATTGGCCCCTCTCCCCTATATTTGTATAGAGTTTGGATTTCGTCACCACATCCTTTACCATCCTTGGGCTCCTTCCAACCTACATTATTCGTGTGCGTTTCCCACATGGATGAAGTACAAAGTCTACGCCTACTCATTCATAGACGTGAAGGAGTGATTTTATGACTTCAAATAAAAACAAATGGGGTGGTGTGTATATTGAAGAATTAATAATCTAAAGTGAGAATTCATGCATGTTATTAGAGACGTCATTAAGATAAAAAGGGTGTATGGATCTTCAGAGTCTATTAGTTGAGTATTATTTTTGTTATTTTGTGTCATATTTTGATTCCAATTAGGGGTTATTTAATAGTTAATGTATTTAGAATTAAGTCAATAAAGTGTTTATTATTGTCAAAAATCAAAAGTTTTGTTTTTTTTTAATAATTTCACGAGTCATTAAAAGTGTTTTTTTTATTATAGGTAAAAGCGGGTCAAGGGGCACTACCTCGTACAATAAGGAGAAAAATATATAACAATGAGGAAAGAAAGAAGCAACCTCTACCAACATCACCAAAAATCAAGGACAACACAACAAATAGTACAAACTAACAGCATAAACACAAAACCAAAATTTCATCCCTTTGAACCCTTCCCATGGGATTGAAGGTGCATCTTAAGGGATTCAATGTTCCCTTTCTTTCTTCTGTGCACCGGTAAGCTTGTGGAGTCCCAGCCTCACAACTCTCCTCTACCTTTTTAGACAAAGGGGGAACCTCCACCTCCACTGAAGCTAGTTCCTCATTTGTAGATCCATCTTCAGACACACAATTAGAATGATTGCTAACAACCAATAGACTTGGATATGCATTCTTCCACCAAGAAGTGTGTCTACTTGCATGTTTCTTCCCATTAATGCAATCCACATCTAGATGTCCAAGTGAAAAGTAGGTTCTGCATCTAAAGGGGAAACCTTCATAATCCAATTTTTGAGTACAAATTCGATCCTCCACCATAAGATCAACAGAGGCAAGAAAATCTGTTGAGGTGTTCATATAAAATAAAATGCGAGCATACATAGTATACTCATACAAAGTCATTTTTGTGTCAATAGCCACAATTTTACCCAGAGCATTACCAATGGTGATTAAACATTTCTCATCCCAGAACTGTAGGGGAAGATATGGCAGACGAACCTAGACAAGTCTGATTTGGAAAGATTTAGTGACTGGATTAAACAAGGGGAACCATGGCTTCATGAGTAGAAAGTGGGATTGGAAGTCCCACAATATATAAAAAATTAAGTCTCTATCAAAGGTAATATCAAAGACAACAATGAAAAAACCTCTAGTACATTGTTTATTTTTTGTATGCCTTGTACATTGTTTGTAATAGTTTTGTTGATGTTTATTGTTTATATTACAAGGTTTCAAATGAGTTTGTTTTGATCATCTTGTGTCAATAGTCATTTTAAGTCATCATAAATATCATCATGTCATTTTGTTATTGTCAAAATTTGTGGAAAAAAATTTGCCTTATGAATGCATTTTTAGTTGAAACTGATGCCCGGGAAATAAATCATTTCATATTGTGGGGTGAATAATAAACAATGTGGAAATCATTTAGCATCATGATCACATTCCGCTAAGTTAACAACATCACACTAGAGGATGGATGTATAAGAGGCTGGAGGACAAGTAACCTCCTCTTGTCAATCACCAATAGTGGGGCCGCACGAAGTTCTGGTGGAATTTTTCGGTTACATGTGTTTATTTCCCATTCTGCTATAGTGTGCTTAATTTTCAGAGTGCTTGTATTTGTTTGTATTCAATTTGTAGTATGTCCCTATGTTCATATTTGTAATAAGTGAGAAAAATATCCTATTGTATCCCCCAAGGAAGAGATGTTGTAGAAATATGAAAGCACGAGGATAAAACAACATCATGATACTTAAGGAGGATGAATTGGGGGTTCATACCTAGGTTTGTGGTCAACCTTTTTAAAACCATTAGAGGTTGTAAAAATGGTTGATGCTTGAGTTTCCACACTAACTAGGTCATATTTGTTCCCTATTGTGAATGGTTAAAAAGTGAATGGTTCATGTTTGTGGCTCCCACACTGGTTGAATCAAACTATTTCCCAACAGGGCATGGTAGATAAGAAGTTGATGTGTTCCTTATCTACCTTCATTTATGAGTTGTGTACCAAGGTCATGAGCATGCATGGGTTGCAAGTTGTAGAAGGAAGTGCAATTGTTTTTCTCCCATATTTGCACTGGGGGATGTTACAAATATTTTGATTAGTGCTCATATTATTATTACTTGTGTGCATTTAATATTTGTAATGTTAGTAATTATGGAGCTGTAAAAAGTAATTACTAATATTTTTTTATATGAGTTATTAAATACAACTCAAATAATGTAATAGTTAGTATTTGATTATTGTTTTGTGAGATTCTGGTTGTTAAACCAAAAATTGACGTTTATAGGTTGTGGAGAGATTTGTGGAGTGAAATGTTAGAGAAATCTCCTAAATTATAGGAGTTGTATCCCTATATATTTGTATCTCTGTAAATGAGTATTATTATGAAGAATATTATTATGTTTGTATGAAAATATTATGTATGTAAAAGATAAGCAGCTTAATATATACACGGTAAAAGATAAGTTTCTTATTCGTGTCATTAGTGATGATTTGCTAAATGAGTTACATGGTGTTGTATATTTTACAAAAGTGGGTCTTTAATCATAGTATCATCAAATTAAAATTCAATATGATAATAGTCATAAAACAACAATTAGGATACATGAGGGCCACTACAATTTTTTACTGATGTCTTTGGGCCCTACAAATGCGCTATCTACATTCTAGCGTTTGATGAATTCTATCTTTTGACCATTTATGTGAAAGTTTTTTCAATTTTACTTTGATGATATCTTAATCTACAAAAAACATGGGAGGAACACTCACATCATGTAAATAAAGTTTTAGAAATAGTTAAACACCAATGCCTTTATGCCTAGCCCTCCAAGTGTGTTTTTAGAGTCAAGAAGTCAATATAATTGGGCCATATACATGATGAATTGGAAGGTATTCAAAACCCTTAAACACCTCAGGGGATTCTTAGGGATTATGAGTTACTATCACAAATTTATGAAGAATTATGGCAGTATTTCAGCACCACTCATAACTTTATTAAAAAAAGACTCCTTTTGTTGGAATGAGGAAGTAATACAATAATTAGAGAGACTAAAAAAGGCCATGTGTACCACTCCAATTCTTTCTACCCCATATTTCTCCAAAATCTTCATTGTCGAATGTGACACTTGATAGCATAATATAGGTGTAGTAAGTTCATCTACAAGAGGGTTGGCACATTACATTTGAAATTCATAAACTTTAAGATAAAAATATGTTAAAACTCACATATGAGAAGGAAATGATAGTTATTCCTCATACATTCAAATTATGAAGATCATATATTGTGGGTCATCACTTTAAGGTGAAGACAAATCATGATTGTCTGAAATAATTCCTAGAGCAATGACTATCATTTCAAGAACAACAAAAATTTGTCACAAAGATGTTGGGATAATAATTTGATATCATTTATAAGAAATGAAAGGAAAATTTGGTGGTTGATGTATTGTCCAGGTGGGATGATTCCAAAGAAGTATTGTTATATATTATATCCATATTGGAAGTAGATTAGAATGACACATAAACCCATACTCTCATTTAGAATCTCCAACATGGTCAAATCAAGTCAGAAAAGTTCATATAAAAGGGATAAACATTGTGGTCGAAGGAAAGGTTGTACTTGTACAAGAATTATACCCTTAAAATTTAGGTTTTGTCTGAGATCTATGATTATCTAGTGGGTGGCCATTCTGGGTTCCTAAAAACTTATCATATAATTAAGTAGGAATGCTTCTAGTAAAGGTTGAAAGAGGAAATCCAAGATTTTATGGAAGAATGCTTGGTGTTTCATTGTAACAAGAGAAAAACTATCAATACTTTGGGTCTTCTACAACAATTATTTATTCCTAGTTAGTGATGGGAGGAGGTTTCCATGGATCTCATCACAATATTTCTAAAATTTGAAGGGAAAATTATATTCATGGTTGTTATGGATAGACTCACAAAATATGATCATTTTTGTGTCTTCTCACATTATTTTACAGCTAGTATAGTCATCATATCTACCAGGGATATAGTTTAGGAGCTACATGATACACCCAATATTATAGTCTATGATAATGACCCTATCTTTACTAGCACTTTTTGTACTAATTTTTTCTCATTTTGGGTACTTAACATACCCATAGTTTATTGTATCATCCCCAACCTGATGGAAAGAACAAGGTAATAAACAAATGTTTAAAGGGACATCTTCAATGCTTTGGTTTAAATAAATAGGATATATGGGTTGAGCGGTTATCACTTGTAGAATGGTGGTATAACACTTTATTTCATACCTCATCAAATTTTTCTTTGTTTTTGGCATTGTATGGGTACCATCCATCATCCTTCACCTCTAACTTAAAGGTCTAGCCTAAAATGAGAGCAATTAAATAACACATTTAACTCTGACATGACGTATTCTCTAGCCTTAGATAGAATTTGGCAATGCCATAAAGTCACATGTAACAACAAGTTGATCAACATTGTAGTGAATGAAATTTTGAAGTTGGAGACTTTATTTTTGTGTGATTGGAATTATATAAGAAGTTATCCTTGAAATAATAGAAGAAGGATAACAAGCTTTCAACTGAATATTATAGACCTTATCAAGTGTTGTAGAAAAATGATAGTATGACATATAGAATAGATCTCCTTAGTGAACCAAAATGCATCCATTCTTCCATGTTTATTGCTTGAAGAATGTCATTAAATAGAAGGTATAATCCCAATTAGTGTTACTTGAACTTTACGAGGAGGGTTGAATTACCTTGGAACCTGAAAGAATCCTTTAGACACAAATTAAGAGGTCAAGGATAAGGGTCATTATTGAGTATTTGATCAAGTTGAATAATTTGGACATTGAAGATGCAACAGTATAAGATGAAGCATTCTTACAGTAACATTCAAAGATTGCCATTATTGGGGACAATGTTGCTCTATAGGGGGGCATACTACACCATTATTCCTATGTCATATATCGGTATAAATATCACCAACTTGTGGCTAACATAATCTCTTAATATGTTATATCTCATTTATTTATGCTAGTATATGCTTGGTAGATTAGACTAGGTAATTTATATAACATAAGTAGGGTATATATATGAGGTAGTAACTAATAGATGATCATCATATGGAGAATTTGAGTATCATTGTAAGGTGTGGAAGTTTTCCCCTAAAATTAGTTTTCATATATACTTGTATATATTGATCTTCTTTGTCTTTATAAGTGTTACTTGGTGTTTTACTATTGCTATTCTGCTAATATATCTAAGTAATTTCCTTATAGGAAATGCCTTAAAGGTGCTTCGTCTATGGAATTGTATCTATAAATTAGGTTGGTATGGAAACATAAATTCTATCATGGAACATGGTATGATCTAACACTATGTTGTACGATCTTGAGCAAGGATGTACTGGTGATATATAACTTTTTGTGTAGACAAATTGGTGGGTATCTTACCAACACTATGGGACTCTAGGTCTCTTTTCTTGTGTGGTGCAACTCCACTATTATTATGTGAATGAAAAAAAGGGAAATATGTTGTTGGTCAGAGAGGTCTGGGGATCCAACAGGCACACTCCATTGTACCTATGGAAAATTCTTACAATGAATTGCAACTAGAGCAATTTGTTAGGAAAATCGGGAAAAGGATTCGAGAAAAAGAGAGGGGATTAACATTACAGGTAGAAAATCACATTCCCACAACTTATAGGACAAGAAATTCCAACACACATAGTTTAGAAGACATACAACGATGCAGATGAAAACCATGCATAAGTTAAGATTCAGAACACACAGTCTCAAATACATCCTTATGAAAAGAAGGAAACAAACTCCTTATTTCTTTATTGATGCTTTTCACAAGTTGTTACAATAGCTAGAGAATAGAGGAAAATAGATAAAGATGAGAAATTGAAGGAAATGATATCTGATTTTCCTTGCTTCAATAGTAGAATCTCTCTCTTGAGTGCACAAAAAATTCACAACCCCTAAGAAAGAGGGTGTCACTACATTATATAGACCAAGGAATGACTCTTCGCCTACCCCCCATGTGTCTTTTCACTTTCCTTTTCCAGATGTGACTTTTGGTATTCTTAGGAAAGAAAAATAAGTCCCCTTTTATAAAATAAGGGTGACTTATTACATTTTTAGACTATAGTCACATTAATGAATAATACAAAAGTGAATAAGAAAAAAACAATAGGTGTAACTCCTTAATAGAGGAATTAGATAATGAAAGAAGGAGGGGGAGGGGAAGGAGAGAGAGAGAGAGAGAGAGAGAGAGAGAGAGAGAGAGAGGACTATTCTGATGAAGATCCTACCACTGATGCAATCCTATGAAAGATCCACAGGTAAAATCTCAATGCGTTTGTATTGTAACTTACTGAATCTTTTTGCCACTGTCAATGCCACTTTTTTCTCCTAAGGGATGGTGGACAAAACGTAGTGCCTTGATCTAGTTCTCCATGAGAGAGTTGATGTTCTTGCACTCTAAGTACCAAGCTTTATGGTTCTCCACGGTATTAGAAATGATTGACCTTATTTCCACCAGAGATTCTAATGTGTTTTTCATTCGAACGAGAATGGATCTCTGACCTCCTTTTTGAATGAAACTTCAAAATCCTTCAATAGATCATCATATTGAGGTTTTTAGGTTCACGACTAGACACCCCAAGCTTCTACAGTTGAGCGTCAGCACCCTTTTTGCATTTTTCCAAACTTCTTCTTCATAGGAATCAAGCTCAACAATGACATGCTTTATTGATTCATAGCGAGCAAAACAGAGTTCTAAGCGCAAACCTGAGAAAAATACTCTGATGCTGACGAGAATACACCTTTGACTACTAGAAGGGATGACTTGACTTTTCCCATATCCATGACCAATGAATATATTTGATTACCTAGTGGTATTTTTCTACCTCACCAACCTCCCGTGTTCAGAGTATCATTCATGGCCATACCATCCATGTACTTGTATAGTGTGAGCATATCATGATAGTAACACCTTCCCTTTCTAAACAATCATGCTCACCCATTTGTCGTTTACCTTTCCTTGCATGGTGAGTCCTTCAGTTTTCCTGACAGACTAAGGATCAAAGCAACTCACTGGAGTGAATTATTCGACCAGAAGAGTATTGGAAACATTCATGATCTAGGAACACTTGGACATATGAGGTGAGGGTGTGAATGTGGTATTCTCCTTGATCTATATTTTCCTTGTATTCCCAAATTATCATGTAATAAGGTGAGTGGAAGACTCTTAAAACACGTGCACATAACCCTCATGTGTTGTCAGTCCCAGGGGAATTATGCTCATCTCATAATCATCAGGGGTCATTTCCTCGATGGGATTAATGATGTTTGGTTTGAATACCTCTATATATTGGTTCCCCAAGGCTCTCACTATAGAATCGAGAAGCAGGTCATAAGCCAATCTACCTTTCTTCTAGTTTGACCATTGAAGCGATAGTTGACAAAGTCTCGAATGGTTACCTGTTGCACTGTGCAAGTTTCTATAGTAATCATCTCTTGCATCCTAGGAGTAAGATCTCACTCGGTATCTGGCTCGACAATGGACATCATTGCAACTTCTTTCTCCTACCCGAGAAGGTACATATTGTGCATGTGGAGTTGGTGTAATCATTAGAAGATAAGTAGGACTTGGAGGTTGTTGTGGCATGGAAGTTTTCATCCAAGTTAATTTCTCCTTGTTCAAGGTCTACCACAAGTTATTCTTATATTCTTGCACTTTCTTGTTCAATATTGTGTAGTGACGAGCTTCATTTTCTTCCTATTTCCTTTTTGAGCTTTCATACCAAACGAGTTGAAGTGAGAAGTCTTATCCATGGTCTTGGATGAGGAATGATTGGATGCTTATGTCTATGGAGGAATGGAAAGTTACTTGATGATATGAGATCATCCCTCTTCCTTTTGAACCCACTCCTTTAAACATTTTTATCACCACCTACATTCGTTCTTTGATGTCCTCGGATGCATGCACACTATAAACAAGCTACAGAAGAGGAGAAGCCTTCACCACTAGGATACTCCAGATCAAAAAAATTCATGAGCCATATTCTTGGACACCATCCTCATACAAATCAAATATTCATTTTCTCATTTGATCCACTATCATCATCTTATGGTCATGTTCATGGATACCTCATATACATCCATACAATTTGCCCAGAACTTCTTTAATTTGAGGCATATGTCGCAGGCCAAGAAGATGAAATGAGTCTGGATCTTCTTTGACATCAAAGTCCTATCCTAGCATTATATGAATGCATATTAATAGGGGCTTGGGTAAGCTTCAAAATTAGTGGCATCATGGGAACTTTTACATGTGAAAATTGCTAGTGAGATAGGGAAATAAACCTACTTCTTTCTACTCTTCAACTTGTTGTTCACGTGTACCAATTGTCTTCATAGTTCTATAAAAATGGACATGTCGCTTGTAAATTGAGGCAACTTCCACAGAGTGAGATCATAAACTGACACCCTGATGTAAGAGAATGTTGAAAAATGAATGAATCCTGAACCATACCTCCTTACTAGGGCATTAGCTTGTGAGGACATCCTCAACTATTGATTTCCTTCAAGAAACTTGACCATGAACATTGTGAACGTGTCATTTACCTTGGCATAGTGGTGGTTACTTTCTTTCAAGACCAATTATGGTTACTTCTCGAATGTAGGGGATTTTTGGGAGACATTTTGAGAATATGCCAAGCCTCTAAGCAGTATTGTGTTTACCAAGGCATAGACAAGGTATGAGGTCATGAAACATTTCTTTGAAGCAGGACCTGAACCAATTGGAAGTGTAATTTTGTCACTAATGAACTTCCCCAAATCAATCAGCTGATTATCTTTGAGGATCATGAGGATGAAAATTTCCATCCAATCATGGAAGATCTTCATTTTATCATCCCCCATTACTCTTCTTAAGAGAATGATAGTATTAGAGAAAGCATTGCGAAACTCAATGTGGGAAAGAGTCTTTAGTGTGAGAGAGGTATTCCTTTTATTTTTTAACAAAAATCTGAGTGGGAGGCCTTGAAGATAAGAATCATTCTTGGACCATTTAGAAGAGGAAAATTATTTGGTGATCACAACCATATCCTTCTCAGTTGGGATTTGCATTCCTTGAGATATGGCTTTTGGGGAAAGCACTGCCAAGACTGAATTTTCATTAGCTCTGATTTCCCTGGTGTCTGGTTCATATATTTGGGAACATACCAACACTAAATTGAAGTTTTTCAAGGACATAGGATGGCCAATTTCCATCTACAATTGACAAGAAAAGATCTTATCTTCAACAGGTTCTCTCAGTCTGCCTAACATTATGTTCTTGAGCTCCTCCAGGTTCATGTGAGTGACATTGTTGTCACCCACACTCAAGAAGTCTGATGTGAGATCCTAAAAAGGATACATGAAAATAAACTTGAACTTAATTATGGTAAAAAAAATAATATAGGTCACTATAGAGGTGGTAGAAACTTTTTACACTCGGAACCAAAAATTGCTATTTGTAGATTCTAGGTTCCATGAGCTACTATATTTTGGTAGGTTTGTTTATATTGGCTTGTTGTTAGTACTGAGAGGTTATCTTCAAGTTAAAATCTTGTTCATATATGTTTTAGGGCCAATTTGGCAAACTTTATATTTTTAGAATTTTTCTTATTTTGCTTTTTAGATTTTTTCTTCTTTTCTTTTTTCGGCCCGTGTACCCTATATTTCAATTTTAGTAATTTCGAGTATTTTCTCTTTTGAAGCATTTTTCGGTTTTAGGAAATTTACTACAAAAAGAATGTGTGAACCAGAAATGCTTACTATTTTTGGAATCCGGTCTTCAACTTCATGGTTTGATGAAAACAATCAATTTTCCTTCTAGGTTTTTGTTCTGGGTTCTCTATTAAAAATTTCAAGTCAACCCACCTCCTAGATAAACGAAAAATGGCAAAAAACAAATTTAGAGAACAAATATTTAAATAGATGCCACATAAAAAATATGAAGCACATTTGGAAATTAGGTTTTTTTTAGCATCAAGGAGACTAAGAGAGGAAGAGATGATCATAATTTTGTTAGCTTCCACTCTTCTATTTGCAAGTTACGAGTGATTCTTCAATTTTGACTACGAGGGTTTCTGACAGCTAACACACATGGTTTTCACTCAAAAATCTATGTTTTTTTGTGTTGTAGAAGCGGGGGAGGATGGAAAATTGACGAGATATGTAATGTAAAATGAACAAAAGTTAAATAAAAATGGAGTAAAAGTGAAAATTTGACACCAGAGGTTTTCTTGTGCCTGTGTGCGGGTAGTAGCAGAAGCAACAAGAAACACCACTTAAATTAGAAAAGTTACAAATTTATTTAATAAGAGGAGTAAATTTTTTTTCCCAACCATCCCAAAATTTTAGGATGCTTTGTATAAAAATATTTCACCCCTTCTTATTGGTCCATTTTTCATGTTGTGATTCATTGTTGAGGAAGAGGGGGGACTAAAAATGAAGCTCTTTAACCACTTCTTGGGTCACGTGCGTGATCAAGGGCTCAAATTGGAGGGGGAAAATTTTTGTGTCCCAATTTTTTGGGAATGTTTGTTGACAAAATTTCGCCCCTCTTTGATTGGGCCACGTGGCACTACGTGACTGTATGAGGCCGGGGGCTTGAAATCAGTGCACAAGTGTTTAACTAGTCATATAGAGCTCCAAAACAACCACATCATGGTACAAGGGATTAAATAGGATCGGGGTGTAGTTTTTTTTCCCAAAAATATAAATCATTTGAGACAGTTGGTTAACAAAGGTTCGCCACTCTCTGATTGGTCCAATTTTCAAGCTTGAAAGTTAACTAACTCCTCAAACACACCTTGAAGAGCAACTTGGCAGACACATATATTGAGCTCCCCAATGAATGTTTTCACACTTATTTATATGAAAATTATTTTTTAAATGAATTTTGAAAACAATGGTGAGGGTAACATACCTTGATTATTTCTATAACCTCATAAAAATAGGATTTTTCTTCAAGTTCAAAGGTTGTGTATGTTGAAAACAGGTTGTGGACAAAACTGGTTGAGCCTTGTTAGACCACCATCCTCTAAGGATCTGAATTATATTTCCAATCATATTTTTTTGGTGTATAACTCCTCATAGATCTCCTGGAATCACTTCCCGAAGCTCAGGGGATATTTTTGCACCGTGCACTGCTTCACCCTCCAAGACCCACTTTTGTTGAAACTACTCCAAAACCTCTGAAAAACTTCCTAGATTCTTTGAAAACTAGTTGCACAAAATTATTATATATCTTATACACCTCCGTGATTAGTTTTATCCTTTCATTCCACTCCTGGGGGTGCACACCATCCTTAGGAAGACTACAAAATAGCCTTTCCTGAGTTTCTTGAAGAGCCTGTCCTGGAAGTTATTGAACGGACTTAAAATACCTAAATCACCAATTAAAATTATGAAACAACACATTTGATTACTCATATGGACAAGATAGGACCACCATGGGGGTTTAGAATGATCTAGAGGAGGGCTCAGGATTCCCTTTAAGTAAAAAATTTTCACAGTAGGGTATGGATGTCATGCTTTCAGATGAGAATTTTGACCTTGATAAAACTCATGAAAATAGATGGCTATAACTTGGGGACATGTTGTGGATAGATTGCGGCAAGGACATGACATGAGAAATCTAGAATCTCAATACATAACATTAACCAATGTATTATCCATTAGGCTATAGGAACATAACTTGTAAGAGATAAATAGAAAGGAGGAGAACACACACACACAACTAAAGGGAAACATACAAAATTGGAAAGGGAAAGATACAAACGATAGGGAAAGGGAAAAAAAACCTAAATCACCTATAGTACAAGGTAGGTGACAACCTTCTTTCACTGTTTGTATAGCTTCAAATGTTTCTCGTTGCACGACAACTCCAAATGCGCACCGTACAGATACGAGATATGGAAAGAATTTTCACTACAAGTTTCTCAGGTCAGGAACGGCTCGAGCCACAGAGAATCAAACTTACCATGGATTCCTTTTAGTTATCACCCTTTTTCTCGTAGGAGGATGATTAATCCAGTTTAAAAGTCTCCTTCCTTGGCTTTCTTGTCAAACATTTTTTTAACTTTGAGCCGATGTTTTGTGATATGATCCACCACTTTGACTCTATCTTCTTCAAATTCTAAATGAACAACATTATCTTATCAAGATCATCATGATACTGACCATCCTCCACATCTTTGGCCAGTATGAGTTTAAAAAACTCAATGGTGACTGTGATTTCTGCATTAATTCCATAGAGAAATTGGAATGAAGACAAGCCAATTTCCTTCTTAGGAGTAATCTTGTCCGCCCATAGCGCATCAAAGACTTTCTTGTGCCAATTTCTTTGGTTTTTATTAACTAAATTTCATATTATGGTCACAACGTTTTGGTTACTGGATTTCTCTTGGCCATTCCCTTGCAGGTAATATTCTGACGAGCGAGATCGTGATATCCCATAGTTGTAGTAGAACTCTATCAACTCTATGGAGGGGTAGCATTGTATACCACAATATTATGAGGAATTATGAAACATACAATGATTTTATCCTTAATGAAATTACACACTATTTCAGAATTAGCTTGCTTGACCGGAATTTATTTTACCCACTTGTTAAAGTAGTCCGTCACCGTGAGCACATGATAATGTCCTGCACTTAAGTGACGGTTAACAACTCTAATGATGTCAGAGCCCCACTATTGGAAAGGTTCTTCAATTACCACTGGACAAAGAGGAAGTGTAGAAATATGAGGTAACCCAACAAATTGTTGGAAACCTTCACACTTAGATACCCAATATTGAGCATCTGCAAACAGGGTAGGCCAATAGTAAAAAGTACCATGAAGGATCTTTTGAGAGATTACCATTTCTGAGAAATTCCCACAACTCACTTGATCATGATAGGCTTTAAGAATATTATCTTATTGTTCCTTGTCTACACACCTTAGGAAGAAACCATCAAGTCCTCTCTTGTATAGTACATGGTCCTAGATCACATACTTAGCTAACTTAAACTTCAAAGTTATTCTTTGTTCGTATTCAATATGAGCTAAACATTCACCGTAAGTGAGAAAGTAATAAATTTCGACATATCATTCATTGGAGGTGCTCACAAAAAGAACCCGAGGTATATCTTTTCTTACACACTCAAAAACACAAGCATTCCTTTGTCTCATTTTGAACCTTGAGAGCCTCATCTTTAGCTATCATCCAAAACAAAGCATTACCTTAGACCAAATTTGAAGGTTGTATCTCTAGATCATACTCTTGGATTATTTCCACCAAATTTCCTCTTTTGGACTCGGGATCTTGTTGAGTGAGGATTAATTAATTGCTTCACCTAACACAATCACCGCCGTATACGAATTGAGGATGTAAAATATTAAATTATTTACTACTTTTACCACAACATAATAACGTTTCTCCATCTAGTTATACTTCAACTCATGATTCTTAAATGGGAAAATCATAAAGGCAAATAGGTGCCTCAATACCTTCTTCGTTATTTTGAACTAGGATGATAGAGATTGTGTGCTCATCAGCGTAGCAGTACAAGATGAAATCTTTCTTGAAATTAAGACATACAAGAGTTATAGTTTGGATATGGCTCGTTTGATTTCCTCGAATGTTTCTTTTCCATTATCATCCCATTTGAAGCTTTCTTGGAGCTTCATCATACTTGTGATGTGCTTGGCCAAATCCACAAAATCTAGAACTAAGTGCCGAAGGAAGTTGAATTTTTTGAAGAAAGAGTGAACTCCTTTCTTACTTGTTGCAAGGGAAAATGCTTGAATGGATCTTATCCTCTAAGGATCAATTCTAGATTCTTCCTTATTCATAATGTTCCCAAAGAGTTTTCCTTCAGTTACTCCAAAGATACACTTCTTTTGATTTAGATATACACCATGCTTCCAGCACCTGATAAGGACTTGCTCCAAATGTGTAAGGTGATATCCTCACTTTTTGAGAAAGCCATGAGGTCATTCAGGTATATAAGATTCAATGTTTCATGTATTTGAATCCTAAATCCATTTCTCTCAAAATTGTTTCTCTAGAATTGATGAGACCAAAGGGAATCTAGTTATAGGAGAACATACCTCAAGGACTAGTGAAAGTTGTCTTCGACATTTCTTCCTCAGCTAATTCAATTTGATTGTATTTGGAGAAACCATTGAACAATGAGAGCATTTCTGAGCTAGTGACTGCCTATAGAATATGGTCCATGATGGGCAACATGTAATTATCCTTCAACAATGATTGATTCATATTGTGGAAGTCCACAAAAATTCTTATCTATCCACTCTTCTTTCGTACCGAAACAATTTTTTCTACCCACGTCGAATGGTGGATAGGGAAGATGATTCTAGCATTCAACATTTTAAAAAATTCCTCATTTATTGTATCTACAATTTTGGGATTATAAGGCCTTTGATTTTTCCTGAAAGTCTTAGCTTCAGGCTTCAGAGGAATGGAATGGCACATCTCCTTTGGCTAGAAGGATTTTAGTTCATCATAGGAATAAGTAAGAACATCAGAATAATTCCTCAGTAATGAAACAAATCTTCTCTTCTCCTCAGGTGAACAACACTTTCCAATGTTAACCATCTTGGGCTGTTCAGTAGTACCAATGTTCTCCTTTTCAAAACTAGCCGGGCAATGTGAAGATTATTTGGCTTTTTCTTTGACAAACCTATCATGCTTATCAAACAAATCTTCTAGGGACACAAGACCTTTTGGGATCTTGTTTCCCTTTAGCCTGATGACACATTTTTAATCAATTCTATCAATACCTTCTTTCTCATCATCAGCAGTGGATTCGTTATTTGGGTTTTCACTTCCCTAGAAGAAAAGATTGCTTAAATTATCCTTTTACTCTAGGAAAGTGATAAGTTGAATATCGTCATTGAATACTTGCCAATGATTCACATTATTTGGTACACTTGGCATGAATACTATATCAATAGTCACTTTATCTTTGTCGAAGGATGGATTAGGAGTCTCCAAGGAAGCTAAGACCGTGAGGGAATCAAATTTCTCATTCAACTCGCGAGGGACAAATTGAATTGAGAAAGCATCAAATTATTCAATGCAATCCCACCTAATTTTTGTAATGTCTGAGTCCTAGATTTTTCACTTGGTATTGATCTCTTACTTGTTTCATAATCACCTCAACATCACCAAGGCATTTGAGCTTCTTTATGCCCATAGGTTTAGCCACGTCCATCCCAAGAAGGAGAGCTTCATATTTTGTGGTGTTGTTTGTATTGTTAAACTGTAATTTGTAAGCAAAAAGATATAGCTCACCTGAATAAGATGTCAACACAATGTCTCCTCTGAATCTCATATTAGAGTGTCTCCCATCAAACTCCATTGTCCATAATTGATCCTCCTCATCCTCTATGAGAAGAGACAAATTTTCATCCCTCTCAGGTGTGAGGAATAATTCCCCATGCTATTATCTTGAAAAAAGATATTTTCCCGTGGGGCATCCAATTTTTAGACAATATATTTCATCTTGCGTACATGCAATATATTTTTCATCTCTCCCTTCACTGGAATGGTCGCAGAGGACCAATCCATCCAGATCTCATCACCTAGATCCCTTTAAAAAATCCTGCTTAACAACATATTGAAAGATGTCGAGATGTCCACTACCATAATTGTGAGCAATACCTTCTTCTCTGGAAAGTTAGCCAAGGCCAGTTGTGCCTCTTTTATTCTCCCCAACAACGGTACTTCTTTGGATTCCATGGAATAGCAAGATCCATTTGCACAAGTCAAGGTAAGTCCTAGGGTGTTGGCTACCTTGATGGGCATAACATTGTCAGAGGCTCTGAAGTATATAATGCAGTTATTAAGTTAATAACCTTTAACTAGATGCACTAAGGGCCAACATTTTCTATGAAGGAGGTGTAGGTGGAGTGGGTAGTAGACCTTTAGCATTGGGATTTATAGCATAAGGATTTGGGCTACCACTCTGAATGACATCAACAAACCTCTTAAACTGAGTTGGGTGTGTTTGCAAATATTCCCTCTCTGTGATTTGGATTTTAGTTTTATTCGCATGTTCAAAACAATCAAATGGAGACAAGGTGAGTGTACTCGATGTTACAAGGATAACAAAAGTTTTACATTGTGAAGATGACACTACCTTGGGAATATGAGTATCTTTGGTGGATGTGGTTGTGGGCTTAGAAGGAGGGGAATTGGCTGATTTTGACTAAGCCTTAGAGGATTTAATATGATTAGCATTAGGTTGAGAATTGGCCTTAGAAGTATATTTTATACTAGGGGAGGTACCAGAGGACTTACTTTCCATGGTAAAAGGATTCTTTCTTGCTAGCGTATTTGGTTTCCCCTTGGCCGAATCCATCGATGGTGGGAGCGGAGATCCCTTGCTAATGATTTTGTTATCTAGAATTTTAATAGGAGGATCTTCCTTCTTCTTCTTCACTACAGCTACCAAGGATGAAGACCCTTTCTTTGAATGGGCACGAGTGAACACTGCGCACGAGAAGCTTGGTACTTCTTCATCATCCTTATCTTCACTTGTTGAGACATATTCAATGAGGCCATTTTAGGTATCACCATCAACCTATTCAATTTCAAGAACATTTCCATCATCACCTTCTTTCGACTCTTCTACTTCTACTTCCTCCTCTGGTTCTTCAGTGTTATATGTGGTGCTTCAAGGGCAATCCTATGAGGAGGTGGACTTATTATTATCCTATTTAGAGGGTTAGTATTCTTTGGTACATTTCTCATAATAATATGGGAGAGTTACTTTTTCATAACAATCATATCATTGGCCATTTTTTGAATCATTGGATCAATGGGAATTGAACCAGAACTTTGACCTTTCTGATTACCATTGGTATTCTTTACTTTGTAAGACAAAATCAGACTGTCTTCTATTTCAATGGTCTAGTTATGAGTTTCTTTCAATGTTCTAGGCTGAGATCTTATGAAAATAAACCCAACTTAAAGTAACTAGGCACTTATGAAGAATCTTTTCAAATTGTTTTCTGAGGGCATGGCATCACCTAGAATCCTCTTGAGTACTCCGTTATACTTTGCTATAAAATCTCTCATGCCTTCGTTTGACTCTTTCTTCATATGTACCAATTGTACCAAGAGATATTGAAAATCTTCTATAGACTTAAATATATCTTCAAAGCTTGATTTTATATCATCCCAACAAGTGATAAACCTTGCTAGTAGAAGATAGAACCACTTAGTTGCCTTGTCTTACAAAGACTCCACGAACAATCTAACATATACGTCCTCATGTTTGACACCCAACACCCCACATGTAGTGATGAAAGACGCTACGTGTTATTCAAGGAGTTGGGAGCCATCTCCTCTAAACTTGGGAAAGCTCTTCCTTGATCCTCATGGTAGCTCATGGAGTGGTTGTGGAAGTGCAAGTGGGCTAGTATTTCTGCCCCTTGGTACATTTGGTTGATCTCTTTCTTCATCTACCATTATTTCTTGAGCTTATTCTTCAAATATTTCTGTGGCTGCAATTCTCGCTTCTACTCTTGTTTGAGCTCTTTCTATCTCATCAATTTCAGCTCTTCTGCTTCAACTCTTGCTTCAACTTCTGCCTTGGCTTGAGCTTCTTCTTTAGTTTCTATGTCGGTGAAGTCTTCAATATTCTTGTTTATAGATGGAAACTCAACGACCAATGGAATAACAACACTTGGATTTCCAGTGAGAGAAGTTTCCAAATGAAGGGGAGACATTAAATTTTTGATTAGTTCCTGCCTTCGCTGAAGTTCTTCAAAAATTGGGTCAGTAGTTCCTCCTTGCCTTTGTGAACATATATACCTTCTATCCACTAGCTTGGATATTTAGAATCTTCTTTGAAGTGCTTGAATTTGTCTTGCTCTTTTGAGATTTGTAGCATGTTGTTCTTCCAAATCCAAAAAACTTGTGGCTATGAAGTATTATGTAAATATTTTTCTATTGTGTTAGATCATTTCCCTCAAGTCAGATGTGATGTCTTCTTGAATGTGGAACAATAATTTGGGTCTTTCAACAAGAAGGTTACCGGGTATAGCCATTGGTTAGAGACATTAGGCTTGGATACTTTTCAAATTCCAGAATTTTTATTTTTTTGATATTTGATTTTTTTGGATTTTTATGGTCGTATTTTGGGTGCAAATTGTTGCCAAGTCTACCCCACGGTGGGCGTCAAAAACTGTTGGTGATAAAATTTGTTGGGTAGAAAAATTGGTGGATATCTTGCCAACTCTCTAGCAATCTAAGTCCTTCTACTTGAATGGTACAACTCCATATTATTATGCATGTGTGAAATTAAATTTTGGGGTGGCCTTATGGCCGAAGTTCCAACAAGGGCACTCCATTGACCCTGCGGAAAAATCTTGCAATTGATTACAAGAGATAATTTTTTTAGGAAAGTGGAAAAAGATGTGAGAAAAAGAGAGGGGGATTAACGTTATAGGTTTAAAATCATATTCCCATAACCATCAACCAAAAAATTCCAACACATAGAGATAAGAAGAAATACAATTTTATAAATGGCAACAAGACAAGTTAAGATTCAGAACACAAAGTCTCAAAAACCTCCTTATCAAAAAAGGCAAGAAACTCCTTCTTTCTTCATTGATGTTTGAGGAAAATTGTACATAGTGAGAGTGGTAAGAACATAGAGGTGAGAAATAGAGGAAATGCTATCTATTTGCTTCTTCACAAGTGACAATCTCTCATGAACAAACAAAATTGAAAACCCTTAAGAAAGAGGTCGTCATTACATTATATAGACCAAGAAATGACTCTTCGCCTACCCCCCATGTGTCTTTTCACTTTCCTTTTCCACACGTGACTTTTGGTATTCCTAGGAAAGAATATTAAGTCCCATTTTATAAACTAAGGGTAACTGTATGATGGAAAAGTGACATGTGAGCATGGGAATCTACAAGTGACTCTTCCTCGCACCCGACCTCCCGAGGTCGTGCCGAGACAGCCGGTGGGGATGGAATATGTGTGAGATACAGACAAACTAGTTAGGCAATCTAATGTCTTCAATGCGCACTAGCGGAACTTGCGAATCTAAGGCAAAGAAAGCCCTCCTAACTTGAACTGGTGTGATAGATCGATCGGCAAGAATGACTGCTCGAAGGTTCTAATCAATATCGAGCTATGGCGTGATTCGATCTATGGGTTGTGGAATACATGGAAAGTGACCTGGGATAGTTTCGTGGTTGTCTCCAGACAGGGTCATAAGGTGGATGATGGGTATAGTTATTTCTATGGGCGGTTCTTTAGCCTAGTCCAGAATTCTTTAGCTTTGTTAGCTGTTGTGTCTAGCAAGGATAATTGTTCGATGATGATAGGTGGAAGTGGAGTAGACCGGAATACTAGTGTGTGTAGGCCAGTGTCTATGTCCAATTCTCCTGTGGATTCATTAGGCTGCGGTATTTGTGAGCCACAGCCGTAGACTCGTGGTTGTTGTGGACCTGCTATGGTCATATACGGGATCAGTTCCTAATCCCTAGTATCCAGTAATAATATGCTTTTTCAGCTTCTATATTTAGGATTAATAACTGTGTGATTTTCTCAGAATATCTTACAGGCATCCGCGCAACCTGAATTCTTAGGCTAGTATCTATATCTGTAAGAGTGTCTCCTGCGCCTGGCTGTGGGACAAAAGGATCACAACCAAATGTTTCTTCTCTTTCAAGCCCTTCTACAGTCATATGGATGTTACCTAGGGTAATCTGTAGTTTGGTTGATTCGACCAAAACGTGTGTGCTTGGTCGTCTTCTATGTTTAACCCGTTCAACTGGGAGTTGATTTGTTGCCAGCTTACCGTTGTTCGGAAGACTTGGATCCTGAGATTTTGATCTATATCAGTTATTGCCGTGATGAGATTGGGCTAGGGCACGATTGGCTCGAATATGTATTCCCTGGGCTCTCTAGGTCCCGTGATTGTCATACAAAAGCAACAATGTAAAACGAACTATAGTAAAATGAAATTTAACTCTGTGAAGTGTATCTATAGCATATATGATTTTTCTATTTTTTTTTGTGTTTTCTAATGAGCTTTATGAATTTAAGAAAGCAGCTATTTAAAATATCTAGAATTGACAACTAAAATAATAACTCAAAACAAACAAAATAACTGAGTGTAGCTATTTGTCTGTGTAATTTGTAGATCTATTCTAAACAATGAAATAACTTATCTAATCTATTTGCAAGACTCTCGATCCTACCTCAGAAGTGAGGAGTGAATCATAGTTTCTCAGAAACTATCAATCCCCACAGCTTCCCTGGCAATATCGAGAATAGAATTTACTGAAATAAAGCAATTAACTACTCTATTTGATATGATTCTAACTAGAACTTTGAAATCTAGAACCTGGATTCTGCAGAACAGTGGTGAATCCGATGGTGTGTGTGATCTTGTCCCCTCAGTGTAATCTCCTCGTTCCTTCATGTTCACGTGGATCCAGAATAGCGTGTAATGCTAGCATCAATAGAAGTAGATATTGGGATAAAGCCAACTCAGAATACTGACTGAATACAATGCGAGTAGGAGAGGGATAGTGCAAGAGTACAGAGCTTGGCTTATGCAATTCCTAGCGGGATCTATTGCGAGTCATGTAACATAAAGCGTCCAGAACCTGAAACTATCCTGTTTGAAGAGCAAAACCTACAACTTTAATGGCCTCCTATTGAAAACAAACAATTCTACTCCAATGGATTGGATGAAATAACAACAATACTTTGCACAAGATGGATATGTGGCTTACTAACAGTAAAACAACACTAACTAGGCATGCAATGAACTAAACTATGAATCCTAAGCAAAATAAAAGACTGAACTACTGAAATGAGAAAATGAGAAGTGAATTGAGGGGCCATTTACTTGAGCACAAGCCAACTATTTATAGCATTTGCATTTACCCAAGGTAAAAACCAAATGGAACTCTTAAACTATAAACAATGGCAAAACACTATTCCAGGGAACCAGAATCATAAATGCAAGCTTATGGCGGTGAAAGAAAGCTGGTAAAACGTTGAATTTATGTGAGTCATGTTAAAAGAGCTTTCAGGAAAATGTGTAAAGGACTGCCGCCCTGAGCAGGGCAGCGGTTTCGTCACTGAAGAGAAAAAGGCCAAGAAAAGAGGGGAAAAGGAAAAAAACAAAGCACACGGGGGTTAAGCGGGGCATGTGGGATGTTAATGCACACGTGGAGAGCTTTTTCGGATCCCGAACACCTTGCGAGGAGACTTGTATCATCATTGGGGCACGTGTTACATTGTTCTGACAGTACAACACCTTACAATTTTGGGTACGTACATATTGCCCCCTCGGAGAAGCGTTTTAGCCATGAAGAGGTGTAAAACGGTGGGTCCGAGTATGGCGGTCCCAAAATGGGAAGTTAGAAGTTATACCTGATACATCTGTGTGTTGAAATGACACCGTCCAAGATTCCCGCTACCTGCAAAATGAAAAGAGAACTCAAGTGCAGATAGACACAATAGTTTGAAAAATAAACGCTAAAATAATAGGGAATGAGAATGTACCATTTGTGCGGGGATAGGAACTTACCTCCGTCGGCGCTCCAAACCTGTGAAAAAGTCATTTAAAACGAATCCGGACGCTATATATATGAAAGTGGGCCCATTTTCATATTCATTTGTGTGAGTCGATTTGATTGATTTTGAGCTCTGGGACCCACGGTGACGGTTTCTTGCGTGAGTAGAGTCAAAACATCCGTGACGAGATAGCGATCATGCCTCCATGTGCGGAACATCGACCCGTGAGATCATAGGTTAGTTTTCTTTAGTTTATCCTTTTTACCCCCTTAAATTTGAAATGCTAAATACTTTGTCATGGGGGGGTAATTTTTGAAAATGTTAGTGTTAAAAGGTCCACCTAGGGGGGGTGCCTACTAGGTAGGCTTTGTTTTTAGGTAAAATGGTCATTTTTTGCACTTTTTAGGCTTTTTAAGTTTAAAAACCCACGTGGGTTTTCGGACCACGACCGCCGCCTTGCCCAGGGCAGCGGTTACATGACCGCCGCCCTTAAGGCGGCGATTACAAAACTGCCTCACTGCTCAGGGCGGCGGTTTTGCACAGAATGCAAAAGGAACATCTATTTGAGATTGTGTTTGTATTTTTAGCATTTCTACGTGCTTTCATGATTTTTCTAGTATTACTTGGATGCTAATTTGCTCTGTTTTGTGTGTTTTTGGGTGTATGCAGGTGAGAGAGGAGTATATCTGGTGGAGTTGAGAGAGGGAGTGTGATTGGCTCCCAGGAGTACTAGATGCCCTCTCACAGGATGAGGAGGACACTCTTCAGGGGGCTGGGATACTACGCATTTCACGCATGCCCCATGTTACACAATCTAGTCACATCCTTTGTGACTTGTTCTCATACTGGGATGCAGATCGGAACACCTTCCGATTGCCAGGGGTCCACGGTGAGTGGACTATTACATTGGAGGACGTTTATCACATTCTGGGGGTCCCGATCATCGGGAGATGACTCACCCTAGAGACAGCATGTTCATGGGCATAGATTGCACAGTGGGCTACATATATGGGAGATGCAGTCATCTCTACGGGGTCGAAGAAGGGGGTTAGAGTTTGATCCATTCCTTCTTTGCCCATCCCCCTACTTTGTCAGGCCATCATGGGGATCCTTTCCTCGAGACTAATCGGGGACAAGGGAGGAGATACATTACTATACTGTTGGTCCCCTATTATTGCACAGATAGAGGGACATGGTCGGATATATGCCTGGGGAGCAGACATTCTTGGGACCACCTACCACAAATTATATAGGGTGGTCCGTTTACAGGGGGAGTCCTTGAGCCACCCGACCCTGGTTATGAGTTGGGTCTATGAGCATTTCATCCCCTACGGCATAGGTGTAGAGGTGATAGACCCCGGAGCTGTGAGGGAAGCCAGATGGACAGACATGTCGGTGCTTAAAGAACCTCATCAGCCAGTTGCTTCCCTAACTACTGCCGACATGGAGGCCACACCATACCAAACTATGGCAGGCATATGGGGCGAGGAGGCTCTTAATTTGATCTCCTGCTCCACCATAGGGTAGCTTATTGATAGAGCGGGGCGAGTGGAGATGCACCCCTTTGGCCGAGTTCCTCAACAGTTTGGCCTACCATACATGGGTATGCTTCCCCCAGTGGCACCAGTTTATAGATCAGTCCGAGAGGCCAGAGGGGGGCCTAGAGGCCGGGGTTGAACAGTGGTTACTCCTGGCGTTCCTATTGTAGCCAGGAGGATAGTACGTGCCAGAGGGAGAGATGGTACGCCTCAGGCACCTTTGCTTCAGATCGCTGCAGGTCCTGCCCATAGCAACGATGACCCCATTGAGGTAGACTCTGAGTCTGAGGAGTTTACAGGGGGAGAGACATAGGAGGAGACCGAGGATAGTGATCCTGAGTGGCACGACACCCAGGATATCATGCAGGCGGAGAGGGTCGATCAGAGTGTAGAGAGGGTGACTCTGGTTTCAGAGGAGCCACTCTCCCAGGGCCATGGGGAGGATGAGTCCATTGCGGGGTGCTACGTTACTCTAGCCACAGGAGTAGCCCCTCAGTTGGCAGCGACATCCGTGGCGGGCGCTGATCCCACAGATCCATCTTGGAGGCCTGGTGATTCGAGTAAGTTACCCTCTCTCCCTTTTAATGTTCATTTCTTTGTTAGGATATCCTTAGTTGCTATCTTGTATCTTTTAATTTCTTGTTTAGTTTCTAATTTGTTTTCTCCTTTGTTTGCAGAGACCGCTAATGAGTGACAAGATTTGATTCGCAGGGTATGCACTGATACCTTGATGATCCCCATGGAGAGGACCCGCGCAGAGCTATCCATGGACGCTGGAGAGCCTTCAGCAGCCGGTAGACATACCGACGTCTTCGCTCCAGTCTAGCATGTGGCCATGATGGTATCGACCCTTCGCACAGAGTTAGCGGGGGTACAGGACGGCTGAGCGCTTGACGAGGAGCCATTCTCGTGGTGAGATTGTGGCTGCCCCTCGGGATCCTGAGCCCTCCGTGCATTCAGAGCACTGGCGTAGCTGGAGTCCTAGGTGTGGGCGTGCACCTTCAGAGGGGTCTAGTAGGGATTGAGAAGCCACTTGGCTCTCGTAGATTTTGTACTATATATTCTTTTGTATATCCCGGGCTCTTTGAGCGTTTTGACCATGCTTGGTGCATGATGGCATTATATATAAACGTTGATTATTTATATATATGTATTTTTGTTCTGGATCAAAACTCTTGGCATTCATGGCTCACTTTCCATTTCCAGTTTCCTTATGTATACTATGATGTATGTTTATATGTTTCTTTTAGAATATATGCAATGGTGAATAAATGATGCAAGTGTTTTACTTTCCTTTTTTTTTATTTCATGATGCTGATATATGATGATGTAGATATAATGTGATTTTGAATCTTAGTTTTCTGTAAGCAATTTTGGATACTTCATATTTGTTTTGGCAAAGTGATGAAAATAAACTGGTACGATGAACAGATAAACCTGCCCCTACCCCCAACTCCACGCAACTAGTAAGATGCGAGGGCTTATCACCAAGAGTTGGAAAGGGCGCAAGTTATGAGGTGTAGTGAAATGATAGTGATGGAAGATAGACAAAGCTTTGGCGGAACCAAATTAGGGACACCACAAGTCCACTCCACTCGAGTGACTTCATAGTTTTGGATGCAACTTGCTTTGCGGTTTATCTAGACTTAGACCCGTAGATGGCCACATAGTAGACAAAATCTGGGTTTTTAGGATTTTAACTCTCTTGGGATTTTGAACATCTGATTCATTTGTTTTTGACTCAAAGTTTGAATTGTTTGTGTATGACCTTTTACATTTATTTGTTAAGAGGACCCCCTACACTTTGCCCCATGCTACTAGTAAGAAGCGTGGGTTTATCACCGTGGGAAAAGCATAGGCGAGTAAGGGCATTTCCATCCTTTCCCAACCCTACGTCACTAGTAAGAGACACAAGCTCATCACCAAAGGTTGGTGGGGCAAGGAAATGTGTAAAATTAACATTTTTTTGTTTGATCAATGTTTGACTTGTTTATTTGAGTAAAATGTCAGTATGTGTTTATTTCCAAAGAGATATACATATGGGATAGATGTGACACCATGAAGCTTCTAGAACAGACCATAGGAAAGACACCTACCCTAAGAAGAAACCAACAATGAGAATAAACTTGCAGATCTTGGTATGGTTACCGTTAAGACTTTGTCATGTCTAGCTTTATTTGATAAAATGATTCCGAGATAATTTGATGATATCATGAAAATGGAGAGGTACGATTAGAAAGTTTATGCCAACAACATCATGAGTTTGTAATGAATTGCTTTGAGAATAGATTCCTTGATCACAATTTGTGTACGAAACAAGCAGACAATATGATCCTAATCTATATGAAAATGTAATGTAGATATATATATATATATATATATATATATATATATATATATATATATATATATATATATAATATATATATATATATATATATATATATATATATATATAAGTAGTGCCAGCCGCTCACGCGTAGAACTGCTTGAGGTGCAGGGAATTGTCTGTTTCGCCAAATTCCTCACCTTCTAACGTACATAAGAGGTATGCACCGTTTCCATAGTCCTTCATGACTCGGTATGGGCCCAAGCATTTTGGCCGGAACTTCCTTCGCCGATCTTCTTGTTGATCTGGCTGTCTAGTCTTAGAACTAGATCACCTTCATATATGTCGCATTCATAGACTTTCTTGTTATATTGCCGGCACATCCAGTCAACATAGACTTTGAGCCGCTATTCAACATCTAACCTAGCTTCATCTAGGCTTTCTAATTGGGAGAGACGTGCTTCCCTGTAAGCGTCTTCATCCAGAATCCCTTGTAATGAAATGCGGAGACTGGGTATTTCAACCTCGAGTGGGAGAACTGCCTCTGCCCCGAATACTAGTGAGAAAGGAGTTGCTCCCGTTGGTGTTTTTATCGAGGTTCGGTGGGCCCATAAGGTCGAATATAACTTCAGGTGCCAATCTCGTTTGGTTTCTTTCACCGTTTTAAGGAGAATAGCTTTTAGTGTCTTATTCGTCGCTTCAGCCTGTCCGTTGGCTTGAGGGTAATACAAGGAAGCCGTATGATGGCTTATTTTAAATTTATTGCATAGCTCGCGAACCTCTTCATTTTTAAAAGAAGTTCCATTATCAGAGATAATGATTTGCGGGATACCGTACCTACAAATGATTTGGTTCAAAATGAACTTGGCGATTACAGAACCAGGTACAGTAGTAAGAGGCATAACCTCTACCCATTTGGTAAAATATTCGATGGCCATGATTATAAAATTATGGCCATCTGTGGACGAGGGAGAGAATTTCCCTATTAAATTTAGGCCCCATGTAGAAAAGGGCCATGGAGTAGCGATTGGTTGCAGAGCTTGTGCCGGCATATGGATCTCATGGGAGAATTCTTAGCACTTATGACACCTGCATACGAACTCTACTGCGTCGTGTTCTAGAGTAGGCCAGAAATAGCCCATTCGATGTATTTTACGAGCGGTGGCATGACCACCGAAGTGGCCTCCACACATTCCACTGTGGGATTCATGGAGAATCTTCTTGGATTCTTCTGTGTCGACACATCTTAGGAGCATTCCATCAAACGCTTTGCGATAGAGCACTTGCTCTATAATGATGTATTTAGCTACGATAATATGTAACCGCCTTCTTTTTTGCGGTGTAGCTCCTTCTGGATACGTATGGTCCATGATATAATTAATGATATCAGTGTACCAGGGACACTCAGAGATAGAGGGTCAGGTTTCGATGTAGTATACGCACTCATCTGGAAAATCTAAATCTACTAGATCGCCTCCATCTAATGGGTTATTAGCTAACCAATCTGCGATGATTTGTCCTTTAAACCGACTTCTGATTTACAAATGTTAATTCGAATTCCCCCATTAAGGATATAAAACGTCCAACCTTTTTAGACAAGGACCCTTGTGTGAGGAAAGTTCGTAAATGGTCCGTTTTTACTATGACCCTTGTTTCTTGATTTAGCATATAATGTCTTAGGCGTTTGGTTGCAAAGACTATGGTGAGGCATTCTCGTTCTTCTTGCATATAACGTGTTTCATAGTCGAGTAGTGTTCGGCTAATTAAATAAATCGCATGTTCTCTCTTGTCATCGTCTTCTTGAGCTAGCATATAAGCTAGTGAGACATTGGTAGCTCATGAGTATAAAATTAACGGGCGATCTAGCTTAGGTGGCATTAGCATAGGTGGTGACAACAAACACTTAAATGCGTTAAAAGCTTCATTGTAATCTTCAGTCCAATCAATGCTATAAGCTTTCTTGAGTAAATTGTTGATTGGATGAATGGAGAAACTTAAGTCCGGGATGAATATCTGGATTGCACCCAGCTTTCCGAGAAATGACCTAATTCCAGATTCATCCGAAGGTGGGACCATTTCGAGGATAGCCTAAATTTCGGTTGGGTCAACATCTATCCCTCGTGACGATATGATGTAACCTAGGAGATTCCCTCCTGTTACACCAAAGACACATTTTTCTGGATTTAGTGTGACTCCGTACTCTATTAGACGTGAGAGAATGAAGCGGAGTACTTCCAGATGGTCACAACGCTTCTTGGCCTTAGCCAACAAGTCATCTACGTAGGATTCCACGATTTTATGAATTAAATCGTGAAATATATAAGTCATAGCTCGCTGATATGTAGCACCAACATTCTTGAGACCGAATGGCATAACAATGTAGCAATAGGTTCCCCAAGGAGTTATAAATGTGGGTTTTAGCTTGATCTTGTTTAGATATCTTAATTTGATTGTATCCTAAGAATCCATCCATGAGAGACAAAATTTCAAACCCAGCTGTTGCATCAACAATGACATCTATGGATGGTAATGGGAAGTTGTCCTTAGGACATGCTTTGTTAATGTCTCGAAAATCTATGCAGATGCGTATCTTCCCATTTTTCTTGAGAACGGGGACGATATTAGATACCCATTGGGAGTAATCGACTGGTTTGATGAATCCTACTTGGAGGAGTTTTATTACCTCCTCTTTCACCATGAGAGCTACCTTGGGTTTCATGGGTCTCGATTTTTGTTTGATTGGTTTTGCATTTGATTTAGTGACGAGGTTGTGCACCACAATGTGGGGTGCAACCCCTGTCATTTCTTTATAATTAAATGCAAACGCCTTCTGATGTTCTTTGAGGATCCGAGTGTGTATTTCTACTTCCTCTGGGGTTAACGAGGACCCTAGTTTCAATATCCTTGGTTCATCTTCTGTTCCGAATGTTAATATCAATTGTTTCTTCAATCAAAGAGGCGTTACCCTCTTCAAACTTAGGTGGTGCTGGAGGTAAATCCAAATCATCCTCGTTTTCTACTGTGCATATGCTAGGTTCCATTTGTGAGGGAAGATCCATCATGGGATTTCCGAAGTTGGAAGACGAATGTGGGATTAAGGAAAAATCTATCATATGATAGGAGAGATGTAGTGCCGCATAGGCGTTTAAGTAATTCAGAGTGGCCATATCACTACCAACGTGGTCTGGGATAGTAGATTCATTTCTGTTTAAAAGGGAATTTGTCATTGTTTTTATCAATGGTTCATCACAAAGGGATACCATGAAACGGGTATCCTCTAACTCATTGCTTGGGGTAAAACGTGACGCTGCAGTTGCTATTGAATCGGCCAGAAGATTTTTCTCTCGCGGAATTGCTTCAATTGATATGAAGTTAAAACTCCTTGCTTAAATCTAATACAACTTGTTTGTAAAGCAGTAAGTGCTCGGCTTTGGTTTCATATATCTTAGAGACTTGATTTGCTACTAATTGCGAGTCTCCTAAGACTATGATGTTATGAACACCAATTATCTTAGCTAAGATGAGGCCAAGGAGGAGGGCTTCGTACTTAGCGCCATTGTTTGTGCACTCAAAAATTTAGTTTAAAGGCAAAAGGTAAGAATTTTCCTTCAGGGGAAGTAAAGATTATACCTACCCCCGCTCCGTAACAACATCTAGCTCCATCAAAATGGAGAGTCCAATATTTGACTGGGAATATGGATGCTGGGATATCTATTGTGTTTGCATATTCTACTTCCACCATACAGAGATCCTCTGCTGGAAGAGAGCCAATGCCTAGGGAATACCCTATGCCTACTGAATCGAATGGTAAGAATATTGGTAGATCATTTTCTAGCAATTCAACAATTTTTGCAGTAGTTCCTAATGATACTGCTTCTACAGTTTTAGCCTCATCATTTGGGGGTTGGGGTTGCTTTGGCTAGGCTCATAGCTTCAAGATCTGTCATAGGTACCAACTTTTCATTTGTTTTTGTGTCGGCAGGTTTATTAAGTTGATTTGTTGGGAGTTCAAACTCCGAATGTACGCCTGGTATTTTCTTTAAGTCAGCTAGGTGTACATCAAATGGTTTTGGATCACCTTTGGCCACGAATATCTTTCCTAAATGTAAAAACCTTCTTGAAATAGTGTAGAAGGGATTGCCTTCATGCAGTGTATCCATGGTCAGCCGAGGATCATATTATAGTTAGTTTCCCGATCTATAATATAAAACTCAGTCAAGATGGTTTTGGGTCCTAAGGTGACCGGTAATATTATAGTTCCCACTAAGGTGGCTTTAAGGCTATCATAGCCCCTTAGTGTATTTCAAGTTGTGGAACAATTGGTTTCTCCATACCCTAGCTTTTGAAGGAAAGAGAAGGGGACTATGTTAACCGCCACCCCATCGTCTATCATTGCACGCTTTACATAGTTGTTATAAACCCATACTTGTAAATGTAAGGCTGGATCACCTCGGCGTGCGATCTCAGCATCTGTCAGCATTTTGTTTATCTCGAATATGAATTCGATGTCCCTATCTGCCTGCCTTGGAGGATGAACATCAAAGTCCACATGATTTACCTGTGTTTCAGGCGGTGGAGTGATGTTAATTAAATGACCTAAACCTAATGATTCTAAAAGAGCAGCCCTGTGGGCAGGAGAGTTCTTTAGTAAGTCTAAGAATGAAATGTGCGAGAAGGTTTTTGTTAGGTCATTAATCAAATCATAGGCTCCCACAGGTTTTACTACGATTTGTTGGATGTCCTCTGCCTTTGGCAGGTGGCTTGGACTTGGTTGAGAGAAATAATCTCACGTCCTTGTTATAGCTTCGATGGGTAGTTCAGCGTCTAACTCCACTAAACCGACTACCTTAGGTCATGGTTGACTTCCTAGTTGTGGCGCAACTAATGGATTTAGCGAGGTCGAGGCTTCATGATCATTGTTTCCTGTCATTACACCCTTGTTTGTCCCAGTTAGATTTATCCTGTTGTTATCGTGATTTGGGAGTAGATCATTAAAGATCTTCAGGGGTGCGTTTTGAGGGGAAACTGCCCCTGAAAAGGTATTTGACGTTGGTGACGTAGGATCTGCCAAGAACATATCCATTAAAAGTTGTTTTTTTTTCATCTGGCAAGCGTTGCATGAATTTATTGTAGTCATGACACGTTCTAGTGTCATGGTCCCAAATTTTGTGGAAACCACAATATGAATTAGGATTGTAATTCCTAGTTTGTTGGTTTGATGTGTATTGTGGCCCAAAATTTTGATCAAACTGTTGTCTATTAAAATTTTGCGTTTGTTGTTTTTGGTTTGAATTCTGGTTTTGGTACCTAGTTGAATTTTGGCTTGGACCTTGTATGGGATTTCACTGTTGTTGTTTTTGTTGTGGATGGTTAAAATCCACTGTATTGATTGTTGAGGTAAAGTTGTTATTTCGTTGGTTGTAAGTTTGTGATGGAGTATTGACAACATTTACCTTTTTAGGCTGGTCAGTTACTCCATCTGTTGTTACACCCCAATTTTTGTTAAGGATTTTAGGTCCTTGATTGACGTTTGTGGTAGTAGGATAAGTTGTAGTGTTCTGGTTGGGGGTGATTAACCTCCCGTTTGCTCCATATGTTTTGCGACCACTATCAATTGCTGCTTGATCTATTCGAAGAGCACTCTCCATTACTTCATTGTAAGTTCTTAATGGGAACTTTTGGACTTCTTCCTTCACTTCTTTGCTAAGAGAATGAAGGAATAAATCCCATAGTTCCATTTGATCCATGTTTGGAGCACTTGCCGAAGAGTAAAGAATTGTATGCCACCTTTGGATGAAATGGGCGACGGATTCGTTGTGTTCTTGTTTGATGTGTAAGAACTCTCTGATTCCTATTCTTAATAATTTGTTCATGTCGAAGGCCTTGATGAACTCTGACACGAGGTGTTTGAATGAATGTATGGAAGCCTCAGGTATTCTATAATAC
This sequence comes from Taxus chinensis, assembly GCA_019776745.2. Taxonomy (NCBI): domain Eukaryota; kingdom Viridiplantae; phylum Streptophyta; class Pinopsida; order Cupressales; family Taxaceae; genus Taxus; species Taxus chinensis. Next base: position 881,872,486 of record CM034147.1, read on the forward strand.
CAATCGAGAGCGATGCCTTCCAAGGTTTTTGGGAATATTTTAGCAACAACCCCATCCCATGGGAGTAGTTCTCGAATGGCTGTAGCATAAGCTTTTGATATGCGCATTTGGATCTCCCTCTCCTTTGTATTTGGGAAAATCGGGAAGAGGTCTTGGAAGCATGACGTTTCGTATGGTGAAATCCTAGGGCTCTTTCAAATATTCAGAGTAAGTCCCTATCGCATATGTTTCGACCATTGATGGTGCCTGTTGAGGGAGCGGCGGTGGAATGGGTTGTTGGTATGGCGTAGCGTATGCGTTGGTAAGGGGCATAAGGAAGCCCCTGTGTTTGAGCAAACATGCCAGAGAGAGGAGAACATATCGCCTTGTGGTGATTTGGAGTACATGTTTAAGTATGACGGGATACTGTCCAGGAATGGATTGTTTTGTACTAGACCGGGAGGAATAGTGTTAGAGATGGTGAGTCTAGTTGGTGTTTTTTGTGAATATTGAGGAGTCATGCCTAACGTGCCTACTCCTGTGAGGAGATCTACTTGGCTAGGATGGTGTGGAGGATTGGAACTCCCTGCTTGCATGAATTATGAATTTTGAATTGCTTGGGCAAGTTCTAACCATCTAACCTTTTCTATTAGAGTTGAAATTACTTCATTTGGTGAAGTCACGGTGTTTTTCCGTAGTGGCGTTTGTTGTATACCATGGTTTTGTATAGGCATGTGATATCCTGCTATGAACTGATCAGCTATCTTTCCAAGTTTCTCTGAGAGTATTTCCTATATGCAGTGGCATAGAGGTATTTTCTTGAAAAGAGACCTCGGGTTGTGTTTGTAAACCTCCTACAGGTGGATACATCGAGAACGTTGGTCGTTCCTGGCAGAACGTACCGAATATTCATCGTCTAAACCTCGGTATGAGTCTGATTGTCTACTAATTTGTGGTCTAAGCAACATCTGAGGAGATGAACTAGATTCTTCAGTGAATGTCATGTTATTCGAGCCTGAAGGCTCTGTTTGTTGTGTTTTGAGCGAGCTGATCTAACTCCTCAGTTTGAAATGATGAGTTATATCTAATTCTCAGAGTTTGTGTTGACAACTAGTTAGTTGATTAGTTGTCACCGTGATGATTGTCTATTTTGTTGGGCATAGTATGCCTCAAGACCCAAGAGGGGTCTGCCATATGCATCAAATCCTGACATATTCGGGGGGTATATGAATACCCGCAGAATAATGGGAAGGAGCGAAGGTGATGGTGAAAGCCAATGAGGTACAGAAGGTGAAGCAGTTGTTTGTTCACGTCAGGTTCACCAATTTTGTTGGTGAAGTTGATGTGAAGGGCCGATGAGGTATAGAAGGTGAAACAATTATAAGTTTCACGTCAGGTTCACCAATTTTGTTGGTGAAGCTGATGTGAAGGCCGATGAGGTATATAAGGTGAAACAATTGTTAGTTTCACATTGGGTTCACCAATTTTGTACGATGGAAAAGTGACATGCGAGCATGGGAATCTACAAGTGACTCTTCCTCGCACCCGACCCTCCCGAGGTCGTGCCGAGACAACTGGTGGGGATGGAATATGTGTGAGATATAGACAAACTAGTTAGGCAATCTAATGTCTTCAATGCGCACTAGCGGAACTTGCGAATCTAAGGCAAAGAAAGCCCTCCTAACTTGAACTGGTGTGATAGATCGATCGGCAAGGATGACTGCTCGAAGGCTCCAATCAATATCAAGCTATGGCGTGATTCGATCTATGGGTTGTGGAATACGTGGAAAGTGACCTGGGATAGTTTCGTGGTTGTCTCTAGACAGGGTCATAAGGTGGATGATGGGTATAGTTATTTCTATGGGCGGTTCTTTGGCCTAGTCCAGAATTCTTTAGCTTTGTTAGCTGTTGTGTCTAGCAAGGATAATTGTTCTGATGATGATAGGTGGAAGTGGAGTAGACCGGAATACTAGTGTGCGTAGGCCAGTGTCTATGTCCAATTCTCCTGTGGATTCGTTAGGCTGTGGTATTTGTGAATCACAATCGTAGACTCGTGGTTGTTGTGGACCTGCTATGGTCATATACGGGATTAGTTCCTAATCCCTAGTATCCAGTAATCATATGCTTTCTCAGCTTCTATATTTAGGATTAATAACTGTGTGATTTTCTCAGAATATTTTACAGGCGTCCCGCGCAACCTGAATTCTTAGGCTAGTATCTATATCTGTAAGAGTGTCTCCTGCGCCTGGTTGTGGGACCAAAGGATCACAACCAAATGTTTCTTCTCTTTCAAGCCCTTCTACAGTCATATGGATGTTACCTAGGGTAATCTGTAGTTTGGTTGATTCGACCAAAATGTGTGTGCTTGGTCGTCTTCTATGTTTAACCCGTTCAACTGGGAGTCGATTTGTTGCCAGCTTACCATGGTTTGGAAGACTTGGATCCTGAGATTTTGATCTATATCAGTTATTGCCGTGATGAGATTGGGCTGGGGCATGATTGGCTCGAATATGTATTCCCTAGGCTCTCTAGGTCCCGTGATTGTCATACAAAAGCAACAATGTAAAACGAACTACAGTAAAATGAAATTTAACTATGTGAAGTGTATTTATAGCATATATGATTTTTCTAATTTTTTTTGTGTTTTCTGACGAGCTTTATGAATTTAAGAAAGCAACTATTTAAAATATCTAGAATTGACAACTAAAATAATAACTCAAAAACAAACAAAATAACTGAGTGTAGCTATTTCTCTGTGTAATTTGTAGATCTATTCTAAACAATGAAATAACTTATCTAATCTATTTGCAAGACTCTCAATCCTACCTCAAAAGTGAGGAGTGAATCATAGTTTCTCAGAAACTATCAATCCACACAGCTTCCCTGGCAATATTGAGAATAGAATTTACTGAAATAAAGCAATTAACTACTCTATTTGATATGATTCTAACTAGAACTTTGAAAGCTAGAACCTGGATTCTGTAGAACAATGGCGAATCCGATGGTGTGTGTGATCTTGTCCCCTCAGTGTGATCTCCTCGTTCCTTCGTGTTCACGTGGATCCAGAATAGCATGTAATGCTAGCATCAACAGAAGTAGATATTGGGATAAAGGCAGCTCAGAATACTGACTGAATACAATGCGAGTAGGAGAGGGATAGTGCAAGAGTACAGAGCTTGGCTTATGCAATTCCTAGCGGGATCTATTGCAAGTCATGCAACATAAAGCGTCCAGAACCTGAAACCATCCTGTTTGAAGAGCAAAACCTGCAACTTTAATGGCCTCCTATTGAAAAAAAACTATTCTACTCCAATGGATTGGATGAAATAACATCAGTACTTTGCACAAGGTGGATATGTGGCTTACTAACAGTAAAACAACACTAACTAGGCATGCAATGAACTAAACTATGAATCCTAAGAAAAATAAAAGACTGAACTACTGAAATGAGAAAATGAGAAGTGAATTGAGGGGCCATTTGCTTGAGCACAAGCCAACTATTTATAGCATTTGCATTTACCTAAGGTAAAAACCAAATGGAACTCTTAAACTATAAACAATGGCAAAAACACTATTCCAGGGAACCAGAATCATAAATGCAAGCTTATGGCGGTGAAAGAAAGCTGGTAAAATGTTGAATTTACGTGAGTCGTGTTAAAAGAGCTTTCTGGAAAATGCGTAAAGGACCGCTACCCTGAGCAGGGCGGCGGTCACGAGACCGCCAGCCAGGCAGGGCGGTTGGTTTCGTCACTGAAGAGCAAAAGGCCAAGAAAAGAGGGGAAAAGGAAAAAAACAAAGCACGCGGGGGTTAAGCGGGGCATGCGGGATGTTAACGCACACTTGGAGAGCTTTTCCGGATCCCGAACACCTTGCGAGGAGACTTGTATCATCATTGGGGCACGTGTTACGTTGTTCTAACAGTACAGTACCTTACAATTTTGGGTACGTACAGTAACTTATTAAATTTTTAGACTATAATCACATTAATGAATAAGACGAAAGTGAATAAGATGAAATAAAAAGGTGTAACCCCCCAACGAAGAATTAGAAAATGAAGGAGGGGGGAGGGGAAGGAAATAGAGAAAGAACGAATAAGAGAGAGAATTATTCTAATGAAGATCCCGCCACTGAAGGAATCCTTGAAAGATTCACAGCTGAAATTTCGATGCCCTTGAATTATTTACTTAATACTGCCACCACGCCGATGCCACTTTTTTCTCTTGAGGGATGTGGATGAAACCTAGTGACTTGATCCAGTTCTTCACGAGAGAGTTGATGTTCTTACACTCTAAGTACCAAGCCTGATGGATATCCATAGTGTTAGAGATGATTTCCCTTATCTCAGTCAAGTATTCTAGTGTGTTTTCGTTGAATGAGAATGGATCTCCGATCTCCTTTTTGACTGAATCTTCAAAATCCTTCAATAGATCATATATTGAAGATTCTATGTTCACGGCTGCCACCTCAAGCTTATGTATTTGCGTATCAACATCCTTTTTCATTTTTCCAACCTCCTCTTCATATGAATGAAGCTCATCAATCGCATGATTTATCAATTCATACCAAGTAAACAAAGTTTGAGCCCAAACCTGAGACAAGTCCTTTTATGCCGACGAGAATACACCTTTTGTTACCAGAAGGGATGACTTGACTTTGCCCATCTCCATGACCAATCGGTTATATCTGATCCTAGTGGTCTTTCTCCACTTCAACTACCTCCCATGTTGAGAGGATATTTATGGCCATGCCATCCCTGTACTTGTACATTGTGGGAATATCAGGTAGTAAGGCATTCCCTTTTTTAAGAAGTCCTACTCACCCATTTATCATTTTCCTTTACCTGTATGGTTAATCCTTGATTTTTCCTGATGGATTCAGGATCAAAGCTACTCATTGGAGTGACTTCTTTGGCCAAAAGAGCATTGGCAACATTCAGATCTAGGAGCACTTGGACATATGATGTGAGGGGTGTGAATGTGGTCTTCCATTTGATCTAGCTTTTACCTATATTCCTGAATTCTCATGACAAGGGGAGGGGAATACTCTTGAAACAAGTGCACATCACCCTCGTGTGTTTCCGGGTCCTAGGGGAATTGTGCTCATGTAATAATCATCTAGGGTCATTTCATCAGTGGGATTAATGACCTTCTACTTGAATAATTCTATATATTGGTTCCTTGAGGCTCCACTGTAGAATCGAGAAGCTGCATGTGACAATCTACCTTTCTTCTATTTGACCATGAAAGTGATATCCGCAAAGTCAGGATTGGTTACCTGTTACACTGTGTGGGTTTTTGTAGTGATCATCTCCTACACCCAAGGGAATATCTCATCAGTCTCAGGATCTTAAATGGAAAACATTGAAGTTTCTTGCTCCTCATGAGGAGGTGCATCCTGTGTAGGTGGAGATGGTGCAACAGTAGGAGATGAGGGGATTGGAAAATGCTGAGGTGTGTAAAGATCAATGGAGTCAATTTATCCTCGTTCAAGGTCTACCACATGTTATTATTCTATTCTCACTTTCTTATTCAATCTCCTACAGCAACGAGCCCTTGGTTCTTCCAATTTCCTTTTAGAGCTTTCTCCTGAATGACTTGAACTGGGAGCCTTATCCATGGCCCTGGAGGAGTGATAGGATGCTTTTCTCTAGAGGGATGAAAATTTACTTGATGAGATGAGATCAGCCCTCTTCCTTTTAAACCACTCCTTGGACATTTTGATCACTACCTCTATTTGTTCTTTGATATCCCCAGATTTACACACACTCTAAACCACCTAAGGGAGAGGAGAAGCCTTCACCGTAGGGTACTCCAGATCAAACATTTCCGAGCCATCTTCTTAGACACCATATTCATACCACTGAAATATGAATTTCCTCATTTGATCCATTGTTACCTCTTATGCTCACGTTCTCAGACCTCATATTCATCAATACAATTTTCCCAGAAATCTTCAATTTGAGAAACATGGCGCAACGGGAAGATGAAATGAGTTTGGATCTTCTCTAATATCAGAGTCTGTCTTGGCATTGTGTGAGCATATATTGATAGGGACTAGGGTAGCTTTAACATTAGCAACATCATGGGCACTAGTAGATGTGAAAATCCCTAGTGAGATAGGGAAAGAAACTTGTTTCTTCTTCCTAATCTTCAGCTTTTTCACTTGCATCAATTGTCTGCATAGCTCCATCAACAAGATCCTATCGCTTGGATAGTGAGGAAACCTCCGTGGAAAAAGATCAAATCCTGAAACCCTGATGTAAGAGAATGTTGAGAACTGAATGAAGCATGAGCCATACTTCCTACTAGGGTGATGGCTTGTGAAGACATCCTCAAATGTTGATTTCCTTTAAGCAACTTGACCACGAACATTGTGAATGTGTCATTTACCTTGACATAATACTAATTAATTTCTTTTAAGACCAATTACAAGTACTTCTTGAATGCAGGATATTTTTGGGAGACATTTTGAGCAGGTGTCAAGCCATTGAATGGTCTTGTGTTCGCCAAGGCATAGACAAGGTATGGAGTCATGAAGAATTTCTTTGAAGCAGGTACCTGAAGCAATTGGAAATGCAAGTTTTCACTAATGAGCTGCCCCCAATAAATCACCTATTTTCCTTTAAGGATCACAAGGATGAAAATTTCCATCCATTCAGGGAATATCTTCATGTTCTCTTCCCCCATTACCCCGCTTAAGAGAATGATAGCATCAAAGAAAGCATTGTGGAATTCACTGCGGGAAAGAGTCTTTGGTGTAATAGAAGGATTCCTTTCATGCTTCAATCGAGAGATGAGTGAGAGGACTTGAAGATAGGACTCAGTCTTAGACCATTATGCATATGAAAACTCTTTGGTGATCATGACCATGTCTCTTTCAATGGAAATCTGCATACCTTGTGATATGGCCGTTGGAGTGAGTATAACTAAGACTGAATTGTCGTCGCCTCTAATTGTCTTGGGTATGGTTTGTAGTGGTGGGGACATTCCAAAACTAACTCAATGTTTTTTAACAACATGGGATGACCACCTGCCACATTCAATCCACTGGCAAGGATCTTTTCCTCAACATGTTATCTCGGCTCACTGAACATTATGTGTTTGAGCTCCTCCAGGTCCATGCGAGCAACATTGCTGTCACCCATAATTAAGAACTCTGATGTGAGAGATGAAACGAACTTTGGGCTGGTGAAATTGAAATTCATGATAGTAAAAAGGAACAATATGGGTCACCAAAGAGGCGATAGTATATTTTTGTACTCGGAACTGAAAACTGCTATTTTTAGATTCTGAGTTCCAGGAGTAGTTATTTTGGGTAGGGTTGCTTTTTTGCCTTGGTGTCAACACTAAGAGGTTCTTATCATGTTTGGAGCATGTTCACAGATGTTTTATGGAAAAATTGAAGCACTTTCTATTGTTAAAAATTTGCTTTTTGCTTTTTTGATTATTTCTTTTTTGCTTTTTTGGCATGTGTACCCTAGTTTTCCATTTTTGTGATTTTTAGTGTTTGCTCTTCTAAGGGTTTTTACCGTTTTATAAAAGTTACTAAAAATAGCAAGTGTGAACCAATGACAATTACTATTTTTGGAATTTGGTCTTATGTTCCACGGTTTGTTGAAAAAACTCTATTTTCCTTCTAGGTTTTTGTTCTGGATGCTTTGTGCAAAATTTTGGACTAACTCGCTTCCCACATCTACGATAAATTGCGAAGGGTTTAAAGAAAAAAATTAAACTGGCCACCATAAAAAATTTTGAGACACCTATGTGTGTTTTTTCTTTTACATCATTGAGGTACCTGAGAGAGGGAGATATGTTCCAAATTTTGTTCAATTCTGCCTTGGGTATTGCAATATATAAGCAATTCTTTGATTTTGCTCACAAAGGTTTCTAACAACAAACGAGCATGGTAATGGCTTAAAAAACAATGTTTCTTTCATGGTAGTAGCAACAGAGGATGAAAAATGAGTGTGAAGAGAAAATATTGAGGAATGGAAGTAACATCAATAGAGGAAAGTGAAGAAATCTAGCACCAAGGGTTTCTCGTGCATGCGTGCAGGGATAAGTAGAAATAACAACAAACAACAGTTAAAATTAAAAATTTACAAATTTGTAAAAATTGAGCATGAGCGCACTTTTTTGTCCCAACCATTCCAAAATTTTGGGACAGTTGGTGCAAAAAAGTGTGCCTCCTTCCCATTGGTCCATTTGTCATAACGTGATTCACTGTAGAGGAAGAGAAGGAGGCTGGAAATAAAGCTCTTAACAAATTCTTGGGTCACGTGGGTGACCAAAGGAAAAAATGGGAGGGGGGAAATTTTTTGTTTCCCAACCATCCCAAATGTTTGAGATGGTTTGTGCACAAAAGTGCACCCCTGTCTGATTGGTCCATGTGGCGGTTTGTGGTTGGGTGAAGCCGGGGGTTGAAAATCAGTGCACATGGGCTTAATTAGAAAAATAGAGTTCCAAGATGGTTGTATCATGGTCCAGGGGGCTACATGGGAGAGGGTGCACTTTTGTGTCCCAAATTTTTTGGATGCTTGGTGCACAAAAGTGCGTAACTCTATGATTGGTCCATTTTTCAGGCTTGAAAATTAACTAACTCCCAAACCATACCTTGGAGAGCAACTTGTTGGACGAATAACTTTAGTTCTCAAATGAGTTTTCCGACATTAATTTATATTAAATTGATTAGAAAAGGATTTTTTAACACAATGGTGGGGGTCTCATACCTTTATTCTATCTCCAACATCCTCAAAAAATAGGATTTTTCTTCGGGCTCAAAGGTTGTGCATATTGAAATCAGGTTATGCGAAGAAATGCTCGAGTCTTGCAAAAAAAGTAAGACCACCATCATCTAGGTCTCTCAATTATATTTCAGATGATATTTAGTTTGGCCTCTAACTCTTCATGGAGCTCCCAGAATCACTTCCCGAAGCATATGGGCTATTTTTGAACTGTACACTACTTCACCCTCCAGGACCCACTTTTGCTGAAATTGCTCCAAAACCTCTGAAAATTTCCAGATTCTTCCAAAACTAGTTGCAAAATATTATTAGCTATTTGATACTCCTCTTTGATGAGTTTTATCCTTTCATTTCATTTTGAGGGGTGCACACCAACCTCAGGAAGACTATAAAATAGCCTTTCCAAAGCTCCTCAACGAGCTTGTCTTGATAAATCTTATTTTGGAAGTACCTCAATGGACTGGATATCCCTAAATCACACATGGAAATGATGATACAACACATTAAACCACTCATAAAGATGTGATAGGGTTGAGAAGGTGTTTAGAATGATTTGGAGGAGGGTTCAGGATGACCTTTAAGCAAAAAATTTCATAGTAGGGTATGAATGTCATGCTTTTAGGTGTGAATTTTGCCCTTACAAAAACTCATGACAACATGTTGGGTGGTGGGATACATGACTGTATGTGCCTATACCAGATCATGGTATGGTTTATTGCCAACCAAATGGTCTGGATAAGAAACTTAAGGGACTTTGTAATATTTTAGGATAGAGTCATGTGGATATTATATTGCTGTGAATTATCACAATCAGTTATATACTTGAATGAGCAGTGTGAATAGATAAGAAAATCATGGAAGAGAGATAAGGATAAGTCACCTGGGTTTGTAATGGACACAAGTAATGCTTTAGTTATCATTTCCAAATGATAAATTTTTACTATGTGTGCGTGTGTGTGTGTGCGCGCGCGCGCGCGCGCGCGCGTGTGTGTGTGTGTGTGTGTGTGTGCGCGCGTGCGTGCGTGCGTGTGTGTGCACGCGTGCGTGCGTGCGTGTGTGCATGCGTGCGTGCGTGCGTGTGATCTTATGGCATATGTGAAAATAACTGAGAGCAACCTACTAAAATTTGAAGTATTTTTTTTATAGTTAAGGGATTTATAAAAGCGTCATTAGAAACATCATCAAACTAGAATAAATCTAAAAAATCAATATAATTGAATACTTCTCTTTCTTTTTAGTTGAAGGTGTAACATGAAAAAGTATACATATCTTGCATACATTTGTTTAAATATGTCAAGAGATACTAAGTGCAAGGTTCTTTTATTGTTTTTTTCACATACCACATTGATTACTAAATCCACTACTTTCTCTACAATATTTCTAATGATTTGTGACAAATGAAACCAATTAAAAGGAAAAAAGGTCCCAAAACTCTAGCATGGGAAATATATTATACTTTTTTTATTGACTTCCCAAAGTGAAAAGAAAAAAATTCTAAATGAAAATCAAATAGACATCAAATTAAGGTTGAAATTTCACTTTGATGTCAAATGGGGGTCATATTTAAGGTTGTAAATTAATTTCTAGTAACACATGAACATTATAATCCATCATTACCACCACTCCCGACTCTCATTGAAGGATGCCTATCAATGTAATGAATAAGATTTGTAATCCTTTTTTTGTTAAGAAAATCATTACAAACATCATGGAGTCGAGACTAAATTTAAGGATGAATACAATTGATTATTTCTTTATTTTTTATTCAATTTATAACGTGGATAAACAAATTACATATAAATGGTGATGTAACTATATAATTATTATTAAATATGTTAAATAATGTGTCTAAAGCAGTAATAAAGCTTGATTGACTATTTCTACATCTACACACATAGAGTTTAAGGTATATTTTAAATATTATGAAACTAAAACTCACTAGTACATAGAAATGCATGCTCAATAATGACAATTAAATCACCCAAAAACCTAACAATAAAAAGAGATGTATGTATAGAGAGTGAGTGGTGCTCATGACAAGTGATGGATACGTTCAAAAATGTTTTGACAACTACACTTTCTTTATTTAGATATTTTTTTCCCCCACTTCAATCTTCTCATTGTGACATGTATAGCCTACAAAACATATTTCTTCTTGGCCTTCCCCTAAAATGGAAGTAATATCTTAACTCAAGAAAACAATAAATTATTAGGGACTTGCATTGTAGATTAGCTACATTTTAAAACATCATCTTCTTATCATGGCCTAAAAAATAAACAATATGTTAAAAAACAATCCATTTTAATGACATGCAAAGCCTAGGGCATGAATCACTCCATGAGTAAAAATTTCAAAAATATGACAAATGGTTTAATGATTGCTTAATCTCTCTAGAATGCATGTGAGTGTTGAATAGAATGGCTATAATATACAATGTAATCTCTCAACATGTAGATGTAATATAAGATATTTTTATTTATATTCAATTTAATTCAAATTATGACCCTATTGGTGCCCAAATCAACATCACATAGTCAAAAAGCAAAACACACAAGACAAAGGGGATGCCTACATGTTAGCAATAAGGGGCCTAAAAGGGGACCATAAGTGTGAGGCACTCCATACAAGAAAAAATGTGTCACTCATGGTCAAGACATAGGTTTTAAAGCATGTTGAAATACAAGAGAGAAAAATAAATAGTTGGAGGGGCTAATAGGAAAGACGTGAACCATAAAAATTTGAAAATTGCACCAATAATATTTGATTTAGACCAATAACTGACAAGTTCAGGAGCAAATAAAATTGTGTAATTTAAAAACTAATAAATTCTTAGGAAGCATTTTTTAGGTGTCCATAAAAGCTAACAAAACCGCTTTTAAGGATTAGTAGGACAATGTTGTTTGTTAAAGTTAAATAAGGAACATCACTCAACTTAGACCACTTCTAAGGATGAATGGGTTGAGTGGTTATTTGTTAATGACAATTTAAAACATCATTGGGTGTAAATCAATTCTAAGGATGAACATGCCTTAATATTGGATGGTTTATTTATGCATGTCCATTGAATTGTGGTTCACCTTATTGTGATGTGTGGGTTTTAATTTGAGTCCTTATTTTATGAAAATACCACTTTATCATTATCATAAAACCCATTAAACACTAAGAGAAAGTATATTTGACTTTGAAAGTTTAATTTTATTAAAAACATTGAATATTGATGACTTAAAACATTATTTTCCATTTTAAACAATAAATAAAAATTAAGCCAAATTTAAAGTAGCTCAGATATCATGAATATATCTATAAAAAATGTGTGATTCATCAATCTTGATGCACCCATCTTGGATTTGTTGCATTGATTCATGGGATTTTAGTACCTGCCTTGCAGGGTAAATAATCCCATTGTCAAAGTCAAATCACTTAAGTGGATCATGGGATTTTAGTGCCTGCTTTACAGGGTAAAGAATCCCATTATGAAAAATTCTTAAAAATAGAATTATATTGTGCAAAAAAGTGCGCCCCCTTTGGTGATATGATGGCAACCTTTAAGTGATTATTTTAATTAATTTATCCTTCTAAAATGTGTGCCCAAGCTTGGAAGAAGTCAAAAAGTCAAAAGGGGAATAAAAAAAATAGATTTAAATGGACTAAATAGATTAAATTTAATTCATTTAAAGGCTGCCCCCTTGCTTTCAAAATGTGACCCATTTGGGACATATTTAATGATTTTTAAGGCATTAAATCATTAAATTAATTTCTATTTTCAGTGGCTATAGTCAAGGCACACTGTGAAGCTTAAGTGAAGTGAAGTGTGAATGATTAAATTGGATTAATTCAATTTATTGGATGGTTGTCCTTAAACATGCTATTTTTAAAGAGAAGAGCATGATTTTTAATTAATTAATTACCTTTAATTGTTAGGGCAATTATTAATTATAGATTGTGAGGGTTATATAAGCATGGGAAACCATATGGGTGAATTATTTAATTCACAGGTAAAGAATTGTAGCCAAGAGGAAAAGTGCGCCCCCATTTGAAGAAAGATTTTGTTCAGGCAAGGTGGTAACAAGGCTAAAAGCTTCTAGATTTGGCGCATGCTTTGAAGGAGGTGGATTTTTGTCTGCATAATTGTTTGCATAGGTGTTACAGGTGCTCAGGTGTTGTTTAAAGGATTCATGCTCTCTTTATGTGTAAATTAAACACCCATTTTTGGGGTAGTAGGCTTGAAAAGTGCAGATTTTTACAATTAAAATTCACTATTCATGCTCCGGTGACCATTTTTGTCTGAATAAATTACAGGAATTCATTACAGGTGCTTTATAAAAGAAAAGGAGCTTTTATCAATGTCCAATACATTGCATATATTCTCCGAATCTAAAGAATTGTCCACATATGCACCAATTTTGAAGAAATCCGACCAAGTAAGAAGAAAAAGAATTATTCAGACAAAGATAGACAAAGCCATGGCGAAGAGAGATGAAAAAGAAAGCACGACGGAGTCATGCATCACTTCCAAACTTGTAGACATAGGAGACACAGATCTAGGCTTAGAACCTCTTACCGATTTGATTGATAGATCCAGAGCGGGAAAGACTTCACTCATGCGTGCGGTTAAAAGCAGTGGAATTATTCGAGCTGCAGCCTTCCCATGCACAGCCTAGTTGCCAGAGTTTGTTATGGAGTGCGCTAGATCTTACCATCCTTCATCCAGATCAGTGCGTGATGTTACAGGAAAGACAATAATTCGTTTGGACGCAGAGTTCATCAATTATTGTTTAAAGATTCCAGTGCGAAAGGTGGTGACTTCCATTAGTCTTCAGGATTCCGGCAACAGGTGGGAGAAGCATAGAGCTGATTGCATAAGCATAATGAATAGCCGATACATGAAGAAGCCTAGATCTCCTTCAAAGTTCCCGATAACTATTCCACGGTCCAATTTGGTGCAGGAGGTAGATGATGTTGTCAAATTGCTATGCAGGATGAATTGCGAGGCGAATGCTTACACTTTCCGTACATGGATGTATGCTTTCATCAAGACCATTGAAGTCAACAGGGTTGATTCCATAAATCAATTGGTTAGAAATTATTAGCAACAACATTGGTGAGCAACTCTGGAACGTGAAGTACTTTCAGCTTCAAAATGACTTCCTACTTGGTGTATGCTGCAGCTTCACAAGGCGTCTTTTCTAAGCTAGATAGATGTGGTGTTCTTTCTAAGGACCCCATTTTCAAATGCCACTCATAGCTTATTGTACCTGCGTGTGAGAAATATTTCAAAGTGGTCTACGATGAATTATTATATGATTTCATCTGCAGGCTAGACAAAGACTTGAAGGCCAACATGGTAAGCAAGGAAGCGTGGGAAGCTGTGTCCAAGATTGGCAGTCTATTCATTCAATTTACAGATTTCACATACCTCAGGGTTACAAGCTTTTCTGGAGAACCAATAAAGATGCCCATGTATCTGAATGATAGATTGATCACCATGGAGCTGAGCAGGAAACTTGTGGAGTTACACGACCTTCAGTCAGAGCGGCACAAGTCTATGGGCTTATTCCCAATCACTGTGGAATATTATGGCTGCATTAACATTCATAGAGCTCAGGAAATGGAGACGTAGATGTTATCCGAGTATGAGCAAGAATTCCTGCACGGCTGAACTTCGATCCATTTGGAGTAGCCAGGAAGACGATCTCCCAGGAGTACGCACATGTGCCTTCATTACAAGATTTCTGGATGAAGTGCAAAAGTGAGTACGAGGTTAAAAAGAGAGATTTCAGTAGGCTATCAGCAAAGCAAGTGTTCAACTTTGGACTAGCGCGGATACCTACAGATCTTAAAGATGATGGGAATGTGGTACTTGACACTTACTATCAAATGGGAGGAGATAAAGCCATATTGTAGGATAACGTAGGAGGCTGCAACACAATTAAAGAAAGGTCAGGAGCTGTGTTGGTGAATACTTCAATCCGGTTGCTAACGAAGGGATATTGCCTTGATGAAGCATTGATGAATCAAGTCACGGGTAACTTCGGCATAGGAGATTCCCTCAAGCGGAAGCACAGAGGAGAAAGCAACAAGAAAGTCAAGAAGTTGAAAGTGCATAGAAGATCTCAATAAAAGGAGAGAATCACTTATGTGACCATGACTTTAGCTCCGGTTTCTCTAGTACCCAGTACTTCACCGACTATTACACCGCAACAGGATGCTTCCATGCCCCTACTGAATCCAGTGACATTCATCTTTTCCCCTCAGCCTCTTCGTTCAGCGCCTATTCCAGAGGATACGTTGAAGCTACAGATGGCAGAATTCGAAAGGGCTTTGTCCTTGGGTGATTCAGAAGACGACAACCATAACACAGTGGCACTTTCTGATGGAGAGGATGCAGTGTGGGAGATGGTAGTTCACTCAGCGACTTTTCATTCTCCGAGAAGTAACTTCTTGGAATGGTTGGCTTCACAGTTAGTTTTAGAAGCGAGAATGGAGATGAACTTAGAGGAGCACGACTTGCAGCTACTCCAGAATCTGGGTGGAAGAGATACAAGGCCTAAAGTTGCCAAAGCAACTTCTAGGTTGATCATCGAGGATTCGGGAGAGAAGTTTGCTGAGATATCAATTCCGGCATAAGGAAAGATAGAGGAGGAGCTCACGGCAGAGGATGTGACAATAACCAAAGTACCCCTCGGTCAAGACACCACTGAAGGATTGAAGCAAGACACATAGACATTGATGGATGCTTTATTCCTTAGGCTTGATAGTGAAAAGATGGAGAAAGAAGAGCTGCAGAAGCAAGTATCTCAATTATGTGAGATCATAGCCAAGGTTGCTAAATCTTCCATTCATCCCATTTCAGAGTAGGTGAGTGATCATCTTATGCAGGAAATGGAGGATCCAAGCAATCAAGTAAAAGCTATTGACGAATGGAAGGATTTGAGTATTCGTCAAGCTTCTGTACAACTTAGAGAAGTGTCAGCCCGCCTAAAGGTTATGGATGATGTAGCAAATCAGCTGAAGCAACTGATGGCGAACATAGAAGGCATGAATACAGTTGCAGAAAGTAACCTGAGTATTTTGGCTGAGATCAATTAGCTGCTAGGAGATGTATTGATTGTGGAACAGATTGTACCAAATGGATCAGTTGAGAAGGGGAAGCAGCTGGAATTTGTAGTATCTTTCCATTTGGAAATCTGCAAAGTTTTGCTGAAGAGGATGCAGGCACTTGAGAGTAGGACATCAGACTTACCAGACAGTATCATTTCTTTCACTGAGGAGAGAGTGGACAGGAATGTTACTTCATACGTGTGGATCGTCTCAACTAAGGTGCCTAATTCCCTGGAAGGTTCTCTTCTGATGGTATAAAAGAGAATTGATAAAGCTACCAAGCCTTTCACGATGAATTCTATTATTAGATTGGTGGCGCTACAGGCAGACATTGTGAGGTTTGGGCCAAGCTTGGAAGATGTGGAAGCGTGCATCAAAGTGTTAAATGAAGGGTTGCTGCAGTTTAGGACAGAGAAAGAAGCAGTGGTTAAAACATATGGAAGGATGCTGAATTACATGTTTGACAAGTATATCCGATATCAGAACAAGAAGAAGACAAACATTACAACTGACATGACTTCTTCTATTCTTTCTTCTTCTACTTTCTATGTTCCTAGATGAAATTGTAAAACTTTGAGCTATTGGTTTTACAACCATTACTTAAAGTCATGTGGAACCATTCTATTAGTTAAGTGGTACATGTGTCACTTAAGGAGAAGTTAGTGGAGGATGATTTCCAAATGTCATCTTTACTTTTTGTTTATGTTTCAGTTCAGTTAGACTTCCCATTTGTACTTTCCCTCCTACATTTTATAAGTACGAGAAGAACCTCTGGGTTAATCATCAGAATTTGTAAGCAGCAATTTTGTGTTCTAGACTTTGTGCTGAACCCCTGAGCGCAACCTGGAGCAAAGGAATACAAAGGAGCAGGTTTTCAGAGAACTTTGTGTCACGGTGTACTATGTTTCTTACTTTTAATCTTAAATCTTTTAATAAACTTTGTGTTATTTTAGATCTGGATCTAGAGCTGCCTTTGTTTTATAATTCTGTGTGTTCATATCTATTAAGTTTCTTCTATGTGCATGCAATTAACTCTGCTATCTACTAATTGGGATGCATATCTTCCCCATTTCTTCTCTGTATTTCCTTTACTTCCTTCTTCTATAAAATACTTCCTTTCTTGAATAGCTGCTTACTTGCTGCAGAACCTCTTAGTTATGGTTCATAAACTAAGTGGTTAAAGTAAAACCCTTAATAGATAATAACATATTTTTAAATTGAAAAATTTGACATGGGAGCCTCATCGGTTAAATGAGGGAGATTTATCTCATGACTTCCTAGGTTTGATGCTGTGCAGAAAATCTAGCCAACACAGGGTAAATGGTGAAGCGAACGCTCACAACTTCCGCGCATGGATGTATGAATTCATTAGGACCATTGAAATCAACAAAGCAGATTCAATAATCAATTGGTCGGAAATCATTAGTGACAACATTGGTGAGCAGCTCCGGAATGTGAGGCGTACTTACAACTTCAGAAATGACTTCGTATTTGGTTTATGCAGCAGCTTCACAAGATATCTTCTTCAAGCTAGATAGATGTGTTCTTTCCAAGGACCCTATTTTCAAGTGCTACCCACAGCTTACTGCACACTGCATGCAAAACAAATTACAAAGTGGTCAACGATGGATTCATTTGCAGGTTGGACGGCGATCTAAAGGCCAACAGGCTGAGCAAGGAAGCGTGGGAAGCTGTGTCCAAGATTGGCAGTATCTTTATCCAGTTTGCGGGTTTTACATACGTCAGGGTCACCAGCTTTTCAGGAGAACCAGTTAAGTTGCCCAGATACCCGAGTGATAGATTGGTCATCATGGAGATGAGCAGACAACTCGTAGAGATGCATGACCTACAGTCGAAATGGCACAAGTCTCCAGGCTTTTTCCCAATCATTGTGGGCCATTATAGCTGCCAGAGCATTCATAAAGCCCGAGGAATTGAAGCGGAGATGTTCTTTGAGTACGAGCAAGAGTTCTTCCCAGCACGGCTGAACTCCGATCCATTTGGAGTGGCAAGGAAGACAATCTCTCAGGAGTACGCGCATGTGCCTTTATTGGAAGATTTCTGGATGAAGTGCAAAAGCGAGTACGAGGTTAGAAAGAAAAATTTCAGCAGGTTATCAACACGGTAAGTGCTTGACTTTTGACTAGCACAATACATGCGGATCTTAAGGATGATGGACATGTGTTATTTGACACATACCATCAAATGGGAAGAGATAGAGTTATACTTCAGGAGAGCGTAGGTGGCTGCCATACGATCGAGGAAAGGTCTGCCGCCGTTCTGGTCAATACTTCAAACTAGTTGCTGACGAAGGGATATTGCCTTGATGAATCAAATCACGGTAAACTTCGGCACAGGAGATTCCCTCAAGAGGAAGCACGAAGGAGAAAGCAGCAGAAGGCCTGAAAAGATTGAAGTGCACAGAAGGTCTCACTCGAAGGAGAAGATCACTTCTACGGCTATGGTGTTAGTTCCGACATCTCCAACATCAAGTACTTCACCGACTGTTGCACCTAAGCAAGATACTACCATTCCTTCCGTTGAATCTGGCAACATTCATCTTCTCAACCACTCCGTTCAACGCCTCTTCCTGAAGAAACGTTGAAGCTATGCAGATGGCAGAATTTGAAAGAGCTTTGTCTTTAGATGATTCAGAGGATGGCAGCCACAACACTGTAGCGGTTTCAGATGGAGAGGAATCAGAGCGTGAGATAGTGGTACACTCGGCAACTTCTCATTCTCCGAGAAATAATTTCTCAGAATGGTTGGCTTCGCAGTTGGTTCCAAAGGCTAGAGAGGAAATCAACTTGGGGGAACACAGCTTGAAGCTACTCCTAAATCTAGGCGGAAAAGACAGAAAACCTAAAGTTGCTAAGGTAACTTCAAGGTTGATCATTGAGGAGTCAGGGTAGAAGTTTGCCGAGGTGTCAGTTCTAGCAGAAGAAAAGGAGAAGGATGAGCTCACAACAAAAGATATAACAGTAACCAGATTACCCATAGGTCAAGCCACCACAGAACGATTAAAGCAGGACACGCAGACATTGATAGATGCTCTATTCCTTAGGCTTGACAAAGAAAAGGCGGAGAAAATTGAACTTCAGAAGCAAGTATCTCAGTTGTGCGAGATCATTGTCAAAGTTGTTAAATCTTCCACTCAACCCATTTCAGCACAAAAGCAGGTGAGTGATCATCTGATGCAGGAAGTGGAAGATGAAAGTAACCAGGTTAAAGCTATCGACGAATGGAAAAGTCTGATCATTCGTCAAGCTTCTGTACAACTCGGAGAGGTGTCAGCCAGCCTAAAGGTTATGAAAGATGCATCAGATCAGCTGAAACAACTAGTAACAAGCACGATAGATATAAACACAGTTGCTGAGAGTAACCTAAGTACTTTGGCCGAAATAAATAAGCTGCCGAGGGAAGTGTTGATTACGGATGGATTGTGTCTGACGGATCAGTTGAGAAGGGGAAGCAACTTGAGTTTGCAGTATCTTTCCATTTGGAGATCTGCAGAATTATGTTGAAAAGGATGCAGGCACTTGAGAGTATGGCATCATCTTTACCAGACAATGTCATTGCTTTCACTAATGAGGAAGTGGTCGGGAACGTTACTTCATACACAAGGACCATTCCTAACAAAGTGCCTAATTCCCTGGAAAGATCTCTTCTGATGGTGCAAGGGAGAATTGATGGAGCTCCATTAGGCCTTTCACGATGAATTTCATCATCAAACTGGTGGCACTGCAGTCAGTTATTGAGAAGCTCAGGCGAAAGCTTGCAGGATGTGAAAGCATGCATCAGGGTATTGAACAAAGGCTTGCTATAATTCGAGACAAAAAAGGAAGTTGTGGCTAAAACAGATGGGAAAATGTTGAATTACATGTTCGGCAAGTATATTCAGTATCAAAACAAAAAGAAGATGTAGATGTTACAGCTAGCGTGTCTTTCTTCTTCTATTTTCTACGTTCCCGGATGTAATTGTAAAACTTTAAAGTTATTGGTTTTGAAACCATTACTTTAAGTTATGTGGAACGATTCTATTAGTTAAGTGACAGATGTGTATAGGTCCTACATCCTAAATATGCCCTCCCCAACAATTGACATGAGTTTTTTTTTTCACTTCCAAGAGGAAGAGGAAGAGGCCGAGAGATGATTGACATCAGACCCGTTAGGGTTTAACTTTTTGTTTACAGTTCCAATGACATCCTGAGTTTCCCAATTTGTATTTTCCCTGGCTACATTCTATAAGTAGAAGAAGAACCTTCGGATTCCAAGGATCAAAATTTGTAGGCAGACGATGGATTGTAGTTGACCTCTGTGTTGAAATCCATGATAGCTATTTGAATGCAACTGTGAATAGAAAGGAGCAGATTTCCGGACAAGACTAGGGTTGTGTCACGAGTGCATTTCTTGTTTCTCATCCTCTTTTTATTTCAGATCTACTTATAGCAACTTTGAGTTATTTTAGCCCTTTAGAATAGCTAAAGTTGTCTTTGCTTATCCATTTTGTGTGTTAATATCTTACTTGGTTCTTAATGTAATATGCAATGCAGACTCTGTTAATCTATTGATTGGGTTGCTGAGGCATCTTCAAACCTATTTCTTCCCTATGTCTATATTATTTCCTTCTTCTTTAGATATTTCCTTTCTTTGAACAAGTGCTTACTTGCTGCAAAACTATACAGCTATGGTTCATGAGCTGCATGGTTAAAGTAAAACCCCATATAGAAACTAGCATATTTTAATTGACAAATCTTACATGGGAGCCTCACCGGTAAATGAGGGAGATTTATCTCATGACTGCCTAGGTTTTCATAATATGCAGAAAATAATAGCCAATCAGTATGCTTATTTGGATAACAAGAATGTGGAGTGTGAACTGATACCAACAGAGGGACGTGATTTCAGTACAAAAAATATGGATAAGTGAGGCAACCTATTCAATGTGTATTCATGGGACTATTCTATACTTGTAAAGTAATTTTTTAACAGGTAAATAAATTGCGGGCATCTACGAATTTGTGTGAACAAGACACTCTGGAAAACTAATTGTATTGATTCAGTCGTGCAAAATAAATTCTGAGTATGAGAAAAAATTCCTAATAACAGGCACGAGATTGCCTTACCGTGCTCTTTTAGTTTTGTCATGTTGATATAATTTTTGTAATGCTACACTG
Organism: Taxus chinensis; assembly: GCA_019776745.2. NCBI lineage: Eukaryota > Viridiplantae > Streptophyta > Pinopsida > Cupressales > Taxaceae > Taxus > Taxus chinensis. The sequence continues at coordinate 881,893,487 of CM034147.1, forward strand.
TGATGAGTTAAACTTGAAATACTTTAGATGCTACGTGGTTTATTGGTTTAGTGCTCTCTTGAGTTATTCACTGATAACTAATACATTAGACTTGTGATCTTTAAAATTGGATCAGATGCACTCCAGAATTGAGAGTTGATACTCTGTATTATTAGTGAATGATCAACTATCTGTGAAGAACATATTTGTTTTCATTGTAAACTGCTCTAGTGCAACTTTAGCATTTATTTGGAATCAATAATTGGCGATGTTCTCCCTACTAATTGTATGACAAGCTTAACATTTAGCAAGGAAATCCGCCAAGGCGATAAGTCACTGAATCCATGGTGTCAACCTATTGCTCTTAGCGTAGATTGATTGTGGCTTTTTTAACCTTCCATCTGATTTGGCAATGAATTTTTGTCAGCCTAATCTTTTAATCTATGCTCTCTGAATCGATAAATCAAGGGGACTGTGTTCGAGGACGCCAGCCTACTCATTCGTAAGTCCCAATTTGAGAACATATCCACTCGCTCCACATAATTAAATGCCCCACCTCTGAGACACCAGCATCCCCTAAAGATATGAATTTACAGATCCCATCCTAATTGACCAATGGCATTTTTTGTAGATCTTACACCCTGCATCAGTCAAAAACTAGTCCCTAAGATCAGAGTTTAACTCCTCTAGCCTTCTGAAGAGAGGTTTTCATCTTCTTCAAATTCTACTATGTGATGAGTTTGATTTGTTTGAGGACTTCAAACAAGGACCTCCTTTGTGGTATTAAATTATAGATCTCAATTCCCCAATCAGGAGACTTGTCAATTCCAGTCTCTTTAAGGACAGGGAAACTTTTGTACTCTTGAACCTTAGAGTACAATGAGATCCTCCAAAAGATACAATATCAGATATGGTTACTCTTATGTTTTTTCAACATCTAATATCTTTACTTTAAGCAACAGTCCCTTAATGTTTTTCATAGGCTATATTAGGCTGACATAATATTGTTTTCTGCTAAAATTTACATTTATATTAAGTAAATAACATATATCAATGTATTCAATTGATTTATGCCATCAATTGAGTACTCAGTCTCCTATCTTAAGAAAGAAAATAATGGTGTATTTAATCCCCCTCTCCTAGTAATGATATTGACACCCATTCTTCATGGTGAACTATGGATTTAAAAGTAAGCACAAGTTCAAATTGAGTGTAATGGCCTCTCATTGTTTAAATTTAAATATGTCTCAAGATATGACGCAGGTCCCCCTTGTATGATGATTCATGCAAGGATTCACTTGGAAAGGAATGGGGGGCTCAACAACATTTTGTTAAGCCATCTAATAAAGACACTACCGAATGTTATTGTCAAAATGGGGTTATTCCATGGAAATCAACAAGGATAGGGTCAGGTAATAAACACAGGTTTCTCAAATAAATTATTCGTTGGAGCCATGCAGATTCTGATTTTGGTTCGGGAAACTAGATTTTAACCCAAAAATCACTGCTTGATCTCGGTTCCATATCATCCTACGGAGCCAATCTCAAAATGGGTTCCATATCTGTGAGAAGGTCATGTAAGGGCTTCAAGTTCGAGCTAACTGCTCATTTGGATGTCCAAGGGTATTATACTCTTGTATCTCATCTCATAGCTATTCCTAGGGAATCTGAACTGAGTTGAAATCATTTTAAGAGTCTATTTGTGACATCTTCATTTGCAATATGCTACATTCGTCCTCTAAATCGCCCTTGTACTATGCATAGTTGATGAGGACCCATACCAAATTGAAGGATTTGATCCAGAGATTTCCCAGTATTCCTCAATGGGATATGGTCATGTGTGAGAGCTTTTGAGAAGCGATCCTTCAAGTTTCCGAACATTATTCCAAACATTTGTAATGGTCAAAGACTCCTTAACAACCTCAGATAAGGATAAAGCTACGTGGGAGAAGTCTAGATCAGGAATTTGATTTGACAAAGAGAATCAGCGGAGGGAGAATACTCTATCACAGCCAATGGGAGGCACCTTCTCCTATACTGGGTGAATAAGGGAGTCCCGACATTCGTCAACAAGCTTGACCTTGATTTGACTTATTCTAGTAGAATTCACTATGTTTCCCCCCAGTGAAGGAAGTCATTTGAGCACAGTTTGGGTTATGTTTGAATAAGAGATTTTCTTAATCCCCTAAGCATCCAATATTTCTCTTATTTCCCATCAACTCCCACTTGTTTCTTTGCTACCTTGACATTCACCCTCCATGTTGCCTAAGAAGACTCCTATCATGCATCACCTTATCACCACACCCTGTAACATTCATCTACACCACAATCCCATGTTTCGATGATGAGTATTAGTGGACTAAGAGATTGAATTAGTCCGGCTCTACCATCTTATGTCTTAAAAACTATGTCCCCTGAAATCTTCCCTTACCTCGGAGTCCATGTCCATGAGTTTTTAGTGAAAGCTTATCCCTGCTAGAGTTGTAGGAGCACTTTCAGACTTAACTCAAGGAAGGTGAAACTACTCATAGAGCTCCCATAGGGCTCATTCCCCAAGTCAAACCCTATGAACCAGGTTGCTACAATAGGACAAGTTGTTGGCGATAATAATTTGTCAGTGAGGGACAAATTGGTGGGTATTCCGCCAATGCTCTGAGACTCTAGGTCCCTCTACTTGAATGGTGCAGCTCCATTTATTGAAAACAAGGAAACAAATATGAACTAAACTAATTTTTGAGGGTGGCAGGTAGATTGGGGATCACATAGCTTATATGAAATACAAGGGAGGAAAGTGTTTAGATAGAGAGATAGGAAAAGGAAATAAGAAGGGGATTTTAACCAACAAATAACATAACTGAGTTAATTGCATTAAAATCAGAGTATTTCACTTTCATCAATAAGAAGAAATCATTCACATAGAAAGAGGAACAATCAACATGAAACACAAACTTTTATTGCATCATGTTGCACAATTTACAATGCTCTTGGAGTGTAAGCTGAGATGGAGACAAAATTTTAGTAGACAAGAGAATAGAGGAAATGAAGGCATTTGTTCCTAGAAAGAAAATGGGAGCTAATAAATAAGAATTAACCATCCATTTACAATGAGGAGGTCATCTTCTTTTATAGCTTTACAAATCAACTCTTCCTCTACCCCCCACACGACTTTTCATGTTCCTATTCAACTAGAATTTTCATTATCCTCGGAAGGAACAAATTAAGTACCCCTTTTATAAATTGAGGGAGTACTTTTACATCTTCCAAATATTTCATTATCACTTGGATGAATAGGACAAAACATCATGATCATGTATAATGAGGAATTAGGAGGAAAGAAGAGGAGAAACAATGATGACATAAAAGAAGAAATGCTCCAAAGCATGGATGAAGATGCCTCCACTTTTAATGAAGATCCAATCCAAAAAGGTTGAAGATGACAACTTGACCCATGATGACCCTCCACAATGATGCACTGATGAAGAGCTTCGATGTAAACCTTTGAGAATTTTTCCCTTTTTGAAAACTCTTGAAATGATGAACCTGTGCAACACTGCTTGAACACATCGAGAAGAGGAGAGATGAACACTTGAGAAGTAGACCATTGAGAGAATTGGAATATGACTTAACTCATTGAGAAAATCCTTATGATCCTTGAGACACTACCACATTTATGATCCATCATTTACATGGGAAACATTGGTGCATTCTTTCTCACACAAGCACGATCATGATTTTGTCACTGCAGGAACATTGATAATGAATGAGACATGAGACCAAATCCTTCTGATTCAAGAGTGAGGAAAGAAGAATGAAACTAAAACCAATTATGTTCACCAATTGATCATGCATGCCATGTGAAATGAATTGAAATGGCCTTCAGGACAAAATTGGCATTTTTCTGATTTTGACAATTCATGCTCACTGCATCGAGGCATGCAAGAATTTTCTTGAAACTTGAGCGAGATACCTCTGTGAGTTCTGGAACCATTGTAGGATGAGTGAATAAATGACATGTGATCATTTTTATCTCATTTCATGCATTTACTATTTTTAGAATATTCATCATTATTGCCTTGAAGAGATAGATAGGTTAAGAAATGACCACAATATATGAGGTATGAAACAATGGTTGTATAAAACCCAAGCAAGAAGGATAAACCCAAGTGGGATGAAACTAGAATGCAATAGCAAGTTGAAGTAGTAAATTTGAGTATATGTGGAATTGATAAATATGTAGGTCAAGCGTAGACCTTATTGAGAAAATGAGCATTGGTTAGTTCTTTGTAGATGCGACCCTCATTTTTTACAAACGATAGGTACTGGGACCCATAATTTCTTTAATGAGATTGGGATGCCACCACTTTTGAGCATATTTACCTTCTTTGTTGTGGGTGTAATCTAACTTCAAGACTAGGTTGTCAACTTCGAAGTTATGGGGTTTAATGAGTTTGTTGTGTTGCTTATTGACACACTCTTTGTATTTTTGGTTATGATGGAAATTTTTATCTTGTTTTTCATCAAGAAGATTGGGAACGTGAGAACGGGCTTCGCGGATATCCTAATCAAGGATGATTCCATGTAGAGAGAAACGAAGGGAGGGCAGTTCCACCTCGAGTGGAAGGATTACTTCAGAACTGAATACAAGCAAGAATGTGGTTGCCCTAGTGGTTGTATGGACACTGGTATGATAAGCCCAAAGCGTTTGATAAAGTTTGAGAGTCAATTGGAGCGAGATTCTCGAATGGTGTTTCAAAGAATTTTGTTAAAGATTTTATTGGAAGATTGGACTTGTCCATTGCATTGAGAATGATAAGGGGTTGAGAATTTGTGTTTGATTTTGAGTTTTGCGTAGAGTTATTTCATTTCTTTGCATTTGAAATTTCCACCATTGTTGGAAACGATCATGCGAGGAATCCCAAAGCGACCAATAATTTGGTTAATAATGAATTTGGAAGTGGTAAGGCCTGTTATATTGGTAAGATGCATGACTTCAACTTGCTTGGTGAAGTATACAATGGATGTAATGACGAAAAGATGTTTATCTTGATAATGGGGAAGTTTATTGATGCAATCCAATCCCCACATACTAAAGGGCCAAGGAGCTTCAAGGACTTAGAGCTCAACTGGTGGAGAGTGAATGAGGTTTTCATGGTATTGATAAGGTTTACATTTCTTAGCGAAGGCATGGGCATCGACCTCTAGAACAGGCTGATAGTAACCCATACGTAAACATTTACGAGCTATGGCATGACTACCACAATGTCCACCACAATGTCCACCACAAGTGCCCCCATGCACTTCTGCGAGGAGAGAAGAAACTTCATCCTCGAAAACACAATGGAGTAGAGCACCATCAAAGTTGATAATAAAGGATATTGTTATTGAGAACATAGTTTAGGAATTTCTTACAGATTTTAGTGCGTTTGCGAAAATCAGAGTTGGGAGGGTAAGTTTTATATTGGATGAATTAAATAATGTCGCAATACCATTAATTGTTAGCCGTAGGCATGACATCCATGTGACAAATGAGAGAAGAGTTGATAGATGGTTGTGTAGAAGGTGTTTTGCAAATCTGGATCGTGTACTGATATTGTGGTAGATCCAAGTTAGGTTGAAACTGGGTAACAAACGAGGCCAAAGAATCAATCAAGACATTGTGTTCCCAAGGAATAGATTCAATGGTGAAAGAAGTGAATTGTTGTGCTAATTTTTGGATGGTTTCATGACGGGCTTTGAGATTGTCACTTCGACATTGATAAACACCACTTACTTGTCGGTAGACAAGTTGGGAGTCACCCATGGTGTGAAGATATGTAATATTGGAAACTAGAGTGGCTTGCATGTCGAGGATAAAAGCCTCGTATTCAACCATGTTGTTGGTGACATCAAATTCAAATTGAAAGGAGAAAGGAAGTGTCTTACCAGAGGGATCGGTAAGAATATGTCTTGCCCCAACTCTACAAAGACATTTTGCTTCATCGAAATGGAGAGTCCAAGTGTCTTCATGAAGTTTGACACTTATTTATTTGTTAGGAGTGATGGGCTTGAAAAGTTTTGGTTTAAGATTCGTATGACTAGTTATGAGGGATTGCGCCTCGAGATCAACAACGATGTTGTAGTAATAGTCTTTAATTGTAAAAGCTTGATTGATGCCCTCAATGAGTAATATGTCCTCATTGGGAAGAGCATCAAGAATGGGTTGAGTCATAGGTGTGGGAGCGACAACGATCTGGTCCAAAATGACTTGACCTTTGACAACCTTTTCTGTAATGACGTGCAAGTCAAATTCCGTGAGTGTCATCCATTATTTGATGCGGTCCATTTGGAGGACGACATGGGAGAAGAAGTGGCGGAAAGGGTTGATGTGGACTATAACATAGGTGGTTTGATAGATCATTCGATGATGAAGTTTGGTAGTGGCAAAATAAATGGGGAAACAAACTCGTTCAATAGAGGTATAATGAGTCTCATAGTCAAGGAGAGAATGACTAATGTAGTGGATGGCATGTTCTTGTTCTTTTTCGTCCTCTTGAGCCAACATTTCCTCGACAAAGACGGGTGTCGAAGAGGTGTAAAGAATGAGTGGTCGATTAGAAGATGAGAGTTTTAATGTAGGTATGGTGACGATAGTTTTTTAGATTTTCGAAGGCTTGTTGGCAATTCTTCTTCCATTTGAGTGTGGTATCCTTTTTGACGAGGTTGTTAATGACATGAGTATGATATGCGAATTCATGGATGAATCATCAAATTGCCCAGGCTTCCTAGAAAAGTACAGATGTTAGGAATAAATGTAGGATGAGGCATGCTAAGGATAGCCTTAACTTTAGCAGGGTCAACATCTATGCCACACTTGGAGATGAGGAAACCGAGGAGTTTTCCTTGGGTGACACAAAAGATGCATTTTCCTGGATTGAGGCGGGCTTTGTATTTATAAATCTGTTGAAGGGAAAGTTCGAGGTCTTGGACATGATCCTCTATGTGTCGGGATTTGACGAGAAGATTATCCACATAAACGTGGACGATCTTATGAATGAGATCGTGGAGTATATATGTCATAGTTCATTGCTAAGATGCTTCAATGTTTTTAAGGCCGAAGGCATTTCGACATAGCAATAAGTGCTCCATTCAATGTTGAATATGGTCTTATGTTGATCGTTAGGTGCGATTTGGATTTGGTTATATCCTAAAAACCCACCCATGAGGGATAACATCTCATAACTCGTTGTGGCATCAATGATGGCGTCAATGGAGGGTAGGGGATATTATCCTTTGGACATGAGAGGTTTAGGTTACGAAGGTCAATACAAATTCAAATGGCAAGACTCAACAGAGAAAGTGGACTTTTCCTGAAGATTCTGGAAGTTTGGGGAGTTGGAAGCTAAAAAAAAACCAATAGAAAGCTCTTAAAATTCTCCATAGGGTAGACACATCAATTTTGGTCCAAGACTTCAAATTCTTCCGTGATAACCCAAGTCATTGCAGCTGCCCCTTTGAGCCAAAAGAGTGACTAGGCCTAAAATTCAAATTGTAGGAAAAATTAGCTCTTGGTAATGGTTGGAATGATCTCAACAGATGTTTTAGAGTCAAAATAATATAGGGTTTGTCCCCTAAATTCCATGTCATGCTTCTGGGGCAGAAAAATATTTCCAGTGTTCTAATTTCAAGTTGGCAGGATGACACTAGCAAAAAAAACAAGCTTGAGCGCACTTTTCAACCTTAGCAATCCCTTGTCCCTTGTACCTTGGTGCAATAGGAAAAGAGGGAAAAGAAAGTGTGCCCCCTATCAAGCCAACATGGTTTGTCACTTAAAACTTGTGACTTGGGTTGTTAGGGAAGCACAACTTGAAATCAAACCTGCTCCTCATGATGTGGACCCCCTTGGTGCACTTTTGGAGGTTGTGTGTCTCTTGTCCCTTATCCCTTGTGCAAGTGGAAAAGAAGGCAATAAAGTGTGCCCCCTATGCATAGACATGTTTCTTCACTCAAGTGATAACTTATGTTGTTAGGGAAGTTGCAAGTGTATGCTTTGATTAAATATGGATCCTCTCCTCATGAAGACTGGACCCTTGGTGCATTTTTAAAAGCAGAGCGCCCCTTGTCTCTTGTCCCATGGTGTAAGGGGGCAAAAGGGACAAGAAAGTGAAATCCCCCATGTTTAGCTCTGTTTCATCATTTAAACACTTGCAAACATGAGTCCTAAACAACCCACATACTTGCTATAACTCAACCTTGTTCCCCCTCCTCATGATGCATGCACCCATGCCACATTTTTGAGTTGTTGCTGTCCCTGTCCTTCGTCCCAACAACCAAGGGGACAACATGGACAAGAAATTGTGCTTGCCCTCTCTCAGTCAGCACTTGATCACATGTAGGATCCTGTTGCAACTTCTGGGAGCTTGTTTTTAACCCCTCTCATCTCATCCTCATGCCACCACATGCTGCCACATGTCAAGATCTGGTGCAAATCGCACTTTCATGACCCTCTTCTCCCCTTGCTTCATTTCTCCTCTATTTTTAGGGTACAACTCCACTTCAACCCCCGTCTGACCCTGATTGAGCTTGGTGAGTTAAAAGTGAGTTAGAACTTGCAAATAAAATGAAAGAGTTTTAAAACTAAAACACTTAGAATAATTTCATATTTTTGAATGTTTTGCTTTTTCCCACCAATTCCATTTTGCACATACATGCTGCTGAATTTTTCCTGAAACCCCAAGCTTGAAAACATATTTTTGCCCACAACTTCAAAATCGTGCACCTGATCTCCATAAAACTTCACCAGTGCATTCCTTTTGAAAACACCTTTACATTGATTGTAAGTTCAACACCATTGATGCTCTATATAATTTACAATAATCAGAAGAAATTTGCAGCCCACTGGGATAGTGTGTTCCCATTGGTTTCCAAGATGTGTTCTCTTGATTCTCACTCCTTAGTGAGCAAGAATGCATTCACTTCTATCTTGGATAATTTGTCTCTTGTGTGGTTTCGCATAATGAGTGCTAGATATGACATGATAAACAATGCTATCTCGGAACTTGAGTCTTGTGGAGAACATGCATTTGAGATCTTAGAAAATGTTAGCAACAATGTGTAGAAGCTTGGATCACCTCCGCTTAGCGAACAATTATTCTTGGAAGAACTCGAGTCTTTCCAAGATTTGGTCTAGAAAGAGGCAAGGGATCCTCTCTTTCAAAGAAGATACTTTTGAATCCCTCGTGGAAATTAGAGGTGCAATCTCTAATAATACAAAAGATCAAGTTTGGTTCAATCAATGCAAGACCCTTAGTGATGTTCCCGAGACTTGGATCAGTGCTTTGGGTTGTGTTTACATTCCACAGGCAGAGAAGGTGGCACTCACAGCAGCTCATTTTAGTAAGGAAGTGAAAGGAGAGGAGTTCATTATAGGAGCATTTCCTTAGAGTTCTCTAAGAGTTGGATCTTCATCATTGGAAGCTTCTTCGTCCTTAGATTGATCACTCTCTTATTCTCTTTCTTTTTGCCCCTCTCTATGTTCTAATTCTTTATTAGAAATGTACTTTTTGACTTTTTCATTTTATTCACTTAAGTGACCTTTTAATTTGACATTGTAAAAGTTCTTTTTCATTGATAAGAAAGGGGCTTATTCTTATTCCTATAGGAATATGAAAGGTCACAAGTGATAGGGATGTGAAAAGTCATGTGGGGAGAGATGAACAGACATAAATTAAAGTTATATATTGGGATGACTTCTCCATTCCAAGGGGTTGATAGTTATTGTTCTCTTACTCAAACAAAAAGCTATTTCTTCTATTTTCTTGTCTATGTTCCTCTACTTCCTGCGTTCAACTTTGTAAGCATTGTAATCTTGAATAACCAAGAAAGAGCTTTGTATCTTTGACGAATAAATTAATTGAATTTTGTGTCTTTGGTTTGTTAATCTTGCTATTGTTTACATGGTTGTTTTCTTTTTATTGGATGTAAACCTACTCTGGTTCATGTTAGTGAAATTTGCAAGTGGCTATTCATTACATTAACCTTCTCTCTCTATATTCTTATCTCCCCTTCACCTTTCTCCAAGCAAATTTCTCCATTGTATCCTATACAAACAATTTGCCACAAGTTTAGTGGAGTATTCCTGTGCAATCCCCAGCCCAACAGTCACCACAAATTTTACTTTTCCCGTATTCAATAAATGAGAGCCTCCCCATTTCCAAGAGGAGGGACCTAGTCCCAGAGTGTTGGTGAAAAATCACTATTTTTCCCTTGCCACAAATTATTTCACCAACAAGCATGAAACCATGGCTATCACATTGCTCCATACTTCTTTCTAGTCATTTCCAGTATAAAAATTTACCTTGTATTGCTTAGTCACCATTGCTTGACGACCCTTTTGTAAACATGTAACCTTATATGGATTTGGGCATGGGTTGTATTTCCGATCCAACTTTTGCACCATCTCTATATACACCGACTTATTAACACTACAACCATCAATAATTAATTGCAAAACTTACCTTTTGCTTTACACTTGGTTCTAAAAATTCTTTTTGTTTGACACGAACCTTTCTCATTCTTCTCTAGCTTCAACAGCACTATGGAACATCAAGTTCTCACCTTCCTCTTCCTCAATTGAAACTTCTTCTTTTTCCATTAGCTATCTTCAACTTGAGTTACATGAGCTCTTGCCCCACCTCTTCTATTTTCCTTCTTAGCTTATGGACATTCATGTTTGATGACATGCTAACCGCATCCAAAACATTTTTTTTCAAATCTTTTCCCATGAGCTCTTCTCCAAATATCTTCATCCTCCATGAGAATGGGAGTCATCTTTTTGATTATGCCATAAGAAGCTTGATATTGCTTCTTCGTCTTCATGTTTTCAAAACTCTTCATCTATGCCAAACGTTTTCCATCCACCTCCCTTGTCTCTTCCTCTTATACTCTTCTTTTATTCACAACTTCTCTCTCCCTTCAAAACAAATTGATAGAATTTTTCCACATAATGCCACATAACCTTATTGAACTTATCTTGAATGTAATTTCTCAGGCCATTTACAAACCTTGTGATTTTCTCTTAATCATCTTCTACATGAGTTGCCCTTATGGTTAATTTATAAAATTCCTCAATATAATCCTTTATAATCAACTCTTTTTGTTTTAGTTTCTACAACTTATTGAACAAAGTCAATTGATAATCACATGGCAAAAATTTCCACTTGATTTTTGAAATCGTCCTATCCCAAGTAATTATCTTTTCTTTCCTCATTCTAAACCTTTCACACTGTACATGATCATGCATGACCTTTCAGCTTGGTGCATGCAAATGTCACTCTCTTAGTGTCATCTATTTGCTAATAATCAAAACACTTTTCTAACTCAATAATCCAATCTATTAAATCTCTAGGAGTAAGAATTTAGAAAAATTAGGGGTGTCAATCTTTGGCTTACCTTTGAGTTTAGAAACAACTCAACGATCTTTTCTTCAAGCCTAGGCTCTTCTTCAAGTTCTCATGGTTGAAGTTCACATTGTACCGGAACACTTGCTTTTTTCACTTGTTCTTGTAACAACTCATCTTTGTTGACATGCTTCCATAATATCTAGTCTGGATTGCATGACTCTCATCATCTCAACAAGATCTGCTACTTCAAGTGCTCAACCTCATACTTTTCTTTGATGTAGTTTCAACTTTTTTAACATTGATTTTTTTTTTTGATTGGTAAATTGAGGGGTTCTATTGGAGCCCTCATCTATTAAAAACAACTCGATCATACAATTAAATATTACAATACAATTTCAAAATGATCGATAGAGAAGGGAGGGGGGAAGTCAACACCCCCAAAAACTAAGGGAGGACACCCAAAATATAGAGGGCATTGAGCAAGAACAAAGAATGGGTTGTGACTGAGTGCTATGCTACCTCCATTGTCTTGCCTCTCAAGAAATAAATGCTAGCAAAGGAAAGGAGAAGAAAGTCTTTCCATGGCTTCTTCTGCCACATGACAGACCATGATGAGATTGGAGAGAAAAACACCCAAAGAGAATAACTTTCCGTTCCCAATAAATAATTGAAGTAACAACATAAATAACGGTGAAAGATTCTTGATAAGCCTTAAGTGGAAGAAAGTACCTGGAAACACCCTTGCCGACCAATACTGAACAGACACTATTGAAAACCACAAATGAGATGAGAGGTAAAGGAAAGCACAAACCACCGCTTTTGGCCATCCAAATGGGACTAGAAAACGAAGAGGAGACAAAGGCCAACAATAGGGAAAAGAAAAGGGGAAGTATCCCTATTGCCACTTCATCTACCATAGAAAATGTATCAAAGTCCTTAGGAACCTGCCAAAGAGAGGTTTAAACACCAATACCCCTCCAACTTCGAAAGTATAGGCTAAAAAATGCGATGAACGCTTCTTAGGGAAGAAGCCTTAGCAAGAAGAAAGAACCTAACATCGCCTCCATTAACTCACTAGTATAACATTGCGAAATACCTCGAAAAAGATGAAGGGGAAAGAGGGCCCAAACCACCAACCTTATAAACACCCTAAACAGGAAGCAAGCTACAAGAGCCTTGTGTATTTGATGTATAGAACACAAATCCTTGGTAGAAGAATAAACCCAAAAATTGTAGGTCACTTGAAGAGAGGCTACCAAAATAGACGCCAAGGGTAAGTAAAGAACACCTTGAAACCAACACTTCCCAAAAGCTAGTCCGTAGGAGCAAGCACATCCAATGCAACCAACCGACCCCAAAGAAGAAGAAAAACTTCAAATTCGGCTAAGCACTTACAACAGGGGCGACCAATAAGGCAGAGAAGGGAGGAACCTCCAGTAGATTGCGCAGATCTGTGTTAAAGGGAGGCCCCTCAGAGGCTAAGGTCAGGAAGAAAAGACCCTAGCCGCTACACCGTGGGAGGGTAGTCATGAAAGAGGACTCACATGGGAGCAAAAGGAGTGGCACCATAACCATTGATGCGGCATTGTAGCCATCAAAGCTCAACCATTACCAAGGAGAAAGCATCTAGAGTAGACTAGAAATGGGGAATACAACCACAACCAAGAATAGCAAGCTCGTTGGCTGAGGGGAGAGGGGGTCTGCCCAAAAAAGATTAGACGGCGACAAGAAGGACTCGGCTTTGATCTTTCACATTGAAATTGGCATCACTCAACTTCTCACAACACCTCAACAAAGCAATATTAGGATTCTACCTACTTAATTTCTCTCGATTCAACAATGCAGGGTTTTAACTTGGCTCTCATACCATATGATGGAGGTGGCTGAGGGTCAAATGAATAAACATCAATTGCTCAATTGTTCACAGTACATATACACACAATGGAAGCAAAGCATGGACACATTCAAAATGGAAAGTATGACATTTGTCATTAATTATCATAAAAATTTGACAAGGAAAAGCACCTTTAAGCACTTGAACTGTTAGGTTGAGCTCGATGTTTGAGTAATAGCCAATGTTCAGCTCATACATCATGTATTGGAATTTCTTATAAACACACCACTCTTCTACAGTTTGATCACAAACTGAAACTACAAATGCACATTCCACCGCGTCGACTTACTATTTGGCTATATCTGTTGCAAGTTGTACTCCCACACTTCCTCACAATCTTCTAGCTTCAGCCTTCTCAAGTCAAAAATACCACTACTTCTAAGTCAGACTAAATTTATTATCTTCATGGTTCTTATCCGCTACTACAGGAAAGAAAAACTAGTGGAGGAGAAGAAAAAATTCACCTTCCACCTAAAAATAAGTCCTAATGGGATGGAGAAATGATTCATCTTGTGAGAGTGATTTGTCTTCAAGGTACAGCTATAAACCAAACAGATATTGCTCTGCATTTCATCAAATATCCTTCACTCATACCTAGAACCACCAAAAGACTCGACATTATTTCAAAATTCCCAGGCTTTTGTATTTGCTTTATAACTTTATATGAAACATGCTTAGATGAACATGCATCAATCGTTACATTAACACGTACAAATAAATCAATGGAAAGTTATAATTATTTGTATAGTACAAAATTCGCGATATGACCTGCACGTTACAAAAGTCACGTTCTGTCTGTATGTTAAAAAGCTACAATACAGAAGTCACTTTCTAGACGCAAAAAAGACTAAATCAGGGTCTTCTCAGAGGTACTCAACCTCATTTGTAGCCTCTCTCTAGTGGAGGCTAAGATAGTGTTTTCGATGAAGTATAGTGCAGTTGCCCTTCTATTGTAAGTGGCACAGTAGCATCAACATATAAGCATTGTGTTTCCCAAACCAACAGATCTTCCCCTCTTTGGCTTCTGCTTGGAGAATGAAAAAATGTTAATACAGAAATATTACCCTTTTACATTTAATAATCGACATATGAAAAAAATTCTGATTTAAATCTGGGTATTAAATTGGATGGGAGTTGTTCTCTCGTGCCAAAGGCTTGTTCACTTTATACAAATTCCCACTTGTTCACTTTATACAAATTTCCACCTCTCTATTCTATTAATGCAAAAGAAGGATTACTAACTATTTCAAAAATAGTAAACATATTATTGGATTTGTGCCTGCTTATATTTGCAGGCAGGTAGAAAGCTGCAATGGAAAAAAGACTTTGACATGGCTTTTATATAAGTATTGCTACAATATTTTGCGGCTCTTCAAATATGAGTGCATAAGCACAAATAATGAGAGCCATTGCACCAAAGATAATGCCTGTTGTTGTAAGCCAAAAAGCGAACTGCAAGTCACCAAAAGTTTTTAGGACAATGTTTCAAAAAAAGTACTTTAAAAGAACATAAGAAAATACTTAAAGAGAAGGGAAGGATGAGGCATTTACCACACGCTCCTCTAAATATGACTTCAAATTCATTCCAAATATACTGAGAAGCCAATAAAGAAAACCTGAATAATTGATATGGTTTTAACAAATCCACTCCCATTTTCAGTTTCATTAACTAGAAGAGACATTTGTGCTGTTGTTTACAAATCCATCCTTACCCATTGCTATTGATGTAGGCTATACATGTTTTTCTTTTTCCTATAAATGAAGGAAAAGTTATAGTGTCTCTGGACATTTGTGGATACCACCTACCTGTATATATCTAGAATTAATAGTTTGGAACTTCTAAATAGCATAGGTTAGTGTAGCAGTTTCAATTGCTCTTCCTAAGTTGTGTACCAATGTAATACCTGTGGAGTTTTTACCATTTGCTTGCAAACTAGGATAATTTTTCTACACTATTGGTCAGATGCCAAGATACACCTTGTACTTGTCCAGGTCCCGTGACTGGTAAGGGGTACAAGTCTGGGTCTGGTATGCTTGCGGGTTTGTCTCGGCTGTGTCTGGGTTATTTTGTTGAGGAACCTGATTGTACGCAGAGGTATCTGAGGTGAACCCTAAGAAATATGCTTGTTTTTAAATTTTTTAAAAATTATTCGAAGTAATGAAAAGAAAACATTCTAAACCCAAAAGTTGTTGGAAAACTCAAAAACATAACCCAAGTCAACACAAAACACTTACTTCTCAGTGTAAACTTACCTCTCACTGCTCATTTAGGATTGAAACTTCATCAAGCAACATTGTTATCATCTTCTTGCACTAGTGTGAGTGCACATGTAATGTCCCTCTTTGGGAGATCTTAGGAAATGGCCAAATAGCTAAAGGTAAAAATTTGAAATTAGATTCATTGCTGGCTGAATATGACCGATTAGAATTATGTAACCTGCAAATTAAACCCTTCCTAGGGCAGCGACCTCCTTGGTAAAGTCAAACCCCTCAAAGATGGATCAAACCTTGCTAAAACACTACGATTTTTATGCCAAGAATTATTAAAACACTCTCAGCAAATACAATCAGCTGTTAGAAATCAGAATTAGGCATGGAAATAATTAATTTTGGAAACCCTTAACCATTTGGATATAGCGAACTCCAACAAGCTTGGAAAAATAGTAAACTACCTCCAAAATTTAGGAACTTGGGCTTTAAAAAATACGGAGATCACAAATATCAACTCACTTTAGGTGAGGCACCATTGGAACATATCAAAGTGCACTCCAAGGTGGGTCGCCCCACTTCAAATGGAGAGATTATGAACCAGCGAAGATGGATCATGCAAGAGAATGATAATTTATTACTCTTCAAACCAGCTTGCATACATAAATCCTTGTGAGAGGGTTTTCGTCCACCACACAAGTCCTCGATCAAGGGGTTTCGTCCCTGAGAGAGATAGTAAAGGAGCTACACTAGCAACCTCCACCAAAGATAGAAAAGATCTGCAGTGCCCCTTCAAAATTTACTTTTCCAACCCCACTTGTGAAGACTTCTGGGTCGGTGTAGTTGTTTGGAAAAGGCTTTAGAGGATCCTGAGAGAATGCTTTGGCAGGTTTAGCGACCAATTCCACAAGACTTCCAGCATACTCCCAACCCATGCTTTCTCTGACACGTCTGCATTGTGGGGGGCTTGCGCTTAGATGATAATGGTTTGCATAAATGGCCCTTTTCCCAGCTTTAGTCTGGCATAAATCTTTTCCCTTCTTGGGCGCACAGGTCTGCAATGGAGTACTTTGATTGCAGGATAAGCGCAGGTCTGCAATGGATGGTTTTTTTTTTGAAACTTTCAATCAAACCTGAACATTTTTCCAACGTTCACGCAGCTAGAGTAAAATAGGAGATTTGAAATGCATAATATTTTCAAAATTGTTTGTTGCCCGGCAGTTTTAACGCACAGCTCTGTAATTTCTCCTAACATCCTCCAACCAGCGGCCAGAATGGGAGCTTTGGAACAATGTTTGGACACCCATCAAAGGATGAAAGGTTTGGACGTCTTTTCTGGTTTTGTAGTTTCAGTTGCTAGGGTAGTGGTGTAAGCATTATGTGGACGTATAGCCAGGGAAGAGGTGGTGTTTGTTAAAATACCTAAAAAAATGCCATTTAAATGTAGGGCTCTTGGAAAGCCATCACTGTAGATTCTGCAAAGACTGTTGGATAAATACAAAACTAGTTTGTGTAAAACGCCCTAGAAACTTTCATGCATTTGTTATTGGCAATAGTAAAGCTCATTTCTAATAATCTTCTAGCATGCTCCCTGTTTGTGCCAAAGTAGAGCGCAGTGTGGACGTCAGCACCTACAGGGAGATTTTTGACAACTCCAACAACTGTTCAAGGGCATGATTAGCAATCCAAATGCAATTTCCAATTTCTAACTTTAGTTGCGGAAGAATACACCTTGTTTTGTCTTCACCATGTATTTGGTTACAGGAGTTGAACATGATAATATCTTGTTGGTCTCATCTATGGAGACATTTCCTCCAACTTTGCATAGATGTCCTTGAGTTGTGGCATGAGGGGCTCTTTTTTTTAACACTACCTAAAACAAACCCTTTGTGTACGGGGATAGCATTTTTCTTAGCATACCAAAAAGCTTGAGAAAATCCTAAACTCTATCATTAACACAACAATTTAGCTGTGGTGTTGTGTGTAGTTGTTTGCTTAATGTTTTTGGGTGAGGGCAACAATGACATGGTTACAAAAGATGCACAAAATGGGCTTGTGGAGGAGGACTAGGAAACTTTTAAGCAAATTATTGGTGGCAGATATAAGATGTAAAAGAAAAAAATGATTCATAGAAGCATAATATCCTCGTATGCGAAGGATTGTAGATGTACAAAATGGGTCCTTTGGAAGGGCCTTGGAGGCATATGACCAATAGCATTGGCAGGTTTAAAAATAAGTTCCACAACATTTGCTAGCATCTTTGAACTTATGCCAAAACGGGAACGTTGAAACAGTTTTGGATGGCCATTAAACAATGAATGAAAGAAATTTTTGTTAGTTGCCAAAAAGGCAAAAACATATCGAAGACACGAACTATTGGACAATATGCCACAACGAAATGTGGTCATTTGGAATGTGTGCAAAGCTGCCTGGAGCACCCCTCATACCCTCACTTTGGTTATGACAGACATGGTTTCTCTCTCTACTTCTAGCACGTTTTCACTTTGATAGTTTTTCCTTTTCTCTATAGTTGAAAATTAATATGAATATATATATATATAGCTTTGGTATAAAATTTGGAAATGTGTTGTAGCTCAAAAACATTAAATTTACCTTTTGGTTGCACATTTATAGGAATTACTTTGAGAGTTAGTCTTGCTTGGAATCACTCCCTATAACTACTTAAAATGTGGACGATGGGTCACGAAAACGACAACCTCCTAAACGTTAAAATTAAATTTGAGACTTCATGATATTTTTCTTCTCGTACTCTTACCAAATTTAATAAAACATAATTTTCTTAGATGCGTAAAGCACCCCTCCAAATCCCGTGGCAGGAAATGATGCCTTGAATATGTTAACTGACGATGTGGGATGCCACATCAACCCCTAGAAAGATTGTAGATAGTCGTTTGACAAATTTTTGGTACTCGTCTAGGAGCGCGCTGGTCAATATTGTAGCGTTGGACAGCTGCTGCGAGTTAATAATCCCATTTGGCTTTAGCTCATGGTCTTGGTACCGCATCGAGAAATGTAGTTCCGTCACCTCATACCTCTAGTATTTCTGGAGGACAATCATAGTCAAATTTTAGTTTTAATAAAATCACCTTGGAAGCTTGCTTTGTAAGGGAGTTTTGTAGGCCTCTGGTCGTTCGACGACAAGCTGAACTGACACAATCACGATGAGTAACTCCAAACAAGTGGCCGCCATTTGAACACTGGTCGCCAAATCTAAGTTCCGTCAAATTCTCAGGCTTCCTTGCAGATAACAAAATACATGAAACTTTACTCATGTGTTTGAGTTTAGAAAAAATATTTTTGGGAACCTAGTTTCCAGGCCACTTTGGCTAAATTAGACATTCCTATAAAATTGCTGCAATATTAGAAAACTATCACAAAACCTTCTCCTATCTAAATAACTACTAGAAAGTATATCAAAACTATCACATGGTGCTATATAACTCTTTGATGTATCTTGTTTGGTCAAAATAGCTTGTGGGAAATATGGCGTCTCTCTCTCTCCTCCTTTATCTCTCTTTAGTTAGATAACGAAACGAAACAGTATCTATGATTTTTACTCTCTCTTTTGTTTTGTACAAGTATCTTTTTTTAAATTGTTAGTCATATGGGAAACCATGCCAGTGTCTTTTTTGCTGACCATGTTTACACTAACGCGGTAAGTTGCAGGTAATGTAAGTAGGATTAGAATGGATGATGGAAATCTAGGTTTAATGTTTATTATTGAAAAATGTGTATTTAGTATGGGAATGAAAATGTATCTTATTTGAACAATAATATTTGTTGTATTATTAAATAAATAATAAATCCTCTCATTGTGCATGTGTGTTAAATAAATAAATGTTGAAATTTCATTTTGTAACCTTGCAATTCAACTGCATTGTAGAATAGTTTAATTACTCAACTGTGGTACATTCTTAAAATTTTGTATGTTTTTATGGAAGTGAGCTAGAACTTGAAAATTATTAGTGTTGTAAGCATGTAAAGAAAATAGTTGTTGATAGCGTGGCTGGTGTCAATCCCTTAAAAACCTTTTTTTTCACCTTTATCGTCTTGTAAAGAAATCATGTGATTCTAGGATATTGTAGTTAGTCCACTTATCTTCTTGTTTATATTTCGTAATAGTAGTTTGTAAACGGGAAGGTGAATACTTAATGGATAGGGGTTGTTATTGCAACTCAATTTATCATTGATCATGGTCACCTTTTATTGTACTCAAATAGTTTTCCCTTATTATAATAGCCT
This sequence comes from Taxus chinensis, assembly GCA_019776745.2. Lineage (NCBI taxonomy): Eukaryota > Viridiplantae > Streptophyta > Pinopsida > Cupressales > Taxaceae > Taxus > Taxus chinensis. The sequence goes on from CM034147.1 coordinate 881,913,209, forward strand.
TGGACAAACCTTCACTTCTCGTAGTAAACTATATTGTCTCAAGATGGAGTAGAGACAATGGAAATCTCATTCTATAGGTGATCTTTAGTGGTCTCATCCCTTAATGACTCTTCTTGGGTGTCGAACTATCAAAAAAATCATAGGTAGTCTTAAAATCTAGATAATCATCGAACTTAAGAACTTGGTAGATTATACAAGATAGTTGTAAAACGAGGTGTCATCATGATCATAAGAGAACAACATGTCAATTTTGGGTAATGGAAAGAAAAAAGACATTACATGGTAGTGAAGGAATAACGTTATATGATTTAACGATATGTGTAAGGATGACATACCCTTAAATAAAAGGAAGTTGTAAGTTCAAACTAAGCTTTGTCTTGACCATGGTTAAGTCACGTGTTAACATGTATCTATAAACATTGTAGATAATGTATAATGTGGTGATGAATCTTTGCTCAATTGAGAAATAAACTTTCGCAACTCTTGTGAACATAGTGACATAAGCTCTTCCAAATTATGAAGGGTGCATCACCTTAGGAGGAGAGATGTTGTTTATAAAGATGCGTATATGAAACTAACGTGCGAAATAGAATTTTGGAGGAAATCAATTAATCAAAAGAAACTTAAGTAAGAAGACCACAAAAGTATTGCATTCCTTGTTAAACGATCCAATTATATGTCATGATAATCTTACAAAACCTCTCCTTTCTCGGAGTTAGTTACCGTAGTGTGTGTTTGTGGGATTTTAAGTTCAATTGACGAGATAACTATGGGATATTGGTCTCATTTAATAACAATTTAAGTGGAGTTAAAGGGATGTAATTTAATGTTATTCATTGGAAAACATTTAGTAAAATGCTATAATGGCACTATTGTGGATTGGTCTTAGAAGCAAGTGGAAGTTCGGTGGAATCCTTCCAGTTGTGTTGAATAAAAAAGCATTTTGAATCCAGGTCTAACCCAAGTGTAGGATTTGGAAGGAATAGATAATTGTATGTATGGTGCACGGTAACTGATGCCAGTTTTTTCAAGTCCCCTTCATCACTACTGGTAACAAGGGACCAAATAATGTTAGTCTATAATGTTGCAACTCCTCAAAGGTAATGCCTCTATAGGAGATAAAGGAAAGTACCTCCATGATCTTCAGGAAGGAGATAGTCATCCCCGTCGGTGGCTTATGTGGTATGCTTCCTATAATTATCTTGAGGATGGTGTAGTCGTACCCATCAAGCAAATGAAATCAAGTTTATATGTTAATACTTGAGATTGATATCCTTATTGTGCCATTAGAGGTCTTAGAGTTGTGTGAAGAGATATTTGAGCCAAGATTAACTTTTGCAGTGGGAGGAAATTTCATAGGAATTTGAGTAAGTGTTCTTCTTCACAATCCTTGTTTGTGGGTTAACCTTAAATGAGGACCTTATACTCTGGAATGTTTTGTTCCAGGTGGTAATTTTTTAATTGAAATAGCACCTTATAAAGAGGATGGAATTTGGGTCTTAATGATATGGGAAACTTTGTGAATGTTTGTTGGTCACACTCATGCATTAGCCGCGCATCTCCGTTTTACCAAATTAAGATAAGGATAAATGTTTGTTGCACTTCTCACCAAGGTGTTTCGGATCTGTTTTGCATTGCTCTCTCTATAGCTGATTTTTATGTATTAAAACAAACAAATTTCTGAATTTTTTGAAGCATTATAAGTGTCATTTTCAGCCATAATATATTACAGATTTCTGAGCAGTATTTCAGTTTATTTTTGCCCCCTAAAAATCAGATCTTATCCATGCATGGGCTGTTAAAAATATGTGAATCAGTTTGGAGTAAGTGGGAATGAGTTAAATTACTGATTTAGTAGGGTTTCATACTTAAGCCTAGTCGCAATTTCTGAAATAAATTCAAGATCTGCATAATAGTGACTGGAAATATATTTTTGTTGTAAGTGTTTGGATTTGTCTAAAATCCATGTAGGGCAATATATGTCCATTTGAGGACAGTACACTGCATGCTCACTAATATCTTTTATTTTTTATTGGGCGTTAGGTTCACCAACAATTACAATGCCAAAAATAGATAAATAAATACAAAACAAAAAATATATAATGACATTGTTGACTCCTCTAGCTTGTTTCCTTGGACCTTTGAGGAAGGAAAAGGGGTCAAGGTCTTCAGACGAAATCATCTCGAAAAAGGGGCATGAAAGTCCTCCCCTCTCGAAATTGCTTGTCCCCAAACAATTACAAGTACTTGTATCCCAAATAAATCTCAGCTACTCCTTTGTACTTGCACAAGAAACAAACTTATTAAAAAAAAAAGATCTTCCATCCATCCCCCCTCATGCCTTGTAGGCATGATGATTAGCTTCATCTCGTGCCTATCAAACTTCCTGTTCTCTCTGTTTGGCTGATATGCATCCATGCTTTCAATGACACAGATGTAACTAATCAATTTCCCTTTAGGAAGGGGATGACTTAAATAAAATATAAGGGAGCTGGTAATGACTGTCCTTGGGATGAATATCTCTCCAACAATTGAGAACCTTCCCTTTTCAATTTGGGAATTCTTCCTCCCATCTTTTCACAGCTGTAGCTGAGTATTTTTCCTTGCAGCTGGGCAGTTTTGATGTCTGAGATAATTCTAAAGAGAGATGAGTATACCTTCTTCAGTTCAGCTGGTAAAAAAAAATCAGTCATGCATCTTTTAACTTTCTGTCCATACATTCCCATGACGTTGCTTGCCAAACTTGTATTTGCAAACTCAGCTATGTCCCACCTTTCTTGGACTGCTGGTAAGGGATAGAGTTCAGTGCCCTTTTGCTTAACCTTGTCGACTTTCACCACCATGATCAACAACTTAAATTCTCCTTTTATAAATTTATCTGGTGACTGAATTTGTGCATGCACAGCTGTAATTATGTTCTTCAAGGCCGAGTTCTTCAAGCAGGGTTTTGAGGTTTTTGGTACCTATTTGACAGATCTTTTCAATCAGGTGGTTAGTGTGGGCTTCCCTCCTACCTGGTCTCATCATATCATTCACCCGATCCACAAAGCTGGGTCCATTTCTGATCCGAACAACTACAGGACTATCATGGTGGGCCATTCTTTCTCCAAACTCTATGCTACAGTCCTCCACAAGTTGTTGTCCAAGATTTTGGAGTAGAAGCAACTCAAAGCCAGAGGTCAGGCTGGTTTTCGCCCTGGTTACCACACCATCAACCACATCTTCACCCTTCGAGCTATTATTGAGGAGGCTCGTCACCGCTCTTCGAAAGTCTATTGTTGTTTTGTAGACTTTCGAAAAACTTTTGACTTCGTACCTCGCATGGCCCTCTTCCAGCGACTTCGAGACATCGGTATTTCTGAGGCTCTTGTTATTGCCATCATGCGCCTTTATGAGTCCATCCTTGGTCGTCTTCATACTGCACACGGATTGTCTGATCTCATCAGGAGCACCATTGGGGTTAAACAGGGGTGCCCCTTGTCTCCCACCCTCTTTGGCATTTACATTAATGAGATGGAATCTTTTCTTCGGGATCACATTCAGGAAGGGAATGGTTTCCTTCTTCACCACGTCTTGATTTCTATTCTCCTATTTGCCGACAATATTGTTTTACTCGCCTCTTCTCCTGAGGGGCTTCAGAGAAAGCTTGATGCACTTGCTTTATTCAGTGATCTTCGGCATTTGACGGTCAATCTGGGTAAGACTAAGGTCATGGTCTTTAACGGGTTACGGACATCACACCTCCATTTCTTCTTCAAGGGGCAGGAGGTTGAAATTACTAATACATATACCTACTTGGGAGTCCAGTTCTGAGGGCCTAGATTCAGTATCAGGCACACTCTTTAGTCGAGGGTGAATACAGGGTATGGGTCTCTTGCCATTCTTGAGAGACAGTGTTTTCGGCACCACTTCCAGGACGTCTCCTCCAAGATGTTTCTTATGAACTCCCTCATCCGCCCCACTGTTCTTTGTGGGTCTGTTGTCTGGGGTCCCTTCCTTTTGGACACAGATTGGGCTTCCGCTGAGAGGATTCAGACTCTCCTCCTTCGCCGTTTCATCAGATGCAAATAGACGGTCCCCCCAGCATATTATTTTAGCAGTGTTCGGAGCCCGACCTTTCCGTTTGGAGACTATATTTGCATATCATCCTTCATTCACTGTATCAGGAGGTTTGGTGATCTCTCTGGTGAGCAGGATAGGTATCCATATCTCACCTATTGTTCCTCTGTGAGTATTGCCCAGGTTGGGGGCCGTTGTTGGTTTATCGAGACTTCTGCCTTGTTGGACTCAGTTGGTATCCAGATTGATCGTCTCCCCCCCTTCCAGTATTCTCTGAATGCTCCCAGTCATCTCTTGCCCACCAAGCATGTGTTGAACAGGTCCATCCGGGAGGATATCTACAGGAGCTTCATTCAGACTACTTAGGTGAACCCCTCTGGGGGGTTTGTGCCCCAAGATGTCCTTTTATGCAGAGCACTTTCTTGAAATCAGAGATGGACTCATCATCCGCCCTCAGTACACCTCTCGTCACTGGGTGCATGCCCTCTGTATACCTTTGGGTCAATTTTGAGTCGGCTCCAATAGACTTCAGTGCAAGACTGATCACCACATTGATCAGGTGGATAGACTTTGTAGGCTTTGTAGCCTTCATGAGGTGGAGATAGAGACTCATTTCATCTTCCGTTGCCCCATATATTATGAGATCAGAGGACGATTTTACTGTCTCTTCAGAGGGATTCAGACTCTCCCGATCTTCTTCAGATATATCGACTAGTGGTGCCTTGCCCTCTACATCCATGAGTCTTTGCTGTTACGAGACCAGATTCTTCATCCCCCTTCGAGAGTTGTCCCCACGAGACGGATTGCAGCCTTCTTTCAGGTTCTACCCACTGGTGGAGGTACTAAACGACAGAGCCTTTCTGACCTAGATACATTGCATAGATCAGTTCGTCCCCGGTTGGACCTTCACACTTCTCTCGATCACCACCAGCAGACTTGGATGCACACACGTACCAGAGGGCAGTCCAACTCCATTTGTCCCCCTGGTCATCGCGTTAGTCTCAGATCTCAGCAGGGAAGGAGGTTTTCGCCCCCCTCGTCGGGTTGCCAGTCCATTAGGAGCTTCTTTTTGTCAGCCTCAAATGTTAGGAGGGGTGTGGCTACCATTCCTGATTAGACCATGGGTCCTCCTTTGTCCCCACCTTCTTTCCCTTCTTTGCTTCCCTCGTTTTTCTCCCCCGCTTGCTCCATTGCCCCCGCATGTGGGGGTATTGGCTTCGGGTTTCCTTTCTGTTGTCTTTTCTCTTCTTTTCTGTTTTTGGGAACTCGTTTTGAGTTGTCCCTGCTCGCACTTTGTTTATTGTTTGGGACTGTAGTCCCATTGACCTACTTTTGTGGTCATTCGTTGGACATTAATATATTTATCTTATCTTCCAATTGTGAGAGCAGGATAAGCTGAACACAGAACAATTCTTCTTATTGATTCATTCATTCGGATTATACAGATTTATACATTCATCTTCTCCACTATTTACGAAGATTTTCAAACCTACTCAACAATATCATGTAACCGAGAGTTGTTCCAACAACTCTTCAAATACAATATATTCACAAAATATAAGTGAGCCCTAATAAATTTCCTAACATTCCCCCTTAGCGCGAACATGGTAGAAAAACATACACACACTCAATTGCAGTATGATCACCTCCGTGAAACATGTCCTACTATGCGACTCATGATCTTGATCAATAGAAAGACTCTCTCCTTCAATGGTTTTAAATAGGCTTACAACAAGCCTTAACGTGAGAGGAACTGATCAGTTGTCCACCTTATGTGGTTTTTTGGATCTCCCACAAACTCTTTCAAGATCCATGAATTGACTCACTCTGGTGATTTTGTTCGCCACTATGTTTGTACATCAAGGAAGTATATAGGAATCACACCTCGCTTATTACAAAACTGAACAATATAACACATATTGGAAAGAGATTTCACATCACTTCCTATAAGAATCTCAATGTTCTTAATTACAACCACTGTTGTCGATTGCTGCTACTCGATCTCGAACAAAGGAAACTGCTACTACCACTGGAAGCTGCCCTTGACTTTAGTTGGTTTTTTCGCAGAATAGAAATGGAATATTGGTGTCATATTCCCCCCCACAATGTGAAATTTTCATTTATTCACACAACCAAGAACATTGAAAAGAAAACCGTGCTGAACTGCATACTACTGACCAGATCTTGCCGCACATGATCACCATTGCCAATGAACGTATTCACTGACCGATCATCTTCCAATGAAGTATGATAGTTAGAGGATCACCACAGTCAGAGGATATCTGCAATCATTTGCTCTCCAATACAATTGTTTTTCCAACATCCACACACCACACAAAGTAGAAAATTGAAATCTGAAGCACATTGAAAAACTGAAAAAAAAAAATACTTATACCACAAAATTGCCACCATAGCTGAAGCGGCCCCGTCGTTGGTGACTGACAAGAGGTCGCTGATCGACCTCCAACCTCCGATGCCTCCGTCCTCTAGTGACGCTGCTAGCTCAGCGGAATGTTATCATGAAGCTCAATTACAACTCAGACGTCAATTACCTCGAAAAATGCGTCCGTAAGGCAAATATTTTTTTCAAATTTTTTGACACTTTGAGACTATTGAAAAATAAAAATGACAACTTTGAGACTCTTGACGACAAAAATAATTTTCTTTTAATGACTCAACTATTTGGATAATTTACAAGACTTTTGATGATGCCTTATTTAACTATTGATGACTTTTATGAAAGACTCTAAATGACGACAAATACACAATTTTGATAATAATGATAACTCAACGACTTCGACTAAGTGAGAAAAGACATTTGAAACTTGAAATTAAATCAAACTATTGACACAAAATGATACATACACCAATTGACACTTACGCTATATACAAGGAGTCTAACAAAAGAACACGGAGAGACTAATTCAACACATTTTTATAGACTTCACTATTTATTTATCTAAAATAATCTATTACCAATAGAATGACTTAAATCAAAAGACTAAAAACTTAGATAAAACAATAACAATAAAAAAAACTATTGACTATTACCACTAATGACTCAAAGTTACTTATACTAACCAAAGAAACAATTTCAATTATAAGACAAAAAAACTTGACTCATAATCTTGAATGTGTCACTTAACAAATAACCAGCTCTAATGTCAAGGCGGTGATGATAAGAGATTGGCTTTTGTGTTGAATTTTGCAGCTGTCAGTGAAATGATCCACAAATTTTGAGTGTTATTCACAATGCATTGACAAGCTGCACGATATGCCACAGACACGTAGAGACGGTGTAATCCAAAATTAAGATCAAATATTAACTCTGAGTCATCAAGCGTTACAGGTCTGTGGTGGATAAAATGTGTCAAGGTGAGTTGAATCTGATGTATGCGCTCCACAAATAAGATCAAAACAGCTGTTGGATCCCTCGTTGAGTTCCTGTTATACACGTGTATAAGGAGAAGAGCTCGCATACCTGGATCAACACGTCTTTATGCCAAAATTAATTGAATCAGATCCGCTTCACACATGAGATGTTGATGGAGATATGAACAAGCCTAGATTTGACAATTCATGCAGCGTATGGTGACTGAAAAGAGCCGAGAAGCGTGGATAGAACTTAAATTGAGTTGTCCATGCAAGCCACAAACAATTCTACTAGAGGGCAGCCAAAATGAAATAAAATACTTATCTATCTTGCAGAACATCCTCTTAATGACTCATAAATTGGGGTGAACAAAATGCATCTACCCCGCCACTAAATTCAGAACTCCATTATGCATAGGATTAGATTCGCTCTAATACCAATTATGAGAGCAGGATAAGCCGAACACAGAACAATTCTTCTTATTGATTCATTCATTCAGATTATACAGATTTATACATTCATCTTCTCCACTATTTATGGAGATTTTTCAAACCTACTCAACAATATCCTATAACCGAGAGTTGTTCCAACAACTCTCCAAATACAATATATTCACTACTTAAAAAAAAAAAAAACCACCACATTTATATTAATATAAGTATAAAGTACAAATTACAATGCCAAGTAGTTATACTCATACTCAAGGAAATATCCTTAGATTTCCAATAACAAATAAGAGAAGAGAAATAGCATATCTGCAATTTATCCATCATGCGATTTCAAAGAAAGGATCTGCTCAATCTATTGACGTTTCTCCAGAGACTAGGTCAAAGGTATAGGGCCAAAATTGATCAGATTAGAATGATCTAACGCCCAATTTGCCAAAGTGTCTGTCACCTTGTTTTGACCCTGAGGTACATGATGATATGTGATTGTTTAAAACTGTCTGGCTACGACCTTAATATTATCCTGAATTCTGGCAATAAGCCAATTATTAGAAGGATGTTGCTCTGGAGCTTGTAAAAGATTAATATTGACCTTGGAATTAGATTCCACTATGATACTAGGACACCCCAATTTAGCTGCTTCTAGAATAGCGTTTTGGATAAGCATGATTTCAACCACATTATTGGTGCAGTATCCCAATTGATGAGAAAATAAAAAAGGGGGAGTTCTCAAAGAGTCATGGGCTATCCCTCCCATACTAGATGGACCTAGGTTGCCTCGATTTGCTCCATCAGTGTTTTGTGTTACGAATCCAAATGGGGGAGGTTGCCATGTTATGAGGCTATAAGGTATCCTCTGTTTAGTAGACTGCTTTGTTTGGAATTGCCTATTACTGAGATTGAGTTTTTGTAACATAACTTTCCACTTCGCAGGTGGTGGCGAGGGAATTTTCAGATTGTGCACTATAGTTTCTCCAATGTTATTTCTGGTCAGATCCATAACATACCAACTGTCTCTACTTTCTGATCTGAAGATGCGTCTGTTTCTTTTCTTCCAATCATTCCACAACACAAGAGAGATAGCGAGCGAGATTCATTTGGAAAAGTCCGGGGTATCCCTAACAAAATGTTTCCAGCCTCTAATAGTATCCACTGGATTCATAGAGGAGTTCAAAATAATAGAAAGACAACCTGCCAATGTATACCATAGAGAGGAAGTAAAAGGGTTTTGAAAAAAGAGATAATTCAGGGTCTCCTCTGCTTCTTTGCATAAAGGACACCAAAAGGGTCCAACCATCCCTCATTTCATCAAATTATCTCATGTAAGTACCCTTTTATAGATTAAAAGCCAGATAAATAATCTCACCTTTGGCCATAGGGCGGGTTGCCAAAGATCCACAAAAATATCCTTCCAGGGATGTGGCTGGAGCTACCAAAGCTCTATAACCCTCAGCTACTGAGTACTTTCCGTTCAAATCTGTTCCCCATGCCGGGGTATTTGATTCAAAATTGATAGGAAGGATCCTGTTCTGGAGAACTGTTTGAAAAAAATGAACTTGATCATTATCCAAGTTGAGTTGCCACAAGGATGGGGAAATCCGTTCTCTCTCTTGATATGTTGGCTTTATATAATGACTCACCTTTTGCTTTCCTTGTCCATGTAGAGTTTTCATAATATTTCCAAGATTCGAGTATTGGTCAATCAAAGGTGGGTGACCATCCCACAAATCTATCCAGAAATTTTCCTGATCTCCTTTCCCAACTTTCTAAAACAAGTGTTTTTTGATTATTTCTTCACCTAGTTTGAGAACTGAGAGAATGGGTGATCCCCTAGAAGGTAAAGAGTGTCAGACTAGTTCGTGATGCCTCAGGCCTTGTGTATATTTTTCTCTAACATTGGTACTCCATAGCTGATCCAGATTTTGCAGCAATCTCCAATATAACTTTGTTGACAGGGCTTTATTATTCAGCACACTAGGTCTGAAGCCCAATCCTCCCTCTTTCTTTGGCAAACACAAGGTTTTCCATTTCATGAGGTGCCAATTTAATAATATCCCATAATTCTTGATAGAATTCTATCGGAAAGCCATCAGGTCCTGGTGTTTTCCCCTTTTTCATGGCCCAAACAATAGTTTGAAGTTCCTTTTCTGAAACTAGATTCAAGAGGAGAGTATTGTGTGCCTCAGTAACCAGAGTAGGAATAATATTAAACAAATGTTGTTGGGCATACCTATATGGAGTAGTTGCAGTAAAGATCTTAGAAAAGTACTAAATGGCTAAGTGCTGGATTTCTTCTTGTGTAGTAGCTCGGGGTACCATCCTCTTTATCAAGGTAAGCAATGTGAAATGACAAATTGGCCAACAAGAGAAATGAAATATTCACATACCATTGACTTCCCTTGATGTTTTTTATGTTTCAGAATTTTTGAGTTTGAGTCAGCACTCTTCATTTGTATGATTTCTTCACCAAATGGGATATTTTCCTCCTTGCATTCTTTCCAATTTTTTTGGTGCTTGTCTTAGGCATCCTTTAGCTTCTTGTTAGGGATGTGAACTCCATCCATTGACCTCCCTTTGACTGCTGTTTGGAACAGTCCAGCCACCTCATCAAGTGCTTTCCGAGAATCTTGTCCTTCATGGAGAGTTTCTTCTAGTCTTCTTGACCTCATAAGACTTGTTGAGGTACCCTCAACGCAACCATCATTGTGACCCTAAATTCTTCACTCTAACATGTGTATCAGATGGATTACAAACCAAATGGAAAGAGAAAGCAATTACTGTTGCATGCATACTGTGGGCCTTGGGAAGAGGGCAACTTCTTATCAATCCAATTTCAGTCTTTGTGCATAAAGCAACCTTCGTCGTGATGCATGCATAACTTAGAGATTGCCTGAAAGGGTGTAAGTACCCCTTACTACTCAATGTGCTCTCTATTCTGCCCACATTTGTGTCAAACTGTTTGTGATGCTTAGCCTCGTGTAATGATGAACTGGCAAACAATAAGTCTGAAATATGTTTGTTCCTTGGACTGTCATCAAGATATCCATTTCCTTTTGCCTTTTCTCACTTCTACAATTGGTGCTTTCTCTTTTTGCATGGGCACTACCTCCATACCTTGTTCATTTTGCTATGTGTTTGAAATGTCTTCGTGGCTCTTACTGAAGTCTAATTCATCATCATTTTTCTCTTCATTGATTGTTGTTAGGATAAGTTCAACAGGTTGAGAGTGATTATCTAAGATTTAAAAGCAAGAAACACAGTACGCCCGTGACACAAAGTTCTCCGGAAACCTGCTTCTTTTTATTCCTCTGCAACAAGTGGCTCTCAGGGGTTCAGCACAAAGTCTAGAACACAAGATTGCTTCTTACAAATTCTGATCCATCATTAACCCGTAGGTTCTTCTCCTACTTATATAATGTAGGGAGGGGAAAGTACAAATAGAAGACTCAAACTGAACTAAAGTATGAACAACAAGTAAAGATGACATTTGGCAATCATCCTCAACTAACTTCTTCTTAAGTGACACATGTATCACTTAACTAATAGAAAGGTTCCACATGACTTCAAGTAATGGTTGCAAAACCAATAACTTAGAAGTTTACAATTTCATCCGGGGAACATAGAAGTAGAAGAAGAAAGAAATAGAAGAAGTCATGCAGCTGTAACATCTACATCTTCTTCTTGTTCTGATATCTGATATACTTGTCGAACATATAGTTCAGCATCTTTCCATCTGTTTTAGCTACTGCTTCCTTTTCTGTCCTGAATTGCAGCAATCCTTCATTCAACACTTTGCTGCATGCTTCCACTTCTTCCAAACTTGGCCCAAATCTCGCAATGTCTGCCTTGCAGTGTCACCAGCCTACTGATAGAGTTCATCGTGAAAGGCTTGGTGGCTTTATCAATCCTCTTTTGCACCATCAGAAGAGAACCCTCCAGGGAATCATGCACCTCGTTAGAAACAATCCGCACGTATGAAGTAATACCTCCATCCACTCTTTCCTCAGTGAAAGAAATAATACTGTCCGGCAAATCTGATGTTCTACTCTCAAGCGCCTGCATCCTCTTCAGCAAAACTCTGCAAACCCTTGTGTCTTTATGGCGCTGTTTGGAAAATCAGTCAAGGGATCTACCTTGGCAATGGTGATGGGTTTCTAGGGCTCCCATGGGTTGCTCCCCTTCCTTCATCACAATGGAAGGATCTCTTCTCTCTAGGGCTGAAACATTCTTCCCCTTGCCTCTTGTCATAATGTCGGCTTTAGACTGTGGCCCAATACCCTCTCTATCTTTCTCCCATCCCATGAACTCAACATCATAGATGAATTCCGGAAGAGTTTGATACTCTTCAAAGCTAGCTGTAATAAGCTTTGAAACCCTAGGTGTGGCTTTTTCCTTGGTTTCATAGAAGTTTTGTATGGATGTGGTAAGAGCGTCCAAAGATTGTGCAAACCTCTCTTACACCTTCCTGAAGTGAATTTCTCTTTCACCTTGCATAGTCTCATAGGATGGCAAGACTATGCTCTGATACCATTGTAATGTCCCTTTGTGGGGGACCTCAAGAAATGGCCAAATAGCTAAGGTAAAAATTTGAAATCAGATTCACTACTGGCTGAATAAGACCAATTAGATTTCTGCAACCTGCAAATTATGCCCTTCCCAGGGAAACAACCTCCTTGGGAATGTCAAACCCCTCAAAGGTGGGTCAAACCTTGCTAAAACACTTTGATTCTTATGCCAAAAATTATTAAACACTCTTAGCAAACATAATCTACTGTTAGAAATCAAAATTGAACATGAAAATTAATTTTTGAAACCCTTAGCCAATTGGATATAGTGAACTTCAACAAGCTTGGAAAAAATTAATAATAGTAAATGACCTCCAAAATTCAGAAAACTTAGAAACTTGGGCTTTAAAAATGTAATATCCCTTTCTCGGTCAAAGACCCTTAGCCCATTCATTGTTCCCGACGGCTAAGGGAGGAATAAAAGGGAAACTTGTCATAATGAATTAATAATAAAGTGCATCATAAAATATTATTATAAGCACTTTATTAATTTATTAATGACCAAGTGAAAAAAGTAAATAAAAAAGAAAAGTGATAAAATAAAATTAGAAAAAGAAGTCACTTTATTTTATTTTATTTTCCCCAAGGAAAATGCAACCAACGTGGAAAAAGGAAAAAGGCCATAGAAAAAATTAAATGAAGGAAAAGACATGTGATTTGTGGTCTTGGGTGGCAAAAGGCCAAAAATTGTTATAAAAGCAAGTCAAATTGCAAGGGAAGGATATCTTTTTTGTATTTTGACAATTTCAGAATTTTGGCGTGAGCTTGTAAGCTTTGCATAACTCCAAAGGACAAAAACCCTTTGAAGTTAGCTTTAGAGGATGAAAACCCTCTTTAAGCTTAAAAAGAGAAACGAAAACTCTTCTTTCTTTTGAGAGGAAGCCCTACTTAGGGGTTTCTATTGAATATCAAACTTCTATTTGTGTTTTCTAGTAGTATTGAAGGCTCATTTGCAGATTTGGCATTGATTGGAGCTAGGGTTTGGAAGGGCAAACAATGTTGCTGAGTTCTACCATCGATTTCTTGCACTTCTACCTTGGAGCGACCCATATTGTGTGAGATTCTGCATTGATTTGGAGCTCATTCTGATCAGATTTGATTGACTGTCCATTAATAAATTATTTCGGGATAAGATCAACTACTTTTCATATTTTTTGGGCCAGAGGAATTATATTTTTCAGTTGTGTCTGAAGACTGTCATTTGCAGATTTTATAAATAAATTCCAGCGTGTTATAGATCCAAAATCTGGTATTTCTCTAATGTTTTTGTCCTTATAAAAATTGGTGATCTGTTTGGGATAAAAATTGAGTTGTTTTACTTCAGTTTTGAATGATTTCCATCATCTTTGCAAGTCGCATTTTCCCTATAATATTCATATCTGCAACATTTTATGATTTGTATGTTCTATACTTTGCTGTTTAAGAGCTGTTTTGGAAAGGATTTACTGCTGTTCCATTTGGGGACATAATGTGTCCAATTGGGGACATTACAATGGTATCAGAGCGGTGATTCTACCATCCTGTGAAGAAGAAATCAGTTTTGCATGGACGCAGGTGAAGAGGGTTTTAGATATCGCTACTCAAGAAGAACTCCAAGAAAGGAAGTTATGGGTGATAGAGAGAGGCCTCCACCAACAAAGAAAATGAGCTATTTGAATGAAATGTTCACAAAGGTAACAGAGAATTACAAAACTATTTGTTGGATGCAGAGAAAATGAGCTATTTGAATGAAATGTTCACAGAGGTAACAGAGAATTACAAAACTATTTGTTGGATGGTCAAAGGGATCTAAGAGACTTCTTTGTAGGAGCTATTGCTGATTTGAATTGATCTATACAAGGGCTAAGAAGTACCATACCAAATCTCTAAGAAAATCAAGGTAATCATGGTGAAGGAAACTCATTTGGACAAGAAAAGACATCCATCAAGCCTCCACATCATATTTTCATAGCCAAGTTTCTCCAAAGAGAGGAACAACCAGTTGAGAAAGAAATTACAACTGATGTTGACATGGAGTCATGGGGTAAAGAGTATGCAACCCTCAGTTTCAAGGTAAGAGCTATGTTGTTCTTTGAAGAATTTTGCGAGTTGAAAGATAGTAAGGGCACTAGGAATAATAGAAGATCTCAACAGGAGAAAACCACCATGCAAAAATTTGAGAGGAAGCAACCCATAAAGTATCCCACCATGCAATTTGAAGGAGAAGAATCTTTAATGGAAAAAGGTATGACTTCTAATGAGAAAAATGTTTGTATTAATAGGGAAGGCAAAGAGGAACAAAAGTACTTGGATGCAAAATTGAAAAACATGTTTTAGTCCAAAAAGCACCTATCAATCTTCCAAAGAATAAAAATAAATCATTGTCTTATGGAATGGATTTACCAAGTAGTAATGTTAATGAACATGAAGTTGTGAAAGGTGTTGATTCTTATTCCACTTGTTTTCCATATGAAATCATGAGTTACAATAGGGGTAATGTTGTTTTAAATCTTTTGGAGGATTCTAAATCAACAACAAAAGGTAAACATTTTGATGATCTTCTTTATAAGGAGGTTAGTAGTAGCAAAGATTTATTGCATCATCTTCATACTATGTTATTACAACAGTGAACAACATCTTTGGGGCACCCAAAGGGATCATTTGGGCAGCCAAAGACTTCATCATCAAGTGGGCCAAAGACACCAAATTTTGAATAGCAAAGGACACCAACTATTGGGAAGAAAGGTATGAGGAATGGTACTCCTCAAGTGGTGGTAGCCAAGAGCATGGAAGGTTCCTTCAAAAGAGAGAAGATTGTACGAGATGCGGATTATGTGGTAAGCAATACATCTTCTCTTTTATTGTAGCAATGTTATCATGGTGATATTCCGCCAATTTTGGACAAGAATGCTATGGAAGTGGTACAACAAAGTCAAGTTATCATGAAGACTAAGAGTGATGATAATATTGATGATACTCCAAGGTATGAAGAGAATAATAATGGGTCATATTTATTGCTGCATATAAAACCAATTCAAATTTGCTTTTCTCATGATAAGTATGCTCACACAAATTATAATACGGAGCATGTGGATTCCTTGTTCCAAATTCATGAGTGTGGGCACTATGAGAGCTACATACTTTGGCAAGGGTTCTCTCATTTGACAGGTACGGGATCTAGACTCGTGGAGCACTATATGTTTTATCTATTGCATATGGCACTTGGGTGTAAGAGTTGCAGTTGCTTTAGGACAAACAATTTCGGGAAGGGAGGATTGTAATATCCCCTTCTCAGTTGAATAAATACAGGACTTCAGAAAAGAGTCAAGTGTTATACTTAAAGAATTTGTTGTTTTGAGAATATTGCAAGAGGATGGGTTGCTGTTAGAGCACCTAGTTTGGATGAAATACCTCTGAGATCAGCTTGCTTTTAAATGGTAGATGACAATGATATGGTGGCGTTGGTGCTAAATAGTGTACCATCATCATTTGAGTCATTTGTTGAAGCCCTTCATTTGATGATTGAAAGTCAGACCTTGACTATAGATAAAGTCAATTCATATTTGTTACAAATGGAATGTAGACATTCAGAAACTTGAATCCAATACTAGACAAATTGAGAGTGTTTTTGCCATTCAATCCAAAGAGAGATGGAAACGACAAACTGAAAAATCATTTACTAAATATCAAGTCAAGTGCTACTATTCTCATAAACTCGGTCTTGTGATGAAAGATTGTTGCAAAAGACTATGATCTTGCCAACAAAAAGCAGAAGGGACAAACAAATGTGGCAACAATTGAACTAGAACTTGAAGAAAAGTGTGCCCTCATGTCATCATGCTTGAATCATAGCCCTACAAGGTGATGGTTCTTTGATTTCAAAGCATAAAGACACTTCATGTGTCGAAAATATTGGTATGTAAATTTTCACACAATTTTTAGTTTTGATTCAGTTTCATTAGGGGATGGAAGATTTCATGTTGTAAAAGGGATAGAGGATATTAGAATCATATTGAATGATAATATCAAATTAAATGTTAGAAATGTTAGATATGTATGTAACATGAATACTAATCTTTTATCTATAAGTCAGCTAACGGAAATCCCCAATATTTCTGTAAACTCCTCTACTTAGAAATGCATCGTGTCTGATGTAAAACTAATCAAAGTTGTTGCCTTGGGCATTGGGAAATGAGGCTTGTATAGATTGGTTGACCTTGCCACGGTCAAATTAAATACCTTAGTTATGGAGGGTAATACCAACATTTTGTTGCATGAGAGATATGGACATCTCACCATTCAGTATCTTGCCAAAATCAGTAGAGCCAACATGGTTCTTGGTTTGCGTGCTATTCAAGAGAAACGAGATATGTGTGCAGTGTGTTTTGCTGGAAAACAACAAAAGAAGCCATTTCCAACTGAAGGTGTTTGGTGTGCCAAGGGGATTTTAGATCTTGTTCATGTAGATCTTTGTGAGCCATCATGGAAGTCTCTCATTGTTCTTGGTGTGAGGAACTTTCTTTTGTTGGTGGATGATTATTCAAAAAAGACGTGGGTCTACTTTTTGAAAAAGAAGTCTGACTATTTCGTTTCTTTTTAGAAATTCAAGGCATTGGTGGAAAACTAGGCCAATTGGCGGATCAAGAAATTGAGATTCAATAAATGGGGGGGAATTCACTTCTAAGCAGTTCAAGAATAACTGTAGTAAATAAGGAATTTAATATCAGCTGACAACGCCATATAGCCCACAAGAAAATTGTAGAAACCCTGGTTTCCCCCTGATTCTGATTCAGACTGTATTTTTGTTTGTTTTCTGCAGTTTTTTGGCACAAATGCAATAATGCGATTTTGCAAGAAATAGAAAATAAATTCTATAAAAATAAATCAAATCTGAAACGATAGATTCTATTGCTAATAGGGATGCCAGTTTTTTTTTTTTATCAATTTTCTGAGATGATTACAATTTAGATCCACTAACATGCAATATAAAAGACAATGATTTTCATTGAAGAACCTGGTATTTGCAGCATAAATGAAAAAAAACCCTTGATCTGGTACAGCAGCAATGAATAAACTTTTCTCCCTCTGTCAGATGTCTCAGAACAATGCCCGATGTATAGGCGCCTCTATCAATGGTGATAGACTGAAGAGATGGAAGGGCTTTGCTTGCTCTTGAAGGTTCACCTTTTTTTTAAATGATGGTACGGCTTGGTACTGTATAGTACGGCCTTGTGAACAGCAGCAAATAATAAATAAAGGGTACGGCTATTCTCTGGATCTCCAGATCTTATGGAAGTTGGCGCCTTGAGGTAAGAAACCCCTCTGGACAATTTGCTATCCAAAACCCTGTAATTTGAAACAATGTGAAGCTCTGTAATTTCTTCTGGATGAAGAAATTTCTCTGCCTGGCAATAAATCAGATGATATTTCACACCCTCTTAATCGCACTCACTGGAGATGGCTCGTTCCCCAATGTTTCGAGACTAAAACCCTAGGCTCCTGTGCTCTGCTCAAGACTTGATCAATTTTTCATTCCCAAAAATAATCCTCCCCTTTTCATTCCCAAGCAAATGGCTTACACTCATGAAAAGTGTGAATTCCTCAATAATAGGAAATCATTAAAAATAATTCGAACTTTTAATTTTAATCTTTCAATAGTCTCCAACCAAATTTTAATAAGAAAATATACTCATCAAAAATGGCCCCTTTTTTGATGATGGGCGACACCTTCACTGAAATCACTTAAGTTATAATAAAATATTATAACTTTATATTATAATGCTCCCACAATTAATATTTAATTAAATCAATTAAATATTAATATCTCTCTCGATATATACCCGTTGCACAAACCGTCTGAAGCTGACGAACACTGAAGTGATTCTGCACGTGATCAATCCGTACTGCTAAAAATAGCAGGGATCCCTCGCTGAGTGTTGAATACTGCTAAAAATAGCAATTCAGGCTAAAGTGTCCGAACGAAAGCCAACTGATCAAATACTGCCAACTGAAGCTGAGCCAAGCTCCAACATGACCCCCTATCAAACCTATCAGCCTACAAGGGTCGCATAATACGCTAATCCTGTGCTCTGAGAGATGTCAACTAGAAGGGGACATGACAATCCACCCCTCCTGAAATTGCTTGTCCTCAAGCAATCTCAACTCCAGATGCTGCAGAATATCCTCGCTCTCCCATGTAGCATCCTCAACAGGCAAATCTCTCCATTTCACTAGGTATTCCCTCATAGTCCTACGCAACTGTCTCTCCCTCTACTCCAGGATGGACTCAGGTACTAAAATCAACTTTCCCTAATCATCTAAGGGAGGTAGAACTGCAGATGGTACCACACGGTGTCCCAACGCCTTCTTGAGGTGTGATACATGAAAAACATTGTGTACCTTGCTCTCTGTCGGACGCTGAAGCTCATAAGCCACCTCTCCAACTCGCCTCAGGATCCTGAAAGGACAGTAATACCCCGGCTTAAGCTTTTCTGACCCACTCTTCCTAAAAGTGGACTGACGGTAGGGCTGCAGCATAAGGTAAACCATGTCACCCACGTCAAAATGCCTCTCTGTTCTCTTCTGATCCGCATAGTGCTTTTGCTGATTTTGTGCCTTGGCAATATTTTCTTTGAGAGCCTTCATAGCATCCTGACTCTCCTGCAACAAGTCTCCAGCACTCGGCACTCTACTGTTGCTCAGTAGCAAATCCAGAAAACTCGGCGCCTCATACCCGTACAACGCCATGAAAGGTGACATCTGAATGGTCATATGGAATGTCGTGTTGTAACAATACTCACACAAATGAATCCATTTGACCCATGCCTTCTGCTGCCCTGAAATGTAATTTCTGAGGTATCCTTCCACCCACTTATTCACTATCTCCGTCTGCCCGTCTGTCTGAGGGTGGTAACTGGTGCTCGGTGTAAGCTCGGTTCCACAGTTTGAAGACCTCCTGCCAGAAATGACTCAAGAACCGACTATCTCTGTCGCTCACAATGCTCTGAGGCAATCCATGTAGTCTGAATACCTCACGAAAGAAGACCTATGCCACCTGTGTAGCTGTGTAGGTAGTGGTAATCGGAAAGAAGTGGGCATACTTCGTCAGCCGATCCACAACTACATATATGCAATCTCGCCCTTGGGCTTTAGGCAAGCCCGTAATAAAGTCCATCGACAGGCATTCCCACTTCCTGTCAAGTATCGGAAGTGGCTGCAATAAACCTGTCGGGTACGTGTTCTCCTGCTTGTTCTTCTGACAAACAAGGCACTCATGCACGTACTGAAGAACATCTGCCTTGAGTCCTTTCCATGTGAATCTCTCTCGTATCTGTCTAATAGGTTTTGAAATACCCGAGACGTCCTGCAGTCGGTACATCGTGAAAGGCTCGCATGATTATGTTCTTCACCTCTGAACCTGGGATCAAATAAATCATGTTCTTGTAAATGATCAAGTCATTCACAAGTGTATACCTGGTATCAACCGTCGATCCCTCAACAATGCTGGAAGCCCAAGTGTCCTTGGCATACATCTGCCACAATCATATGCCTCCAATCCTCCGTAATATGAACCATAGAGTTCAAGTATGGCCTGCGTGAAAGAGCATCAACTTCTACGTTGTGTGTACCTTTGATATACGAAATATCAAAGTCATAGGCCTGCAATTTACTGACCCACTTCTGCTGACGATCATTGAGATCTCGCTGCCCGAAGAAGTGTCTCAAACTGTTATGGTCAGTTTTAATGCAAAATTTGCTGCCAACAAGATACTATCTAAATTTTGCTAAGGCATGCATGATTGCGAGCATCTCCTTATCATATATGCTATAAAGTCTCTCTAGCCCTTTGAGCTTTCGGCTCTCATACACAATCGAGTGCTTGTCCTGCATAAGCACCGCACCAATGCCCTCACCTGATGCATCGCACTGAAGCTCAAAAGGCTTCGTAAAGTCGGGTAGTGCTAAAACAGGGCATGTAGTCATCAATTCCTTGAATCTCTCAAAACATTCCTATGCCTCGGGAGTCCAAATAAATGCACGCTTCTTTAGTAAATCTGTCATAGGGGCTGCATGTCATGAATAACCATTCACAAATCTGCGGTAGAACCCACACAACCCTAGAAACCCTCTCAACTGTGTCAGGTTTGCGGGTGTAGGCCAGTCAATAATGGCGCGGATCTTTTCAGGATGCATCCGCACTCCATCTGCACTGATAATGTGACCTAAATATAACAATTCGGTCATCCCCAAGTCACACTTCGATTCCTTGGCATACAAGGACTACCTCTCAAGAATACTCAACACGGTCTCCAGGTGAGCCAGATGCTCCTACCAAGTCCTGTTGTATATAAGGATATCATCGAAGAAGGCCAATACAAATCTCCTCAATAGTGAATGAAAAACCCTGTTCATCGTGGACTGAAATGTAGCTGGTGCATTAGCGAGCTCAAATGGCATCACCACGAACTCGAAGTGCCCACAATGACATCGGAAAGCCGTCTTCTGTATGTCCTGCTCACGGACCCTGATCTGATGATACCCTGACCGTAAATCAATTTTGGTAAAGTAACATGCACCATGGAGCTCATCAATAAGCTCGCCAATACGCGTTATCAGATACCTGTTTTTGATCGTCCTCTTATTTAGGACTCTATAGTCAATACAAATGCGCAATGTGCCATCCTTCTTTACCAACACAACCGAAGAAGCAAATGGTGACTTGCTAGGCCGAATGTGACCCATAGCAAGTATTCCTTGATCGTTTTCTCAATCTCATCCTTCAGCCGTTTAGGATGTCTATAGGGCGTAATCATAACGGGCTTAGCGCCCTCCTCAAGCTCAATAATATGCTCAATGCCCCTGTCTGGAGGTCTCCCTGGTGGAATATCACTGAATACCTTATCATGCTTGATTCTCAACTGCTGTATGTCGGGATGATATTCAATCTTTTGTTGTCCCTCCTGTATAGGTGCCAATGTGCACTCGGCAGCCCACTCTACCATGTCGTGACGCATGAGCCTCTCAATCCGACGAAAAAGAAATTTTTTTGATGTTGCTGTCCCGAATTGCTTTTAGAATGTGTGTCTTCCCGTCAACATCAAAACGGATCTCCATGTCCTTGAGACGAAGAGTGACTTCCTCCAATGAATGAAGCCACTTCATTCCCAAAACCAAATCAATGTCTCCCATGTTAACTACGTAGTAATCAGCCTTGAACTCATAATTGTTCAAGTGTAAAGGGAGATCCTTAATCATGCAATCACACCTCAAAGTGTATCCATCGGCCACCTTAACCCTAATGCCCTCGAACTCCTCAGTGATGAGTCCGCATTTCTCAACGAATCTAGCATCTATGAAATTGTGTGTGGCTCCTGTATCAAGTAGGGTAATGACCCTCTGTCCTGCCAACACTCCACGAATCCTGAAAGAGCCCTCTTGCTGAATGCTAGATAGGCGTGCCTCCTATATCTGAAGCCATGGCTCTGTCTCTACCCTAGGCTCTGAAGCTTCTGACTCTTAATCCTTGGAACCCTCATGCTGTTCGGATTTTTCTGATTCTGAGTCCTCATAATACGCCCACATCACTCGATTTGCCTTGCCCTTAGGTCTTAGAGGACAATCGTGATTGGCGTCGTAGGGGCCTTTGCAGTAGAAGCAAAGCTTCTTCCTGCGTAGATCGTTAAGGGCCTCACGATCCAAAGGTGGCGTTGCTGATTTACCCTTCGAATCGTTCTTAGCATCTGATTTTTCTTTGATGAAATCAGACTTGTCCCTGTTTTTGTTAAAGCCCTTGTTATCCCTGAATGAAGAATTACCTCTGGAGTTAAATCTACTAGACGGTGCTGCCAACTCCATGCTCCGTGCTTTCTTCATCGCTTCCTGTAATGAAGGAGGATCAAAGAATTTGATCCAGCCTCTCAATGGCTCTGTCAATCCCTCCATGAAGAGCACTACCAATCGCCTCTCTGAGATGTTCGGAACCATAACCGATAACCTCTGAAAGTCACCAATATATGACTCCAAG
This sequence comes from Taxus chinensis, assembly GCA_019776745.2. Taxonomy (NCBI): domain Eukaryota; kingdom Viridiplantae; phylum Streptophyta; class Pinopsida; order Cupressales; family Taxaceae; genus Taxus; species Taxus chinensis. The sequence goes on from CM034147.1 coordinate 881,935,655, forward strand.
CTACCACTCTGTCTCAACTGAGCCAAGTCTCTGAAGTAGGATTCTGGATCCTTCCTGTCAAAACGCTCTACCAACCTGTCAACAAACTCCTGATAGGAAGTGATCCTATCATGCTGTAGCGTCACCATTCCATGGTGCCACCAGTCGTAAGCTACTCCCTCCAAATGTAGTGTCACATACCTGATTGCATCTCTCTCCGCCATCGGACGCAATGTAAGGAATGTGTCGAGCTTACTAATCCACGCTTGGGCTGTCACTTTGCCACTGCCATCGAACATCGCTAATGTGAGCTGGTTCGTAGCATGTTTTAGGTCATTATTTTGGTGCCTAGGTCTCCAATCCTGTCGACCTCTGTTGTGTTCTCTCCTCTGAGTGACAAACCGGTCAAAAGGAATCCTTTCTCGGACCTCGGGTGGTACCAACTCCCACTCCTCGTTCGCTGCCATAAGCGTATCAGCGAACAACTCCTCACGCTCTTCACCTGTTATAACCTCATCGGGCTCCTATCTCATGAAAGTAGGCCTAGTAGGCCTGTCTGTTGTCTGTGAAGCTGTCCAAGGAATTCTCCGTGAACTTGCATCACTCCTGTCATCGTCACGATGTGGTGACGGTCTCCTTGATGTTCCCAGTCTCTGAAGTGCTATTGTCAACTGCTGTAATACATCATTGGACTGTCGTTGACCTACACATAAATCTCTGAGTGCATGCAAAACCTCTACATTGTCCTGATCTCTGTTATTATGAGGTATCTCTGCCCTATCAGCTCTGTCATTCCTGTCAGCCATGTTTTCCGGTTGCCGAATCGAACTCTGTTGCCTATCAATCAGAGCACGCCTACGTGTGTAATACCTGTGAGACCCAATCTGTTCTGGCTGCATAACACTGCTAAACCCTCAGGATGGAAGGATTTAGCTCTGATACCACTATAGAAACCCTGGTTTCCCCCTGATTCTGATTCTAATTGTGTTTTTGTTTGTTTTTTGCAGTTTTTGGGCACAAATGCAATAATGCGATTTTGCAAGAAATAGAGAATAAATTCTATAAAAATAAATCAAATCTGAAACGATAGATTCTATTGCTAATAGGGATGCCAGTCTTTTTTTTTATCAATTTTCTGAGATGATTACAATTTAGATCCACTAACATGCAATATAAAAGGCAATGAATTTTATTGAAGAACCTGGTATTTGCAGCATAAATGAAAAAAAACCCTTGATCTGGTACAACAGCAATGAATAACCTTTTCTCCCTCTGTCAGTTGTCTCAGAACAATGCCCGATGTATAGGCGCCTCTATCAATGGTGATAGACTGAAGAGATGGAAGGGCTTTGCTTGCTCTTGAAGGTTCACCTTTTTTTTAAATGATGGCATGGCCTGGTACTATACAGTACGGCCTTGTGAACAGCAGCAAATAATAAATAAAGGTTACAGCTATTCTCTGGATCTCCAGATCTTATGGAAGTTGGCACCTTGATGTAAGAAACCCCTCTGGACAATTTGCTATCCAAAACCCTATAATTTGAACCAATGTGAAGCTCTGTAATTTCTTCTGGATGAAGAAATTCTTCTGCCTGGCAATAAATCGGATGATATTTCACACCCTCTTAATCGCACTCACTGGAGATGGCTCGTTCCTCAATGTTTCGAGACTAAAACCCTAGGCTCCTGTGCTCTGCTCAAGACTTGATCAATTTTTCATTCCCAAAAATAATCCTCCCCTTTTCATTCCCAAGCAAATGGCTTATACTCATGAAAAGTGCGAATTCCTCAATAATAGGGAATCATTAAAAATAATTCGAACTTTTAATTTTAATCTTTCAATAGTCTCCAACCAAATTTTAATAATAAAATATACTCATCAAAAATGGCCCCTTTTCTGATGATGGGCAACCCCTTCACTGAAATCACTTAAGTTATAATAAAATATTATAACTTTATATTATAATGCTCCCACAATTAATATTTAATTAAATCAATTAAATATTAATATCTCTCTCGATATATACCCGATGCACAAACTGTCTAAAGCTGACGAACACTGAAGTGATTCTGCACGTGATCAATCCGTACTTCTAAAAATAGCAGGTGTCCCTTGCTGAGTGCTGAATACTGCTAAAAATAGCAATTCAGGCTAAAAGTGTCCGAACGAAAGCCAACTGATCAAATACTGCCAACTGAAGCTGAGCCAAGCTCCAACATGACCCCCTATCCAACCTATCAGCCTACGAGGGTCGCATAATAGGGTAATCCTGTGCTCTGAGAGATGTCAACTAGAAGGGGACATGACAAAAATGGGGTGGTTGAGAGGCGGAATCAAACTATCATAGAGATGGCTCAGTGAATGATGCATAGTAGGGGTGTACCATTCAACTATTGGGAAAAAAACAATAAACACAATGGTATGTATTCTCAATTGGAGTCTTTGAAAATCTTTACAGAACGTTACACTTGAAGAAGCTTGGTCCAAAACTGAACCCGAGGTATCAACTTTTCATTTTTTTGCTTTAGTAGTATGTAAAAAGAGGAGTAAGTTAGGCTCTAAAACTAAAAGATATTTCTTTGTTCGTTATAGTGATCTGAAAGATTCCTTCCCAAATCTGATCCAATTTTTTTAGTTTGAGTCGTTTGACATTTCGTCAAACAGTTAGCATGCAACTACTAAGATCTGCTTTCTGATTGTTTGCTTGCAGTTTTATACTTGTTTCAATGCTTGTAAGGTATACTAGAAGCATACAAAGGAACTACAATACTTATCATAATATATAACCAAGGGAAATATTTATTTCATTATGCAAGAGGTTTTTAATAATAAATATCAAATCTGATCTAAGACTGATAAGAATACAACAACCACTAGATTTTCCATAAAACATAAAATTATTCTAAAAAAGAATGCATCAATTGCATACTCGGAAAATATAGTCAACCCTCCACAGAAGAATAGCTACAAGCATGGACCCAAGAAGTCTGAATCTAATCACATCTGGCTGGAAAGAGGATTGTACATTTGCAACAACAACTTACTCTCAAACCCCAACTGAATAAATCTCCAAAATCTGATTTTTAACATCAAACCCTTGGCACTCAACTACTGGAAATGCATAAATAAATTAATCACATCTGGCTGGAAAGAGGATTGTACATTTGCAACAACAACTTACTCTCAAACCCCAACTGAATAAATCTCCAAAATCTGATTTTTAACATCAAACCCTTGGCACTCAACTACTGGAAATGCATAAATAAATTAACAGCAATACCAAAGATTATCAAACCACTTTCCAATACTTGCAAATACCCTAAGACCAAGTCGCCAATCCTGGAATATTTTATTTGTTAATTCTCGATCCTAGAATTTGAGAATAAAATATATAGACATGTGCCAAACCCTTACAATCCCTGAATGGAATTGCCTCTGAATATTTGGAGGTTTCCGTCCCCAAATATGTGAATCCAATAGAGGGTTTTCTCGTCCTCTATGGTTGAATCGAATGAAGGTTTCCGTCCTCAATCAAGTTCTTTTGAAGTGCTACTCCAAATTTGTAAAATCTTTTTTTTTTTAACAAATGATATGATACCCGAATGAAATGAAAGAGAAAAATATATAGATTCCAATCAGCCAAGCCTGGACTCCAAATTACTCTTAAATCTCATTTTATGAATCTTTATGTCTCTTATATGGTTCGCCCCCCCCTTTTGGGAAAAAATGGTCTTTTATTTCACTTTTATTATTTGCACTTTATTTTAATATTTAGTCACTTCAACTTTATTAAGTCACTTTAATATTAAAAAGTCACTTTATAAAATAAAGTTATTTTAATAAAGTCACTTTCATAATAAAAGACATAAAGTGAGCTAAAGTAACTAAACCCATGTATTTTACTGCAAAGCATTCTCTTACCATCTCCATTATCCTACGGGAATGCAGTAATAGGCCAATCTAGATAACTAAGTGATCTTTTAGGAAGATAAGGGACATTAGAGTCCTCCCTTCTTGGGATTTCTTGTCCCTAAGCAATTGTAAATCTGGATGCTGAAGTATAGAATCTCCTTCCCATGTAGCATCCTCCAATGAGAAAATCTCTCCATTTAACTAGGTACTCCTGAATCACTCTACTCCTCAATCTCCTCTCTCTCCTATTCAAGATCTCCTCAAGAAATAAATCCAATCTCCCCTCCTCATCTAAGGGTGAAAACTTAGTAGAAGAAACCATGTGCTGCCCTAATGCCTTCTTCAATCAAGACAGCATGGAATAAAATGTATATATCTTACTTTTAGAAGGTAAATCTAGCTCATAAGCTACCTCTTCAACTCTCCTCAATACTCTGTATGGACCATAAAAATGAGGCTTAAGTTTTTTTTGAACCACTCTTCTTGAGATTACTCTATCTATATGGTTGTAGGTGAATAAAAATACCATTTCTCCCACCTCAAATGATCTCTCAATCTTGTCCCGGTCCGCATACATCTTCTTCTAGTTCTGAGCATGCCGAATATTATCCTTAAGTACCTTAAGGATATCCTGACTATCTTATAAACACTCTTGAGCCTTAGGATATCTACTATCCCCAAAAGACAAATCAATAAAATATTCCACATCATACCCATACAATGCTTGGAAGGGGGTCATACCAATAGACATGTGGTAAGTAGTATTATATAAATACTCACACAAATACAACCATCTCACCCATGCCTTCTATTGCCCCGAAATGTAGTTGCGAAGATAACCCTCTATCCATTTAGTTCACAATATCTGTCTTGTCCATCTGTCTGAGGGTGATAACTAGTACTCAGATTCAACTCTGTACCAACCAATCGGAAAAGCTCCTACCAAAAGGTGCTCAAAAACCTGCTATCTCTGATCACTAACAATGTTCTTCGGAAGAGTCCATGCAATCTGAATACTTCACGGAAGAATAAATCAGCTAGATGCGGTGCCTTAAATCTGGTTGGAATAGCGAAGAAGTGTGCATACTTTTTCAATCTTTCAACCACCACATAAATGCGATCGTTCCCTTGAACTATGGGGAGACCTGTAATAAAAATCCATTGAAATACTTTCCCATTTCTGTTCTGGAATTGGCAAGGGCTGCAATAAACCTGCTGGAAAAGTATGTTCTGACTTATTTTGTTGACAAGTCATACACTCACGGACATGGCGTATGACATCCTCCTTGAGACCCTTCCAAGAGAATCTCTCTCTAACCTGACTTGTATGTTTTGAAATACCTTGGATGTCTTGCAAGTGGTGCATCATGGAAGGCATGTAGAATCTTCTCCTTAAGCTTAGATTCAGGAACTAGGTAAATTATGCCATTATAAACAATCAAATCAGCCATCACCTTGTATCACTCATCTTGAATTTTACCATCCATAATTTCACACGCAAAAGTATTTTTGGAATACTCAACTAATAGTTGAGATTTTCAATTTGCTGAAATCTCGCTCAAAGAACATAGGGAAACAAGATGTGGTTTTCTGGAAAGTGCATCAGCCACTACATTCTTCTTACCTTTGACATACTCAATGTCAAAATAATATTCCTGGATCTTACTGACCCACTTTTTCTGCCTCTCATTGAGCTCCTTTTTCTCCAAAAAGTATTTCAAGCTGTTGTGGTCGGTCCTCACCACAAACTTCCCACCTACCAAATATTGTTTGAATTTCGCCAAGGCATGCATAATGGTGAGCATATCCTTATCATAGGTGGAGTACAACCTCTCATTGTCTCTCAACTTCCTACTCTCGTAGGAAATAAGATGGAGGTCCTGCATAAGAACTGCACCAATACCCATAACCAGAAGCATCACACTCAATATGAAGGGCTGAGAGAAATCTGGAAGAGCCAAAACTGGACAAGTGCTCATAACCACCTTGAGCCTATCAAATACCACCTGTGCCTCATCTGTCCATCTAAATGCCCCCCTTCCATGTAAGATCTTTCAATGGAGCTGCAAGCTCAGAATAGCCTCTAACAAACCTCCTATAGTAACCACATAATCCTAGGAATCCACGCAAGTCTGAAATGTTCCTAGGTGGTGGCCAATCCTGTATAGCTTGTATCTTCTCTTGATGAACCTTGACCCTGTTGGCCCCAATGACGTGCCCAAGATACAAAATCTTTGTAAGTCCAAATTCACATTTTGCACATCTTAACAAATAGAGACTGTGTCTCCATGATGCCAAGTACCTCATCAAGGTGCCTCAAATGCTCCTCCCATGTCCTGCTGTAAATCATAGATGTCATAAAAAAAATACTAGCACAAACTTCCTCAATTTGTCTGTTGAAGAGATGGTTCATGCATGACTGGAATGTAGCAGGTGCATTAGTGAGGCTGAATGGCATCACCAAAAACTCATAGTGCCCGTAGTGACATTTGAAGGATGTCTTGTGAATGTTCTCATCATGAACACGAATCTGATGGTATCCTGATCGAAGATCAATCTTCGAAAAATAGATAGCTTCATACAACTCATCCAATAGCTCATCTATGCGAGGAATGGGATACCTGTTCTTGATAGTCTTCTTGTTGAGAGCATGGTAATCAATGCACATCCTCATGGCCCCGTCCTTCTTCACCAATACAACTTGAAGAAGCAAAGGGGCTAGAACTAGGAAGGATATGTCCCATATCCAAGAGCTCTCTGATGGCCTTCTCTATCTCATCTTTGAATTTCTTAGGATGACGATAAGGTGTAGTAATCATGGGCATGGCACCCTCCTCTAGCTCTATGACATGCTCAAATCCCCTGTCTGGTGGTCTACCTGGAGGAATATCACCAAAAACTGGGCCGTGTATTATCTAGTACTGACATTGGATATCCACATGAAAGGGCTGACCACTATCTGAAGAAGATTTGGATGAAATGAAGCATTGAGATTCCCATGTAACCTCTCCATGTATGACAATGGACTCCATCCTATGTGCTGAAACAACTCTAGGCCCACCATCAGAAAGAGCCCTAAGCACAATCTTCTTCCCATCCACCATAAACTCTAACTCCATCCTCCTGAAATCATGCACATACCTACCAAGGGACTGTAGCCACTGAATTCCCAACACTGTATCAATCTCACCAAGACCAACTACATAGAAATTGTCGGTCAATGTGTAGTCCCCCATTTGGATGCTAAGCTGAGGAATCCTCTTAGTGCAACTCATAGAAAATCCGTCTGCAACTTATACATTAAACCCCTCAAAGTCCTCAACTTGTAATCCATGCTTCGCAGCCAACCCCTCATCTATGAAGTTGTGCGTAGCTCCACTGTCTATCAAACAAACAACCCACTGCCCCTTAATTACTCCTTTCAGCTGAAAGGGATGATACCTAGGGACTCCTAAAAGTGAAGCAATAGTGACATTGGATGAATCCAATGCCTCATCCTCTCCAAGTTCTATCTGGGGCTGCCCCTCATGTACATCATGACTGCTATCGCTGCCCTCTGAATTTGTATCCGATAAGTGTTCATCATCCACATCCGAAACCACCTCAATGAGGTGCACCTTGCCTTTACCAAGGCAGTGATGTCTAGGCTCCCAATGATCCTTACAAGAGAAGCAAAGCTTCTTCCTCCTCAACTCATTATGAGTATCTTGGTCCATCCTAGGAGGGGGTGCACTCTTCTGCTGAATAGTAGAGCGCTGAAATGGTTTGGAGCCCATGGGAAACTTATTATTGGGCTGATAAGAAGTGGGGGATGTGTCCAAATCTAATTCCATCTGAATGGCATCATGTAACGTCCTAGGCTTAAGAGCCTTGACCAATCCTCTCATCCTATCATGAAGCCCCTCTATGAATAGCATCACTACCCTTTTTCAGGCATCTCCGAAACCATCATTGCTATGCACTGAAATTCGTTGATGTAGGCATCAACATGTCCACTCTGGTGGAGTTGTGCCAAATCTCTGTAGTATAGCTCCATGTCCTTGCGATCAAATCTCACAATCAATCTCTCACTGAAACTCCCTGGAAGATTTCAGAAGATCATGGTTCTGTGTGACCAGCCCATGATTGCCACCAATCATATGCTACTCCCTCAAGGTGTAAAGTGGCAAACTGAATAGCCTCCTGCTTCTGCATAGGCTTAAGGGTAAGATATGTGTCGAGCTTATGAATCCAAGCTCTGGCACTGATCTTTCCACTACCATCAAAGGCGGAAAGAGTCACCTTGTTGGTAGTCTGCTTCAGCTCCCTATTCTGCTGTGATTTAGGCCTCCTATCCTATTTGGCCCTCAAACTATCTCTCCTTTATGCGCAATACTACGGAAGGGGAAAAACATCTCTCACATGCTGAGGTAAATTCCTCCACTCATCACTGGCTGCCATAACATTGTCCTGGAACCATATTCCCTCAAGTGGATCTTCAACCTCCGGTGGGTCATCTCTAGGCAAGAAACTAGGCTGCATAGGCCTATCTGCTGTCCGTGTAGGTCTCCTCTCATATGTATGAGTGTGCCTCCTTTCATGGCGAGGATATCCCCTCACACTACCAATCTCCGAATGTGATCTACTGTGCCTCCTGTGACTATTGGCAATTGATATGGATCTATCTCCCATGTCATATCTATCTCTTGGCCTATCCAAGGCCAATCTGTCCAAAGTAGTTCCCATACATTCCATGGACTGAATCAACCGCTACTGAGTGGCTACCATAGTCCTAAAAAGTTCTCTGTCCGGATCCTCTTGATCAATCTGGGGAGGGCTATGAGGATCTTCCTTTCTATCACCCATGGTTTCAACTCTAACACCTGTTTCTAGACCAGCCTCTTGTTGTGCTCGTCTACGTGTGTAATATCTGTGTGGACCAATCTCTCATGGTGGCATAGAATCAAATCAGAACCCTGCAGGATGACATGATCATTGTTTTTTTTAATAAGCTTTCTCTCACAGGCTGGTAGAATAACCTACTGTGATACCACTAAAACATACATTCCCAAATCTGATCCATTTTTTTTTAGTTTGAGTTGTTTGACATTTTGTCAACCACTTAACATGCAACTGCTGAGATCTGATTTCTGATTGTTTGCTTGCAGTTTTATACTTGTTTCAATGCTTGTAAGGTATAATAGAAGCATACAAAGGAACTACAATACTTATCATAATATATAACCAAGGGAAATCTTTATTACATTATGCAAGAGGTTTTTTACAATAAATATCAAATGTGATCCAAGACTGATCAGAATACAACAACCACTAGATTTTCCATAAAACATAATATTATTCTAAAAAAGAATGCATTAATTTCATACCCAAAAAATATAGTTAACCCTCCAAAGAATAACAACTGCACCCTTGGACCCAGGAAGGTTGAATCTAATCACAGCTGGTTGGAAAGAGGATTGTAAATTTGTAACAGCTTACCCTCAAACCTCAACTGAATAAATCTCCACAAGCTGATTTGTAACATCAAACCCTAGGCGCTCAACTGCTGGAAATTCTTAAATAAATTAACAGCAATACCAAATATTCTGAAACCGTTTTCCAATACCTCCAGATGCCCTAAGACTAAGTCGCTAATCTTGGAATATTTTATTTGTTAATTCTGATCCTAAACTGTATAGATCTGTGCCAAACCCTTGCAATCCCTGAATGGAATTGCCTCTGAATATTCAGAGGTTTCCGTCCCCAAATATGTGAATCCAAAAGAGGGTTTCCGTCCTTAATCAAATTCTTCTAAAGCGCTGCTCCAAATTTGCAAAATCTGTTTTTGTGAAGAAATGATTTGATACCCGAATGAAATGAAAGAGAAAAATATATAGATTCCAATCAGGGAACCTTGGACTCCAAATTTCTCTTAAATCTCATTTTATGAATCTTTGTCTGCAATATGGGTCGCCCCTCCTTTTGGGAAAAGTGGTCTTTTATTTCACTTTTATTATTTGCACTTTATTTTAATAAAGTCACTTCAACTTTATTAAGTCACTTTAATATTATAATGTCACTTTATAAACAAAGTTATTTTAATGAAGTCACTTTCATAATAAAAGACATAAAGTGAGCTAAAGTAACTAAACCCATGTATTTTCCGCAAAGGATTCCCTTACCATCTCCATTAGCCTACGGGAATGCGGTAATAGGCCAATCTGGATAACCGAGTGATCTCTTAGGAAGAGAGGGACATTACATGATCAGTCCAAGGCTTATAGGCTGATTGATATTTCCACTAACAAAATAATTGTTAGTCATGATGCTGATGTGAAAGAAAAGCACAAACGGTTGGCTGTAATGTCCCCAAATGGACATTTTTGACCCAATTTGGATTATAGGCAAATCCAAACACCCAAGCCACTTATAAAATAAAATTCCGATTACTGTTATGCAGATCGAAAATATTCCTCAGAATTGGCGACTAGGGTTATTAGAAAAGCTAACATAAATCAGCACCCAACTTCTTATATTTTTATTCTAAATTCATTTCTGATTTCTTAACAACCCATTCATGGATAAAATCTGTTTTTTAGAGGCAAGAATAACCTGAAATACTGCTCAGAAATCTGCAATATAATATGGCTGTAAAAGGGCACTTCTAGTGCTTCAAAATTCAGAAATCTGTTAGCTTTGATACAATAAAAATCAGATACAAAAGTGCAATACAAAACAGATGTGCAATACCTCCAAACACACTCAGAAATGCAAGGGAATGGGTTGCTCCACCTTAGAAAAATGAGAAGAAATACACAACTGCAATATATTCTTCAAACCCTTGCTACAGAAATTTGCAAAATCCCTTCAAACAACTGCTAGAAATAACTTAAAATCTGTGCAAGCTCAATGGAATTCCTTGGGTAGAAATTCCTCACATACTCTAAGAGGGTTTTCGTCCTTGGAATAAATTATACAAAATCTCTAAACTTCAGATGCAATTCAGAAAATAGATAATGATTATAGAATGAGTCCTAAGTAAGTTGACTTCTCCTTTTAAGGAAGAAGAGACCTAAAATGGCCTTCCTCTCAACCAATCAACTTCTTTCCCTCCATTTCACTTCTCTAGGCCAATTCGCATTTTTAGAAAGGATACATAGGACTCATCTACATACTTTCCCCACTCTTTCTGCCTCTAACTTCACGAACTCTACAAAAGGTAGGGCGTCACGGATCTTTTCTGAAAGAGCTCTATACTCTTCATACCATGTATCGATATTGCTTCATTTGGATGGCGGAGAATCCATGACTTCCGTTGAAGAGATCCTTTCACCATTGGAGCCTTGAACAATATGGATCAACCAGGCAATTGTGTTGGCCAATCTTTCTTGCCCTAGGGCAAGCCTTTCAATCCTAGCATCGTTGAAAACTCTATCCATCCCTTCTAATCTTCAAACCCTCAGGATGGGAAGATTGAAGCTCTGATACCACTGTAATGTCACTTTTTGGGACAAAAACCCAAGATATTGGTTTGCCCAGAAACCCCAAGAATCAGATCTAAAAATACACCACACCACAAATAAAATATAATCTGATTTTTATGACAGCAGTTCCCATGATAATTTAAACCCTAGCAGAGAACTGAAACGGGGTTTAAATGCACCATAAAAACCATGCACAATAGTTAAAAACACTTCTAAATAATTTCTTCGTGCATGTCAACACTTATCCATTCAATTTACAATAAACAAATGGAAAAAATCCAAGATAACAAACTGTTGTAATTAAATTTAGGACAACATCAAGACTGCCACAAACGAAGGTTAAAAATCATAGATAAACTTTACCAAAAACCATGAAATTATAGATTAAGGCCTTATAAATTAGCCGAATCAGAATATCAAATAAAGTCTGATTTTTGTGCCCTAGAAGGTACCCAAATACCCTCAAACCCTAGTCGCTCCAACTAGGAAGGGTTCTAAAATTCATGCAAACCCTTCTAGATGTCTTCCTTGATCTTCTAGAGTCTAAATTTGAATGAAGTCTTCAAGATATTTTTGCTTCAACCAAGGATGGAGGGGATCTGTCCTCCAACCAGCCATAAGAAGGGTTTTCGTCCTTCAGGGAAACCACACAAGAAGGTTTTCGTCCTCAAATGGAAAGAACATGGAGCAACAATTTGGCCAAAGTCTAGATGCCCCAAATGAACTCTCTAATCTTCTTTTATAACCTCCTTTTGGCGTCAAGGCTTGGAATAGCAAGGCCGACCTCTTAAAGTCATAATCTTCTATTAAGTGTCATTAAAGGCACTAAACCTAGCCGACCCACTATGAATGGGTAATACAAAAATAAATCATGACTATGGATAGTGAAAACTGAAATATAATCCATGATTTTCCATTGTTCAACTATTGCTTGCCAAAGAATTCTTTATTTCAGATTTATTCAAAAAAAGAGACATTACAAAGGCAAGAGGTCAAGAACATGTAGAAACAGTTGCAGAGCAAGATTCTATGGATGAGTATGCTCTCATGACATCACATTCGAATAATAGTGCTACCAATTGTTGGTTCATTAATTTCAGTGCATATAAACATTTATTATGTCAAAGGGACTGGTATGCAAAATCTACTACAAATACAAAAAATTCTGATTCAATTACATTAGCGGATGGAAAGTCACTTGCAATAGAGGTGATAGGAGATATACACATTGTGTTAAATAATGCTCAAAAAATCATTATAAAGAATGTTAGGCATGCTCCTAGCATGCATAGAAATCTCATTTATTTGTCAATTGAAAAAAAATCCCAACACTGTTGTAATTTCTCTGGGCAAATATGTATTGTGTCTAATGTGACACAAGATAGGGTAGTCAACTTAGGGATTGGGCAAAGTGGCATGTATAGGCTCGTTGACCTTGCTACAATAAACTTAAAGGAACATGTAGTTGGAGACTCCACCACACAGGATGTGCTAGAGGATGGAATCCCTCGTAGGTTTGTTGACCCTGCTTCAATCAACTTACATGCACTACTTGTGGAGGGAATATCCACTATACAGGATATGCGAGAGGATGAAATGCACGGTTGATTGTGAAGGGAGACTCTACTATCCACAATGCGCAAAAGGCGCATGGTTAGATGGTAGGAAAGGCCACTCAAAGAATTATGGACGGTGACTCCAATATCCAAGGTGCACCGGAGGCGCACGGTGACAATTAGAAATAAATATTTCTTTTAAGAGTATCAACAAAGTAGATTTGTATCATGTTTCCCACAAGAAAACACCTAGAATTCCAAATGAATTGTATGCCTAACACTTTGTACTGCACCTGGTCATCCAAGCACCTTCGGACAAATCTCACCAAGAAGAAATAGCTTGAATATGCCTTTGCATTGAGCAATCAACCTTTCAGATCCTTGCCTCACCACCACTTATTCAAATGCAGGGCAATATTTTTGGTATGTCTATTTAGATTGTATAAGCATCTCATAGATATAGAAAAAATCTGCGATCTCACACTTTGAATCTCCCCAATAAGGACCCGGAACTTCTATTCGCAACTTGAAAATACAATTTTGAAAAATCCCTTTGCATATCTTTTAATAATTTAATTTATCAGACAATGTTTACACTTCAGCCCTATTTAGGTCATGCAGTGTATGCCACGGTTGGAGTTCCCGACTCCGCATATCTTCCTAATGAAAGAATATTTTCCTTGCCAAACACTTTTCTGCAAATGACAGCGAAACACCAAGTAGTCTATATAAAGCCTAGAGGGGCAAATAGGTCATGAAGCTTCTGAAATCTTTCCATGATCAAAAGCTTCCTCGTGAAAATATGAAGAATCTAACAGAACAAACTCATTCCTGAAAAATGATCCTTGAGACTATACTGAACATTTTTCCCCTGCACACTATGGACATTACGTTCTTCCAATATTGATTAAAATTTAAATATTGCAACCAAACCCTGACCAAGAAAGGTCCCAGAAGTCGAGCTATGGGTGGGCACATCCTGCTAAAAATTTCCAATGAACAGCCACTCGGAAAGGGAATTTCTGAGGTTACTATTGATGTTAATGGCTAGTATTGGAACCAAAGATGCTCAAATTTTGTACATTTACTACCAGTTTCTTTGCCAACGAAAATTTCTAATGGCATCTATGAGCTATGGTTTTGGACAAAAGGTGTCTCGCTCCTTTTCTTCACAAGGTGTATTCTATATACGAGTACCACCCATAATCTCGCATCAAATAAAGTTGGTTTCATTTTCAATTCATTACTAAGTAGAAGCTACCAGTATTATCCTTTTCCTAGGACTATTAACCATTGACTTCGCAGGAATGTCCATATTTTGACATACCAACGACTAACAAAAACACATTAAGATTTTGCAGTACAATAATCTACAGAAAAAGGGAAATGTCCAGTCAAAGCCTCCCTTTAAAAACTTGATTACAAGACTTTACAGGCGAGTCACACACGACATAAAATTTAGTAAATCACAAAAATGTAAATACTTTTCAAACCACACTCCTAGCTCTCTCTTTTTTCATTGTTGCCTGCAAATCTAGTATACTTGAAATTAATTTTTCACTCCTAAGCCTAATCCCCTAGACACATTCCCATCTATGACCATTTCCACCATAGCTTACATAAAATAACTTACTGCCACCATGGAATATAGCTTTTCAAAAACTAACTTATTGAAGTCACAGTTTATTAATTATAGGCATGAGTTTTGGTTATTTGTAGTCTGGCAAACATAGCTTTGCTTTGAAGAGTAGAAACTATAAATCCATTTGATGATACCACAACAGTTCCAGCCACTCTTTTTTAGTCTCCTGCTTGTTTAATATTGTAAACATCACAAAAATATTTGGTACAACGTCCCACTAACATTAGGAAGCAACTCAATTGTACTCAAATATTTCCACATCACTAACATATATCAGTAATAGTTCTAAACAACTTAGTTGCAGTACTTTAGCACATAGCAAAAAATTATGAATGCATGAAAGTTCATCATGAGACAGTCCTATAATTCCACAAACCTTTTTCCAGTCAATGAGGTCACCATGCGTTGTCAATTTTCCTGCAGATTGTAGCAGCGCCAATCTTTCTTTTTCATTCGGTAATGACATAGTAAATGTTCTATCCATGCGTCCTGGACGACGTAAAGCTTCATCAATGGCATCAGGCGTTTCTGCTGATGCAATGAAAACAACCCCTTCTTGTGTTTCGAATCTAAGCAAGTACAATGCTCGCCACCTCAGAAAAAGATTGACATTTATGATACAATATTATAAGTAAATTCTAATTATTCTATTATGCTTCTCCTACAGAAAACTACAAGCTGAAAACATTATCTCAAGAGAGTTAACATTTAAATGTTGAAAACTATTACAATCCAATCTTCTTCACTCCAAGAGAAATGTGTACAACACGCTTTTGCACATAACATTGTTGCTAGGCATTTTTTTTAAATTATTTCCCATACAATGATATTTTCCCTGATACAAGAATAATGATCATTATAATGTTTCAATTTTCCCTTTGATTCACATCCATTTGACATTTTCAATGCATAGATGCCTCATGAACATGTATCATAATATATCATGCATTATAAACACATTTTATTAGCATTAAAAAAAGACAATGCATGTCAAAACTGCTTTTTAAACTAAGGTTTTCTTTCGATCATTATTGTCAATATGTCAAGGAAACGTAGCTAGCCAAATTAAGACAGATTTTGCCAGGCCTTCAGATCTTCCCTAGGGATTGCATGCATGATTCTAGACATAGAGACACAAAGTTTGAAAAACATCCATAATTTTATTGAACTCTTATCTTGGCATGCATACCTGCACAAATGCAACAAGACCAAAAGCTGTAAATGTTTAAAAGATGAGGAAAACAAGAACCTAGATATTTGTCAATACATGAAGATTCATTGTTTCAAGAAACAAGAACAAAATGCAAATAGCTCTACGGAAAATTCAGCAGGTAATGACAAGAATCAGATAGAGAATAGCAACTATGTTACCAAGAAACATCCCTAGCCCCCCCGTACCCTGACTGAAATTTTTCTGGTACGGAAATAGGTACAAAACATACCATAAACATCCCAAAAACATCCATTAGGTTTCCGGAAACATCCTAGACGTTTCCAGTACATTTCTGATGCTTTTTCAGTTTTAAAAGCTAAAATCCAAAAAAACTAATTTTTAACATTTATTGCTCATAAACCTAATCTACACACTCCTAACGACACTTTCTAAAAGCTATATAATGACATCTTTGGTCCATTCTAAATCACACTCTCTTTTTTCTCTTCCTAGAATTTCAGAGCTTTCATTATGACTAACATTTAGCATTGTGAAGAGCAAAGAGACATCAAGGAGCAGCTTGAAGGAAGAGTTTAGGAGGTGCTACTAAAAGCTAAGTGCATCAAGGAGGAGTTTAAAAGCATATTTGGAAGGAGGTATCAACATCAAGGAAGAAAAATCATGTTTTTTCAAGCTTTTTTAAAGGAAAATGTTAATGTGATTAATGATCAAGAATGACGTGTGCATAATTGTTGGCTAGATTTTCTGCACAGCTGAAAACCTAGGCAGTCATGAGATAAATCTCCTTCATTTACCGGTGAGGCTTCTATGTAAGATTTTGTCAGTTATATATTCTAATATATATATCTGTTTGGTTTTACTTTAACTGCGTAGCTCATGGACCATCACTAGACAATTTTGCAACAAGTAAGCAGTTGTAAGCAATATGTGCAAGAAAGGGAAATAATTCAATACAAGAAGGAAAGGAGATGTGCAACCTAACCAATAGTTGACAAAGTTGGTCACATGCACATAGACGAAACAAATAGATCTTGAAATGCATAATTTAAAGCGAAGGAAAATTTCAGATCTAGATTTAAGATAACACAAAGTTTATCCAAAGATCTAAAAAGAAATAAGAAACAAATGCACTGTTGACACAAAGTTCTCCGGAAATCTATCTCCTCTCTATTCCTCGGCTTTCAGAAAGCTATCAAGGGTTTCAGGTCAAAGTTTACAACACAAGAATGTTGATTACAAATTCTGATCCGTTAACCCATAGGCTCTTCCTCTATTTATAGTGTATAGAGGGGAAATTACAAATGAAAACTATAACTCAACTAGAACATATGGGAAGTTGTAAAGGAAACATCTGACAATCTTTCTCCTAGAATTCCTCTCTAAGTGACATGCATCTAGAGGTTAAGCCAAAGTTGTGCACATTTGCCACTTATCTCAGAGAACTTTTCCAAATAACTTAAAGTAATGGCTTTTAAACCAATAACTTTAATCTTACAATTTCATCTGGGAACATAAGGAATAAGAGAAAGAAGAGAAGAAAGAAGATCTTCCAGATGTTACACCCTACGCTTTCTTTTTGTTCTGATATTGAATATACTTATTGAACATATAATTCAACAATTTCCCATCTGTTTTAGCAACATCCTCTTTCTCGGTCTTGAACTGCAACAATCCTTTGGACAAAATGTCAATGCTTACTTCCACTTCCTTCAAACTAGGCTCGAACTCTTTAATGTCCGATTGAAGTGTTATCATCTTGTTGATTGAATTCAACATGAAAGTCTTAACAACTTCATCAATCCTCTTCTGAATCATCAGAAGAAACCTTTGAAGAGAAGAAGGCACCTTGTTTGGAATAGCTCTTCTGTAGGAAGAAACATCCCCAACTACTTCCTCCTCGGTGAAAGCAACTATATTGCCCGACAATGATAATATCCTATCCTCGAGCAACTGCATTCTTTTCAGCATAAGCTTGAGAATTTCCATGCGTAAAGAAATTGCAAACTCAAGCTGCTTTTACCATCAAATCCACCTTCCTCTGAGCAAAATCCTTCTCCAAATGGGGCACACTTTTCCTCTGGGCTGCACTTCTTCACCTGTGAATAAATTAATTCATCCTTATGGCAGCCTATGCTTATATAGCCCTCATAATTATTTAATTAATAATTGCCCCTTCTATTCCCGACAATTAATTCATTAAAAATCATGCTTTTCTCTTTAACTGATGTGTTAAAATAGCATGTTTAAGGACAGCCATCCAATTAATTAAATTAATCCAATTTAAACATCCACTCTTCACTCAACTGAAGCTTCACAGTGTGTCTTAACCTTAGCCACTGAAAATAAGAATTAATTTAATCATTTAATACCTTAAAAAGTATTATTTCTCTCCCAAATGGAGCTGCATTAAATAAATTAAATTTATTTAATTTTGGAATTCTATTTTTAAATTCCTTTTGTTCACTTCCCTTTGTTGACTTTTCCACAAGCCTGGGCGCCAAAATTGGGTGAATAAATATTAACAAATATTTATTTAATGCATTATTATTCACCCAAGGTGGGTCGCACTTTTTGGAATAAGGAATTTCTATTTTTAAAAGTCACATGACAATGGGATTATTTACCCTGCAAGGTAGCCCTGAAAATCCCATGATTCACTTAAGTCGTTTGACTTTTATAATGGGATTATTTACTCTGCATGGCAGACAATAAAATCCCATGATTTCACTTAAGTCACTTTTTTTTTATTTCACCATTGGAATTTTTACCTTGCAAGGTAGGCAATAAATTCCCGCCTGCCTGCTGCCTCTAATTTTCCCACTGCAACTTAAGTGACTTTTCCATCATGGTAAAAAGTACCCTGCAAGGCAGGCAATAAAAAAATCCCCCCTGCCTGCTGCTTCTATTTTTCCCATGATTCATTTAAATCCTTTGTTTTCTAAAAATGCACCCAACCCTGCAGGGGCTTTTTAGTGCACGACTTCTCCTTTTCCCAGTGAACCCAGACAAATCCTGACGACAGAATATAACAATTTTGGGCATCTGGGTATTTGGCGAAAAAGGCTAATATGGCTTTTTGGGAAAATTTTGACGCAATACAAGAAATTTTAGGCAATAAAAACACAAAATGACCCATTATTTTAAAAGTACGAAATTTTTTCGAATAGGGTAGTCACAGATTTCATGATGAAATCTGGGGACACCAGATTCTCACCAAACTGAATTTGGAAGTTATGCATGATTGTGATTTGCTTGCGGGTATTGCCTTTGACCTGTCTTCCCTTCTATTCTTGAAGCTTTTGCAATTCTTTTTCAGTACATGCAAAGTAAATTCAATGAAGGCTTCAACTGGAAGGTTGAGAGCACATGCACAAGATCTTGGAAGGAATTTTCCATGCACTGACTTCTACACGGGCTGCGTTAGAAACAAGAGGATGAATTTTTGCTAGAAGCCTTTGCACTTATGAAATCTGGATTTGTCAATTAAATCAGTGATAGGTTCAGGGCCTGTTTGTATCATTGACTTCAACAAATTTGGAAGCTATGCATGATTCTGCTGATCCTTTTATTTCATCATGCTTCATCATGGCTGGAACAATCTTTGTCTTAGCTCTTTTTCTTTTAATTCTGTCGGAATCCCTTGCAATTGGATCAATTTGTGCAGATCTGACAACTTCTTCAGATTCGAAAGATATATTCAATAGATCTGACATTGATTTGAACTTCTTTTCACTAATATGAGCACCTATGATGAATACCTTTAATTAATTCAGACAAAGATGAAGTTCAGAGCATGAATACTTGATTTCTGTCACCAAAAATTCTGCATATGAAGCCTGCTGCCCTAAAATTTGAGGTTTTGCTTGCATGTAAAGCAAGCAAAAATATTATTTAATTCACCAGAACACTTATACCAACATGTAGATAATTATCATAGCAAGAATCAAGCCATTCTAGCCCTAGGTGCCAAACCTTGAAGCTCCCTGGTAATGAAAAACACTCTTTAATGCAAAAACCTCCTTCCTTTGGCGCCAAAACCTGTCCGGGCTGCAATCCTTTGCAAAAAGAATTAATTGCTTCTTCATTATGACAACCCATGCTTTATAATCCTCAACATTCTATTTTTAATAATTGCCCTTCCTATTTCCGGCAATTTAATTAATAAATAATCATGTTTATTCACCCAAATTGGGCGCCCAATTATGCATACGGTTGGTTGCTTTTAAAAAAAATTATTTTTAGTATGCATGATTGACTTCTCCTTAACTCTTCCACTTGCATTGACTTTCCTTCTATTTATGGTGCCAAAATTGGGTGAATAAACCATTAATAAATATTATTAAATGCATTGTATTCACCCAAGGTGGGTCGCACTTTTTGGCAAGAGGAATTTAAAAATAAGAAGTCAGTTTGATGGGAATTTTCACTCTGCACTGCAGCTCCAAAAATCCCCTCTTCCACTTAAGTGATTTGATTTTCATCATGAGAATTTTTACCCTGCAAGGCAGGTAAGAAATTCCCGTCGGTGCTTCAAGTGATTTTTCTTTTATAATGTTCATTATGCCCACTGGCAGAATATTTTACAAAAGTGCTTGCATTGACTTTCCTTCTATTTATGGCGCCAAAATTGCATGGGTGAATAAACCATTAATGGGAATAGTTTATTACTAAGGCATCCTGAAAATTCACTCATAGTGGTGGGTACGACATTTTTCTTTAGTTGTATAATGGTAATGTTGAATCTGCAAGGCAGGTCCAAGAAATTCTCGCCTGCCTGCCGCCTCTAAGAGAAGTCTTGTCAGCTTAAGTGATTTGTCAATCAATGGGAGGTTCTGTGCCTAGATCTGTGTCTCCGATGTCAGTAAATTGGAAGGCATTCTGCTGATCTCTGCTCTTTCATCCCTACTAAAAATCCATGATTGCAGCTTATCCCTCATTGCATTCCTTTTTATTTGGCCAAAATTCGACTACAACTGGTGCCGATTTGGGAGAGGCTTTTTGATTTAGAGGACTTCATCTTAATGTATCAGAATTGCATTTAAGCTCCCTTTAAATTCTATAATGCAGATGTGATGGGAATGATCTCTTCAATCTGCATTCAGCTTCAAAAATCCCTATACTTCCACTTAAGTGATTTGACTTTCATCATGAGAATTTAGAGAACCCTGCAAAGCAATTGGAGAAATTCCCGTCGCAAAAGCTTTAAGTGATTTTTCTTTTATAATGAGAATTTTTACCTGCAAGGTAGGTAAGAAATTCCCCTCTGCCTGCCACCTCTAATATTCCCATTGCAGCTTAAGTGACTTTGACTTACAGGGAAAAATTACCCTGTAAGACAGATAAGAAATTCCCGCCTTCTTGCCATAGCCAAAATTCCCACTAGCAGCTTAAAGTCTTCCTTCCAAAAAGTGCGACTTGCATTAAAACTGACTTCCTTTGATAAAGTACGACTTGCATGAGTGAATAAATCTCTTTGGTGAGAAAAGTTAGCTTGCCAGGTAGGTAGAAAATTCCCATTAGTGCTTTAAGTGATTTTTCTTTATTTTATAATAGGAATTTTCACCCTGTAAGGCAGATAAGAAATTCCCGCTTGCCTGCTGCCTCTAATTTTCCCATCGCAGCTTAAGTGACTTTGACTTCATGGGAATAAGTACACCTATTAGGAAGATAATAAATTTGCACCTGCCTGCAGCTACAAAAAATTTCATTGTAGCTTACACTGCTTCCTAATTCTAGAAAAAACAACTTGCCTGGTAGAGGCTTTTTGTGCATGACTTCATCATTTTTGGTTAGTCAGTTTGCATTTTGAGGCTAATTCTTTCTGGTGCTGTGTCGGTAGATGATCTCCAGATGCTTCAAGCAATTAAACAGACTATACTGGCAAAAGAATTGACCTAGGGGAATTTCATAGAGAAACCAAGGAGAAAACCGGAGAAAAACGCAAAAGAAATAAATAAAAGCGAAAAACGTTGCTAGAAGTTGCAGACAATGCCCTGAATTCATTCCTGGTGAAAACCCTAATGAGATGAGTGAATACTGGCATGCAAAACTTCAACATGATTCAACCGGAGCACAATTTACTTCAAACGAGGCATTATTTATTCAATAAATAATTAAATAAAAATTTCCCGCAGACAAAACTTGGCGAAGGGATAAAATGAGTTTGGGCATCTGGGTATTAGTCGAAATTGACTCATATGATTCACTGGGAATATCCTAACATAATACGAACATCTTCTGGCAATAAACCACAGAAAGACCCATTATTTTAAAAGAACGAAAAATTTTAAACATGGGATAGTCTCAGATTTCAGGGTAAAATCTGGAGACACCAAGTCGTGCAGGGAAGACCTCATGCTCATATCCTGAAAAAATTTCGGCTTCAATTCCCCTTGCCTTATGGATGCTCTGAAAGCTGTAATAACCCATTGTAACCGGAAAACAACTTGTAGGTTTGTGCCACTTTGATAGTAAGTCATGCATTTCCATTAGCTGCCTGCACAACTCCATGATGACCCATTTGGCGTTTGGATACCTCGGCAACTTGACTGGTTCTCTTGAAAAACCACTGACCTTGAGATACGTGAAGTCTGCAAACTGGATGAAGATGCAGCCATACTGGGATACAACTTCCCAAGCTTCTTTGCTCACCCTGTAGGTCTTTAGATCACTATTCAATTTGCAGATGAATTTGTAGAAGAACCTATCGTTGACCACCTTGTAATCTTTGTTGTACTCAAGAACTGTCAACTGTGGGAAGCACTCAAAAATAGGATCTCTCGACAAAACTCCTCGTTTATCTAATTCAGAAAATATACCCTGCGACGCTGCTGCATATGCCAGGTATGAAGTGATTTTGAAGCTAAATGTCCGCCTTACACTTCGGAGCTGCTCGCTGATGTTGTCATTGATGATCTCTACCCAATTGATGATCGAATCAGCTCTGTTGATCTCAATGGTTCTCACGGAAGCATACATCCATGAGTAGAAGTTATGAGTATTAGCTTCTCCATTTAACCTGCAAAGTAATTTCGTAATATCAACTTCCTGCACCAAATTAGATTGTGGAAGAGTCATCGGGAACTTTGATGGAGACCTGAGCTTCTTCATATATCTTTTATTCATTATGCCCACGCAATCTGCTTTGTGCTTCTCTCATCTGTTGCCAGCATCTAGCATGCTAATTGCAATCACCACAGGTCGTGTCGGAATCTTTAGACAATAATTAATAAATTGTGATTCTAGCGTGATTATTGTCTTTCCCGCATGATCCCAAATTGTCCTGGAAAGAGGATGCTATGACCTTTCACACTCCATAACAAATTCAGGGAACCGCAGTTGTGGTTGGAAATGCTGAAGCTTGAATAATTCTGCTGCTTTTAATTGCCTGCATGAGAGAGGTCCTTCTGGCTCTAGATCTGTCAATTAAATCGGAGATGGTCTCAGGGCCTGTCTGTATCATTGATGTTAGCAAATCTAGAAGTTATACATGATTCAGCTGATCCTTCTCTTTCATCATGCTTCATCTTGTATGGAACAATCTTTGTTTGGGCTATTTTTCTTTTAATTCTGCCAAAATCCCTTGTAATTGGCTCAATTTGTGCAGATCTGACAATTTCTTGTGATTCGGAAGAGATATTCAATGTATCTGACATTGATTTGACCTCCCTTTCACTAATATGAGCACATGTGATGAATACTTGCAATTAATTCAGACAAAGATGAAGCCCATGACATGATACTTGATTTTTATCACCAAACTCTGCATATAAAGCCTGCTGCCCTAAAATTTGAGGTTTTGCTTGCATGCAAAGCAAACAAAAATATTATTTAATTCACCTGGGCACATATACCAACATCCAGATGCTCAGAATGATAAAAATTAGGCTATCTTAACCCTATGCGCCAAAACTAGAAGCTTCCCAGCAGTGGAAAATAAACTTTAATGCAAAATCCTCCTTTTGGTGCCAAAACCTATCTGGGCTGCAAACTTCATCAAAAAGAATTAACTGTCCCTCTCTTATGGCGTCTCATGCTTATATAACCTCCAACATGCTATTTTTAATAATTGCCTTTTCCTATTTCTGACAATTTAATTAATTAATAGCCATGTCTATTCATCTAATTCGGGGGCCCAATTATGCATGTTGCTGGTTGCTTTTTAATAAATTTATTTTATTTATTTATAACATGCATCATTCAGTTCTCTTTAGCTTGTCCTTTTGCATTGACTTTCCTTCCATACATGGCGCCAAAATTAGATAAAAAACTATTAACAAATAACATTAAATGCATTGTTTAATGCCAAGGTGGGTCGCACTTTTTGGCAGGGGTAGATGCTAAAAATAAGAAGCCAACTTGATGGGAATTTCCACTCTGTACTGCAACTCCAAAAATTCCCTCTTCCACTTAAGTGATTTGATTTTCATAATGAGAATTTTTACACTGCAAAGCAGGTAAGAAATTCCCGCCGGTGCTTTAAGTGATTTTTCTTTTATAATGAGAATTTTTACCCGATAAGGTAGGTAAGAAATTCCCGCCTGCCTGCCACTGCCAAAATTCCCATTGCAACTTAAATCTATTTATTCCAAAAAGTGCGACTTTCCTAGGAGAGACTTTTTCTGCTTGACTTCATATTTTTTGGTCAGAAGTTTGCCTTCTGAGGCTGATTCCTTCCGGTGTTGAGGCCATAAATGATCTCCAGACGTTCTAGGCAATTAAACAGACTATACAAAACAAAGACCGGATCAAGGGGAATTTAACAAACAGATTGCGGAGAAAACCGAAAATAAATGCAAAAGAAATAAATAAAAACGAAAAACGTTGTCAGAAGTAGCAAACAACGCTCTAAATTCATTCCTGGTGAAAATCCTATCGAGATGTGTGAATATTAACATGCAAAACTTCAACAGGATTCAATTGGAGCACAATTTACTTTGAACGGGGCTTTATTTATTTAATAAATAATTAAATAAAAATTTTCCGTAGACAAAACGTGACGGAGGGATAAAATGAGTTTCAACATCTGGGTATTTGTCGAAATTGGCTCATATGATTCACTGGGAATATCTTAATGTAATAGAGACATCTTCTGGCAATAAAAACACGAAAAGACCCATTGTTTTAAAAAGAACAATTTTTTTTAAATGGGTAGTCCCAGATTTCAGAGTGAAATCTGGGGACACCAAATAGTCTCCAATCTAAGTTGTTATAGCTAGAATAAATGCAACAATAACAACAATACCTCAAACCCTTCCAAGAACACTTCAAAAATGAGCAATAACATGTAGATTTAACCCCAAATAAATGCACCAATCTTCTAAATCAAGTCGCCAATCTTAGAATGAATAAATCATGCATATATTCACTCAACAATAACACAAGAAGGCTTCGCATTCCAATGGATCCTTGTAAAAATCAGATTTACTTCAATTCCAACTCGAATGAGAGAGAAAGAGCACAATGAGAGCTAGGGCATACATCCCATGGGCATAAATCCCATTTCTCCAAGCATGGAGAGACATAAATGATCAAATCTAACATGCCAAATGATGGCCATGCAACCTCCTTTTATAACATAAGGGGTGCAACATTCAAATGACCGACCTTTTTCCTTTTGGAGGAAAAACTAATAAAACTTAAATTAAAATATGAAAAGACCCACTTAAGTGCACTTTATTATTTTTAATTAAATAATAGAGAAGTAACTAGCCTATGTGCACTTTTTAAATTAACTAAAGACTCCCACTTGTAGTTCTAGGCATGCCAAGGGGTTATAATGCAAATGAAAGAGATGAACCGATATATTAGTAATGCCCAGGAAAATGAGACATTATGGTCCTCCCCTCTCGGAGATTGCTTTCCTTAAAGTAATAACAAGCTCATAGATCCACGTATCATGCTCCCAAGAGAAGAGATGAAATGATGCATCCAAAGTCTTGATCCGGCGCCAGTCAAGTGATGAAGCACTTGGAAGAACATTTTACCTTCCCCCATGTCAACCCAAAAAATGTGGGTCCTCTGCTTGGTAATTGGTGCTCCATGTAACAGTGTTGTTGGATAGATTTTTTGCACAATTGAAAACCTAGGCAGTCATGAGATAAATTTCCCTCTTTTACCGGTGAGGCTCCTATGTAAGATTTTGTTGGTTATATGTTTTAGTATCTATTTGTTGGTATTACTTTAACTGCAAAGCTCATGTACCATAGCTAGACAATTTTGCAACAAGTAGTTGGAAGAGAAAGAAAATATCTGTAGAAGAGGAAAATAATAGAAAACAGGAAAAAAAGAGAAAAAATGTGCAACCCAATCAATAGTTTACAGAGTTGATGGCATGCACATAGATAGAACAAATAGATTTTGACATACAGAATTAGAAGCAAAGGAAACTTTCATATCTAGATCTAGAATAACACAAAGTTTATGAATAGATCTAAGAAAGAAATCATAAACAAAATGCACCGTTGACACAAAGCTCTCCAGAAATATGTCTCCTTTCTATTCCTCCGCTCTGAAAGAGCTATCAAGGGTTTCAACTCAAAGTCTGAAACACAAGAATGCTGCTTACCCATTCTGATCCTTAACCCGTAGGTTCTTCCTCTATTTATACTGTATAAAGGGCAATTACAAATAGGAAGCTTTAAATGAATTGCCTCATGCAGAAGCTATTAAAAGGGAAACAATTCACAATCTTCCTCCTGGAATTCCTCTTTGCATGACATGCATGATTTATAACTGAAAAATAGAACCTTCTATTTTGCATGTCTGCCACCTATTTCCAAGTAATTGACTTCTTCAAGTAACGACTTTTAAACCAATCACTTAAGTTTTATAATTTAATTGATTGCTCAATTATTTTGTCGGAGAAAATAAAAGAAAGAAGAAGAAAGAGGAAAAGAAATAAGAAGAAAGCTGCAACCCTCCCAGTCTTGTTCTTTTTCCATATTCTGCATGCAGTTGACTCTTTTTCCTTTGATTCTCACCAAGCTGGATCTAGAAGTAGCTGACTGTGATTTCCTTGCGGGTATTGCCTTTGACCTGTCTTCCCTTCTATCCTTGAAGCTTTTGCAATTCTTTTTCAGTACATGCAAAGTAAATTTGATGAAGGCTTCAACTGGAAGATTGAGAGCACATGCACAAGATCCTGGAAGGAATTTCCCATGCACTGACTTCTACACGATTTGTGTCAGAAACAAAAGGATGAATTTTGCTTGAAGCCTTTGCAATTATGACATCTGGATCTGTCAATTAAATCGGCGATAGGTTTAGGGCCAATGTCTGTATCATTGACTTCAGCAAATCTGGAAGCTATGCATGATTCTGCTGATCCTTTTATTTCATCATGCTTCATCATGGCTGAAACAATCTTTGTCTGAACTCTTTTTCTTTTAATTCTGTCGGAATCCCTTGCAATTGGATCAATTTATGCAGATTTGACAACTTCTTCAGATTCGGAAGATATATTCAGTGTACCTGACATTGATTTGAGCACTTGTGATGGATAGCTACAATTTTATTCAAACAAATATGGAGTACAGAGTATGAACACTTGATTTTTATCACAAAAATTTGCATATAAACCCCGCTACCCTAAAATTTGAGGCTCTGATTGCATGCAAAACAAACATAAATATTTTCAACTTCACCTGGGCACTTATACCAACATGCAGATAATTAACAAGGCTTAAATCAAGCTCCTCCAATCCTAGGCGCCAAACTTTGAAGTTTTTCGGCAATGAAAAACACTTTTTGATGCAAAAATCCTCTTTCCTTGGGCGCCAAAATTGTTCGGGCTACAATCCTTTGCAAAAAGAATTAATTATATCTTCACTATGGCAGTCCATACTTATATAACCCTCAACATTCTATTTCTAATAATTGTCCACTCTATTCCTGACAATTAATTAATAAACAATGATGTTTATTCACCCAAATTGGGTGCCTATTTTTGCATGTTGGTGGCTGCCATTAAATAAATTTAATTTAATTATTTTTAGCATGCTACCTTCAGTTCACTTTGGCTTATCCTCATGCATTGACTTTCTATTCATCCTGGGCGCCAAAATTAGGCAAAACAACTATTAATAAATACCATTAATATCATTGTTTAATCACCAAATGGGTCACACTTTTTGACATGGGTGAATTTTAAATTTAAAAAGTCAACTTCTAGTGGGAATTTCCACCCTGCACCGCAGCTCTAAAAATCCCTTCTTCCACTTAAGTGATTTACCTTTCATCATGAGAATTTTGACCCTGCAAGGTAGGTAATAAATTTCCACCTGCTTGCTGCAAGTATTTAATGACAAGCAGATTGTTGCATTTCTCCAACAAAAGGACAACTTTGAAGAGATCTACTATGAGGGAAACAATTCACCTCCGAGGCAAATTACTATGGGAGAAATGGATGTAGACGTCTCAGAAAGTCAGGAGATTATCCAGCTAAAGGGAAATAAAATTCCCAAAGGCTTGGCATCTCTTGAGGAAATGTTCGACAAGCATGATTAGATGCTTAAAAAGAATGAAGAAAGTGGGGAAGGTTCTTCCTCCGATACACAGTTATTAAATTTGGGAGCCGGAAATGATCCCAAATTAGTAAATCTGGATAAGTGTTGTTCAGAGGCAGAAAGAGAAGCTTTTACAGAGCTTCTTAAGAAATATATGGATGTTTTTGCCTGGTCTTACCAGGATCTGAAAACATATTAGCCTGCAAAAGTTCAACACTACATCCCATTAAAACCAGAACAAAAGCTTTTCAAGCAGAAACTGCAGCGGCATAACCATACCATTTCCAGAACTATCTCTGTAGAGATCCAGAAGTTGTTAGATGCAAAGATTATTTATCCCATACATCACTCTGAATGGTTAGCCAACATAGTTCCTGTGAGAAAGAAGAGTGGCGAGATTAGGTTGTGCGTAGATTTTCGCAACCTCAATCAAGCTTCATTGAAAGATAACTACCCCATCCCCATCATGGATCACACTCTGCAGGTGGTCACTGGATCTGAGATGCTTTCTATGCTTGATGGTTTCTTAGGCTACAATCAGGTCAAGGTGGCTGAAGAAGATCAATACAAAACGACATTCATTACACCTTGGGGAACTTTTGCTTACCAGAAAATGCCGTTTGGTTTGATCAATGCTGGAGCTACATTTCAAAGAGCTATGGATTTAGCTTTTGCTCATCTCAAGGATATAAGCATAGTGGTGTACCTTGATGATTTGACAATCTTTTCCAAAGATAGAAGCACATACATTTCGAATCTGGAAGAGGTTTTCATACAATGCCGCAAACATGGTATTTCTCTGAACCCTAAGAAATCTATCTTTGCTGTAACAAAAGGAAAGCTACTAGGGCACATTATCTCCAAGGAGGGAACCAAGATAGATCCGGAACGTGTCAAATCTATTCAGACATTGCCATTACCAACATCCAAAAAAGGAGTTCACTCTTTCTTTGGAAAAGTTAATTTTCTCAGGAGATTCATTCTTGACTTTGCTGAGCTGACTTGTCATATCTCAAATATGATGAAGAAGACACAAGATTTCAAATGGAGCAGTGAAGGGAAGGAAGCTTTTGAGAAGATCAAGGAGGCCCTGTCAAAAGCCCCAGTTTTGGTTTCACCTAACTTTGGTAAAGAATTTATTCTTTACTGTTATTCCTTCGAACACACCATGTCAGCAATCTTGATGTAGAAGAATCAGGAGGATGTAGAAGCTCCGATTGCTTTCATGAGCATGCCTCTCAAAACTTATGAGTTGAAATATACTCCAATGGAAAAGCATGCATATGCAGTGGTGAAGGCGTGTAAAACATTCACGTATTATATTCTTTCCTCACACACTGTGGTCTTGGTTCCAGATACTGCAGTGAAATCTATCCTCACTCAACAAGAGTTAGGATTGTTAAGAGCCACACGGGGACGAAAGTTCAAGAATATGACCTGGATATCAAACCTACAAAGCTGGTTTGAGGAAGAGGCCTGTGCGCACTAATGACAGAGATAAAAGCAACAATGCCAGAGGAATATCAAGAAGAGGTAGATGAAGATTTTCCTATGGTACTTTTTATAGATTTGGTGGAGTGGTACAGTAACATTGCCTATTTTCTGACATATGGAGAATGCCCGGATCAACTTTCTCGGAAAGAGAAACGAACAATTAAATTGAAGTCCAAAGATTTTGTTCTTTGGGATAATGGTTTATACAAACGAGGGATTGATGGCGTATTTCTCCGACACGTGGATAAAGCTCAGCAGGATCAGCTCTTACAACAGTTTCATGACATGGCTTGCAGTGGTCATTTCTCAGCTCGAGTCACTGCACACAAGATCCTCAGAGCAAAGTATTATTGGCCCACACTTTTTCAAGATACTGTAGAGTGAGTAGCTAAGTGCCAAGCGTGCCAACACTTTGTTGGGCGTGTAAAATTGCCTGCATTACCTCTAAAACCAATCGTAATTGAAGAAGCTTTCCAGCAGTGGGGAATGGATTTTATTGGCATGCTCAACCCAGCTTCCAGTGTCAGCCATCACTATATTCTGACAACTACTGATTATTTCAGTAAGTGGGTAGAAGCCATTCCTATGAAGAACGCCACTTCTGCCGAGGTGTGCAGTTTTATAAAAGAAAATATTGTTGTCAGGTTTGGCGTGCCCAATAAGATAGTAGCAGACAATGCTCTGAATCTGTCTTTTGAGGAGCTGGTTGATTTCTGCTACACTCATGGGATCCAGCTGGTACATTCCTCCAACTACTATGCACAAGGGAATGGCCAAGCTGAATCAAGTAACAAAAACTTGGTGACTATTGTGCGAAAGCTAGTAACGGAGAATTTAAGGACTTGACATAAGAAGTTGTTTGATGCATTATGGGCCGATAAAATTATACCAAAAAGGGCTATAGGTATGTCCCCATTTCAGCTATTATATGGTAGAGACACGGAGCTGCCTCTTACCTTAGAACTGCCTGCCCTACAACTTTCTAGAGCCCTGGAGGATTCTACATTCACTGATGCTGTTGATAAAAGGATAATGTACCTGACTGAATTGAGGGAGGTACAGACTCAAGTTGCAGATAGACTGACAGAGCATCAAAAGAAGGTGAAAGTCATCTTTGACAAAAAAGCCTGAGAAAGAAAGTTTGAAGTCAATGACTGGGTCCTTTTATGGGACAAAAGAAGAGAAACAAAAGGCATGCATGAAAAATTTGATTCATTATGGAAAGGGCCTTTTGTGATTAAGAAGATCGCTGGAGCAGATAGCTTCATTCTTGCTCATCAGGATGGAGTTGAATTACCGTTGCCTTTCAATGGGCAACACTTGAAGTTGTTTTGGACATGAAGAGCAAGGTAAAACTTGTATGTATATAAATAAAATTTTGTTTGTTTTTTCCTTGTTTTGATTGTGTTGTGTTGTTTTTGTTTGCCTGACCCCATGCCCAAAAAACAAGATACGAAACCAGAGATGCTGGGATTGTCATCACCAATCCGGCACTATGATAATTCTTCACCGGGAACTCCTCGTGCTATGATTATTTACTAATGCACAGCCTTTAGTTTGGTGGATGTAATCTGGAAACAAAACAACATAACACAAGAATACCATCGACTATGATAAGACAGAATGATGACAAATCTGAAATATCAAAATAAATTATAATATTAACATGAAACTGTTACAATCTCACCCATGAGGTACTTCAAGTGTTATTGACTTCACTTGCCTTTCACCAAGACTATGGGAGAAACTTTACAATTACACCTCTTAATGGCTTCTTCAACACACCTTTAAACTGATGGCTTCCTTCGCACACTTCCTACAATATTTCTCACTACTTCCTTCTATGCTAAATGAGGGGGGTGGCCTCTCTATTTATAGAACTTCTAGGCTTATCCATTTTATCTCTAAGATAGGATAAGAAATCCACTCTGACGAATCATATTCCATACCTTAACTCTTATCTGTACATGTAAGCTTATTTTTTAAGATAAGATAAACCTTATCATTTTACATGGGTTCCACATTTTTAGACTTTTTACAAATAAAATATACAAAATATTTATGACCTCACTCCTTGTCCTTATTACCAATATAATATTTCTAATTCCTAATCACGTAGACCCTACTTCTCTAATTACCCAAACTTTGACATTTTAACATTACCAGATCACTTACGACAAATATTTACTTTTTACAACATTCCTATTGTACTTTAACTGTTACCGTACTCCACATTATTGGCGGCACCGTACTGACGGCGCCGTTATCTTCTATCAGACGCTACTACTAATTATACTTAACAACATCCTATTCCTAATACATACATTAATGAAATAGAAATTACGGAGAAAATTTTTAGTGTCGACATCTTCCCCCTTCCTAGCTTCTACTCCGTCCTCGGAGTAGACTATTCTGGTGCTTGGAAAATCTTCAACTTGTCGTGGTTGACCCATTTCGTAATGGGAGTGCCATCCAATTTCTCTAGTCGGTACGTACCATTTTCATGCACAGCTGCTATTTTGTAGGGCCCCATCCATTTTGGATGAAATTTTCTCGTGTCTTCTTTTTTGTATCTGGAATTATATACTAGAACCAAGTCATTCACATGAAATGGAGACCACCGGATCTTTTGATCAAAGTATTCCTTCTGCTTCATTTTCTTCTTATGGCTTGTATCCTTTGCTATTTCTCTCATTTCCTCCAGCAAATGAAGATGTACCAACCTTTCTTTTACTGAATCACTTTCATCCATCCTTTCATTTTTCATAACTCTCACAGTGGGAATATCAAACTCAATAGGAAGAACTGGATCAATGCCATAGGCCAACTGAAATGGGGAGTATCCTGTTGCTGACTTTGATGTTGCCCTATATGCCCACAATGCTGCATGAATCCTTTTATCCCATTTATGTACCTGCAAGGCTGCATCTTTTGCTAGAATTTGACAACACAAAATTTGTTCGTTCCACCTGTCCATTTGTGCTTGGCTTGTATGTTGTTGCCTTCCTGTGCTTAATAGAAAACTTATTGACTAGGGCTTCTACCACCTCATTAATGAAGTGGCTTCCTTGATCTGTTACAATTTCTAATGGGCAACCAAATCTGGTGACAATGCGTTCATACATGAACCTTGCCACTTCATCCATGGAAGCTGTTTTCAATGGCCTAGCTTCAACCCACTTGGTTAAATAATCTGTGGCAACTACAATATACTTATTTTGGCGTGTAGTTGGAAGTGGACCTACAATGTCTATTCCCCACTTTTCAAAGGGACCAAGGGGAAGAATAGGACATAATAGAGCTGATGAAGTCTTACGGTTACCATGTGTTTGACAAATATCACATGTTTTACAATAATTATAACAATCTTTAAAAAGAGTGGGCCAGTGATAACCTGCATCCAAGATCCTTCTTGCTGTAAGTTGTCCAGAGAAGTGCCCTCCACATGTACCATTGTGGAATTCTTCTAGCAGTTCCTTCCCTTGATCACGTCCAACTGCCCTCTTGTATTGTCCATCAGGTCCTATTCAAAATAATACTTCATGCAGAATAGAATATGGACGACTGGCTTGAGTAATCTTTCTCTTAGTCTTTGCATTGGCACCATCAGGAAACTTGAATTCATTCAGATAATTCCAAATATCTATGTATTCACTAGGGATTGTGTCAAGGGATAACAATGCTGCATCGGGGAAATCATCATCATCACAAGATGATCCTAAACCATCATAGGCTCGAGAGAGTGCATCTGCATTGACATGCTTCTTTCCTGGCCTATCTATAATATCAAATTCAAATTCTTGTAGCAAAATTATCCATCTTGCTATCCTCCCTGATGGGTTAGGCTTATTTACAATATATTTTAGAGTCTGATGATCTGTTACAACTAGAAATTTTTGCCCTAGCAAGTAATTTCTAAACTTCTTTACAGCAAAAATGATAGCCAGAGCCTCTTTTTCAGTTATAGTATAATTTACTTCAGCACTGCTCATTTGTCTGCTCCCAAAGTAAATTGGATGTTCATTCCCATTTTCATCCTTTTGGCTCAAAGTACTTCCTAATGCTACATCTGAGGCATCAGTGTACACAATGAATGGCTTGCTCCAATCTGGATTCTTCAAAACAGATGAAGACACTAGGGCTTCTTTCAGTTGTCCAAAAGATTCATGCGCCTTATTTCTTGGTTCACAAGTAACATCCTTCTTCAAGAACTGGGTTAGTGGCTGTGCAATCTTTGAGAAATTCTTGATGAACCTTTTATAGTAACCCACATGGCCTAAAAATGATCTCAACTTACTTCTATTAATAGGAAATGGTAAATCTTTGATTTTTGAAACTTTATCAGGATCAGTACCAATACCATCTCTGGATACATGCCCTAACAACACGCCTTTAGAACATCCAAAGACACACTTTGTAGGGTTTAGTGAGGCTTGTGCTTCATCTAACTTTTGAAATGCTGTTTCCATTTGGTGCAGGTGGTCCAACTTGCTCCCATAGATACAAAAATCATCCAGAAATACTCTGATGAAGGTCCCAATGTAGGGTTCGAACACCCTATTCATCAAACGCTGGAATGTTGCTGGAGCATTACACAACCCAAAAGGCATAACTCTATAAGCAAACGTTCCCCAAGGAGTGGTGAACGTGGTCTTTAGCTGATCTTTCTCTGCTATACGAACTTGGTTGTAGCCGCTATATCCATTAGCAAAACTATAGCACTCCTGGCCAGCTACTTCGTCCAAGATCTGATCTGAAAATGGAAGAGGGTAATGATCCTTCTTTGTTGCCTTATTGAGCTTCCTGTAATCAACACAAATGCATAGCTTCCCATATTTTTTTATTGAGATCACAATGGGAGAAACCCATTCTGAATTCTCCACAACAAATATGAATCCTGCATTAAGCAACTTATCTATTTCTTCTTTTACAGTCTTGGAAAAATTAGGATTCATTCTATATGGCATTTGCTTTATGGGCTTAACACCACTACCAGCTCAATACAATGTTCTACCCAACTTACTTGACGGAGTTCCTTGTAATCAAAAGTGAATAGGTGTATGTACCTTCGAAAGAGCTGGAGTTAGGATTCCTTCTCACTCTCCATCACAACATCACCAATATTTATTTGTTGGAGACAATCATCAACTTCGTCTTCAGATAATTTTATAGGGTCATGAGTTGGTGTGACTGGAAGGATATCCATGACTGAAACATCCACCTCACTTTCTTCATCTTCAGTGTCCACTTCACTGGTACTAGAGTAATCAGAGAATGTCCAATCATCAGTTTCATCACTTGAATCCACAGGTTCTGCTTTATAATGTGGAGGGATCACGCTTATCTTCACCCTCTCTCTACCACGTCCAAGTGTCGTGAAACCTTCATTCCAGTAGTTTCTTGCATGAACTCTCCTTAGCCATGGTCTTCCCAGCAGCATTGGGTACGCAACAGTACCATTTTTCATCCCCTGAAAGTCTACCACACATACAACATCCATAACAGATATTGCCACATTTGAAACTACATCTTCTGGTTTAGTTTTTCCCTTATTTAATGACCTTAACATAAGTGTTGAAGGGCGATCAATTTTTAAACCCAACATATTCATTACAGACTCGGTCATTACATTAATTGCAGCACCTCCATCAACTAAGACATCATGAATTGAAATACCATTACATAATACCTCAGCTTGTGGAGCATAGGGATCCGCCTCTGCCTCCAAAACAGGGACCTCAACCTCCTTCCTTCGTCGAGCATTGAGTCCACTTCGCAACTCCCGCATCTTCTCAGAAGACATAGCCAAGAGTTGACCATATGTAATATTTGCAGGCCTTTTGGACAGATCTTTCAAGATGGAGTATGGTCCTTGCCCCTATGAAATCAGAAAATCCTGCACACCCAACTTTCTTCTCCTATGTTTCTTACTAGTTTCTTCTTTCATTTTCTTAGGATCATTTCCATCTTGATTATCTTTTTCTTTCTTTCTTTTTGTTACAAACACATCTATTTCATTATTTCTGCTCTTATCTACTACATCAAAAGAATTCACAGGTGCTTTTCCTTTATCATTATCTCCTTTACCAGATGTAGAAGCTCTATCTGGACAATTATACTTATAATGACCCTTTTTATAACAACCATAACATACAACTTCAGAAATATTTCTTTTTGGACCTCTATCTCCTCCCTGAGAACTAAATTCCTTTCTTTGAAGAAGATTAATAGTTAACTGACCCATCTTTTTGAGCAAATCTTCATACTTAGTAGATGTACTAGGAGAAATATTTGTGCTCACTGGGAGTGGTTGTGGATCCTGGACCAAAGGTGCTGGTGTAGGCTCTACTTTAGCAACAATTTCTTTGGGCTCCTCTTCCATGCTTTCTTCTTGCCTTCTTGCAATCTCCTTTGCTTGTTCAATGGTAGCTGGGCGGTCATACTTCACTCGTTGTCTGATCTCTGGCTTCATCCCAAGAATGAAGTGCTTACAGAGGAGATTATCCATGCCATTCATCAACCCATCCGCTAATCCTTTCTTCCGGATCTGGGCATCGAGCTTCTTCCTTAGCTCTAGAACACGAGCATGATAATCCCTTATCTTCTCCTTCTCTCCTTGGGATAACTTTGTGATCTCGATCATGAGATCTGCATATTTCTGTTGTTCACCAAATTCTTCAAGAAAACTTTCAGTTAATAAATCCCATGAATTTTTCACATTATCACCTAGTGTTTCAAACCACCTAAGTGCTGAACCATCCAAAAAGGTAGAAAAAAAATTCAGTCCATTGTTCCCTTCTTAGAAGGCCATTACAAATACAAGATCGCTTAAACTCTTGAATGAAAGAAGAAACATCTTCATTAAATTGAGCTGAAAAAACAGGAATCTTTCCCATTTTCAAAAGTAACCATCGTGAAATACCAACCCACAAGTACGATCAACAAGACTTATGTGCACAAACAATTGGAATCACTATACTAGAAAGTGACTTTACACCTTTCTACAGTAAAATAGAAATGATCACGGTAAACTATGGTAAAACTTGACTTACTGCGGTAAAAATTGACTTTACTGTGGTTAACACTATTCATGGTAAAAAATGAAGTTACTGCGGTAAATACTATTCACGGTAAAAAGTGACTTTATTGCGGTAAATACTATTCCCAGCAAAAATGACTTTACCATGGTAATTACTATTCATGGCAAAAATGACTTTACCATGGTAACTACTATGCACAGTAAAAACAAGGTTACCCTCCAATTGATTTTTGACTAAGTGGGAATATCTCTCCAAAAAATCCATCAACGAGGAATGGTCCCGGCAACGGAACCAAAATGTCATCACCAATCCGGCACTATGATAATTCTTCACCGGGAACTCCTCGTGCTATGATTATTTACTAATGCACAGCCTTTAGTTTGGTGGATGTAATCTGGAAACAAAACAACATAACACAAGAATACCATCGACTATGATAAGACAGAATGATGACAAATCTGAAATATCAAAATAAATTATAATATTAACATGAAACTGTTACAATCTCACCCATGAGGTACTTCAAGTGTTATTGACTTCACTTGCCTTTCACCAAGACTATGGGAGAAACTTTACAATTACACCTCTTAATGGCTTCTTCAACATACCTTTAAACTGATGGCTTCCTTCGCACACTTCCTACAATATTTCTCACTACTTCCTTCTATGCTAAATGAGGGGGGTGGCCTCTCTATTTATAGAACTTCTAGGCTTATCCATTTTATCTCTAAGATAGGATAAGAAATCCACTCTGACGAATCATATTCCATACCTTAACTCTTATCTGTACATGTAAGCTTATCTTTTAAGATAAGATAAACCTTATCATTTTACATGGGTTCCACATTTTTAGACTTTTTACAAATAAAATATACAAAATATTTATGACCTCACTCCTTGTCCTTATTACCAATATAATATTTCTAATTCCTAATCACGTAGACCCTACTTCTCTAATTACCCAAACTTTGACATTTTAACATTACCAGACCACTTACGACAAATATTTACTTTTTACAACATTCCTATTGTACTTTGACTGTTACCGTACTCCACATTATTGGCGGCACTGTACTGACGGCGCCGTTATCTTTTATCAGACGCTACTACTAATTATACTTAACAACATCCTATTCCTAATACATACATTAATGAAATAGAAATTACGGAGGAAAATTTTAGTGTCGACAGGATCTCATCTTTTCCCTTGTCATTCTTATAGAGAAAAAGATGTCCACAAATGGAGCCGACTGGTGTCCCTAGATTTGATCCTGAAATTTGAGACTACCCTATCTGAAAAAATTTCATACTTTTAAAATAATGGGTCGTTTTGTGTTTTTATTGCCAAAAAGTTCTTGTATTGTGTTAAGATATTCCCAAAGAGCCATATTAGCCATTTTCGCCAAATACCCAGATGCCTAAAATCGTTATAATCTGTTGGGATTTGCCTGCGGGAAATTTGTATTTAATTATTTTGAGCCCCGTTTGAGGCAATTTGCGCTCCGGTTTAACTTTGTTGTGATCATACATATCATTATTCCAGTATACCAGTAGGGTTTTAACCAGGAATGCATTATGGGCTTTATTTGTAACTTCTAACAACATTTTGTGTTTTTTGTGTTTTCCCGTTTCGTTTTTTGTGAAATTTCTCTGGATCAATTCCTTTGCCAGTTTGCCCTGATTCTTGGCTCGAAGTAACTGGAGATCACATATGCATGTTGTGCTAGAAGGAATTCGCCATCGGAGGTCTGGTTCTCTGGGAAAAGACGAAGTCATGCACCAAAAAGCCTCTTTTGGGCTGGCCGCATTTTTGAAAAAAAAGGGTTTGAAGTGGATCATGAGATTCTTGGAAGCAACAGACACGTGAGAATTTTGTACCTGCTTAACAAGGTACTTTTTCCCATGGAAACAACGTCACTTAAGTCACAATGGGAAAATTAGAGGCAACAGGCAGACGGGAATTTCTTACCTACCTTGCAAGATAAAAATTCCCATTGTGGAATAAAATAAAAATCACTTAAGTGAATCATGGGATTTTATTGCCTGCATTGCAGGGTAAATAATCCTATTATGAAAGTTAAACGACTTAAGTGAATCATGGGATTTTCAGGGCTGCCTTGCAGCGTAAATAATCCCATTGTCATGTGACTTTTAAAAATAGAAATTCTTTATTCCAAAAAGTGCGACCCACCTTGGGTGAATAATAAATGCATTAAATAAATAGTTAATATTTATTCACCCAATTTTGGCGCCCAGGTTTGTGGAAAAGTCAATAGAGGTAAATGGACAACAGGAGGTTGAAAATAGACTATTCTAAAATTAAATAAATAATATTTATTTAATGCAACCCCTTTATGTCAAAAAGTGCGCCCTTTTTGGGAGATAAATAATACTTTGTTAAGTATTAAATGATTAAATTAATTCCTATTTTCAGTGGCTAAGGTCAAAGCATACTGTGAGGCTTGAGTTAAGTGGAAGCAGAAGTCTAAAATTAAATAAATTTAATTTATTTAATGGCAGCCATAAGTATGCACAAAATAGGCGCCCCATTTGAAGAGTGAAGTTTATTAATTAATTAATTAATTGCTAGGAATAGGAAAAACATTAATTAATCATAGAATCATGAGGATTATATAAGCATGGGCTGCCATAAGGATGAATTAATTAATTCACAAGCAGAGAAGTGCAGCCCAGAGGAAAAGTGCGCCCCATTTGAAGAGGATTTTTGCTCAAAAGAAGGTGAAATTAATGCTAAAAGCTTCCAGAATTGGCACACAGGTTGAAGGAGGTTGATTTGTGTCTGGATAATTGTTTGCATAAGTGATACAGGTGCTCAGGTGAAGTTGGTAAAATTCATGCTTGCTTTGCATGCAAATAGAACATCAAATTTGGGGCAACAAGCTTGAATTATGCAGATTTTTATGATTAAAATCCACTGTTCATGTTTTGGTTGCCATCTTTGTCTGAATTAATTGCAGGAATTCGTTACAGGTGTTTTACAAAAGAAAATGAGCTTAAATCAATGTCCAATACATTGAATATATCCTCCGAATCTGAAGAATTATCCAAATCTGCACCAGTTTTGAAGAATTCCGGCCGAGTAAGAAGAAAAAGAATTGTTCAGACAAAGATAGACACAACCATGACAAAGATGGATGAAAAAAAAAGCACAACGGAGTCATGCATCACTTCCAAATTTGTAGACATAGGAGACACAAATCTAGGTCCGGAACCTCTTTTCGAATTGATTGACAGATCCAGAGCAGGAAAGGCTTCCTTCATGCATGCAGTTAAAAGCAGCAGAATTATTCGAGCTGCAGCCTTTCCATGCCCAGCCCAGTTGCCAGAGTTTGTTATGGAGTGTGCTAGGTCTTACCATCCATCATCCAGATCAGTGCGAGATGCTACGGGGAAAACAATAATTCGGTTGGACGCACAGTTCATCAATTATTGTTTTAAGATTCCGGCGCAAAAGGTGGTGACTTCTATCAACATACAAGATGCCGGCAGCAGGTGGGAGAAGCATAGAGTTGAGTGCATGAACATAGTGAACAAAAAATACATGAAAAAGCCTAGATCTCCTTCCAAGTTCCCAAGAACTCTTCCGCGGTCCAATATGGTACAGGAGGTAGATGATATTGCCAAATTGTTATGCAGGATAAATGGTGAAGTGAACGCTCACACTTTCTGTACATGGATGTATGCTTTCATCAGGACCATTGAAATCAACAAGGCTATTTCAATAATCAATTAGTCAGAAATTATTAGTGACAACATTGGTGAGCAACTCCGGAACGTGAAGCGTACTTTCAGCTTCAAAATGACTTCTTATTTGGTATATGCAACAGCTTCACAAGGCATCTTCTCCAAGTTGGATAGGTGTGGCGATTTTTCTAAGGACCCCATTTTCAAGTGCTACCCACAACTTATTGTACCTGCGTGCATGAAAGATTTCAAAGTGGTCAACGATGGATTCTTCTACGAATTCATTTACAGGCTAGACAGGGACCTAAAGGCCAATAGGGTGAGCAAGGAAGCGTGGGAAGCTGTATCCAAAATTGGCAGTCTAATCATTCAGTTTGCAGATTTCACATACCTCAGGGTTACTGGCTTTTCTGGAGAACCGGTTAAGTTGCCCAGATATTCGAATGATAGATTGATCACCATGGAGCTGAGCAAACAACTTGTGGAGATACACGACCTTCAGTCCAAATGAAACAAGTCTACGGGCTTCTTCCCAATCACTGTGGGTCATTATAGCTGCAGAGCATTCATAGAGCTCGAGGAATGGAGGCGGAGATGTTATTTGAGTACGAGCAAGAGTTCTTCCTGGCACGGCTAAACTTCGATCCATTTGGAGTAGCTAGGAAGACGATCTCCTTGGAGAACGCACATGTGCCTTCATTAGAGGATTTCTGGATGAAGTGCAAAAGTGAGTACGAGATTAGAAAGAAAGATTTCAGCAGGCTATCAGCACGGCAAGTGTTCGACTTTGGACTAGCACGGATACCTGCGGATCTTAAAGATGATGGGAATGTGCTACTTGACACTTACCATCAAATGGGAGGAGATAGAGCCATACTTCAGGAGAACGTAGGGGGCTGCCATACGATTAAAGAAAGGTTTGCCGCCGTTCTGGTGAATACTTCAAACTGGTTGCTGACGAAGGGATACTGCCTCGATGAAGCATTGATGAATCAAGTCACGGGCAACTTTGGCGCAGGGGATTCCCTCAAGAGGAAGCACGAAGGAGAAATCAGCAAAAGGCCCGAGAAGATGAAAGTGCACAGAAGGTCTCCTTCAAAGGAGAAGATCACTTTCACGGCCATGACATTAGTTCCGGCTTCTGCAACATCCAATACTTCATCGACTGTTGCACCTCAGCAAGACACTTCCATGCCTCCATTGAATCCGGCAACATTCATCTTCTCTCCTCAGCGACTCCGTTCAGCACCTGTTCCACAAGAGACGTTGAAGCTGCAGATGACAGAGTTCGAAAGAGCTTTGTCCTTGGATGATTTAGAAGATGGCAGCCATAACAGTGTAGCAGTTTCTAATGGAGAGGAAACATAATGGGAGATAGTGGTACACTCAGCAACTTCTCATTCTCCGAGAAGTAATTTATCAGAATGGTTGACTTCGCAGTTGGTTCCAGAAGTTAGAGTGGAAATGAACTTGGAGGAACACGACTTGCAGCTACTCCAGAGTCTAGGCGGGAAAGACAAAAAACCTAAAGTTGCTAAGGTAACTTCAAGGTTGATTATCAAGGAG
Source organism: Taxus chinensis (assembly GCA_019776745.2). Taxonomy (NCBI): domain Eukaryota; kingdom Viridiplantae; phylum Streptophyta; class Pinopsida; order Cupressales; family Taxaceae; genus Taxus; species Taxus chinensis. The sequence continues at coordinate 881,977,693 of CM034147.1, forward strand.
TCAGGGCAAAAGTTTGCTGAGATGTCAGTTCATGCGGAAGGAAAGAGAGAGGATGAGCTGACGGTAGAAGAAATAATAGTAACCAGAGTACCCATCGGTCAAGCCACCACAGAAGGATTGAAGCAGGATACATAGACATTGATAGATGCTCTATTCCTTAGGCTTGACAGAGAAAAGGCGGAGAAAGAAGAACATCAGAAGCAGGTATCTCAGTTGTGCGAGATCATAGCCAAGGTTGCTAAATCTTTCACTCAGCCCATTTTAGCTCAAGAGTAGGTGAGTGATCATCTGATGTAGGAGATGGAAGATGGAAGCAATCAGGTGAAAGCTATCAACGAATGGAAGAATCTGATTATTCGTCAAGCTTCTGTACAACTCGGAGAGGTTGCAGCCCGTTGAAGGTTATGAATGATGCAGTAGATCAGCTGAAGCAACTGGTGACAAGCATAGTAGATATGAACACAGTTGCTGAGAGTAACCTGGGTACTTTGGCTGAAATAAATAAGCTACCGGGAGAAGTGTTGGTTGCGGAACAGATTGTACTAGACGGATCAGTTAAGAAGGGGAAGCAGCTGGAGTTTGCAGTATCTTTCTGTTTGGAGATCTACAGAATTCTACTGAAGAGGATGCAGACACTTGAGAGTAAGACATCGTCTTTACCAGACAGTATCATTGCTTTCACTGAGGAAGTGGTCGGAAATGTTACTTCACACGTACGGATCATTCCTAGCAAAGTGCCTAATTCCCTGGAAGGATCTCTTCTGATGGTACAAGGAGGAATTGATGGAGCTACTAAGCCTTTCACGATGAATTCCATTAGCAGACTGGTGGCACTGCAGTCAGATATTGTGAGGTTCGGGCCGAACTTGGAGGATGTGGAAGCATGTATCAAGGTGTTGAACGAAGGATTGCTGCAGTTCAGGACAAAAAAGGAAGCTGTGGCTAAGACAGATGGGAAGATGCTGAATTACATGTTTGACGAGTAAATTTAGTATCAGAACAAAAAGAAGATATAAATGTTACAGCTGGCTTGACTTCGTCTTCTATTTTTTCTTCTTCTATTTTCCACGTTCCTAGATTAAATTGTAAAACTTTGAAGTTATTGGTTTTGAAACCATTATTTTAAGTTATGTGGAACAATTCTATTAGTTTAGTGATACATGTATCACTTAAGGAGAAGTTAGTGGAGGATGATTGCTAAATGTTATCTTTACTTCTTGTTTATTTTTCAGTTCAGTTGAGTTTTTCATTTGTACTTTCCCTTTTACATTCTATAAGTAGAAGAAGAACCTCCGGGTTAAGGATGAGAATTTGTAAGTAGCATCCTTGTGTTCCAGACTTTGTGCTAAAACCCCTGAGAGCCACTTGAAGCAAAAGAATATACAAGAGCATATTTTCGGAGAACTTTGTGTCACGGTGTATTTTGTTTCTAGTTTTTATATCTTAGATCTTTTAATAAACTTTGTGTTATTTTAGATCTAGATCTAGAGCTACCTTTGTTTATAATTCTGTGTTGATATCTATTGGTTTCTTCTATGTGCATGCAATCAACTCTGTTATCTATTGATTGGGATGCACATCTTCCCCATTTCTCCTGTGTTTATATAATTCCCTTTTTCTATAAATATTTCCTTTCTTTAAACAGTTGCTTACTTGCTGCAGAACTGTACAGCTATGGTTCATGAGCTGAACAGTTAAAGTAAAACCCCATATAGATACTAGCATATTTTAATTGACAAATCTGACACGGAAGCCTCATCGGTAAATGAGGGAGATTTTATGCTATACAAAAAATCTAGCCAACATTCCCACTGCAACTTAAGTGACTTTCCAAAAAGTGCGACTTGCATTAAAATTAGTCTTTGAAAAAGTGCGACTTGTTTGGGTGAATAAAACCTTCTGATGGGAAAAGTTAGCCTGCTAGGTAGGCGGAAAATTCTCATCAATGCTTTAAGTGATTTTTTCTTTATTTTATAATGAGAATTTTTACCTTGCAAGGCAGGTAAGAAATTCCCGCCTGCCTGTCGCCTCTAATATTCCCATTGCAACTTAAGTGACTTTGACTTCATGGGAAAAAGTACCCTGCAAGGCAGGTAAGAAATTCCACGCTCGCCTGCCACTACCAAAAATCCCATTGCAGCTTAGACCTATTCATTCCAAAAAGTGTGGCTTGCCTAGGAGAGGCTTTTTTGTGCATGACTTCATCTTTTTTGGTTAAAATTTTGCCTTCTGAGGCTTATTCCTTGGCGCGGTATTGAGGCTATAAATGATCTCTAGATGCTCTAGGTAATTAAACAGACTAAACAAAACAAGGAATAGACCCAGGGGAATTTAACAGACAAACTAGGAGAAAACCAAAGAAAAATGCAAAAGAAATAAATAAAAGCGAAAAAGCGTTGCCAGAAGTTGTAGACAATGCTCTGAATTCATTCCTGGTGAAAATCCTATTGAGATGTGTGAATACTGGCATACAAAACTTCAACAGGGTTCAACTGGAGCACAATTTACTTCAAACATGGCTTTATTTATTTAATAAATAATTAAATAAAAATTTCCCGCAAACGAAACTTGGTGGAGGGATAAAATGAGTTTCAACATCTGGGTATTTGTCAAAATTGGCTCATATGATTCACTAGGAATATCTTAACGTAATACAAAAATCTTCTAGCAATAAAGACACGAAAAGACCCGTTATTTTAAAAAGAATGATTTTTTTTCAAAAGGGTAGTCCCAGATTTCAGGGTGAAATTTACGGACACCAAGTGTGATGGAATGGTATGCAATGTGTGAATGTGATAGGAGCAACATGAGATCCCAACGGATGTGTATGAGATGAGGTTCATTTATAAAAGACCCCTCAACAATCAAGAATGAACCATATAACAAGAGTCCATCATCAGGAAATGGTTTGAGAATGTGTGATAGAAAGATAAATCATGAAGCATAGAGCATAAAAAGTGAATGCGATGAGGTTCATTTCAGATTTAGACCCTCAACAATTGAGTATGAACTGTGGAACTAGAGTGTGTTAAAGGGTAATAGTTTGAGAATGTGTGCTAGAAATTAAACCCTTGGGGATTGTGTTACCTTTTGGTTGGATTATTCCGAATTGTCATCATAGACCCGCATGTAAGTTGAATGCCGGCGATTGTTCATCGTGGTGGTGACTTAGACCCTTCAACATGTCAGTATGAACCATAGAACTAGAGTGCATCATAGGGTAATGATGATACAATGTGTATATCAGGGTGTGTTTTGATGTTTAGAAATATTATTCATGAGGCACTTGAGCGTAAAGTATTGTAATAGACATCAAATAACAATGAAGGTGGGGAAAGTTGCAATGCCCCCCAAGTGTGTGAATGATAAAGATCTATGTAGTGATTTAAGGAGAACCATGCCATGATGGGGGAGTTTGAAATGTGCCTCAACCATCAATGTAAGGATTAGCTTGTTTGACTAAAATAATTGGACATTGAAGTGGATTATGGTGGAGAGGGACCTTGAATGGTGGTACCTTATTTAGGATTGATAACATTGTAGAATACTTGAGAGGAGGAGGGGATTGAACAAAATTTTACAGGAGGAGCCTTACCGTTGGAATGAGGTAGATTTATCTTAAGATTGCCTAGGTTTTAGGAGCTGTGAAGAACTGATTTTGCCAACAGGAGCTTGCTTAACATGGCAGTTGGTAACCCATATAGAAGGTTTGAGAGGAGGAGGGGGCTGGACTGATTTTTAAAGAAGGTTACTTAGTTGGAATGGGTTGGACAGGTAGCTCTTGACTAGATGAAAAAAGGAACTTATTAGTAACTATGGAATGATGCTTTTAGACATAGAGATATTAGATTTAGGAGCCCAATGGGATTTAACAATTGAAGATGTAGTAGGATGTTGTGAAGAAAATGAAATAAAATTTTGATGCTCAAGGTGTTTAAATCCTTCAATTTAAAGCATAGTAATCATTATCATTGTATCCATTAATTATGTGATAATTATAAAATGGAACACCTATGTACTTGACAAGCCGATAAGGAGTGATAACAATGGGTAGTTGATCAAGTTGATCCTAATTGCCTTATGAGCATGTAGAAGTCTTAGGAATAATAAGTTTAACAGTGAAATCAAATGAGAGGTGGTGGGTAGTGGTAAGAGACTGATATGCACATGTAGAAGAAAGTAGAATTAATGTAGAACTAGCATGGGCTTGGGAAACATCCTTGAGATGTTGTATTTCATCTTAAAGAGATGTAATCATTGTTTCCATAGCTTGAATTTTGTTTAGAAATAAATAATGTAAAGATTAAATGGACTCTAAGATGGGTTGATTGGATGGAGGATTAGGACTAGTAAAGTCACTTTAGATAAACAATCTAAAATGGCACTAACTTGAGTAGGTGGTGTATCATGATGGAGATACATAGTGTCTAGGATTTTTTGGAGAACAAATTTTCAAGGTGGATGCATTTGAAGTAGGTCATGCAAGGAGACTTGCGGAACCTTAGGTCTACACGAACAAGATAGGCTGCAAATTCTCTTCTTCTTTCATATTTAAACTCTCAAGTTGCCTTCTGTGGGTTCGGAGAAGCCTGCTTTACTTTGGTGTCTCCCTCATAGATATTCTGCGGTTTGTCCCATGACTTTGCCGTGTCACAATCAGCAAATGATTTGATTTAATTTTAATTAATTAAATATAAGTATTGTATCTAGTCACATAGTGAAATAAATGATGAAATATAAAAATGACATAAACAAACTAAGATGTAAATATAAATCCTAAGTAAAGAATAATGAGAGAGGACTTAGTTTATTTACACTTGATCTGGAATAGGCCCTGACCGAGAAAAGTGTTGAATAGGCTTGATAGATGTCGTAAATGCTCGATATAAATTCTACAACTTGCAAATAGTGCCAGACACGAGCGTTTGGGCGTTGGAAACCGCTTCTATGTGTTGGTGATTGCATAAATGGTCAGAATCTTGTTTTCACTGTGTCACAAAAGTGTTGTGGTTGTTTGTTGTTGATAGCCTGAGAGTCACATAATAAGTTAAACTTTTAATAATTCAAAATTTTAATACTCAAAACAACATCAATCTCACAAGATCTAAAAATTATGCAACACAATATTTACGTGGAAATCCTTTCGGGAAAAAACCATACAAAATGAGATTGTTCACCTACAAGCCCATAAAACATCAAATTAAAAAGAAATTCATGATGAGGTATATTGACCCTGGCGGTCACCCTGAGATTGAACTTACAACTGAGCATGCACTACATCTCAAATTCCCTGGTGAGAGTGCGTAGAAATTATGCCCTGGGATGCCCTTGTGCAAGTTGCACTTGATGTAGGCTATATTTTCTAAAAGATGCAAATGTGTGGATGGAATAGAATAAACTTCCCCTTTTTATGTTGTGTATGCAGAATATGTAGTCCCTTGTCCCTTGAATGGATGCTAGATGGATGCTTTAGAGTGTTTTAGGTGCCTTTTTAGATGCAAGTTTAGGTGATGATAGTAATGCTTAGTGCTTGATCCCTTATTAGGAGTGGGAAAAGGTGAAAGCAACAAGGAGAAAAGGGAGATGGGTTGTAACTAAATAATGGGAAAACGTATGTTACAAATAGATGAGGGAAAATAAGCAATGGTATCAGTGGAATTGTAGAGGAATACGTTGGTTAGGAATATGGGGCCGCCCAGGAGCATCTTACAATGGTATGGTGGAATTGTAGAGGATGTCGTTGGAGAAGAGGACACCGTGGTAGGGCCCATAGCCAAAGAAAAAATACATAATTATATTGACTGAAACACGAGCACAATGGGTGTGAAATGTCATAATTTCAAGGATACAAGAAGGTAGCAATTTGGAATAAAGTAGTAGATAATAGAAAGGGGTATGGGGGTATAATGGTGTTAATGGAGGAAAGTTGGGGCAAAAATATCAAGAATAGAAAAATAAGTTGAAAATAAACATTACATATGCATAATCTAATAATAGAAAATAAAACTACTGTTGTATATATCTCCCTCTGTTGTATATATCTCCCTCCTTGGGTAAATATAGACAAGCAGAAGAATATGGAAATCAAAGAAACTCAAAACCTGACATTTATTTGCGCCAAAATGGATGCTCCCTGGCGCAGGTAAGAAAAGAAAATGTCAAGCGTAGGTGAAAAAAATGGATGCGCAGGTAAGAAAATGTCTACATTGCGAATTGCGCCAGGTAAGAAAATTTTGACATGAAAATGGATGCGCCTTGGCGCGGGTAAGAAAATGTCGACAATGAAAATAGTTGCACCTAGGCGTAGGTTGGAGGTGCAAAACACAAGGCATCGACACGTAAAAAGTCACCCAGGCGCAGGTTGGAGGCGCAAAGGACAAGGTGTTGACACGTAAAAAGTTGCGCCCAGGCGCAGGTTGGAGGCGCAAAGCACAAGGCGTCGACACGTAAAAAGTTACACCCAGGCGCAGGTTGGAGGGTGCAAAGCACAAGGCGTCAACACCACATTTTTAGTGCCTATGGTGCACTTAAGAGTATGTTGACACGAGGATGAATGCGCTAAGGTGCATCTTTTGGAGGTGCAACATTTTGAGCGTTGACACCCCGAACTCGACAGAAAGCAAACCTTGACGCAGATATTCAAATGGCCATAACTTTTCACAGGGAACTCGGAATTCACGCAAGGTTGGAATTTTTGGAAAGCTTACAAGGTCCTCTATCCAACTACGACTAGATATATTTAATTGGGTGAGAAAAAGTTCTTCAAAAATTGAAAAATATAATTCACCATTTTTTGGGTTTGCTAGGGTTCTCACCTACTGCCATAATGAGATGAATTAAATACAACCTAGAGGTGGTTAGGGTAGATTTGGAATTCCTATCTCTTCCCTCTCTCATTCTTCCTATAAATTGTAAGGAGAGGATTCTTTCTAAAGGTTGGACATTCTTGTTTTGCCCCTCCCTTCTCCTCTTTGGCAGGTGAATTTGTGGAGTTCAAACCTCCCATCTAAAACTATAATGCAACTTTACCTCTTGGCATTTTGTAGCGTATTATATCAATCTTTGGAGCAAATAATGCATGTCTATGGATGATTCTCAACCCTCTCTGTGTTCATTTGCATCCTCCTGATCTTTCACTACAAATTTGGTTATCTGTGCATGATCTTGCATTGCATTTTACTGGTTTGTGTTTATTGGCAAGACAGGTGTTCTTCATTCCTCGGTGCATCACCTTTATTAGTTTAGGTTTATTTTTATGCATCTTCTTACCCTGTCTCCTTGGCAAGTTAGATTAGGTTTTTGAGTAAACCCTCTGCATTTTTTATGTGTGCATCTGAATAGAGGAATAGGAACTAGCCTTCATCCGGAGAGCTTTCCCGATTTGTAACGCCCTGATTTTGTAAGTCATCATGGTAAACACTTTCTTGATGTTGTAACTGCTGAAATGAAGGCAAACATGTTAAGATATATTTTGATCTTAAGGGAATGTGTTGCAAATCTGGATTCTTGCATGCTGTAATTTAGTCACATGGGACAACAGTTATTGTTGCTTGTATGTTACTGATGTGATGACAAATTGTCGTATGCTTGCTGAATTCTATATGTTGTGGCCTTCTTGTAATCACTTTGTCAATTTACTCTTGACTAAATTACAGGTTGATATAAATGTACAGCACCTGATTACAGGTATGAACAGTTGGCACGTAGATGCCAACGGAAAAAGGGGTTCGATACACGAACCATACCCTGTCGTAACGTGAGACCCCGTAAGGCAAGGAATGTCAGGATACGGGTGGCTCGGGCATGTTAACAAAGGACGGAATGTCCTTGCACAGTGTTGGAATTAGAAGTCAGTCGAGAAGACTTGATAGGATTGAAGGTGGTTAGTGTTAGGTGTTAGAGGGAATTAGATCCTAATCTAATCCTAAGCTCTACCTTACATCCTAAACTACTATCCTAAGTGGATTTTTAAATTATAAAAAAAAAAAAGAGTGGAAATAAACCTAAGTTCTATTAACCTAAAGACTAGGCTATGACCTAGGTTGAACACTAATATGAATCCTAACTAATCCTAACCTAGAAGGGGACGCGTAGACCCTTGGGGGAAGAGGATAAGGATGAAAGGGAATTAATGGCAGTTAATGCGAGTCCTTATGTGGACAGCGCCAGTTTGGTGGGAACAGGGAGAAAGATGGAGGTAGCTAGTTGGTCATGCACTAAATTTGGTTTTACATGCAAAATTTGAACTTGGGAGTTCGCCAACCCAAGTCGGCAGGGTGGCGTGGGAAAATAGGAAAAGGCTGAGTCTTTAATGCATTTAATTTTTTTTGGTCTTCGTGACCAATCCGCCTTGGAAAGTGTATGGAGGAAATGTTGATTGTTTATTGTGTTGATTCAGATTTTGAGAAGTTGCTCTGCATTTGGTTTTTTGCTTGGTTCTGTCGAACCAGTTTCATTTGGATTTTATCACTGTTCTTTGGAAATTTGGAGGTTGTTGCTGAGCCTGAAGAGGAAAGGATTGTTGGAAAGCTCGTGCTGTCGCCGTGGAAGGAAATACCTTCGGTAGACGTAGTTTTCTTCGAGTTTTGGAAAAGAAATTGCAGGCATGTTAATCCCTTCTCTTTAAAACACTTGCTTTGTTTAAGCGTCTCATTAAAACAACCTTGCTCTTGGATTTTTGATTTATCTAATTGTTGTCATGTTGAGATGATTTGGGCTAGTCGATTCTTGTTGTTATTGTTTGAAATGATATGGGTGAAATCATTTTCTTGCTATTGTGATTTGATCCGTCTTTGCATGAATTGAGTTGGAATAAGAACTTGTTGTGTTGGTTGTTGACAGTATTTGGGAATTCGAAATGGGATTTTCTCTAATTAAATGCTATATAAGAACGGTGCAGGTAGTGTGGGTTGTTTTCATTGCTGTGCGATTGTTCTTTTGTTATATGAACTTTTGTGATAAAATTGCACATGATGTACGAGTTGCTTGATGTCGTTTCTATACTGAAATTTTTCTTAAAGGAAATAAGACTTTTCCTTTCCTTCTGTTGTTTTGGGATTAGAAGGAAATAGCATTTTTGGATTTTAAAGGAATTGGCATTAGCGTTTTATCTGAGCGTTACGAGCTCGGTTAGAGGGAAATGATAGTAATGTAATTATTGTTGTGCTTCTTCTTTTATATAAATGGACGAATACAATTTGGGTATTCGTGGGAGCTAGAAAAGAAATTGTTTTTCTTTCTGAACTTATAAATGAATACATTCTTTCTTGCTGGGATGAAAGGTTGATTTTGTTGTGTTTTATGGAAACGACTTGATCTTACAGCTCAGACAGTAGTTGTGAAAATGAGCTTGGCTTGTATTTCTGTGCATTAAATGAATTATGTTGATTCTTGCTGTGGGGGTTGGATGATTTGTTGTGTTTTATTGTTGCTGTTTGATCTTCTAGTTCGGACTGTCTTTGTGAATACGACTTAGCTTTGGATTGCTGTGCAAAAGAATAAATGCATGGAAATGTTGTCTGCTGTGTGGGTTGTCTTGACTGTACCAGACTTATGCATTTAACACCCTATACGGGTTTACTTCGATAGAGGTAATGATAACTGATTATTGCATTCTGAAGTTCTGCACATTATCATGAACTTGAGAAATGGATTTCGGGTAGAAATGTTTGTTGGCAGTGAGCTCGATTTGGGTGTTTTATTTCATTATGAGCAAATGATGGTTTCTTACTGAAATTATAGGGAAACTAGTTCTTCCTTTCTCTGCTGTTTTAGATTTCGAAAGAAATAGTAACTGGGTTTATTGAACCTTATAAGTTCGGATTGTTGGAAGTGACAGCGGTATTTAGATTAATTTTCTAAGTGCTGTGCTTTCTGTACAAATGAAATACTTAATTGTTTCGTGTGGTCTTCTGATCTTGGCACCGTCATTTAGAAGAAATGGAATTGGCCTGAACAATTCTTGTTGAGTCTGAAGAAAATGATTGTTTTCTTAGTGAAAGGTTAAAGGAATGAAATTTTCTCTTTTTGCTGTTTGAATTCTGGAAATAGCATTGGAAGCCTTACTGTGCTCTATGATTGGTTTTGCTGTAGGTAACAACAATGAGTAAATTGTACTTTGAACTGTATGCGTTCATGGAAATAGAAAGTCATGTGAATAATTGATTTCGTGATTGTATAACTGTTATTTGGTTAAAAATACAGTGAAAGAAATATGGATTCTTCTAGTACAGTAAGTACATAGTATGCATTCTTATACTATTTGTTCTATGATAAATATGATGTTGTATTAACCTGTTTTTGGGTATTCATATGAGCTTGATTTAAATGAATTATTGATAAGGACGATAAATTCTTCCTTGTTTTCATTTAAAGCTGACTATGAATGAAATTATTCTTGCTGCTGGAAAGTGAATTCCGAATGGATTTTGTAAGTTTCACTCTGAACTGTTATCTTGAATTGTATCTCGTTTGGATTCAGTTTTTAGGACAGTCATGAGGAAAGAAATAGGAATGTGGATGGATAATTTGGAAAAATGATTTTTTCTTCTTTCATACAGTTGGAAATCTGTAATCGTGAAGAACGAATTTTGTATCGCTTGGGTATGAGCAACTATATGCATTGTTGTTTACTTTCTCGTCTGTGCGTGATTGCTTGGAATCAAATGTGTTGCATGAACTGAAAGGAAAGTAATTGGTTACGTTTCAGTTAGTTTTACCCTTTGTATTTATTACCAGGGAAAGGAATAGAAAGAATAACAGTTAAGTTATGTCAGCAGTATGCTACTTGTATTCCTAAACTTTACAATATTGTAATTTGGAACTTGTAACAGTTCTGTGGAAAAATAGGACAGCAATTCTCTGGCTGATTGGGATGGTATTTTGATGGTTCAGTTGTTATGCTGTCCCTTCTTTTGATGCTTGATTTTTGATTGATGTTCTTACTGTCGTTTTATAAAAGCAGGGTTCTTTTATTGAGACAGTTAATTAAAGCACCTCATTTTAATGACAAGTGCTTAATATGCTCAGTTCATTGAACTGACCTGTGCAAGTAATTTTGCAGATGGAAATTGATTAGAACGAAGACATGGCTGTTTTCTGATGCTTCTTTTGATTATCAGAAGATGAATTGTATTTGTTAGTTGTTATTCCTCTACGAAGAATTGTGAAAAGAAGAAAGTACATTCTTCTATTTATGAGTTGTAACGATGTTTTATATAAACAAAGTCCAGTCAGTTGGATTGGCAAATGTATGGATTATGAAATGGATTGTTGAATACAAGTGTGATATTTTAATAACTATATCAGTTTGATATTGTTGATTAAATTGGAAATAAAATGTTATTTCTTGATTTGGATTTATTTAATTGTCCTTGGATGGATGTTAAAAAGGAATTGATATCTGTTCTTACCTAAATGCAACTTTTAAGTTGAAATGTGCAATTAGTTCATACTTGGGTAAAGATGAATTTTGAATTGACATTAAAAAGGATTAGGAAGAATATGATTCCATAACTGATAGGTATTCAGGATTAGCTTGGAAGCTAAGGAATATCAATTAACTCAGGAGTAACTGAACTTCGTTTCCGAACTCCATTAATAATCTCGTAAGTTAAATTCAGAAAGAAAGGATATGGGATAAATATATCCATAGCTAATGGACCTTAACTATGTAAGGTTAAGGGGAATAAATGAATACATTTAATAGGAATTAGACCTCGTTTAAACGACGTCTAAAAAGCTGGAATTCTGAATTTAGTTACAGTTGTAAAAATCTTGGTTAAGTTTAATAGGTTAAACTTATCACGTCCGTCGGTAACGGGTTGCTTAATCCAACGATTAAGAAGAGAACCAAGTAGGAAAAAACGCAACCCTTCGGTAAGAAGGAGAAGATGTAAAGCAAGCTAGAAGACGAATTTAGTCTCTCTTAGCTATGTACAACTGTAACGGGAACGAGGATAAAGGTTCAGCATGGTTGCTGAAAGTTGATCTTAAATATTAAGATCATATCCAAATCACTTGAGCAAGATGTGTACTCTCGATGGGAGGATTCCGTAGGACATTGACATACGCCAGCTACAGCAAGGTGTCTTCATGAAGACGGGGTCTTCATGACGACACAATGTTATAGCTGACATATTACAATGCCCTCCCGAATTAAAACATCAAGAATACATAGGCTGAATGTGAAGTTCTTGGCTGGGGATAGGAGTATGATCACGTATACAGAGTGACTATGGAGGACTAAAGATAACTAGACACGCGGAGTCGTGGGGAACGACACCGTATGTCTGCGTATCTTTAGTTACCAGGAGTGCCTTCCTATATTCGTTCATATTGCTAATTGGAATTGGAAGTTCAAATCTGACCTTAATTTGAAAGGACTGGTAGGAACCAGGAAAGACCATTCTAGATAACAGGTGAAGTGAAGTGAAGGACGTATTCCATTGATGTGTATCACATCCAGGAATATGATCATGCAAAGCATGTGAAAATCTTTGGCCAAAGTATCGCAAGTGCTGGTTGCGTTGTCCTAATCACTTAATTTAAGATGCAGGATGTCAGATGAGTATCAGTAACAGATATTCAGATAGGCTTCTTAAATGGATCACTTCGATAACCGGAAACGGTTAAGAAAACTTGTATATATAATATACTATGCATGAACGAACATGAAGGATCGGTTGTTGCCGAGTCATGAAATGAGAGATCGTTGAAACTCCGAGCCATGAAAATGGGAGATCGGCAGTTCTTCGAGTCATTTACAGCAGCATATAGAATCTGTTATAAGATTGAATGGCATTGAATGTGTGTTCCATATTGTAAATATGTGAACAGGGAACATTAGTTTTAAAAGGAAATTGTGTGTTCCAAACTGTGTTGTTTGGGCAGAGAACAATTATTAAAACTTGAACGTGTGTTTGAATTATATAATTCATAACAGAGAACGTTATACAAAAAAAAATAAAAAATTCCCTTGTTCTAGTATCTTAAAATGGGGATGTTACAGACATAGGCCCTAAACTTATCACCAATTTGATTGATAGATCCAACTCTCATAATTGCAAAGGCTTCTGGAAAAAATTCATCTTGTTTCTAACGCAACCCATGAAGTCATTGCATGGAGAATTACTTTCAGAAGCTTGTGCATGTGCTCCCAATTTTCCAATTAAAGCCTTCATTGAATTTACTTGTGTTTTCTTTCACGCGGAGTGCTTTCCAGAATTTAAAATTGCTCATATGCAATTTTAAATAAAAGATGATGAGTTCTATTTGAATTATTTACGGCAAACATTGCACTAGTGCATGTGTTGAAGAAGAACTGCAAAAAGCTTCAAGGATAAAAGGGGAAGACATGTCATAGGTAGCACCCGCAGGCAAATCACAATCAGCTGCTTCTAGATCCAGTTTGGTGAGAATCAAAGGAAAGAATTCAACAGTATATGGGAGTATCTCAGATCCATGACAGAGATATCATTCAGATCATTCATTGCTAAAATAGATGAAGCAAAAGTACAATACAGGTTGGATCAGCATGCAGAGTATGGAAGGAGAACAAGACTAGGAGTGTTGTAGCAACTTTCTTCTAATTTCTTCTCCTCTTTCTGTCTCTTATTTTCTTTGACAAAGTAATTGAGTAATCAATTAAATTGTAAAACTTAAGTGATTGGTTTAAAAGACGTTACTTCAAGTTACTGGAAGAAGTCAATTACTTGGAAATAGGTGACAGACATGTAAAATAAAAGGTTCTATTTTCAGTTATAAATCATGCATGTCACGCAAAGAGAAATTCCAAAAGGAAGATTGCCAGTTGCTTCCCTTTTCATAGCTTCCACATGCGAGAATTCATTTAAAGCTCCCTATTTGTAATTGCCCTCTATACACTATAAATAGAGGAAAAACCTACAGCTTAGGGGATCATAATTTGTAATCAGCATTCTTGTGTTCCAGACTTTGAGTTGAAACACCTGATAGCTTTCTGCAAGCAGAGGAATAGAGAAGAGATTTTTGGAGAACTTTGTGACAACGGTGCATTTGTCTCTTATTTCTTTTTAGATCTATGCATAAACATTGTATTGTCTTAGATATAGATCTGAAACTTTCCCTTGCTTCAACTTCTACGTTTTAAGATCTATTTGTTTCGTCTATGTGCATGTGATCAACTTTGTTAACTATTGGTCAGGTTGCACATCTCCTTTCCTTTCTTTTCGTATTTAATTATTTCCCTCTCCTACACATATTGCTTTCAATTGCTTACTTGTTGCAAAATTACCTAGCTATGGTTCCTGAACTACACAGTCAAAGTAAACCCAACAGATAGATATTAGGAAATATAATTGACAAAATCTTACATGAGAGCCTCACCGGTAAATGAGGGAGATTTGTCTCATGACTGCCTAGGTTTTCAGTTGTGCAGAAAATCTAGCCAACACAATTCAGACACCAATCTTTTCTGCTAAGCACCAACTTAGTAAGAGACAACGATCTCTTTGTTTGATGAGGCACCAACCTCCAAACCGATGACGATACCACCATCATAGTGTTGCTATTTCAACAAATGATGGAGACTTTTATTTCCTCTTCACAAATCTGCTTATCTTCTCAAGATATAACTCTTATTTCACACTTATAAAATTCTTCTCTTCTTCTGAATAATATTTGCTCTAAATCTGCCCTTCCTCCATCCAACAAATCTTCCTTTAATAGCCCAAAAATGCCCTTTTGAAAGGTCATGACTCTTCACCCAATAGGGTCGGCCTTCTTCAAGAGAGGTCAACCACATAAAAACAAATAATTTAATCTTAATGGAGGTCGGCTGGCCCATTAGATAAATGCTGTCCCTTCATGAAATCACTGCACATTTTGGTATATAATTATTACATTCACTGTTATTAAATCTGATCACTCTTATTTTTCTTTTGATCACTGTGCATTCTCTGTTGACATGAATGACTCCTTTGACATCAATGACAATATTTCCAACACATTGCTTTGCAATTGTTAGTGTTGTCCGTTATGGCTTGGACAATATTTTGTCGCCCCACCACCTCAATAGCTTCAAAGAGGATGTTGGCGATAAATTGGGAAATTTTCACATGCCCCTCACCATCAATGGATTTAAAAAACTTTGCCCCTTTAGAGCACATTGCAACCACATGATTAAATGACAATTTCTTGCATTGTTCCATCCATTGTTTTTGATGTACACCCCTGTTTTGGCCAACAAATCCTTAATTGCTTGCAATGAATTCTCTACATGTGGAGCTTTTCATAATATGGCCCTTTGTATTGTTTTAGTGTCTTGTTGATTTTTTGTCACCGTATCATCCCATTATGGTGACCTGAAAACATTGAAAGAAAATGCAATTGCGTATATACATTGTACAATGGGCTCATTGGCGATATCATTGGCCTCGTTTTGAAAGCTCTCGTGTGAAAGAGGAGAATCTTCTTTGTGCGTGGAGGGTGTCACCAAAAATAGATGTGTGACGGCCACAACAGGGGAACCACTACGATACAGAGAAACCGGTGGCTGAAAAACTGGTGGCTTCCTCTACAAAGATCCTTTTTTTGCCAAAGGATGACTATG
Organism: Taxus chinensis; assembly: GCA_019776745.2. Lineage (NCBI taxonomy): Eukaryota > Viridiplantae > Streptophyta > Pinopsida > Cupressales > Taxaceae > Taxus > Taxus chinensis. Next base: position 881,993,282 of record CM034147.1, read on the forward strand.
GGCTTTCATCTAACTGCAAGAGCTGGTGTATCTAACATTGCTACCATTTTTATACCAAATGTATCCCCCACCACTCAGAACCTTCTCTGACATTGTGACATACTTCCAAAGTAGTGAATGCAGATTGATTTTGAATCAAGATTGGCATATGTAGGTAGAACTTATAGCCATTGTAGTACTTATAGTTGCAAGGTTAAAAACCAACACAATATTTATCTCACGAGAAAAAAAAACCCTACATGTACTTGATAACATGTTAGAGAATTGACCAAAAACAATAAAATGGTAATAAGATAAGGCATGAAGATTGAAAACAAAATAAAAACAATAAAAAATAAAACTTCACCTTCAATCCAAGAATCCTCTCGAGTTCCTCAATCACCTTACTAGCATAGGAAGATGATGACAATGTTGCTTGATGAAATTTCAATTGTAAATGAATACTGAGAGATAAGTGTTTTGTTTTCTGTTCTATGTTATGTTTTTTTTTTTTTAGCTATTTTTGGGGTTTAGAATTTTATCATTACTTGTAATTTTAAAACAAATAAAAAACAACATATAAAAACAAGCTTTTTCCTTTGGGTCTTTCCTAGGTACATCCAGGATGGTCTGGGTACACCCGGGTTCTTCAGCAAAATAACTCGAACATACTTGGGTCATCCCGAGCGTACATTCAATGAACCCGATTGTGTATTGGTTCCAGACTCGTGTCGGTAATAGGTGGGTGTGGAGTGCCAAATTAGTCTCCTAGATGCAAATGAACACCTGTTTGAAACCCACACATTCTTTTGTACATCCCATGCTCAAATTTTCTCATTATATATTAATGAATGATTAAATCAATTATATTGTGTTACAATGGCAAGGTTGTTGCCTTAGAGAATAATGTTGTAGTCTCAAAGATCAAGCTCTTACGAAAACATTGATTAATTTGTTAATATTTTCAGTCCACTTAAAATTGAATACAAATAATAAAGCAGAATTGGACCGAATTTAAATGAGGTGATGATCTTTGTTTAGGAGTAAAAGCTTGTTGTGCTTCCAGAGAGAGATAATGCTTTGGTAGCAGTTGGTGGTTGCAGGGGATGGGCAGCTCTGTGCTATGGTGGCTAGTTGTTGAGGTGAATCGAAAAGCTTGTTTTTCTTCCAGAGAGGAAACATGCTTTGGTGGTTCCAAGGGATTGGCAGCTCTGTGATATTGTGGTTGGTTGTTGAGTAGCCGATTCCTCCTTTTTTGTGTTTGATATGCAGTAAGGTTTAGGTTTTGTTGGCTAGATTTTCTGCATAGCACAAAACCTAGACAGTCATGAGATAAATCTCTCTCATTTACTGGTGAGGCTCCCGTGTCAGATTTGTCAATTTATAATATGCTAATATCTAAATGGGGTTTTACTTTAACTGTTCAGCTCATGAACCATAGCTGTACAGTTCTGCAGCAAGTAAGCAGCTGTTTAAAGAAAGGAAATATTTATAGAAGAAGGGAAAGGGAATTATATAAACACAGATAAGAAATGGAGAAGATGTGCATCCCAATCAATAGATAACAGAGTTGATTGCATGCACATAGAAGAAACCAATAGATATAAACACAAAATTATAAGCAAAGGTAGCTCTAGATCTAGATCTGAAATAACACAAAGTTTACTAAAAGATCTAAGATATAAAAGCTAGAAACACAATACATCGTGACACAAAGTTCTCCGGAAATCTGCTCCTGTATATTCCTTTGCTTCAAGTGGCTCTCAAGGGTTTCAACACAAGTCTGGAACACAAGGTTGCTGCTTACCAATTCTGATCCTTAACCCGGAGGTTCTTCTCCTACTTATAGAATGTAGGAGGGAAAGTACAAATGGGAAACTCAACTGAACTGAAACATAAACAAATAAAGATGACATTTGGCGATCATCCTCCACTAACTTCTCCTTAAGTGACACATGTATCACTTAACTAATAGAATCGTTTCACATAACTTTAAGTAATGGTTTCAAAACCAATAACTTTAAAGTTTTACAATTTCATCCGGGAACGTGGAAAATAGAAGAAGAAAGAATAGAAGAAGTCAAGCCAGCTGTAACATTTATGTCTTCTTTTTGTTCTGATATTGGATATACTTGTCGAACATGTGATTCAGCATCTTCCCATCTGTTTTAGCCACCGCTTCCTTTTCTGTCTTGAACTGCAGCAATCCTTCGTTCAACACCTTGATACATGCTTCCACATCTTCCAAGCTGGGCCCGAACCTCGCAATATCTGCCTGCAGTGCCACCAGTCTGCTAATGGAATTCATCGTGAAAGGCTTAGTAACTCCAATTATTCCTTGTACCATCAAAAGAGACCCTTTCAGGGAATTAGGCACTTTGCTAGAAACGATCCATATGTATGAAGTAACATCTCTGACCACTTCCTCCTCAGTGAAAGAAATAATACAGTCTGGTAAGGACGATGTCTTACTCTCAAGTGCCTGCATCCTCTTCAGCAAAACTCTGCAGATCTTCAAACGGAAAGTTATTGCAAACTCTAGCTGCTTCCCCTTCTCAACTGATCCGTCCAGTACAATTTGCTCTGCAACCAATACATCTCCCGGTAGCTTGTTAATTTCGGCCAAAGTACTCAGGTTACTCTCAGCTACTGTGTTCATATCTACTATGCTCGTCACCAGTTGCTTCAGCTGATTTGCTGCATCATTCATAACCTTCAGGCAGGCTGGCACCTCTCCAAGTTGTACAGAAGCTTGACGAATAATCAGATTCTTCCATTCGTCAATAGCTTTCACTTGATTGCTTGCATCCTCCATCTCCTGCATAAGATGATCACTCACTTGCTCTGAAATGGGCTGAGTGGAAGATTTAGCAACCTTGGCTATGATCTTGCACAATTGAGATACTTGCTTCTGAAGCTCGTCATTTTTTGCCTTTTCTCTGTCAAGCCTAAGGAATAGAGCATCTATCAATGTCTGCGTGTCCTGCTTCAATCCTTCTGTGGTGGCTTGACCGAGAGGTACTTTGGTTACTGTTACATCTTCTGCCGTGAGCTCATCCTCCTTCTTTCCTTCTGTCGGAACTGACATCTCAGCAAATTTCTGCCTCGACTCTTCGATGATCAACTTTGAAGTTACCTTAGCAACCTTAGGTCTTCTGTCTTTTCCGCCTAGGCTTCGGAGTAGCTACAAGTCGTGTTCCTCCAAGTTCATTTCCACTCTAGTTTCTGGAACCAACTGCGAAGCCAACCATTTTGAGAAGTTACTTCTCAGAGAATGGGAAGTCGCTGAGTGCACTACTATCTCCCGCTCAGTTTCCTCTCTATCAGAAAGTGCTACAGTGTTATGACTGCCATCTTCTGAATCATCCAAGGACAAAGCTCTTTCGAACTTTGCCATCTGCAGCTTCAATGTCTCTTTTGGAATAGGTGCTGAACGGAGTGGCTGAGGAGAGAAGATGAATGTTGCCGGATCCAGTGGTGGCATGGAAGTATCCTGCTGAGGTGCAACAGTTGGTGAAGTAGTAGATGCTGGAGAAGCCGGAACTAAAGTCATAGCTGTGGAAGTGATCTTCTCCTTTGATTGAGATCTTCTGTGTACTTTCAACTTCTCGAACCTTCTGCTGCTTTCTCCTCTGTGCTTCCTCTTGAGGGAATCTCCTGTGCCAAAGTTGCCCGTGGCTTGATTCATCAATGCTTCATCAAGGCAATATCCCTTCGTCAACAACCAGTTTGAAGTATTCACCAAAACAATGCCAGACCTTTCCTCAATTATATGGCAGCCCCCTACGTTATCCTGAAGTACGGCTCTATCTCCTCCCATTTGATGGTAAGTGTCAAGTAACACATTCCCATCATCTTTAAGATCCGCAGGTATCCGTGCTAGTCAAAAGTCGAACACTTGCCGTGCTAATAGCCTGCTGAAATCCCTCTTTCTAACCTCGTACTCACTTTTGCACTTCATCCATAAATCCAATAATGAAGGAACATGTGCGTACTCCTGGTAGATCGTCTTCTTGGCTACTCCAAATGGATTGAAGTTCAGCCGTGCAGGGAAGAACTCTTGGTCATACTCGGATAACATCTCCGTCTCCATCCCTCGAGCTCTATGAATGCTCTGGTAGCTATAATGTCCCAAAGTGATCGGGAAGAAGCCCGTAGACTTGTGCCGTTTCGAATGAAGGTCGTGTATCTCCATAAGTTGTTTGCTCAGCTCCATGGTGATCAATCTATCATTCGAATATCTGGGCAACTTAACCGGTTCTCCAGAAAAGCCAGTAACCCTGAGGTATGTGAAATCTGCAAACTGAATGAATAGACTACCAATTTTGGATACAGCTTCCCACGCTTCCTTGCTCACCCTGTTGGCCTTTAGGTCCCTGTCTAGCCTGCAAATGAATTCGTAGAAGAATCCATCATTGACCACTTTGAAATCTTTCTCGCATGCAGGTACAGCAAGTTGTGGGTAGCACTTGAAAATGGGGTCCTTAGAAAGAACGCCACATCTATCCAGTTTGGAGAAGATGCCTTGTGAAGCTACAACATATACCAAGCAGGAAGTCATTTTGAAGCTGAAAGTACGCTTCATGTTCCGGAGCTGCTCACCAATGTCGTCGCTAATGATTTCCGACCAATTGATTATGGAATCAACCCTGTTGACTTCAATGGTCCTGATGAAAGCATACATCCATGTACGAAAAGTGTGAGTATTCGCCTCGCCATTAATCCTGCATAACAATTTGACAATATCATCTACCTCCTGCACCAGATTGGACCGCAGAAGAGTTCTTGGGAACTTAGAAGGAGATTTGGGCTTCTTCATGTATCTGCTGTTCATTATGTTCACGCAGTCAACTCTATGTTTCTCCCACCTGCTGCCGGCATCCTGAATGCTAATGGAAGTCACCACCTTTCGCGCCAGAATCTTCAAACAATAATTGATGAACTCTGTGTCCAGCCGAATTATTGTTTTCCTCGTAGCATCTCGCACTGATCTAGATGAAGGATGGTAAGATCTATCACACTCCATAACAAATTCTGGCAACTAGGATGTGTATGGAAAGGCTGCAGCTCAAATAATTCCACTGCTTTTAACTGCATGCATGAGTGAAGTCTTTCTTGCTCTGGATCTATCAATCAATTCGGAAAGAGGTTTCGGACCTAGATCTGTGTCTCCCATATCTGCAAATTTGGAAGTGATGCATGACTCCGTTGTGCTTTCTTTTTCGTCCCTCTTTGCCATGACTTTTTCTATCTTTGTCCGAACAATTCTTTTTCTTCTTATTCGGCCTGAGTTCTTCAAAACTGGTGCAGATCTGGATAATTCTTCAGATTCGGAGGATATATTCAATGTATTGGACATTGATTAAAACTCATTTTCTTTTGTAAAGCACCTGTAACGAATTCCTGCAATTAATTCAGACAAAGATGGCAACCGGAACATGAACAGTGAATTTTAATCATAAAAATCTGCATAATTCAAGCCTGCTGCCCCAAAAATTGATGTTTTGTTTGCATGCAAAGTGAGCATGAATTTTTCCAATTTCACTTGAGCACCTGTATCACTTATGCAAACAATTATCCAGACAAAAATCAACTCCCTTCAACCTGTGCGCCAAAATTGGAAGCTTTTAACATTGATTTCACCTTCTTTTGAGCAAAAATCCTCTTCAAATGGAGCGCACTTTTCCTCTGGGCTGCACTTCTTTATCTGTGAATTAATTAATTCATCCTTATGGCAGCCCCTGCTTATATAACCCTTGTGATTCTATTTTTAATTAATGCCTTTGCTATTACTGACAATTAATTAATTAATTAATGAGCTTCACTCTTCAAATGGGGCGCCTATTTTGTGCATGCTTGTGGCTGCCATTAAATAAAATAAATTTATTTAATTTTAGACTTCTGCTTCCACTTAACTCAAGCCTCACAGTGTGTTTTGACCTTAGCCACTGAAAATAAGAATTAATTTAATCATTTAATACTTTAAAAAGTATTATCTCTCTCCCAAAAGGGGCGCACTTTTTGACATGAAGGGGCTGCCATTAAATAAATAAATTTATTTAATTTTAGAACAATCTATTTTCAACCACCTTTTGTCCTTTGCCTTTGTTGACTTTTCCACAAGCCTGGGCACCTATTTTGGATAAATAATTAATTAAATTAATCAATTTAAAGGCTGCCTTTACTTCTCCAAAGGGGGCGCACTTTTTGACATATAAAATTCTATTTTTAAGAATCACATGACAATGGGATTATTTACCCTGCAAGGCAGCCCTGAAAATCCCATGATTCACTTAAGTCACTTGACTTTCATAATGAGATTATTTACCTTGCAAGGCAGGCAATAAAATCCCATGATTTACTTAAGTGATATTTCTTTTATTCCACAATGGGAATTTTTACCCTGCAAGGCAGGTAAGAAATTCCCGCCTGCCTGCTGCCTCTAATTTTCCCATTGTCACTTAAGTGGCGTTGCCTCCATGGGAAAAAGTACCCTGCTAGGCAGACACAAAATTCCCACCTGCCAGCTGCTTCTAATTTTCCCATGATTCACTTCAATTCTTCTTTATCTAAAAATGCGCCCAGCTCAGAAGAGGCTTTTGGTGCACGACTTTGTCTTTTCCTAGTGAACCAGACCTCCGATGGCGACTTCCTTCTGACACAACGTGCGTATGTGATCCCCAGTTACTCCAGGCCAAGAATCAGGCCAAACTGGCAAAGGAATTGATCTAGAGAAATTTCACAGAAAACGAAACGGAAAAACACAAAAACACAAAATGTTGCCAAAAGTCACAAATAAAGCCCAGAACTTATTCCTGGTTAAAACCCTACTGGTATATGGGAAAAACAATATGTACGATCACAACAGAGTTAAAACGGAGCGCTAATTGCCTCAAACGGGGCTCAAAATAATTAAATACAAATTTCCTACAGACAAATCCCGACGACAGAATATAACAATTTTGGGCATCTGGGTGTTCGGCGAAAATGGCTAATATGGCTCTTTGGGAATATCTTGACGCAATACAAGAACTTTCTGGCAATAAAAACTCAAAACGACCCATTATTTTAAAAGTACAATTTTTTTTTGGATAGGGTAGTCACAAATTTCAGGATGAAATCTGGGGACACCAGGTTTGTAGGATGGTCATCTATATCTATTATCTAGTTTTATTTCTGATTTATTGGTGGTGTTCTTGTTAAAACTTTGTAAAAGGGTGTATGTTGGAAGTATGTAGCTGTGGCTGTGACCAACATTTATTAGCCTTTGTATTAGACTCTCATGCTAATATATAAGCCCCAATTTAGTAATCTATAAGGTGTCCCTCGTCAGATTTTTTTTTGGGGGAGGCCCCAACACTAATCTTCATTTATATGGAGAAGAAAAAACAATGTATGTGTTTTGGAAGGGCATCAAATTATGATGCATGCTGAGATTATCAAAGTCATTCCAAAATGGATGGAATCTTTAAGGTTAGCTTGAAGCTATTTGACAGCTGAAGCATGCAAACACTATCCCTTCCGCAAATCAACAGTTATAGGAGGCTGAGGAGGTGGCATAACGAGATTTGCTTTGATGTAGTAGCACCGGTTGGACCTGAACTGGTCCTCAAACATCCACCTTAGAACGTAAGCAGCTGGGTTGACTAGTAATATTGAAACTCAGGTATGATTGTTGATATCTGGGTTTCCCTACGTCGAAAGTATTTAATATTTAATAAGACGATGTCTGGTTCCAGAATTTACATTTGAATGCCAATTCAGGAGTCCATTGGGATGCTAAGAATCTTGGATTAATTGGCAATAACAATGTTACATATTAAGGATCAGATTAATGATACCAACCAAATTCAAATAAAATAGACAGCTGATAATATGCACATACAAGTATCTCATCATAAGCTGTGAACTTCTAGATTTAAACAAAAGAAGAAATCAAATATCTTACCAGCAACCATAGCTCCCAGGGCTGTGCAAAATGTTCCAACCTGGAGAAGTAATTCAAATCTGCTCACTTCGAGGCGCCTAGAACTGTAATCAAACAAGGTTTCAATTAACCTTTTGTAATTCAAACATAAGTGCAAGCTAAAGAATAAACATAATCATGGAAAAGGAAAACCTCACTGTTGATGCATGTCAGAAGTCAAACAAAAGACAAATGCTCTGCACTGGACAAAGGGATTTTGAATATCAAGAAGATATATTTCAAATTTATCTTGCTGAATTGTATTTTATCTCACAGACTCATAGTGTTTTGATATTAAAAATACTAAATCTGGCATTTGTATCAAGTACATTATGTGCCTTATATTATAAATCATTCTAAACACTTGCTAATACATCAATAATTCGTCACTTCACTGTTGGGGGTAGTTGCCATACTCCATTGCATAGTAGCAAAAGAACTCCAAATTAAAGAAAAACAGTTTTTTTTTTTGTTTTTACAGATGTTAGTATAAAACACTAATTTTTGACCACCTTTCTTTCAAACTTAATTGACACTAAATTGAATATTCTAAAGGAATGAAGTTCAAAAGGCTTTGAATATTCGCTTGAACAGAATTATGAATGTCGTTTTTTCTCCTTTATTTCTGAATTCTATTTGCTTGAACATATTTTCATGTTTGTTTAAACCTCTTGTATTTCGTTTTTTTTACAAACATGGCTAAAATGTTCTATTGTATATGTTTTCCTTCATGACATACAAACAACAGAGAAATATTAGTATGCAATTATCTTGTGTTATGCAGACTATGTACATTCATCTCTTTCATATATTGTTTTGCAATTGTTTGTAGGCAAAGATACTTGATAAACGTTATCAAGACCAAATAATATGTAATGTCCCTTTCTAGGGCTGAACTACACAAACAAGGAATTCACACAAACCGCAAGTGTGAAGTAGACCCAAATTTTTATACCAGCCCAACTGAAATTAGGAACAACAGTCTGATTTTTAGGACAACTTGCAAAGAGTGAAAATTCAACCAAATATCATCATAGAAACCATCCACAACAGCGATAAACACTTTTAGAATCTTTTAGGGCACTTTTCACTATGAAACTCAACCAAATAATCACTTGGAAAATTATTTATTAACAAAAGTATAGCCAATATAAGTGACCAAAAATGAGGTCTCCAAACCCTAACAATGGAAAAATATGGAAGATACCAGCCTTATAAATTATGATAAATTTGAATATCAAATAATAATGAAGTTTTGTGCCCTAGAAGGCACCCAAATGCTTTCTAACCCTAGTCTCTCCCTAGGAGAGGGGCTGCAAACAATGCCAAAAACCCTTGAAATGACTCCTCCTTGATGCTCTAGTTGCAAACCAGCAAGATGGTCTTTAATAATTGTCTTCACATCATCAACTTGGAGAGTTTTCGTTCTCCAATATGTCGCAAGGAAGGTTTTCGTCCTCGGATGCCACACTAATGGATTTTTGCCCCTTAGTGGAATGGAATAGAGCAATCAACTCTAGAACCAAGTAGAAACATGCATATACCAAAATTGATGATGAAAATGAGCCTATGCCACTCCTCTTATACCCATTTGGTGGCGTCAAAGGTATAGGAGGTGGTGAATTACCCCAAGACCGACCTCTTAGGAAGCTTGCTTTATCTTCTATTTTCATTTCAGGAGCTCTCAAACCTAGACAACTTGCATTAGGTAGGAAAACACAAAAGAAAAACATTAATAACAATGAAAGAAAATAGAAATGAAACCCAAGGACTTCCCTCGTTCAATTTCTTTTTGGTTATGGGAAGAAAAGTGGCATGAAGCCTTCAATTGGAACTAACTCAAAAAAAGGGGACATTACATAATATCTAAAATTCACATCGTCTTGCTTATGATGATAATAAAAAATATCACAAATTCATCCCCTTCCTTACTTTGGCATTCATATTCTTAAACAGAGATTATGCAACATCAATCTTTTGTCCTTACATTTCTCCTTAAAATTCATATTCTTAAACCCTTCATGAAATTCTGCAATGATAATGTTATGGGGGCTAGAAACATCCCATTATTGATTGAAAATTCTCCCAATGACTGAAAATTATTCCATTTCATGACTATCCCTATTTGTGTGGCAGAAAACAAAGTGTTGGGAAACTGAAAATGTTGATAACAATAGTACAATTTTTTATGACAGCGTGTCTTAAAACCCAATAAACATGATGTAATGTCCCTTTTTCCCACTTAAGGATCATATTTTAGACTTCTTGCCATTCCCTTTTCCATGGAAAGTAAGTTGAGGAGTTGGAAAAGGAAATTGAGCTCCCTTTTCCATTTATTTTTCTAATTTTAATGTTTTCTTTTTATTGTATTTCTTCTTGTAGCAGGTCGGTTGGGCTTAAGGCATTTGAAGAGGCTTAATAAAAGAATAGAATGGCTTTCTATGGGTCAGCCATGATCTTTCCAAGCTTTGGCGCCAAAGGGGAGGTATAAAAGAAAGTGAAGGCTTCATTTGTGCATCATCTATTTTGGCGAATTTATTCTACTTGGACTTGTGAGCTGGTTGCTCTTGGTTCCTCCACTCTTGGGCGAAAATCCAAGTGTGTGGCACCTTCCTAGAAGGACGAAAACCCTTCTAGTGGTTGGGTAGGGGGACGAAAACCCTCCTTCCTTGTGTGAGCTTGAAGAATGGTTGCAAATTTGAGGAAAATGAATCATAATCAGATTTGTATTTGCATTGAGTGGCCTCTCCTAGGCGGAGTGACCTACGTTGAAGTGAATTTTGGTGCCTTAAAGGGCATATATTTGATATTTCACTTCATTTTCAGATTGCCTCTATTTATAAAGATCCACTCGAAATCTACTGTGGTGATTTTTTTGGGGTTTCTAAACTCTCTTTTCATAATTATTTTGGAGTTGTACTTCTGCTGTTATTTATTAATTTTCAGCTGAGCATATGCATGCTTTTTTGGGGTCGAAAACAAAATTAGAATATCTCTAAAAGGTTTATAAAAATTGTGGATGCATTGGTAGATGGTGTTTTGGGTAAAATTGTGAGTTTCCATACCGCTGTTCCTCAAATCAGTTTGCCTGTCCAAATTTGGATTTTTATTTCAATCTGCTGGTTTGAAAATAAGATTTGATTGCTTTGGGACGCAAGCTAGTTTCTTTGATTGCTCGTTTCATCCCTTGAAAGGGATATTTCACATGACTTCTACTACTTACAATCTTACCACCCATTTCCAGCTAGGTTACAATGCTCGGGGAAACAAGATAACATCCATCTTGCTCACTTCCAAATATAAAATTCATGAACTCAACATTCACTTTCATTGGAAGACTTCTTCCAAGAGCATGTGCATGGATTAGGAGCTGAAAACCTCTATGATACAACTGTTCTAAAAATGAAATTGTGGGATTTACCTTGTGTCCACCCCACACATTAAAAAGTTGTGTTTCCATGGTGTAAGGAATGATGAAAGCCCCTTTGTAGTGAGTCATTGGTGTCCCCAGATTTCACCCTGAAATTTGGGACTACCCTATTTAAAAATTTTCGTACTTTTAAAATAATGGGTCGTTTTATGTTTTTATTGCCAGAAAGTTTTTGTATTGTGTCAAGATGTTCCCAGAAATTCATATTAACCAATTTCACCAAATACCCAGATGCCCAAAATCGTTATATTCTGTCACTAAGGTTTGCCTACGGGAAATTTGTATTTAATTATTTTGAGCCCTGTTTGAGGTAAATTGTGCTCCGGTTTAACCCTGTTGTGATCGTACATGTCAATATTCCCATATACCAGTAGGGTTTTAACCAGGAATGAATCCTGGATTTTATTTGTGACTTTTGGCAACGTTTTGTGTTTTTGGTGTTTTCCCATTTCGTTTTTTGTGAAATTTCTCTGGGTCAATTCCTTTGCCAGTTTGGCCTGATTCTTGGCCTGGAGTATTTGGAGATCACCTATGCACGTTGTGCCAGAAGGAATTTGCCATCGGAGGTCTGGTTCTCTCGGAAAAGACAAAGTCGTGCACCAAAAAGCTTCTTCTGGGTAGACCGCATTTTTGGAAAAAGAGGGTTTGAAGTGAATCATGGGATTTTTGGAAGCAACAAGCAGGTGGGAATTTTGTATCTGCATAGCAGAGTACTTTTTCCCATGAAAGCAACGCCACTTAAGTCATAATGGAAAAATTGGAGGCAGCAGGCAGACGGGAATTTCTTACTTGCCTTGCAGGGTAAAAATTTCCATTGTGAAATAGATGAAAAATCACTTAAGGCAATGATGGGAATTTCTTACCTGCCTTGCAGGGTAAATAATCCCATTATGAAAGTCAAACATTAAGTGGATCATGGGATTTTCGGAGCTGCCTTGCAGGGTAAATAATCCGATTGTCAATTGACTTTTAAAAATAGAAATTGCTCATGCAAAAAAAGTGTGACCCCTTTAGGGAAAGAAGGGCAGCTTTAAATGCATTAAATTAATTAATTTCTTCTCCAATTTTGGCACCCAGGCTTGTGGAAAAGTCAACAAAGGAAAAGTGGACAAAGGAAGTCAGAATTAGAAATTCTAAAATTAAATAAATATTATTTATTTAATATAGCCCCTTCATGATAAAAAGTGCGCCCCTTATGGGATAGGAATAATACTTTTTAAAGTATTAATTGATTTAATTAATTCTTATTTTCAGTGGCTGAGGTCAAAGCATACTGTGAGGCTTAAGTTAACTGGAAGTAGAAGGCTAAAATTAAATAAATTTAATTTATTTAATGGCAACCATGAGCATGCACAAAATAGGCGCCCCATTCGAAGAGTAAAGCTTATTAAATAATTAATTAACTGTCAGGAATAGGAGAGACGTTGATTAATTCTAGAATTATGAGGATTATATAAGCAGGGGCTACCATAAGGATGAATTAATTAATTCAAAAGCAGAGAAGTGCAGCCCAGACAAAAAGTGCGCCCCATTTGAAGAGGAATTTTGCTCAGAAGGTGTAATTAATGCTGGAAGCTTCCAAATTTGGCGCCTAGGTTTGAAGGAGCTTGTTTTGTGTTTGAATAATTGTCTGCATAGTGGTATAGGTGCTCAGGTGAAGTTGGTAAAATTCATGTTTGCTTTGCATGCAAATAAAACATCAAATTTTGGGGCAGCAGACTTGATATATGCAGATTTTTCTGATTAAAATCCACTGTTCATGTTCCGGTTGCCATCTTTGTCTGAATTAATTGTAGGAATTCATCACAGGAGCTTTTATAAGAGAAAGGGAGGTTAAATCAATGTCCAATACATTGAACATATCCCCCGAATCTGAAGAATTGTCCAGATCTGCACCGGTTGTGAAGAATTCCGGTCGAATAAAGAGGAAAAGAATTGTTCAGACAAAGATTGCTCTAGCCATGGCAAAGCGGGATGAACGAGAAAGCTTAGCGGAATCATGCATTACTTCCAGATTTGCTAACATCAGAGACACAAATCCAGGCCCAGATCCAGATCTCATAATTGCAAAAGCTTTTGGGAAAAATTCATTCTCTTGTTTCTGATGCAGCCCGTGTAGAAGTCAGTGCGTGGAAAATTTCTTCTAGGATTTTGTGCATGTGTTCTCAATCTTCCAATTGAAGCCTTCATTGAAGTTGCATTCACCCGAAGTGCTTTCCAGAATTTTTAATTGCTCATATGCAATTAAAAATGAAAATGATGAGTTATTTACGACAGACATTGCACTGATGCATGTACAGGAGAAGAACTGCAAAAGCTTCAAGGATAAATGGGAAGACAAGGCGAAGGCAACACCCGTAAGAAAAATTCTAGATCCAGCTGCTTTCAGATCCAGCTTGGTGAGAACCAAAGGCAAAAGAATCAGCTGCATGTAGAATATGAAAAAGGACAAGACTACAGCTTTCCTCTTTTTTCTTCTTCCTCTTATTTCCTTTGACAAAATAATTGAGCGATCAATTAAATTATACAACTTAAGTGATTGGTTTAAAAGCCATTACTTGAAGAAGTCAACTACTTGGAGATAGGTGGCAAACATGCAAAATAGAAAGTTCTATTTTCAGTTGCAAATCATGCATGTCATGCAAAGAGGAATTCCAGGAGGAAGATTGCCAGTTGTTTCCTTTCTGACTTCCACATGTTCCAGTTCACTCAAAGCTTCCTACTTGTAATTGCCCCTCTAAATGCTATAAGTAGAGGAGGAACCTATGGGTTAAAGGAGGATCAAAGTTTGTAAGCAACATTCTCGTGTTCCAGACTTAGTGCTGAAACCCCTGATAGCTATTTGAAGCAAAGGAATACAAAGAAACAGATTTTCGGAGAACTTTGTGTCACTGTGCATTTTGCTTCTAGCTTTTTATCTCAAATCTACTTATAAACTTTGTGTTATTTTAGATCTAGATCTGAAAGCTGCCTTTGCTTATAATTCTGTGTGTGTTAATATCTATTGGTCTTGTCTATGTGCATGCAATCAACTCTGTAATCTATTGATTGGGTTGCACATCTTCCCTATTTCTTCCGTGTTTTTATTATTTACTTCTTCATTAGATATTTCCTTTCTTTAACAACTGCTTACTTGCTGCAAAACTATACAACTATGGTTCATGAGCTGCATGGTTAAAGTAAAACCTCAAAATAGATACTAGCATATTTTATTGACAAATCTTACACGGGAGCCTCACCGGTAAATGAGGGAGATTTATCTCATGACTGCCTAGGTTTTCAGCTATGCAGAAAATCTAGCCACTAGTCATCCTTCATCATGTTGTTAGAACACAAAAAACTTTACATGAATCTTCCCAAACAACCATAAGGATGTTGGAGTATTTGCACTCACTGATCTCATCAAGTGACCCCTTTCATACATCATGTTATATACAAAGAACTTCATCAAACTTGCCAAACTACCTCTATCCAAGGAAAGTACTATCATTTAAACATATGCAATTAGAAAGAGCATCATACCTTGGCTTATTGTGGCTGGAAACCATCTTGTGACAACTTAAAACACCTCAGTAATGACTATAGGTGGAATATGCATCTTTCTTGTCATCATGACCTTCCATCCTCTTCCCAGTTGAAGACCCTTAAACCATTTTGTCTCCATGACGACTAAGGAATAAACACAAGGGGAACTTAGTTGTAATAATTTATTATAAAGTGCAAATAAAAAAATAAAAGAAATATTATAAAGCACTTATAATAAAATACTATGAACTTAATTAAAAAGGGGCTAAGGGGCTTAGCTATCGGGGAGACAAAATGGGCTAAGGGTCTTTGACTAGGAAGGGGATATTACAATTCCAACCCCAAGTGGTACTCATCCCCTTTATAGATCTACTCAAATCAGCAATGGTTCTTATGACCGAGTCTCTTAAATCTCTATGAGCATCCAACCAATAGGTTTGCAATTCTCTGTGGCCTCTAGTGATTGCTTCATTCCGATAACTAATCTTATCTTTAGGAGGAACTCTCCAATCATGCCCTTCCATAGTCACCTTCTCCATCCTCAGATCTGATATTTTCTTTCATAGGCTAGGAGAATCATCGCTCTGATACTACTGTAGTGTCCCCAAATGAACATATTTCGACCCCAAGTGGATTACCTGCAACTCCCACTAGAGCTAAATCTGATTAATCCAAAAAGCCAAAAAATCTCAATTGCTATCAAACTGAAATTCAGAATGAAATTAGGCCATAAACTGAATATTTTCCAGAAAACCCTAGTTTGCTGCCCTAGGCCAATGATTTAGCAAATATAGCTTTTTCTACCTCAAAATACCTCCAAAAATTATGAAAATTTATTTGCAAGTAGATAATGAATAATCAGAATAGGATTTTCAATCAAATTCAAAAAATATTAATTCTTGAATTTATTAGGGAAAAAATGCAACAGAACTTGTAAATTCAATAACTTGCAAAATACTCCACATTTCTGGGTAAGTGATAACTCATATTGAAGTTTGAAAAATAAACTTTCCACTGAACTCAAAATCAGAATTTTTCAATGGCGGAAAGACACCCAAAGTAGGCTTGGAAATCTGGAAATGTGTAGATAAACCCTAGCTATAAGTGAAAGCTGGAAATACAATTTTGCCCCACTTAGGAAAGGCCCAAAAACACTTAAAAACTGATCAAACACTTTATAACTGATCTCTCCTTGAATTTATCTTGAAATTGGTCTTCAACTACTGAAAAATAATAGAAAACACATCTAACTCCTTAATGCCCAATGGAAACCCCAATGTGGAGAATCCTCTCAACTAGAGGAAGGGTTTTCGTCCTTCTCTAGATCTCTTGGAGGGTTTTCATCTTCAACAGTGAAGATGCAAGCAAAAATGCTCAACATACAATTCATAAATTAGAAGATAAAACAAGTGATGTCTCTCCAAGTAAATTTACTTGCTTAAATAGAAGAATAGGGCCCAAATGGCCTCTCTAACATCCAATTAGAATTTTCCTCTAATTTTAATACTTTCCCCCACTTGTTTTTCTCCCCCGCATTTTTCCCTTGAATAAATAACACTTGCTAATGCCTTTTTATTTTTTTAAAAATTAAGTTCACAATATTTTATTATAAGTGCTTTATAATATTTTTATAATATTTTTATTTGCACTTTATAATAAATTATTATAGCTTAAAGTCCCCCTTGTGTTTATTCTTTAGCCGTCGGGGAGACAAAATGAGCTAAGTGTCTTCGACTAGGAAGGGGATATTATACAAAATCTTCTTCTCTCTCAACAAATGTATATGAGAGAAATTGAAAATGTGATGGAAAATTTCCCAAAAGTTGGAGACAACTCCTATGTCCATACCCACTATGTTAAGTTGACAATACACAACCAAGAGATCCCATTTTACCCAATTCTCATCCTTCCTGAATCCCCAAAGGTCACCTAGATCCCAAAATTTCATGTACAAGCAATTTGGAACTTGAAAGTATCTATGTGCCCTTTGCCACTCAAAAGTGTTCTTCATTGTATCACCATTTTCACTATGTTGTTCATAATGACCACAAATTTGATGTGCTATACCATAAGGCAACAAACTTGACATAAGATCATTTCTTTCAACATGCTTCCCATGATGACAACACATCTAAAATGATAGTAGGAAGCAAAAAATCAGCAACACTTTCATACCTTTGACTATTTACAACTTGCTCACCTTCCTTCGCCAGATGAAAAATGATTGAGATATCTTCCACATCTCCATCCTTGTGACTCAATTTTTTTGAGTTAGGATCAACATTTTCCTTCCTTTTAGACTCTTCACATTCAACAAGTGAAGCCCTTTGCGCCTTGACTTCATCCCTACTTTGTTGACACTTGTATGGAGCATCTTCATAGTTTGTGTTAAAGTCGTGAATACCATTAACTTGCTCCTTAAAGGTTGGTGTTCTAGAAAATTCTAGCCAATTGAAGATCAACATTAGCAATCGGTACAGCTCTTCTCTCATGTGCATGCTCTTCAACATGGTCTTCTTGGTACTCCACCTCGAAACTCTAGATGATATGATTTTCATTTTCCAGTTCATGCCTTATGATTTCTTCCTTGACATCTTGAGGTGTTGATGTATCCACTACCTTTGCTAGTTCTTTTTCTTCTTTCAAGAGAAACACTTTTGGGTTTGGCTCCTTGGCATATTCTTATGGTCTGAGGTTTAATCCTAACATGTTCATCCATACAACGACTGTCCCCTTGTTGAAACCATCGAATGTGGAGTGTTAATTTCCCCAAGCCATGTTGAGGATCCTATTGTGGCTCTTGAGATCTAGGCTCGGGCCTTAACCTACCCTTGCTTGCTCCTATAAACTCCGCAAGTGAAATGGCATTACAAATCTCTTTTGAAAGAGATCTATACTCCTCATAGCTGGCCACAATGTTGTGACCCACTGAATGCTGTGTTTCAACCTCCAGAATGACTTCTTCTTTCCTTGGTAAGAACTTAGTTTGCCAATCCATGTTCTCCCTCCTAAGTTCCCTTTCACTCATGTGTCCATTGTAGATTTTCCTCAGATGTTAGCTTTCTACCTTGCAAACTGGAAAGATCAATGCTTTGTTACCATTATAATGCCCCTTTTGGGTTGAATCTAAACACCAAAGGAACTTGCACAAATCCAAATAGTAGCCTGAAACAAAACTGAAATTGAATTCGCAAACCCTAGAAACAGGGCTATAAATATATTTTTATGATAGCAATCAGCCACAAAACTTATAGAAACCCTTCAAAATATTATTCTTCAAAGCGGAAAGGAAATTAATTGCTAAAAAAAAGTACCCGTAGGATATATATTTTTTTACCAATTTAATATTAGTTGGAAATTAATTATCAACAAATACCCTTTATAAATATGGATGGAAATGAGGAATTTTAAGCCCAAAGTCAAGTACAAATAAAAGATTTCAGCTGCTAAAAATAGGAGGAGACACAATGGTGATTGAATTTGAAGCTTCTGTGCCTTTGAACATCCCAAACTCTACCTTAGGGCAAGTCACTACCCTTGGGAATGGATGGAAATTCCTTAAAAACTAAATTCAGCTACAATGCAATCTTCGTATGAGATCACCCTTTGCAAATTTTAGGGGTTTTGTCCTCAAACCAACACACTATTAAGAGGATTTGTTCTCAATAGGCCTTCCAAGTTCCAAGAGGGTTTTCATCCTCAATGGATGAGAGAGAAAGCAAAGTGTGCTCCAACTCTAAGAGGATAAATTCCAAAAGCATGCATAAACATTTTCCAAGCCAAATGACCCCTTTAAATAGCTAGAGGTGGTGCCAAAAACCATATAGAACCCTCCCAAGGAGGATTGACCTCCTTGGGAACATAATAATTCCTTTTTCTCAGCCGACCTAACTATACTTAGAAAATTACTTAAAAATAATGCAAAGCTACCAAGAACAACTGAAAATCATGATATTAACTTGTCTTGTTCTTTCCCTTTTAGCCATAGGAAGTGGAATGGGCCCAAGGTCTTAAAAAACAACTAGCGTTGAGAAGGGGACATTACACCTTGTAGGTTCATGCCACTAATGTAAAGCGCTTTCACCAATACCGTACACTAAAAAAACATACTACAAATAAATATTGATGCTTATATTAATAATTATTTGTCAAAGGAATAACTTCATAAATTGGGACATTAACATAATAATATGCCCCTGTAAACAAAATTATTTATCCATTATAGGATCAAGACAATAATTTGCACTGATACCAAATGATAATTTGCTATGAGTTCTACACACAATAATAGTTTGTTATTAGTCAATGAAAGACGCAACATACAAATAAGAGAAACTACTCATATAAATATGAGTGTGCTTAACTACTTACCCCCGTAAATCTCTGTACTTATTTTCCACTATCCCACTAAATCTCTCACAAAATCGATATTGCGTACGTTATAACTCTCTACTATATTTTCACACACTTGTATAAGTTTATATTATACAAATATTAAACTCACAACTAATAATGTGAACAATAATAGATTATTCCTAATAGTGACTTGCTGTAGAGGGGAGTGGAGATATTCGTATATTCCTAAATAATGCTCGAAACTCTTAGTAAGGATTGTTAGGTATGTTCCTAGCATGCATAGAAATCTCTTATTTGTTCGTCAATTAAGAAAAAATCTTAATATTGTTGTAGATTTCTCTGGGTAGAAATGTATTGTGTTTGATGTGACATAAGACAAGGTAGTTGTACTAGGCATTGGGCAAGGTGGCCAATACAGGCTTGTTGACTTTGCTAATCAACTTAAATACATGTGTGGAGGGAGACTCCACCATACATGATGTGCTTAAGGATGCTATTCCTAATAAGATTGTTGGCATTGCTCTCGTCAACTAACATGCAGTAATTGGGGAGGGTGAATCCATTATCTAGGTTGCACAAGAGGCCCATGGTAGGATGGCAGGAAATTCCACTCATGGTGGGATGGCATGAAAATCCAACCATGGTGAGATGGCAGCAATAGGCACTCAATGAAAGACATTGGCTTAGAGACCCACAAAGAAAGTTGTTAATCCAATAGAGCATGTTTATATTGCTCTTGTATCTAACCTTTTTATGGAATCTGAATATCCAATTAAACAACCCATTGGATGCAACTGGGTGGACAAAATCAAAAGTGAAGCCAAAGGTACTTTGGACAAGTACAAGGATCATCTTGTTGTGAAAGGTTTTTCTCAATAGAAGGGAATAAATGAGGATTTCTTTGCTCCTAATGTGAATACTATGAAGATGGTCACATTTCGGATGTTTCTCTTTGGACATTTGGATGAGGTTTATATGGTGATGCTCAAAGGTTTTCAGGTACATGATATAGGTACAAGAATCAACTTGTGAAAGTTTTTTCAGAACATGAGGGCATAAATGAGGATTTCGTTGCTCCTAATGTGAATATTACGAAGATAGTTACATTTCAGATGCTTCTTTATGAACATTTGAATGAGGTTTATATGGTGTTACTCAAAGGTTTCTAGGTACCTAATCGTGATCATTTGGATTGCAAATTGATTAAGTCCTTGTCTGGACTTCAGAAGCTCCACAAGACTAGAATATTACATATGATCAACATCTCTAAGATTCTAGTTTCAAAACTATGTGTATTGTCCCTTTCTGGGGCAAAAAAAGCCCAGTGGAAGATTATGCAGAATATTGTAGCAGCGCATCTTGGAATTCCGGTCATCATAGGGGGAGAATTCAATATAGTCCTCTTCATTCATGAGAAACAGGGGGGAATTCCACCCTGGATGCCTCTATTGTTATATGTTGGACTTTATACAACAGATGAATTTGGTTGATGTTCAAACTCAAAATGGACTAATGACATGGTCCCAATAGAAGAGTATGTGAGAATGGTATAATGGAACGGTTAGATAGATTCCTGATTTCTAAAGAATGGTTTGAAAGCAACATTATACCGACTGCTAATGTTCTCGATAACTTAGGATTTGATCATTGGACGGTGTTACTGGAAATGGGCAAATCACAATCATTCAGAGCTCCGGTGTTACTGGAAGATGATTGCTAAATGTTATCTTTACTTCTTGTTTATGTTCTAGTTTCCCATTTGTAATTTCCCTTCTACATTCTATAAGTAGAGGAAGAACCTTCGGGTTAAGGATACGAATAGGTAAGGAACATTCTTGTGTTCTAGACTTTGTGCTGAAACCCCTGATAGCTATTTGAAGCAAAGGAATAGAAAGGAGAAGATTTCCAGAGAACTTTGTGTCACGGTGCATTTTGTTTATAACTTTTTGTCTTAGATCTACTTATAAACTTTGTGTTATTCTAGATCTAGATCTGAAAGTTGCCTTTGCTTATAATTCTGTGTGTTAATATCTTTTGGTTCTGTCTATGTGCATGCAATCAACTCTGTAATCTATTGATTGGGTTGCACATCTTCCCTCTTTCTTTCCTGTGTTTTTATTATTTCCTTCTTCATTAGATATTTCCTTTCTTTAACAGCTGCTTGCTGCAAAACTATACAACTATGGTTCATGAGTTGCATGGTTAAAGTGATACCCCAAAGACACTAGCATATTTAATTGACAAATCTTACACGGGAGCCTCACCGGTAAATGAGGGAGATTTATTTCATGATTGCCTAGGTTTTCAGCTATGCAGAAAATCTAGCCAACAGTATCACTAACATTAGCTGCTATTTTCTTTATTGTTATGATCCATCGGTTGCACCATATATTGTATCTGATTTCTTCGCAAAATATGTTACACCTTTTCTTTTGTTGCTCTAGGTGTAGAGGCCTTGCGTAAAATCCAATGGTTGTCAGTTTGTATCCTTGTGAGGGCTTCTACTGTTATGTAATTGAATGTTGCCCATATTTTTTCTCCTCACGAAGTTTAATGATATTGAAATCCCCAATGAGAATGAGATTATAAGGGTTGCTTGTTGGGATCTAGTAAAAAAATTGGTTTAGTAGCATAAGAAAAATGTTCCGAAAAACCAGGATAACCAAGATATACATATTCACTAGGCTAAAATTTATTTGAATGGAAATTTGTTAATGTGTACACAAACTTCCTTGCATCAAGATGCCAACGGGAAAGATTGATGAAAGTCATGTACACAACTTGATGGGTCATGTTGGAGCATTGTACAAGTATTGCTTGCTACCCTTATACCTACACATTAAGTTGCCAGGAAATGGCTATGGGTACAGGTTTTGAAATGCCATTTTTTTTAAAAAATTTGGGTACAAGTAGAGCACGGGTACGTCCATACAGTATATTATTAAAAAATTAAAAAAATATAAATATACAAAAAAAATCATATTACTCATTTTTAGTCCATAAAAGATAAAATACTTTGTATTCATGAAAGTTCAAAACATTCTACTTGCTTTAATTTTCATATGTACATGATTACAATCTAAATTATAAAATAAATAGAAATATATCATGTGCTAACAGATATTTCATAGCTATCTTCATCCACATGGAGGATAGACCAAAGCTTTAGAGGTTGTCCTTACTTCTTAAACTAGACAGTTTCTGTCATGAGGAATCCCTAACACAAGTTGGTTTTCACCCAAATGAGGAGTTACCCTCTAAAAGTCTTGTATGAATTTGCATGTAAAAGCTTCTCACACTATATCGGATTTATGATTTCTTGCAGTCCATTAAGGAGCTCTTGGCAACTTCCTTGACACATCTTAGCTGAATAAAGAAAGACAAATCGTTCCATAGGGAAAGACGTGTTGAATGGATTTGAGCTGACCTCTCTTTGACACCATGAAATACAACTTGGGAAGCTGATTCAAGACCAAGACATTGATTACAAGGCACTGACCTTAAGATTTTGAAATTGCCATTTTGTGTGGCTGTTGTGCCCATGAATGTTTGGTGTCTAAACTAGTTGATCCTTCCTTAGAACAACAAACTCACTAATGGATGGATAACCAGAGACAACACCATTGGTATGTCCCTGGTATGACTAAGGTAGGACAGATTCATACCTAGGCCGTATGCAACGTATCCGGTACATACCAGGGGCGTACTAGTTCTTGTACCTATACCGAGTGCATCCCAATGCCGGTTTGGGGGTGCCCTAAGCATTTTTGGGTATCCTAGCTTACACACTGCAATTTTTTTCATTGTGCTTGCTCTCATGGTTCTTGAAGAAGAACCACATTTATTCCTTTTGCTTGTACTTTGTTTTTAAGAACTTGCTTTTATTGGGCCTACCTACGCCTTTTGTATTCCATAAGAAGACCGACATCGCAATGATTGGTAGCATGAATTTCCTTTTGCCGTGGGTGTCTCAAGAGCTATTTCTAGATTTCATTTTCTTAATCCTAGTGTTGGACTTGGGAATTACATTTTTAGAACTGAATTGCACTGGCTTATAGCTTCGGGAGTTACCTTTTTGTGTGTATTTTTTTTTGGCATTCCATAGGATGGCTCAAACGATGATTCATTTTTTTTGAAGTATCTTTGGATCTTGGTGTCCCCAAGATTTCACCCTAAAATCTGGGACTACCCCTTTAAAAAAAATGTTCTTTTCAACTAACGGGTTGTTTTTTGTTTGTTTTGCCTGCAACTGTTTGCATTGCTCTAAGGTATCCCCAAAGAGTCATAAAAGTCAAATTCCCCAAGTACCCACATGCTAAAACTCACTCTATCCCTTCGCCAGGTTTTGTTTGAGAGAATTTTATTTATTTATTTATTAAATAAATAAAGTTTATTTAAAAATAGATTGAGCTAAAATTGGAGGATTTAGGTTATATAAAGCACTTCACCCCATCATTATTACCATAGAACATTCACCCGGGGGAAAGAATTTTTGCAGATCAGCAAATTGGAGAAATTTTCGAGCAATTGCCTTTTATTTCTTTTTGTTTGTGTTTTGGTTTATTTTCTTCAGCAATTCCTGTAGCCTATTCATTCTTCCTACCAGATCTTTCCCCAAGACTAGAGTTTTGAAAAGCTATCCAGTATTTTTAGTTACTAATCTTTCTAAAGGCGATCAGAGCTCAGGATTCTTTCAAAAGATTGCAAGAAGTCGCTTGGTCTAAAAAGGTGCAAAAATGGATTTTATGAAAATAAGAAAAATATTGCCATCAATTTATAGAGCTCGAGAAAATATGCACTTTTAGAGAAAACGACACCTAAAACGGAGCCACGGAATGAAAGTTATGGCACATGCAAGTTTTTGCTGCTACATCTTCTCGACCCTTTCCAAAAAAATTTCTTATTTGTGCTGCCAATGGGAATTTTGGTCGCAAGTGGCAGGTCCAAGGCGGAAATTTTTTTGCCTGCCTAGCAAGTTGAAAATTCCCATTACTGCAAGTCAAGTCACTTAAGTGAAAAACAAGAATTTCTTAGTTGCCTAGCAGGTTACTTTTTCCCATTATGAAAGTCAAGTCACTTAAGTGAAAAGCGGGAATTTCTTAGCTGCCTTGCAGGGGAAAAATTCCCATTATGAAAGACAAGTCACTTAAGTGAAAAGCGGGAATTTCTTTCTTGTCTTGCAGGGCTAAAAATTCCCATTATGAAAGACAAGTCACTTAAGTGAAAAGTGGGAAATTTCTTAGCTGCCTTGCAGGGTAAAAATTCCCATTGCTTTGACTTCTTATTTTTAACATGACTTCTAGCCAAAAAGTGCGACCCATTTTGGCTTTAGCTAAATGCCTAAAAGCTGACTTTTTTTATTAATTGTCAGGAAGCATCCAATTTTGGCGCATAGGGTTGGAGAAGCTTTCTTTTTATTATTCAGAGCATTTGCATGTTGATGTGAGTGCACGGGTGAATAAAATGATATTTTTAGCTTGCTGGCATGCAAAAAAAGTCAAAAAATAGAAGGCAACAGACTTTATAATCAGATCTCGGTGAAGAAATTAGATATTCATGCTATGGACTGCATACTTGATTGAATTATTTGCAGGAATACTTCATTTATGCCCATATTGGTGAAGAAAACATAAGTCAATGTCTGATACATTGAATATATCTTCAGAATCAGAGGAAGAAATAGATCCAGATCTCATAATTGCAATGGCTTCTGGCAAAAATTCATTCTCTTGTTTCTAATGCAGCCCATGTGGAAGTCATTGCATGGAAATTTCCTTTCAGGAGCTTGTGCATATGCTCCCAATCTTCCAGTTGAAGCCTTCATTGAATTTACTTGTGTTTTCCTTCACCCAGAGTGCTTTCCAGAATTTAAAATTGCTCATATGCAATTAAAAATAAAAATATGATGAGTTTTGTCTGAATTATTTACGACAAACATTGCACTGGTGCATATACTGGAGAAGAATTGCAAAATCTTCAAGGATAAAAGGGGAAGACAGGTCAGAGGTAGCACCCGCAGGCAAATCACAGTCAGCTGCTTCCAGATCCAGTTTGGGGAGAATCAAAGGAAAAAGAGTCAATCGCATGCAGAATATGGAAAAAGAACAAGATTGGGAGTGTTGTAGCTTTCTTCTAGTTTCCTTTCCCCTTTCTTCTTCTTTCACTTATTTTCTCCGACAAAGTAATTGAGTAATCAATTAAATTGTAAAACTTAAGTGATTGACTTAAAAGCCGTTACTTCAAGTTACTGGAAGAAGTCAATTACTTGGCAATAGGTGGCAGCAATGTTTTAAAAATCGGAACCGGACTCGGAACCGGCCGAAGAACCAGACCGGTTCAAACTTAATGAACCGGTTTACTAAAAAATACATAAAATTTTATATTTTTAATGAAAATAATATATTTGAAAGGTTAAAAACCATAATTCCAACAAGTACACACAAAATATGCAAAGTTTTCTCTTATATATATGCAAGAAAGGTGTTTATAGCAAAATGGCACGAACTCCAAGTCCAATACACAATACATATATCATAGGTGAGATTTCGAAACAAAATACATAGACAATGAGGCTCTAAATGGTCTCCAATGATCAATCTCCATAGTTCAAGACTCCAAAAAAACAACATGATATGATCATTGATACATTACAAATACTACAAGTTACAAAACTCTAGAATAAACTAGATGACATCAATGATCAATCATCATGATCAAACTCTGCACCGCTGCTGGAAATGGGATCCTCAAGGTCATCCTCATCAATATGATCACCGGCCTCTGGCTCTGACTCGGACTCATCCAAATCCTCAGGTACATCTGCAACAACTGGAGCTGCACGGGGTTGGGGAGTAGCATGAGTGCGACTAGTGCCTGCTGTGTCTCGTGACGATGGCGGCCATGCTGCTAATGGCTCATCAGATTCTTGATCCAACCCATCCACCCCAAGTCATCGGGATCAAACTCTGCTGGCTGACTCTCCTCTACCCATTCTGAAGTTGGATCTATATCATCCAAGACAATGGGATCAGTATTAGGTCTTCGGTTCAACAACTGGTTACGCCTTAACCGAAGGTTGTACTGCACGAAGACAAGATCATTCAACCGTTGTTCCAAACGGTTTCTCTTCTTCGTGTGAATCCGCTCAAAGACAGACCAGTTGCGCTCGCACCCCGAAGCACTGCAAGTTTGGCTCAGGATCCTAATTGCAAACTTTTGCAATTGAGGACACTGACTACCAAATGAATCCCACCAATGTGCTGCGATAAAAAATGTAAATGTTTAATTAGTAAACAATGACAACAAAAAGTTAAAAACACAGTTAAAAATTAAAAGTAAAACATAAACTTATAACTTAAAGGTTAAAGTTTAATTCAACAAATTAGAAAAATATTGTCTTATGCTAAAAATTCATGATTATTCATTAAAAATTTTAATCAAATGAACTTCAAAAAACTTAGAATTTCTTACCTGGTTGGTCCACATCCCTTGCAATCTTTGCAAGGTTTTTCCCAAAGGTTCCTGTGGCTCTGCTGAAGACGCTGATCTGTCGGTGAACCTCAAGTTGTTGCATCTCATCAGGGACCATGCGCTCTAGGCACTCGTACAAACCATCTTTTACTTCTCCTGTTTGATCTTCTCCAAGCTGAGCTCTGTAATGATATTTTGGGTTCAAGAAATACCCAACTGCATGTATAGGTCGATGGAGTTGATTGTTCCATCTATTATCTATGATCTCCCATATAGGCCCATACTTAGTTACCCTGTCTTTGTATGCTGCCCTTATCTGCTCCTTTGCCTGATCCATAGCCTCATAAATATAGCCCATGGCTAATTTTTCCCCATCCACCAACCGCAACACCTTAACAAGAGGCCCAACAACTTTCACAATCTCTGCTATTTTTTTCCAAAATAAATTATCAAAAAGTTTCTTCTTTGTGTCTTTCCCATCCTGTTTCCGGCTCCACTTTGATGCATTCCATTCATCACTTGAAAACATCCTTTTCAAGTTCTGTTGTTGGGAAATAAGAGATTGCAACGTGAGAAAGTTCGTTGCAAATCTCGTGATGGCTGGCCTAACAAGTTCTCTGCCCTCAGTGTTCTTCCTCATTAGGTTCAATACCCATGAGTGATTATAGATGTATTTGGTGATGCTCTTGCCATGCTCTACAGTGTTCTTGATCCAATCTTTTTTCCCTATATCCTCAAGCATGAGGTCTATGCAATGTGCAGCACATGGAGTCCAAAATATTGTTTTTTGTTTAGCCTCTAACATCTTACCAGCAAGAACATAATTAGATGCATTATCTGTTATGATTTGTACAACATTTTCTACCCCCACCTCTAAAACAATCTCATCCAGAAGCTCAAACAATAAATTTGCATCTTTTACCCTATTAGATGCATCTACTGATTTCAAAAACATGGTACCTTGTGGACAAGAGGCAAGAAAATTTATTATTGTGCGGTTCTTGCCATCACTCCACCCATCTGACATGATAGTGCATCCTGTTTTGGCCCATGAAGCTTTGCAACCTTTCAAATATTCATCTATGGATGCAACTTCTTTCTTCAAAAGTGATCCTCTCAAGTCATGCATACTAGGGCCTTTGAAGCCCTTACCAGCAGCAACAATGGAATCAAACATCGGCTGGTAATAAGGTGAGCGGGCAGCATTGAAAGGGATATCTGCATCATACCACCATCTAGCAATGTACTCAAAAGCTGCTTCTTTGTATTGCTTCTTCCAATGGTTATCCAAGGTAGGCTGATTTTGTGTTGGCATAGAGGCACTAGCAGTGGCAGGTGTGGAAGATGGAAAAAAACTTTGAATGTTCTTTCTTTTTTGAGGCCGGTTTTCTCGACTATGAGTGGATGGGGGAGGTATATATTGAAAGGGGTCTCTAACAGTCACAGAAGGGTCTGAGCAAGATCCTTCAACACTCAAGGCATGTTCCCTCCTTCTCCCTATTTCAGCTTCCATCTCTTTTTGCCTAGCCTTCTCTTCTCTATGTTTTTCAAGCATGTTTTTCATTTCCAACCTAATGTCATCAATACCAGGTGCCTCACATGGGGTAACTTGGCCTCTTTGACCAGCCAAGTGTTGTTTCAACCTATGAATCCCCCCCCCCCCCCCCCCCCCCCTTGATGTGTTTCTTACAATATTTACAAAAAACTTGATCATCAATTGTGTCTGCATGGGCCCATGTAGGGTCTTTTGATTTGGGGGCCATTGCAAATGCAAACAAATCTGAAAATGCAAATAAAAAAAAAATAAATTTCCTATTTCTTTTTTAATAAAATTTACAAATAAGAGGCAAGTTTAAAATGTAACATACCTTTCAATGTGCACACAAATGAGGTGAGTAAATGCTCCAAGCTTGTATATAGCACCACAAAGAGCCCACACTCCAAATGTAGATGTAAATGCCACCACAAAGAGCCCACACTTGATACCAAACAACTCCAAATGAACACTATTCAAGGCTGCCCCAATCCTCCAAATCCTTGCAAATAAGAGAGGTGCTCACAAATAGAGGTGAGGTGCTCACAAATGGATGCCAATATCACCACAAAGAGCCCACAAGCAATGCCAAACAAACTCCAAGCCTCCAACTTCCAAGCTCACTACAAAAAATAAACCCTTCAATCTTATGCTCACAAATGCTTTTGCTCACAAATGCTCACAAATGCTCAATGAGAGAGGTGTGAAATGATAGGAGGGGGGGGGGTGTATTTATCATACTAAATTAGGGTTTAGAAGCATTAAAAAATAAAAGAAAACATTCAAAAACGCGTTTTTTCCACGCTAGCGCCGCGCATAGGAAAAAAAGTACGAACCGGCCGGTTCCGTACGGAACCAGCCGGTTTGGGCTAAAACCGGTCGGGCGGTCCGAGTTAGAGGCCGATTCAAATTTTTTTTGGTCGAACCGGTCAAACCGGCCGGTTCCGGTTCCGGTTTGACCGGTTTTTTAAACCACTGGGTGGCAGACATGCAAAATAGAAGGTTCTATTTTTAGTTATAAATCATGCATGTCATGCAAAGAGTAATTCTAGGAGGAAGATTGCCAGTTACTTCCCTTTTTATAGCTTCCATATGCGGGAATTCATTAAAAACTTCCTATATGTAATTGTCCTCTATACACTATAAATAGAGGAAGAACCTACGGGTTAAAAAAGGTGAATTTGTAATCAACATTCTTGTGTTCCAGACTTTGAGCTGAAACCCTTGATATTTTTATGAAAGCTAAGGAATTGAAAGGAGACAGATTTCCGAAGAACTTTGTGTCAACGGTGCATTTGTTTCTTATTTTTGTGTAGATCTTTGCATAAACTTTGTGTTATCTCAGATCTAGATTTGAAACTTTCATTTTCTTTAAATTCTGTATTGTGAGATCTGTTTGTTTCATCTATGTGCATGAGACCAACTCTGCGAACTATTGGTTGGATTGCACATCTTCTTTGATTTCTTCCCGGATTCAATTATTTCCCCCTTTTGCAAATATTTCTTTACAGCTGCTTACTTGTTGCAGAATTGCCTAGCTATGGCTCATGAACCTTGCAATTAAAGTAAAGCCCACGAACAGTTACTCAGATCCATAATTGATAGAAATCTTACACGGGAGCCTCATTGGTAAATGAGGGAGATTTATCTCATGAATGCTTAGGTTTTCAGTTGTGCAGAAAATCTAGCCAATAGATCTCCTGTGTTATGTTTGGATCTGCCAAAGTTGCCAATTGATTTGCTAGTGTAAAAAATGACACTCCATTATTTCATTCTTTTCCTTGAATCGTCTTGTTAAAAATTATTTTTAGCTTCCTGTTTCTAATTGGAAGCCGAAGCTATGAATGAATTCATTAGTGCAATCAAAATGATCCACTTGACTATTTCTTTTCACTTCCTTGAATAGGCTTGTTGAA
The DNA here is from genome assembly GCA_019776745.2 of Taxus chinensis. Taxonomy (NCBI): domain Eukaryota; kingdom Viridiplantae; phylum Streptophyta; class Pinopsida; order Cupressales; family Taxaceae; genus Taxus; species Taxus chinensis. The sequence continues at coordinate 882,023,458 of CM034147.1, forward strand.
AAGTATTTTCAGCTTTCCATGTCGGCTGATTTTACTTTTGAGTGACCTGCTTTTTTGTAGGAGTTGTTATTGTCCTTTTTGTAGTTGTTGGGTTTTCATCACTTCCAGATGTTTGCATTGGTGTTTGCCGTTCTTGGGATTCTTGTGAAGGGAAAAGCATTGCAAGATGTCCATGCTCATGACAGATCTGAAATCTTAAGGGATGTTCTCATAGTCCAGTGGTTGCTCCTATTCAATTTCTCTTGTTTCTCCAATTAATATATCAGACAAAGTTTTCTCCAAATCGAGAATGATAGATGTGAGCATAGTTTGAGTATCTTTTTATTTCTGATGAAATATGAGTTTGCCATATATTCCCCTATGGAATTTCCATTCTTTTTCACAGCTTTTCCTTGCCAATATTTGCTTGGGAGTAGGGGCCAATGAACTGTAAGTGCCAATATTTGCTTGGGAGTAGGAGCCAATGAATCGTAACTTGGACAGTGCTTGGTAGGTCCTTTGTTGCGTCAAAAGTTCGAGACATATATTTCATAAGTAGAGCTCATTTCTTCATGGACTCGGGTCTTCCTTGAAATTTTATGTCCTATTTCTTCGTTGAAAAGACTGCCACAAAGTTACATGTTGGCATCATTAAGATTTCAACCAAGCTGGTGGATATCTAGTTTTCTTGTGCTCATATCCTTAAAATGTTTGGTGTAGTGCTCATTCTTTTAGCATCAAGATCCTTTGCTCCTTTTTGTCCATTGAGAATGATATCTTAGGTGGAGAATCCATCTTGACGTAGCATCTATTTTTGTTTTTGGTGGGAAAATTGGGCCTAACAATTGTTTTTTTAGCAATGATACCTAATAAACCCTCGGACTATTCCCAGTAGATTTTTAAAGCTTCCTTGGAAACAATGGATTGGCAGTACCTATTTGGATGGTGGAAAGTTCCCTAGGAGGAGGCTATGGCTCCACCCCCACATTATAATTATAACGGATTCCACCTAGTACCTCTAAGCATCTCTAACTTTCACGTAGGTAAGAATAATGAAAACTGCACCAACGTGAAACAGCGGTGCTTCATTTATTTAGGTAGTGGGGATTCTCCTCCTTCCTCTAGCTAGAATTTTCAATATCCCTGCAAAAACCCCTTACAACACTCGCCTCATACCAAACACAAACAAACAAAAATAACCATGTAATTGCATTAGTATGTGCAAACTCTAGTATAATCTACAACACACAAGTTTCCCATTTAGATGGTGAGTGTTATGAACCTTCCCAATTGTACCTTCACCTAGCAACAAGATAAAATACCAATGAATCTAATGCTTGCACATAAAAATTGCATGAGTTAGTACAACAGACCACCTTAGGTCTGATGTGGGTTAAGACCATCACCAAATCACCCAATTGTACGTTCACCTAGCAACAAGATAAAACACCAATGACTATAATGCTTGCACATACAGATTGCATGAGTTAGTACAACAGACCACCTTAGGTCTGATGTTGGTGAAGACCATCACCAAATCACATCTTTTGGATGGGCCTTCCTTCATGTTTGTCTCCCTATGGCATCACTTACTCGCGACTCGTACCAACTTCACCTCCATCACCCAACAAATTAAATAGTAAAATAATCCACTGAGGTATGTTTCATTCATTTCATTTCATTATATGTCACTTGATCTCACGGGTTAGTTATTACCCCAACCACCAAGTTATTATATGATCTCACGGGGTTTAAGATTTCATTTACTTATCTCTCATAACCTTTATGGGTTTTACTCCTAGTTCCTTTTATATTCTAATAAAGTATGACCAAAAAGTGACAGATGAGACCATTGATTACATACAAGTTAATTGGCACCAAATGTGTGTATGCAACCTTGTCAAAATGAGTGCAAAATACATTTCCTTCACTATCTAGTGCTATAAAAGTTAGATCTATTACAAAGTTACAAAATGAACAATTTGGAGTATATACAGTAACGTATAGCTAAGAAGGATATCGACCATATTCTGCATTATTTATGTAATGAAATCGCTTTATTCGTACAAACACACTTAGTTGTGTAGTAAAGCTAGTGAAAAAGAATGTAGACTTGGCACAAAGGTATCTTTTAAAAATTATATCCATACCTCAAGTTCACAGCAATTGAGTCTTCCATTTCCCTAGCAGAATCCAAGAGTCGTTCTGCTTGACCATGACAAGACTCGCTTCTGAGGAAAATAATAGACAATAAGTACCTATGATGGACATCTTTAAAAATCCTTAGCAACAAAATTTCATCAACGATTACATGTTGACATGGATAGGAAATTTGTTTTTCTACTTCAAATGTGAATTCTAATAGATTTTTTGTTTAAACAACTATTTACACATCATTAGCACATCTATGTTACAGGGTAATAAAGCATTATCATAATTTTACATTGATGGTATGATACACATACACATAAACAATAATAATCATCCATGAATTAACACAACAAATAGAACTGCAAATAAGAATTTGTATAATTCAATTAGATTTGTGCAAGGCTTCGTGAAAACAGATGAAAAGATGCATGATACATCTATAATATTTGATCCAACCTTCTAGGTTGATATAATACATATTTATACAATTTCTTTGCAGAAGAAAGGATAGAAACCATTATAGAAGCTACAATGATTATTCTTGGTGCCATTCTTAGGCGTTGACACTAGAGTGTTCAAGTGATGTTGATGCATAGAGCTGTAGTTGAAGCTTTGGTAAGCAGGATGATGTATGATGCTAACGACAGTTGTGGAACTCAAGTTTTGGTACTTTACATCTATGATTCTTTTCTAACAAATCCATTTTGAGATTTTAAAGAGAACATTTCTTGCAGTCCTTTTATCATGTATGTGTTTATTTTGTGCTTGAAACAATGAAGAGTTTCAGTTTACACCTCTTAGTTCCCTTTTGAAGATTTTTTTTTTGGAATATTGTTATGGTTCATTTCAAGAAGAATTTTGTTAGCGAAATAATTTGTCGATAGGACAAATTAGTTGATTTTCACCAACGCTTTGGGACTAAGTCCCTCTTCTTGAATGGGGCAGCTCCATTATTGTATGTAAATGAAAACAAATCTCTAAGGTTGGCCAGGAGGCCGGGGATCCAAATGGCACACTTCATTGCACCCGCGGAAAATGCTTGCAATTTTGTGCAAGGGAGGAATTTGCAAGGAAGGTGAAGTTTTAAGAGTGAGAATTTAGAGAGAAGGGGATTAATATTGCATGTAGAATAACTCAGATTCTTACAATTATTAACCAGAAATCATCAACACACAATTAGAAAGAACGACAACTTTGCAAATAATAACAGGACAAAGCAAATCATGAACATAGAATCTCATTAATCTATTCATCCAGTAAAGCTGAAACAGCCTTCTTGATTGACATGTTTACAAAGTTGCACAATGAGAGAGGGGAGAAACATATAGAGAAGGAAATAGAGGAAAATGCTATCTTTTGCTTATTCTTGGTAGCTATCTACTCATGAACTCACAAAATTGACAACCTCTTTGAAGTGAGGAAGTCACGACAATTTATAATTTTCAAACGAGACTCTTCACCTACCCCCACATGTCTTTTCACTTGTCTTTTACAACTTGTGACTTTGCATTCCTAGGAAAGAAATTAAGTCCCCTTTTTATTAATTGAGGGAAAATTATAACAATTTTCAACTATAGTCACATTAATGAATAAGACGAAAGTGAATAAGAAGAAAATGAAAAGTGCAACCCCCTAATGAAGAAATAGAAAGTGCAAGAAGAGAGGAAGGGGGAGTGAAGAGAGAAAGAAGATAGCTATTCCAACTGAAGAAGATGCTTTCGCCGATGGAGACCTGCTTGCCGATGGAATCTTGGAAAGTTCCTCAGGAGAGATCTCAATGCCTTTGAATTCTTTGTTGTATCGTGCCGTTGCAGGTGCAACTTTCTCAGCTTGCGGAATGTGGACAAAGCTCAAGGACTTGATCCTAGTTTTCGGAGAGAGAGTTGATGTTCTTGCATTTCATGAACCAAGATTGATAATCTTTCATAGTTTTTGATATGACGGCACTTATCTCAGCCAAAGACTCCTAATGTGTCTTCATTGAAGGAAAAAGAATCTCCGGCCTCCTTCTTGACAAGATCTTCAAATGGCTTCAACAGATCATCCACCGAAGTGTTCTTCACCCACTGTTGGCACTTCAAGTTTTTGTATCTCACGACATTGACATCCCCTTGTATCTTTGAAATGTGTTCCTCATACGAATCCAATTCACCAAGAGCGCGGTTTATCATTTCGTAATGGGAAACCAGAGTCCTAGCTCAGACTTGAGACAAGTCCTCAAATGCAGAATTGAATACCTCCTTGTTCACCAATAGGGAAGAGCTTACTTTGCCCATCTCAATGACCAGTGGAAACACCTGGTCCCAATGTTCCTTCTCTTTTCAATCTCCTCTCTTAGTCATGCTTACTTTTGCAGCCGTTGCACTCATGTACTTGAACAATGACAGGATCTCCGGAAGTAACACTTTACCCTTCTCCAAAATCTTGCTCACCCATTTATCATTTCTCTACCCTGCATGGTGAAGCCTTGTGCTTTTCTGATAGACTCTGGGTTGAAGCTACTGATGGGAGTAACTTCCTCATCCGGGAGAGATGAAGCAGCATTCAGATCCATAAATGTTTGCACGTATGAGGTGAGGGTCCTTATATGGTCTTCCAATTGATCAATTCTCTCCTTATACTCTTGGTTTCTCGTGAGAAGGCAAGTGGAAGACTCCTGAAACAAATGAGCATCTCCCTCGTGTGTCGCTGGTCCAAGGGGAATGGTGTTGATCTCATAATATGATGGGGCCATCTCACTGATAGGCTTGATGACTTTAGGCCTAGCTAGATCCACATATTGGTTTCCTGAAGTGCTGCTGAAAAAACAGGAGGCAATTTAAGATTTTTCCCCCTTCTTTGCCTTCACCATTGTAGATATAGTCTAGAAATTTGGGATCACCACTTGTTGGTTCGTGCGTGTCTCCCCGCCAATCATATCTTGTACCCATGAGAATGTTTCATTTGTTTCTAGGCTCAATGTTGGGCATGATGTCAGTTTCTTTCTCTGGTTGAGAAGGTGGATCTTGGATTGGTTGAATGGGTGCAGCTGCGGAAGAAGAAATGCTTTGAGTTCTTTGAAGAGTTGGTGGCTGAGGTTAGTTCAATTTCACTTTATTCCATACCTTCTGTAGGCTCTTGAGCTGTTTTGACCTTCTTGTGTGTCCTCTTGTAGTGAGTTGGTTCGGATTCCATTGATTTTATCTTTTAAAGCCTTTTAGAGTAGGCGGAACTATAAGCTTTCTCGGTTGTGTTCGAAGCGGAGAGAGGAGATGACTGTTTCTTGAGAGCATGGAGACCTCCTAACTCGATGAATGCTGCCCTCTTCTTTTTGAACCACTCTTTGGATCTCCGAATCACTGCCTCAGTCCTTTCATTTATATCCCCCGATTCCCAAATGCTCCAAGAAACTTGTGGGAGAGGAGAAACTTTCATATCCTGATACTTCGGGGTTGTACAATTCCGTTCTATCATCATCAATGCCCTCCTCGAACCAATCAAAGCCAAACTTCCTCATTTTCTCTACTGTCATCCTCATGTGATCCCTTTCTCTAACTTCAAGATCCTCAGAATAGTTCACCCAATAGTCCTCAATTTGCGACACATGGTGCAAATCATGGATATGGAACATATCGGGAGTGCTCCGGATGTCAATGTTAGCCCTTGAAGTGTAGGAATAGAGATTCAACTGAGAGAAAGAGGCTTCCAAATTTGATGCATCAATGAGAGACTTGCGAGAGAAAATTCCCAAAGAGAGGGAAAGACATGGACAAGTTGTCTGCAAAGCTCGAACATGACAATCTTGTCAATGAGGTACCTTAGAAGTTTTCGCTGGAGCAAGGTCAAATCCAGATACCTTCATGTATGAGAAAGTCGAGAATTGTGTGAAGAAAGATCCGTATCTTTGGATCAACGTGGCAACATGTGAGGACAGCCTCAGTTTTGAATTTCCTTCGTGCAATCTCACGACATACATGGTGAATGCATCATTCACCTTTACAAAGTGGTGATTAATCTCCTTTAGGGTCAACTGTGGATATCTCTTGTAGGTGGGGGCCTTTGGGAGATGTTCAATGTGAGAGTTAAACACCTGAAAGTTCTCGTACTGGCGAGACCATACACTAAGTACAATGTCATGGAAAATTTTTTGGTAACTGGAAGTTTGAGCAACTGAAAATGGAGGTTGTCACTGATGATTTGACCCCAGTCAATCATTTGCTTTCCTTCAATGATGGTAAGGATGAACAACGCCATCCAATCATGGAACTCCTTGGTAGTTTCCTCTCCCATCACTCTGCTCAGCAAGATGATCGCATCAAAGAATCCTTCATGAAACTAATGCCTAGACCAAGAATTCAATACAAGGGAGGGTTTCCTTACCTGCTTTAGCCATGACCCCAATGCAAGGCCTTGAAGGCATGAATCTGTCTTCAACCATTCTCCTGATGCAAACTTCTTTGGGGTGATTACCATATAGCTCCAAACTGGGATCTGCATACTTTGTGATATTCCTATGGGGGTGAGCACTGCCAAGATTGAATTGTCATCTGCCCGTATGATTCGAGTGTCTGGTTCGTAGTGTTGAGCACAAGTTATCACCAATTCTGTGCTCTAGATGGATAGTGGGTGGCCACCTATTGCAAGCAAAAACCACTTGTGTATATTCTTTCTTCTACATGTTCCCTGGGTCCGCCAAGCATCTGGTTTTTCAGATCCTCCAAGTCCATGTGAGCAACACCGTTGTCAACCACAACTGGATATTCTGATGCAAGGGTTGAAATGGGCTCCAAACCAACAAATTTTAACATTGCTGCAAAAATCCACTAGGTTAGAAAAAATGAGGAAGACAGTAACTTTCTGCACCTAAAACAGACACTTTCTATTTTTAGTAAGTAGGAGCTGGGGGCTGCTTTTTTCTTCTTTTTTGATTTTTCTTGCTTTTTCAATATCCCAAAACTCCTAACATACTTGGTGTCCCCAGATTTCACCCTGAAATCTGGGATTACCCTATTTTAAAAAAAAATCGTACTTCTAAAATAATGGGTCGTTTTGTATTTTTATTGCCAGAAAGTTCTTGTAATGTGTCAAGATATTCCCAAGGAGCCATATAAGCCATTTTCGACAAATACCCAGATGCCCAAAATTGTTCTATCCTGTCGCTGGGGTTTGCCTGCGGGAAATTTGTATTTAACTATTTTGAGCCCCGTTTGAGGCAATTTGTGCTCCGGTTTAACTCTGTTGTGATCGTATATATCATTATTCCCATATACCAGTAGGGTTTTAACTAGGAATGAATCCTGGGCTTTATCTGTGACTTCTGACAACGTTTTGCGTTTTTGGTGTTTTCCCGTTTTGTTTTCTGTGAAATTTCTCTGGATCAATTCCTTTGCCGGTTTGGTCTGATTCTTTGCCTGGAGTATTTGGAGATCACCTATGCACGTTGTGCCAGAAGGAATTCGCCATCAGAGGTTTGGTTCTCTCGGAAAAGACGAAGTCGTGCACCAAAAAACTTCTTCTGGGCAGCCCGCATTTTTGGAAAAAGAGGGTTTGAAGTGAATCATGGGATTTTTGGAAGCAGCAGGTAGGTGGGAATTTTGTACCTGCCTAACAGGGTACTTTTTTCCCATGGAAGCAACGCCACTTAAGTCACAATGGGAAAATTAGAGGCAGCAGGCAGGCGAGAATTTCTTACCTGCCTTGTAGGGTAAAAATTCTCATTGTGAAATAAAAGAAAAATCACTTAAGGCATTGATGGGATTTTATTACCTGCCTTGCAGGGTAAATAATCCCATTATGAAAGTCAAACAGCTTAAGTGGATCATGGGATTTTTGGAGCTGCGATGCAGGTTTGAATAACCCCATTAGAAATTGACTTTTAAAAATAGAATTCACTTATGTGCCAAAAAGTGCGACCCACCTTGGGTGAATAATAATGCATTAAATAATATTTATTCACCCAATTTTGGTGCCCAGGCATGAGGAAAAGTCAACACATGATGAGTGGATAAAAGAAGTTGGAATTAGACATTCTAAAATTAAATAAATATTATTTATTTAATGCAGCCCCTTCATGACAAAAAATGCGCCCCATTTGGGAGGGAAATAATACTTTTTTAAGTATTAATTGATTTAATTAATTCCTATTTTCAGTGGCTAAGGTCAAAGCATAATGTGAGGCTTAAGTTAACTGGAAGTAGAAGGCTAAAATTAAATAAATTTAATTTATTTAATGACAGCCATGAGCATGCACAAAATAGGCTCCCCATTTGAAGAGTAAAGCTTATTAAATAATTAATTAATTGCCAAGAATAGGAGAGGTATTAATTAATTCTAGAATTATGAGGATTATATAAGTAGGGGCTGCCATAAAGATGAATTAATTAATTTAAAAACAGAAAAGTGCAGCCCAGACAAAAAGTGCGCCCCATTTGGAGAGGAATTTTGCTCAGAAGGTGTAATTAATGCTGGAAGCTTCCAAATTTGGCACCAAGGTTGAAGGAGGTTGATTTGTGTCTGAATAAGTGTCTGCATAAGTGATACAGGTGCTCAGGTGAAGTTGGCAAAATTCATGCTTGCTTTGCATGCAAACAAAACATCAAATTTTGGGGCAGTAGGCTTGATATATGCAGATTTTTATGATTAAAATCCACTGTTCATGTTCCGGTTGCCATTTTTGTCTGAATTAATTGCAGGAATTCATTACAGGTGCTTTTATAAGAGAAAGGAAGTTTAAATCAATGTTCAATACATTGAACATATCCTCCGAATTTGAAGAATTATCCAGATCTGCACCAATTGTAAAGAATTCCAGCTGAATAAAGAGAAAAAGAATTGTTCAGACAAAGACAGATACGGCCATGGCAAAGCGAGATGAAAGTGAAGGATCAACAAAATCATGCATAGCTTCCAGAATTGCTGAAGTCAATAGGCCCAGATACAGATCTCATAATTGCAAAGGCTTCCGGCATACAATTCATCCTCTTGTTTCTGACGCAGCCTGTGAAGAAGTCAGTGCATGGAGAATTCCTTCCAAGACCTTATGCATGTTCTCCCAATCTTCCAGTTGAAGCCTTCATTGAATTTGCATTCACCCGGAGTGCTTTCCCGAATTTTTAATTGCTCATATGCAATTAAAAATAAAAATGATGAGTTATTTACGGCAAACATTGCACTGATGCATGTACTGGAGAAGAATTGTAAAAAGCTTAAAGGATAAGAGGGAAGACAAGGCAACACCCGTAAACTAAATTCCAGATCTGGCCGCTTCCAGATCCAGCTGCTTTCAGATTCCAGCTTGGTGAGAATCGAAGGCAAAAGAATTAGCTGCATGCAGAATATGAAAAAGGACAAGACTGCATCACTTTCCTCTTTCTTCTTCTTTATCTTATTTCTTCCAACAAAGTGATTGAGCGATCAATTAAATTATACAACTTAAGTGATTGGTTTAAAAGTCATTACTTGAAGAAGTCTACTTGGAAATAAGTGGCAAACATGCAAAACAGAAGGTTCTATCTTCAGTTGCAAATCATGAATGTCATGCAAAGAGGAATTCTAGGAGGGAGACTGCCAGTTGTTTCCTTTCTGACTTCCACATGTGTTAGTTCAACTAAAAGCTCCCGACTTGTAATTGCCCCTCTACATTCTATAAGTAGAGGAAGAACCTATGGGTTAAGATCAGAATTTGTAAGCAACATCCTTGTATTACAGACTTTGTGTTGAAACCCTTGAGAGCCGCTTGAAGAAAAGGAATATACAGGAGCAGATTTTCAGAGAATTGTGTCACGGTGTGTTGCTTAGATTTTCTGCATAGCACAAAACCTAGGCAGTCATGAGATATATCTCCCTCATTTACCAGTGAGGCTCCCGTGTCAAATTTGTCAATTAAAGTATGCTAATATCTAAATGGGGTTTTACTTTAACTACTCAGTTCATGAACCATAACTGAACAGTTTTGCAGCAAGTAAGCAACTGTTTTAAAAGAAAGGAAAAATTTATAAAAGAAGGGAAAGGGAATTATATAAACACAGAGAAGAAATGGAGAATATGTGCATCCCAATCAATAGATAACAGAGTTGATTGCATGCACATAGAAGAAACCAATAGATATAAACACAAAATTCTAAGCAAAGGTAGCTCTAGATCTAGATCTGAAATAACACAAAGTCTATTAAAATATCTAAGATCTAAGATAAAAGCAAGAAACACAATACATCGTGACACAATTTTCTGGAAATCTGCTCCTGTATATTCCTTTGCTTCAAGTGGCTCTCAAGGGTTTCAGCATAAAGTCTGGAACACAAGGTTGCTGCTTACAAATTCTGATCCTTAACCCGGAGGTTCTTCTCCTACTTATAGAATGTAGGAGGGAAAGTACAAATTGGAAATCTAACTGAACTGAAATACAAACAAGTAAAGATGACATTTGGCAATCATCCTCAACTAACTTCTCCTTAAGTGACACATGTATCACTTAACTAATAGAATTGTTCCACATGACTTTAAGTAATGGTTGCAAAACCAATAACTTTGAAGTCTTACAATTTCATCCGGGAACATAGAAAATAGAAGAAAGAATAGAAGAAGTCATGTCAGCTGTAACATTTATGTCTTCTTTTGTTCTGATATCGGATATACTTGTCGAACATGTAATTCAGCATCTTCCCATCTGTTTTAGCCACTAGCTTCCTTCTCTGTCCTAAACTGCAACAATCCTTCATTCAACACTTTGATGCACGCTTCCACATCTTCCAAGCTCGGCCCGAATCCTTGCAATGTCCGCCTGCAGCGCCACCAGTCTGCTAATGGAATTCATCGTGAAAGGCTTAGTAGCTTTATCAATTCTCTTTTGTACCATCAGAAGAGACCCTTCCAGGGAATTAGGCACCTTTGGTTGGAACAATCCGTACGTATGAAGTAACACCTCCGACCACTCTCCTCCTCAGTGAAAGAAATGATACTGTCTAGTAAGGATTTGATGTCTTACTCTCAAGTGCCTGCATCCTCTTCAGCAAAACTCTGCAGATCTCCAAACGGAAAGATACTGCAAACTCTAGCTGCTTCCCCTTCTCAACTGATCCGTCCAGTACAATCTGTTCTGCAATCAATACATCTCCCGGCAGCTTGTTGATCTCGGCCAAAGTACTCAGGTTACTCTCAGCAACTGTGTTCATATCTACTATGCTTGTCACCAGTTGCTTCAGTTGATTTGCTGCATCATTCATAACCTTTAGGCAGGCTGGCACCTCTCCAAGTTGTACAGAAGCTTAACGAATAATCAGATTCTTCCATTCGTCAATAGCTTTTACTTGATTGCTTGCATCTTCCATCTCCTGCATAAGATGATCACTCACCTGCTCTGAAATGGGCTGAGTGGAAGGTTTAGCAACCTTGGCTATGATCTCACATAACTGAGATACCTGCTTCTGAAGCTCTTCTTTCTCTGCCTTTTCTCTGTCAAGCCTAAGGAATAGAGCATCTATCAATGTCTGCGTGTCCTGCTTCAATCCTTCTGTGGTGGCTTGACCGAGTGGTACTCTGGTTACTGTCACATCTTCTGCCGTGAGCTCATCCTCCTTCTTTCCTTCCGCCGGAATTGACATCTCAGCAAACTTCTGCCCTGACTCCTCGATGATCAACCTAGAAGTTACTTTAGCAACTTTAGGCCTTCTGTCTTCTCCGCCTAGACTCTGGAGTAGCTGCAAGTCGTGTTCTTCCAAGTTCATCTCCACTCTAGCTTCTGGAACCAACTGCGAAGCCAACCATTCTGAGAAGTTACTTCTCGGAGAATGAGAAGTCGCTGAGTGCACTACTATCTTCCGCTCTGTTTCCTCTCTATCAGAAAGGGCCACAGTGTTATGGCTGCCATCTTCTGAATCATCCAAGGACAAAGCTCTTTCGAACTCCGCCATCTGCAGCTTCAACGTCTCTTCTGGAACAGGTGCTGAACGGAGTGGCTGAGGAGAGAAGATGAATGTCGCCGGATTCAGTGGAGGCATGGAAGTGTCCTGCTGAGGTGCAATAGTTGGTGAAGTATTGGGTGCTGGAGAAGCCGGAACTAAAGTCATGGCCGTGGAAGTGATCTTCTCCTTTGATTGAGATCTTCTGTGTACTTTCAACTTCTCGGAGCTTCTGCTGCTTTCTCCTCCGTGCTTCCGCTTGAGGGAATCTCCTGCGCCAAAGTTGCCGTGACTTGATTCATCAATGCTTCATCAAGGCAGTATCCCTTCGTCAACAACCAGTTTGAAGTATTCATCAAAACAGCTCCAGACCTTTCTTCAATTGTGTTGCAGCTTCCTATGTTATTCTGAAGTACGGCTCTATCTCCTCCCATTTGATGGTAAGTGTCAAGTAACACATTCCCATCATCTTTAAGATCCGCAGGTATCCGCGCTAGTCCAAAGTCGAACACTTGCTTTGCTGATAGCCTGCTGAAATCCCTTCTTTCTAACCTCGTACTCACTTTTGCACTTCATCCAGAAATCCTCTAATGAAGGCACATGTGCGTACTTCTGGGAGATCGTCTTCCCGGCTACTCCAAATGGATCGAAGTTCAGCCGTGCCGTGAAGAACTCTTGCTCATACTCGGATAACATCTGTGTCTCCATCCCTCGAGCTCTATGAATGCTCAGGCAAGCTATAATGTCCAACAGTGATTGAAAAGAAGCCCGTAGACTTGTGCCGTTTCGACTGAAGGTCGTGTTTCTCCACAAGTTGCCTGCTCAGCTCCATGGTGATCAATCTATCATTCGGATATCTGGGCATCTTTATTGGTTCTCCAGAAAAGCCTGTAACCCTGAGGTATGTGAAATCTGCAAACTGAATGAATAGACTGTCAATCCTGGATACGACTTCCCACGCTTCTTTGCTTACCCTGTTGGCCTTTAGGTCCTTGTCTAGCTTGCAAATGAAATCGTAGAAGAATCCATCATTGACCACTTTGAAATCCTTCTCGCATGCAGGTACAGTAAGCTGTGGGTAGCACTCGAAAATGGGGTCCTTAGAAAGAACACCACATCTATCCAGCTTGGAGAAGATGCCTTGTGAAGCTGTAGTGTACACCAAGTAGGAAGTCATTTTGAAGCTGAAAGTACGCTTCACGTTCCAGAGTTGCTCACCAATGTTGTCACTAATAATTTCCGACCAATTGATTATGGAATCAACCTTGTTGACTTCAATGGTCCTGATGAAAGCATACATCCATGTACGGAAAGTGTAAGCATTCGCCTCGCCATTAATCCTGCATAGCAATTTGACAATATCATCGACCTCCTGCACCAAATTGGACCGTGGAAGAGTTCTTGGGAACTTAGAAGGAGATCTAGGCTTCTTCATGTATCTGCTATTCATTATGCTCACGCAATCAACTCTATGCTTCTCCCACCTGCTGCCGGCATCCTGAATGCTAATGGAAGTCACCACCTTTCGCACTGGAATCTTCAAACAATAATTGATGAACTCTGCGTCCAATCGAATTATTGTTTTCCCCATAGCATTTCGCACTGATCTGGATGAAGGATGGTAAGATCTAGCGCACTCCATAACAAACTCTGGCAACTGGGCTGTGTATGGAAAGGCTGCAGCTCGAATAATTCCACTGCTTTTAACTGCACGCATGAGTGAAGTCTTTCCCGCTCTGGATCTATCAATCAATTCGGAAAGAGGTTCCTGACCTAGATCTGTGTCTCCTATGTCTACAAATTTGGAAATGATGCATGACTCCGTTGTGCTTTCTTTTTCATCCCTCTTTGCCATGGCTTTGTCTTTGTCTGAATAATTCTTTTTCTTCTTATTTGGCCGGATTTCTTCAAAACTGGTGCAGATCTGGATAATTCTTCAGATTCGGAGGATATATTCAATGTATTGGACATTGATTAGAGCTCTTTTTCTTTTGTAAAGCACCTGTAATGAATTCCTGTAATTAATTCAGACAAAGATGGCCACCGGAGCATGAATAGTGAATTTTAATTATAAAAATCTGCACTTTTCAAGCCTGCTGCCCCAAAAATTGATGTTTAATTTGCATGTAAAGAGAGCATGAATTTTTCCAACTTCACCTGAGCACCTGTAACACTTATGCAAACAATTATGCAAACAAAATCAACCTCCTTCAATGTATGCGCCAAAATTGGAAGCTTTTAGCCTTGATTTGCACTTCTTTTAAGAAAATCCTCTCTTCAATATGGGGCGCACTTTTCCACTTGGCTGTACTTCTTCACCTGTGAATTAATTAATTCACCCTTATGGCAGCCCATGCTTATATAACCTTCATAATTCTATAATTAATAATTGCCCTTCCTATTCTTGGCAATTAATTAATTAAAAATCATGCTCTTCTCTTTAACTGGTGTGCTAAAATTGCATGATTAAGGACAGCCATCCAATAAATTAAATTTAATCAATTTAATCCCACTCTTCACTTCACTTAAGCTTCACAGTGTGCTTTGACCAAAGCCACTGAAAATAGAATTTAATTTAATCAATTAATGCTTCAAAAAACATTAAATATATACCAAAAGGGACGCACTTTTTGTCATGAAGGGGGCAGCCATTAAATAAATTAAATTTAATTTTAGACATTTATTTGCAATTGATTTATTCCCCTTGGCTTTGTTGACTTTCTTCCATGCTTGGGCGCACTTTTTTAGAAGAAGAATTAATTAAAATAATCACTTTAAAGGCTGCCATGTTCTCCCTAAAGGGGTTGCACTTTTTAGGCAAAAAGAATTCTATTTTTAAGAATTTATGGCAATGGGAATTTTTACCCTGCAAAGCAGGGCACCGGAAATCCTATGATCCACTTAAGTGATTTGACTTTGACAATGAGATTATTTACCCTGCATGGCAGGCAATAAAATCCCATGATTTCACTTAAGTCACTTTTCTTTTATTTCATCATGGGAATTTTTACCCTGCAAGGCAGGCAATAAATTCCGGCCTGCCTGCTGCCTCTAACTTTTCCACTGCAACTTAAGTGACTTTTCTATCATGGGAAAAAGTACCCTGCAAGGCAAGCATAAAATCCCACCTGCCTGCTGCTTCTATTTTTCCCATGATGCAGCTTAAATCCTTTGTTTTCCAAACAATGCGCCTATCTCCGCAGGGGCTTTTCCAGTGCACGACTTCGCTTTTTCCTAGTGAACCAGACCTCTGATGGTGACTTCCTTCGGGCATAATGTGCGTATATGATCTTTCCAGCTATTCCAGACCAAAAATTGGGCTTATCCTGGCAAAAGAATTGTTCTAGAGAAATTTCACAAAAAACGAAACGGGACAACACAAAAACACGAAAAATTGCCAAAAGTCACAAATAAAGCCCAAAACTTATTCCAAGTTAAAACCCTTCTGGTACATAGGAGTAATGACATATTCGATCATAACAGAGTTAAAACGGAGCGCAAATTGCCTCATATGGGGCACAAAATAATTAAATACAAATTTCCTGCAGATAAATCCCGACGACAGAATATAACAATTTTGGGCATCTGGGTATTTGGCAAAAAAAACTAATATGGCTCTTTGGGATTATCTTGACACAATACAAAAACTTTCAGGCAATAAAAACACAAAACGACCCATTATTTTTATAAGTACAAAGGTGTCACTCAGATTTCACCCTGAAATCTGTGACTACCCAATTCGAAAAAATTTCGTACTTTTAAAATAGTGGGTCATTTGTTGTTTTTATTGCCTGAAAGTTCTTGTATTGCGTCAAGATAATCCCAAAGAGCCATATTAGCCCTTTTCGCCAAATACCCAGATGCCCAAAATTGTTTTATTCTGTCGTCGGGATTTGTCTGCGGGAAATTTGTATTTAATTATTTTGAGCCCCGTATGAGGCTATTTGCGCTCCGTTTCAACTCTGTTATAAGCGAATATGTTATTATTCCTATATACCAGAAGGATTTTAACTTATTTTAAGTTTTGGGCTTTATTTGTAACTTTTGGCAATTTTTCGTGTTTTTGTGGTGTCCCGTTCTGTTTTCTGTAAAATTTCTCTGGAACAACTCCTTCGCCGGGTAAGCCCGATTTTTGGCCTGGAGCAGCTGGAAAACATACACGCACATTTTGCCCGGAGGAAGTCGTCATCGGAGGTCTGGATCACTGGGAAAAAGCGAAGTCGTGCACAGAAAAGCCCCTGCGGGGATGGGCGCATTTTTGGAAAACAAAGGATTTAAGCTGCGATGGGAAAAATATAAGCCGCAGGCAGGATGGGAATTGTATACCTGCCTGGCAGGGTACTTTTTCCCGTGTTATAAAAGTCACTTAAGCTGCAGTGGGAAAAATAGAGGCTGCAGGCAGGTGGGAATTTATTGCCTGCCTTGCAGGGTAAAAATTCCCATGATATAATAAAAGGAAAGTGACTTAAGTGAAATCATGGGATTTTAGTGCCTGCCTTGCAGGGTAAAGAATCCCATTGTCAAAGTCAAATCACTTAAGTGGATCATGGGATTTTGGTGCCTGCCTGGCAGGGTAAAGAATCCCATTATGGAAAAATTCTTAAAAATAGAATTACATGTGCAAAAAAGTGCGCCCCCTTTGGTGATGGATTAAAGTGATTAAATTGATTATTTTAAATAATCTTTCTTCCTTCAAAAAGTGCGCCCAAGCTTGAGGAGGTCAAAAAGTCAAAGGAGGAATAAAAGAAATAAATTAAATTAATTAAATTTAATTTATTTAGTGGCTGCCCCCTTCTCTCAAAAAGTGCGCCCCATTTGGGCATTATTTAATGATTTTTGAAGCATTAAATCATTAAATTAATTTCTATTTTCAGTGGCTATGGTCAAAGCACACTGTGAGACTTGAGTGAAGTGCTGTGTGAAGGATTAAATTGGATTAATTTAATTTATTGGATGGCTGTCCTTAAACATGCTATTTTTAAAAGAGAAAAGCATGATTTTTAATTAATTAATTGCCTTTAATTGTTAGGGCAATTATTAATTATAGAATTATGAAGGTTATATAAGCATGGGCAGCCATATGGATGAATTATTTAATTCACAGGTTAAGAATTGCAGCAAGGAGAAAAAGTGCGCCCCCATTAGAGGAAGGATTTTGCACAGACAAAGTGCTAACAAAGGCTAAAAGCTTCCAGATTTGGCGCATGCTTTGGAGAAGGTTGATCTTCGTCTGCATAGTTGTTTTCACAGGTGTTACAGGAGCTCAGGTGTTGATTGAAAGGATTCATGCTCTCTTTATGTGCAAATTAAACACCAATTTTTGGGGCAGCAGGCTTGAAAAGTGCAGATTTTTATAATTTAAATTCACTATTCATGCTCCGGTGGCCATTTTTGTCTGAATAAATTGCAGGAACTCATTACAGGTGCTTTATAAAAGAAAAGGAGTATTTATCAATGTCCAATACATTGCAAATATCCTCCGAATCTGAAGAATTGTCCAGATCTGCACCAGTATTGAAGAAATCCGGCCAAATTAGAAGAAAAAGAATTATTCAGACAAAGATTGATAAAGCCATGGCAAAAGGAGATGAAAAAGAGAGCACGATGGATTCATGCATTGCTTCTAAACTTTCAGACATAGGAGACACGGATCTAGGCCCAGAACCTCTTTCTGATTTGATTGACAGATCCAGAGCTGGAAAGACTTCACTCATGCGTGCGGTCAAAAGTAGTGGAATTATTCGAGCTGCAGCTTTCCCGTGTACAGCCCAATTGCCAGAGTTTGTGATGGAGTGTGCTAGATCTTATCATCCTTCATCCAGATCAGTGCGTGATGTTGCGGGAAAGACAATAATTCGTTTGGATGCAGAATTCTTCGATTATTGTTTGAAGATTCCAGTACGAAAGGTGGTGACTTCTATTAGCATTCAGGATGCTGACAGTAGGTGGGAAAAGCATAGAGCTGACTGTGTGAGCATCATGAATAGCCGGTTCATGAAGAAGCCTAGATCCCCTTCCAAGTTCCCGAGAACTCTTCCACGATCCAATTTGGTGCAGGAGGCGGATGATATTGTCAAATTGCTATGCAGGTTGAATGGTGAAGCGAATGCCTACACTTTCCGGACATGGATGTATGCTTTCATCAGGACCATTGAAATCAACAAGGTTGATTCTATAATCAATTGGTCAGAAATTATTAGCAGCAACATCGGTGAGCAACTGCGGAACGTGAAGCGTACCTTCAGCTTCAAGATGACTTCATACTTGGTGTATGCTGCAGCTTCACAGGGTGTCTTTTCCAAGCTGGATAGATGTGGTATTCTTTCCAAGGATCCCATTTTCGAGTGCTACCCACAGCTTACTGTACCTGCGTGCGAGAAGGACTTCAAAGTGATCAACGATGGTTTCTTCTACGATTTCATCTGCAGGTTAGACAAAGACTTGAAGACTCACAGGGTAAGCAAGGAAGCATGGGAAGCAGTGTCCAAGATTGGCAGTGTATTCATCCAGTTTGCAGATTTCACATACCTCAGGGTTACGAGCTTTTCAGGTGAACCAACAAAGATGCCAAGGTACCCGAGTGACAGATTGATTGCCATGGAGCTGAGCAGGCAACTTGTGGAGTTACACGACCTTCAGTCGAAGCGGCACAAGTCTACGGGCTTCTTCCCACTCACTGTGGGATATTACAGTTGCATCAGCATTCACAGAGCTCGAGGGATGGAAGCACAAATGTTGTCCGAGTATGAGCAAGAGTTCTTCCCTGCACGGCTTAATTTCGATCCATTTGGAATAGCCAGGAAGACAATCTCCCAGGAGTACGCACATGTGCCTTCGTTAGAAGATTTCTGGATGAAGTGCAGAAGTGAGTACGAGGTCAGAAAGAAAGATTTCAGCAGGCTGTCGGCAAAGCAAGTATTTGACTTTGGACTAGCGCGGATACCTGCGGATCTTAAAGATGATGGGAACGTGGTACTTGACACTTACCATCAAATGGGAGGAGATAAAGCTCTACTGCAGGATAGCAATGGCGGCTGCAGCACAATAGAAGAAAGATCTGGAGCTGTGTTGGTGAGTACTTCGAGCTGGTTGCTAACGAAGGGATACTGCCTTGATGAAGTATTGATGAACCAAATCACAGGCAACTTCGGCACAGGAGATTCCCTCAAGCGAAAGCATGAAGGAGAGAGCAGCAGAAGGTCCGAGAAGTTGAAAGTACGCAGAAGATCTCAAGAGAAAGAGAAGACCACTTCTACGACCATAGCTTTGACTCCGACTTCTCCAGTACCTAGTGGATCACCAACTATTGCACCACAGCAGCAGGATGCTTCCATGCCTTCATTAAAACCAGCAACGTTCATCTTCTCTCCGCAGCCACTTCGTTCAGCACCCGTTCCAGAGGAGATGTTGAAGCTGCAGATGACGGAGTTCGAAAGAGCTTTGTCCTTGGATGTTTCAGAGGATGGCAGCCATGATACTGTGGCACTTTCTGATGGAGAGGATGCAGAGCGGGAAATGGTAGTGCACTCAGCGACTTCTCACTCTCCGAGAAGTAATTTCTCGGAATGGTTAGCTTTGCAGTTGGTTCCGGAAGCAAGAGTAGAGATGAACTTAGAGGAACATGACTTGCAGCTACTTCAGGATCTGAGCAGAAGAGACAGAAGGCCTAAAGTTGCTAAAGCAACTTCTAGGTTGATCATCGAGGATTCGGGAGAGAAGTTTGCTGAGATATCAATCCCGGCGGAAGGAAAGGTAGAAGAGGAACTCACGGCAGAAGATGTGACGGTGACCAAAATACCACTCGGTCAAGCTACCACTGAAGGATTGAAGCAGGACACGCAGACGTTGCTGGATGCTTTGTTCCTTAGGCTTGACAGTGAAAAGGCGGAGAAAGAAGAGCTGCAGAAGCAAATATCTCAATTATGTGAGATCATAGCCAAGGTTGCTAAACCTTCCGTTCAGCCCATTTCAGCGCAGGTGAGTGATCATCTTATGCAGGAAATGGAAGATGCAAGCAATCAAGTAAAGGCTATTGACGAATGGAAGGATCTGATTATTCGTCAAGCTTCTGTGCAACTTGGGGAAGTGCCAGCCCGCCTAAAGGTTATGAACGATGCAGCAAATCAACTAAAGCAACTGATAGAAAGCATAGAAGGAATGAATACAGTTGCAGAGAGTAACCTGAGTATTTTGGCTGAGATCAACAAGCTGCCGGGAGATGTATTGGTTGCAGAACAAATTGTGCCGGATGGATCAGTCGAGAAGGGGAAGCAGCTAGAGTTTGCAGTATCTTTCCGTTTGGAGATCTGCAGAGTTTTGCTGAAGAGGATGCAGGCGCTTGAGAGTAGAACATCAGATTTGCCGGACAGTATTATTTCTTTCACTGAGGAAAGAGTGGATGGAGGTATTACTTCATACGTGCGGATTGTTTCTAACGAGGTGCATGATTCCCTGGAGGGTTCTCTTCTGATGGTGCAAAAGAGGATTGATAAAGCCACCAAGCCTTTCACGATGAACTCTATCAGTAGGCTGGTGACACTGCAGGCAGACATTGCGAGATTTGGGCCAAGTTTGGAAGAAGTGGAAGCATGCAGCAAAGTGTTGAATGAAGGATTGCTGCAATTCAGGACAGAAAAGGAAGCAGTAGCTAAAACAGATGGAAAGATGCTGAATTATATGTTCGACAAGTATATCAGATATCAGAACAAGAAGAAGATGTAGATGTTACAGCTGGCATGACTTCTTCTATTTCTTTCTTCTTCTACTTTCTATGTTCCCGGATGAAATTGTAAACTTCTAAGTTATTGGTTTTGCAACCATTACTTGAAGTCATGTGGAACCTTTCTATTAGTTAAGTGATACATGTGTCACTTAAGAAGAAGTTAGTTGAGGATGATTGCCAAATGTCATCTTTACTTGTTGTTCATACTTTAGTTCAGTTTGAGTCTTCTATTTGTACTTTCCCTCCTACATTCTATAAGTAGGAGAAGAACCTACGGGTTAATGATCGATCAGAATTTGTAAGAAGCAATCTTGTGTTCTAGACTTTGTGCTGAACCCCTGAGAGCCACTTGTTGCAGAGGAATACAAAGAAGCAGGTTTCCGGAGAACTTTGTGTCACGGCGTACTGTGTTTCTTGCTTTTAAATCTTAGATCTTTAAAGTAAACTTTGTGTTATTTTAGATCTGGATCTAGAACTGCCTTTGCTTTAGAATTCTGTGTGTTCAAATCTATTAAGTTTCTTCTATGTGCATGCAATTAGCTCTGCTATCTACTAATTGGGATGCACATCTTCCTTATTTCTTCTCTGTAATTCCTTGACTTCCTTCTTCTATAATTTTCCTTTCTTAAACAGCTGCTTACTTGCTGCAGAACTTCTTAGTTATGGTTCATGAACTAAGTTGTTAAAGTAAAACCCCTGATAGATAAAAACACATTTATATTGACAAATCTGACACGGGAGCCTCACCGGTTAAATGAGGGAGATTTATCTCATGACTGCCTAGGTTTGATGCTATGCAGAAAATCTAGCCAACACTTCCCCATTTCTTCTCGATGTTTACATAATTCCCTTTCCTTCTATAAATATTTCCTTTCTTTAAACAGCTGCTTACTTGCTGCAGAACTGTACAGCTATGGTTCATGAGCTGAACAGTTAAAGTAAAACCCCATTTAGATATTAGCATAGTATAATTGACAAATCTGACACGGGAGTCTCACTGGTAAATGAGGGAGATTTATCTCATGACTGCCTAGGTTTTGTGCTATGCAGAAAATCTAGCAAACAGTTTTTGGCAACTCTGCTGGGGAACAACACAAATTACCAAAGCTTTCTCAAGTTAGAAGCTACAGATCCAATCTATCACCAGGAAGAAGAGTGCAAACACATCCAGATCCGGATCATCTTCAGCATAATCCGGGAGTTGGAATTATTCATCAAGTCTATTCTTAAAGAAGACGTGCTTTCTTTCATGATGCAGAATCAGCCACTTGCCCCGGCAGCACCTGTTCCATGGGGTGCAGCCTTTGGACCTTTAAATCTGACTCCTATACATGATCTACCTAAAGAGACGAGAAAGAATTTTTTGAAATTCTTTGGAGATGGAAAGCAAAATCCAGATGACCACTTGGCTGCGTTTTTCATATCCTGTGGAGTGCTTGCAGTCGAACATGAAGATGTATCTGTTAGACTCTTCATAGAGACTCTGCATGACTTGGCTGGAGAATGGTTCTACCGGCTAGCTCCTGGCACCATAACCAACTGGGCTACTATGTGGGATGCGTTCCTGAAAAGATTTAAGGCTGCTGAAGATTTCAACACCTTGATAACCCAACTGACTCAGTTGAAGAAGGAACCACATAAACACATGCGGGATTTTATTGCAAATTTCCAAAGATTACTGTACAAAATTCTGGCTTCTACTTCTCTGAATGACGAGAATCAAAAGTATTCTTCATCAATGCTTTGCTTCCTGAAGTAAGCTATCAACTGCGAAGAGCACGTCCTACTGATTTGTTTGCAGCTCAAAACATGGTGGTTGAAATTGAAGACGACCTCATCATGGCTGGAAAGATAAAGAGCAGCACTTCTAGAGCTGAAAGTTCATCCTTTTCTACTACTTCTGATTCACTACTGCAAAAGTTAGCAAATGAGATGATGCAGATGAAGAAACAAATGCTCAAACTCAAGGCAACAATACTGCCCCTGCACGAAATTTCAACAACAACCGGAACCGCATTATTGGTTCCCAAAGATTAGCAATTGAAGCTTCTCCCAGAAATAATGTGGAGATGAATGAAGAAGACCAGGAAGCTGACGCTGATCAGCTCGAAGATGATGATTTTATAGGACCTGCTGGCAACTCCAACATTAATTACCTGAACTACAAATTTGAACATGACGATGAGAAACTTCATGAAGATGATCATGGTCATGCATATACAATACTTACAACATCACAAACTCGCCAAGCTGAGGCATTAGCAGACGAGTAAAGAAGGGGCATCCCTTTGCCTTCTTCCTTAGCTCCTGGAGATAAGCATGCGAGCTCTTCATCTCAACCACAGAAAGCGGCTCAGGTATCTGAATCTATTTCTTCTTTTGACATTATTGATCATGTTAAGAAAACTAAAGTTCAAATGTCAGAAGCTGAATATTTGAGAGCTTTACCTGTGCAGTTAAATAGGCTAGTCAAATATGTACAATCACCAGAACAATCCAATACATCAAAAGGCCTTTTGCCTAAGCCCAAAAATACTCCTCCACAAAACAACACTGTAGTTAAATCCTCACCATCTTCTGAAAGGGTGGAATCTTTCTATGTTTCTTTATTGCTTAATGGTTTCAAGTTTAAAAATTGCATTTTAGATTCAGGTGCTTCTGACAATGTCATGCCAGCTAAAGTTGCAGATGCTCTTGGGCTTACCTTGACAAAGACCATAAAAAGGTGTTATTCCATGGAGAAACAAGTCCCTTTAATTGGACAAATCAAAGATGCACAAGCTTTTTTGGCAGCTTTTCCGGACAAAAGATTAAAGATTGACAATTCTAGTTGCAGATATTCCTGTCTCCTACGGGATGTTGCTGAGCAGAAACTTCTGCAAAAAATTGGGAGGAGAAGTAAAGATGGATTGGTCCTGTGCGCATATTCCTATCAAAGGGCTTAACCATAAGCTGGAGCCAGAAAAGAAGTCCAGGTACACGGTTACAAAATCTGAGGATCCTAGATCTCAGATTCTTTTTCAGGGATCTGACCGTGGGGTCTATTTCTTGGAAACGGATAAAGACGTTCCGGAGCCAGAACTTCGACCAGAGCTAGAGCCAGCAAAAGAAGAAGAAAAATTTTTGACTCTGGAGTTTAAAGGCACATGTTCTTTTGGATCAAGAGTCGGTGTTCTACTAATATCTCCAGATCATGAGATATTTCCATACTCCCACAAGCTAATGTTCGAGAACACCAATCATACAGCGAAGTATGAAGCATTGCTTCTAGGAATGGAGCAAGCTAAAAAGAAAGGAGTAAAACTCCTCAAAGCCCAAGGACATGTTGAACTTCTAGTAAAGCAGGTTTGAGGGAAAAATCAAGTCAAAAGAGATGAGTTGGAGCATTACAGAGATAGAGCACTTTCTGCCACATTCGATTTTGCAACCTTCCCTATTGACTTTATTCCAATAAATCAGAACTCCAAGGCAGATTCTTTGGCAGTCACGGCTGCACTATTGAATCCGAGATAGAGCACCGTCCATATTCAGACAAGGAAACTATAAAGTGGAGATGGTCTACCACCCCAAAATCCCTGAACAAACATCTACATGTTTGCATGTTGAAGGGAGTGAATCACCACCATGACAAACAGTCAAAGGAAAAGTTGATCCAGGTTATGATGATAGTAGTGGAGTAGATCCAACCAAAAGGTAACAAAATCCCCAAGGATTTAGTTTCCTTAGTGGAGACTTTCAACAAGCATGATCAGTACTTGAAGAAGAACAAAGAATATGGTGATAGTTCTTCCTCGAAATGCAGCAAATAAATTTGGGAATGAGAGCAAGTTGATGCAGACTTACCCACCATGGAGAGAAGAAAGGATGAGCCACCACCAGATGAAGTTGATAAGGATTTGCGCAGAATATTTGACAAGAAGGCCAAAGAAAAGAAGTTCAAGATCGGAGATTGGGTACTCTGGTGGGACAAGAGACATGAACCGAAAGGCATGCACGACAAATTTGATTCACTCTGGAAAGGGCCCTTCGTGATCAAAAGAGCTGCAAGGAATGGATACTTTCTTCCTTGCCTACTGGGATGGAATTGAGTTACCACTTCCTTTTAACGGGCTGCATCTGAAGTTTTTCCGGAAATAAAAAAGCAGGGTAAAACCTGTATGTATATGAATAAAACATTGTTTGTTTTTTTTCTTTATTTGTTTTTGTGTTGTGTTGTTTTTTTGTTTGGCTGACCCCTTGTCATTCCCCAAAAGACATGATACGAAACCAGAGATGCTGGGATCTCATCTTTTCCCTTGTCATTCTGACAGAAAGTAAAAGATGTCCACAGACGGAGCCGACTGGTGTCCCCAGATTTCATCCTGAAATCTGAGACTACCCCATGTTCAATATTTCATACTCCTATAATGGGTCTTGGTGTCCCCCAGATTTCACCCTGAAATCTGGGACTACCCTATTTTTCATACTTTTAAAATAATGGGTCGTTTTGTGTTTTTATTGCCAGAAAGTTCTATAATGTGTCGAGATATTCCCAAGCAGCCATATTAGCCATTTTCGCCAAATACCTAGATGCCAAAATTGTTATATTCTGTCGTCGGGATTTGCCTGCAGGAAATTTGTATTTAATTATTTTGAGCCCCTTTTGAGGCAATTTGTGCTCTGGTTTAACCCTGTTGTGATCGTATATATCAATTATTCCCATATACCAGTAGGGTTTTAACCAGGAATGAATCTTTGGCTTTATTTGTAACTTCTAACAACATTTTGTGTTTTTGTGTTTTTCCCGTTTCATTTTCTATGAAATTTCTCTGGATCAATTCCTTTGCCGGTTTGGCCTGATTCTTGGCCTGGAGTATTTGGAGATCACATACGCACGTTGTGCCAGAAGGAATTCGCCATCGGAGGTCTGGTTCTCTGGGAAAAGACGAAGTCGTGCACCAAAAAGCCTTCTTCTGGGCTGGCCGCATTTTTGGAAAAAGAGGGTTTGAAGTGGATCATGGGATTTTTGGAAGCAGCAGACAAGGTGGAATTTTGTACCTGCCTAGCAGGATACTTTTTCCCATCACTTAAGTCACAATGGGAAAATTAGAGGCAGCAGACAGACGGGAATTTCTTTCTTACCTTGCAAGGTAAAAATTCTCATTGTGAAATAAAAGAAAAATCACTTAAGTGAATCATGGGATTTTATTGCCTGCCTTGCAGGGTAAATAATCCCATTATGAAAGTCAAACACTTAAGTGAATCATGGGATTTTCAGGGCTGCCTTGCAGGGTAAATAATCCCATTGTCAATCTGAATTTTAAAAATATAAATTATTTATTCCAAAAAGTGCGACCCACTTTGGGTGAATAATAAATGCATTAAATTAATATTTGTTAATATTTATTCACCCAATTTTGGCGCCCAGGCTTGTGGAAAAGTCAACAAAGGTAAGTGGACAAAAGAAGGTTGAAATTAGACTGTTCTAAAATTAAATAAATATTATTTATTTAATGCAGCCCCTTATGTCAAAAAGTGCGCCCCATTTAGGAGATAAATAATAATTTTTTAAGTATTAAATGATTAAATTAATTCCTATTTTCAGTGGCTAAGGTCAAAGCATACTGTGAAGCTTCAGTTAAGTGGAAGCAGAAGTCTAAAATTAAATAAATTTAATTTATTTAATGGCAGCCATAAGCATGCACAAAATAGGCACCCATTTGAAGAGTAAAGCTTATTATCTAATTAATTAATTGCCAGAATAGGAAAGACATTAATTAATTATAGAATTATGAGGATTATATAAGCAGAGGCTGCCATAACGCATGAATTAATTAATTCACAGGCAGAGAAGTGCAGCCCAGAGGAAAAGTGCGCCCCATTTGAAGAGGATTTTTGCTCAGAAGAAGGTGAAATTAATGCTAAAAGCTTCCAAATTTGGCGCACAAGGTTGAAGGAGGTTGATTTGTGTCTGAATAATTGTCTGCATAAGTGATACAGGTGCTCAGGTGAAGTTGGTAAAATTCATGCTTGCTTTGCATGCAAATAAAACATAAAATTTTGGGGCAACAGGCTGCAGAATGATTAAAATCCACTGTTCATGTTCCGGTTGCCATTAATTGCAGGAATTCATTACAAGTGCTTTTATAAGAGAAAAGGAGCTTAAATCAATGTCCAATACATTGAATATATCCTCCGAATCTGAAGAATTATCCAGATCTGCACGAGTTTTGAAGAATTCTGGCTGAGTAAGAAGAAAAAGAATTGTTCAGACAAAGATTGCTCCAACCATGGCAAAGCGGGATGAAAGAGAAAGCTCAGCGGAATTATGCGTAGCTTCTAGACTTGTTGAAGTCAATAAGCTCAGATCCAAATCCAGATCTCATAATTGCAAAAGCTTCCGGCACAAAGGCTTTATCCTCTTGTTTTTGATGCAGCCCATGTAGAAGTCAGTGGGTGGAAAATTTCTTCCAGGATCTTGTGCATGTGCTTCCAATCTTTCAGTTGAAGCCTTCATTGAAGTTGCATTCACCCAGAGTGCTTTCCAGAATTTTAAATTGCTCATATGCAATTAAAAATAAAAATGATGAGTTATTTACGGCAAACATTACACTGATGCATGTACAGAAGAACTGCAAAATCTTCAAGGATAAAGAGAAGACCAAGCGAAGGAAAAATTTCAGCCGCTTCCAGATCCAGCTTATTGTTTCCAGATCCATTCGTTTCCAATTCCAATTTGTTTCCAATTCTAGCTTGTTTCCAGATCCAACTTGCTTCCAGATCCAACTACTCCCAGATTCAGTTTGGTGAGAATCAAAGGCAAAAGAATCAGCTGCATGCAGAACATGAAAAAAGACAAGACTGCAGCTTTCCTCTCTTCTTCTTTTCTTATTCCTCCGACAAAGTAATTGAGCGATCAATTAAATTATACAACTTAAGTGATTGGTTTAAAAGCCATTACTTGAAGAAGTCAACTACTTGGAGATAGGTGGCAGACGTGCAAAATAAAAGGTTCTATTTTCAGTTGCAAATCATGCATGTCATGCAAAGAGGAATTCCAGGAGGGAGATTGCCAGTTGTTTCTTTTCCGACTTCCACATGTGCTAGTTCAACTAAAAGCTTCCGACTTATAATTGCCCCTCTACATTCTATAAGTAGAGGAAGAACCTTCGGGTTAAAGGATCAGAATTTGTAAGCAGCATTCTTGTGTTCCAGACTTTGTGTTGAAACCCTTGAGAGCCACTTGAAGCAAAGGAATATACAGGACTAGATTTCCGGAGAACTTTGTGTCACGGTGTAATTGTGTTTCTAGCTTTTATATCTTAGATCTTTGAATAAACTTTGTGTTATTTCAGATCTAGATCTAGAACTACCTTTGCTTATAATTTTGTGTTTATATCTATTGGTTTCTTCTATGTGCATGCAATCAACTCTGTTATCTATTGATTGGGATGCACATCTTCCCCATTTCTTCTCTGTGTTTATATAATTCCCTTTCCTTTCTTCTATAAATATTTCCTTTCTTAAACAGCAGCTTACTTGCTGCAGAACTATGCAGCTATGGTTCATGAGCTAAATAGGTTAAAGTAAAACCCCATATAGATACTAGCATATTTTAATTGACAAATCTGACACGGGGAGCCTCACCAGTAAATGAGGGAGATTTATCTCATGACTGCGTAGGTTTTATGCTATGTAGAAAATCTAGCCAATAATACTAAATACATTTTTGTTCACGTGTTTTTTGTTAATTTGTGATAGTTACTATTTTTAGAAAGTGCTTTTTTGCTTTTTGACCAAATTTGCCTAGTTTGTCTTCACCATTGATCTCAGAGTGCATTGACTTGAAAAGCTTTCTTTTCCAAAAAATTTCTATTTATAGTAAGTGGAAAGACCAGAATCTTGACCCGTCTGCCGGGATGCTTAGAAAACAAAAAAGCGTAAACCAGGCTACGGACTAGGGTTGCTTCCGTAAATAATCCAGAGCTCATGGGGTTTGCAATCAGTGTGTTCTTGAAGGAAGGCGTCTGGATTGTAGACAATTGAGAAAAATTTTGTTTTAATCATATCACTAATTTGAGAGATATGAAAATTTCTTCGTTTAAGTGTTCATTGCTGCTCTGGATGAAAATTGTAGGTTTGTCTGGTGAATTTGCAGGTGTTCTTGAGCTTCAAGATACCAATAATGGCTTTCATGTCCTACTCTCAAGTGCCTGCATCCTCTTCAGCAAAACTCTGCAGATCTCCAAACGGAAAGATACTGCAAACTCCAGCTGCTTCCCCTTCTCAACTGATCCATCCGGTACAATCTGCTCTGCAACCAATACATCTCCCGGCAGCTTGTTGATTTCGGCCAAAGTACTCAGGTTACTCTCAGCAACTGTGTTCATGTCTACTATGCTCGTCACTAGTTGCTTCAGCTGATTTGCTGCATCATCCATAACCCTCAAGCGAGCTGGTACTTCTCCAAGTTGTACAGAAGTTTGACGCATAATCAAGTTCTTCCATTCGTCAATAGCTTGCACCTGATTGCTTGCATCTTCCATCTCCTGCATAAGATGATCACTCACCTGCTTTGAAATGGGCTGAATTGAAGGTTTAGCAACCTTAGCTATGATCTCACACAACTGAGATACTTGCTTCTGAAGCTCGTCTTTCTCTGCCTTTTCTCTGTCAAGCCTAACAAATAGAGCATCTATCAATGTCTGTGTGTCCTGCTTCAATCCTTCTGTGGTGGCTTGACCGAGGGGTACTTTGGTTACTGTTCACATCTTCTTCCGTGAGCTCATCCTCCTTCCCTTGCACTGGAATTGACATCTCAGCAAATTTCTACCCCGACTCTTCGATGATCAACCTTGAACTTACCTTAACAACTTTAGGCCTTCTGTCTTCTGCCGCCCAGACTCTAGAGTTGCTGCAAGTCGTGCTCTTCCAAGTTCATTTCCATTCTTGTTTTTGAAACCAACTGTGAAGCCAACCATTCTGAGAAGTTACTTCTTGGAGAATGAGAAGTTGCTGAGTGCACTTTCATTTCCCACTCTGTTTCCTCTCCATCAGAAAGTCGCCACAGTGTTATGGCTGCCATCTTCTGAATCATCCAAGGACAAAGCCCTTTCGAACTCCGCCATCTGCAGCTTTAATGTCTGTTCTGGAACGGGTGATGAATGGAGTGGCTGAGGAGAGAAGGTGAATGTTGCCGGATTCAGTAGAGGCATGGAAGTGTCTTGCTGCGGTGGAATAGTTGGTGAAGTATTGGGTGTTGGAGAAACCGGAGCTAAAGTCGTGGTCATAGAAGTGATCTTCTCTTTTGTTTGAAGATCTTTTATGCACCTCCAACTTCTCGGACCTTCTGCTGCTTTCTCCTGCGTGTTTCCTTTTCAGGGGATCTCCTACGCCGAAGTTGCCCGTGATTTGATTCATTAGTGCTTCATCAAGGAAATATCCCTTCGTCAGTAACCAGTTTGAAGTATTCACCAACACAACGCCAAATCTTTCCTCGATTGTGGTGGCAGCCTCCTACGTTGTCCTGAAGTATGGCTCTATCTTCCTCCCATTTGATGGTAAGTGTCAAGTAACACATTCCCATCATCTTTAATATCCCCAGGTATCTGCGCTAGTCCAAAGTCGAACACTTGCTTTGCTGATAGCCTGTTAAAATCCTTCTTTCTAACCTTGTACTCACTTTTGCACCTCATCTAGAAATCCTCCAATGAAGGCACGTGTGCGTACTCCTGGAAGATTGTCTTCCCGAGCTACTCCAAATGGATCAAAATTCAGCTGTGCCATGAAGAACTCTTGCTCATACTTGGATAATATCTGCGTCTCCATCCCTCGAGCTCTATGAATGCTCTGACAGCTATAATGTCCGAAAGTAATCGGGAAGAAGCCCGTAGATTTGTGTCGTTTTCGACTAAAGGTCGTGTATCTCCACAAGTTGTCTACTCAGCTCCATGGCAATCCATTTATCATTCAGATATCTGGGCATCTTTATTAGTTCTCCAGAAGAAACCCATAACCCTAAGGTATGTGAAATCTGCAAATTGAATGAATAGACTACCAATCATAGATACGGCTTCTCACACTTCTTTGCTCACCCTGTTGGCCTTTAAATCCTTGTCTAGCCTACAAATGAAATCATAGAAGAATCCATCATTGACCACTTTGAAATCCTTCTCGCACGTGCAGGTATAGTAAGTTATGGGTAGCAATCAAAAATGGATTCCTTAGAAAGAACGCCACATCTATCCAGGTTCAGAGAAGGTGCCTTGTTAAGCTACAACGTACACCAAGTAAGAATTCATTTTGAAGTTGAAAGTATGCTTCACGTTCCGGAGTTGTTCACCAATGTTGTTATTAATAATTTCCGACCAATTGATTATGGAATCAACCTTGTTGACTTCAATGGTCCATGATGAAAGCATACATCCATGTACAGAAAGTGTAAGCATTTGCCTCGCCATTAATTCTGCATAACAATTTGACAATATCATCGACCTCTTGCACCAAATTGGACTGCAGAAGAGTTCTTGGGAACTTAGAAGGAGATCTAGGCTTCTTCATGTATCTACTGTTCGTTATGTTCACACAGTCAACTCTATGCTTATCCCACCTTCTGCCGACATCTTGGAGGCTAATGGAAGTCACCACCTTGTCGCACCAGAATCTTCAAACAATAATTGATGAATTCTACGTTCAATCAAATTATTGTTTTCCCTGTAACATCTCGCACTGATTTGGATGAAGGATGGTAAGATCTAGCGCACTCCATAACAAATTCTGGCAATTGGGTTGTGTATGGGAAGGCTGCAGCTCGAATAATTCCACTGCTTTTAACTGCATGCATGAGTGAAGTCTTTTCCACTCTAGATCTATCAATCAATTCGGAAAGAAGTTCCGGACCTAGATCTGTGTCTCCTATGTCTGCAAGTTTGGAAGTAATGCATGACTCCATTGTGCTTTCTTTTTAATCTCTCTTCGCCATGACTTTGTCTATCTTTGTTTGAATAATTCTTTTTCTTCTAATTTCAGCCGGAATTCTTCAATACTGGTGCGGATTTGGATAATTCTTCAAATTCGGAGGATATATTCAATGTATTGAACATTGATTAGAGATCCTTTTCTTTTGTAAAGCACTTGTAATGAATTCCTTGCAATTAATTCAGACAAAGATGGCCACCGGAGCATGAATAGTGAATTTTAATTGTAAAAATCTGAACTTTTCAAGCCTACTACCCCAAAAATTGATGTCTAATTTGTATGCAAAGAGAACATGAATTTTTCCTACTTCCCTTGAGCACCTGTATCACCTATGCAAACAATTATGCAAACACAAATCAACCTTTTTTAATGTATGCGCCAAAATTAGAAGCTTTTAGCCTTGGTTTGATCCTCTTGTCTAAGCAAAAATCCTCTTTAATATGGGGCGCACTTTTTCTTCCTGGCTGCACTTCTTTACCTGTGAATTAATGAACTCATCTTTATGGCAGCCCATGCTTATATAACCATTATAATTCTATAATTAATAATTGCCTTTCCTATTCTTAGCAATTAATTAATTAAAAATCACGTTCTTCTCTTTATCTGGTGTGCTAAAAATAAAATACCATGTTTAAGGACAACCATCTATTAAATTAAATTTAATTCAATTTAATCATCCACTTCTTCACTTCACTTAAGCTTCACAGTGTGCTTTGACCGTGGCCACTGAAAATAGAATTTAATTTAATCATTTAATGCTTTTAAAAAGCATTATATCCTTTCCAAAAGGGGCGCACTTTTTTGACATGAAGGGGGCAGCCTTTAAATAAGTTAAATTTAATTAATTTAGACCATCTATTTCTATTTCTTTTATTCCCCTTTGCTTTGTTGACTTTCTTCCATGTCTGGGCGCCAAAATTTATAAGAAGAAATAATTAATTTATTCCACTTAAAGGCTGCCTTTATCTTTCCAAAGGGGGCACACTTTTTAGCATAATAAAATTCTATTTTTAAGAATCCACATGGACAATGGAAATTCTTTACCCTGCAAGGCAGCCCCAGAAATCCCATGATCCACTTAAGTGATTTGACTTTGACAATGAGATTGTTTACCCTGCATGGCAGACAATAAAATCCCACGATTTCACTTAAGTCACTTTTATTTTATTTCACCATGGGAATTTTTACCCTGTAATGCAGGGAATAAATTCCCGCTTGCCTGTTGCCTCTAATTTTCCCACTGCAGCTTAAGTGACTTTTCCATCATGGGAAAAAGTACCCTTCAAGGCAGGCAATAAAAATCCCACCTGCCTGCTGCTTCTATTTTTTCCCATGATTCTACTTCAATTCTTATGTTTTCCAAAAATGCGGCCAGCCCAGCAAGAGGCTTTTTAGTGCGCGACTTCGTCCTTTTCCCAGTGAACCGGACCTCTGATGGCGACTTCTTTCTGGCATAATGTGAATATGTGATCCCCGAGTTACTTCAGGCCAAAAATCGGGTTAACCCAAGCAAAGGAATTGATCCAGAGAAATTTCACAGAAAATGAAATGGGAAAACACAAAAACACGAAAAAAATTGCAAAAAGTCATAAATAAAGCCCAAAACTTATTCCAAGTTAAAACCCTTCTGGTATATAGGAATAATGATATGTTCGATCACAACAGGGTTAAAACGGAGCACAAATTGCCTCAAACAGGGCTTAAAATAATTAAATACAAATTTCCTGCAGACAAATCCCGACGACATAATATAACAATTTTGGGCTTCTGGGTCTTTGGCAAAAAAGGCTAATATGGCTCTTTGGGAATATCTTGACACAATACAAGAACTTTCAGGCAATAAAAACACAAAACGACCCATTATTTTAAAAGTGCAAAAAAATTTCGGATAGGCTAGTTGCAGATTTCAGGATGAAATCTGAATTTTGTTTTTATTGCCTGAAAGTTCTTGTATTGCGTCAAGATAATCCCAAAGAGTCATATTAGCCTTTTTCGCCAAATACCCAGATGCCCAAAATTGTTTTATTTTTGTCGTCGGGATTTGTCTAAGGGAAATTTGTATTTAATTATTTTGAGCCCCGTATGAGGCTATTTGTGCTCCGTTTCAACTCTATTATAAGCGAATATGTTATTATTCCTATATGCCAGAAGGGTTTTAACTTGTATTAAGTTTTGGGCTTTATTTGTAACTTTTGGCAATTTTTTCGTGTTTTTTGTGGTGTCTCGTTCTGTTTTCTGTGAAAATTTCTCTGGAACAATTTCTTTCGCTGGGTAAGCCCGATTTTTGGCCTGGAGCAACTGGAAAACATATACGCACATTATGCCCGGAGGAAGTCGCCATTGGAGGTCTGGATCACTGGGAAAAAGCGAAGTCTATGCACAGAAAAGCCCCTGCGGGGATGGGCGCATTTTTGGAAAACAAAGGATTTAAGCTGCGATGGGAAAAAATATAAGCCGCAGGCAGGATGGGAATTGTATACCTGCCTAGTAGGATACTTTTTCCCGTGTTATAAAAGTTACTCAAGTTGCAATGGGAAAAATAGAGGTTGCAGACAGGTGGGAATTTATTACCTGCCTTGCAGGGTGAAAATTCCCATGATTAAATAAAAGGAAAGTGACTTAAGTGAAATCATGGGATTTTAGTGCCTGCCTTGCAGGGTGAAAATTCCCATGATTAATAAAAGGAAAGTGACTTAAGTGAAATCATGGGATTTTAGTGCCTGCCTTGCAGGGTAAAGAATCCCATTGTCAAAGTCAAATCACTTAAGTGGATCACGGGATTTTAGTGCCTGCCTTGGTAGGGTAAATAATCTCATTGTGGAAAAATTCTTAAAAATAGAATTACATGTGCAAAAAAGTGCGCTCCCTTAGGTGATGAGAATGGCAGCCTGATTAAATTGATTATTTTAAATAATCTTTATTCCTCTCAAAAAGTGCGCCCAAGCTTGGAGGAAGGTCAAAAAAGTCAAAGGATGAAATAAAAGAAATAAATTAAAAGCATTAAATTTAATTTATTTAATGGCTGCCCTCTTCCTCTCAAAAAGTGCACCCTATTTGGGCATTATTTAATGATTTTTGAAGGCATTAAATCATTAAATTAATTTTTATTTTCAGTGGCTATGGTCAAAGCACACTGTGGGACCTGAGTGAAGTGCTGTGTGAAGGATTAAATTGGATTAATTTAATTTATTGAATGGCTGTCCTTAAACATGCTATTTTTTAAAGAGAAAAGCATGATTTTTAATTAATTAATTGCCTTTAATTGTTAGGGGCAAATTATTAATTATAGAATTATGAAGGTTATATAAGCATGGGCAGCCATATGGATGAATTATTCAAATCACAGGTTAAAAATTGCAGCCAAGTGAGAAAAAGTGCGCTCCCATTAGAGGAAGGATTTTGCACAGACAAGGTGACTAACAAAGGCTAAAAGCTTCCAGATTTGGTGCATGCTTTGGAGAGGGTTGATCTTCGTCTGCATAATTGTTTTTCACAGGTGTTATAGGAGCTCAGGTGTTGATTGAAATGATTCATGCTCTCTTTATGTGCAAATTAAACAACCAATTTTTTGGGGCAGCAAGCTTGAAAAGTGCATATTTTTACAATTTAAATTCACTATTCATGTTCCGGTGGCCATTTTTGTCTAAATAAATTGCAGGAACTAATTACAAGTGCTTTACAAAAAGAAAAGGAGTATTTATCAATGTCCAATACATTGCAAATATCCTCTGAATCTGAAGAATTGTCCAGATCTGCACCAGTATTGAAGAAATCCGGCCAAATAAGAAGAAAAAGAATTATTCAGACAAAGATAAACAAAGCTATGGCGAAAAAGAGATGAAAAAGAAAGTACGATGGAGTCATGCATTGCTTCTAAACTTGCAGACATAGGAGACACGGATCTAGGCCCGGAACCTCTTGCCGATTTGATAGATTGATCCAGAGCTGGGAAAGACTTCACTCATGTGTGCGGTCAAAAAAGCAGTGGAATTATTCCGAGCTGCAGCTTTTCCCGTGTACAGCCTAATTGCCAAAGTTCGTGATGGAGTGTGCTAGATCTTATCACCCTTCATCCAGATTAGTACGTGATGCTTGCCGGAAAGACAATAATTCGTTTGGATGCGGAGTTCTTCGATTATTGTTTGAAGATTCCAGTACGAAAGGTGGTGACTTCTATTAGCATTCAGGATGCTGACAGTAGATGGGAGAAGCATAGAGCTGACTGCATGTGAGCATCATGAATAGTCGATTCATGAAGAAGCCTAGATCTCCTTCCAAGTTCCCGAGAACTCTTCTGTGATCCAATTTGGTGCAAGAGGCGGATGATATCCTAAAATTGCTATGCAGGATGAATGGTGAAGCGAATGCTTACACTTTCTGGACATGGATGTATGCTTTCATCTGGACCATTGAAATCAACAAGGTTGATTCTATAATCAGTTGGTCAAAAATTATTAGCAGCAACATCGGTGAGCAACTGCGGAACGTAAAGCGTACTTTTCAGCTTCAAGATGACTTCATACTTGGTGTATGCCGCAGCTTCACAGGGCGTCTTTTCCAAGCTGGATAGATGTGGTATTCTTTCCAAGGATCCCATTTTCGAATGCTACCCGCAGCTTACTGCACCTGCATGCGAAAAAGACTTCAAAGTGATCAACGATGGTTTCTTCTACAATTTCATCTGCAGGTTAGACAAAGACTTGAAGACTCAACAGGGTAAGCAAGGAAGCGTGGGAAGCTGTGTCCAAGATTGGCAGTCTATTCATTCAATTTGCAGATTTCACATACCTCAGGGTCACAAGCTTTTCAGGTGAACCAACAAAGATGCCAAGGTACCCGAGTGACAGATTGATTGCCATGGAGCTAAGCAGGCAACTTGTGGAGTTATACGACCTTCAGTCGAAGCGGCACAAGTCTACGGGCTTCTTTCTACTCACTGTGGGATATTACAGCTGCATTAACATTCACAGAGCTCAAGGGAATGGAAGCAAGCGTAAATGTTGTCCGAGTATGAGCAAGATTTCTTCCCTGTACGACTGAATTTCGATCCATTTGGAATAGCCAGGAAGACAATCTCCTAGCAATACGCACATGTGCCTTCATTAGAAGATTTCTAGATGAAGTGCGGAAGTGAGTACGAGGTCAGAAAGAGATATTTCAGCAGGTTGTCGGCAAAGCAAGTATTCGACTTTGGACTAGCGCGGATACCTGCGGATTTTAAAGATGATGGGAACGTGGTACTTGACACTTACCATCAAATAGGAGGAGATAAAGCTCTACTGCAGAATAGCAATAGGCGGCTGCAGCACAATAGAAGAAAGGTCTGAGAGTTGTGTTGGTGAGTACTTCAAGCTGGTTGTTGACAAAGGGATACTGCCTTGATGAAACATTGATGAACCAAGTCACAGGCAACTTTGGCACATGAGATTCCATCAAGCAAAAGCACAAAGGAGAAAGCAGCAGCAGAAAGGTCTGAGAAGTTGAAAGTACATAGAAGATCTCAAGAGAAAGGAGAGGATCACTTCTACAACCATGAGCTTTAACTCCGGTTTCTCCAGTACGTAATGGATCACCAACTATTGTACCACAGCAGCAGGATGCTTCCATGCCTCCACTAAATCCAGCAACATTCATCTTCTCCCCTCAGCCACTTCGTTCAGCACCTGTTCCAGAGGATACGTTGAAGCTGCAGATGGCAGAATTCGATAGGGCTTTGTCCTTGGATGACTTCAGAAGGATAGCAGCCATGATACTGTGACACTTTCTGACGGAGAGGATGCTGAGTGGGAAATGGTAGTGCACTCAGCGACTTCTCACTCTCCGAGAAGTAATTTCTCGGAATGGTTAGCTTTGCAGTTGGTTCCAGAAGCAAGAATGGAGATGAACTTAGAAGAACATGACTTGCAGCTACTTCAGGATCTGAGCAGAAGAGACAGAAGGCCTAAAGTTGCTAAAGCAACTTCTAGGTTGATCATCGAGGATTCGGGAGAGAAGTTTGCTGAGATATCAATTCCGGCGGAAGGAAAGATAGAAGAGGAGCTCACGGCAGAAGATGTGACGGTGACCAAAATACCACTCGGTCAAGCTACCACTGAAGGATTGAAGCAGGACACGCAGACATTGATGGATGCTTTGTTCCTTAGGCTTGACAGTGAAAAGGCGGAGAAAGAAGAGCTGCAGAAGCAAATATCTCAATTATGTGAGATCATAGCCAAGGTTGCTAAACCTTCCATTCAGCCCATTTCAGAGCAGGTGAGTGATCATCTTATGCAGGAAATGGAAGATGCAAGCAATCAAGTAAAGGCTATTGACGAATGGAAGGATCTGATTATTCGTCAAGCTTCTGTGCAACTTGGGGAAGTGCCAGCCCGCCTAAAGGTTATGAACGATGCAGCAAATCAACTAAAGCAACTGATGGAAAGCATAGAAGGCATGAATACAGTTGCAGAGAGTAACCTGTATTTTGGCCGAGATCAACAAGCTGCCGGGAGATGTATTGGTTGCAGAACAAATTGTACCGGATGGATCAGTCGAGAAGGGGAAGCAGCTAGAGTTTGCAGTATCTTTCCGTTTGGAGATCTGCAGAGTTTTGCTGAAAAGGATGCAGGCGCTTGAGAGTAGAACATCAAATTTACCGGACAGTATCATTTCTTTCACTGAGGAAAGAGTGGATCGGAGGTGTTACTTCATACGTGCGGATTGTTTCTAACGAGGTGCCTAATTCCCTGGAAGGTTCTCTTCTGATGGTGCAAAAGAGAATTGATAAAGCTACCAAGCCTTTCACGATGAATTCTATCAATAGACTGGTGGCGCTGCAGGCAGACATTGCGAGGTTTGGGCCAAGTTTGGAAGAGGTGGAAGCATGCAGCAAAGTGTTGAATGAAGGGTTGCTGCAATTCAGGACAGAGAAGGAAGCAGTGGCTAAAACAGATGGAAGGATGTTGAATTATATGTTCGACAAGTATATCAGATATCAGAACAAGAAGATGTAGACATTACAGCTGGCATGACTTCTTCTATTCTTTCTTCTTCTACTTTCTATGTTCCCGGATGAAATTGTAAAACTTCTAAGTTATTGGTTTTGCAACCATTACTTGAAGTCATGTGGAACCATTCTATTAGTTAAGTGATACATGTGTCACTTAAGAAGAAGTTAGTTGAGGATGATTGCCAAATGTCATCTTTACTTGTTGTTCATACTTTAGTTTAGTTTGAGTCTTCTATTTGTACTTTCCCTCCTACATTCTATAAGTAGGAGAAGAACCTCCGGGTTAATGATGGAATCAGAATTTGTAAGCAGCAATCTTGTGTTTTAGACTTTGTGCTGAACCCCTGAGAGCAACTTGAAGCAGAGGAATACAAAGGAGCAGGTTTCCGGAGAACTTTGTGTCACGGTGTACTGTGTTTCTTGCTTTTGAATCTTAGATCTCTTAATAAACTTTGTGTTATTTTAGATCTGGATCTAGAGCTGCCTTTGCTTTATAATTCTGTGTGTTCATATCTATTAAGTTTCTTCTATGTGCATGCAATTAGCTCTGCTATCTACTAATTGGGATGCACATCTTCCCCATTTCTTCTCTGTATTTCCTTTACTTCCTTCTTCTATAATTTTCCTTTCTTAAACAGCTGCTTACTTGCTGCAGAACTTCTTAGTTATGGTTCATGAACTAAGTGGTTAAAGTAAAACCCCTGATAGATAATAACACATTTATATTGACAAATCTGACACGGGAGCCTCACCGGTTAAATGAGGGAGATTTATCTCATGACTGCCTAGGTTTGATGCTATGCAGAAAATCTAGCCAACAGAACTGTGCAACTATGGTTCAAAATGGTTAAAGTTCCCATATAGATACTAACAGCAAATCTGACCTGTTCATGAGGGAGTGACTGCCAAGCCAGAAAATCTTTGGACCTCTGAATCTGAACTCCAGTCTTTATGCAGATGATCTTCCGCAAAAGGTAACGAGAAACATTGATGCAAAATCAACCACTTGCCCTTGCATTTTTCAAAATGAATCTTTGGAAAGAATTTTTAAAAGAATGGAAAGCAGAATAGATGACCACTTGGCTGCGTTTTTCATATCCTATGGAGTGCTTGCAGTCGAACATGAGGATGTATCTGTCTGGTTCTTCATAGAGATTCTGCATGACTTGGCTGGAGAATGGTTGCTATTGGCTAGCTCTCCTGAGCACCATAACCAGACTATGGCTATTATGCGGGATGCGTTCTTGAAAAGATTCAAACCAGTTGAAGATTCCAAGCACCTTGATAACCCAACTGACTCAGTTGAAGAAGGAGACACATGAGCACATGTGGGATTTTATTGCAAAATTCCAAAGTTTTACTGTACAAAATTCCGGCTTTTGCTTCTCTCAATGATGAGAATCAAAAGGTGTTCTTCATCAATGCTTTACTTCCTGAAGTAAGCTATCAACTGCGAAGAGCACATCCTGCTGACTTGTTAACAGCTCAAAACATGGCGGTTGAAATTGAAGACAACCTCATTTTGGCTGGAAAGATAAAGAGCGACATTTCTAGAGCTGAAAGTTCATCCTCTGCTACTACTTCCGATTCACTACTGCAAAAGTTAGCAAATGAGATGATGCAGATGAAGAAACAAATGGCTCAGAATGGCTCAAGGCAACAATACTGCCCCTGCTCGGAATTTCAACAACAACCGGAACCGCATTGCTGGTTCCCAAAGATTAGCAATTGAAGATGCTCCCAGAAACAATGTGGAGATGAATGAAGAAGACCCTGAAGCTGATGCTTGATCAGCTCGAGAATGATGATTTTATTAGGTCCTGTTGGCGACTCCAACATTAATTACCTGAACTACAAATTTGAACATGACGATGAGAAACTTGCATGAAGATGATCATGGTCATACATATGATAGTATTTACATAGATCACAAACTCGCCAAGCTCAGGCATTAGCAGACGAACAAAGAAGGGGCATGTCTTCCTTTGCCTTCTTCCTTAGCTCCCAGAGATAAGAATGTGAGTTCTTCATTTCAACCACAGAAAGAAGCTCAGGTATCTATACCTTCTTTTGACATTATTAAGTTCATGTTAAGAAAACCAAAGTTCAAATGTCAGAAGCTGAATATTTGAGAGTACTTTCTTGAGTAGTTAAATAGGCTAGTCAAATATGTACAATCACCAGGACAATCCAATACATCAAAAGGCCTTTTGCCTAAGCCCAAAATACTCTCACAAAACAACACTGCAGTTATTAAATCCTCACCATCTTTTGAAAGAGTAGAACCGTTCTATCTTTCCCTATTGCTTAATGGTTTCGAGTTAAGCAATTAAATTTGTAGATTCAGGTGCTTTTGACAATGTCATGCCAACTAAAGTTGCAGATGCTCTTGGGCTTACCTTGACAAAGACCATAAAAAGGTGCTACTCCATGGAGAGACAGAGTCCCTTTAATCAGACAAATCAAAGATGCACAAGCTGTTCTGGCAGCTTTTTCTTGACAAAAGATTAAAGATGACAATTCTAGTTGCAGATATTCCTGTCTCCTACGGGATGTTGCTGAGCAGAAACTTCTACAAAGAGCTGGGAGGAGAAGTAAAGATGGATTGGTCCTGTGCGCATATTCCTATCAAAGGGCTTAACCATAAGCTGGAGCCGGAAAAAAAGTCTAGGTACACGGTTACAAAATTTGAGGATCCTAGATCTCAGATTCTTTTTCAGGAATCTGACCGTGGGGTCCATTTCTTGGAAATAGATAAAGACATTTTAGAGCCAGAACTTCGACTAGAGCCAGAGCCAATAAAAGAAGAAGAAAAAGTTTGGACTCTGGAGTTTAAAGGCACATGTTGTTCTTTTGGATCAGGAGCTATTGCGCCCTACTAATATCTCCAGATCATGAGATATTTCCATACTCCCACAAGCTGATGTTTGAGAACACCAATAATACGGCAGATTATGAAGCCTTGCTGCTAGGAATGGAGCAAGCTAAAAAGAAAGGAGTAAAACTCCTCAAAGCCCAAGGAGATGTTGAATTTCTAGTAAAGCAGGTTCGAGGGCAAAGTCAAGTCAAAAGAGATAAGCTGGGGCATTACAGAGATAAAGTGCTTTCTTCCACATTGGATTTTGTAGCCTTCTCTATCAACTTCATTCCAACCAATCAGAACTCCAAGGCAGATTCTTTGGCGGTCATAACTGCACTATTGAATCCGGATAGACCACCGTCCATTTTCAGACAAGGAAATATATAAAGTGGAGATGATCTACCAGCTCCAAAAAACCCTGACAATGTTGAACAATGACAGAATTCAATGAGGACAAACAAACATCTGCATGTCTAGATCTGGAACAAGGAAACTTTGACAGAGTGTACATTGAAGGGAGTAAATCACCACCACGACAAACAGTCACAGGCAAAGCTGATCCAGGTTATGGTGACAATAGTGG
Source organism: Taxus chinensis (assembly GCA_019776745.2). Taxonomy (NCBI): domain Eukaryota; kingdom Viridiplantae; phylum Streptophyta; class Pinopsida; order Cupressales; family Taxaceae; genus Taxus; species Taxus chinensis. The sequence continues at coordinate 882,065,572 of CM034147.1, forward strand.
AAATCCAACTAACAGGTAACAAAATCCCCAAGGGATTTAGTTTCATTAGTGGAGATTTTCAACAAGCATGATCAGTACCTGAAGAAGAACAAAGAATATGGTGATAGTTCTTCCTTCGAAGAATGCAACCAGTGAATCTGGGAACGGAGAGAAGTTGATGCAGACTTACCCACCGTAAAGAGAAGAAAGGATGAGCCACACAAGGATGAAGTTGATGAAGACTTGCCCAAAGTATTTGACAAGAAGGCCAGAGAAATTTAGTTCGAGACCCGGAGACTGGGTACTCTGGTGGGTAATGAGACATGAACCGAAGGGCATGCACAACAAATCTGATTCACTCTGGAAAGGGCCCTTCGTGATCAAAAGAGTTGAAGGAATGGATACCTTCTTCCTTGCCTACCGGGATGGAATTGAGTTACCATTTCCTTTCAACGGGCAACATCTGAAGCTGTTCCGGACATGAAAAGCAGGGTAAAACCTGTATGTACTTAAATAGAACTCTGTTTGTTTTTTTTCTTTGTTTTGTTTTTGTGTTGTGTTTGTTTACCTGAACCCGTGCCCAAAAGACAAGATACAAAACTAGAGATGTTGGGATCTCATCTTTTCCCTTGTCATTCTAACAGAGGAAAAAATGTCTACAGACAGAGCCGACTAGTGTAAAGTACTTCTTTTTTGATTTTTCTTGCTTTTTCAATATCCCAAAACTCCTAACATGTTCCCTGGGTCCGCCAAGCATCTGGTTTTTCAGATCCTCCAAGTCCATGTGAGCGACACCGTTGTCAACCACAACTGGATATTCTGATGCGAGGGTTGAAATGGGCTCCAAACCAACAAATTTTAACATTGCTGCAAAAATCCACTAGGTTAGAAAAAATGAGGAAGACAGTAACTTTCTGCACCTAAAACAGACACTTTCTATTTTTAGTAAGTAGGAGCTGGGGGCTGCTTTTTTCTTCTTTTTTGATTTTTCTTGCTTTTTCAATATCCCAAAACTCCTAACATACTTGGTGTCCCCAGATTTCACCCTGAAATCTGGGATTACCCTATTTTAAAAAAATCGTACTTCTAAAATAATGGGTCGTTTTGTATTTTTATTGCCAGAAAGTTCTTGTAATGTGTCAAGATATTCCCAAGGAGCCATATAAGCCATTTTCGACAAATACCCAGATGCCAAAATTGTTCTATCTTGTCGCTGGGGTTTGCCTGCGGGAAATTTGTATTTAATTATTTTGAGCCCCGTTTGAGGCAATTTGTGCTCCGGTTTAACTCTGTTGTGATCGTATATATCATTATTCCCATATACCAGTAGGGTTTTAACTAGGAATGAATCCTGGGCTTTATCTGTGACTTCTGACAACGTTTTGCGTTTTTGGTGTTTCGCCGTTTTGTTTTCTGTGAAATTTCTCTGGATCAATTCCTTTGCCGGTTTGGTCTGATTCTTTGCCTGGAGTATTTGGAGATCACCTATGCACGTTGTGCCAGAAGGAATTCGCCATCGGAGGTTTGGTTCTCTCGGAAAAGACGAAGTCGTGCACCAAAAAACTTCTTCTGGGCAGCCCGCATTTTTGGAAAAAGAGGGTTTGAAGTGAATCATGGGATTTTTGGAAGCAGCAGGCAGGTGGGAATTTTGTACCTGCCTAACAGGGTACTTTTTCCCATGGAAGCAACGCCACTTAAGTCACAATGGGAAAATTAGAGGCAGCAGGCAGGCGGGAATTTCTTACCTGCCTTGTAGGGTAAAAATTCCCATTGTGAAATAAAAGAAAAATCACTTAAGGCATTGATGGGATTTTATTACCTGCCTTGCAGGGTAAATAATCCCATTATGAAAGTCAAACAGCTTAAGTGGATCATGGGATTTTTGGAGCTGCGACATTATGAAAGCAGTTTGAAATAACCCCATTAGAAATTGACTTTTAAAAATAGAATTCACCTGTGCCAAAAAGTGCGACCCACCTTGGGTGAATAATAATGCATTAAATAAATAATATTTATTCACCCAATTTTGGTGCCCAGGCATGAGGAAAAGTCAACACATGATGAGTGGATAAAAGAAGTTGGAATTAGACATTCTAAAATTAAATAAATATTATTTATTTAATGCAGCCCCTTCATGACAAAAAAATGCGCCCCATTTGGGAGGGAAATAATACTTTTTTAAGTATTAATTGATTTAATTAATTCCTATTTTCAGTGGCTAAGGTCAAAGCATACTGTGAGGCTTAAGTTAACTGGAAGTAGAAGGCTAAAATTAAATAAATTTAATTTATTTAATGGCAGCCATGAGCATGCACAAAATAGGCTCCCCATTTGAAGAGTAAAGCTTATTAAATAATTAATTAATTGCCAAGAATAGGAGAGGTATTAATTAATTATAGAATTATGAGGATTATATAAGCAGGGGCTGCCATAAAGATGAATTAATTAATTTAAAAACAGAGAAGTGCAGCCCAGACAAAAAGTGCGCCCCATTTGGAGAGGAATTTTGCTCAGAAGGTGTAATTAATGCTGGAAGCTTCCAAATTTGGCACCAAGGTTGAAGGAGGTTGATTTGTGTCTGAATAATTGTCTGCATAAGTGATACAGGTGCTCAGGTGAAGTTGGCAAAATTCATGCTTGCTTTGCATGCAAACAAAACATCAAATTTTGGGGCAGTAGGCTTGATATATGCAGATTTTTATGATTAAAATCCACTGTTCATGTTCCGGTTGCCATCTTTGTCTGAATTAATTGCAGGAATTCATTACAGGTGCTTTTATAAGAGAAAGGAAGCTTAAATCAATGTCCAATACATTGAACATATCCTCCGAATCTGAAGAATTATCCAGATCTGCACCGGTTGTGAAGAATTCCAGCTGAATAAAGAGAAAAAGAATTGTTCAGACAAAGACAGATACGGCCATGGCAAAGCGAGATGAAAGTGAAAGCTCAACAGAATCATGCATAGCTTCCAGAATTTGCTGAAGTCAATAGGCCCAGATATCCAGATCTCATAATTGCAAAGGCTTCCGGCATAAATTCATCCTCTTGTTTCTGATGCAGCCTGTGAAGAAGTCAGTGCATGGAGAATTCCTTCCAGGATCTTGTGCATGTGCTCCCAATCTTCCAGTTGAAGCCTTCATTGAAGTTGCATTCACCCGGAGTGCTTTCCCGAATTTTTAATTGCTCATATGCAATTAAAAATAAAAATGATGAGTTATTTACGGCAAACATTGCACTGATGCATGTACTGGAGAAGAATTGTAAAAAGCTTCAAGGATAAGAGGGAAGACAAGGCAACACCTGTAAACTAAATTCCAGATCCTGGCCGCTTCCAGATCCAGCCGCTTCCAGATTCTGCTTGGTGAGAATCGAAGGCAAAAGAATCAGCTGCATGCAGAATATGAAAAAGGACAAGACTGCAGCTTTCCTCTTTCTTCTTCTTTCTCTTATTTCTTCCTGACAAAGTAATTGAGCGATCAATTAAATTATCAACTTAAGTGATTGGTTTAAAAGTCATTACTTGAAGAAGTCAACTACTTGGAAATAGGTGGCAGACATGCAAAATAGAAGGTTCTATCTTCAGTTGCAAATCATGAATGTCATGCAAAGAGGAATTCCAGGAGGGAGATTGCCAGTTGTTTTCTTTTCAACTTCCACATGTGTTAGTTCAACTAAAAGCTTCCGACTTGTAATTGCCCCTCTACATTCTATAAGTAGAGGAAGAACCTTATGGGTTAAGATCAGAATTTGTAAGCAGCATCCTTGTGTTCCAGACTTTGTGCTGAAACCCTTGAGAGTCACTTGAAGCAAAAGAATATACAAGAGTAGATTTCCGGAGAACTTTGTGTCACGGTGTATTTTGTTTATAGCTTTCTATCTTAGATCTTTGAATAAACTGTGTTATTTTAGATCTAGATCTAGAGTTGCCTTTGCTTATAATTCTGTGTTGATATCTATTGGTTTTTTCTATGTGCATGCAATCAACTCTGTTATCTATTGATTGGGATGCACATCTTCCCCATTTCTTCTCTGTGTTTATATAATTCCCTTCTTCTATAAATATTTCCTTTCTTAAACAGTTGCTTACTTGCTGCAGAACTGTGCAACTATGGTTCATGAGTTGAATGGTTAAAGTAAAACCCCATATAGATACTAGCATATTTTAATTGACAAATCTAACACGGGAGCCTCACCAGTAAATGAGGGAGATTTATCTCATGACTGCGTAGGTTTTATGCTATGTAGAAAATCTAGCCAATAATACTAAATACATTTTTGTTCACGTGTTTTTGTTAATTTGTGATAGTTACTATTTTTAGAAAGTGCTTTTTTGCTTTTTGACCAAATTTGCCTAGTTTGTCTTCACCATTGATCTCAGAGTGCATTGACTTGAAAAGCTTTCTTTTCCAAAAAATTTCTATTTATAGTAAGTGGAAAGACCAGATACTAAAAATAGAAATGGCAATTCCCCCTATCGGTTTGCCATGAAAACCACTTGATTGGAATAGGCCTGCTCTCCAAATCCCGTGTTCGAAATTTCATCTTGACCCGTCTGCCGGGATGCTTAGAAAACAAAAAAGCGTAAACCAGGCTACGGAACTAGGGTTTGCTTCCGTAAATAATCCAGAGCATCATGGGGTTTGCAATCATTGTGTTCTTGAAGGCGTCTGGATTGTAGAACAATTGAGAAAATTTTGTTTTAATCATATCACTAATTTGAGAGATATGAAAATTTCTTCGTTTAAGTGTTCATGGCTGCTCTGGATGAAATTGTAGGTTTGTCTGGTGAATTTGCAGGTGTTCTTGAGCTTCAAGATACCAATAATGGCTTCTTGGGTCGACTTGGCGAAGGAATGGAGTGAAAAAGGTTTGTAGAGCTCTTTAAAATTTTAAAACAATGTTATTTTTAAACCATGAAAATAATGCTTTAAAAGTTGGGTTTGAAAGGAAAGGGGGTGGGGCACATTATATTGTCCCAACTAACCCCACTATCCCCAGGATAGTTGGGACAGTTGGGGCAAGAAAATGTGCCCCCTTCCCTGGGCTTGAGAAGTGGTGGGAGATGAGTGGAGAATGTGAGGATGAGAGAGAAAGGTTAGAGCACCCGGGAGACAAAATTTGTGGTCACATGATGAACCTGAGCAGGGGCTAGGGGTGGGGCGCATTTTGTTGTCCCAATTGTCCCCACTATCTCGGACAATTGGGACAGAAAAATGCGGCCAAGGGTTAGCATGCAAAACACTTAGCCAAATTTTCACTCATGACCATTTAACACTTGTCGGGTAGATACACGGTCACATGAGGGTCCAAGGGCTACAAATGGGGGGTGAGGTGCAATTTATTGTCCCTACTGTCCCCATTGTTCTGGATAGTTGGGATAGTCGGGATAGTTGGGATAGTCGGGACACCAAAATACGCCACCCATCCAATTGTGAATTTGACTAACTCCCAAAAACATGCAACCACTTTTCTCGGAGCTCTAGGAGGTCTTATTTGGAAAATTCTTATATCATTTTGACTCCGAAAACCATTTTAAGATCAATGGGATGGTTTTAAAGACCTCATTCTGCCTCCTCCAAAAATGCTGCTTTATACTGCAAGGCGAGTCTGTTGAGATTGATCTGCCCTGAGAAGTGTTTGGGTCTTGGGAAGAATGTGAAAACTCCATCATGTAGAGGATTCTTTAAGATTTCCGATGATATTTTCTTTGTCTCTTGAATCATCCTAGAGCTCCCAGAATCCTTCGTCGAAGTTTAGGATTCTTTTTCCACTGCAAGCTTCTTAAGCCTCCAAAACCTGCTTTCACTATTGTTCCAAAACCTTTAAAACTTTCCTAAATCTTCCTAAACCTGTTCCATTGCATTTCAAGCTCTTCAATGACATCTCTAGATGACTTTAGGCTTCTTGATCAACCCCAAAGGGTGCATACCTGTCCCGGAAAGGCTAAAGACTAGCCTTTCTAGGTTTAGTACAGATTTCATGTTTTGACCACATTTCAAACACTTGGGAAGGTTGTTCAACACATTATGAATATTTTCAAGGATGGGAAGATTGTGACACAAAAGGTAGGATGATCTAGAGGATGACTCGGGAGGGGCTTCAAAAAAATTTTTTTTTGGACACTTGGATAAAGTTGTCATGTTTTCAACTTGAATTTCGACCTTGCAAAAACGCATGACAATAGATTTAAAGAAAATGTGCATTCTCATGGTCATAGACAACTACATCTAACGTAATCCTAGGTCGGCATTGTCTTCACAACAGGAAAAGGGACCATACATTGGTCCACACCACTTGACATTGATTCGGTCTGGCTGAGTCCAATACAAGAAAAAAATAGAAAGAAGTTATATTAATGTCTACAAATGACCAAAAATAGGTTAGTGGGACTTGAGGATAAAAAAGGTTTTCAATAGAATGTTCTAGAAAGAGAGAATCCTATAAGCAAAATAACAAAAAGTACAAAAGACAAATAAAGCATTGTGCCACTAACAAAAGTAGTAATGAGATCAATACAATTTGTAATCAAGGGTGAACAATATCCCATAAAGCATGTGCCGATGAGGACTGTAAGAAAATATCATCGATTATCTTTGTTTGTTCCTGAAGCGGAGTTGTTTGGGACATCATTGGTGGTTGTGGAAGATCTCACAATCTTTGCAGGGGAATACCCAAGGTTGGAGGGGCTAGACTGGGAGATATTAGGAAAAAGCAAAGCACTTCCTCTAGAATCTCTCCCAACATGCAAGCTTGATGTAGCTCATATAGTAGAAAAAAGCTTGTAATATAAGTCTATCCGTGTGGTTTGGGGGTAGACGGTAAGTAGTAGATCCATGTCGTTGAGAAGGGGCAAAGCCAGATCAATGGAAAGAGCAGAGCCACAAGGTCGAGGAAGAGTATGGTGGGAGGGTCTCAGTACTCTGACTAGTAATGGTGCATGGAGAGAAGTGCTGGCTGATTAATCTATCAACTCTAATCTGTGAAGTATTGGTTTCCAAAGGGTTCTTAGTTCTGCTTGTCACCCAGGTGGGCTTGGAAAAAAGAGGTGATTAGCAAGGTGGTTCTGGAATCTCTAGATCCCTCTTGCAGGGATATGCTCCGAGGGAGATGACCTCACGAAGGTAAGGAGCCATGCATCATTGGTTTGGGCATTTGAAGAGAGTAGGTAGAGTGTTGTCTGAGGCCCTAAGAGGCAGTGGTATCTTCCCTGGATCTCATAGTAAATGGAGCATTTGAAAATGATGTTTTTCTTGGCCTTCACTTCTTGGAAGGCAGATCCGGTCTTGTTGGAGAAAGTGATGATCAGTTTCAGCCTGTAGCTGGTTGAAACTGGAGAGTAATCAGTAAAAATTTGAAAAACTTGGAAATAAAAAATATAGAGAAAATTTCTTAATTTTTAATTCCTGATTTTTTTATGATCTTTTAATGACTTGCATGTTTTTCATATGCTTGAAGTTTTACCAATTTTGACTTGGTTTGGGTTTGGCCTTACAAATGATTTTGACCAACTTTGGCCTGGGCTTGGCCTTATGAATGAATACTTGCTGGCTCGGTCATTTCATCTTGTTTCATGGCAGGGCTGGAAAAGTCAGAATTACTTACATGTTTTTAAAGAGTTATGTTACTTTGAAATTGATAAGTGAGGATTGTTTAAGTTAAATGGTGTAATGCAGATAGTGGTCTGTAAGGTCACATACGATTGAACTGTTGCAACGAATCACCATACCGGCCATCACCCATATCATGCTATGAGTTGAATTATCCGAACCAAAATTCTTCATTTATGAGTCCATTGTGTTGTCATATGCGAGTCGGGCTGCATAGACTTGGAGACCATGTACATTACTGGAGGTATTAATGAAAATATTCCTAGTTTCTGCATGCCATATTGTGTTCATTCATGAAACTATGCAAATGTGGTCACTGCACCATTTATGTTCCAAATACTTTGTATGAATTATAAACCCACAAAGGGAATTAAGGACCACATACCTGAATTCTCTATGCATTTGGGTGTTTTGGAAGGAAAAATAAGGATCTAAGAAAACTGATAGCTTGCTGCTCTGCATCAGATTTGTGGCTCTTACAACATTTTTGGTGCTTAACATTGGTTTTAGGAGATTTTGTGCTTTTGCTCCATCTCACTACTCTACCATATAACAATTATAACCAGCCCATTCTGAGTGCTAAAAGTTTTTAAATGTATTTCCTGGATTCCTTTAATCACTTCTACGTTTATTCTTTTCTGGAACAATGAAGTATTTTGGTTTATCTCCCATATTAGAGAACTAATTTCAGATAATCGGTATGGTTGGTCTGAATAGGACTTCGTGCATATGTGCCTTATCATAGTCATAGATCCAAGTTTAGCATGATCCTAAGCTGTTTACATAAAAGCGGAATGTAATGTCTCCTTTTTAGACAAGTTAGGAAATGAAGAAATACTTGTCAAAATCAAGCAAAGAATGGATAAACCCTTTTGCATCAACCTAAAATATTCCAATGTCAGCTATTTCGAACCCAAATACGGTTAGAACTAGCCAAGGTGGTGGGATAGATTGAAAGAAAACAATCGGAATTTAAACACATTCAAATCAGATTTTACAACAGCTGGAAAATAATTTAAATCTGAAACCCTAACTGCTGCAATCTTCAAAATAGCAAAACTTTCTTTACACAACTTTGATCTAGGGAAATAACATATTCCCGAACTCAGAAAAATACAAGGAACAAGATGATGTAAGCCAATTTATAACAGCAGCTACCAAACATGCAGATCTGGCCCTCCTACTATTATGCCCCATACATCTAGGGCTGATTAGGGCATCCAAACTTGTCCAACAATGATAAAATTAATCCTCAAAGTTGCCACTAAATTATGAAGCGCAAATAACCTCAGAAATTTTCCAAAAACCTTAGATCCGATTTTTATTCAAAAGGAAAACGTAACAGAACTTGAAAAGGGTGTAACTTCCTCAAAACTTAGTATTTTCGCATGAAACGAAGACTAAAATAATTCTTGAATTTTTATCTTTCAACAAGTGCAAAATCGCCAAATTCCAAGGGTGGGAAGACCCTCAAAAAGCTGTCACAAAACCCAGAACAGGTTGCTGCCCTAAAGTCAGTCAAAATTTGTAAATTCAATATCTCACAAAATACCCAACCAAATCATGCAAATGAAATATCAAAATGTTCACAAAATTATGAGGAATCCAATGAGTATTTTTGCATATTTTTCTGGGCATGAAATGTGGAAAAACAGCCCCAAACCCTAGTCACTAGGGTTAAAAAAAAGGATTTGCACTGAAATATTCCACCAAGGAAATTCACCACACTTAGGGCATAAACAATAATGCAAATATAAGTCTTCAATCAGATCTTTAATAGCTCTAACTTGATTATCAAAGAAAGAGAGCAACAACTTGGGCATACATCCCATTTCTCCAAGCATGGAGAGACATAAATGATTTAATCCAACCTACCAAAAGATGGCCATGCAACCTCTTTTTTATAAGATAAGGGGTGCAACGTTCAAATGGCCGACCTTTTCCCTTTTGGAGAGAAAACTAACAAAACTTGATTAAAATATTAAAAGACTAGCTTTATGTGCACTTTATTATTTTCTAATTAAATAATAAAAAGTAACCAACATATGTGCACATTCTAAAACTAACTAGAGACTCCCCTTGTAGCGCAAGACATGCCAAGGGGTTACAATGCAGACAACAGACACCTTAGAACAATCCCCAAGCTTTATCCTCGAACCCACGAGGAGATAAAATGGGTTGAAGGTCTCCAGTTCTTCATTTTCAAAAATGTCCAGAAAAGGGGACATTACAATCCTCCCTTCCCAAAATTGCTTGCCCTCAAGCAATAGCAAGCTCATAGATCCATGTATCATGCTCCAAAGAAAAGATGTGGGTGGTGCATCCATAATCTCGATCCAGTGCCTGTCAGGTGGCGAAGAGTTGAGAAGAACATGTTTCCTTCCCTCATGTCAATCCCAGTAGGTGGGTCATCAACTCTGTAATATGCGCTCCAAGTAATGGTGTTTTCATCACAGGATCGGGAGTCATCAACTAGATGAGCCTTGCTAAGTTCCAAGGTTGCCCATTCAATAATGCCCTCATGAAGTGAATAACACAACAATATTTTTCCACATGCCTTCAATCTTGCACATGAAGCAAACACATTAGAAAAAACATAAGTGTTGAGAAACACTTTTTCAACTTTTTCTCCATGTCTCCAAGGCATGAATAGATCACAACTCTTCCCCATACATGGGTTGTTCCCAAATGCTGTTATGTTGCCCCAAATGTTGCTGTAGTCATGCAGTTTCCTCCAAAAACTCAGGATCAAAGTGGTTGGGATCCACCCCAAAGTAACCATGCATAAGCCAACAACAATCATCGACAACATACTCTTCAACTGCATGGTTAAAAACACATTTGTAGAAGTAATAAGGGGGCTGGAAATATTTACGAAAACAATGAAAATGATAGGACAACAACTGTCATACTTCAGAAATTTCACCCAATCATGAAAGAACAACAATCTAGGGGAGGAAAATGGCCTCACATGACTGAAACTTCACCCCCAACTTTAGCAAACTGAAAAATACTCAAATGCATGGCCAAATAGATAGAAAAAATTGCATCTTGGTGAGTGTGAATCATGCAATGAGGAGTAACCAATCTGAAATACATCTTGCCCTTGTCCGTGCCAAGCGTACCTTTATTTCCCTCATCATCAAAGCATGTAAAAGACTCTCTTGTCCATTGAATGACAAGATCCTTAGTGGCTGCCATAACAAGTCTCTTAATCTGAAAGTCAACATTAGCACTTAGAAAAACACCTTTCCCACTTATTTCCGGATCTCCTAAGGTGGTCAAGTCATACTTGCCAATACTTGTATTAGCCATATACAATTATAAAATTTCATTAACCCCATTAAATCAGATGTAAAAATCAGAAAATCAGAAAATCACAACTTATATCCTTTGGAAAAACACTTGGTTCCCATACCTTAGAGTGTCGGACATGGTGGTTTTGAACTGAGAAGTTTCCTTGCTCAAAAACTTCATTTATTTTGCTTGCAGATCTCTCATAATGATGACTAAATTTCATACTTGGAGGATGCATGTATGAGATATCCTCATGTTCCTCTTCAAGGCCTTGAATGTCATTTGTTTGCTTCACTACCTTGGCTGTTCCGGAATGGACAACGAGCTCATCATGATAATATCCATGCCTTTGCTTGCTTGCCATGACCGTGTAATACCCACCCATGCATAAAACAACCTTGGAATCCTCTTCATAGTAGAAAGGGCCCTTCTTTTCCTTACTAATGTCCGCTGTCATAAACAGCCCAGCAAGCGGACTGTCCTTGTTTTTATTTGAGTAAGGGACTTTGATCACCCTTTCTTCTTCCTCTTCTTGCTTAGCACACATCCCTACATCTTTGCATTCATTACCAACCCAAGTAGCATTAGTAACAACAAAATAAGGATCATTGATTACCTCTTGGCTGCCCTTATTTTGCTTGTCCATGCAAACTTGCAAATCAAGTTTTTCTTTCCTCTTTGAATCTTAACCTTGCTTATTTTCATCCGGTGGTTCTTCTTTCACTTCCTCTTGAATCAAATCTGATTTTTCTGTGTAATCACCAAGTCGGATGCAAGCATTAGATATCAATAATTTATCACCAAACACCAAGTGACTCATACCTTGGAGAGCTGATCCTTTTTGCTTCATAAGAGACCTTGTTAACATATATGCCTTCACCTTGGTTGAACATTGATCCAAAACACCATTGGCTTAAGTATGAGCAATACATGACTCCTCTTGTCTCAAACCTTCCTCAAGCATGAATACCAATGGTTGTGGGGGATCCTCATATTCATTCAACACTAGAGACAAGATGGTTTGTATTGCAACCATTATTTTTTGGGAGTGATCATCATGTAGGACAGCAAATAATACTTCAAACATGTGGAAAATGAGATCTTCACAATCAATATCTAACATTGGTATACAAGATCTTACCTTTGCCATATTCTCCAAGATCTTAACCCTCTTATCGAAGTAAGGGTTTGTGGTATCCCAAAGCTTTTGAAAACTTCCTATCATGAACTCAAAGACCTCTTCCATGGTGGTGTCGTTGTATGACAAACTTGGGGCCGTTATCCTTGTAACTTTGCTAATGCAAGTGATGACCATGAGCCTCACATCCACCTCATCATAACTCAACAGTTTGGATCTAGCCAAATGGGTCACCAAAGAGTACATTGCTGAAAACATGGAACCATAATCCGATTGTTCTATCATAGACAAACAACTTGCCGCTTCTTCTAGAGTGTTGAGCAACACACTCTTCACATGTGGAGGATACTCAAGCCATCTCCCAAGTCTGTAGAGCTTGGTCCTTAATTCCCCATCACTTGCTAGTTTCATGATTCAAAAGACTCTGCATACAACACCCACAAGAGTAGAGGAAACCTCGCTCTGATACTATTGTACTGTCCTCTTTTTAGACAAGTTAGGAAATGAAGAAATACTTGTCAAAATCAAACAAAGAATGGATAAACCCTTTTGCATCAACCTAAAATATCCCAATGTCAGCTATTTCGAACCCAAATGCGGTTGGAACTAGCCAAGGTGGTGGGATAGATTGGAAGAAAACAATCGGAATTTAAACACATTCAAATCAGATTTTACAACTAGAAAATAATTTTAATTTGAAACCCTAACTGTTGCAATCTTCAAAATAGAATAACTTTCTCTACACAACTCCGATCTAGGCAAATGTCATATGCACGAACTCGGAAAAATACAAGGAACAAGATGATGTAAACCAATTTATAATAACAACTACCAAACATGCAGATTTGGCCGTCCTACTATTTCGCCCCACACACTTAGGGCTGATTAGGGCATCCAAACTTGCCCAACAACGATGAAATTAATCCTCAAAGTTGCCACTAATTTATGAAGCCCAAATAACCTCAGAAATTCTCCAAAACCTTAGATCTAATTTTTATTCGAAAGGAAAACACAACAGAATTTGAAAAGCACATAACTTCCTCAAAACTTAGTATTTTCGCATGAAACAAAGACTAAAAGAATCCTTGAATTTTTATCTTGGTGTCCCTGAGATTTCACCTTGAAATCTGGGACTACCCCTTTTAAATTTTTCGTTCTTTTCAAGGAACGGGTAGCGTTTTGTGTTTTGTTTTACATGTAGTTTCTTGCATTGCTCTAAGGTATCCCAAGAGGGTCATAAAAGCCATGATCGTCAAATATCCACATGCTGGAGCTCACTCAATTCCTTAGCCAAACTTTGTCTACAAGCGTTTTATTTATTTTTATCAAATAAATAAAGGTCTTTTAAAAAATAGATTGGGCTAAAATTAGTGAATTTTGGGTTATATTACTCCACCCCATCATTATTACCACACCAATATCACTTTCACCTCTAAGTGGAGTATTCACCTGGGGAAGGGTTTTTACAGACTAGCTAATTGGCGAGTTATTTTTGGGCAATTGTCTGTAACTTCTGTCAGGTTTTTTTGTTTTTATTTGTTTCCTTTTTGTATGTGTTTTTGTTTTTCTCCGTGATCTGTCTAAAAAGTCCCCTTGACAGTTTCTTTCGTTCTGCCTAACCAGTTCCCGAACCTGGGGTTTTTAGAAGTCATCCATGGCCTTAGACAAAGGTGAAATTAATTATGAAGTGTTGGTTTTAGACGCAACAACTCGTATGCAAGTCACATTTTTTGGAAGGAGTGTTTTCTTTGTGCAAAATCATATGTTAAAGCTGCCCCCAGCACCCAAACTCCACACAATTGCCAAAAGGAATATTTTGCCAAATCGTGGTTTTCGATTCCTTTGTCTTCTCACCATAAGCAGACTTCACTCTGGAAATTAGCACAATTTTCCTTAGAAGCCATACAAAGTCATTAAAAGTGCAAATCATGGTTTTCCAATATCCAGTCTTCTTTTGCAAATAATCCTCAGCTGCGGAATTCCACAAAATTCATAAAAAGAGGAAATCACTTAAGTTGTCGTGGATTTGGAGCAACCTGTCTACCTGATTTTCACGCAATTTTCTAAAGACAAAGTCATTAATGCAAATCGTGGATTTCAGGCAGAGAGTCTTCTATTTTCAACGCACAATTTGGAAGGAGAATTCATTAAGGGGAAATCGTGGATTATGAGGTATTTGTCTTCCAAAATGAAGCAGCTTTCTCTTCTAATTTCCACGCACCATTTCACTTAAGTGATTTTCATGAAACGCCAACCTACTGTCTTCTATTTTACAAGAATCCTCTACCTTCCAGATTCACATAATCCTCCACTGCCAAAATCCATGACTTTCCTAAAGGGGCAATTTCATTTAAGTGATTATCGTGAAACGTCGGCCTTCTGTCTTCTATTTTAAAAAGCATCCTGCACCTTAGAATTCCACACAATCCTCCTTATGCAAAATCCACGCAAAAATTAGAAGGAACTTGCCAACCAAATCGTATTGGCTGCTTTCCATCTCTTATTTCCATGCAAAAATTAGAAAGAAAGGTCAGAAATATTTAAAGCAAATCGTGGATTTCAGGCAGAGTGACTTCTCCATTTCCACACAAGTTCATAAGCTTGGTCTCCCAAAATCAATGCAATTCATTTAAAGAGAAAATCACTTAGGCTTGACGTGGATTTTGAGTGCCTTGCTGCTGCCATCCTTCCACTTCCACACTGCTGCCCTCTCCAGTTTCCAAACGCAGCCCATGTGAAAATAATACAAAATTGCATGTAGTGTCTCTCAAAAACCCTCCCAAAGCTCATGCATTTTGATCCCAATCTTCCAGTTGAACCCCACATTAAATCTATTTATATTTGCCTTCACCCGGAGTGATTTTCAGAATTCAAAATTGCCCCTATGCAATTAAAAATAAAAGGGTGATGAGTTTTGTTTGAATTGCCAGATAATGTTTCACTAGTGCACGTACTGGAGAAGAACTGCAAAAACTTCAAGGATAAGAGGAGAAGACAGGTCAGAGGAAACACCCACAAGATAATCACAGTTAGCAGCTCAGAGGAAATAGATTCGGGTGAAGAAGTCGGTAAAAATCTACGATGATGCCAGATCCAGTTTGGTGAGAATCAAAGGAAAAGAGTCAACCATGTGGGAGAAAGAGTTTCTTGGGTTCAGGACAAACTATCATTCATATCATTCATTGCTAAAGTAGATAAGGTAAGATAAGTTAAGATAATGTTATTAATGTCCAACACATGACCACAAAAGTAGGTCAATGGGACTGCAAAGTACAAAGCAAACAAACCCAGCAAGAGTACTGAAACGGGTCACCTGAAATACAATGAGAGAAGAAGAGGAGAAGTAAACAACAAAGGCCGAGAGACTAGAAACGAAGAAGAGAGAGATGAAAGTGTGGGGAGGGAGTGGAAGGAGCAACATCCCCAACAACCCCAACAACATCACCTAACACTCAAGGCTGGATAGGAGTAACTTGCAGTGCGTCGACGACAAGACGCAGAGACTGTGGAATGCTTGGGGAGCCGGCGTCCGGGAGGAAGGCTGTAATGTCCCCATTTCTGAAGACCCTTAATTAAATATTATTGCCTGGAGCAATAATTATTTAATTATAAAGGTTATTTAATTTAATTCCCAAAATATAAAAAATAAATGGGGAATTAATTAAATAAATATTTTAGGTGGTTTTTATTGATAAAATCACCCTTTGAAAAGGAGACACCACACCTAGGGGAAACCAACTGCTTTTATTTAATATTTTCCCTCTCCTAGGGTTTTCGAATTTTGTGCCTCCTTGCTTATAAAAGGAGTGCCAGGGTCATTATTATTATTATGTTATGATGAACTTATTTTGATACTCCATGCTTGGAGTTGGGATGCATGCCTATTGATGCTCTCTCTCTCTCTTGCGTGGGAGATTGTATTGAGCTGGTTTGAGATTCAATTGAAGCATTTGTTTGTGAAATTCATGTCCTTTGCTTTAGCGAAGTTTTAGTTGAAATTCACTATTGAAATCTGCATGTTTTATTGTAGCGATTCACTGTAGCCTCACTGTAGCAGCTGGTTTGTGGATACTTTTGGAAGTCGATTTGTTGGTGTTCTCCTTGTCTAAGCTTTGGCGACTTATCATTGATGATTGTGAGCTGTTTGTATACCATTTATTGTATGAGGTCGACCAGCTTGGATATAGATTGTTCTTTGAAGGAAATCGACTAAGATCTATGCATGTTTTGGTTTGATTATTATATGGAGTTGGCATGGGATCCCTGTGTTTAAGAAAACTGAATTTATCTGGTTTGTTTGCTGTTATTCCCTTGACCAGCGATCTCTTTTGGAGGTTCATGTTTGTTAATTGATAGATCTATCTTCCTTCTTAACAGCAGCGCAATCTAGGAATGAATTTTGAATAGTTTAATGCATGTTTGGGGCTCTAAATATTCACCGAACTGACCCCTGTTGCAGCGATCTCTTTCAGAGCAATACAGTGATAGTATTTGACATGATTGTGATCTGGGTT
Source organism: Taxus chinensis (assembly GCA_019776745.2). NCBI lineage: Eukaryota > Viridiplantae > Streptophyta > Pinopsida > Cupressales > Taxaceae > Taxus > Taxus chinensis. The sequence continues at coordinate 882,082,110 of CM034147.1, forward strand.
TCGTGTGGATAAAACTGCTGTGTTCTCCTATAACCAGTGACTTCACAAGATACTCTTCTGAGTATTTTGAGGCATGATTAAACCCCTTAATTGGCAGTGACTTATTGTAGAAGTTTGGTAAACTTCTAAAGAGTCTTGCAATACATTAAATGCTCCAACAAACAGAGGTTTAAGCCTGTTACAATGATCCATAACAAGAAGGCCCAGATTGATATTTATTTCATGAATATTGAGCAGCGAGTTTATCTAAAATAGTATGAAGTTTGGGTGATCCCTGGATGACTGTCATTTTGTGTGGGTGAATTTGGATCAGATTTAGAGATCTTTGCAGCTGTGCATGACCTTCATATTTATTGGAAAGCAATCTGATTTCCTGAGTCTCATCTGGGTCCACTGGGAATTAATTGCTTAAGATATTTGGTAGATAATATATTATGAATGTATGGTCGTGGACTGATGGGGTTTGATGATTCTTTATATAGATCTATATATAAAATATTAGATCAATATTGCAGCGACAGGTATTAGAAGTTTAACGCTGGATTTGTATGCTCTAATTGGCTGAGTGTTGCGTAAAGATTTTTAGAGTAATTCCATTATTCATTTACGGCAGTATACATTGTGGAATTTAGTTGATAAGTTAAGACCATTAAACCCTTATCCTCGGGTTTATTGAATCAACTACTCAACTGGTTTCAAGTGGTTTGCTACCTTCAATTGATTGGTGTATTGAAGGATTGTTGATTTTGCATATTTTCTATTGATCCCGGAAGGGGGATATTACAAAGGCGGTGCCTTAAAGTAGGCCCAGTGGATCGCTGTCTATGTGGAGGGGCCCTGGGACATCCCTGAGATAGGGAGCCTCGGGTGGAAGGAATGGAGTCACAAGACTTGACGGACCTAGACTGGGGGTCCAAACACGTGACCAAATGCTGCTTAGCACCCCTCACTGGGAAGAGCAATGGGAAGAAGGAAGTGATCAGTCTAGTAGCCATCCGTTGGGGGGGAGGATGGAGAAGCCTGTCCCGAAGCCTGATGGCCCCCTGAAGGTAGAGAGAGCAAGATATCTCTGATCATAGTATCTGAAGAAAGTTGTGAAGGAAGGAAGCTCGCGGAATAGGAAATGGAATCGCCCATGACTCTCATAGTAAATAGGACATCTGAAAATGAAGTGTTCTTCGGTTTCAACCTCCTGGAGAGAGCAAAGTAGGCAAGTCTGCTCCGAGCGGTCTAAGTGATGATCAGTCTCAATACGGAGTCGATGTGAGCCCACTCGAAACTGACCTAGAGAGATACGAAGGGCCTGCAACCAATGCCGGGAAATGTACATGGGTCTGAGAATGACCCCATCACGGATCTCGAGAAGTGTGCCGCATAGAGTGACATCTTCGGACGCAACCCCCCTGGGGGGTTGGTCCATGTGTGCTGGATGAACTGTCTATAGATATCATCTCTGATTATCCTATGAAGATCTTATTGGTTGGGTAGTAGATGGGTAGGGGCATCCAGAGAATAGCTGAAGGGTGGGAGACGGTCCATCTGGATGCCAATGGAATCAAAGAGGCGTGAAACACAGGCGTACTAGTAGCGAGATCGTCTATTGTGATCCGAGGAAGCAATAGCTTCAGAGGAGCAGTAGGCAAGATAAGTGTACCTGTCCTTGTCAACAGAAGAACTAGAACATCCCTGAATACGGTGCAACAACAACACAAGGCTGAAGATGGTCTCCAAACGAAAAGGGTGAGCTCCAAACTCAGCAAGGATAATGTTGTGAGGAACAAATTTTTTGCACCTGATAATACATCTGAGCACGAGGATCTGAACGCGCTCGATAGTGGCCCAATCTGAGTCCAAAAGAGAGGGACCCCCAAACATCCGAACCATACAAAACCATGGGCCTAACCAGGGAATCAAAGAGGGACATCTTGGAAGGAATGTCCTGAAAGTGGTGGTAGAAACATTGTCTTTCAAGAATCGCCAAAGAACCATATCCCTTATTAACCTGGGGTTGGAGAGCAGGACGAAGGATGAAACGAGGCCCAGAGAAAAGAATCCCCAGGTAGGTATAAGAGCAAGTGATCTCAATCTCCACAGCCTTAAAGAAGAAGTGGAGGTCTGAAGCCTTCAAACAATTGAAAACCATAACTTTGATTTTCCCAAGATTCACAGCCAGCTGATGATGATCACAGAAAAGGGCTAAGGCATCTAGTTGCCCCTAGAGACCCTCAGTAGAAGAAGCAAGGAGAACTACGTCATCTGCAAAGAGGAGGATGTAAATCAGAACCTGGTGCACAAGGCACCCATCACCTTCCTCTATGTGATCCCTGAGAAAGTCCTCAAGCTCATCGATATAGATCCCAAATAAGGTAGGAGAGAGGGGGCAGCCCTGTTTGACACCAATGGTACTCCTGATGAAGTCGGACAAGCCAACAGAAGTGTGAAGGTGGCCAAGGACCTCCTCATAAAGGTGCGTGATGGCTGTAAGAAAAATCTCGGAAATGCCTATATCTCTGAGCCTGTGGAAAAGGGCTTCTCGTGGAACAGAATCGAAGGCTTTCCCAAAATCCACGAAACAGCAGAAAACTTTGGAAGAGCGGTGGCGAGCCTCTTCGATGATAGCCCGAAGAGTGAGGATGTGGTCGGTAGTCAGGTAAGTCAGGCGGAAGCCAGCCAGCCCCTTAGCTCTACAATGGTATTGATCGAGGAACTCAGAAAGCTGCAAGTGAAGAACAATAGCATAGAGGTTGGAGAATGTGTGACCCACAATGATAGTCCTGTAATTGTTGGGGTCGGAAGTGGGCCCTGACTTGTGTATGGGGTGGATGATGTGGTGGGACCAAGAGACTGAAAAACCTGTACAAACCACCTGATTGAAGAGGTCCACAAGATAACTGAGGAGCGTCTTCCGACCATACTTGAAGAATTCCGCATGGAAGCCTTCCTCATCCCCTACTTTACTGCAATTCATAGCAAGAATGGCATTCCTCACATTGGTGTGGGTGAAAATATGGCAAAGGGAGGGAGGGGAATGAACCTGGATGTGTGGCTGGCCAGAGAAGTCATAAAGACTGGAGGTGTAGGTGAACATGGAATTGGGATCAAGGTCCAGGGGTAAAGGTGAGTGATGGGGAAGAATGGTGCGCCAGAAATGTTTAGGAGAGTGGATAAGCGACAGACGAAGCTCACGATGCCTATGAGAGATAAATAAGCGTTTCTTATGTCGAAGGAGGTGACGATAGGCTGACTTCAGGGAGGGGAAGGAGGGAAGGGCATGCAAGAAAGTAAAGCAGAGTTTCCGATGGAAGGCTTTGCATTCCTCGTCGTACCATTTGTTCATAGGGCATGTACCATGGCGTAGGGTGGAGTGGGCGACGTGGGGGAAGGAACTCATGGCCACCTCAAGAATAACGCAGGAGAGGGTATTAAACATCTAATCCGAGGTGAGTGAGGTGAAGTGGGGAATTGGGGGGAAAAGCAGACGAAGGCATGAGGAAAAGGTGTTGGGGTCCCCTGTGTCAAATTTCCAAATAATACGTGATATGCAAGAGGGAGGGGAGGGGCTGGGGTCCTAGGGGGGATAGCCTGGAGGGAAAAGGAGAGGATCGCATGGTCAGCAAGAGGGATGGGGGAGACACAAAAGTGGTGTATATAAGGAATCAAGTCGGGGGTAGTCATGATGTAATCAAACACACTGGTCCCACCAAAAAATGGTTTGCACGTGAAGAACCGGGATTCAGGAAAGCGAGGAATGCCATTCAGGATCAGTAGGTCATGAGATTCCCTTAATTGGAGAAAATGTCGGCCTTAGGAAGTCAGGGGCCCTGTCGTGTCCTCAAAATCATGTTGGAAACCAACCAACTCTGGATCCACCTCAGAGGTGCAAAGTACATCGTCGGTCCTGTCATGCCTCAGAATCTACATGTTTTTGGTACGGGCATTGAAGTCCCCTAAGATGATGACCTCCCCAGAGCTCGAGAACTAAGATATACCAGCATAAAGGTCAAAGAAGGGGTCACCATCTGGGCCGTTGTGGATGGCAAATGAAGAGGAAGCTGGAGGGAAGTAGCAAATTGTTATAAAGACGTCTCTCAAGAGGGGAGAATTACGTCTGATCCGTACCCAAAGAAAGTGGGCAGACTCATCCTCAGCGACAATAGAAATCCTGCTCCGAAGAGTGTATATGACTAAACAAGCAAACCCGCTGGACCTTCTTGGACTCCGAGTTTGCTGTCTGCAAACAGAAAGCCAGTAGTAACCACTGATGTTGGGGAGAAACTCGCATGTGTCTCCATAACAAAGAAAAGATACCTAAAGCATCATGTTGGAGGCCAGGAGAAGACCAAAAGGACCCATTTCCATTCCAACACGCGATGGAGAGGCCTTGCTTCCGAGCCTTCTCCCGTTGGAACCGTCATCTGGAACTAGAGCTAGATTCGGGAGCCCAACCAGGGGGGAAGGAATTCCGAACCACTGGCCTGAGTTTACGAATCACCGCTCATTTCCCTGCTTATCTGGCTGCCATGACAATTTCCCGAGATTTCTTGAGTTCAGTAACTTGTTCTCTAGTAAGATCTTTGTCAAGAAAGACCTTATTGGGTAGAGAGAAAAGTTTCTACTTGGCTTTGAGAGCCTTAAGGTGGTCATCAGCTGACCTTGAAATGGATAAAGAGAGTAGATGCCAGACCAATCCAAGCTCTATCTACCTGAACCTTGGGCAGCTCCAAGTTATCTGTGAGGAACTTCGAAGCAATGGCTAGGGGGTCGGAAGAGGGAAGAGTGGGCAATCCTCTGACCTTAAGGTTCAGCTCCCTCGAACATCGGATTCTTTCTTCCACAAGTTTCAATACATATTGGATCAACATGCAGACTATGGAAGAAGAACAAGGCTGAGAGTGTTGTAGCAGGAATAACTTCTTTTCTTCTTTTCCTTTTTCTTCTTCTTTCTCTTATTTTCTTTGACAAAGTAATTGAGTAATCAATTAAATTGTAAAACTTAAGTGATTGATTTAAAAGCCGTTACTTCAAGTTATTGGAAGAAGTCAATTTTTTGGAAATAGTTCGCAAACATGCAGAATATAAGGTTTATTTTTAGTAATAAAGCATGCATGTCATGCAAAGAGAAAGACTAGGGGAAAATACTGCTAGTTACTTCCCTTTTTCATAGCTTCCACATGCAGCAATTCATTGAAAGCTTCCTATTTGTAATTGCCCTCTATGCATTATAAATAGAGGAAGAGCCTACAGGTTAAAAAAAATCACTTGTTTTAGCAAGAGCTTATGTAATTAGAACATTCTTGAGTTTTCAGATTTTGTGCTGGAACCCCTCATGTGATTGTTGCGAAGGTTTGGGATTGAATAAAAGACGGATTTCTGGAGAACTTTGTGTCTACAGTGTTTCGCTGAGTTCTTTTTTTCAGAGCTTTTTGATAAACTTTGTGTTATCTCAGATCTAGGTTAGAAGTCATTTCTTTCCCGTTCTGCTGAATGTTGTGATTTATCTGTTTATTTAATTTGTGTGGATGAGACCAACTCTGATAACTATTGGTTGATTAAGCACATCTTCCTTTCTTCTTTCCCTACTTCAATTTTTCCCCCTTCTGCAAATAACCCATCACAACTGCTTACTTGTTGCCAAATTACCCAGTTGTGGTTCACGAGTTGTGGGAATTAAAGTAAATAGGGATTCACTCTTACCAAATTGATATACATCTTACACGGGAGCCTCACCATTAAATGAAGGAGATTTATCTCATGACTCCCTAGGTTTTACGTTGTGCATAAAATCTAGCCAACATATCTTTCCAACAAGCCCAAAATCATCAAATTCCAAGGGTGGGAAGACCCCCAAAAAGCTTTCACAAAACCCAGAAGAGGTTGCTGCCCTAAAGTCAGTAAAAATTTCTAAATTCAATATCTCACAAAATACCTAACCAAATCACGCAAATGACATATCAAAATGTTCACACAATTATGAGGAATCAAATGAGTATTTTTGCAAATTTTTCTGGGCACTGAAATGTGGAAAAACAACCCTAAACCCTATAGGGTTAAAAAAAAGGATTTGCACTAAATATTCCACCAAGGAAATTCGCCACACTTAGGGCATAAACAATAATGATAATCCACCACAATAATGCAAATATAAGTCTTCAGTAAGATCTTTAATAGCTCCAACTTGATTATCAAAGAAAGAGAGCAACAACTAAGGTTCATGCCATTTCTCCAAGCATGGAGAGACATAAATGATCCAACCTACCAAAAGACGACCATGCAACCTCCTGCAACATTCAAATGGTCGACCTTTTCCCCAAGGAAATTCGCCACACTTAGGGCATAAACAATAATGATAATCCACCACAATAATGCAAATATAAGTCTTCAGTAAGATCTTTAATAGCTCCAACTTGATTATCAAAGAAAGAGAGCAACAACTAAGGCATTCATGCCATTTCTCCAAGCATGGAGAGACATAAATGATTTAATCCAACCTAAAACTTTTATAAGATAAGGGGTGCAACATTCAAATGGTCGACCTTTTCCCTTTTGGAGAGAAAAGTAATAAAACTTAATTAAAATATTAAAACGCTAACTTTATGTGCACTTTATTATTTTTTAATTAAATAATAAAAAGTAACTAACCTATGTGCACATTTTAAAACTAACTAGAGACTCCCCCTTGTAGCGCAAAACATGCCAAGGGGCTACAATGTAGACAACAGACACCTTAGAACAATCCCCAAGTTTTATCCTCGAACCCACATGGAGAGAAAATGGGTTGAGTGTCTTTAGTTCTTCATTTTCAAAAATGTCCAGAAAAGGGGACATTACACGGAATGGGCAATTGAGAAGTAAATGTGTTAGACCATGTAATGCCTTTTGATTCTCACATGAGAAATGGCCTTCTAGCTACCACTTGGCCCTACAACATTATGCTTGGCTTATTACCCATGAACTAGGCATGGAAGTTATATTGGTTCTTGTTAACCCTTGCATATACATTTACTTAATTCATTGAATGGTTTATGCATAGTTAGGAGTTAGTGCATAGTTTTCGTATGTGCAGGAGATATAAACAAAATTACACATGATAGAAATCTGGTTAACAACATGAATATAATCCAATTTTACGAAACAATAGAACTAAGGAATCATTTAAGCATATTTTAGGGGAAATGGACATAGCTTGTAGAAAAAATAGATACTGAAATTCGGTAACATGTAATTTGCACTCTAATGTAGTCTTAATTACTTACAGAAGATATTAAATGTTACATAGCTCGTGGCTAATTCTGACAGTACGATTAAAAAAAGAAAGTCATTTTACACACCGTCACAAAAACTGGAAGGAGAGAGTGAAGAACCTTTGCAAATAGTTTTCGAGAAGCATTTCAATCTCTTCCTCTTCCTCTGCAAGCAACAACAATATAATTCAAGTTTAGAGAAAAAATTGACGTTAAGATTAATTGGTTGTATGAAACTCGCAGAGTGCCAGTCTAAATTTTTCTAATTGGGAACCATTTTCCATTATTACAAGTAATCACACAAATTAATATGTTTTTCCCAAACAAGATAAATACAACATGGACTTGTTATACTAAACACAATGATGGGAATTTCTTACCATACTAGACACATGAGAAAGGGGGAACTCAAATAGTAAAGATTGTACAGGAAGGTAGTATCTTACCATGCGAGTTGTCCTCTTTTTAGCTCTTAATACTTTTGACCTAATGCCATATATTTTCATGCATTGTTTAGAAAGACAAATCTGTTAATACTGAAGTAAAAATGCAGGAAATTTGAAAAAGAAGTAACTACTCGAATAAACATTTTCTTTATTGGTTTTCTATCTTCTTACTTGACATCTCAATATTTGGTGCATAATCAGCTAGAAGCTACAAAAGACTTTAACATTGAGGACTAATAGATTGACCATAAGCCTAATATATTTTTGACAAAAATACTTTATTATCTTTCTTGCACAAAGAAATGAGTTTTTACTCTTAATTTTACTTATATAAAATCCTTCTATTACTGACTTATATTTTACAGATCAATAGTGTTTTGTGTCTGGATTATCGAAGGTAAAAAACGGTACTGCTAGGGTTCACGATTCTTGTAACACTAGATTGCTCGATTTTGTGGTGATGTTTATGTATTTTGTGTTTGTTTTTTGTTGTCCCTGCTCGCCTCATGACCTGTAGGGGTTGGGACAGGGATTTCCCTGGGCCTTTCATCGGTTTTCCTTTGTATGTGTTTGTGTTTCGAACTTGTTTGTGTTGTGACTCTGTGTATCACGAATCCCTGGTGTTTTCCATCATTTACTGTGCTTGTATTGTTTAGAGGCACAACTCACTGTAATCTTCACTCGGGTTTGGCATCAGTAGATTGTCAAACCTCTTTTTCTTCTTCCTCTATGCCACAGTTGTTCTGTGAAGGAAACGTTCTGCTGGGTTTTCCTTGTGTGATCATTTTTGTTGAAGATTGGTGGTAATGGCTAACGTGAAGAAGGTTGATGAAGGAAAGGACTATCCAGGGGCTACAAATGGATTCCAGACCTCATTTAGAGAAGCCCTTCGTGGTTCTTCAAAGAATAATATAAATGGCAGAAATCTCTAGAAATTTCCCTTGAGGATGCCCAAGCTGGATCCTAAGAAGAATGAGAAGGGATGCATGTTAGCAGTGGATGAAACACCGGTTATTCAACTTGAGAAGACTGATGTACAAGTTAGCATCAATGAGTTGGAGAAACGAGGCCTGATTGTTCGATTTCTTGGTTTCCAAACTTTGCTAGGGGTCTTCAAGGAGTAGGTTAAAAAAGTCCGGAACACGAAAGGTGGGTACTCAATTTTTGCTTATCCTAATGGATATTTCTTGATCCTCTTTGCTACAACCTCTGATTGTGAACTCATCTATCAAGGTGGACCATGGTTCTTGGGAAGGGTTGGGTTATTCATGAAACCTTGGCACCCCATGTTTAAATCGGATGAAGAACTCCCCTCGGTAGCCCTATATGGGTAAGAATTTTTGGTCTTCCAGCTGAGTATTGGAATCAGAATGTTTTCATGGCATTTGACAACACACTGGGTACTTTTATGATGACTGTTGATGCTTCTCTACAACTGGAACAAATGATATATGCAATGATCTGTGTTTTGATGAACCTTAATAAACCATTTCCTACAAAAATATCTCGTCATAGAGGATAAATGGGACCAAGTTTTAGACTATGAAACATCCCCTTTAGATGTTGTATATGCCATGAATATGGGCATCTGGTGCGGGATTGTAAGCATAAAGTTTCAGAAATGAAAGGGGAAGAAACGACCAAAGATGATTTTATTACTCCAAAGAGAAACAAACAACAAAGAAGAATGGTAAGGAACATGCTCAAACCAGTAATAATAATAGATTTACTAGTCTGCAGGAACAGGAGGAAGAGGAACCGAATGTATTTATGGAATCATAGGTGTTAGAAACACAGATGAACAAGCAACAAACAACTCAAGTTCAACCGGATGTCAGAGGCCAAAATCAGATGATTATTTTTCAAGCACAACCGAATAAAACAATGAGTGAAAATAGGGTAAAAAGCTACCAGCGTAAAAATAAATTCCATGAGCAATTTCAAGAACATAATTAGCAAATGAAAGAGATGGAAGGAATGGAAAAAACTCTTGTTGCTAGAGACTCTAAGGTGTCACATCAAATAGAGCCTACTTTAGGAATGGATCAGGAAAAAAATAAGAAATTTGAAATGGATACCATTATGAAGGCTGGGAGAAAGTCAAATCAAGTTAAACTTCAGCAGGAGGGCCAAAATATGAGTAATTCGGGAACAACTCGGGACTTGTCCCAATTTTTCCAAAACTCTTCTCAATGAAAGTGATCACTTGGAATATAACAGGTTTGAAGGGTACTCCTTCAAAAGTTCAAGAACTTAAAAGAATGGTTAATATTGATCATCCCACGATGGTTTGTATCCAGGAAACACAAGCCTCCATTGATCTTATGAATGCGCTAGTTGAGAACATTTGGACTAAAGATAAACACCTTTCTATAAGATCTCAAGGAGCTTCAGGAGGTATTGTCTTTCTTTCGGACCCAAGAATGATAACGGTCTCAAATTCTTGTGCGATTAAGGGTGTATTATGTTTGCATGCCTATTCTAAAATGGAAGATTAGGAGTTATTATTTTTTAATGTTTATGCTCCTCTGGTTATGGAGGACAAAAGACAACAATGGCAAGGTATGACCTCTATTATCCAATCTTTTCCTCAGGTGCCTGTTATTTTAGGCGGGGATTTTAATACTATCTTGAATATTCAAGAGAAACAAGGTGGTATTCCCCATATTGATGCCAGTTCGAATATCATGTCTCGATTCATTCAGACTCGTCTTTTGGTGGATGTGCTTACAGTTAATGGTATGATGACATCATCTAATAGAAGGACGGGCCGGGATTGTATTATGGAAAGATTGGATCATTTTTTGATCTCAGATGAATGGTGGTTAAAGGATTGTGCTCCAAAGACAATGATTATCAATAATAGTGGCTCATATCAATGGCCGGTATGCTTAGAAATGGGAATAAATTCTCCATGCAAAGTCCCTTTTAGATTTTAGTTCATGTGGCTTTGTCATAAAGATATTGTTAAGTATGTTTAACAATGGTGGGTGGAGGGAAAGCCCAGGTTTGGAACTCAAATGTTTATGATTGTCAAGAGATTTACCTACTTAAAAGTTAAAATTCAAGCTAAAAGCTTGGAATTGGAGTGAGTTTGGAGATATTAAGGAAAAAAAAACAAAGATTCTGGATCAGCTGGAAGATATTAATGCTCTTCACTGACATTCAGGTTTCTCTTTGGACCATTTCAAGAAAGAATGTCTCCCGAAAGAAAAATTACAGGAATGAGAGATTAGAGAAGAAATTATGTGGAAGAAAAAATCCAAGATTCAATGGTTAAAGGAGGGAGATAAAAATTCAGCTTTCTTCCACAAACTTGTGTTATCAAGGAGGGCCCCTAATTGTATCCATTCCCTATCTAAAGGAGAAGGAATAAAGGTATATTTGATTCAAGGGATGGAGCAGGTGGCTCAATAGTATATTCAACAGTTGTTCACCTCTCAACCTCTAGATCTGGACTCACAACTTCTGAACATATTACCTAACAGTATTTCTCCACAGGATAATGAAAAGTTGACTTGACCTATTATGGAAGAAGAGCTCTAAGGTATTGCCTTCAATATGAAGAGAGGTAAAACTCCGGGTCTAGATGGTTTCCCGATTGAATTTTTCCAGGCCTTTTGGGACATTATTAAAGGAGACCTGTTACAAGTGGTGGAGGAAGTAAGGATGGCTAAAACTATTCTTAAAGAGATAAATAAGACTTTCATTGATCTTATTCCTAAAGCTAATGAAGTGGAGGATATCTTTGGTTTCCGGCCTATAGCCTTATGTAATGTCTTGTATAAAATTATCACCAAAGTCATAACGGAAAGACTAAAACCACTTCTTCATAAGATTATTTCTCTTTAGCAAGGTGGATTTGTTCCTGGTTGTCATATTCATGACGAGATTGTGCTAGCTCAGGAAATATTGCACTCTATGGATATTTAGAGAAACCCGACAATGTTTATTAGAATGGATTTATCCAAATCTTATGATCAGAGTGGATTGGGGTTTCCTGTGCAGAGATTTGAGTCAATTTGGTTTTTCTACGGAATGGATTCAATGGTACATGCCTGTATTTCTTCTGTTTCCTTTGTTGTTTTAGTTGATGGCTCTCCTTCAGATTTTTTTGGAGCCTCCAAAGGCATTCGACAAGGAGATCCCCTGTCACCTTTCTTATTCATTACTTTGGCAGAATGCATGAGGAGACTTGCCAATATAGCCTATTAGGCAAAAAAATTCATGGAATATAGTTGGCTAAAAACATTCAACATATATCTTGCCTCCAATTTGTTGATGATTCAACGTTTCTTGGAAGAGATACCTCTGTGGGAGCTAAACAAATCCATAAAGTGCTTCATACATTTTCGGTAGCCACTGGTTAGCTGATCAATCAAGGAAAATGTAGTAATTTCTTATTTCACTGTTCTAGAAGAGAAGAAGAGCAAATTTTGAATATCTTTCATTTTAAGAAGGGAGTGCTTCCTTTATAATATTTGGGTATTCCTTTAGCCTCTAAGAAGTTCAAGGATTGGCATTGGCAAATCAACAAGTTTGAATTAAAATTACAAAAATGGACTAATAAATGACTTTCTTTAGGAGGAAGGATGATGCTGATCAAATCTGTCTTTCAAGCTATGTCGATATATGTTGCCTCTGTGTTAAATATTCTTGGAACAATCTTGAAACAATTGGATTCTATTTGCCATAAATTCTTGTGGAGCGGAGTTTAAGATAAGAAAAAATGGTCCTTAGTTAAATGGGAAACTGTGCCGGCTAACAAAGGAATGTGATTTGGAATTTAGATCCTCCCCTAAGCAAAAGAAAGCCTTAGCTGCTAAACTCTATTGGAGGATGCTTGTTTATCCTAATGATCTTTGGGCTGCTACTTTCAGAGCAAAGTACGCTGAAAAATAACCCCCCAGACAAAATCATCAGATCGTCCCTTCCTATTAGGGGTTCTCTGACCTTGATGTTTATCAGAATGGGTGAGGAAATTATTAAAAGAAAGCTCTTCTGAATTGTTAATAATGGGCAATTAGCTAAATTTTGGATTGATTCTTGGGATGGACAGCCCCCTTTTATCCTTTAATTTCCTTAGTTTCAGACTATTATGAAACAAATGCAAGATATGGGAAGGGTCAAGGTAGCTCATTATGGTAAACCGTCTTCTCATCCCTAAGAGAGTGAAAAAGTTTGGATTCCATTTTCTGAATGGCCACTTGTTACAGAGCATGATGCTCAGGCTCTATTACATAATGTGTTAAAGGATCTTCCTCTTTCTTCGGTCCCATTTCTTGACAAGTTGGGATGGAGACAAGACCCTTTTGGTAAGTATACAATATCCATAGGATATGCCTCCTTGATGATAGATAATCTTCATCCTCTGCAGTTTCTCTTTAAACACATAAGGCAGCCGGGTATGTGGCCTAGAGTAGGTTTTTTTGTTTGGCTTTTTATTCAAAGAAGAGTCTTAATAGGGGACCATCTTATGAACAAAGGATATAATGGCCCTTTCAACTTTCAGTTGTGCTATGTGCTTCAAAGATGAAGAATCTTCTACTCATCTTTTTTTCCTCTGTCCCTAGGTTAGTCCAATTTGGAAACATCTTTCTGCTCTGTTTAAATTACATTGGAATAATTTTGCTTCCCTTGAACAGGTTTTCAAAGAATGACAGAGACTTCTCCCTAAGGGACGAAATCTTCTCCCGGTGATATGGAATAGTATATCTCTTCTCCTATAGAATATTTGGAAAGAAAGAAATAGTATAATATTCCAGCAAATTAGCAAAGATAGATTTTATGTCTAGGAAAAAACTAAAATCAATATAGCTGAAAGTCTGAAACACAAAATATCTTTGCCTCATGCTCTTTCTACATAATGGGAGCATATATGCAATCAATTATTTCTTGATCCTAGGGATGCTTCTATGCCTTGTTTTCATATTAATAAGAAAATTGTATGAGAAAGTCAATCGAAAGCCCCTCCCTTGGGCTTTGGAAAATTGGATACAGATGGGGCTTCCAGAGGAAATCCAGGAAGACCGACTATGGGAGGAATTGGTAGAAACAAGGTGATGTGCAATTCATTTTTGCAAAGAATCTGGGTATTAGTACCAATAATTTTGCGGAGCTGAAAGCGGTTTATAAGGGCATGCAAGAGGCTTTAAAAGTTGGGTGGCAGAAAATTCAAATTGAAGCAGACTCACAAATCATTATGAGGCTGTTGTTTGAAAATAATATTGGTTCTTCTCCCAACTGGCGAATTGCTAAGGAAGTTTGGAAGATGAAAACATTGCAGGAGAAATTTCAAGAAGTTCAATTCAGTCACATCCCTCGTGCAAGGAATAAAGTTGTTGATGGCTTGGCTAACTAGGCCCTGGATAATAGGAATCTTCTATGCTATTCTTAATCTTGATTCCTCGTTATGATTATCTCTTCGGCTTTACTTTTGTATAATGCTCAAGCTTGGACTAATAGTTTTCAGGCTTGGCATGGCTAAATATGTATTTATTGATTTCCATCTAATATAAAGTTTTGTTATTTTTTTAAATAGTGTTTAGCATCTGTCCCATATTGCCATTCCATTTTTGTTACATCTTCTATTGTATGGAATAAGCACATCCATATACTAAATACAATGCATGGTGTTTGGTTTTTGTTATACAAACTAAACTATCAAAGGAAAATCAATTACAAAATAGTAAATACATACCACAATGTAGCATAGAAGAATATGAGAGTAAACACAACTTAATTTCATAGTAGTGCTAAATACAAATTGACTAGCTGCAACAAGTGAAATTAATAAAATTACTCTGCTGGCCAAAAATTTATGTGCCTTAAATATTTATCATGCCCATACTTCCTCCGTCTCTTAAACAGAAGTGCCTCAATTTAATATTCATATGTCATACGTATTGGTCACAAAAACTACTTCCTTCGCGTTCATTTAGCATCGTGCACACAATGCGCCATGATATGTTGTACATCTGGGGTGATTGTACTGACATCCAACTGTACTTCCCAAATAGGCCATGCTTCAAGAGGTCATACATCATCTTTTGGTGTAACTTTATCCTTAGACCATGTGTACATGTTTAATATAATTGGCTACACTTTCAAATTGGAGGCCCAACTAATCAAAAAAATTTGCATCCCTAATGACTTATTTTGTGAAATGAGATGGGTAAGTTGACTGTGGCGCTGGTGGTTTGAAAGGACTTGGCATCACCGAATTTTGTTTCGGATTATCTCTTTGTAAGCCTTCTTCGTTCATCTCCATAATTTCAACACTATTTGCAATCACACTGGAACACTTCATTGACTTCCATCTACCAATCAAGCAAATAATTGAGGGAGCTCATCTCATCTTTGGAGAACAGTTGTAACTCCAAGATCCAATCATTGTTTGACTCCATTGTACTTTAGTTTCCATCTATCAAGTTTTCTTTAGAGTCCAAGTTTGAGGAGTCAGACGAGGCTACTTTCTCACTAATTGCTCGATTCTTCAAATTTATGATATATCCACAACCTTAATTTCCAATGGAGAGAAGATCCTTTTTTCAATTATGGTTAGTTTTGGATGTTATCAACCAACCTTGACCCAATATTGCATCATAGCGCTTTGTTGGCTAGATTTTCTTCATAACTAAAAACCTAGGTAGTCATGAAATAAATCTCCCTCATTTACCGGTGAGGCTCCCGTGTCAGATTTGTCAATTAAAATATGCTAGTATCTATATGGGGGTTTTACTTAACCATGCAGCTCATGAACCATAGTTGTATAGTTTTGCAACAAGTAAGCAACCGTTTAAAGAAAGGAAATATTTAGAGAAGAAGGGAATAATAAAACACATGGAAAATTTAGGGAGATTTATCTCATGACTGCCTAGGTTTGATGCTATGCAGAAAATCTAGCCAACAAATATAGTTGCAGAGAGTAACCTGAGTATTTTGGCCGAGATCAACAAGCTACCGAGAGATGTATTGATTGCGGAACAGATTGTACCAGACGGATCAGTCGAGAAGGGGAAGCATCTAGAGTTTGCAGTATCTTTCCGCTTGGAAATCTGCAAAGTTTTGCTGAAGAGGATGCAGGCACTTGAAAGTAGAACATCAGATTTACCAGACAGTATCATTTCTTTCACTGAGGAAAGTGGACGGAGGTGTTACTTCATACGTACGGATCGTTTCTAACGAAGTGCCTGATTCCCTGGAAGGTTCTCTTCTGATGATACAAAAGAGAATTGATAAAGCTACCAAGCCTTTCATGATGAATTCTATCAATAGATTGGTGGCTCTACAGGCAGACATTGCGAGGTTTGGGCCGAGTTTGGAAGAGGTGGAAGCGTGCAGCAAAGTGTTGAATGAAGGGTTGCTGCAATTCAGGACAGAGAAGGAAGCAGTGGCTAAAACAGATGGAAAGATGCTGAATTACATGTTCGACAAGTATATCCGATATCAAAACAAGAAGAAGACATAAATGTTACAGCTGACATGACTTCTTATATTCTTTCTTCTTCTATTTTCTATGTTCCCGGATGAAATTGTAAAACTTCTAAGTTATTGGTGTTACAACCATTACTTGAAGTCATGTGGAACCATTCTATTAGTTAAGTGATACATGTGTCACTTAAGAAGAAGTTAGTTGAGGATGATTGCCAAATATCATCTTTACTTGTTCATGCTTTAGTTCAGTTTGAGTCTTCTATTTGTACTTTCCCTCCTCCATTCTATAAGTAGGAGAAGAACCTTCGGGTTAAGGATCGATCAGAATTTGTAAGCAGCAATCTTGTGTTCTAGACTTTGTGTTGAACCCCTGCGAGCAACTTGGAGCAAAGGAATACAAAGGAGCAGGTTTCCGGAGAACTTTGTGTCACGGTGTACTTTGTTTCTTGCTTTTAATCTTAGATCTCTTGATAAACTGTGTTATTTTAGATCTAGATCTAGAGCTACCTTTGTTTTATAATTCTGTGTGTTCATATCTATTAAGTTTCTTCTATGTGCATGTAATTAGCTCTGCTATCTACTTTGGGATGCACATCTTCCCCATTTCTTCTCTGTATTTCCTTTACTTCCTTCTATAACTTTCCTTTCTTAAACAGCTGCTTACTTGCTGCAAAACTTCTTAGTTATGGTTCATGAACTAAGTGGTTAAAGTAAAACCCCTGATAGATAATAACACATTTTTATTGACAAATCTGACACGGGAGCCTCACCGGTTAAATGAGGGAGATTTATCTCATGATTGCCTAGGTTTGATACTATGTAGAAAATCTATCCAACAGTTTTTGGCGACTCCGATGGGTTAACAACTATCTTTACAGATCAAAGCTTGTCTATTGAAGATCAGAGTGTTTTCCATACAAATCTCAACCTGGCTGAACGTCCATTCACCCGATCCGTGAAGGCGCAAGGAAGGACTGATCATTTATTCCGACTGTAGGAGCAATTCAATTTCAATCATCCTCCTCAAGTTAGAAGCCGCAGATCTAGTCTCTCACCAGGAAGGAGAGTACACACCCATCTAGATCCGGATCGTATTCAGCATAATCCGGCGGCTAGAATTATCCATCAAGTCTATCAAGTCTACACAAGGAGGAGACGTGCTCAAGTCAACATGGCGCACCAAATTGTACCTGTTCCATGGGGAGCAGCTTTTGGACCTCTGAACTTGGCTCCACCTATGCGCGAGCTGCCCAAGGGATCCAGAAAGAATTTTCCAAAATTCTTTGGAGATGGAAAGCAAAACCCGGATGATCATTTGGCGGCCTTCTTCATATCTTGTGGTGTGCTTGCAGTAGAACATGAAGATGTCTCAGTCAGGCTCTTCATTGAGACTCTACACGACTTGGCTGGAGAATGGTTCTATCGACTGGCTCCTGGCACCATAACCAACTGGGCAACTATGCGTGCGCAATTTCTGAAAAGATTCAAGCCTGCAGAGGACGCTAGCACATTGATCACCCAACTGACGCAATTGAAGAAAGAGCCAAACGAGAACATGCGGGACTTTATTGCAAGGTTCCAAAGGATTTTGTATAAAATCCCCACTTCTGCTGCATTGAGCGACAAAAATCAAAAGACGTTTTTTATAAACGCTCTATTGCCTGAAGTTGGAGATAAGGTTCATAAAAATAAGGATTTTAATTTATTTCATTGGTCGGGTGAAATTACTTGTCCCCTCTGTAAAATATGCAGGTTAACCTATACTCTCATAAATCTACTTGCACCTAGTAAAATTCTTTTAACCTGGTCTATGTTCTTTAAACCCCTTTAATAAGGGTTGTGTTTTTTAATATAAGAAACAATATACTATAGTTTATAATTTTTATGAACAATATGTTTTTTATTTTCTTTCTATATATTATATACATTTTTTTATAAAAAAGTGTATATATTTTTACATTATCAATTATAATAGATTATTATAATGTGTTAAAATATTTCCTCCCTAATATTATATAGAAGAAAAAATTCTGGAATTTCACATTCTGGAAATACACAAGTTTTGACTTCATTAAATTCGACGGTCAAATGACCGTTATGGTAGACCAAACATAAGACAATATGACGGTCATTTAGACGTCAAATTTAAGCTCGTAGGTTCTAGGAAACTTTGACTGAAAAAATTGGTCTTTATTCATACGTAAAATATTTTCAACGTGGGATTATTCTTCGAGTGAGATGTCATTTTGATCATCCTCGGAGTTTTTTTCATTATCACTATCAAAATTTATGGAAAGACCCTATCTATAAGTTTGTATTGTGGTTATATCATTATGTTGTGCCTTTAAACCAAAAAAAAAGGGATCTTGTTATGCATCACATGTTTCCATGAGCTCTGTGTGGGTTATTATTTGTGCAAACATATCTTTTCTCATGTTAAAATTGATGGTCAAATGACCGTCACAATAGACCAAAAAATAAGTCATTATGACAGCCATTTAGACGTCAAATTTAAGCTGGCTGGATTTTTGCCTACATTAATTTTTTTCAGAAATTGGAAGTTATGCATTCTTAGGGGTCTCTTCTTCAGTTCTATATGGTCAGAAATATTTTTTATATAAATCTGGGGTATAATGTAGAGCCCTTTATAATGCGGGTTATTATTTTGATCATGGAAGGTTAATTAGTATGCATTGTAATGACAAAATTAGTTATGATCAAATAGTTTCTTTATATATGTAAAATTTAGATTTGATTCTATTAAAAATGTTGTTTTTATCAATAAATATGTATTTAACTCTGGTACATTGTGTATTATAATGAGGTGTGTTTTACAGGTTTAGGAAAACAATGACGTCCAACTATTTCTGTCTTGACAAAACCTAAATCCTGAATGAAACCAACTACAACATTTGGGTCAAAATAAAATTTATGGCAAGGAAACTCTGGACAATTGTTTCTGGATCTGAGGTTGCTCCCACTGGTTGTCAATACAACTGTAGATAACATGAATGCATTCTTGCAACGAATGTAAGATGCTCTTTCTATGCAATGTGAACGACGAGTACCTTCTACACATTGATAATATCGAACATCCGAAAGAGGTATGGACACAACTAGAATCCATACATGAAGGATACTTGGTATATCAAAGATAGTAATGAGAGTATAATCGCTGAAGGAATTCAAAGAAATAATCTATATATTTTTGATGATTTATCTTCTGCATCTTGTTTTATATCTTAGAGTTTGAATAATTCAAAACTATGGCATGAAAGGTTAGGACATGTTAATTATCGAAACTTATATGAAATGTATAGATATAGTCTAGTGAAAGGTTTACATGTGTTGTCTTTTTCTCTTGAAGTTACTTCATTAAATGCTTCTAAATGATGGTTTTGATTTTGATTTAATAAATGGTGATGATGATGTTTTGATGCTATAGATGTTTCTGAAACTCTTATCTTCCTAGATAAGAAATTAAATTGAGCTCAATCTATGTTAGAAAATTCAAATCCTATTAACCTTAGGAAAATGACTAGAAGCCATCATATGTACCATGCATTAATTACCTTGTACGAACCTGAGCCATGAAGTATTATAGGGTCAAGGTGGATATACAAAGTAAAATATAATGTTGATTGTAGTATTAACAAACATAAAGCTAGACTTGTTGCTAGAGGTTTCACTCAGAAACCTGGTTTGCTGATTTATTCATTTTCAGTTTGTTTTTCTTGAAACCTTGGCTCATAAGAAGACAATTCTATAGCCGAAGATTGTATTTTCTATACCATGACACTCTTGCACTATTTTGTACATTTGAAGGTGGGATTCTAGCTCCCCTTATCTTGAATTTTAAAGAAGAAGAGCAAGGTTTTATTGGTGATTGGGACAACAGGAAGGAGATGGTGGGTTACCAATGCTTGGATAGTGATTATACAAAAAGGGAGCAGCTGAAACTTGTTTGGTATCCAGGCATTTGCAATTGTGCGAGGACAAACAATTTTGGAGAGGGAGGACTGTAATGTTCCTTTTCCCCCCTAAGAGATGGTTTTTGGTCTTCTTACTGTCCCTTCTCCATGGCAAAGGAGCAAAAATGAAGGAGAAGACCCTTGAGCATCTTTATATATTTTATTTAATATTTTTATATTTCCTTTAGTGTTTTCTTGCATTATATAGGTTGGCCTTTTCTAATTGAGCATTGGCACCAAAAAAGAGGATATAAAAGGAGAATAAAGGCATCATTTGTATTTAGAGTTGGCGCATTTTATTCTACTTGGGCATTGTGAGCTTGTTGTTCCTTGTTCATCCACTTGAGGACTAAAACCCTCTTGTGAGGCTTCTTGGAAGGACGAAAACCCTTCTAGTGGCTTGGGTGAAGGACAAAAAACCTTCATCATTGTTTGGTCTTGAAGTGAAGAGCTGATTTGAAGTTCCATTTGTAATTTCTAGCTGTAATTGAATTATTTAGGGTGGAGTGACCTACCTTGGGTAGGGTTTGGCACATTTGGTTAAGTATTTGAGAAATCTGATTTGTAATATTTTTAAAGGTTGGAATCTGAAGTTTGGTGAATTTAAAGGGTTTCTAGACCCATATTTCATATTTTTCTTGTGGCTGCAATTTCCAGTTCATATTTAATTTCCAGCAGTGTATTCTTCAACAATCCTTTGTGATTTTGGCTCCTAATATTCCATCAAATATATATAAAATATTGGAGAGTTGGTTTGTGGTGGTTTTTGGCATTTTTGGTGATAGTTCAAGTCGCTGATTTTACTCTTTCAGTCTACTGCAATTTAATTTTCAGATTTGCATTTGGTGTATTTGGTTAGAACCCTTGAAAGGGTAATTACACATTAATTGCCTTAACCCAACCAACCTGCTTCAAGAGGAAATACATTCAAAATTATAAAACAAATACAAATAAAAGCTCATTATCCTTTTCCAACTCCTCTACTTCTTTTCCATGGAAAATGAATGGTAAGAAGTCCAAATTTTGATCCTTGAGTGGGTAAAAGTGACATTACAGAACACAAGATCTAGTTTTTCCATAGTTTCTAGAATAGTGACCCTCCTAGAAAAAGGATTTTTGTTGTCCTCTAGACCTTGAATACTTCCAATAATTAATTGAAATGCCTCCCTCATGGTGTTGTATGGCTTTTCAAGACCTGTTATTCTTGTAATTTCACTAATACAAGTGATAACTACAAGTCTCACATTTGGACTTGGGTGTCTCAAAAGCTTGGGCTTAGCCAAATGAATCACCGATGGGTTCATTTCCCAAAACATAGACTCAAAATCTGATTGTCTTACCATGGACAAACAATTGGCCACTTCCTTCAAAATACTAAGTAGAACATTTTTTGAATGAGGTAGATGGTCAAGTTTCTTCCCTACTCTACAAACCTGTATTCCCCAAATAATCTTTACTCATTAACTCCATGATTCACAGGCTATGCATTAAATAATATCTACAAAAAATTTAATTCTTACCACAGTTGGCGAGATCAACTCTGATACCAATGTAGTGTCCCTTATAGGAAAGATCTATAAAATTCTGGGTTTTTCTTGAAACCCTTATGAAAAATATGCAATAATCTGATTTTCCTTCAATAAACCCTTATGGAAAATTCTGAAAATATTCCTTATTGCGGTAAAACTCGGATAAAACAATATATAGACAAACCCTGATTTTATTTTGTTTAATTTGTAGCCAAACCAATACAGAATATGAAAATTTATTCAATCTGAAACTCTAGCTGGGTTTTACAAATAAATATCAAATCTGAAACTACAAATTTTTTTTGGTAAGAAATGCAAAAACCAACCCAAAAGATGCCTTGGACATTGAATGGCAAACTGGAGAAATTCCTAGGTGGGGCACCAAAACTAGAAATGGTTGTCCAAGCTATTTTGGATGGCTGGAAATTATTTCACAATATTCCAGAAGGGTGATGTCAACCCACTAAGGAAAAATCTATCTAAAAGATGTGCGCTTGTTGTCTTAGTCTGAAATCTAATCCAAATTGTGCCCTAGCTGATAATTTTGATTCGCTCTTGCAAATTTGTTGATTGTAAGCCCAAATGTAGCTCCTAATTGGAACTACCTCAGAAGATTAGTGGGTTTTTGTCCACAAATCTGAATACACCAAAGGGTTTTCTTCTTTAGATGCAAAAGTAGGAGCAACAACTCAAACCTTCAAATGTCAAAATAGATAAGAGTAAAAGAGATCCCTCCAAATGACCCCTCAATACTCTTTTATAGCTTTACTTTTGCTTTTCCCAAGGAAATATCTCCAAAAGAAAGTTCTCCTTTTCTATTTCCACATTAACATTACTTTATTAAAAGGTTACTTTTTATAATAATAAAACATTAGTGTCTTTTATAAAGTTACTTTTTCGACACTTAAATTGTACTATTAATTTATTTTACTTTATTCAAAAATGGGACATGACAAAATCATTCATATTCACATGATAGAAACTAAAAAAGCATTACCAATAGAAAAAAGAAAACTATTCATAAAACGTAGGATGGAAACATCAAATTATTCTCATCATTATCAATAATAATGCAATGTGTAGATTCTCCAGCTGCATAGACTAATATGGCTCTGGGACAATCCAAGAGTTGGTTGGGGCACCTATGGACACCCAATACCTAACCTATCAATTCTCTCCTCAAAGGTTAAAATAAGTCATTTGTACATTACATAACACTTGGTTCTATTCTAAACATGCCATATACTATATCCATCTGTATATTACATAAAAATTGTTTCTATTCTAAATATGTGATACACTTTATTCATAAACATACAACGTAAACATGGCAGTATCATTTCTTAATATTTATTCAGTCTAATGCCTACAATGTCTTTCTGTCAACAATGCTGCCCCCATTTAGAGGGTCTATTGTCACCCTATAGTAGTTCCCTAGAGACTAGCATACATGTTTCTAAGGTTTTCCATCTTCTAGTATGCAATCCATCATTTGTTTTTCATGTTCCCACAAATTTCTTGGACATTTGATGTATTGTGTTGCATGTAAACTAAAACTTGTAGTCAATGAACAATACTCATAAGATGATTGATAATGATAGTGAAGTTTGGTAGTTCCTAGACCTAGAAGACATTGAAACTCATTATTACAGTCATGATAATGAGTGATATGTGCATTCATCCCTCATCTACACCTTATTGTAAAGCTACTTCTTACACAATGATAATTTTCTCATCAAATATCCCATCACCTTAGCGTAGATAGTTGAACGACATATATGTAATGTCCCCTAAACGGGACATAATGAGAATTGCATTCATATTTCTTCTAGTTCCCATTATGTCTTTATTTGAGTCAATATTGGCTCAATGGATGATGAATTCTACTTGATATAATGGTGTAAAAGTAATTTTAAATACTTTTAATGGTGAGTTGGTCATGAAGGCCTCTTATTTGGTTCAAAGACTTCTAATCATTATGGGTCGACTTTGATTGGAGAACCAATATAGAAGTTAATGAACAAATATAATTACTTGAAGGTCAGCCTATGCATTGGGCTTGAGGATATATAAGAACATGAACGTTCATTTGAAAGGTTCTGCATGTTTATTCTAAAGATTGATATTTTGAGTTTGTGCACAGTGTGCCCTACTTCCTACTAAAGACGACACATTTAGTGTGGCTCAACTTTGGGGACGAAAACCTCCATTGTTGGAAGATTGAAAAACGGGAACTCCTCAAGCTTGAGGGGAATCCCATATAGGGGTTTCCAATGTGCTTCAAAGTAGTTTATTGTTGGTTTTTCCCCCCTTCTTACCCTAAGCGGCTTGCATGGGTGGAGGTTTTGATATGTTTTAGGGCTGATTTCACTATTTTGGTTTGATATTCTTGTTCGGGATAATTTATAAGGACGTAATCTGAACTTTGGTGAATTTATGTGAGGATTTGCTATTTTTTCTAGCCCTCGGTTTGGGCTCAACTGCTTCTATCATTAATATTTAATTCCAGCCGTGTTTATCAGATCTTTCTTCAATAATTGATGTATTTGTGATGCATAAGTAATGTCGTGGCTAAGATAAATTATTTCGTGGAATTCTATATTGATTTACATAGTGAAAAGTGGATTCGAATCTCATAGGCAGTTCACTGCCCTAGGAGACTGTGTATTTTGTATTGGTTGATCATTCTAGAATATTCTCAGCTATTTTCAGTTTGTTGTGGGTGTGCTTGCAGGTATTTTCAGATCAGATCTTTTGGTGATGGCCGGTAAACCCTTTTTCTTCATTTTCAGCCCTAAAAGGGACATTACAATATATGATGTAGTACCATCCACTCTCATTATGGCATGGTAAAGTAGCAATCAATGGTATCTACAGTCCAAATTCTACCTAAAAGATTTTTCTATGAACTAGTCATTTTGAAATTTGGCTTTCACCTTTAAAACAACCTGGTTTGTAAAACCATATTATAGCACATTAGGAGATTGAGATTGTCATTTCTACCAAGGGTTAAAATATTCAGACCTAAGCATACCAAAATGATATCTGATAAACAAATCATGTGCATAACTATTATCTATCAGGCATCTCAAAAAACAAGATACACCTAGTGCAAAATCTTACGTAACAAAAAAGTCAGGGATGTCTAAGAATGCGGCTTTACCTTCAACAACCTGTTGATCTGATGGGATTGGGCATTCCACTAAACCATCCACTTTCCGAATAACACAATTCCTACCTATCACAGTCATTCGACGAACTGCATTTGAATCTTCAAGAAGCTCAAGAAGCATTTGCCTCAATGCTCCTGCTCTAGAGGCCAGTTCAACCTGCCATATATCAATTACACATGTTTTTTGGATAACAATATCCAAAACATAGCAAAAAGTTTCTGAGGCATTTCCTAATTTAGTAAATGTTTGGACATAGGCTTCATATTCTACATACCAAAGTTTGTTTACTAAGTCGAAGTTGCTCAAGTATGTCTGCTGTCAACCTATTTGGCAACATCTCAAGCAAGGCAGCTACCTGTCAATAGAAACAGAAGGGAAACAAAAGATCATGTAGGAATGACATATCACTAGGAATCGTCAAGTCAATATCAAAAGAGAAGTAAAGGAAAGACTTAACTTATTGAAAGGTATCTGAAGAAGCTAAAAGTTTCATAACAGTAAAAGAGTAGAATAACTCTCTTATTCTTTGTTGTTTTGGTTGCTGTCATTTATGGTGCATACCTTTAATAAACAGAGTTTTAATTTCAACAATGTCATATCTAACTGTAGAAATTAATGACAATTTTATGTTCTTACTGCTTTACATGTATCCCTCTAAAATTTATAATTGACTAGTTAGAAAGAAACAATTCGAGAGCACACAAAGTACAATTAACGAATCAGATATTTCTGTCGAAAACACAATATCATAGACTTCCAAGATTTTGCCATAACATATAACAAACCCTGCTTTAAGTGCTGCAGATACTATCTGACAATTTAATCTTGTCCATTAAGTATACGGTCCCTTAAGTTACAGTCATGCAGCAGATTTGAGTATTATTTGCAAGAGCCCAGATTAAGATAGAAGATTTATCTTGCTTTATGGCAATTTCTAAATATAACATAGAACAAGCAAACAACACTCAGAATTTAGTTGCATAAATAAAACTTCTTGACCATCCGTATCCATTCTCTTGACTGGACATCAATTACAGGTTGTTATGATTTCTTTTCCACCTACAAATTCTTCTATAGCACGCACTTCCTTTATTTCTGTCAGCATGACTGCCAAAAGGATTATCACCTAGTCTCCAAGGACCTTATACTTGAATGTAAAGAATCAAAATTCTTTCCTATGCCACAAGATATCATCTTCAGTCCTAGGATGTTAAAAAGATTCTCGATTCTTAGAAAACATACACCATGCATATTGCTTTCGATAATGCCCTTTGGACCATTGAAATATTACTTGTTTTTCTTGTAATTCTTTAGATCTTTGTCACTTGAATACTTTTCCTTTCCAAATGAACTACAGCTGCAGGAAGTGGTGCCTACATTTAAATTATTAAACTTCTTTAATGCACACGGGAATGAGAGGACCGAATTAATGGAAGCCTTTTCCAGCATTTGGGACTTACACTCACTTTCCAATGGACACACACACCCAAGCACTATATTCAAAATTGAAACTCAACACACTCCATTGAATTCATAAAAATATTACAGGGATCTAATTATACACACGTTCACAATCACTTGCCTTTACACACTTATTGAAACATGAAGAAGATCTAATCCCTCACACAGTCCCTTGTCGACTTAATACATTCTCTCTTGTTTGTACTCCAAACTAGAACCAAGTCTTTCTAACTAATTTGGATCTCTAACTATTTGGGACCTTTGAATCTAACCAGAGCAACTAGATCATCTACAACAATCTTTGAACAAATCGAACTCTTGCTTTTAACAAGGCATTTCCCAAGAGCCATTATGGAAGCCCAAACACTTCAAATCTACATGCAAGCCTTTTTTCCTTCGTAACGTGATTTTCAAGCTTCCCTAGCTCATGAGGCATCTCTCATAGTTGCGTAACACTTTGAAAAATCTATAGTTAGACCGTGTGCCCTAGATATGACATCATTCAAGCCAAATCTTGATTGGAAACTTCTAGGTAGCTAAAACCACCTTTTTAGAGTTTTCAGGAGAAGTATTATTTTGCACCATACTTTGTTTTGGTTGTTCACTTGTGATAAGGCAGTCGTGTTTACAAAATTTTGGTTGTCACAGAGCAACATATCGATTTTTGCAGTTTTCTCAAGAATCATGCAAGTGTGCCAAAATTTGATTTGGCAATTTATTTCATGAGTACACCACGGACCATTACCTGTGGTGTGTGAGATCATGAGTACCTTGTAGCATATTTTACATTTTTCTTGAAAATTGTGCTTATGTGCCAAAATATGATTTGGCAATTCACTCCCTGAAGATACCGTGGACTTGTACCTTTGGTGAGAGGTCATGAGGTGCCTCGAAGCATATGTTGTTGTGTTCCATAAGGACGCATCCCCCCCAAAAAAACAAAGTGACGTCTCTTGAGGGGGGATGTCGTCGAGACTTGGGGACAACTGGGAAACATCCGCCACCGTCCCCTCACCGCCATCACTTGGAGGGGGGCGTCCCCGAAATGTCTCCCTCAGAGAAAGTAAACTTCTGAGACGTCAGGCTTGATGGGGTCATTGTGGGGACTTCGGGGCATCTTGGAGACTTCTGCAAGTATCTCGATATACCTAGGAGACTCCAAACAGTCCCCCATGTCATTGTTATGTCAAAAAGTGTTTTGTTTTTAATCAATTTATATAGAATTTTTGGTGCCTAACCCTAATACTTAATGGGCCCCACCCACCTCGTAAGCACTCCATAAAGACTATAAATAAGCCTCACACCCTCATTCTAAATCACTAAAAAAAATTCAAAGCAAGAGTAAAAGCATTTGCAAGCAAGAGTGAGAGCATTAACAAGCAAGAGGGAGAACATTAGCAATAACAAGAGTTAGAGCAAGTGCCAAGTCTTCATTGATCAACCGTTCAAATTTTAAGTTTTCAACATGTTCATCAAGCCTTCAAGGTAAGCTATGACCCATAAGGTGGGGAAGCTTGTAGTTGTACATAGCGTCTTGTGTCTCATTCACTGCAACACACTTACATACAAGGAGATTCCAGCAGCCTGATGGGGTTATTTGGCTTGTAGCCCTTCAAACATGTAAACCCTATTGTTGAGAATAATTCACAGAGAGTCATTGCAAACTAAAAGATGTTTTAGTTACCCTTTTTGGCAAATAAGCTTCACACAAAGTTGCATACTTTACTCCTTGCATTCACCTCCCAAGTCGTTACCTTCATCTCATGAAATTAGGCCTCTCTAACTGTCTTCAGACCATCAACCAAAACTGTTGGAAGCTGGAGCAATTTGGCTCATCAATAACCTCTCTAACCTCAAAAATATGTCTCTACATACTCCTCAGATGCTTTGTGTAAATTTTCAAGCCTTAGTTTGCTCTTTAACCCCTTCAAACCTCTACTTTCCCTAAAACCCTAGTGAGGGTTTCTAAGACACCCGAGAGGAGATAAAACGTTCTAAAAAGTTAGATACTCAGTTTTAAGACCTACAATGGATCTGGAGGTCTGTCTCAGCCTTTCCCACATTCATGAGCAATCAGTATAGAAAGAAAAGAAGAAAATTTCATTAAAAATGCAAAACCTTACCCAGACAGGGCTGTTTCTGGGCATATACAAAACAGTCTTGAAAATTTGAAGAAATCTTGCTTTTCTCCGTCCAAATCCTTAATGAAAACCATGCTAAAACCATAGAAACCTATCTCCCAGATACACACACGTGATAATCTTATTGTTCATCCAAAATATGCATTTTGTTAGCCAATATAAGTGAACAAGGGCATGCTCTTCACTGTACCTCTTACACAAACAGGGTTCCTAGCATTCAAAAAGAAGTAGAACACCAAAACAGAGCTCCTTTCTCTAAGCATGCATGAAGCTTCCTGGAACAGAGCTATTATCACCTTCTATAGATGTTCAACCACAAGTAACATCACTGTAAGCAAGCAATATCAAATAAAGTATGATCTTCTTGAGAAGAAACAAAAAAAATCAGGCTCCTTAAGCCCAGAGGCCAGAACAGAACAAAAGTCTCCTTTCCTTATTGATGTCTCCTTTTTCTTACATTCACAGACAGAGCCTTCATCCTCCTTTATAACTACCTCTCAATTTGGTATGTATATCCTTCTGCCCTCGAACTCTCTCATAACTAACTTGTTTTTTAGGGATTTTGAGGGTCTTTACAACATAGGATGAAGGAGTATTTACTATTTTAGAATTATTATGCTAACTTGCACATCAAGGAGATATCAACAACATGACAAATGTCTATCACAACTATCCAAGACACCTAGACCACTTAACACATGTTTCACAAGCCTAAACTTGCCCTCAAACAATTTTGAAAATTCAAAATTACATTTGAGCGGGAAAATGGCAAACCACCAAAATTTGAATTTCTAGACCACTTGAAGGCTTATCTAAACACCTTGGACCCTATGAACACCCTCACAACATGTTCAACACCAAAATTTGCTAATCTACCTCGTTCAAACTAATGCTCCTACATCAAGCCAGAGGAGCCATTTCAGATTGATGATGATGTGGCACAAATAGGGTTGGTTGGAATTGGTTTGTAGGAGTGACCTTGAGGAGTCTAGCAATTCAAGTGATGAGGAGTTTGGTGCAAACTTTAGTGATGATTAGAGGCATTGAGCCACTGGCCAATTGTATTTGAATTTTGAATGTACTCCTCATTTTGAATATAAATATTTTTTAGATAGATAAACGCTTTTGACCGGAGCTATGAACTGGAGTACATTCAGCCAAGATATAGCATTTAAGCTCAACAATTAGCGAACTAGATCCACCACACTTGAACACACTTCTAGCGCAGACAATCTCAGACAAGAATTCACCTATGTTAGGTCTGCCTGCTTGCCGTGCCCCCTCGGCCATTACCACCTTGAACGAGGATTGTGCCTAAGTGGGATTTGAACCTGGGTGGAGCCGGATACAACCATCCATCTTAACCACTCCACCCAGACCCCATCGGCAAAAACTTCGGATGGTAAACGCTTTTATTATACCAGAGCTATGAACTGGAGTGGTGGAGGTGCAATTTCTCTAAGCAAGACATGGGGGAGGGCTTAGGTCCTTAATGTCCGTCGAGTGATCCACATTCGGAGCGCCCCACTATGTTTCGCTTGGTCCATATGGAGAAGTTCGACCCCTACCTCAAGGTGTCCCCATGGCCACTTATTGAAAGCATCCAATGAACTCAATGAGAATGGAACTTGGGTTGATGATTACAAACTACTTGTAACTCACCAATAGCCCAAGACTTTGAGTTCTAAAACTTTGGATGGTAAATGCTTGTATTATACCCAAGCTATGAACTAGAGTGGTGGAGCACTTTCTCTATGTGGGACATGGGGGTGGGCTTGGGTCCGTAATGTCCGCCGAGCGATCCGCATTTAGAGCGCCCCACTATGTTCCGCTTGGTCCATATGCAGAAGTTCAACCCCTACCTCAAGGTGTCCCCATGCCACTTATTGAAAGAATGCAATGAACTCAACGAGAATGGAACTTGGGTTGATGATTACAAACTACTTGTAACTCACAAATAGCCCAAGACCTTGAGTTTGTTGGCTAGATTTTCTGCATAGCATCAAACCTAGGCAGTCATGAGATAAATCTCCCTCATTTACCGGTGAGACTCCCGTGTCAGATTTGTCAATTTAAGTATACTAATATTTAAATGGGGTTTTACTTTAACTACTCAGTTCATGAACCATAACTGTACAATTCTGCAGCAAGTAAGCAGCTGTTTAAAGAAAGGAAAAGTTATAAAAGAAGGTAATTACATAAACACAGAAGAAATGGGGAAGATGTGCATCCCAATCAGTAGATGGCAGAGCTGATTGCATGCACATAGAAGAATCCAATAGATATAAACGCAGAATCCTAAAACAAAGGCAACTCTAGATCCAGATCTAAAACAACACAAAGTTTATTAAGAAATCTAAGATTAAAAGCAAGAAACACAATACACCGTGACACAAAGTTCTCCGAAAACCTGCTCCTTTGTAGTCATTTGCTCCAAGTGGCTCTCAGGGGTTCAGCACAAAGTCTAGAACACAAGATTGCTGCTTACAAATTCTGATTATTAACCTGGAGGTTCTTCTCCTACTTATAAAATGTAGGAGGGAAAGTACAAATGGGAAGTCTAACTGAATTAAAACATAAACACCAAGTAAAGATGACATTTGGCAATCATCCTCAACTAACTTCTCCTTAAGTGACACATGTATCACTTAACTAATAGAATTGTTCCACATGACTTTTAAGTAATGGTTGCAAAACCAATAACTTAAAGTTTTACAATATCATCCGGGAACATAGAAAATAGAGGAAGAAGTCATGCCAGCTGTAACATTTATGTCTTCTTTTTGTTCTGATATTGGATATACTTGTCGAATATATGATTCAGCATCTTCCCATCTGTTTTAGCCACTGCTTCCTTCTCTGTCCTAAACTGCAGCAATCCTTCATTCAACACTTTGATGCATGCCTCCACATCTTCCAAGCTCGGCCCAAACCTCGCAATATCTACCTGCAGTGCCACCAGTCTACTAATAGAATTCAACGTGAAAGGCTTAGTAGCTTTATCAATTTTCTTTTGTACCATCAGAAGAGACCCTTCCAAGGAATTAGGCACCTTGTTAGGAACGATCCGCACTTATGAAGTAACACCTCCGACCACGTCCTCCTCAGTGAAAGAAATGATACTGTCCGGTAAGGATGATGTCCTACTCTCAAGTGTCTGCATCCTCTTCAGCAAAACTTTGCAGATCTCCAAACGAAAAGATACTGCAAACTGTAGCTGCTTCCCCTTCTCAACTGATCCATCCGGTACAATTTGCTCTGCAACCAATACATTTCTTGGCAGCTTGTTGATCTCTCCCAAAGTACTCAGGTTACCTTCAACAACTGTGTTCATGTCTACTATGCTCATCACCAATTGCTGCAGCTAATTTGCCGCATCATTCATAACCTTTAGGCAGGCTGACACTTCTCCAAGTTGTACAGAAGCTTGACGAATAATCAAATCCTTCCATTCGTCAATAGCTTTTACTTGATTGCTTGCATTCTCCATTTCCTGCATAAGATGATCACTCACCTGCTCTGAAATGGGCTGAATGGAAGGCTTAGCAACCTTGGCTATGATCTCGCACAACTGAGATACCTGCTTCTGAAGTTCTTCTTTCTCCGCCTTTTCACTATCAAACCTAAGGAATAGAGCATCTATCAATGTCTGCGTGTCCTGCTTCAATCCTTCAGTGGTGGCTTGATCGAGGGGTACTTCGGTTACTGTCATATCTTCTGCCGTGAGCTCATCCTCCTCCTTTTCTTCTGCCGGAATTGACATCTCAGCAAACTTCTCTCCCGAATCCTCGATGATCAACCTTGAAGTTACCTTAGCAACTTTAGGCCTTCTGTCTCTTTCGCCCAGATTCTGGAGCAGCTGCAAGTCGTGCTCCTCTAAGTTCATCTCCATTCTTGCTTCTGGAACCAACTGCGAAGCCAACCATTCTGAGAAGTTACTTCTCGGAAAATGAGAAGTCGCTGAGTGCACTACCATCTCCTGCTCTGCCTCCTCTCCATCAGAAAGTGCCACAGTCTTATGGTTGCCATCCTATGAATCATCCAAGGACAAAGCTCTTTCGAACTCCACCATCTGCAGCTTCAACATCTCCTCTGGAACATGTGTTAAACGGAGTGGCTGAGGAGAGAAGATGAATGTTGCCGGATTCAGTAAAGGCATGGAAGTATCTTGTTGCGGTGCAATAGTTGGTGAAGTACTAGGTGCTGGAGAAGCCGGAGCTAAAGCCATGGTCGTAGAAGTGCTCTTCTCCTTTGATTGAGATCTTCTGTGTACTTTCAACTTCTCGGACCTTTTGCTGCTTTCTCCTTCGTGCTTCCGCTTGAGGGAATCTCCTGCGCCAAAGTTTCCCGTGACTTGATTCATCAATGCTTCATCAAGGCAATATCCCTTCGTCAGCAGCCAGTTTGAAGTATTCACCAAAAAAACTCCAGATCTTTCTTCAATTATATGGCAGCCTCCTACATTATCCTGCAGTACGGCTTTATCTCCTCCAATTTGATGGTAAGTGTGAAGAACCACATTCCCATCATCTTTAACATCCGAAGGTATCCGCGCTAGTCCAAAGTCGAACACTTGCTTTGCTGATAGCCTGCTGAAATCTCTCTTTCTAACCTCGTACTCACTTTTTCACTTCATCCAGAAATCTTCCAATGAAGGCACATGTGCGTACTCTTGGGAGATTGTCTTCTTGGCCACTCCAAATGGATCGAAGTTCAGCCGTGTAAGGAAGAACTCTTGCTCATACTCAGATAACATCTGTGTCTCCATCCCTCGAGCTCTATGAATGTTATGTCAGCTGTAATGTCCCACAGTGATTAGGAAGAAGCCCATAGATTTGTGCCGTTTCGACCGAAGGTCGTGTAACTCCACAAGTTGTCTGCTCAGCTCCATGGTGATCAATCTATCATTCGGATATCTGGGCATCTTTATTGGTTCTCCAGAAAAGCCCGTAACCCTGAGGTATGAGAAATCTGCACGCTGAATGAATAGACTGCCAATCTTGAACACAGCTTCCCACGCTTCCCTGCTTACCCTGTTGGCCTTCAAGTCTTTGTCTAGCCTGCAAATGAAATCGTAGAAGAATTCATCATTGACCACTTTGAAATCTTTCTCGCACGCAAGTACAGTAAGCTGTGGGTAGCACTCGAAAATGGGGTCCTTAGAAAGAACACCACATCTATCCAACTTGGAAAAGACGCCTTGTGAAGCTCCAACATACACCAAGTACGAAGTCATTTTGAAGTTGAAAGTACGCTTCACATTCCGGAGTTGCTCACCAATGTTGTTGCTAATAATTTCCGACCAATTGATTATGCAATCAACCTTGTTGACTTCAATGGTCCTGATGAAAGCATACATCCATGTACGGAAAGTGTAAGCATTCACCTCGCCATTAATCCTGCATAGCAATTTGACAACATCATCTACCTCCTGCACCAAATTGGACCGCAGAAGAGTTCTCGGGAACTTTGAAGGATATCTAGGCTTCTTCATGTATCGGCTATTCATTATGCTCACGCAATCAGCTCTATGCTTCTCCCACCTGCTGCCGGCATCCTGAATGCTAATGGAAGTCACCACCTTTCGTACTGGGATCTTCAAACAACAATTGATGAACTCAGTGTCCAAACGAATTATTGTCTTTCCCGTAGCATCACGCACTGACCTGGATGAAGGATGGTAAGACCTAGCGCACTCCATAACAAACTCCGGCAACTGGGTTGTGCATGGAAAGGCTGCAGCTTGGATGATTCCACTGCTTTTAACCGCACGCATGAGTGAAGTCTTTCCAGCTCTGGATCTATCAATCAATTCGAAAAGAGGTTCCGGACCTAGATCTGTGTCTCCTATGTCTGCAAGTTTGGAAGTGATGCATGACTCCGTTGTGCTTTCTTTTTCATCTCCCTTCGCCATGCCTTTGTCTATCTTTGTCTGAATAATTCTTTTTCTTCTTATTTGGCCGGATTTCTTCAAAACTGGTGCATATCTGGACAATTCTTCAGATTCGGAGGATATACTTAATCTATTGGACATTGATTAGAGCTCCTTTTCTTATGTAAAGCACCTGTAATGAATTCCTGCAATTAATTCCGACAAAAATGGCCACCGGAGCATGAATAGTGAATTTTTATTGTAAAAAATCTGCACTTTTCAAGCCGGCTGCCCCAAAAATTGATGTTTAATTTGCATATAAAGAGAGCATGAATTTTTTCAACAACACCTAAGCCCCTGTAACACCTATGCAAACAATTATGCAGACAAAGATCAACCTCCTTCAAAGCATGCGCCAAATTTGGAAGCTTTTAGCCTTGTTTTCACCTTTGTCTGAGCAAAATCCTTCTTCAAATGGGACGCACTTTTCCTCTTGGCTGCAATTCTTTACCTGTGAATTAAATAATTCACCCTTATGGCAACCCATGCTTATATAATCCTTACAATTCTATAATTAATAATTGCCCTTCATATTTCTGGCAATTAATTAATTAAAAATCATGCTTCTCTTTTTAAAAATAGCATGTTTAAGGACAGCCATCGTGAATTAAATAATTCACCCTTATGGCAACCCATGCTTATATAATCCTTACAATTCTATAATTAATAATTGCCCTTCATATTTCTGGCAATTAATTAATTAAAAATCATGCTTCTCTTTTTAAAAATAGCATGTTTAAGGACAGCCATCAATAAATTAAATTAATCCAATTTAATCATTCACACTTCACTTCACTTAAGCTTCACAGTGTGCCTTGACCATAGTCACTGAAAAATAAAATTTAATTTAATGATTTAATGCTTTAAAAATCATTAAATCTATCCTAAATGGGGCACACTTTTTGACATGAAGGGGGCAGCCTTTAAATAAATTAAATTTAATCAATTTAATTCATTTAATTCTATTTCTTTTATTCCCCTTTGCTTTGTTGACTTTCTTCCAAGCTTGGGCGCCCATTTTAGAAGGAGAAATAACTAATTTAATCCACTTAAAGGCTGCCTTCTTCTCTCTAAAGGAGGCGCACTTTTTTGCACAATATAATTCTATTTTTAAGAATTTATAACAATGGGATTCTTTACCCTGCAAGACAGGCCCCGGAAATACCATGATCCACTTAAGTGATTTGCCTTTGACAATGGGATTATTTACCCTGCAAGGCAGGCAATAAAATCCCATGATTTCACTGAAGTCACTTTCCTTTTATTTCATCATGGGAATTTTTACCCTGCAAGGCAGGCAATAAATTCCCACCTACCTACGGCCTCTAACTTTCCCACTGCAGCTTAAGTGAATTTTATATCACGGGAAAAAGTACCCTACTAGGTAGGTACAAAATTCCCACCTTGCCTGTTGCTTCTATTTTTCTCATTGCAGCTTGAATCTTTTGTTTTCCAAAAATGCGTCCAACCCTGCAGGGGCTTTTCCGTGCACGACTTCGCTTTTTCCCAGTGATCCAGACCTCTAATGGCGACTTCCTTCAAGCATAATGTGCGTATATGTTCTCCAGCTGCTCCAGGCCAAAAATCGGGCTTACCCGGCAAGGGAATTGTTCTAAAGAAATTTCACAGAAAACGAAACAGGACAACACAAAAACACGAAAAATTGCCAGAAGTTACAAATAAAGCCCAAAACTTATTCCAAGTTAAAACCCTTCTGGTACATAGGAATAGTGACATGTTCGATCATAACAGAGTTAAAACGGAGCGCAAATAGCTCCATACGGGGCTCAAAATAATTAAATACAAATTTCCTGCAGACAAATCCCGACAACAGAATATAACAATTTTGGGCATCTGGATATTTAGCGAAAAAGGCTAATATGTCTCCTTGGGAATATATTGATGCAACACAAGAACTTTTAGGCAATAAAAACACAAAACGACCCATTATTTTAAAAGTACGAAATTTTTTCGGATAGGGTAGTCGCAGATTTCAGGATGAAATCTGGGTGACACCAGAATTCAAAACTTTGCATGGTAAACACTTTTATCATACCAGAGCTATGAACTGGAGTGGTGAAGGAACACTTTCTTTAAGTGGGACATGGGGGTGGGCTTGGGTCCTTAATGTCTACCGAGCGATCCACATTCAGAGCACCCCGCTATGTTCCGCTTGGTTCATATGGAGAAGTTTGACCCCTACCTCACGGTGTCCCCATGGCCACTTATTGAAAGCATCCAATGAACTCTATGGGAATGGAACTTTGGTTGATGATTACAAACTACTTGTAACTCACCAATAGCCCAAGACCTTGAGTTCTTAAAACTTTGGATGGTAAACGCTTTTATTATACCAGAGTTATGAACTGGAGTGGTGGAAGAGCACTTTCTTTAAATGGGACATTTGGGTGCGCTTGGGTCCTTAATGTCCGTCGAGTGATCTGCATTCGGAGCACCCCACTATCTTCTGCTTGGTCCATATGGAGAAGTTTGACCCCTACCTCAAAGTGTCCCCATGGCCACTTATTGAAAGCTCCAATGAACTCAATGGAATGGAACTTGGGTTGATGAGTACAAATTACTTGTAACTCACCAATAGCCCAAGACCTTGAGTTCCTTTTTGAATATAAATCATAGTTACCTAAAACTCCGGGACGGCGGGATGTCGGGACGTAGGGACGGGGTTTCCGGGACGGCAGATTTTTTTTGAAAATTTTGGGATGGCGGGGGGAACGGCAAGGGGGACGGTTAATAAAAAATATATAAAAATATATATAATTTATTAATTTTACAAATATAACATGAATAAAGAATAATTCAATAACCTAATGACTTAATACATTGAAAGTTTGAAGATTGTAACCAGTAACCATTAATGATTAATCCAATTATTCATCACATAAGCCAAGGCCCAAAATGCTACAGCTATATATATTATATTCAATGTTCAAAACTTCAAGATGACAATGAAAGACTAAATAGTAAATAGTAAAGCTGAAAACTAAAAACAAGTCTTAGTCTTACTCTTCAATAATCAAACATGAGAAGAGTACAACTACACCCACATTACATATGCTACGAAATATTATGTCATGTCTCATAACCAAAATGACATTACATATGCTACGAAATATTATGTCATGTCTCATAACCATAATGACATTACATAACCAAAATGACAACTACAAGTGACAAGTACAACTCAAAAATCACTATCAGAGCCCTTCGAAGGAACAGTTGCGAACCGCTCCTCCTCACTAGGAGTATCTGTATCAACGTCATCTGCATCTGCAAAGGAGATATCAACCAGTCATCGCTGCTCCTGATCTTCATTAACCTGCCTTGCATCCTCAAGATCCACATCCCACCGCAATGTTGGGCTCTCCTTGTACGTAGGTGTCTTGCGATCCATGAGACGCAAAGCACTATGTACAGCAAACACGTTTCTCTGCTCTCTTAGAGGTAAGTTTGTTCCTCTTAAGAGAGTGAATCCACCCATATGTTGACCAATTCCTCTCAAAAGCAGAGGAACTAGAAACCTGAGAAAGAAGACGAATAGCAAGTGTACTTAGCAATCCTGCATGTCCATACAATTGCCACCAACTAACTGGACTCTCTTGTGCCAATGTGGTCCTGTCTATCTTTGATGAGTTTTTTGTAGCCATCCAGATAAGCGAACTTGAGCCAATCAGTTCTGACTCGTGAAGCATCCTTTGCATTATACATTTTTTTTAGGGCTTTCAAGAAACCCTTCCTCGCCTCCTCATCATCTACTGGGAGAACTCTGCCACGCCTCTCAACATACCCACTTCGGATTTAGTGCATATGCAGCCATATGTAAAGGAGTGTTCAACTTCTCCCTTCTCCGCTCAATGATAGGTTGAATATGGTGATGGTAGAACTCCACGGTGGGGTCCCTTGCTCGAACAACAACCTTCATCTGGCCAAGCATACTATCAATACATTCGTATATCTCACCAAGGCTAGGGCTCTCAGAATCCCCATATTTTATCACACTGAAAACTAGAGATATTATGGATGTGATATACCTCACATCTATCCAAAATGTTTCATTCACCACAATTGCTTTCCACCTTCTTCCCCTGCTCTGTCTTCGACCCGTCCCACCTAGACCACTCTGATGGTCATGACCATCACACTGTAATGATTCCTACAACTCAGTCATCCTATCCAACAAAATAAGAAATATGATGCAAAACGTGTGTCCACTGGCTTGAGGAATTCCTTCCTCGAAAAGCTACGGAAGAGTGTCTAATGACATATGGTGGGATGCAGATGAACATCTGCACATCTCTAGCATCAACCACTACGTTTTTTGACCCAATCAATTTTTCCAATATCTTTAAGTGCATTGTTCATACGGCATGCACACAACATGGGGTCCAATATATATGTCGGTAATGAGCCTCGACAAGCGTACCTGCTGCCCTGCACACATACGCTGCATCTGTAATAACCTGCACAATGTTGGCAGGGCCAACCTCCCTCAATAGCATCTCGCAAAATGGTGAATTGGAACTCCTGCATCCTTCTTCTTCCCTGAACAATCAACTGCCCTCAAAAAGTAAGGACCCCTCTCTACATGAAACAATGATATTTATGAGTGGGTGGTATCTGATATTTATCCACCCATCCATGATGATGCTGCAACTATGAGAGACCCAGTGAGCACCTCATTTCCTCCATCAGTAAATTAACCTTGGAATAGTTCCTATCCAAGATTGTGGTTCTCAACTTCATGTCTCCTGGGGGCACATAACTCACACCTGCTTTGGCTACCTTAGCCATAGCCTTCCTTGAAATAAGGAGAGTGAGCAACATGAAATGGAATGCCAAGTAGCAAAAAAGAATTTTCCAATGGCATCATCAGCCTCTTCTCTAGCCTTTGTATCATACATTTCAACAACTGGATTGGAGGCCACAACCTTCCTCTTTCCCCTACTACTACCAAAAAACATCC
This sequence comes from Taxus chinensis, assembly GCA_019776745.2. Taxonomy (NCBI): domain Eukaryota; kingdom Viridiplantae; phylum Streptophyta; class Pinopsida; order Cupressales; family Taxaceae; genus Taxus; species Taxus chinensis. Next base: position 882,121,421 of record CM034147.1, read on the forward strand.
AATTCAAACACCTCATAAGATGCTCTTGTAACACTACCAATATGAATTCTCAGCAGAACTAGAAGGGGTGCCAGTGCCACTAACATGACGACCACAAACTTCTAGAACCTTTTCCACCATATCTCCATTATACAGTCTCACCATTTCTGACCTCTCTTCAAGTGATAGCTGTCCACACATGCCTACACTTTTCCCCGCAATGTGCAATAAATGTGCATTCAACCTAGTAATGTTGCTTGACCAAGATAATGAGCATATGTTGCATTTCCATATTTTAGTGCCCCCTGAAATGTTTGATCTAGGACCCTGCATAATTTGACCAAATTGTTTCAAAGGTTTTTTCTTATCAAAAGGCCCCCTAGCATACTTTTTCAAGATTTCGGAGGGGCAAACTGAACTTGTCCACACTCTCTTGGTGAACTAGTAGCAGTATTAGGTGTTTCTGATTGTGTTTCCTTCTCCTTGCACACCCATTTCAAACCTCATATTCAGCTTGATAATCACTATCAAAACTCATTTTGAAACTGCAATAATTAAAATACAAAACAATATAACTATACAATACAATAAAACAATGAATGCAATTTTTGAATACATTTAAAAATTAAAAAAAACAGCGATGAATACATTAAAAAAAAAAACAGCGATGAATACATTTAAAAATTAAAAAAAACAAGCAATAAAAATGCCCTCCCCTTTATGCTTTATCTCATTCCATCACGTTCTAATCCCAAATCAGAAAAAAAAATACAAGCAAATGCAATGCCCTCACTTTCAACTTTGCATTTGGAAATTAAAAAAACAAAACAAACAAATGGTAGTAAATTAGTAATGTATGTACATACCTCTTGCTCTTGCTCTTGCCTCTTCCTCTTGCTCTTGTTCTTGCTCTTGCTCTTGCTCTTGCTCTTTGCACCTTGCTCCTTGCTCTTTGCCTTCTCTTTTTTTACTCTTGCTCCTTCCTTCTCTTTTTTTTTGCTTTTGCTTGGTGTGATTAAAATGAGTATGAAATGCTCTTTTTATAAGTTTTTTTGTTGCTTTTTAGGGTTAGGTCATGTTAGTTTTAATTAGGAAAGCATTAATAGTTTTTAAAGAAAAAATTAAAAAAAACATAAAAATGATAAAATAAAAAGTTGCAAAATAGCCTTTGGTGCAGCATGAAATATGTTGGGGACGTCGTGACATCCCCGGGACGTCCCTCGACGTGACGGTGTCCCAAACATTCAGTTTGCACCCGGGACGTCCCGGGTGCATTCCTAGTTTTTCAAGGGACGTCCCCGGGATGTCCCCCTTATTTTTTGGAAAAATGGGGACGGCAGGGAAACGTCCCGTCCCCGTCCCCAAGTCCCCGAGACGTCCCGGACGTCCGGGACGTGCTGCTGATGCCCGGGACGCGTCCCCGCGTAACAGTGATATAAATATTAATATATTGATATTTGGCATTTTCATTGTTCAATGCAATGTGTTTAATATTTGTAAGTTTCATTGGCTAATTCCTAATATATATTTTTAATAACTAATTTTTCAAGTACTATATATATTTGCACCGCCGTCCCCCCACCATTCCCAAACCTAGGCCCTTGGTCCCCTGTTCCCATGTCCCCGAGACCCGTCCCCCCGTTCTGCGAACTCTAGTGGAACTATGCATTTTTCTTATTACAGTTTTACTCTTGAGGTAGGCTTCCAAAAATGGTCCGGTCACTTGCTTCATTGGGGATCTCATGTAGAATCTGCATACAAAATTTGAAATGGCCTAGAACAATGTAGCCTCTGTTAGAGCCATTATCACGAATTTCAGCTTCATGTTGTTGTAGATACTATGGCCCTCTTTACACATTGATTTGAAAGTACCTTGCAGTCCTTTAGGCAATGTTCATTAATAACGTGGAAGGGCTATCCTTAGTTATTCTCTACATGGTTTTGGTTTATGCGGTTTTTCATATTTTTATTGGACACTCAAAGTGCATTCGGACATCTATGTTACATTTAATTGAGTTTATTTTATGTGCACAAACTTGTTAGGGCGAGTAGAAGCTACTCAGTTCGGCCAATTGCCATGGTGTTTGATAGAACATAATCAAAGAGACATGTGAAGATATGTCAATAGATTTCAAATTGCATTGGGTCAGCCAACTGACCTACGTACAACCGTCCTCCTGTGACCAGTTTGCTCTGGTATCCTAAAACTTCTCATTTGACCTTACCCATAGCCTAAGAACACTAGATCTATATACCTTTTACACATAGTTTGCTCTTTGAATCAGACATCTCTGATCCTCCATCCACTTGTTGATTGTTAAGTTATCTTGTATCAAATGTAATATTATTATGCGTGCTCAACACCATAGTTTGGCATCTTTATTCACGTTGCATTTGAACCAACCACCTCTTCCTCCATCTTGAAACATGCACTTTATGTTTTCTATCTTGTAACTGGATATGATCTCATCTTAACTTCTTCTGGCAGTTGGATTTCGGTGGATCAAAGACTTTTATGCACATATGCTTTTAATAAATACTTGCAAGTTTTTTCGGAGCCTAGAATTCAAGGACGCCCACACTGATGGTATTGGATTGTATGCTGTGAGAGATTTGCCACATCTTCGCAAGCCCAGGGTAATTGCAAGGTTGCTCAACATATTCTGAATTGCTGAATTTATGTCCTTCAACACTAACCTCTGATGTTTCTGAACATACAATCTTCAGCAATCCTCTTCTAGTTAGCCATTTGACTTCCTGTTGCATGCATCTCAACTTAATTTTAACTTGCAGCAATAGATAGCATAGCGTTATTTTATGACTATACATCCTAGTCATGATGGCTTTGATAATTCTCATATGCTTCTCATTGTAATCCTCATCTCTGCTGCTAATTGTAGGAATAATGTCCTTTTTTGCACTACATTTGTTGAGGCTTAAAAGCTCTTTCTTGAATGCATTATGTTTCTCCTGGATCTTCATGATCCTTCAGATATAGACACACTTGCGTTTCTCTTGACAGACAAAATGGACTTAGTCGGATAGCATTGTTTGCACATAAAATCAAGTCCTCCATGAAAAACAAAACTTAGAAGATTATCTACAGAAAATTAAGTAATGATCAAAAAAAAGCCATGTGCAAAATTTTGTTGGTTAAGTGTCCTTAAGGATATCAAAAGCCAGGCATCAGATACTCGTATCAGCAGAATATAACACATGTCAACTCCTGTTTGGTAGGTGCAAGCGACAAATGGAACAGAATGAAGCTCCTTCAATTATCTCCATCTTTACATTCTATGTCACATGAGTGACATTCATCCTATATATATCATATATCCTTGTGCGTATATATACATATGTTGATACATCTCATCATATCTTATTTCCCCCAACAACAAAACCTTCATATTATGTAAAGCTCAAAATTACATATTTGGCTATGCCAAGCTTGAAAGCTATTAGCCCAAGCTTGAGAATTATACAACAAGAAAAGTAGAGAGAAACAATCATGATAGAGAATCAAGATTAAGAATATAGTCTGATGATCCTCCTAAATCTTATTGGACCACCATGGAGGGGGCAAATGCCATAACAAAACAGGTCCTTGCTGTCTAGAGCCCAGTTAGCTAGTCCATCAAGCAACTTTGTTCCTTTCACGAGGAATGTGATTGAATTGGACCTCATGGAATTTATCTTTTAGTTGTTTTATCTTCCACACCTCTTTGGCAATGTGCCAATTAGGAGGAGAATCCAATCTATTATCAGAAAGCATGTGGATAATAATTTGGGAATCCGACTGCAACCTGGATTTTATGCCATCCAATTCTCAAGGCCTCTATGCATGCCTTTGTAAATAGCTTTAACCTCAACAAGATTTTTGGTAGTAGAAACCAAGATTCTCAACAAAAAGGAACTACACCCCACACTTCAACATCCCTACCAATGCCTCCCATAGCAACTTTCCTATCGATTACCTCTGGAAGTCTCCATCCCATGTTTAACTTACCATATCCTGGAAAAGGATTCTTCCACTGGCTGTCCTTTAGAGACTTTGTTCTTGTTGTGCACCCTAGGGCAAGAAACATCCTTAAGATCAATATTTAGTTGCTTACAAATGTTTTCCCATTCAGGGGAAAGATCTTGAGGCAAAGATATCTTATGTTTCAAGCTTTCCGATATGTTGATTTTGGTCTTCTCCCAAACAATAGAGTTGTCTTTACTGATTTGCATGAAGATTCTATTGTTTCTTTCCTTCCAAATATTCCAAAGGAGAAGAGAGATACCACTCCATAGCAAAGGGATAAGATTTTGGCCTTTAGGGAGGGATTTCTGCCAATCTCTAAAAATTTACTCAAGATATTCAAAATTTATCCAATGCACCTTAAATAAAGAAGCAAGATGTTGCCACAATGGGGTAACCCAAGGACATGAGAAAAAAAGATGAGTAGAAGGCTCCTCACCATGAAGGCATAAAGCACAACGAAACGGGCCATACAAACCTCTCTTCTGAAGATGATCTCCAATTAAAACTCTTTTGTGGATGAGAAGCCAATGAAAAAAATTGACTTTAGGCCACACACCCAGGTGCCAAATGTGCTTGAAGAGAAACTGAAGAGGATGAGGATTTTCAGTAACCGAAGAGGCATAGCCAGTAGCAACAGAATAAGTACTAGTGGCATCCCTTCCCCATCCTAGCTTATAAGGATTTGGGGATGAGGAAAAAGGGTGATCTTTCAAGATATTGTTAAGCACCAACTGCACTTTATGTTAGATAGCAGTTGGCCACTTCACAGGCGGAATCCAGGATTTCCCAATCTCGCATGGCTAAATAGCTGGTTTACCATAATGGGTAATTTTGACCCATCCCAAATCCTGCATTTGTTCCATACTAGGTTTGAACTGAGGGAATTGATGGATGAGAGGGGACTGCCCATCCCAAGAATCAGTCTAGAAATTGGCACATTGCCCTTTATTAACAATCCAAAAAAGCTAGTTCTTAATCGTATCTTCTCCCACTTTGATGAACTTCAGAGTTGGAGATCCCTTAGTAGGTAGGGTAGATCTGATAGTTTTCTCAGGAGGATTATTCTCAGCATACTTGGCTCTGAACATGGCTGCCCAAAAATCATTAGGATAAACAAGCAATCTCCAATATAACTTGGTTACCAGAGCCTTATTTTGCTTAGGAGAAGATCTGAATCCCAGGCCTCCTACCATTTTTGGCTGGAAAAGAATGTCCCATCTAACCAAGGACCACTTTTTCTTATCTTGAGCTCCACTCCACAAGAACTTCTTGCAAATAGTATCCACCGGTTTCAAAAAGTTAAAAGACTTGCAGTGGTTATTCAACAAGTTTGAGCTTATATTAAGTATGTGGACTAACAAATGACTTTCATTTGGAGGAAGGATGACTTTGATCAAGTCGGTCCTTGTCTTTCAGAGCAATGAAAAAAGAAAATGTTATATTTTCCATGATTAATAGTCTGACCTGTAGCAGCTGAAAATGTGTTAAGAACTTTTTGAAACTGCTTAGCTTCCTATTGGGTGGCCATTCCCAACATAGTGGAAACATCAACAAATTGAAGATGAGAAAACGGATGGCTATTTTTGGCCAACTAAATACCGTGGATTTTCTTCTCCTAACAGGCTCTACCAGCAAGTCTCCCCAAACACTCAACCATAATTATGCATAGGAAGGGAGATAAGGGGTATCCTTGCCTAATGCCTCTAGAAGCTCCAAAGAAACTTGAGGGAGACCCATTCACCAACACAGCAAAAGAGACAGAGGAGAAACAAGCCTTCACCCATTGAATCCATCTCATAGAAAACCCAAATCGATCCATGATTTTACAAAGGAAGCCTCAATCCACTCTATCGTAGGCTTTGGAGATATCCAATCTAATAAACATAGTTGGAGTTTTATGAACTTCCATAGAATGCAAAATTTCCTGAGCTAGCACAATCTCATCATGGATATGGCGACCAGGGACGAAACCCCCTTGCTCAGGAGATATAATCTTGTGAAGAATGGGTTTAAGTCTTTCTGTTATAACCTTAGTGATGATTTTATACAGAACATTACATAAGGCTATAAGACGAAAATCAGAGACATCTTCCACCTCATTTGCTTTAGGAATCAAGCGATGTACGTCTTGTTAATCTCCTCAAGCGAATTATTAGTCAATCTAACTTCTTCAACCATCTGTAACAGGTCTCTTTCAATAATGTCCCAAAAATTCTGAAAGAAATTAATAGGAAAGCCATCTGGACCAAGGGTTTTACCTTTCTTCGTTTTGTAAACAATTCCATAAAGTTCTTCCTCCGTAACCGGTTGGGTCAAGTTTTCATTATCCTACTGCGAAATACATATAGGAAGAAAATTTAGAAGTTGTTGTTGAGAGTCCAGATCCAGGGGTTGAGAGGTAAACAACTGCTGGAAATACTAATCAGCCACCTATTGCATCCCAAGCATCGAGTGAACCTTTGAGCCATCACCCTTAGAAAAGGAGCGTATATAATTGTGGGCCCTTGTAGCCAAAGCAAATTTATGGGAAAAAGAAGAGTTTTTATCCCCTTCCTTTAGCCATTGTATCCTATATTTTTGTTTCCACATTATTTCCTCTCTAGCATCCCATTCCTGTAATTCAGCCTTCATAAGACATTATTTTTTAAAAAGATCCAGAGATAAACCAAATTCTCTATAAAGAGCATTAATATCTTCCAATTGCGAAATAATCTTCTTTTTTGCTCCTTCATGTCATCAAACTCGTTCCAATTCCAAACTCTAAGCTTTAATTTAAGGTAGGTGAGTCTTGTAGCAAACCCATACATAGGATTACCGAACCTGGGATTTCCTTTTATCCACCACTACTGAACATATCTAGCAATGTCTTTATGTCAGAGCCATATAACCTGAAATTTGAAAGGGGTCTTGCACGTATCCGTTCTACCCATTTCTAGGAACACCGGCCAATGATCAGAACCAATATTATTAAGAATCATGGCCTTAGGAACAAAACCCTTTAACCACCAGGCTTCAGAAACCAAAAATCGATCCAATCTTTCTAAGATGCAGTCCTGACCCTATTTTCTATTAGACTATGTCATCATACCATTAGACGTAAACACATCCACCAAATGATGTTTCTGAATAAATTGGAACATAACATCCGAGATGGCGTCTAAATGGGAATTACCTCCTTGTTTCTCTTGAATGTTCAAGATTGTATTAAAATCCCCACCTAAAATAACAGGGATCTGAGAACAAGATTGGATAATAGAGGAAATATTCTACCACTGCTACCTTTTATCCTCCATAACAAAAGGGGCATAAGTATTAAACAATAAAAATCCCTGGTCCTCTGATATAGAGTAGACGTGCAAGCATAAAAAACCTTTACTTGCACAGGAATTAAGGACAGTTATCATTCTAGAATCCCAAACAGAGAACAACCCCTCCTGAAGCTCCCTCTGAGCTTATTAAAAGGTGTTCAGCTTTAACGCCAGATATTTCCAACGAATTGTCGACGTGAGATCAATGGAAGCTTTTGTCTCCTGGATACAAATAATCATATGATGGTCAAACATAATCAATCTTTTTAAGCTCTTGGACTTTGGGGGGAGATCCCTTCAGTCCCTCTTATATTCCAAGTAATCACTTTCATTGGGAATGGTTATGAAGAAATTGGAATAAATCCCTAGTTGTTCCGAAATTGCTCATTTTTTGGCCTTCCTATTGAATCTTGACTTGATTCATCTTTCTACTGCTCTTCAAATTAGAATCCATTTAAAATTTCTTATTCTTCTCTTGCTTTATGCCCAAATTTGGTTCTATTTGTTGATTCGCACCAAAGTCTCTAACAATAAGAGCTTTTTTCAAACCTTCTATCTCTTTGGATTGTTAATTTTGTTCCTAGAATTGCTCATGAAATTTGTTCTTACGCTAATAGCTTTTCACCGGATTGTTGTTTTCAGTCTTATTTGGTTGAGTCTGGAAAATTTCCATCTAATTTTTCTCTTTTTCTTCCCGCTAGCCTTGGGACCGCTTGGTGCTTATCCATTTGTGTTTCTGGAACATGTGAATCCATGAGATCATCTTGATCCTTTTCCTCTTGTTCCTGTGAGCTAGCAAATATGTTCATATTACTGGATTCAACCTATTCTTTCCCACTTTTTTAGTTGTCTACTTCTTTTTTGATGTAATAAAATCATCCTTGGAATTATTTTTCCCCTTAATGTTCTGGTATTTTATGTTTGCAATCTCATACCAGATGTCCATATTCATGACATAATCGGCATTTGAAGGGTATATTTTCATAATCTAGCACCTAATCCCATTTCTCATCGTCCATAACCAAAGATATTTTCATAGGCAAGGGTTTATTGAGATCCATCAAAACACATATCCTCGCATAAATCATATGTTCCAGCTGTAAGGAGGCATCCGCAGTCATCATATAAGTATCCAAAGCATTATCTGATGGCCATAAAAACATTCTAGTTTTAGTACTCAACTAGGATTCCAAAAAGTCTAACCCATATAGGGGCTACAGAAGGAAGTCCTTCATCCAGGTTTGAACATGGGATGTCATGGTTTCATAAAAAGTCCCACCCTTCCCATAAACCATGGACCGCCTTGAAAAATGAATTCATGATCGAAAGTTGAGGCAAAGAAAATCAAGAAATATGCCTATTATGGTACACAGAAACCGAGAACTCACCTATAGTAATCCATGTCTTTTTAGGCCCAGTCCTTGAAAACCCCTAGCAAAGGTTGGAAGCCAAGAAATCTGACTATGAGGCCATGGTTTTCCAGCTCAATAATATTGCTTTGAACCTCATATTTTTGAAGATGTAGAACCGGAGTACCATCCGCAGCCCGCATGCATCCATTTTTCGTTTTTTCCCGGGATTCCACGTAAGCATTCACAGAGGAAGCTTCTGAGGGTTTCTACAACAGGATAATTACTCGAGGATCCACGAAGGGCTTCTTTAAATGAAACTTTAGCACCCTTCATCCCAGAAGGCATAGAACCATTCCTCTTAGATGCTGTCATGTCTCAAATTGAGAAGGCAGATCTAAAAGTAGAGCAAGAAAACCCAAACCCGTTGGAGAGTATGGGGCAGGATCGAAACCACCGCCAGCAAAAAGGAGATCCAAAAATGACAAAGAAGGATAAAACAAATGAAATCGACACTCTCACCATCTCAGAGCCAAGCCATGAATTGCTCCACCTCAGACACAACAATCACAGATGAAAATGACGCTAAATGTCAGGCCCACAAAGCAAACAAGAGAGACAAACGATCCACACAAAAGCCACCACAGGAAATAAACCACGAAACTGAGCTGAAACGAAATGAAAAAGGGAAGGATTGACCAGAGAAAACGAAAATCTAAGATTCATCAGGAAGAATGTCTCGAGTTGACTATCATCTTCACTCGATCCATGTCCACATCTCTTCAATCTTGATTTCCTCTTCATTTGCTATATTCTTCATTGTTGGAACTACACATAAATAACCTTTATTATGGAAATCAAAAGATCCCACAAACACTCCTTGCATCTCTTCACCATACCCCATAGATATATCATCCAATTTTTCAATACTACTTTCTTTTTTTGGTGGTGTATTTAAGTAACCATACACTATTGTATGTGATTAAGATGCAGTTATAGTATTAATTGTAATTTAATATGTAGACAATTCGAACATCGCTGCACACCTATTCACATATATTAATAGAGAAGAGTATTAATCAAGTTATTGACTTGATTAAATTCCATTTTTAGAAGATTAAATCGAACTTGCTTTACAATAAACTACTCACCTAACCTAACAATAGCCTCTACTTGTTTGTAAAAAAACATAGAGAGGTATTGTTAGTGCATCAGTATTGTGGAAAATAGTTATTCTTACTCTAAAAAATGCAGGCCAAAACTTCTAAATAAAATTGTGGTAGTCAAGCTACCCTTGGCAAATTTTTGTTGTCTTTACTTTAAGCTTTCGTTGATTAATCATGGATGCATGCTTGTAGGCGTTTGTCTTATGGTTGTTTACAATGATTATAGAGAGTACATAATTTAATATGGTATCAGAGCAATAGCAACTTCACCTTGTGCTACATACAGGTTTACAAATCGGATCTACAATTTTTCAATCTTTTTCTACAAGTAGCCATATGAGATCTACAATTTTCATAATTTCTTCAGTGGCTTACAATAATTAACCAATCTTATGCTCTCACTTTTCCTTTCGTGGGATCTAAGTTCTTCAAAAATTGGTGAAATTGGTGGGTGACTTAGGGTTTATATGATATTTTTAAGATCTCCCCTAGGTAGAATTTGTTCTAGTGGTTTAAAACCTCAAGCGCTATCTTTTTGGGGAAAGTGGTTATCAATTTTACCTAAGTTGTGGTGTGAAGGGTACTGCCTCAATACTCGAGCCATTAGACAATAGTGTGTACAAATTTTAGCTCCCACGTACCTCACAATATATAGGAAGTGCTTGGGTTTTTTCTATTTACAAATACAAAGCATTTTGGGAATTTGTTTTTGTGATGCACCGGTAAGTGGTTTGCCCTGGGAAGATACTCTCTACGTACCTCTAAGACGGGATGGTGTGGCTACGAGAACAATGGAATTCTCCATAGTTAGTGGCCTAAAACATTGGTCTTATTCACTATTTATGAATGTGATAAGTATATCAAAAGGCCTACAAAACAAGCGCACCCTGCCCTAGTGAATCCCTCGAGTTTATCTAGAAGTTCAACACAATATTGTTCAAAGTTGGCTTTCAATTACAGTCTTGGTCTAATTTTTCCAACAATTTCAGTACAGAACACTGGTCAAAATTCGGTACAAATTCTTTGTTTCAATATCGGTTTTAAATCCTTCATTTAGTTATAGTACAAATTTTGTCATAGTTTTGGTCTAGAATTTTGTGCAGCGACAAGTTGGATCTCAATTTTTTGCTAGAACCCTTGTTCTATGTGCAATTAGAAAATCATTGTTTTTGACAGTCGCAAAGTTATGTTTGGTAAATCAAATTATCTTTTGAATTGGGTGGGATTTTGCGATTCAGACTAAATTTTGGTGCCATAGGCATAGGGGTTTAAATCAACGTTTCCACATGATTTTTAATTTATTTATTTTTGAAAAAAAATCTTGCTAGGTGTTAGCATATGGATTTGCACGCATGCAAATGACATGCAACAGTGTGGGAACGAAGTCCCTCCTCAATGAAGGTGAGGCTGCCTTTATTGAAAACCAAAACTGTATTTACATCTGTACATTCAAAATTGTATGTGGGGGGGTGTTTTGGAACATCAATGGAAAGGAAAGTGAATGAGGGAAATGGAATAGAAAGAAGGAAAGGAGTGGAATGGAATGAACTGAAAGAACATGCAAGAGTTAGGTAAAAACAAAGCCTAATATTGCATGAAGAGGAAAGATGAATAACCAACACAAATAAAACGGAGTTTGAGTTAGCCAAACAAGAACATGCAAAAGGGAACACACATGAGCAAGTAGATAGTCAGAGCTTGATCACTGTGAACTAGAATAGCTGATTAATAATGTTGACGATGAGATCAAAGATAATATCTGCATGCAAGATTCAAACACCTAACATCTAATGAACATAAGAACATCAAATGTTAGAAGAGACAATGAATGAGACACAAAGTTCGTATTTCATTAACTCCAAAATGTTTTTCACAAAGAACACAAAGTTTCTTCTGAAACAAAGCTTGCACAAAAGTATTTTCTTCTCCTCTCTCAAAGTCACCCTTACAAATGAGCCCCTCACTTCCTTTTATAACCCAAAAGTTGGTTACAAAGTAGTTAGGGTTTTAAATGCACATTAAATAGGGCACTTAAGTGACTTTGACTTTTTCAACCAACTTTTAAAAAGTGACTAAAAATAGAAACCACTTAAGTTAAAAGGTCATTTAAGGAAAAATACATAAATAAAAGAAATGGGTACATGTGGACCCCACTTAAATGACTTGTATGCACACGTAGACATCCTAGTCAGCAATGTGCCACCCAAATCAAGACACCTAGGATCAGTGCCTTATCCATTGGGCCAAGAGTCCGCCTATCCCGATCGTACAGGAATGAACTCATTGACTGTGCTCTGCAATCCTCCAAATGACAAGAGTGCTGAGCTTGAAACTTGAGCAATTCATCCACCCCTCTATCTGAGCAATATCCTGGTGTGAGAAAATTTGTCTTCATTCGTATTCACATTCACAATTCTCCACATGCTCCGAGTACCTTTCCATGGTGAATTATTCATTTGTCATGAGACCGTAGTCGTTACGCCACCTTGGTTTATCAGAATCCAGCTTCTGGTCTTTCACCATTGGGAAGATCTCCAAGAGCCAAAATTGCAATTCACCTCCAATGGTATTACAAAACATGGCTTTAACAAACACCCCATGAATAAATGATAACCAGTTATTTGCACTATACATCTGATTTGATGAAGTCGAAAACATTGTCTAGTTTTGCAAACACTTTCTACAAAATGAATACCCTGACTCCTCCATCTCACTGCATAGCCTATCTTTTATTGGTTCACTTAACATCACCAATAATCACCAAAAATAACATTTTCCTTGTTTGAAATGATGGAAGTACGACTGCCACTGCCTTTGAATCTCCTGTAGCGTCCAAACAATCTTCACTGTTAGCTGCACTTGAACTTCCTACCAATCCAAAAGCTGATTCACTTTCACTTGATTTCAATGCCCCCATTTCAGCAACTAGTCTCTGGTCAGATGAAGCTTTGAATGTTTTCTCCCAAGCCATTGTACACGGCAGTGAATATTTGTTTCCTGCAGCTGCCATGGATCTGAGTTCAGAATAAGGATAAGCTTACAGCTGCATTATGTTTGCTATTTGTGACCTTCATTTGTTGCAGCTTTTAGCAATTAAACTGTAAGCTTTATCAGGGCCCTAGATCCATCCATATGCATTACGTGTTCTTTCTGAAAGGCCGATGAAAATGCAGAATATATCAAGTCACAAAAAAAAATCATTTTTTTAAACATACTTGCCCATGGTTCGGTTGGGTGCATTGACACCCGATTATCATCCCTCATTGATCTTCTGGCGCCATCCTATCTCCTCTTCCCAAAGATTGTTGCCATGCATCCCTGGGTTTCTCAGATGCCTGCCAACTTAGTGACTCGTTGAAGATGCTCATATAATTGCAAAGCAAATTGTGCTTCATGAATATTCTGATATGAAACAGACCCACCTCTATGAGATTCTCTTCCATGAGTTACATCATAAAACAAGTAAGGTCTCAATAGAGAATCTTTGTAATAAATTTCATCAGGTCTCCTGGTAACACTCTCACTGTCACTTAATCGATTTTGATAAAAATATCTTGAAGGAAAAATCCCGAATTTGAGGATGCATTTGATACTGAACAGCTAACAACATAGTTGGACAACCTGCTTGTTGGAAGCATTCAAAAAGGCTTCTACTATTTTGGCAATAAGCCTGCTGCCTGGCGCGTGGGTTTTAAGAAATTTGTTTTCTTCCTCTAAAACAAAACAAATGTTTCTTTTCTTTTTAGTTGGGTGCGCAGACTTGCCTTTAATCTTTTATTTAAAAACTAAACCTTTCCAGGTTCAAGCGCTGTCCTCCTTCCATAGCTGCGTGGAGATCATGAATCTTTGGTCTTTTGTTTGAAAACTTCGTTCTTATTTGCCAGGCGTCATCCTTCTCCTAATGCGCAGCTAAAAACAAAGCTCCCTTTTTTATTAAAAACTAACCTTATTTACCAGGCGCCTCCTCCAAAAAAAGAAAACGTTTGGGACTGTTTCTTTTCTAGCCTTTGAATTACGTGACCTGGCAAGGTGAATGCAAATGGGCTCTTTCTCTTTACCTGCGTGGGCTCCTCTTCAACCTGCAGCACGTGGACTGCTCAAAAACTTTCTTATTTTCTTTGCTTAAACAACTTGCCCACGGTTCTTTCAGACCAATGCGTGGTCTTTACCCTCTTGGCTGGGCATGGATTAAGCAAGCAATTTTCACCTCAAATCAGTGGTCTTTTAGACTCCAAAATAGAAGCTTTTATTTGTCTTTTCCTTGAGTTGTGTGTGCCCTGTGTGGACAGGTGTGTGGAAGACTGTTCTCTTCCTCCCACGTGGTATCTTCAACGCTGTTTTGTTATCTTTAAAGACTGTTTTCTTCCTTTTCTGAACTGTGTTTAATCTTTTCCCTGGTGCGTGGGAAGTTCTACACAAAGCCTCTAGTACCATGATCTCTTGGAGTTTTATACTTGCTGTCCTCCTTTCCATGTGTGTTTCTGCCCTCAGGCTGGGCATCCATGGACAACTGTTCTTTCCTTTTTTTATATTAAAAATTGTTCTTTTAATGTGTGGAATTTCTCATGGGCTGGGCGGCTTGCCTTTAATCTGCTCTTGAAACTGTTCTTCTCTCCCTTCTCCCTGCATGGGATAATTGCTGTCCTTAAAAAATGGCATAGTATTTTGATAAAACCTCTTTTGCATGCACAACTGATATTTCTTGCTTCACAATGGCGTGAGTTTCTCTTACATAATGTCAAACAAAATATTTTCTCTTCCTGAAGAAATAAGAAGCAAAGAAAGCTTCGCACGACTTTTTCCACCGGGTTTGATGGAGGAAGTTACGAGGAATTAATCTAACTTCCTCTCATCCCGGGGTAGTGGCTTAAGTGCCAGGGGAAATGGGAAAAGTAACGGCAATTGCCAACAGGAATGGCAAAATGGGTTGCAATCCCCGTCCAATCCCCATGTGGGAAATTGGGGTTTTATGCCCGTTTGCCAATCCATGATTTGGCAATTGGCAAAGGAAAACCCCACGTGTGGGAAATTTGAAGGAAATTGCCAGGAAAGTGGAAATCCGGCTAATAACACTGGGACCACACCATCATGATTTTCAGTTGGAGTCAATCCTTTTAACTTCCCCGGAAATATTTGCTTCGGATAGCACACAACACGTTAATTCTTTATTTATTAATTCAACAATCGATCACAATACAATGATATAAGTTTAATCAAACAAGGAGCAAGCCTTAATTAATTATTCTATTTCTTTCTCTATCTTTAAAATATTTTAACCTGCGTTCTTCTAGAAATATTCGGTAAGTCGTTCATTCACACTCCGAATTAATCAGTTGTTGAAACGAAGACACTATATTACGATCACAAAAATAAGACGATAATGTGAGTACTAATGAATCTTAACATTGCTTAGTAATGAACATGGTAGAAAAACAATCTCACTTTTTAATTATAGTAATTCCGTCTCTTTTTGACTCAATTTTGGTCCAGGTACTTGAAAATTGGCTAGATAACAAGTTCATGGTGTTACCTCTGGTCAACGAACACTATTGGGAACCCATCAACCAGGTTCAGTGTGTTGAACTAAAAATAAGTGATTTTATAGAGTGTTCTATCCTTCAAAATGTTTTTATGTAGGATGGCCATTAGAAAAAGGTATGAATACAACATCCCCAAGTTGTTCAACCATCTATGGGAAGAGGGTATCCAGTAAAGATAAATTCACAATGTTTTTAGTTTTCCATGACAATTTTCAAGGGAATATATTTCACATTGCTCACTTATACAGTATGTTAAGGGATTGCTTGCATTAATTCCATGTTTTGCATCTATTGTGTATAGCAAAAGTAAAAAAAAAAGGTAGAATTGTTGTTGCAAGCAATTTTGGAAAGGAGATTGTAATATCCTCCCATTTGAAGGACATTAGCACTGATTTTGTCTCCCCGATGGATAAGGAAAAAGCACAATGTTCTTTGACTTCCTTTTATGAGGCCATTTTCATTGTAAAGATGCAACATACAAGAAAAGGGTATTATAAAACAATTGATGATAAAGTATTAGAGCAAAGCTTCAATACTAAAATAAAAATTGGGACGTGAAAAGTTGCCTCTTTCTATGTTTTCAGCATCTATTCTTTTAGATTAGAAATTCTCTTCATGTAGATATGAGATCAAACATGAGTTGCGTTATCCAATTGAAAGCAAGGGTTCAATGTTTGGAGTATCACAAGTGGACAACATTAAATGGCCTCTTACCAGCTTAGTGATTGCTTGGAGGTGGCCTTTATGTGCCCAATTCTTTTAGTGTTAAGCAAGTCAACTTGCTTATCAACAACATCAACATTGCTCCATTTTATGAATTTTGACTTGTATGTGGAGGCTTAGAGATTGCAAACTTTAATTTCTAAGGAATAAAACCCTATAAACATATCACTCTTGCAAAAGAAGTAAGCCTCTCAGAGCCCTTTGAAGGACGAAAATTCGACTAGTTGAGAGAAAAATCCAGGGGTTTCCATTGGGAATTTATATTTTTAACATATCATTTTCCATGTAGTGTGAAGGTTGTAATTTTGCTTATTTTCAATGGGTTTTGAAAAGGAAGTTTAGAGCTAAGTATTCCTCCTTTATTTTAGCTTTTTTTTCATGGTGGTAGCCTGCTAATGGAGATTTGCCATTTGTTTACAGCCACTAAATATCCAAGGATTTGCCATCGTTGTTCTCATTGTAGATCACTCCAAATCTGAATCAACTTTTGTAGGGGATTTTGACTCACAAACTCCAAATGTTTCCACTAATGCTCAATGAGAGGTGTAAGTTCTGAATAGATTTTATATAACATTATTTTAGGGTTTTGGTTGAAAAATAATAATTTAAAGTTTTCTTAATGTTTTTTTGGGCATAGAATTTAATGTCCCATCAGATCTGAGTGGAACCATATCCAGTACAGAACCAATTGGTTTGGATTGGTTCAATACAACCCTAGTCACATTTTTCATATAAATCAGATCTGCAGTTGCAAATAAATTTCTTTAATGAACTGGTTGATAATCTGGCCAGTTTGAGAGTTCAACTGGGTTTGCTAAAAAACTATCCATAGCCTCAGATTTGTCCTCATTTGGGCACATGACAAAGGTTCTGTCTCCTATGTTTGCCACACCAAAATTCGAGTTGCCCTTCACATGCAATGGAATAGAGCAATCAACTCCTTATTTTCCAATTAGAAATAACTCTTTCCTAGGAAACTTTACCCAAAATGAACCTAAGCTGAACTTGTTTTTGTGAACACCATAAGGTGGCGTAAAAACTGCCATCGAGGGATTTCAACACATGACTGATCTCTTATAAAGAAGTTTGCTTTATCATGTTGAAGTTTGCCTTTTAATGTCCTGAACCCTGCCGACCTGCTTACATAAGGAAAATACTAAATTTATTGTAACATGTTTATAATTTAGTGTGGACTAAAACATGAACCAAGAGAGATTCCCTTGAATGCACTCAACTTTGTCTTGCCCACGGGAAGTGGACTTTGTGCAAGAGATCTGCAAATGAATTAATTTGTTGGAACTGGAGCCAGATGTATAGTGTCGTGTCCATGTTAGGGCTGAAATTGAAAAACTTGAAATACACTCGATGTGCAATTCGTGCATTAATGAAATATCACAACAGCCAACCAATAGAATCATTATAAACCATAGCATGAACTGTATTTACACTTTTAGTGGCACTCCTACATCCTTCAAGTAAGCTGAACATATGTATAAATTCTCCACAATATCACAGACAACTTCAATGGAATAAACACGAATAATTTTAGACCAAAATTAGTGTAAATTATCGAGAAACTATATAGTCGTAATTAAATTGCTCTCCCATGATATTGGACCAAATCCCAATAATGCACGTCCAAAATGGAGGTTACAAGTCCCCAATATTTCTTCATGAAATTTGAAATTAGCCTCGAATATCATTAAGAAGAATATGAGTTATCCCAGACTCTCAAATGGAGAAATATTAGTATGGCAATTAACTCCATTGAAATTCACTCCTGATGGTGGAGCCTAAACTTGAGTGTTCAAACCCTAGTAACTTATTCTCCAATCAAACTTAGCTACACGGTTTTCAACCAGACCTTCTTTTAGCCCTTAGGAATACATATAAATATGATAAAAATTTCATTCTTCAATCAAGCAAGGAAGGGTTGTCATCCTCCTTGTTAGCTCTAAACATCAATATCTAGGATTTATAGCCAATTAAGTGTACATGAGTGTAAGCAATTATCCCATACAACCATGCAAACGTTAAAAATTAACTCAATGGTGAAACCAGTCAGTGATTTGAATCCTGCATAAACTTATCACATCCTTAACAATCTTAACGTACTTCTTCCAGCTCTGCCAACAACCCAATTTTTTTGTATTAGATCCGTGTTCAAGTTTAAGATAGTTAGCAGTGAAAAAGAAAGGCCCATGCATGGACGTGCAAAATATAATATTAATCCACATATAGAATATACATGTAATGGTCTTACTATGCGAAAAGTAATTTATATGCATGTGTCACCAAGTGGGAAGGGAAGTATTCCACATGATAACAACTCTCCCTGGATGGTCCTGTAGGATACTCTGCCATCGCTTTGAACGTTTGAAACACTATAGTACATAGTTGGTCTGCAACAAATCATACTGCAAGACTATTAGAATTATCAGCCAGGAACACATAGTTGGATTACATTGCAAAATCTGACAGCTAGGGCTAATCATACTGCTGACTAGATATAATGACATTATATTCACGTTACAATATATAAATTACAAAATTATATGCTTTTATAGATGAAGGTGTCCACAAATGATATGTCATAAAATGACATGCCTACAAAAGACAGGTATCTGAATGACATGTCTGCGATTGACAATACCATGAATGGTATTTCCAACCAATGACATTGAATCCTTTTGACTTCAAACTGCTTATTCTTAAAGTCAAAATGACACTATACACGTGAGGGACCCAATCCAAGGCCAATAGAGTCCAATGCTGCAGTAAAAATTTCTTAACTGCTTCATCGACACCTTCAAGAAGTTCCATATTATACATTTCGGTAACATTGCTTGTGACCCACAAACATAAACCTTCTATACAAGGTTCATCATTTCACATACTTCAATCCCTTGCCAATGATGCAAAAAAGGTTCTCTCACAAAAATTTCTTAACAATTGCTCGCAAAAATGGCATTTCCAAAATTTCTTAATATGATTGCTTCGCTATAAGGGACATGGCACCTTCCATGATTGTGTCGTCTTTGCTTTTGGGCTTTCAATTTTCTTTCCCATTCTTGTGAAAGTATTTCTTTCAGGATTCATTTGACCCGTTTGGTTTTGAGTTTGGGCTTGAGAAAAGTTTGGGATTATGTTTGTGTTTCACGTTCACCAACATGCTTGCGTTGGACCTTTTTGCCTTCTCTGTCACTGCTGGAGTGACTGCTAGTGCTTGTTATGGTCACTAGCTTTTGGGGTTATTGTTTCATTGTTCAAAGGATCTTGGAACAGGAAAAACCTAAGAAATCTAAAAATATAAGAAAAAAGAAACCTCACAAAGTATAAAATTTCCCCCTGTTGGCTAGATTTTCTGCACAGTTGAAAACCTAGGCAGTCATGAGATAAATCTCCCTCATTTACTGGTGAGGGTCCCGTGTAAGATTTTGTCAATTATATTTTCTAATATCTATCTGTTGGTTTTACTTTAACCACGTAGCTCATGCACCATAACTAGGCAGTTTTGTAGCAAGTAAACAATTGTAAGAAATGTATATATGCAGAAGAGGGAAATAATTGAATGCGGAGCAGAAAAGAAAGAAGATGTGCAACCTGACCAATAGTTAACAGAGTTGATCACATGCATATAGACGAAACAAACAGATCTAGAAATGTAGAACTCAAAGCAAAAGAAAGTTTCAGATCTAGATCTAAGATAACACAGTTTATGCAAAGATCTAAAAAGAAATAAGAAACACATGCACCATTGACACAAAGTTCTCCGGAAATCTGCCTCCTCTCTATTCCTTAACTTTCAGAAAGATATTAAGGGTTTCAGCTCAAAGTCTGGAACACAAGAATGCTAATTACAAATTCTGATCCTTTAACCCGTAGGTTCTTCCTCTATTTATAGTGTATAGAGGGAAATTACAAGTAAGAAACTTCAATTGAACTGTAACATGTGGAAGTTGTCAAGGAAACATCTGTTAATTAATCTTTCTCTTAGAATTCCTCTCTAAGTGACATGTATCTGAAAGTCAAAGTTTTGTACATCTGCCACTTATCTTATAGAACCTTTTCAAATAACTTAAAGTATTGGCTTTTAAACCAATAACTTTAATCTCACAATTTCCATTCGGGAAGATAAGAAATAAGAAAAGAAAGAAGATCTGCCAGCTGTAAAACCTTACGCTTTCTTTTTGTTCTGATATTGAACATACTTGGTGAACATGTAATTCAACATTTTCCCATCTATTGCTAGCATCCTGCATTGCTAATTGCAATCACCACTAGTTGTGTAAGGATCTTCTAGGCAATTGAGCCGTGACTGGAAACGTTGAGGTTTGAATAATCCCGCTATTTTTAATTGCCCGCATGAGAGATGTCCTTCCGGCTCTGGATCTATCAATTAAATCAGTGATGAGTTTAGGGCCTATGTCTATATCATTAATGTTAGCAAATCTGGTAGATATGCATGAATCTGCTGATCCTTCTCTTTCATCATGCCTGGAACAATCTTTGTCTGAGCTCTTTTTCTTTTAATTCTGCCGGAATCCTTTGTAATTAGATCAATTTGTGTAGATTTGGTCCGATAACTTCTTGATTTAGAAGATATATTCAAGGTCTGACATTGATTTGAACTTCCTTTCACTAATATGAGCACCTGTGATGAATACCTGCAATTAATTTATACCAACGATGCAGTCCAATGACATGAATACTTGATTTTGATCACCAAAATTTGCATATAAAGCTTGCTGCACTAAAATATGAGACTTTACTTGCATGCAAAGCATGCAAAAATATTATTTAATTCGCTGAGGCATTTATACCAACATGTAGACAATCAAAATAGCAAAAATCAGGGTATTCCAACCCTATGCGTCAAAACTGGAAGCTTCCCGGCAATGGACAACATTCTTTAATGCAAAATCCTCCTTCCCTTGGCGCCAAAACCTGTCCGGGCTGCAAACTTCATCAAAAAGAATTAATTGCTTCTTCCTTAAGGCGTCCCATGTTTATACAACCATTTGCATGCTATTTTTAATAATTGCCTTTCCTTATTTCTGACAATTTAATTAAATAAAAGTCATGCCTCTTCATCCAATTTGGGCACCCAAGTCTGCATGCTTCTGATTGTTTTTTATGAATTTATTTTATCCCTTATTTTTAGCATGCATCCTTGACTTCTCTTTAGCTCATCCACTTGCATTGCTCCAAAAATCCCCTCTTCCACTTAGTGATTTCCTCCTATTTATGGCGCCAAATTTAACTAGAAATACCATTAATAAATATCATTAATTACATGTATTAATGCCAAGGTGGGTTGCACTTTTTGGCAAGGGTGACTGCTAAAAATAGGAAGTCAAAGTGATGAGAATTTCCACCTTGCACTGCAGCTCCAAAAATCCCATCTTGCACTTAAGTGATTTGTCCCTCATCATGGGAATTTTCACCCTGCAAGGCAAGTAAGAAATTCCTGCCTGCCTGCCACCTGCCGAAATTCCCACTGGCAGCTTAAATCATCTCCCAAAAAGTATGACTTGTATGAAAAATAGTCTTTTTTGAAAAAGTGTGATTTGCATGGGTGAATAAACCTCTTTGATGGGGAAAATTACCCTGCTAGTCAAACAAGAAATTCCCGTCGATGCTTTAAGTGATTTTTCTTTAAAATGAGAATTTTCAACCTGTGTTGCAGGTAAGAAATTCCTGCTTGCTTGCTACCTCCAAAATTCTCATTGCAGCTTAAGTGACTTTGACTTGATGGGAAAAAGTAACTTGCAAGGCAGGCAAAAAATTCCGGCTTGCCTGCAACTACCAAAATTTCCATTGGCAGCTTAAAATCTTCCTTCCAAAAAGTGCGACTTGCATGAAAGATAGCTCTTTTCCAAAAGTGCGACTTGCATTATGACTTCTGCATTTAAAATTGTGCGAAAAGTCGTCACTGAAGGCAGCCTTGAAAATTGCTATTGGCATGAAGACGATATTTTTTTCCTTTTTTGGATTTTTGGTGAAGAAAACACAAGGAAAGAATAAAATTTGCCATTTTTAGAAAGGGTTCAGGAAGATGTAGCAGCAAAACTTGCATGTGCCATAACTTTCATTCCGTGGCTCCATTTTTAGGTGCCATTTTCTCTAAAAGTGCATATTTTCTCGAGCTCTATGCATTGATGGCAATATTTTTCTTATTTTCATAAAATCCATTTTCACACCCTTTTGGACCAAGCAACTTCTTGCAATCTTCTGAAAGAATCCTGAGCTCTGATCGGCTGTAGACAGATTAGTAATAAAAAAAATATTGGATAGCTTTTCAAAACCTTAGGCCTGGGGAAAGATCTGGCAGGAAGAATGAATAGGCTACAAGAATTGCCGAAGAAAACAAACCAAAACATAGACAAAAATAAATAAAAACAAAACAAAAGAAGTTGCAAACAATTGCTCGAAAATTGTTCCAATTAGCTGACCTGCAAAAATTCTTTCCCTCTGGGTGAATGTTCCATGGTAATAATGATGGGGTAAAGTGCTCTATATAACCTAAATCCTCCAATTTTAGCTCAATCTATTTTTAAAAGAACTTTATTTATTTAATAAATAAATAAATAAATAAAATTCTCACAGACAAAATCTGGCGAAGGGATAGAGTGAGTTTTAGCATGTGGGTACTTGGGGAATTTGGCTTTTATGACTCTATGGGGATATCTTAGAGCAATGCAAACAACTGCAAGCAAAACAAACACAAAACGACCCGTTACTTTGAAAAGAACGATTTTTTTTAAAAGGGGTAGTCCAAGGCATCATTCGGGTTAGTTTTTACATTTTTTTCCAGGCAAATATTTGAGATTTCATATCTGAAATTTATTTGTAAAACCCAACTAGGGTTTTAGCTTGAATGATTATTTATATTTTGTATTGGTTTGGCTGCAAATTAAATTAAATAAAATCAGGGTTTGCCTATATATTATTTTATCCAATTTTACCGCAATAAGGAATATTTTCATAATTTTCACACAACGGTTTCTTGAAGGAAAATCAGATTATTGAATTTTTGTCATAAGGGTTTCAAGGAAACCCCAAAATTTTATAGATTCTTCCTATAAGGGACATTACACCTTCCAAGACAGTTGTTGCTCTTTCTGCAACAACTAGTGGATCAACAATAAATGAATGGATATTGAATTCAAGGGCCTCAAACCACATGGTAAGTCGAGGTTCTCTATTTCAAACTCTCTTGCTGAATAGCAAAACAAAAATTTATGTAAGAAATAAAACTCTTAAAATTGAAGGTGAAGGGTCTATTGAGATGGTGAATGGATTGTTCAATAAAGTTCTTCATGTTCGAGCTTTATTTGCAAACTTATTATCCATTTATCAAATCACAAATTCAGGTGAAAGAAAAACTGATTAGTTTACTATAAACAATTTTATTATCAAACAACCAAAAGACTAGTATGCTATTGTAGCTACAAGAAAGGTTGATCATCAATCAAGATTATACAAGTTTGACTGCTTTGTGTATTATAAACCTTCACAAGTCATGTTTGCCCATGCAAATGACTTGAGTAAACTTTGGCATGAGTGTTTTGGTCATCTTAATTAAGATTCTTTTTCTGCATGGTGTAATATTTGATGAACAATCTCAAGTTTACGGGCCTTTACCTACTCATTTATCGTCTTATTTCAAGTCGGACATCACTTTTGAACCTTCTTATGATGAAGATGACATTTTTGAAGACTCCCGTGTAATGTACCTTTCCGGGCTGAAACTGAAAACTAGGGCAAATGGCACCAGCCCAAATAAAAGTATATTGAAATTTATAACCTACAATAGTCTGATTTGTTACGACATCAAGCAAGAAATTGTAATTATTCACTTCCAACATTACTCTTACACCAGCCAAAGCATGTACGAAACCATAATAATTATTTAGAGCAAGTAAAAACCAAAAAATAAATTTTTAGAATCCTAGTTGAAGCATGATAATTAATTTTATGACAACAGTGAACCCACTTACAAAAATGGCCGGAAATGATGATTCCAAGGCCCAAAATCCAATCCGGGAGATGAAATCAGCCTTTTAAATTAGGAACGATCCAAATATCCACAAAACAAGAAGTGTTGTGCCCCAGATACCACCAAATCCTTCACCTACGCAAGTCGTCACTCTAGGAGAGGGTTTACAATGGGCTGGGAATGAGGGTTTTCATCCTCAAACCAAGTGCAAAGAGGGTTTCCATACTCAATTGCAAGAGAGAGAAAGCAGTTTCATGCTCCAACTCCAAGAAAATAAATTCCACAACAAGCATTCTTTCTTCTAAGCCAAACGACCCCTTTAAATAGCTAGAGGTGGCGCCAAAAACCAAATGGAATCCTCCTAAAAAGGACCGACCTCCTTGGACACATAACAGTTCCTTTCTTTTATTTTTCCATTGGCTATTCACCTATTTCCGAGCCGATCTGCCTATACTTAGAATATTACTTTAAAAATAATGTAAAGCTCACTAAAACAACTGAAAACCATGAAATTAACTTTTCTTGCTCATTCCCTTTTAGCCCACACAAAGTGGAATGGGCCCAAGGTCTTCGAAATGACTAGCCTGGAAAAGGGGACATTATAGTCCTCCCCTCCAAAAATTTCTTTTCCCTTAAGCAATTGCATACTCACATGCCCAAGAACCATCATACTATAATAACCAAAACATCCAAATCCCATAGTTGCCAAGTGGAACAACCTTCGCCAACAATTAGCATGGTGTCTACTCCATCCATCAACCACATCTATATGTTCTCCCTCAATGAAGCCTTCTACCCAAAGAATGAGAACATCTTTCATACACTCCCTTAAGGCCAAAGGGTAACCCTAAGTGCTCCCTACTGTGTTCCCAAGTTACCCATTCACTCTTCTCTTGTGATGAAGGATCCCCTACACTTGTTTCATGACTATACCCTTGAGCTCCAATGGGTCCCATAATATTACCGTAATATTACCGTGGGCTGATCCCTCCAAAACATAGCACATCACAACTTGCATGTAAGCAGGAAACAAGTCATATCAGCCACAAGTCGCTTAGAATTCCATCCAAATCACCACTAGGATGGTTGGGAGGATTTTCTTCAATAGTGGAGCCCCTCCAATAACATTACCATGCAAGGAAACCCTCTCAAATTGCACAAGTGTACAGCTGTTCATGACTAAAATTGTTATGACCAATAATATAGAAATGATATAAATATGACAAAACCATGCAAAATTCAGTAATGTAATCGATGTAGAAGAGGTACATAGCCATACAAGGACTGAAAACTCTCCATTAGTCTTCATCAACTGGAACATATTTTTTTCCATGACTAGAAACCCCTGCCAAATCACTTGTGTCCGTTCCTATGAAGTGGTGCAATGGCCAATAATTATGATGACAACAACATTAGTGCTGGAAATTAGGTCCATAGCTGTCCTGGGTATGCTTCCGTTGTCAGATGTAATGTCCCTCTTTCTCGAATAAATTTATTGAAGACCTTTGGCCTTTTTTTGTCTACCCGATGGCCAAAGGATGAGCTCTAAGGTGACTTAAGTTTTCTTAATTTTATTATATTGTGCTGAAGTTAAAATATAACATTATAAAAAACACATATAATAAATTAATAAAACTTAACTTTAAAAAAATAAAAACTTAAGAAAGTGCATTAAAAAATAAAAGCACGTAAATTAAAATGTACTTTCCTAATGGAAAAATGCGACTAGCTCAAGGGAGTTAAAAAAAATTAAGAAAAGTGTGCCAAAGCTTCCCTTTAAAAAAAATGCGACTTAGCCCTATGGTAGTGCAACGGAGGGAAAAGAAGCTCATTGGGACGTGATGGAGGGTCATCCTTGGGTCCCCATTTTCCTATATAAAGAAGAATTCGATCTGCTTAGAGGGCATTCCAAATTTTTTAATTGATATTTTTCTCTTTGCATTGGAAGCTTTGAGCTTTTTTGCAAATAAAATTCAAGGAAGAAAAACCCTTGGGATTTTACCCCTCTTGTGGGACGAAAAACCCCAAGAGTATTGAGAGGGATTTCTACTCAGGAAATTCCATTGTTTTCTTCACAGATTTTTTTATCATTCCAGCAGTGTGTGTTGAAGAAAATAAAATGGCAGCAGCTGTTTATTATATTTTGCTAGGGGTGGAGCGACCCCATCTTTTGTCTACTTGTGAGCTGTTTGTGGAGGTCCATTCCAGGTCTGAAAATTATTTTACCAATCTATTGTACTGCATATTTTGGAATCAAAAAAGAAGTAATTTCAGAATTTTTTTGAAGGGTTTTTAAAAGGTATTTTTCAGTCAGATTTTATATGCAGATTTCTGAAACTGTTTTGCAGTCATTATTTACCTCAAAAAAATCAGATTTAATGCATATTCAGGCTGCTAAAAAACTATAGTAATCAGTTTTTGATAGAAAATAAATTCTATTTGAGTGAGATGTTTTGTGAAGTCTTTTTCCAATAAACCCCTAGTCGCCATTTCTGGTAAAGTATTATTGGCAGGCAGTCTCAGCTGGGTATTGCAGGGTTTTATTTTATCATTTTTTTTCTAAGGAAAAAAATTGAGGTATCAGTGGTAGGTTATGCTTTCACTGAACGTATTTTATTTTATTATCCAAGATGAATCTAAGCCAATCAGAATGAAATCAGGTTTTGCATAGTTTTGTTGCGATCTGTCATCAGATAATGATATCTAGACTCTCGACTCCCATTGTTTCCATATCTTGTCACCATAGGTGCTTATCAAATTAATTTTTTGAAAAGGCAGGGTCCTTTTTGATCTTACTCATCAGTCCCCAGCTTCAAGGCCTTCCTACTCCTCATTTACTTGATATTATAACAAGACTGAATCTAGCTTTAGTGAAAACAGGTTATGCTCTTTGTTTCTGAGTGCATTGTAAGGTATCTCGACTCTTGACACAATATGGAGCAATGGCAGTTTTTTACATAGAGAGAGGTTATACTGGTCCTTTGAAATTTGTTCATTCTTGAACCTGCTTTCATTTGAACATGGATACACTTCAAATTGTCATGGCCACTCTATGAGAGCTTTCCATTTTCACTTCAATCATACACTTTTTGGACTGTGCAAGGCCATGGCATCTCTATCAGAGCTTTTTTCCATCTCATAACCTCATGTCACTTTTTGGCATGTTTGAAAATTGGAATCACGTTCTACCAAATTACAAATGCTAGCATTGATTTTTTGTATCCTCATGATCGAGATTTTCATTTGTAGTGGCATGTCATCCATTTCCTTCAACTGTCAACAAACCTGCTAAGGGGGCTGGAAATGTTGTATGCAACAAGTGAAAGGATTTTTCTATAGGTTGTCCCACTGCAGGACCATTTTTGCCATTTTAGCCAGATAGAGATGTTATGTGCAGGCTTCCAATTCATCCCATCTATTGGTTGGTAATGTCTTTGTACGACTAAAAATGTATTCCATTTCATGACTATCCCCGAGCTTTTTGTAAGCGTGGTTAGGATAAGATAAAAAAATCAGTTTTATTCAAATTGATATTTGGATTCATTTGTCAGTTCTTCTTTTGATTACTGGTTACTTTCTGAGTCCTGATTCTGAACCCCAAGTTGATTTGAGCACAATTAAATACTGATAATTCACAGTGCTTGAATTAGGCCAGTTTCTTGCAATATTGATCCAAGGGTTCATTGATGTTTTTATTTTTCTAGGTCCTTTTTTCTGCTTTTTCAAAAATGAGGATTGTTTATAACAAAAAAATTACCTTGCTTGTGTAATTCTATGAAGACTTGTTTGCTTAGTAGATACTGAATTTTCTTAGGACTAGGTTTTTGTTTCTTGATATCCTGAAATTGGTTAATTCGGGACACTTATTAGGTTGCAAAAACACAACAAAACTATGTATATCCATATAACATTGCAAAATACTTTATATTTATGGTTAAATGATGACACGCAGAGTCGAAGGTTGAAAATGTTAGCTATTGCCACTTCATGAATGTGGGAACGTCAATATAATTCAATGGTGGGTAGACACCCAAAACAAGTTTGGAAATTTGCTGTTTTGAGTTTATAAATCTTAGCTTTCAGTGAAAGATGTCCATACATTTTCACCCCAGCCTAGGATAAGGCTGTGGAAAAATACATTGGCTGTAATTACTTTCTCAAAAAAACTTCAAGAGAATCTGATCAAATATCCCTGAAAATTTAGCTTGATAATTCTCTGTTTTTTTATATTGCTGGAAATGTACTGGACTATACTGCTACAACCCCTGATCCTCAACAGAAACTTCGGGGTGGAGAATCCTCTACAGCTAGCAGGACAGGGTCTTCTGTCCTGCATACTAGATCTCTTGGAGGACTCTGGCTCTCAAAAGATTGATTACTGCAAGTTTGAAATACTCCACATACAAATATGAATATGGTCCATAAACAAGTGATGCCCTCCTTAAGTAAGTCAATTTGTTGCTTAAATAGTGTAGTGCGAGCCAACTAACATCCCTTTACATCTTTTGTTTTTCATGCTCTGTCATATTTTTTCGTCCCCCATTTTTCTAATTGGATTTGGTAATTTTGAAGTTTTTGCAGTTTTCACCTTGCAAAGTTAAATAACTAAGTAACCTAACAATTTATCAAGTACGTGCATATTGTACGTGTTATAATGGCCAGATAAACCAGTAGGTTCATAATGATATTTATTAAAAACGCTTTATAATATTTATTTTATTTGATGTCTTGTTTTGAATCGTAATTTGCACTGCTATAATAAGTCTAGCTGGTATAAGTGGGGGTTCCCTTAGATCGTCTTATTCCTTAGCTGTCAAGAGAGATTCAAAATGGGTTGAGAGCCTTAGCAGATTGGGAGAGTGGGATATCACAATCCTGCACCTTCTCAAAATTAGTTTTTTCTGATTACTGTCCAGTTTTGGCTCATTGAATATCAAAAAAATGAGAAGTTTTCATATGATGACTGCAAACATGTTAAAGTGATGCAAAATCCTAGGTTCTTGAATGATCCAAAAAATGTAGGGAGCTCTTATCAAACTATGTAGCTGTCATGGTGGCCGGTAAATCACAAAGTTATGAACAGAGGATTCACAAGCTCCATACATGACACTATTTCATGACCACACTTATCAGTTTAGAAGACAAATCTAGAAATGATTTGAGTTGCAGTTTTAACCATTGGTCCCATGTCCTCTATTCCTTTCATACCTTGGAGTACCATGGTATAGATTCTTCCCTGAATTTGTGGGACAAGTACTTCAGAGTGGAGCCAAAGAATCCGGTGCACTAAATCCTTTCATGCATACTAATCTCATAATAGACTGGAATGTCAATCATGATAGAACTGATGGAATAACAGTGGTTTCAATTTTTGCTAGCAGATGATTTTTTGTTACTAGTAACTTGCGAAAACTAGAAGACCCTCGACACTTTTTATCAATTTAGTTGCTGATTAGTAAACTTGTCAAAACTAGACACTACCACTTTACACTAATTATCATTCAAGAGGAAATTAGAGCAGTCAATACCTGTCACAATGGTCAAGCCCACCAATATTATGGGTTGGTAGGTGCATCACATATGTATTTAGGTGACTCATTCTTTTTCTCTTTTTGATCTTTTTGAAGGGATCTACATCACATTTCAGCTATTGTTTGTTTGAGGGGCTTTGTACTTAACAGCATAACTGAAAATCCGATAAATTGTATTCTAGTGTGGGATAAAATCTCCCTCATTATAAAAGAGAAAAACATGTAAGCATTTGTCAATGAATATGGATGCTAGTCATCCATATGGGGGTATTACTTTAACCATGCAGCTCATGAACCATAGTTGTATAGTATTGCAGCAAGTAAAAACACTATTCACGGAAGGAAATAGATGAAGTCGATGAATGGCATTGTCCATAGCATGAGAGGAAAGTATGAGCACTCCACATGCATTGAAATTAGATTTGGACTGTGTCCCCAAGCTTTTTGATAATGTGAAATGGGTTTTTTTTTTCGAAGAAAGGAAGTCCTCGATCAACTGGACGAGTGGGTACTACTGGTGGGACATAGATTGTTACTTTTGTTTACAAAAGTTTCATGAACATGATTAATGGTTTCTGTTAGTGTGGAAAATCTGGAAAGGGCCCTTCAAATGAGCTCTAAACGAATCTGCTTTTTCTTAGGCATGGACTCATTTGCTGTGATGTGCATAAACAGGATGGAATTCAGTTCCCCAAAGCCTTTCAATGGGTAACATCTGCAAGCTATGAGAATGATCCTCCAGAGACAGGTTGGTAAAACCTCTTCCTAATCCTAAACACTAAAACTACTTGTCTAAGGAAGGAAATGCGACTATCTACTCATTTAATCTAAAAAATGTTTGCCTGACCCCGAGCCCAATGGAGAGAGAGACGAACATGAAAAATGCTAAGAAATCATCTACACTACTTTTATTTTGAAATAGGCAAACATGTCCACAAATGGAGCCGAACTGCTGATCCACAGAACCCAACTGCCTGAAATTGGAGGGAGGTGACCCCATATTAAGAGGATGGACAGATCGTTCATTCACAGACCAATGGGTTGTAAAGTGTCTTAATTGCCAGAAAGTGTCACCATTGTGTCAAGATACCCCCTTAAAGACACATACTGAGCCAAAAATCTACAATGATACATCAAAAGATATGCACGAAATCGTTATATTCTTGCAATGGTGAGTTTGCCTACGAGAAATTTTTATTTAACAAAAATGAGCAAATGTTTGAGGACAAAAAACACATCACGGTTTAACAAATGTTGTGGTATTGCTCATCAGGAGTATTCACACAGTAACACCAATAACGGGTTTTAGAGGCAGGGAATGAATGCCATTACAAAAGCTTTAAGGGAGGAGGCTTAAAACTGGCCACATTTTGACGTTTTTGGAGTTTTCCCGAGAGGGGGGTAGTGAAAAGAAGAATGAGGTCAATTCCTTTGTCGGTTTAAAATGATTTCTTGCCTGGTGTATCTGGACATTATATATGCACGTTATGCGAGAAGGAAATTTGGGACAAAAACTGCGGGATTCTCTCTCCAACCACTGAAGTCGTGCACAAAAAATGCGTCTTTTAGGCATTTCTTCATCTGTTGGAATAAATGGGCTTGATGCAAATAAGAAAAATATTTCCATCAACGCGTATCTACTTCGCAGACCCATATGCACTTTTAGAGAAAATGACACCTAAAACATAGCTTCATTAAATATGGTGGTTACAGGACATGCATGTTTTTGCTACTACATCTTCTCGGACCCTTTCCAAAAACGTGTTTTGCAAAATTTTATTCCTTGTGTTTTCTTCACCAAAAATCCAAAAAAGGAAAGAAATGTTGTTTTTATACCAGTCGCAATTTTCAAGGCTGCCTTCTGCGTCCAATGTCCATGTTGCCCTTAAGTGACAAATTCTCACACAATTTTAAAGGCAGAAGTCACAATGCAAGTCGCACTTTTGGAAAAGACCTATCTTTCATGCAAGTCGCACTTTTTTGAATGAAGACTTTAAGCTTCCAGTGGGAATTCTGGCAGTGGCAGGAAGGCGGGAATTTCTTACCTGCCTTGCAGGGTAATTTTTCCCATGAAGTCAAAGTCACTTAAGCTACAATGGGA
Organism: Taxus chinensis; assembly: GCA_019776745.2. Taxonomy (NCBI): domain Eukaryota; kingdom Viridiplantae; phylum Streptophyta; class Pinopsida; order Cupressales; family Taxaceae; genus Taxus; species Taxus chinensis. The sequence continues at coordinate 882,153,144 of CM034147.1, forward strand.
ATATTAGATGTGATAGACAGGGGGGAATTTCTTAGCTGCCTTGCAGGGTAAAAATTCCCATTATAAAAGAAAATCACTTAAAGCACCGTCGAGAATTTCTTACCTACCTTGCAGGGTAAAAATTCGCATGATAAAAGTCAAATCACTTAAGTGGAAAAAGGGATTTTTAGAGCTGCAGTGCAGGGTGAAAATTCCCATCAGAAGTTGACTTCTTATTTTTAAATTCACCCTTGCCAAAAAGTGCGACCCACCTTGGGTGAATATCAATGCATTTAATAATATTTATTAATGTTTATTCACCCAATTTTGGTGCCTTAAATAGAAGGAAAGTCAATGCATGAAGACAAGCCAAAGTGAACTGAATGTAGCATGCTAAAATTAAATAAATTTAATTTATTTAATGGCGGCCATGCGTATGCACAAAATAGGCGCCCAAATTGAAGAGAGAAACATGATTTTTAATTAATTAATTGCCGGAAATAGGAAGGGCAATAATTAATTATAGAATGATGAAGGTTATATAATTAATGAAGTAATTAATTCTTTAGCAAGGAAGTGCAGCTCAGGCAAATTTGGCGCCCAAAGGAGGAGTTTTTCTCAGAGGAAGGTGTTTTCACTACCGGAAAGCTTCAAAGTTTGGTGCCTAGGTTTGAAGGAGCTTGATTTAAGTCTGATTAATTGTCTACATAGTGGTATAGGTGCTCAAGTGAAGTTGACAATATTCATGTTTGCTTCGCATGCAAACAAAGCCTCAAATTTTAGGGCAGCGGGCTTTATATGCAGATTTTTATGATAAAAATCAAGTGTTCATGATTCGGATTCCGTCCTTGTCCGAATTAATTGCAGGTATTCATTACAGGTGCTTATATAATTGAAAGGGAGCTTAAATCAATGTCCAATACATTGAATATATCTTCGAATCTGAAGAAATTCCGAGATCTGCACCAATTGTAAAGAATTCCAGCTGAATAGAAAGAAAAATAATTGCTCAGACAAAGATTGCTCTAGCCATGGCAAAGTGGGATGAACAAGAGAGCTCAATGGAATCATGCATTACTCCCATATTTGTTGACATCGGAGACACAAATCCAGGCCCAGATCCTAATCTCATAATTGCAAAAGCTTCCGGCAAAAAATTCATCCTCTTATTTCTGACGCAGCCCGTGTAGAAGTTAGTGCGTGAAAAATTCTTTCCAGGATCTTGTGCATGTGCTCCCAATCTTCTAGTTGAAGCTTTCATTGCATTTGCATTCACCCGGAGTGCTTTCTAGAATTTTTAATTGCTCATATGCAATTAAAAATAAAAAAGATGAGTTATTTACGGCAAACATTGCACTGATGCATGTATTGGAGAAGAACTGCAAAAGCTTCAAGGATAAGAGGGAAGACATGTTAAAGGCAATACCCGTAAGCAAATCACAGTCACTTGCTTCTAGATCCAGCCGCTTCCACATCCAACTGCTTCCAGATCCAGTTTGGTGAGAATCAAAGGAAAAAGAATCAGCTGCATACAGAATATGAAAAAGGACTAGACTGCAACTTTCTTCTTTCTTCTTTCTCTTATTTCCTCTGAGAAAGTAATTGAGCGATCAATTAAATTATAAAACTTAAGTGATTGGTTTAAAAGTCATTACTTGGAGAAGTCAACTACTTGGAGATAGGTGGCACGTGCAAAGTAGAAGGTTCTATTTTCAGTTGTAAATCATACATGTCACGCAAAGAGGAATTCCAGGAGGAAGATTGCTAGTTGTTTCTTTCCGACTTCCACATGTGCCAGTTCAACTAAAGCTTCCAATTTGTAATTGCCCCTCTAGATTCTATAAGTAGAGGAAGAACCTTCGGGTTAAGATGGATGAGAATTTGTAAGCAGCAATCCTGAGTTCTAGACTTTGTGCTGAACTCCTGAAAGTAACTTGGAGCAAAGGAATACAAAGGAGCAGGTTTCTGGAGAATTTTGTGTCACGGTGTACTGTGTTTCTTGCTTTGAATCTTAGATCTCTTGATAAACTTTGTGTTATTTTAGATCTAGATCTAGAGCTGCCTTTGTTTTATAATTCTGTGTGTTCATAATCTATTAAGTTTCTTCTATGTGCATGTAATTAGCTCTGCTAATCTACTAATTGGGATGCACATTTTCCCCATTTCTTCTCTGTATTTCCTGCTACTTCCTTTTTCTTCTATAATATTTCCTTTCTTAAACAGCTGCTTACTTGTTGCAGAACTATATAGCTATGGTTCATGATACTAAGTGGTTAAAGTAAAACCCCTGATAGATAGATAACATGATTTTTATTGACAAATCTGACACGGGAGCCTCACCGGTAAATGAGGGAGATTTATCTCATGACTGCCTAGGTTTTACAAGCTATGATAAGGGAAAATCTAGCCAACATTGTTCCTACTTTGCCTTGCCTTTCTAATAAAAATTCCTTTGCTCAATACACAAAACCCAATCACCTTCTTTAAAACATGGGATCTTCTTGCCTGCCTTAGCAGGGTTGAATAATCCGATTGTCTGATTTCACTTGATTTTTTTCATGGTCAACTTTTCCATGTTGAAGACTTGTAGGGTAAAGAATCCTAATTGTCACTAAATTCGATATTAAACATAGAATTCTATTTCAAAAACATAGCGACTTACCTTGAGTGAATAAGTGATGCATGGTGGTGGGTACCAATACCCCATGTCCAATATTTATCATACATTTAGGATGAGGTATCCTCAAGCATGGTGTCTGAAAGTACTCATCCCAGGTAGGGGAATAGAGAAGCATTGAAATCTTTCCATTGGCTATCCGAATAAAAGAAATCTCTTAGATTTCCTTTAAAGGCAGCCCCTTCATGCCAAAAATGTCACATTTGGATAGATTCTCTATGATTTTTAGAGCATTGCTTCATTCAATACTACCAATTCTATAGGTTTTCTGTAGGCTATGGTCAACACACTATGATTTGCCCTTCCATGGTGAAGTTAAAACGAATGATCATAAATTTAATCTGAATTTAATTTGCATGTGGCTCGGAATGTCCTTAGAATATGGCTATGTGGAGTAGAATTGAGATGTCCCCAAATGGACATGATTTTCAATGTAAGTTGAATTTGCCAGGAATAGAAAGGGCACATTAAACATTAGAATTGTCGAGGTGATTATTACACCATGGGCTTGCCATATTTGACCCTATTATCTTAGGCCAGCGATTCTAGCAGGTAAATAGTTTTTTGCAGCTTCAAGAGGAAAAGTGCGCAACAAATTATGAAGCAAAGAGTTTGCAAGTAGGCACAGGTGAATAATCAAGCTGACACCACCTCCTTAACAGATTCCAAAATATTAATTCTGGACATTTATTCGCTTTGAAACATTTTCAGGTCTGATCTTGTATATTTGGAATAATTGTTTGCATAAGTACTCCACATTTCTTTGACAAAAGATCATTTCATAGCAAGCTTGAATAATCAATGCTTTCCAATGACACTGCATAAATCAAACTCCGAATCTCAAGAAGTATCCAGACACTTTCCAACAGGCTTAAAGAAATCCAGAAATAGAGAAGATAAAACTATTAGTGTTTAAGTGAAAGCCATGGCGAATATAGATCACACCACTTATGGAAAGGCACAAGTGGAGTTACCTCACTTATCAAAATTTGCAGATCTGAAGACTCTACGTACAATTTAGCTCAGAAATTGGTCTTTCCGAATACTGTTAGATCCAGAATACTGGAAACTATCATTCTACAACTATATGATGTCAGTGCAAACTCCAGTCATGGAGAATCATGTCAAGCTAGCGGAAGGGTTTTTCGTGATCCACAGGACCCAGTTGCCAGGGTTTTCGTAATCAATGAGTGCTAGATGCATGTCATATCCAGATCAGATGACAAATGCTGAATACAGAAGATAAATTGATCGCCTATATCCCTTATGCAAGTCAAACTTGCTTATGTAGATGCAAGACTTCCATTTAAACTTGTATATCCAGATCCAATCTCATAGCTTTGCAAAAGCTTCCTCACAAAGGAAAAAATTCATCCTCTTGTTTCGAATGCAGCCCGTGAAGCTCAGGGTGGTTCCTTCCATGGATCTTGTGCATTGCTCCAAGGTTATTGTTTTTCCCAAATAGTTGCTAGCCTTCATTGAATTTATCATTAAGATCATGGAATATCTTATCTAGAACATGGTTTATAATTGCTCATATCTTTTATTAAATTCTTTTTTGGACTTGTGCACTTTCTGAGACATATCTAAAGAAGGCCATTGCATTGATGCATGTGGATTAGGAAGAACCTGCAAAACACAAACTACTCTAAGGAAACTAATCCTAAAACATTTAATCCCTACAGGCTAGCAAATCCAAGGAACTAGGGACAGATCCATGCTTGTTGTTTCCAGATCCAGCCTTTCCAATGTTTAGTGATAACACCATTAAAAGAAGGGCGATCAGTTTGGTGAAGAAAAGGCAAAAGAAACAGCTGTATGCAGAGGGCAAGAAAATTTGCCACAGGACCAAACATGTGAGCTTTACCTCTTCAGGTCTTTCAAATTCATGATGACAACAGTAATGGAGCGAACTCTTGCATTCTATGAAACACACAAAAGTGACTGGCAAATGGTTTAATCAAGCTAGACTTGAAGAAGCAACTACTGACACGAGATATGTGGCACGTGCAAAATAGAAGGTTCAAACATCCAAGTTCAGTTGCTTAAAATCATGCACATTTGGTATGACAAAATGGATTCCAAAAGGATGAGATTGCCTTGTTTCCTTTCCCACTTCAATGTCCAGTTCTCTGTTACTTATAATGGAGAACCTACTCCACCTATAAGTAGAGGAAGAACCTTCCAGGGTTAAGGTACATTAGAAAGTGAATCCATTTGTGTACTATCTTCCTAAGTGTATTATTTTAGAGAATGTTTGGGAAGATTAGTAAACAATAGTGTTAGGATGAGCAACATACGAAGAGTGCTCTGCTAAGTTAGGAGAGATCTCAATCACCATTTTGTTGACTGAATCTACCTTGGTAGAGAAGGTTCCTGTAGTGGAAGCTTTATAATTGGTTCCTAAAAAAATGCAATTCTTAGCAGTTGCTACAAGTCAACTGATCAAATGATGCCAAATGTAGGGGTATCAATGCCACTCCATTCTTCATTACATTTTGGCAAGAAGAGATAATTATTATAACCTTTCATTTCAATTAGGGCAACAAAAAAAACCTTGCTATCCACCCCTTAAGGGAGTACCGATGTTATTCAACATAGAGTATCCTAAGTTACTTTTTACACCCTAGATGATGCAAAGATAATCATTTAAGCGACCCCGACGAAGAAATGGACTAATAAAGCACTGCTCAGCTCCTTTGTTCATTTGTAAGATATTTGGTTAACGGTTTCCTTCACCTTGTTACCCATGGCTATTTGTGCTTCAACGATACTTGAATATTCGCGACTAAAGCAATTTTGAAAAATATCCACATTTTCATTTGCACTTCAGCACTATGTTGCGGAGGTATTCCTTCTTGGGTTGAGTCAAACACAAGACCTACGAAAAATGGTCATTTCACGGTCATAAGAACCTGCGTAACACTACTCTTGGTCCAGAAAGGAACGTGGACTAGGTTACATGTATCTGTAGTTCGGTAAACATGGCTGGAGACTCCCTAATTACATTTACAATCTTTACTTGGTTCCTAGTGGTATCTATCACTTCTGCAATTGGTACTTATAACTTGGAGGACTTTTATTTGGCTCATTTGGGCATCAAAAACTCTGTGAAAAATGCTATGTCTTCCGAAGTCCATCTTATTGGACTGTGATTTCAAGTCCTTCCAACTAAAGGCACTTGAAAATCCTTTGGCAGTTCCTTAACAATGGAAGGATTCTAATAAAAACCATCATTATCCATGGATTAGTGAACAAGGGGAACTTAACCCACATGGTGCTTTGGCTGGATTCCTGGGATGTTTTAAAGAAGGCTGATTTGGTGCCCATGGAAGATTGACTTCATCTAAGTAATGTGATTGGAAGCAAAAGCATAAAAAAGGATGGTCAAGAGTTATGCATTATCCTAAATAGATATCTCAAGATTTGGAAATGGGTGGATGTTAGGATAACTCCTCATGAATGGCCTACATTTGTCACATTAGACAGAAACAAACTTTGATTAATCATTCTTTCATTGAAAAGATGGGGCTTTCTCTCTCCATTTTCTAATGATTCTAATAAAATTAGGATGGGGGAATTCATTTGATGATCATACCTATTATATGGAGAATATACTTGAGTGCATCCATTGGGATATGAAGTACTTACTAGAGGTAACCTTGAATACATCCATTATTTCAAACTATGTTTAAACAAATATGGCAGCCAGCTATATGGCCCAAGGTCAGTTTTTTGCTTTGGCTCCTAGCACATGGTAGAGTTCTCACTGGAGATAGACTTATGAAGAGAAGATTTTATGGGCCTTTTAAATGTACTCTATGTTGGAATGAGAAGGACACTAGACATCATCTCTTCTTCCTTTGTCTGTGGGTAATTCCTTTATGGCAATCTCTAGCGAATATATTTGGTATACATTTCCAGGGACTTCATTCTCTTGAGCAACCGGTAAAGGAATGGAATATAAGGTACTATACAAAAGGACAAAACTTGACTAAACAATTCCTTATGGATATGTATATCTGTTGGCTAAATTTTCTGCATAGCACAAAACCTAGGCAGTCATGAGATAAATCTCCCTCATTTACCGGTGAGGCTCCCGTGTCAGATTTGTCAATTAAAGTATGCTAATATCTAAATGGGGTTTTACTTTAACTACTCAGTTCATGAACCATAACTGAACAGTTTTGCAACAAGTAAGCAGCTGTTTAAGAAAGGAAATATTTATAGAAAAAGAAAATTATAAAAACACAGAAAAGAAATGGGGAAGATGTGCATCCCAATCAATAGATAACAGAGTTGATTGCATGCACATAGAAGAAACCAATAGATATCAACACAGAATTATAAGCAAAGGTAGCTCTAGATCTAGATCTAAAATAACACAAATTTTATTTAAAGATCTAAGATGGGAAGCTAGAAACAAAATACACCGTGACACAAAGTTCTCCGGAAATCTGCTCCTGTATATTCTTTTGCTTCAAGTGGCTCTCAAGGGTTTCAGCACAAAGTCTGGAACACAAGATTGCTGCTTACAAATTCTGATCATTAACCCGAAGGTTCTTCCTCTACTTATAGAATGTAGAGGGGCAATTACAAGTCGGAAGCTTTTAGTTGAACTGACACATGTGGAAGTCGGAAAAGAAACAACTGGCAATCTCCCTCCTGAATTCCTCTTTGCATGACATGTATGATTTGCAACTGAAAATAGAACCTTCTATTTTGCACGTGCCACCTATCTCCAAGTAGTTGACTTCTTCAAGTAATGGATTTTAAACCAATCACTTAAGTTTTATAATTTAATTGATCGCTCAATTACTTTGTCGGAGGAAATGAGAGAACAGGAAGAGGAAAGCTGCAGTCTTGTCCTTTTTCATGTCCGCATACAGCTGATTCTTTTGCCTTTAATTCTCACCAAACTGGATCTGGGAGTAGCTAGACGTGGAAACAAGCTGGAATTGGAAACGACTGGATCTGGAAACAAGTTGGATCTGGAAGTGGCTGGAATTTTGCCTTCGCCTTGTCTTCTCTTTTATCCTTGAAGCTTTTGCAATTCTTCTCCTGTACATACATCAGTGCACTGTCTGCTGTAAATAACTCTTTATTTTTAAATGCATATGAGCAATTAAAAATTCTGGAAAGCACTCCGGGTGAATGCAACTTCAATGAAGGTTTCAACTGGAAGATTAGAAGCACATACACAAGATCTTGGAAGGAATTTTCCACGCACTGACTTCTTCACGAGCTGCATTTGAAACAAGCGGATGAAGCCTTTGCAATTATGGATCTGAATCTGGATCTGGATCTAGCACACTTCATGATGAATTCTGGCAACTGGGCTGTGAATGGAAATGCTACAGCTTGAATGATTCCACTGCTTTTGACTGCACGCATGAGGGAAGTCTTTCCTGCTTTGGATGTGTCAATCAATTCGGAAAGAGGTTCTGCACCTAGATCTGTGTCTTCAATGTCTGCAAATTTAGAAGTGATGCTTGACTCCGTTGTGCTTTCTTGTTCGTCCCTTTTTGCCATGGCTTTGTCTATCTTTGTCTGAACAATTCTTTTTCTTCTTATTCGGCCGGAATTCTTCAAAACTGGTGCAGATCTGGATAATTCTTCAGATTTGGAGGATATATTCAATGTATTGGACATTGATTAAAGCTCCTTTTCTTTTGTAAAGCACCTGTAATGAATTCTTGGAATTTAATTCAGACAAAGATGGTAACCGCAACATGAACAGTGAATTTTAATCATTAAAATCTGCATTATTCAAGTCTGTGCCCCAAAAAGTGATGTTTTATTTGCATGCAAAGTGAGCATGAATTTTTCTAACTTCACCTGAGCACCTATATCACTTATGCAAACACAAATCAATCTCCTTCAATGCATGCGCCAAAATTGGAAGCTTTTAGCCTTGATTTCACCTTCTTTTGAGCAAAAATCCTCTTCAAATGGGGCGCACTTTTCCTCTGGGATGCACTTCTTTACCTGTGAATTAATTAATTCATCGTTATGACAGCCCATGTTTATATAACCCTCATAATTCTATAATTAATAATTGCCTCTCCTATTCCTGGCAATTAATTAATTAAAAATCATGTTTTTCTCTTTAACTGGTGTGCTAAAATTGCATGTTTAAGGACAACCATCAAATAAATTAAATTTATTCAATTTAATCATCCACTCTTCACTTCACTTAAGCTTCAAAGTGTGCTTTAACCTTAGCCACTGAAAATAACAATTAATTTAATCATTTAATACTTTAAAAAGTATTATCTTTCTCCCAAAAGGGGCGCACTTTTTGACATGAAGAGGCAGCCATTAAATAAATTAATTTATTTAATTTTAGAGCAATCTATTTTCAACCACCTTTTGTCATTTGCCTTTGTTGACTTTTCCACAAGCCTGGGCGCCTATTTTGGGTGAATAATTAATTAAATTAATCAATTTAAAGGCTGCCTTTACTTCTCCAAAGGGGGCACACTTTTTGACATATAGAATTCTATTTTTAAGAATCACATGACAATAGGATTATTTACCCTGCAAGGCAGCCCTGAAAATCCCATGATTCACTTAAGTCGCTTGACTTTCATAATGGGATTATTTACCCTACAAGGCAGGGAATAAAAATAAAATCCCATGATTCACTTAAGTGATATTTCTTTTATTCCACAATGGGAATTTTTATCCTGCAAGGCAGGTAAGAAATTCCCGCCTGCTTGCTGCCTCTAATTTTCCCACTGCAACTTAAGTGACTTTTTTATCATGGGAAAAAGTACCCTGCAAGGTAGGTACAAAATTCCCACCTGCCTGCTGCTTCTAATTTTCCCATTATCCACTTTGATTCTTTATTTTCCAAAAATGCGGCCAGCTCAGAAGAGGCTTTTTGGTGCACGACTTCGTCTTTTCCCAGTGAACCGGACCTCCAATGGCGACTTCCTTCTGGCATAACGTGCGTATATGATCCCCAGTTACTCCAGGCCAAGAATCAGGCCAAACCGGCAAAGGAATTGATCTAGAGAAATTTCACAGAAAACAAAACGGGAAAACACAAAAACACAAAAAGTTGTCAAAAGTCACAAATAAAGCCTAGAACTTATTCCTAGTTAAAATCCTTCTGGTATATAGGAATAATGATATGTTTGATCGCAACAGGGTTAAATCGGAGCGCAAATTGCCTCAAACAGGGCTCAAAATAATTAAATACAAATTTCTCGCAGACAAATTCCGACAACAAAATATAACAATTTTAGGCATCTGGGTATTTGGCAAAAATGACTAATATGACTCTTTGGGAATATCTTGACGCAATACAAGAACTTTCAGGCAATAAAAACAAAAAACAACCCATTATTTTAAAAGTACGAAAAATTTCCGGATAGGGTAGTCACAGATTTCAGGATGAAATCTGAGGACACCAATATCTTTGTTACTTTGGAATATATGGAAGGAACGGGATAAAAGAATTTTCAAACAAGAGATTACAGATAAGGAGTATGTTTGGCAAAAGACAATAATCAATATGGTTGAAACTATTAAGCAGAACGTATCCCTCCCCTCTTCTCTTACTATGAAATGGAGTAAAATATGTAATTTTTCTTTCTTTTCAGCCTACAAGTTCCCAATTTCCTACCTTTACATTTAAAAAAAAGAGGATAAACAACAAAAAATGGGTCCCTCCTCCTTTGCAGGTAGATAAATTGAATACGGATGGGACTTCTAGGGGAAATCTGGGGAAGGTGGCAATGGGGGGTATTGGAAGACTACATGATGGGAGAGTTGTTTTCTTCTTTGTTGAAAATATGGGAACTACTACCAATAATGTTGTTGAGATCAGAGCTATCTATAGAGGTTTAAAAGAGGCTATTAAATGTGGTTGGACTCAGGTGCAAGTGGAGTCAGATTCCAAGATTATTCACAGGCTGCTAAATTCTTCAACCACTTTAGGGAGTTCAAATTGGCAGATTGAACGTGAAAAAAGGAAAATTCAAGGCTTGTAGGCTAAATTTCAATTGTTGCAAATCAGTCATATTTCTAGACAGAAAAATCAGGTGGCTGATCCCGTTCTAGCTAATTGGGCTTTAGATAATCATAACATTGGATGCTATGGAGATCCTCCTCTGTGGTGGCCTCAATGCGATCAAAAAGATATGAATGTTATTCTCAAATTTGATAATCTTTCATGATGTTCATTAAGTTTATTTTGTTTCAAAATGGTCGATATTGGACTAATAGTTTCCATGCCTAGCATAGTCGACATTGTACAAATATTTTTCTTATGAAATAATATTTTAGAGGTTTTTTTTTTTAAATAATAAATTATTATAATTTAAGCTCCCCTTGTGCTTATTCCTTAGCCGTCAGAGAGACAAAATGGGCTAAGGGTCTTTGACTGAGAAGGGGATATTATAAGTACAATTTTTTATAACATGTCTTAAAACTCATACAACATGACTTTCACTACTCACAATCATACCACCAATTTCCAGTTGGGTTACAATGCTCGGGGCAACAGGATAACATCCATCTTGCTCACTTCCAAATATAAAATTCATGAACTGAATATCCACTTTAATTGGAAATTTTTTTCTAAGAGCATGTGCATAGATTAGGAGTTGAAAACCTCTATGATATAACTATTCTAAAAATGAAAATGTGGGATTTACCTTGTGTCCCCACCAAACATTGAAAAGTTGTTGTGTGGTGTCCCCAGATTTCATCCTGAAATCTGTGACTAACCTATCCAAAAAAAAATCGCACTTTTAAAATAATGGGTCGTTTTGTGTTTTTATTGCCTGAAAATTCTTGTATTGCATTAAAATATTCCTAAAGAGCCATATTAGCCTTTTTCGCCAAACACCCAGATGCCCAAAATTGTTATATTTTGTCGTCGGGATTTGTCTGCGGGAAATTTGTATTTAATTATTTTGAGCCCCATTTGAGGCAATTTGCGCTCCATTTTAACCCTGTTGTGATAGAACATATCATTATTCCTATTTACCAGAAGGGTTTTAACTAGGAATAAGTTTTGGGCTTTATTTGTGACTTTTGACAATATTTCATGTTTTTGTATTTTCCCGTTTCGTTTTCTGTGAAATTTCTCTAGATCAATTCCTTTGCCGGGTTAGCCCGATTCTTGGCCTAAAGTATTCAGAGATCACATACGCACATTGTGCCAGAAGGAAGTCACCATCGGAGGTCCAGTTCACTGGGAAAAAGCGAAGTCGTGCACTAAAAAAGCCTCTGCAGGGTTGGGCGCATTTTTGGAAAACAAAGGATTTAAATGGATCATGGGAAAAATAGAAGCAGTAGGCAGGTGGGATTTTATTGCCTGCCTTGCAGGGCACTTTTTTCCATGATAGAAAAGTCACTTAAGTTGCAGTGGGAAAATTAGAGGCAGCAGGCAGGCAGGAATTTATTGTCTGCCTTGCAGGATAAAAATTCCTATGGTGAAATAAAAGAAAAGTGACTTAAGTGAAATCATGGGATTTTATTCCCTGCCATGCAGGGTAAATAATCCCATTGTCAAAGTCAAATCACTTAGGTGAATCATGGGATTTTTGGGGCTGTCTTGCAGGGTAAATAATCTCATTGTCATGTGATTCTTAAAAATAGAATTCTTTATGTCAAAAAGTGCGACCCACCTTGGGTGAATAATAATGCATTAAATAAATATTTGTTAATATTTATTCACCCAATTTTGGCGCCCAGGCTTGTGGAAAAGTCAACAAAGGGAAGTGGACAAAAGGAATTTAAAAATAGAATTCCAAAATTAAATAAATTTAATTTATTTAATGCAGCCCCTTTTGAGAAGGAAATAATACTTTTTAAAGTATTAAATGATTATATTAATTCCTATTTTAAGTGGCTAAGGTTAAAGCACACTGTGAAGCTTAAGTGAAGCGAAGAGTGGATGATTAAATTGATTAAATTTAATTTAATAGATGGCTGTCCTTAAACAAGCAATTTTAACACATCAGTTAAAGAGAAAAGCATGATTTTTAATTAATTAATTGCCAGGAATAGGAAGGGCAATTATTAATTATAGAATTATGAGGGTTATATAAGCATGGGCTGCCATAAGGATGAATTAATTAATTCACAAGTAAAGAAGTACAGCCCAAAGGAAAAGTGCACCCCATTTGAAGAGGATTTTTGCTCAAAAGAAGGTGGATTCAATGTTGAAAGCTTCCAATTTTGGAGCATGCATTGAAAAGCTTGAGGTTGATTTTGTTTGCATAAGTGATACAGGTGCTCAGGTAAAGTTGAAAAAATTCATGCTCACTTTGCATGCAAATAAAACATCAATTTTTGGGGCAGCAGGCTTGAATAGTGCAGATTTTTATGATTAAAATTCATTGTTCATGCTCTGGTTGCCATCTTTGTCTGAATTAATTGCAAGAATTCGTTACAGGTGCTTTACAAAAAGAAAATGAGCTTTAATCAATTTCCAATACATTGAATATATCCTCCGAATTTGAAGAATTATCCAGATCTGCACCAGTTTTGAAGAATTCCGGCCGAATAAGGAGAAAAAGAATTGTTCAGACAAAGATAGACAAAGCCATGGCAAAGAAGGATGAAAAAGCGAGCACAACGGAGTCATGCATCACTTTTAAATTTGCAGACATTAGAGACACAGATCTAGGTCCGGAACATCTTTCCGAATTGATTGACAAATCCAGAGTTGGAAAGACTTCCCTCATGTGTGCATCAAAAGCAGTGGAATCATTCGAGCTACAACATTTCCATTCACAGCCCAGTTGCCAGAATTCGTCATGGAATGTGCTAGATCCAAATCCATAATTGCAAGGTTTCATCCTCTTGTTTCAAATGCAGCCCGTGAAGAAGTCGGTGCGTGGAAAATTCCTTCCAAAATCTTGTGCATGTGCTCCCAATCTTCCAGTTGAAGCTTTCATTGAAGTTGCATTCACCCGGAGTGCTTTCCAATAATTTTTAATTGCTCATATGCAATTAAAAATAAAAATGATGAGTTATTTACGGCAGACATTGCACTGATGTATGTACACGAGAACTGCAAAAGCTTCAAGGATAAAAGAGAAGACAACGCAAAGGCAAAATTTCCAGCCGCTTCCAGATCCAGCTCGTTTCCAATTCCAGATCTGCTTGTTTCCAGATCCAGCTGTTTCCAGATTCCAACTTGCTTCTAGATCCAGTTACTCCCAGATCCAGTTTGGTGAGAATCAAAGGCAAAAGAATCAACTGCATGCAGACATGAAAAAGGACAAGACTGGAGCTTTCCTCTTCCTTCTTTCTTTCCTCCGACAAAGTAATTGAGCGATCAATTAAATTATACAACTTAAGTGATTGGTTTAAAAGCCATTACTTGAAGAAGTCAACTACTTGGAGATAGGTGGCAGACGTGCAAAATAGAAGGTTCTATTTTCAGTTGCAAATCATGCATGTCATGCAAAGAGGAATTCCAGGAGGGAGATTGCCAGTTGTTTCCTTTCCGACTTCCACATGTGCCAGTTCAACTAAAAGCTTCCGACTTGTAATTGCCCCTCTACATTCTATAAGTAGAGGAAGAACCTACGGGTTAAAGATCATAATTTGTAAGCAGCATTCTTGTGTTCCAGACTTTGTGCTGAAACCCTTGAGAGCCACTTGAAGCAAAGGAATATACAGGAGCAGATTTTCGGAGAACTTTGTGTCACGGTGTATTGTGTTTCTTGCTTTTTATCTTAGATCTTTTAATAAACTGTGTTATTTTAGATCTAGATCTAGAGCTGCCTTTGCTTATAATTTTGTGTTTATATCTATTGGTTTCTTCTATGTGCATGCAATCAACTCTGCTATCTATTGATTGGGATGTACATCTTCCCCATATCTTCTCTGTGTTTATATACTTCCCTTCTTCTATAAATATTTCCTTTCTTTAAACAGCTTACTTGCTGCAGAACTGTTCAGTTATAGTTCATGAACTGAGTAGTTAAAATAAAACCCAATTTAGATATTAGCATAATTTAAATTGACAAATCTGACACGGGAGCCTCACCGGTAAATGAGGGAGATTTATCTCATGACTGCCTAGGTTTTGTGCTATGCAGAAAATCTAGCCAACAGTTTTTGGCGACTCCACTGGGGAACAACTATCTTTGCAGATGAAAGCTTATCTCTTGAAGATTGGAGTGTTTTCCATACAAATCTCAACCTGGCTGAACGTCCATTCACCCGATCCGTGAAGGCGCAAGGAAGGACTGATCATTTCTTTCAGACTGCAGGAGCAATTCAATTTCAATAATCCTCCTAAAGTTAGAAGCCGTAGATCTAGTCTTTCACCAGGAAGAAGAGTGCAATCACATCTAGATCCGGATCATCTTCAGCATAATCCGACAGCTGGAATTATTCATCAAGTCTATTCTCAAAGAAGACGTGCCCCTTTCATGATGCAGAATCAGCGACTTGCCCCTAGCACCTATTCCATGGGGTGCAGCCTTTGGACCTCTGAAACTGACTCCTCCTATGCATGATCTACCTAAAGGGACGAGAAAGAATTTCTCTAAATCTGACTCCTCCTATGCATGATCTACCTAAAGGGACGAGAAAGAATTTTCCAAAATTCTTTGGAGATGGCAAGCAGAATCCAAATGACCACTTGGCTGCGTTTTTCATATCCTGTGGAGTGCTTGCAGTCGAACATGAAGATGTATCTGTCAGACTCTTCATAGAGACTCTGCATGACTTGGCTGGAGAATGGTTCTACCGGCTAGCTCCTAGCACCATAACCAACTGGGCTACTATGCGGGATGCATTCCTGAAAAGATTCAAACCAGCTGAAGATTCCAATACATTGATTACTTAGTTCACTCAGTTGAAGAAGGAGCCACATGAGCACATGCGGGATTTTATTGCAAAATTCCAAAGATTACTATACAAAATTCCAGCTTCTGCTTCTCTGAATGACGAAAATCAAAAGGTATTCTTCATCAATGCTTTACTTCCTGAAGTAAGCTATCAACTGCGAAGAGCACATCCTGCTGACTTGTTAGCAGCTCAAAACATGGCAGTTGAAATTGAAGATGACCTCATCATGGCTGGAAAGATAAAAAGCAACACTTCTAGAGCTGAAAATTCATCCTCTGCTACTACTTCAGATTCACTACTGCAAAAGTTAGCAAATGAGATGATGCAGATGAAGAAACAAATGGCTCAAATGGCTTAAGGCAACAACACTGCTCCTGCTCGGAATTTCAACAACATCAACCAGAACCTGCATTGCTGGTTCCCAAAGATTAGCAATTGAAGTTGCTCCCAGAAACAATGTGGAGATGAATGAAGAAGACCAGGAAGCTGACGCTGATCAGCTCGAGGATGATGATTTTATAGGACCTGCTGGCGACTCCAACATTAATTATCTGAACTACAAATTTGAACATGACGATGAGAAACTTCATGAAGATGATCATGGTCATACATATGCAGTACTTACAAGATCACAAACTCGCCAAGCTGAAGCATTAGCAGACGAGCAAAGAAGAGGCATCCCTTCGCCTTCTTTTTTAGCTCCTAGAGATAAGAATGCGAGTTCTTCATCTCAACCACAGAAAGCGGCTCAGGTATCTGAATCTATTTCTTCTTTTGACATTATTGATCATGCTAAGAAAACTAAAGTTCAAATGTCAGAAGCCGAATACCTGAGAACTTTTCCTGAGCAGTTAAATAGGCTAGTCAAATATGTACAATCACCAGGACAATCCAATACATCAAAAGGCCTTTTGCCTAAGCCCAAAGATACTCCTCCACAAAACAACACTGCAGTTGTTAAATCCTCACCATCTTCTGAAAGAGTGGAACCATTCTATGTTTCCCTATTTGTTGGCTAGATTTTCTGCATAGCATCAAACCTAGGCAGTCTAGATTTGAGATAAATCTCCCTCATTTAACCGGTGAGGCTCCCGTGTCAGATTTGTCAATATAAATGTGTTATTATCTATCAGGGGTTTTACTTTAACCACTTAGTTCATGAACCATAACTAAGAAGTTCTGCAGCAAGTAAGCAGCTGTTCAAGAAAGGAAGTATTTTATAGAAGAAGGAAGTAAAGGAAATACAGAGAAGAAATGGGGAAGATGTGCATCCCAATTAGTAGATAGCAGAGCTAATTGCATGCACATAGAAGAAACTTAATAGATATGAACACACAGAATTATAAAACAAAGGCAGCTCTAGATCTAGATCTAAAATAACACAAAGTTTATCAAGAGATCTAAGATTCAAAGCAAGAAACACAGTACACCGTGACACAAAGTTCTCCGGAAACCTGCTCCTTTGTATTCCTTTGCTCCAAGTTGCTCTCAGGAGTTCAG
This sequence comes from Taxus chinensis, assembly GCA_019776745.2. Lineage (NCBI taxonomy): Eukaryota > Viridiplantae > Streptophyta > Pinopsida > Cupressales > Taxaceae > Taxus > Taxus chinensis. The sequence continues at coordinate 882,170,128 of CM034147.1, forward strand.
CACAAAGTCTAGAACACAGGATTGCTGCTTACAAATTCTGATCGATGATTAACCCGAAGGTTCTTCCTCTACTTATAGAATGTAGAGGGGCAATTACAAGTTGGAAGCTTTAGTTGAACTGGCACATGTGGAAGTCAGAAAGAAACAACTGGCAATCTTCTTCCTGGAATTCCTCTTTGCATGACATGTATGATTTGCAACTGAAAATAGAACCTTCTATTTTGCACGCCTGCCACCTATCTCCAAGTAATTGACTTCTTCAAGTAATGGCTTTTAAACCAATCACTTAAGTTGTATAATTTAATTGATCACTCAATTCTTTGTTGAAGGAAAGAAGAAGGAAGAGGAATTATGACTTTGTCGGAGGAAAGAAGAAGGAAGAGGAAAGCTGACTTTGTCTTTTTCATGTCTGCATGCAGCTGATTCAAACTGGATCTGGAAACAAGCTGGAATTAGTTGGATCTTGAAGCGGCTGGATCTGGAAACAAGCTGGAATTGCAAGCAGTTGGAATTGGAAGCAAGCTGGAATTTTGCCTTCGCATTGTCTTCTCTTTTATCCTTGAAGCTTTTGCAGTTCTTCTGTTGTACATGCATCAGTGCAAGGTTGGCCGTAGATAACTCATCATCCTTATTTTTAATTGCATATGAGCAATTAAAAATTCTGGAAAGCACTCAGGGTGAATGAAAATTCAATGAAGGCTTCAACTGGAAGATGAGAGCACATGCACAAGATCTTGGAAGGAATTTTCCACGCACTGTCTTCTTCATAGGCTGCATTCGAAACAAGAGGATGAAGCCTTTGTGCCAGAAGCTTTTGCAACTATGAGATCTAGATCTGGATCTGCATATGGATTTGCATCAGCATCTGCATCTGGATATGGATCTGCACCTGCATAACAAACTCTGGCAACTGGGCTATGGATGGAAAAGCTGCAGCTCAAATAATTCCACTGCTTTTAATCTGCACGCATGAGTGAAGTTTCTCCTGCACGCATGAGTGAAGTCTTTCCTGCTCTGGATCTGTCTATCAATTCAGCAAGAGGTTCCGAGCCTAGATCCGTGTCTCCAATATCTGCAAATTTAGAAGTGATGCATGACTCCGTTGTGCTTTCTTTTTCATCTTTCTTCGCCATAGCTTTGTCTATCTTTGTCTGAATAATTCTTTTTCTTCTTATTTGCTGGATTTCTTCAATACTGGTGCATATCTGGACAATTCTTCAGATTCGGAGGATATATGCAATGTATTGGACATTGATAAAAACTTTTTTTCCTTTGTAAAGCACCTGTAATAAATTCCTGCAATTTATTCAGACAAAAATGGCCACCGGAGCATGAATAGTGAATTTTAATTGTAAAAATCTGCACTTTTCAAGTCTGCTGCCCCAAAAAATGGTGTTTAATTTGCACATAAAGAGAGCATGAATCCTTTCAACAACACCTGAGCTCCTGTAACACTTGTGCAAACAATTATGTAGACAAAGATCAACCTCCTTCAAAGCATGCGCCAAATTTGGAAGCTTTTAGCCTTGTTTCCACCTTGCCTGAGCAAAATCCTTCCTTCAAATGGGGGCGCACTTTTCCACTTGGCTGCAATTCTTGACCTGTGAATTAAATAATTCACCCATATGGCTACCCATGCTTATATAACCTTCACAATTCTATAATTAATAATTGCCCTAACAATTAAAGGCAATTAATTAATTAAAAATCATGCTCTTCTCTTTTAAAAATAGCATGTTTAAGGACAGCCATCCAATAAATTAAATTAATCCAATTTAATCGTTCACACATCACTTCACTTAAGCTTCACAGTGTTCTTTGACCATAGCCACTGAAAATAGGAATTAATATAATCATTTAATACTTTAAAAAGTATTAATTCCTTCTCAAAAGGGGCTGCATTAAATAAATTAAATTTATTTAATTTTGGAATTATATTTCCAATTAATTTATTCCCCTTTGCTTTTGTTGACTTTTCCACAAGCCTAGGTGCCAAAATTGGGTGAATAAATATTAACAAATATTTATTTAATGCATTATTATTCACCCAAGGTGGGTCGCACTTTTTTGCATAATAGAATTCTATTTTTAAGAATTTCTGACAATGGGATTTTTTACCTGCAAGGCAGGCTGCAAGGCATTTTCCCACTGCAGCTTAAGTGAATTTTATATCCACGGGATCATGCCTGCAGGCAAGTACAAAATTCCCTTCTGCTGCTCTGTATTTTTCCCATCGCAGCTTAAATCCTTTGTTTTTCAAAAATGCGCCCATCCCCGCAGGGGCTTTTCTGTGCACGACTTCGCTTTTTCCCAGTGATCCGGACCTCCGATGGCGACTTCCTCCGGGCATAATGTGCGTATATATTTTCCAGCTGCTCCAGGCCAAAAATCGGGCTTACCCGGCAAAGGAATTGTTCTAGAGAAATTTCACAGAAAACGAAACGGGACACCACAAAAACACGAAAAATTGTCAAAAGTTACAAATAAAGCCCAAAACTTAAAATAAGTTAAAACCCTTCTGGCACATAGGAATAATAACATATCTGCTCATAATAGAGTTAAAACAGAGCGCAAATAGCCTCATACGGGGCTCAAAATAATTAAATACAAATTTCCCGCAGACAAATCCCGACGACAGAATAAAACAATTTTGGGCATCTGGGTATTTGGCGAAAAGGGCTAATATGGCTCTTTGGGATTATCTTGACGCAATACAAGAACTTTCAGGCAATAAAAATACAAAACAACCCATTATTTTAAAAGTACGAAATTTTTTCGGACAGGGTAGTCACAGATTTCAGGATGAAATCTGAGTGACACCACTATTGCTTAATGGTTTCAAGTTAAGCAACTGCATTTTAGATTCAGGTGCGTTTGACAATGTCATACCAGCTAAAGTTGCAGATGCTCTTGGGCTTACCTTGACAAAGACCATAAAAAGGTGTTATTCCATGGAGAGACAAGTCCCTTTAATCGGACAAATCAAAGATGCGCAAGCTGTTCTAGCAGCTTTTCCTGACAAGAGATTAAAGATGATAATCTTAGTTGCAGATATTCCTCTCTCCTATGGGATGTTGCTGAGTAGAATCTTCTGCAAAGAACTGGGAGGAGAAGTAAAGATGGATTGGTCCTATGCGCATATTCCTATCAAAGGGCTTAACCATAAGCTGGAGCCGGAAAAGAAGTCCAGCTACACGGTTACAAAATCTGAGAATCCTAGATCTCAGATTCTTTTTCAGGAATCTGACCGTGGGGTCTATTTCTTGGAAACTGGATAAAGACATTCCAGAGCCAGAATTTTTCAACCAAAGCCAAAGCCAGTAAAAGAAGAAGAAAAAGTTTGGACTCTGGAGTTTAAAGGCACATGTTGTTCTTTTTTATCAGGTTTCGGCGTTCTACTAATATCTCCAGATCATGGGATATTCCCATACTCCTGCAAGCTGATGTTCGAGAACACCACTAATACAATGGAGTATAAAGCCTTGCTGTTAGGAATGGAGCAAGCTAAAAAAAAGGTGTAAAACTCCTCAAAGCCCAAGGAGATGCTGAACTTCTAGTAAAGCTAGGTTCGAGGGCAAAATCAATTCAAAAGAGATAAGTCTGGAGCATTACAGAGATAAAGTGCTTTCTGCCACACTCGATTTTGCAGCCTTCTCTATTGCCTTCATTCCAACCAATCAGAACTCCAAGGCAGATTCTTTGGCAGTCACAGCTGCACTATTGAATCCGGATAGACCACCGTCCATATTCAGACAAGGAAACTATAAAGTGGAGATGGTCTACCGCCCCAAAGTCCCTAATAATGTTGAACAAGACTTTCTGACAACAAACAAACTGCATGTCTGCATGTTGAAGGGAATAAATCACCACCACGACAAACAGTCACAGGAAAAGTTGATCCAGGTTATGATGACAATAGTGGAGCAATCCAACCAAAAGGTAACAAAATCCCCAAGGGTTTAGTTTCCTTAGTAGAGACTTTCAACAAGCATGATCAGTACTTGAAGAAGAAAAAAGAATATGGTGATAGTTCTTCCTCAAAAATGCAGCAAATAAATCTGAGAACGGAGCAAGTTGATGTAGACTTACCCACCACAAAGAGAAGAAAGGATGAGCCACCACCAGATGAAGTTGATAAGGACTTGCCCAAGATATTTGACAAGAAGGCCAGAGAAAGGAAGTTCGAGATCGGAGACTGGGTACTCTGGTGGGACAAGAGACATGAACCAAAGGGCATGCACGACAAATCTGATTCACTCTAGAAAGGGCCCTTCGTGATCAAAAGAGCTGCCAGGAATGGATACTTTCTTCCTTGCCTACCGGGATGGAATTGAGTTACCATTTCCTTTCAATGGGCAACACTTGAAGCTGTTCCGGACATAAGAAGCAGGGTAAAACCTGTATGTATATAAATAAAACTTTGTTTTTCTTTGTTTTGTTTTTGTTTTTGTGTTGTTTTTGTTTGCCTGACCCCGAGCCCAAAAGACAAGACACGAAACCACAGATGCTGTGATCTCATCTTTACACCCTTGTCATTCTGACAGAGAAAAAGATGTCCACATACGGAGCCAACTGGTGTCCCCAGATTTCACCCTAAAATCTGAGACTACCCCATGTTAAAAAAATTTCGTTCTTTTAAAATAATGGGTCGTTTTGTGTGTTATTATTGCCAGAAAGTTCTTGTATTGTGTCAAGATATTCCTAAAGAGCCATATTAGCCATTTTCGCCAAATACCCAGATGCCCAAAATTGTTATATTCTGTCGTCGGGATTTGTCTGCGGAAAATTTGTATTTAATTATTTTGAGCCCCGTTTGAGGCAATTTGTGCTCCGATTTTAACCCTGTTGTGATCGAACATATCATTATTCCTATATACCAGAAGGGTTTTAACTAGGAATGAATTTTGGGCTTTATTTGTGACTTTTGGCAATTTTTCGTGTTTTTTGTGTTTTCCCGTTTCGTTTTCTGTGAAATTTCTCTAGATCAATTCCTTTGCCGGTTTAGCCTGATTCTTGGCCTGGAGTATCTGGAGATCACATACGCACGTTGTGCTAGAAGGAAGTCGCCATCGGAGGTCTGGTTCACTGGGGAAAAGACGTGAAGTCGTGCACTAAAAAAGCTTCTTCTGGGCTGGTCGCATTTTTGGAAAACAAAGGTTTTAAGCTGGATCATGGGATTTTTGGAAGCAGCAGGCAGGTGGGAATTTGTACCTGCCTCGTAGAGTACTTTTTCCCATGATAGGCAAAGTCACTTAAGTCATGATGGGAAAATTAGAGGCAGGCAGGCAGGCGGGGAATTTATTGCCTGCCTTGCAGGGTAAAAATTCCCATGGTGAAATAAAAGAAAAGTGACTTAAGTGAAATCATGGGATTTTATTGCCTGCCATGCAGGGTAAATAATTCCATTGTCAAAGTCAAATCACTTAAGTGGATCATGGGATTTCCTGGGGCTGCCTTGCAGGGTAAATAATCCCATTGTCAATGTGACTTTAAAAATAGAATTCACCTTTGTCCAAAAAGTGCGACCCACCTTGGGTGAATAATAATGCATTAAATAACTATTTGTTAATATTTATTCACCCAATTTTGGCGCCCAGGCTTGTGGAAAAGTCAACAAAGGGAAGTGGACAAAAGGAATTTAAAAATAGAATTCCAAAATTAAATAAATTTAATTTATTTAATGCAGCCCCCTCTTTGACCCATAGAAGAGAAATAATACTTTTTAAAGTATTAAATGATTAAATTAATTCCTATTTTCAGTGGCTAAGGTTAAAGCACACTGTGAAGCTTAAGTGGAGTGAAGAGTAGGATGATTAAATTAAATAAATTTAATTTATTTGATGGTTGTCCTTAAACATGCAATTTTAGCACACCAATTAAAGAGAAAAACATGATTTTTAATTAATTAATTGCCAGGAATAGGAGGGGCAATTATTAATTATAGAATTATTGAGGGTTATATAAGCATGGGCTGTCATAAGGATGAATTAATTAATTCACAGGTAAAGAAGTGCAGCCCAGAGGGAAAAGTGCGCCCCATTTGAAGGAGGATTTTTGCTCAAAAGAAGGTGAAATCAAGGCTAAAAAGCTTCCAATTTTGGCGCATGCATTGAAGGAGGTTGATTTTTGTTTGCATAATTGATATAGGGGCTCAGGTGAAGTTGGAAAAATTCATGCTCACTTTGCATGCAAATAAAACATCAATTTTTGGGGGCAGCAGGCTTAGAATAGTGCAGATTTTTATGATTAAAATTCACTGTTCATGCTCCAGTTGCCATCTTTGTCTGAATTAATTGCAGGAATTCATTACAGGTGCTTTACAAAAAGAAAAGGAGCTCTAATCAATGTCCAATACATTGAATATATCCTCCGAATCTGAAGAATTATGCAGATCTGCACCAATTTTGAAGAATTCCGGCCCGAATAAGAAGAAAAAGAATTATTCAAACAAAGATAGACAAAGCCATGGCAAAGAGGGATGAAAAAGAAAGCACAACGGGTAGTCATGCATCACTTCCAAATTTGCAGACATAGGAGACACAGATCTAGGTTCTGGAAACCTCTTTTCTGAATTGATTGATAGATCTAGAGCAAGAAAGACTTCACTCATGCGTGCGGTTAAAAGCAGTGGAATCATTTGAGTTGCAGCCTTTCCATTCACAGCCTAGTTGCCAGAATTCGTCATGGAGTGTGCTAGATCCAGATCCATATTCAGATCCATAATTACAAAAGGCTTCATCCTCTTGTTTCAAATGCAGCCCGTGAAGAAGTCAGATGCGTGGAAAATTCCTTCCAGGATCTTGTGCATGTGCTCCCAATCTTCCAGTTGAAGCCTTCATTGAAGTTGCATTCACCCGGAGTGCTTTCCAGAATTTTTAATTGCTCATATGCAATTAAAAATAAAAATGATGAGTTATTTACGGCAAACATTGCACTGATGCATGTACTGGAGAAGAACTGCAAAAGCTTCAAGGATAAAAGAGAAGACAAGGCAAAGGTAAAATTCCAGTCGCTTCCAGATTCCAGGCTTGTTGTTTCCAGATCCAGCCATTTCCAAGCTTGTTTCCAGACTTGCTTCCAGATCCAGCTACTCCCAGATCCAGTTTGGTGAGAATCAAAGGCAAAAGAATCAGCTGCATGCAGACATGAAAAAGGACAAGACTGCAACTTTCCTCTTCCTTCTCTTATTTCCTCCGACAAAGTAATTGAGCGATCAATTAAATTATACAACTTAAGTGATTGGTTTAAAAGCCATTACTTGAAGAAGTCAACTACTTGGAAATAGGTGGCAGACGTGCAAAATAGAAGGTTCTATCTTCAGTTGCAAATCATGCAAAGAGGAATTTCAGGAGGGAGATTGCCAGTTGTTTCCTTTCCAACTTCCACATGTGTCAAGTTCAACTAAAAGCTTCCGACTTGTAATTGCCCCTCTACATTCTATAAGTAGAGGAAGAACCTACGGGTTAAAAGATCAGAATTTGTAAGCAACATTCTTGTGTTCCAGACTTTGTGCTGAAACCCTTGAGAGCCACTTTGAAGCAAAGGAATATACAGGAGCAGATTTCCAGAGAACTTTGTGTCACGGTTGTATTGTGTTTCTAAGCTTTTTATCTTAGATCTTTTAATAAACTGTGTTATTCTAGATCTAGATCTAGACACTGCCTTTGCTTATAATTCTGTGTTTATATCTATTGGTTTCTTCTATGTGCATGCAATCAACTCTGCTATCTATTGATTGGGATGCACATCTTCCCCATTTCTTCTCTGTGTTTATATAATTTCCTTCTTCTATAAATATTTCCTTTCTTTAAACAGCTGCTTACTTGCTGCAGAACTGTTCAGTTATTGTTCATGAACTGAGTAGTTAAAGTAAAACCCCATTTAGATATTAGCATACTTTAAATTGACAAATTTGACACGAGAGCCTCACCGGTAAATGAGGGAGATTTATCTCATGGCTGCCTAGGTTTTGTGCTATGCAGAAAATCTAGCCAACATTGTGTCTCAATGGTGTAAGGAATGATGAATCCCCTTTGTAGTGACTCATCCTTCATCATGTTGTTAGAATACACAAGAAACTTCACATGACTCTTCCCAATTCTTCTTACATACTGAGTGCAAGAGATGCAGATCTCAATAGTGATATTTACCTTGATCCTCACAAAACCATCCAAATCCCATAGGCACAAACAATTTTGAATTTGAGCAAAAAGATCTATGTGCTCTATAGTACAAGTTGTCCCTTTATCGTATCATCCTTTTTAGCATGTTGTTCATGATGACAAAAATATTGCAGTGACATAGGACGAAGCAACAAATTTGAAATATGATCATAACTGTCATACCTTGGGTTGTCAACAAGGATCTCACCCTCCTTTGCTGAATTGGGATTTTTGGAGACACCTCCAACCCTTCTATCGTTGGGACTCCCAATATTATCTTCAAGCACATGTCCCTTCACAATGATGTTCTAAAAATCAGTCAATGGATCATCCTTAGGAAGTTCGAAGGATGGTAAATGTGCCTCTACCTTGAGCTTTTCGCATTCAACTAGTATTGCCCTTTTTGTTTCGATTTCTTCACTATTTTGCTACCATATGCAATAATTAGGAATCAATAAAACATCATTTATTGTCAAAGAATCTTTACCTTCAAGCAACATATTGGGCTTCTTTTGTTCTTGTTTTATGATTTCTTCCTCTACCTCATAACAAAGGGAGAATTCATTTCGTCTTGGGTTAGAACATCTTTTCCGCTTTCCTTTGGCACAGTAGATTCCTCCATGGGTTGTTTTCTCTCCTGGTCTCCCCAGATTTCATCCTGAAATCTAGGACTACCCCTTTAAAAAATTCTTCATTCTTTTTAAAGTAACGGGTCTTTTTGTGTTTTTATTGCCTAAAGTTGACTCTATTACGTTAAGATATTCCCTGTGAATCATATGAGCCAATTTTGACAAATACCTAGACGCTAAAACTCATTTTATCCCTCTGTCGGGTTTTGTCTGCGGAAATTTTATTTAATTATTTATTAAATAAATAAAGTTCCGTTTAATGTGAATTGTGCTGCAGTTGAACCCTATTGAAGATTTTCATGCCAGTATTCTCACATCTTAATAGGGTTTTCACCAGGAATGAATTCAGAGCAATTGTTTACAACTTCTGGCAACATTTTTCATTTTTATTTATTTCTTTTTGCTTTTGTTTTTCAGTTTTCTCCGTGGTCTGTTTGTTAAATTCCCCTTGATCCGTTCTGTACTCTGTATAGCCTGTTTAATTACCTGGAACGTCTAGAAGTCATCTATGGCCTCAACAAAGAAAGAAATTAATCACAGAGTGCTGACTTCTGACCAAAAAAGAAGAATTTAAGCAGAAAAAGCCACTCCTAGGCAAGTCACACTTTTTGGGATTATAGATCTAAGCTACCGGTGGGAATTTTAGAAGTGGAAGACATGTGGGAATTTCTTGCCTACATAGCATAGGTTACTTTTTCCCATCAAGTTAAAGTCACTTAAGCTACAATGAGAATTTTAGAGGAGGTTGGAAGGTGGGAATTTCTTACCTGCAACGCAGGGTGAAAATTCCCATTATAAAGAAAAATCACTTAAAGCACCGGCAAGAATTTCTTGCCTGTCTAGTAGAGTAACTTTTCCCATCAAAGAAGTTTATTCACACTTGCAAGTTGCATTTTTTAGAAGAAGCCTATTTTCCATGCAAGTCGCACTTTTTGGAAGGGTTTAAGCTACTAATGGGAATTTTGGCAGTGGTAGGCATGCAAGAATTTCTTACCTGTAACGCAGAGTGAAAATTCCCATTATAAAAGTCAAATCACTTAAGTGAAAGATGGGATTTTTGGAGCTGCAATGCAGAGTGGAAATTCCCATTACTTTGACTTTCTATTTTTAATAACCTCCCTTGCCAAAAAAGTGTGACCCACCTTGGCATTAATGCATGTAATTAATGTTATTTATTAATTGTACTTCTAGCTAAGTTTGGCGCTATAAATAGGAAGAAATTCAATGCAAGTGGATGAGCTAAAGAGAAGTCAAGGATGCATGCTAAAAATAAATAAAATAAATTCATTAAAAAACAATCAAAAGCATGCAGAATTGGGCGCCCAAATTGGATGAAGAGGCATAACTTTTAATTAATTAAATTGCCAGAAATAGGAAAGGGCAATTATTAAAAATAGCATGCAAATGGCTATATAAACATGGGATGCCATAAGGGAGAAGAAGTTAATTCTTTTTGATGAATTTTGCAGCCCGGACAGGTTTTGGCACCAAGGGAAGGAGGATTTTACATTAAAGAGTGTTTTCCATTGCCCGGAAGCTTCTAGTTTTGGCGCATTGAGTTAGAATAGCCTGATTTTTGTTATTCTAATTGTTTGCATGTTGGTATAAGTGCCCAAGCATTCATAACATTTTTTCTTGTTTTGCATGTAAGCAAAGTCTCAAATTTTAGGGCAGCAAGCATTATATGCGAATTTTGGTGAGTAAAAATCAAATATTCATGTCATGGACTCCATCTTTGTTTGAATTAATTGCAGGTATTCATCATAGGTGTTATAATTCGTGAAAGGAAGTTCAAATCAATGTCAGATACATTGAATATATCTTCTGAATCATAATACATTTCCAGATCTGCACAAATTGATCTAATTACAAGGGATTCTTGATAGAATTAAAAAAAAAAGAGCTTAGACAAAGATTGGTTCAGCCATGATGAAGCATGATGAAAGAGAAGGATCAATTGAATCATGCATAGCTTCCAAATTTGCTGACATTAATGATACAGACATAGGCCCTAAACCCATCACTGATTTAATTAATATATCCATAGTCCGATTGGTAGATCTAACTCTCCTCATTGCAAAGGCTTCCGACAAAATTTCATCCTCTCGTTTCTAAAGCAGACCATGTGGAAGTCATTGCATGGAAAATTCTTTTCAGGTGCTTGTGCATGTGCACAACTCAATCTGCCAAAGTTGAAGCCTTCATTGGAGTGTGCAAGTGTCTTCCTTCATCCGGAGGTGCTTTCTAGGATAATCTGAGATTGCTGCATATGAAGTTACAATAATCAAGTTGGATGCACGAGTTTTATCTGAATTATTTACGGAAAACATTAAGAACTCCATGCATATACCAGTGGTGAATTGCAATTAGCATGTCAAGGATGCCAGGGGCAGACAGGCATGGGAAGACACCTACAAGAATCACACTGCTTCGATAAGTATCCAGTTCAGTTTCAGAAACAAAGGCAAAAGCGTAGTCAGACCGTATGACTGCAAAGTATATTTTCTTTATTCTTCCCTTCCCTCTTATTTTCTCTGACAAAGTAATTGAGCAATCAGACAAAATTGTAAAACTAAAGTAATTTGTTTAAAAGCCATTACTTCTAGTTATCTAAAAAGGTCCTCAATTGAGAGATAGGTGGCAGACATGCAAAACTAGGTATTATTTGGTCAGTTATAGATCATGCATGTCATGCAGGAGAGAAATTTCAAGGAGAAATATTGCCAGTTGTCCCCTTTCTTTATAGCTTCAACATGTGGCAATTCATTAAAAAACTTCCTATTTGTAACTGCCCTCTATACACTATAATTAAAGGGAAGAGCCTACGAGTTAAAGAATCGCAATTTGTTAATCAACCTTATTTAGTTCCAGAATTTGTGTCGCAGCCCTTGATGTCATTTTTGTGAAAGCTGAGAAATTGAATAAAGGTACATATTTCCCGAGAACTTTGTGTCCAAGGTGCATTTGCTTCTTACTTCTATGTGGATCTTTAGATAAAATTTGTGTTACCTGAGATTTAGATTAGAAGACTTTTCTTTTCCTTTGCTTCTGAATATTGTGAGATCCACTTATTTATTTAATCTATATGTATGAGACCAAACTCTATAAACTATTGGTTGAATTAAATATATTCCTTTCTTCTTTTCTAAACTCCATTATTTCCCCCTTCTGTAAATACTTCATAAACAACTGCTTACTTGCTGCAGAATTGCTTAGCTATGGTTCATGAGCTTTGTGATTAAATTAAAACCCCCGCAAATAGTTCTTAAAGTTTCATACTTACTAGATTGATAAACATCTTACATGAGAGCCTCATCGGTAAATGAGGGCCTCATCGGTAAATGAGGGAGATTTATCTCATGACCTCTTAGGGTTTAGTTGTGCATAAAATTTAGCCAACATATCCATTACTTGCAGCCTTGATTTTTATTCATGTTCCACCATTGCAATTTGACAATTATTTTCTTCTTCCTTTCTCAAGGTATACGAAAGATCCTTTTGTGGTGCTTGAGACCTAGGCTCGAGCCTTGATCTACCCTTGCTCACTCCTATGAACTCTGCAAGTGATATGACATCATGAATCTCATCTAGAAGTGCTCTATACTCCTCATAGCTCGCAACAATATTGTGGCCCACCGAATGTCGTGTTTCAACATAAAGAATGGCTTCTTCCCTAGGGAGGGAGGTAAAACTGGAAAGCCCTAGCAGCAGATTTGAAAATTGACCTTTAGGGCTGCCTATTGTTATGAACCCCTGAAGAGCTTCCCTCACCAATGGGTTGTCTTGTCCCATGAAGTTTCTGTAAAGTTAGGGCTAGTGAATCCATAGTGTCTGCCAATCTCTTTTTCCCTTCAACAAATCAATTCAACTTGGCTTCTTCTAAATTTTTGTTAGCCATTTTGGAACCCTCTAATTGTTGTCCTAAAATCTTCTTCTCCCCTCTCTGGTAAAAGAGGAATTCCTTATCACCACCTTGCATGTTCACCCAACAGACTGGGAGGATTATGCTTTGATACCACTGTAATGTCCTTTTCTGAGCTAAAACTGAAAAGGAGGGAAATGGCACCAACCCACAATCAAAGTAAACTGAAATTTATAACAATCTGATTTCTTATGACAGTAAGCAAGAAATTGTAATTATTCCTCTTCCAACACCACTCTTACACCATCCAAGGCATGTAGGGAAACCATAATAATTATTAGAGTCCTAGCTGAAACATTGATAATTAATCTTCTGATAGCAAAAAACCCACTTACAAAAATGGCCGGAGAATGATGATTCAAAGGCCCAAAATTCAATCTGGGAGATGAAATCAACGTTTTAAATTAGGAACAGTCCAAATATCCCCAAATCAAGAAGTTTCGTGCCCTAGATACCACCAAACGTTTCACCTAAGCAAGTCGGCACCCTAGGAGAGGGTTTACAATGGGTTGGAAATGGCCTATTCCAAGGAAAATATGAATGTAGGCACTAAGTGTGACCTCTTTGTGAGACCGTCAAATGAAGGAATGAGGGTTTTCATCCTCAAACCAAGTGTAAAGAGGTTTTCCATCCTTAATTGCAACAGATAAAAAAAGTAGTTTCATGCTCCAACTCTAAGAAAATAAATTCCACAACAAGCATACCTTCTTCCAAGCGAAGCGACCCATTTAAATAGCTAGAGTTGCCGCCAAAAAAACAAATAGAATTCTCCTAAAGATGGACCGACCTCCTTGGAGAAATTATAATTTTCCTTTTTTTTTAATTTTTCCATTGGCTTTTCACCTTTTTCCCAACTGGCCTAACTAAGAAAATTCCTTTAAAATAATGCAAAGCTCACTAAAACAACTGAAAATCATGAAATTAACTTCCCTTGCTCATTCCCTTTTAGCCCACGGGAAGTGGAAAGGGCCCAAGGTCTTCGTAATAACTAGCCTAAAGAATGGGGACATTACATCCCATTCAATGAGCTCCTACAATTTAGATGATGATCCGTACCAAAGAAAATTTTGAATGCACCCACTAAACCTGCATGGTCTCAACTAAAATGGGTCCATATAGTATGCAATGAGGTCAGTGTCATGGCAGAAGATCCTAGAGATCCAAGCAAGACAGGATCCTAACATTAGTATGGTGTTGCACATTTGACACAATAGGCAATAACACAAGATCCCAAGACTTAACATTAAGCTTCTAAGCATCCTAAATGGTGGACAACTATGGCTGAAGAACTTTTTTCTTTGAAAAAGAACACTTGGCATTTGGTTTCACTTCCAAAAAAAAGAAAAATAGTGAGGGTGCAAGTGGGGTGTAACCGAACTAAATTTGTAAAAGATGGGTCCATTGATAGGTACAAAATCCCTACTTGTAGTGAAAGGGTTTTTCACAAGTTGAAAGTGTTGATTACCATGAAACCATTGTTTAGTCGGAAAAATAAATTATGTTTAGTTACTACTCTCATTAGCTACAACACAAGGATGGGAAAGTTCACCAAATGGATGTTAAAAGTGTCTTTTTGCATAGTGATTTGCAAGAAATCTACATGTCCAAACCTTCAAGGTTTACTGATAGTGAGATTTTCGGTTGTGTGTAGATTGAAAATGTCCTTGTACGGCTTGAAACAGGTTTTTCGAGCTTGGTATGAAAATATTGACAAGTTTCTTATCAATCCTGAGTTTACAAAATGTTCCTATGAATCTACAATTTTACACTAAGAAAGTAGACAAAAAGCTCCTCATGTTAGTCCATCTATGTTGACAACTAAATCATCACAGAAGCTTCCACACAACAAATTCATGATTTGAAAGAATGCTTGAAGAAGTCTTTTGAGATGACTAATTTGGGTTTTCTACATTTTTTCTGGGTCTTCAAATTCACGGTCTGACAAAGGTATTTTCATTTACCAATAAAAATATTCTCAAGACATTCTTTGTCAGTTCAACATGGACGACTGCAAGTTCGCATTTGAATCGTTTTAATTGGGGTCCAAGCTTTCCATCAAATGTTCTACTCCTTCAGTTGATGGGACACTCTACAGGGAGTTGGTTGGAAGTCTACTTGAGTCACTCACATCCTAATATTTATTTTGGTATGAATTTCGTATTGCAATATTGTCACATCCCCCATGAAAAGTTGTAATGCCCCTTTTGGGGCTGAACGTGAACACCAAAGAAACTTGTACAAAATTAAATAGTAAACAAAAACAAAACTAAAATCAAATTTCTCAAACCCTAGCAGCAGGTTGTAAATATATTTTTATGATAACATTCAGCCACAACTTATAGAAATCCTTCAAAATATTATTCTTCAAAGAGGAAAATTAATTGCAAGGAAAAAATACTAGAGAATATATCCTTTTTACGAATTTAATATCAGCTGGAAATTAATTATCAACAATAATGGCTGGAAAAGAAGAATTCCCAATCCCAAACTCAAGTACAAATGAAGATTCCAGCAGCTAAAAATAGGATGATCACAATGATGATTGAATTTCAAGTTTTCATGCCCTAGAACACCCCAAACACCATCTTATGGCAGGTTGCCACCCTTGGGAAGAGCTGGAAATGCCTTCAAAACTGAATGTAGCGCAATGCAATTTCCGTATGAGATCACCCTTTGCAATTTTGAGGGGTTTCTTCCTCAAACCAACTCACTATTGAGAGGTTTCATTCTCAATAGATCTTCCCAAGATGGTTTCAGTCTTCAATGGATGAGAAAGACAGCAAAGCGTGCTCCCACTCTAAGAGAATAAATTCTAAAGCATGCATAAGCATCTTCCAAGCCAAGCAACCCCTTCAAATAGCTAGAGGGTGGCACCAAAAACCAAATAGAATCCTCCTAAAGCAGGACCAACCTCCTCAAAGACATAATAGCTCCTTTTTCTTTTATTTTTCCATTGGTTTTTCACCTTTTTCCCAACCGACCAAACTATACTTAGAAAATTACTTTAAACTAATGCAAAGCTCACAAAACCAACTAAAAATCATGACATTAACTTCCCTTGCTCATTCCTTTTTACCCTAAGAGAAGTGGAATGGGCCCAAGGTCTTCAAAGAGAAATAACATTGAGAAGGGGACATTACAAAAGCATTGGCAAATTGCAAAAGACATTTTTTGGTATCTTAGCAGTACTACTATTTATGGGATTGAGTACAAGTTAGGTAGCACAACCTCAATTTCTAGTTGCACTTCAGGGGGGGAGTAGCAAAAAATTGTGCTCATTTGAACCAATAGTTGTAGGCTATTCAGATAGTGATTACGCAGGGGGATTCAAACAATCGAAAATCAACAACAAGATATATCTATCATTTGGGGGAAGGTCCTATGACTTGGTCTTGTAAAAAAATCAAACCACCATTGCTTTGTTTTATAGTGGAGGTTGAGTCTAGTGGAGTTGTTACAGGACGTAAGTGACTGTGGATATGACACATGCTTTCTAAATTTGGGTTTCCACAGGTCCCAACCCACAATGCTTTGGGCAATAATCAGAGTGTCATCCAAGACAAGGTTTTTGACTTTAAGTTGTCCAATAGGAAAGTCAGGTTGCAAACATCTTCACAAAGTCCTTGCTTGAGGCCTAATTTATTCATCTCAAGAAATCTTTTGGAAAATGAAGGAAGTTGTCCTCAACGGGGAAATAGTTCAGTAATTCCTCTGTCCTTCCCTTCATCAAAGTACAATCTTAAGGGGGGGATGCTAGTATACTTAATTAACCATACACTATTGTATGTGATTAAGATGCACTTGTAATATTAATTGTAATTCAATATGTAGATAATTTATCTATTGGTGCACACTTATCCACATCTATTAATAAAGAAGAGTATCAACCAAGTTATTGACTTGATTGACTTCCACTATTAATAGATCAAAACAAACTTGCTTTATAAGAAACTACTCTCCTACCCTAATAATAGCCTCTACATGTTTTTACAATAGCATAAAGAGCTAGTGTTAGTGGATCATCATTATGGACGAGAGTTCTTATTTTGGTGAATTCACGCCATAACTTCTTAATAAAATTGTGGTAATCATCCCACCCTTGGTAAATCTCTGTTGTCTTTATTTTAAGCTTTCATTTATTTACTATGTATGCATGCTTGTACGTGTTGGTCTTATGGTTGTTTACAACAATTCTGGAGAGTACAACATATTTTTATATTCTTCTGATAGCTTGTAGTAAATCTCTATTGTCTATATTTTAAGCTTTCATTGATTTACTATGTATGCATGCTTGTAGGTGTTTGTCTTATGGTTGTTTACAACAATTCTGGGAAAGTACAACATATTTTTATATTCTTCTCATAGCTTGTAGTCACATGATGGACTATCAAATGTCCATTTTCAACCACCTCTATTTTTTCCCTATCGCCATTCTTCATTTGTTTTTTTACGCCTAATTCACATATGGGGTCTTCAATTGCATTCTCCTTGTGTGCATTTACTAGCACTTCATTCACCTTCATGGAAACCTGCAACTCTCCTTGGTTGTCCACTTTATTTGCTTCCATTGTCTTCTTCATGGAAACCTGCAATTCTTCTCAGATGTCCTCGACCATCATCCCCAACAAATATGGAAACAAAATCTTGCTCCTATTCTTTTCAAATGATATTTCTGCATCTTCCCACTAAGGGAATACAACAAACTCACCCCCATCATCCAATAATGCATCTCCATTTTCAGGTTCACAAATTATCACCTCTATAACCTCCTCCATGAGGATTTCTTCTACAGGTTGGTCACACCTTCTTTCTCTTTACTCTTTTTCAGAACAAACTTGGGTTTCTCACATGAAAATCTCTCTCTTCATGCCTTTAAAAGTAATCTTTTTCCCTTCACTCTTCGCAACACCATTAGGAGGAATATCTTTCACTTCCTCCTCTCTCTTGCTATTTTTAAAAATAGACTTGCCTTGGTCACATGGAAACTTCACTCTCATTGCTTCTCAAGGAAATCTTCCTCTCCTCATGCACAAGCCTTGAGACTTAAAGCTTCTTCAATCACTCCACTTGCATTCTAGCGTGCACAACATGACCCGTCATCTTGGAGACCATGTGTTCCCAACACTCTACCTTCTTATTTCCCTTCACTTGTCTTCTCTCTTCGAGAACTCTCCAATACATAGTATAACTCTACACAATCTAGTGTTCACAACCTCTACCCTCATGGGGTCATCAATATTATTCTCTTCAAAAAAACACTCTTGCTCAAATATGCATGTCATGAACTTTTCAGGAGTCTCTTTACCAAAAATGAAATTATATTTCTAGTGGGCTTAACTCTTTCTCTCACTAAGACCTCTACTAGTCTCTTTTTCACTTCTTGGTCTTCTCTCCAAGACTTCCAACATTACTTGGGATATCAACATCCTTACTTCATCTTCATCCACAACTGCAACAACTTCTATACATTGTGCAGTCTCTATTGCTTACAATCTCACTTGGATTTCCTTCAACATCTCTACCAAGTCTTCTACTCCATGTGCTCTTCCCTGTTCAAGGGGTATTCCTTTGTGTCATAGCTTCTCACAAAACAAGCTTCTGTTTCAATACTTTCAACTATCAAACAAGACTCTCTTTCATAACATGCAACTATCAAACATGATTCTCTTCCACAAACATGCATATAGACTCATCAAGAGCCTCATACCCAACCCAACAAGGGAAACCTTGTTTGGTACCACTTGATGTAGATGTGAATGAGGGAACCAAATTAATGTCAGCCTACTCCCACAGTTGGGAATCACACTCACTCTCCGATGCACATGTACACAAGCACACTATTTAGAATTGAAATTTGACACATTGTTTATTGAATTCATAAAAATATTACAGAGATTCGATTACATACACAAAATAGTCAAACTCAGTTTCCTTGACGGGCTTGTTGAAACACAAAGGAGATCTAATCTCTCACACAATCCCTCATGGCCTTGATACATTCTTTCTCTGGTGTGGACTCCAAAATGAAGCCAACTCTCTCTCACTAAGTTGGACCTTACCTCTTAGTCTAATGGTGTCCCCCAGACTTCATCATAAAATCTGTGACTACCCTATACGAAAAAATTTCGTACTTTTAAAATAATGGGTCGTTTTGTGTCTTTATTGCCTGAAAGTTCTTGTACTGCGTCAAGATATTCCCAAAGAGCCATACTAGACTTTTTTGCAAAATACCCAGATGCCCAAAATTGTTATATTCTGTCGTCAGAATTTGTCTGCGGGAAATTTGTATTTAATTATTTTGAGCCCCGTTTGAGGCTATTTGCGCTCGTTTAACTCTGTTATGATCGAACATATCATTATTCCTATGTACCAGAAGGGTTTTAACAAGGAATAAGTTTTGGGCTTTATTTGTGACTTTTGGCAATTTTTTGTGTTTTTATGTTTTCCCGTTTCGTTTTCTGTGAAATTTCTCTGGACCAATTCTTTTGCCGAGTTAGCCCGATTTTTGGCCTAGAGCAGCTGGAGAACATATACGCACGTTATGCCCGAAGGAAGTCACCATTGGAGGTCTAGTTCACTAAGAAATGGCAAAGTCGTGCACTGAAAAGCCCCTGCAGGGTTGGGCGCATTTTTGGAAAACAAAGGATTTAAGCTGCAGTGGGAAAAATAGAAACAACAGGTAGGTGGGATTTTATTGTCTGCCTTGCAGGATACTTTTTCCCATGATGGATAAATCACTTAAGCTGCAATGGGAAAATTAGAGGCAACAGGCAGGCGGGAATTTATTGTCTGCCTTGCAGGGGTAAAAATTCCTCATGGTGAAATAAAAGAAAAGTGACTTAACTGAAATCATGGGATTTTATTGCCTGCCTTGCAGGGTAAATAATCTCATTGTCAAAGTCAAATCACTTAAGTGGATCATGGGATTTCCGGGGCTGCCTTGCAGGGTAAAGAATCTCATTGTCATAAATTCTTAAAAATAGAATTCTATTATGCAAAAAAGTGTGCCCCCTTTGGTGAGAAGATGGCAGCCTTAAAGTGGATTAAATTAATTAATTTTTCTTCTAAAAAGGGTGCCTAAGCATGGAAGAAAGTCAACAAAGTAAAGGGGAATAAATTAATTGAAAATAGATTGATTAAATTAATTAAATTTAATCTATTTAAAGGCTGCCCCCTTCATGAAGAAAAGTGCACCCCTTTTGGGAAAGATATAATGTTTTTTAAAGCATTAAATGATTAAATTAAATTCTATTTTCAGTGGCTATGGTCAAAGCACACTGTGAAGCTTAAGTGAAGTGAAGTGCGGATGATTAAATTGAATTAATTTAATTTATTGGATGGTTGTCCTTAAACATGCTATTTTTACACATCAGTTAAAGAGGAGCATGATTTTTAATTAATTAATTGCCAGGAATAGGAAGGGCAATTATTAATTATAAAATTATGAGGGTTATATAAGCATGGGCTGCCATAAGGATGAATTATTTAATTCACAGGGAAAGAATTGCAGCTAGGAGGAAAAGTGCGCCACATTTGAAGAAGATTTTTTCTTAGACAAAGGTGAAACCTAGGCTAAAAGCTTCCAATTTTGGCGCATGCAGTGAAGGAGGTTGATTTTTGTCTGCATAATTGTTTGCATAAGTGTTACAGGTGCTCAGGTGAAGTTGGAAAGATTCATGCTCTCTTTGCATGAAAACTAAACATCAATTTTTGGGGCAGCAGGCTTGAAAAGTGCAGATTTTTACAATTAAAATTCAATATTCATGCTCCGGTGGCCATTTTTGTCTGAATTAATTGTAGGAATTCATTATAGGGGCTTTACAAAAGAAAATGAGCTCTAATCAATGTCCAATACATTGAATATATCCTCCGAATTTGAAAAATTATTCAGATCTGCACCAGTATTGAAGAAATCCGGCCAAGTAAGAAGAAAAAGAATTATTCAGACAAAGATAGACAAAGCCATGGCAAAGAGAAATGAAAAAGAAAGCACAACGGAGTCATGCATCACTTCCAAACTTGCAGACATAGGAGACACAGATCTAGGTCCTGAAACTCTTTCCGAATTGATTGATAGATTCAGAGCTAGAAAGACTTCACTCATGCGTGCAGTTAAAAGCAGTGGAATTATTCGAGTTGCAACATTTCCATACACAACCCAATTGCCAGAGTTTGTTATGGAGTGCGCTAGATCTTACCATCCTTCATCCAAATCAGTGTGAGATGCTACAGGGGAAAACAATAATTCGATTGGATGCAGAGTTCATCAATTATTATTTGAAGATTCCGGTGCGAAAGGTGGTGACTTCCATTAGCCTTCAGGATGCCAGCAGTAGGTGGGAGAAGCATAGAGTTGATTGCGTGAGCATAATGAATAGCAGATACATGAAGAAGCCTAGATCTCCTTCTAAGTTCCCAAGAACTCTTCCGCGGTCCAATTTGGTGCAGGAGGTCGATGATATTGTCAAATTGCTATGCAGGATTAATAGCGAGGCGAATGCTTACACTTTCCGTACATGGATGTATGCTTTCATCAGGACCATTGAAGTCAACAACGTTGATTCCATAATCAATTGGTCGGAAATTATTAGCGACAACATTGCTGAGCAACTCCAGAATGTGAAGCGTACTTTTAGCTTCAAAATGACTTCCTACTTGGTGTACGTTGCGGCTTCACAAGGCATCTTCTCCAAGCTGGATAGATGTGGTGTTCTTTCTAAGGACCCCATTTTCGAGTGCTACCCACAGCTTACTGTACCTGCATGCAAGAAGGATTTCAAAGTGGTCAATGATGGATTCTTCTACGATTTCATTTGCAGCCTAGGCAAGGACCTAAAGGTCAACAGGGTAAGCAAAGAAGCGTGGGAAGCCGTATCCAAAATTGGCAATCTATTCATTCAATTTGCAGATTTCACATACCTCAGGGTTACAGGATTTTATGGAGAACCAATAAAGATGCCCAACTATCCGAATGATAGATGGATCGCCATGGAGCTGAACAGATAACTTGTGGAGAAACACGACCTTCAGTCGAAACGGCACAAGTCTACGGGCTTCTTTTCGATCACTGTCGGACATTATTGCTGCCAGAGCATTCATAGAGCTCGAGGGATGGAGGCGCAGATGTTATCTGAGTATGAGCAAGAGTTCTTCACGGCACGGCTGAACTTCGATCCATTTGGAGTAGCCGAGAAGACGATCTCCCAGGAGTACGCACATGTGCCTTCATTGGAAGATTTTTGGATGAAGTGCAAAAATGAGTATGAGGTTAGAAAGAGGGATTTCAGTAGGCTATCAGCAAAGCAAGTGTTCGACTTTGGACTGGCGCGGATACCTACGGATCGTAAAGATGATGGGAATGTGTTACTTGACACTTACCATCAAATGGGAGGAGATAGAGCCGTACTTCAGGATAACGTAGGAGGCTGCAACACGATTGAAGAAAGATCTGGAGCTGTTTTGGTAAATACTTCAAACTGGTTGTTGACGAAGGGATACTGCCTTGATGAAGCATTGATGAATCAAGTCACAGGCACCTTTGGCGCAGGAGATTCCCTCAAGCGGAAGCATGGAGGAGAAAGCAGCAGAAAGTCCGAGAAGTTGAAAGTACACAGAAGATCTCAATCAAAGGAGAAGATGACTTCCACGGCCATGACTTTAGCTCCGGCTTCCCCAACACCCAATACTTTCACCAACTATTACACCGCAGCAGGACACGTCCATGCCTCCATTGGATCCGGCGACATTCATCTTCTCTCCTCAGCCACTCCGTTCGTCACCTATTCCAGAAGAGATGTTAAAGCTGCAAATGGTGGAGTTCGAAAGGGCTTTGTTCTTGGATGATTCAGAGGATGGCAGCCATAACACTGTGGCACTTTCTGATGGAGAGGATGCAAAGCGGGAGATGGTAGTGCACTCAGCGAATTCTCATTCTCCGAGAAGTAACTTCTCGGAATGGTTGGCTTCGCAATTGGTTCCAGAAGCGAGAGTGGAGATGAACTTGGAAGAACACGACTTGCAGCTACTCCAGAGCCTAGGCGGAAAAGACAGAAGGCCTAAAGTTGCTAAAGCAACTTCTAGGTTGATCATCGAGGAATCGGGGCAGAAGTTTGCTGAGATATCAATTCCGGCAGAAGGAAAGAAGGAGGATGAGCTCACAACAGAAGATGTTATAGTAACCAGAGTACCCCTCGGTCAAGCCACCACAGAAGGATTGAAGTAGGATACACAGACATTGATAGATGCTCTATTCCTGAGGCTTGACAGTGAAAAGGTGGAGAAAGAAGAGCTTCAGAAGCAGGTATCTCAGTTGTGCGAGATCATAGCCGAGGTTGCTAAGTTCTCCATTCATCCCATTTCAGAGCAGGTGAGTGATCATCTTATGCAGGAAATGGAGGATGCAAGCAATCAAGTAAAAGCTATTGACGAATGGAAGGATTTGATTATTTGTCAAGCTTCTGTACAACTTGGAGAGGTGCCAGCCCGCCTTAAGGTTATGAACGATGCAGCAAATCAGCTGCAGCAACTGGTGACGAGCATAGTGGACATGAACGCCAGTTGCTGAGACTACCCTGAGTACTTTGGCCGAGATGAACAAGTTGCCGGGAGATGTATTGGTTGCAAAGAAAATTGTACCGGAAGGATCAGTTGAGAAGGGGAAGCAGCTGGAGTTTGCAGTATCTTTCCGTTTGGAGATTTGTAGAGTTTTGCTGAAGAGGATGCAGGCACTTGAGAGTAGGACATCATCCTTACCAGACAGTATCATTTCTTTCACTGAGGAGAAAGTGGCCGGGAATGTTACTTCATACGTGCGGATCGTTCCTAGCAAGGTGCCTAATTCCCTGGAAGGGTCTCTTCTGATGGTACAAAAGAGAATTCATAAAGCTACTAAGCCTTTCACGATGAACTCTATTAGTAGACTAGTGGCGCTGCAGGCGGATATTGCGAGTTTTGGGCCGAGCTTGGAAGATGTGGAAGCGTGCATCAAAGTGTTGAGTGAAGGATTGCTGCAGTTTAGGACAGAGAAGGAAGCAGTGGCTAAAACAGATAGGAAGATGCTGAATCGCATGTTCGACAAGTATATCCGATATCAGAACAAAAAGAAGACATAAATATTATAGCTGACATGACTTCTTCTTCTATTCTTTCTTCTATTTTCTATGTTCCCGGATGAAATTGTAAGACTTCAAAGTTATTGGTTTTCAACCATTACTTAAAGTCATGTGGAACAATTCTATTAGTTAAGTGATACATGTGTCACTTAAGGAGAAGTTAGTTGAGGATGATTGCCAAATGTCATCTTTACTTGTTTGTATTTCAAGTTCAATTAGATTTCCCATTTGTACTTTCCCTCCTACATTCTATAAGTAGGAGAAGAACCTTGTGTTCCATAGTTTGTGCTGAAACCTTTGAGAGCCACTTGAAGCAAAGGGATATACAGGAGCAAATTTCCGGAGAACTTTGTGTCACGGTGTATTGTGTTTCTTGCTTTTTATCTTAGATCTTTAAATAGACTTTGTGTTATTTCAGATCTAGATCTAGAGCTGCCTTTGTTTATAATTTTTTGTTTATGTCTATTGGATTCTTCTATGTGTGTGCAATCATCTCTGTTATCTAGTGATTGGGATGCACATCTTCCCTATTTCTTCTTTGTGTTGATATAATTCCCTTTCCTCTCTTCTATAGATATTTCCTTTCTTTTGAACAACTACTTACTTGTTACAGAACTGGTCAGTTATGGTTCATGAACTGAGTATTTAAAGTGGAACCCCATTTAGGTATTAGCATACTTAAATTGACAAATCTGACACAGGAGCCTCACTGGTAAATGAGGGAGATTTATCTCATGACTGCCTAGGTTTTGTGTTATGCAGAAAATCTAGCAAACATCTAACCAGACCAACTAGACTATCGAGACCAACCCTTGCGCAAATAGAAATTTTATTTTTAACAAGGCATTGCCCCAGAGCCATTATGGAAGTCCAAACACTTCAAGAGTCATCTTTAGTATTTACATTCATTATATGATTTTTAAGTTTCCCTAGCTTATGAGGCATCTCACATAGGTGCATGACACCATGACAAATCAACAGTTATATTTCGAGCTCTAGATCTGACATTGTTCAAGTCGCAGCTTGACAGGAAACTTCTAGCCTCTAGGTAGCCGAATTTTTTTTTTGGACTTTCCTTGAGAAATGTTACTTTGTGTCTTGTTCTGTTTCGGCACCTCACTTATGATAGTAGAATCATGTCGACGAAATGTCAGATGTTGCGAAGCAACGTAGTGAATTTTGCATTTTCTTGAAAACCATGCATGTGTGCCAAAATATGATTCAGCAATTCATTTCATGAGGATTTCATAGACATGTACCGATGGTGTGAGTTCATGAGGTACCCTATAGTGTTATCTGTATTTTTATTGAAAATTGTGCATGCATGCCAAAATTTAATTTCACAATACATTTCCTAAAGATTCACTGGGAAACATATATCCCTAGCGCAAAGTCATGAGGTGCCTTGTAGTGTATTTTTCATTTTTCTTGAAAAGTGTGCTTTTGAGGTAGGTTTTGTAAAGTTGCGTCACTTTATGAGGCCATGTAGAATATGTATGTAAATTTTGAGATGGCATGATGTACCGTAGCCCATATTAGATATTTATCATGAATTTCAACTTCACAAGTTGTTCTAGGTGTTGCACCATTAGACATACAACTGCACTGACTCATGGTGACAATTCACGCATCAAATAGATACCGTGAGCCTTCCTTAGCTAATTTGCAATTACCAAAACCAAACTAAACTAGAAAACATGAAAGGCTAAGTATTTCTACTCTATATGTGTTTGGGAAATGTGGGGTTGTGTCCTTCATCATCCTTTGACCAAGCATCGCATTATACCTTTTGAATTCCATTACATCATCTAGCGAGGCAATACCACGCACAAAAGGAAAAGAAAAATAAAAACTTAACCATCAGGAAGTTTTGGAATTCTCTTCCATAGCCTCAAAACTAAGTCACCAGGTTCGTGTTCGTGTTCGTGTTCGGCGAGGATTAAATTCGGATTAAGTTCGGCAATGATAAAATTCGGCAAAAAAATTCGTGATTAAATTCGGCTGTTATAATTTTCATTTTTAAAAAAATAATATATAAATGCACAATTTTTTCAAAATAGCTAAAACATTATTATATAAACTTGAAATCTATATAAAAAGATGTCTCTGTTACATTTATAAACCATGCTTATCAAAGTTAAACTATCAGGAACATATGAAATCGTCAAAAAGTTACAATTAAGAGTCAAGACTCAAACTTAAACAAGTTCCAAGTCATCAAGAGCACTTGGTTGAGTTGATGCAGTATCATCATCACTAGATGCAACACTCAATTCATCATCCAAAAAGTCAGGCTCATCTGCATCCATTGTGTTATCTGGAATTTTATGTTGCGAAAAAGAGGTGGAGTCTTTTGTTGCATTGTTCATAGACAATTGTAAATTGCTACGAATATAAACAAGATCTCCCAATTTTCCAGACAACTTGTTCCTCTTTTTAGAATGGATGTGGTCAAAGCAGCTCCAGTTCCTCTCACAAGCTGATGAACTTGCTCCTTGACTCAATATTCGAATGGCAAAGCATTGCAATTCAGGCGTTTGTGCTCCATATGACTTCCACCATCTATACCCAAGCATGTCAGCTTGTGACATGTCATATTTGGCTGCTGACATTCCAAACATCCCTTCTCCTGCCTTGTATGCCCAACACTGCTTTCTCATTAGACATGCGGTTGTTAGATCTGGTTCAAACTTCTCAATGGCTTCATAAAGCCCAGTCATAACCTCACGATCACTATCTCTATCTACCTGAAACAACTTAGGCTCCAAATAACATGTTGCTGCATGTAAAGGTGTGTGCATCATTTTCCATCTATAATCAACTGTATTCCATATCTCCATGTAGTCTCCTTCCACATTATTTAGTGCTTTTTGAATAGCTTCCTTGCAACGGTCCATGCTCTCATAAAGCATACCGAGACAAGGTGTATCGCCATCAACCATGCGAAGCACATCAACAATTGGTTCACACACATTTAAAACCTTTGTTGCACTTTCCCAAAAATTGCTATTTAAAACAATTTTCTCTATGTTCTTCCCCTTAGGACCTTTAGCAAGCACTGAATTTTCCCACTCACTAGAACACATAACAAATCTTAGAGCTGCTTTCTCTTCAACCACTCTTTTCAAAGTGATGTAAAATGAAGCAAACCTTGTTTCACATGGCCTCAACAACTCCCTCGATGCATGCTGCCTGTAGAGATTCAATGTGAGGCGGTGATTTCTGATAAAATTTGCAATTGCTCTCCCTCTATGAATTGCTTCATGTATCCATGGATATTTAGCCAAGTCATGTAACAACAAATCCAAACAATGTGCTGCACATGGGCTCCAGTATATTTGTGGGTATTTCTCTACAATTAGCTTTCCAGCTCCCACACAATTTGCAGCACTGTCAGTAACCACTTGAACCACATTTTCCACACCTATTTCAAGAATGGCTTCCTCTAATATTTCAAAAATATACTCTGAAGTTTTCTTATGGTTCATGGTGTCTATCACCTTCAAGAACACAACACCTTGAGGGCAAGCCACCAAAACATTAATCAGTGGTCTCTGACATATATCTGACCATCCATCACTCAATATTGTGCACCCTGTTGCCTTCCAAGAGGCTTTGACCTCAGATAATTTCTCAGTCACCCTATCTTTTGACCTATGTAAAAGAGTTGTTCTCAAAGCCTCTGAAGAAGGAGGTGTGTAGCCTTTGCCAAACTCTGCAGCTTTCTGAATTACGTCTCGAAAATGTGGATTCCTAGCTACATTGAATGGAATGGCACTTGAATAAAATAAATCAGCAAATGCATCATCCACATGTTGTTTTTCTAATGGTTTCCACAAATTTTTCAATGTTGCACTCCCCATTGATCCACCTATTAAGGTGTTGGGCATACTGGTAGAAGAAGACACAACAGATGTCGTGAACTTAGACATGTTCTCTTGGACTCTCTGTTTCTTTTGGGCCAATTGCATCTTTCCTACAATCGAAGAGGACTGCTCTTTCTCTAGAGCAGCTCTAATCTCTGGAGTCATTGATCCACATGCTGTAACCCCTCCTCCCCGACCTGCTGAATTCCCAAGTAAGTGGTCCACTGCCCTTGTCAAACTTCCTGTAAAAGCATGACCACACAAGCGGCACTTGAGGTTGTTACCGTCGCGGCTCACATGTTTCCATGCCTCAGCATTTGATTTTGGGGGTCCCATCGAATTACAATCTGCAATCAAATAACACTATTCAATAATATACAAATTTACACGAAGTTAAATACATTTTAAACAAGTTTAAAAATTTAAATATACGTGACTCAAAATTCAATTGAATGTACATTATAATGTTTTAAATAGTTAAATCAAAATGCATTATAAATTTAAAATATGTAAAATAATATAGCATGTTACAAATAAATGTCTTTAAAATTAAAAAAATTAAAAAATTCAAAATAGAATAATTTAATGTTATATTTCGTATTTTAAAATTTAAAAAAAAATTTTAAATAAAACCGAAAAATAAAAAAGCTATACATGTTTAATATTTAAAATTTAAACTTTTAAATGAATATTATTTTTATATATTTAAAAATTTTAAAAAATATACATGATTATATGTAAAATTATTTTATTAAAATTAAAAACAATTATAAATCAAAATGTAATAATAAAATATTTAATATATAAAATAAAAGATAGAATATTTATCATTAAATATAAATAATAAAATATATTTTAGAATACAATTATAAATTATAAATTATAAACTACAAAATATAAATCAATTATAAACTACAAAATATAAATCAATAATAATAAATAAACTATAAAATATAAGTCAATAATTTATAAATTACTATTTTAAAGTTTATGCTCAAAATTAAAAACCTAAACTAAACCTAATCGAGCAAAACAAATACCTGGTTGGAGCGGCGGGCTGTTGGTTTGGAGCGGCGGGTTGGTCGGAGGTTGCTGGTGAGGGCGGCGGACCGGTCGGAGGTTGCTGGTTGAGAGCGGCGGGCTGGTCGGAGGTTGCTGGTTGCTGGTCGGAGGTTGCGGGTTGCTGGTCAGAGGTTGCGCACTGTCCAGGTGCTGTTCCACAGGTTGCAAAACCGCACTGTCCACTGTCCACGACTCCACAATCAAAACCGCACCGCACTGTCCACACTCAAAACTGCACAGTCCACACGAAATGCGCTCAGTCCACACGAAATGCGCTCAGTCAATCCACACAAAATGCGCTCAGTCCACACTCGAATGCTCAGAATATTCTAAAACTCAGAACAACTCAGGATGATTAAACTCATACTCGCGCCGCCTTTTATAAAATATGGGATATGTTTTAGGGTTTTTTTAGGGCTTTTTAAAAAGCGATTTTTAAAGTTTTCTTTAGTGACGAATATCAACGAATATTCGCCATTTTTTTTTGGGGTTAGATGAGGTTCGGCGATTTTCGAACTTAATGTCCAAAAATCGCCGAACCCTGTGACTTAGGCCTCAAATATGTTTGAGGAGTTTCCTAGTTTTACTTTCATTTTATGTAACGGCTTCACATTCTAAAACATTCAAGAAAGCATAGAATTGGCATGTTCAACCAATTAGAAGTACTCATTGATAACAAAATTCATAACACAAAATACGAGTAGATTTCAGTCATATATAATCTAAAGAATTGACACAACTCGTTACTACAATAGTCTTGTTGATATGGGAAGGTTGAGTGTTGGTAGGAGCATAAAAAGGGTCATTTAATCTGGTTGAAATGTCCCACTTCCTAAGATAGTCATGACGAAGACCCTTAGCCCATTTTGTCCTCCCAACGGCTAAGGAATAAACTTAAGGGGGACTTATGTTATGATAGTTTATTATAAAGTGCAAAAAAATAAAACAAAATATTATAAAACACTTAAAATAAAATATTATAAACTTAATAATAAGATAAAAACTTTTAGGCTCGTCTCCATACCGGGGACATTTAGACATTTTGTTGTTGTCTAGTTGAAACTTGCAGCCCTTGGGCATTTCATTGTAATTATTATTGTAATTGAAACTTCAACCTTATGTGAAATCTCAATTCAGCTCCAATTTTATGTATTAAGGTTCTATAATGTGTGTGATGAATGCTTTATCAATGTTATCGTATGAATATTTGAAATTTCCTATATTTTTTATGTTTTCCTTTATTTTTAATAAATTAATAGCCGTCCCCTGCTGTCCCCTAAAAAAAGGCCTCCAAAAAAATCCGTCCCGAAAACACGTCCCCTGTCGTCCACGTCCCGGGAACTTGGTGGAACATAGGATAAAAATAGAAAAAGGCACAAAAGGAAAAAGGCGTTTAGCAAAAGTTATGAATTCAAGGGAAAATACGACTTGCCTAAGGGAGAAAAACAAGTGGGGGAATGTATTAAATGAGGGAAAATCATGATTGGATGTAAGAGTGGCCATTTGGGCTCTATTTTTCTATTTAAGCAAGTGAACTTGCTTGGAGAGACATCACTTGATCATTCTCTAATTTATGATTGTGTGTTGAGCAATTTTTCTTGCATCTTCACTCTTGAGGATGAAAACCCTCCAAGAGTTCTAGAGAAGGACGAAAATCCTTCCTCTAGTTGAGAGGATTCTCCACCTTGGGGTTTCCATAGTGTATAAAAGAGTTATCTGATTTCCAATGGTTTTCCAATCATTTTGAGAGCTGGAATTTTGTAGAATTTCATAAGGGTTTGAAGAGGAAGATTGGAGCTATTTTCTTCCTTTATTTTCAACCTCTTCCATGGTGGTGCGACTTGCTTAGGGACTGATTTGGATGTGTGTTGAGCTACTAAAAACCAGATTTGGTTACTATTCTCATTGTATATTTTCAGAGATCTGAATCAGCTTTTGTGGAGGGGATTTTGACTCCAAATTGTCATTTTTACAGCTGTGTCTGAAGGCAAGTTCTACTTAATTTATAATAAAATTATTTCAGCCTCTTTGTGTCTCAAATCTCGAATTTTTCTTCATATATTGGCTTTATAAATTCAGTGGATCAGTTTAGGAAGGAAATATCATAAATTAATCGTACTTTTTTATGAGTCTCTTCTCCTACCCTAGTCGCATTTACTAGCATAAATTTCAGATCTGCAGAAATTAACTTGGAATATATTTTATAATTTGCACTTTGGGGTTTGGATTTGCCTAAAATCCAATTGGGGGTAAATAGTGTCCTTTTGGGGACATTATAGTGGTACCAGAGCAGTTAATCCACCCATCCTGTGAGGAAAAGAAGAACAAATCAGATCTGAATGCAATCAGCAAAAAGTCATGTAGTCTATCACAGACGAAACACCCCAAAGAAGGTGACAATGGATGACTATGATCAAAGACCTCCTCCAAATGATGAGCTAAGTTATATGAATGAGATATTCTCTAGAGGTAATAGAGAGTTGCAGAACCGTTTGATGGAGGCACATAGAGATCTTAGAGACTCCTTTATAGGAGCCACTCCTGATTTGAGTAGATGCTTACAAGGGATAAGTACTGATAAACAGAACTCTCAAGGGAATCACGGCGATCATGGCGAAGGAAATTCTTCTACTCATCATACAGAAAGAGTTTCAAACAAGACTCCTTCCAAGTTCTTTCATGTTAGTTTCCTTCAAAAAAATGAGCCACAAAAGGAGAGAGAGCAACCACCAACACATGGGTTCGTTGAAGAAATAAACATATATGGAGATGAGTATGCATCATTGAATCCCAACACAAGGGATTTGATTTCATTCATAGACTTTTGTCAGCTTAGAAGAAGCGAGGGACCAAGGAAGAAGGTGAGTCATCCTCAAGAGCCAAGGAAAGATATCCAACATAGATTGGGTAAGATCACTCTTCCTACATTTGATGGTAACGATAAATGTTTTGCTAAAGTATGGTTGCAAAAGTTAGATAGTTACTTGTCATTAAATCCTATGTATGAGGAAGAGGATCTTAAATTTGTCACCTTGCATTTAGAAGGTGTGGCTCACGAATGGTGGTATCATTGTCTAGTGACATAAGGACATGGTTCCGTTCCCACTCTTGAAGAGTTGGGCAAAAGGCTAACAAAAAGGTTTGACAGGAAATATCTAGAGATACACTTCAGGGAGTTGGCACAACTCAAACAAGAGGCATCCATGGAAAGGTATGTTGTTGATTTTCATAAATTAGCAGTCATGGGTTCAAATATTAGTGAGGGCTTGAGAAGGTTGAGTAAAGGCTTTCGAGCCTCTATCTCTTGAGGATGCTATCAAAAGGTCACTAAATCTAGAGTTTACAATGGGAAAGAATAAAAATCTGTAGTTTGGCAAGCAACGAACATCACCTTTGGGGCAGCAAACAAGTTCATGTGAACCACCAAGAACACCTCTAAATGATAACCAAGGAGCAGTAGTTAGTGGGTAGCAAGGTAGGGCACAATAATGGGAAATAAACAGGTATGAAATTGAAGCAAGAAATGAATTAAGGAGGAAGAAATTATGCTTTGATTATAAGGACCCATGGACACCCAACCATTGGTGCAAAGGTAAAGGATCTATCCATTACATTGAAGTTGTTTTAGATAATGATGAGGATGAGGATAATGCTGATCCAAAAGACCAAGCAAAGGAAGGTGAGGTGGTTGTCACAGGTGCTACATTAGCTACATTGACAGTGTTGCTTAGTTTCTATGTTTTCCATGTTAGAGGTGATCTTCATGGGCAAAAAATCACCATATTGATTGATAGTGGAGCAACACATAATTTCATTGATGAAGATTTGGTTGCCAAATTGGGATTGCAAGAAGAAGACTTCCCAAGGATTCAATGTGATTGTGGCGGATCGGACATTCAATCACATGCACCAAGAAGATTCCTCAACTTCAATTCACCATGGGAGGTCATGAGATAAGTGACGAGTTTTATGTTGTTGGTATTGATGGTTTGGATTTAGTACTTGGTGTACAATGACATCAATCCTTGGGGTGAATTCATCCAAAACTATCAAACCATGGAGTTGAAGTTTAAAGTGCAAGACAAGGAAACTGTTTTGTGTTGGCTAGATTCTAAGCATAGCTGAAAACCTAGGCAGTCATGAGATAAATCTCCTTCATTTACCGGTGAGGCTCCCGTGTCAGATTTGTCAATTAAAATATGCTAGAATCTATATGAGGGTTTTACTTTAACGATTCCGCTCATGAACCATAGTTGTATAGCTCTGCAATAAGTAAGCAGATGTTTAAAAAAGGAAATATTTATAGAAGGAAATAATAAAACATAGAGAAGTAGGGAATATGTGCAACCCAATCAATAGATAACAGAGTTGATTGCATTCACATAGAAAAAACCAATAGATATCAACACACAGAATTACAAGCGAAAGCAACTCCAGATCTAGATCTAAAATAACACAAAGTTTATTAGATCTAAGATATAAAGCCACAAACAAAATGCACCGTGACACAAAGTTCTTCGAAAACCTGCTCCTTTATATTCCTTTGCTTCAAGTGGCTATCAGGGGTTTCAGCAGAAAGTCTGGAACACAAGAATGTTGCTTACAAATTTTGATCCTTAAACCGAAGGTTCTTCTACTTATAGAATGTAGAAGGGAAAGTAGAATTGGGAAACTCAACTAAACCGAAACATAAACAAAAGGTAAAGATAACATCTAGCAATCATCCTCCTCTAATTCTTCTTTAAGTGACACAACTGTCACTTAACTAATAGAATTGTTCCACATAACTTAAAGTAATGGTTTCAAAACCAATAACTTTAAAGTTTTACAATTTCATCCGATAATGTGAAAAATAGAGGAATAAAAAGTAGAAAAAAAAAAGCCACGCCAACCGTAACATCTATATCTTCTTTTTGTTCTGATACTGAATATACTTGTCGAACATGTAATTCAGCATCTTCCCATCTGTCTTAGCCACAACTTCCTTTTCTGTCCTGAACTACAACATTCCTTCGTCCAACACCCTGATACATGCTTCTACCTCCTCCAAACTAGGCCCAAACTTCTCAATATCCGATTGTAGTGCCACCAATCTGTTGATAGAATTTATCGTGAAAGGCTTAACGGCTCCATCAATTCTCCCTTGCACCATTAGAAGAGACCCTTCCAGGGAATTAGGCACTCTGTAAGGATTGATCCGTGTGTATGAAGTAACATTTCCGACCACTTACTCATGAGCTAAAGCAATGATATTGTCTGGTAAAGACGATGCCATACTCTCAAATGCCTGCATCCTCTTCAGCATAATCTTGCAGACTCCAAACAGAAATATACTGCAAACTCTAGCTCCTTCCCCTTCTCAACTGATCCGTCAGGTACAATCTCTTCCGCAATCAACACTTCTCTCGACAACTTATTGATTTCGGCCAAAGTACTCAGGTTACTCTCAGCAATTGTGTTCATAACTACCGTGCTTGTCATTAGTTGCTTCAGCTGATCTGTTGCATCTTTCATAACCTTTAGGCGGGTCGGCACCTCTCCGAGTTGTACAGAAGCTTGATGAATAATCAGACTTTTCCATTCGTCGATAGTTTTAACCAGGTTGCTTGCATCTTCCATTTCCTGCATCAGATGATCACTCATCTGTTTCTGTGCTGAAATGGGCTGAGTGGAAGATTTAGCAACCTTGGCAATGATCTTGCACAACTGAGATACCTGCTTCTAAAGTGTAACTTTCTCCGCCTCTTCTTTGCCAAGCCTAAGGAATAGAGCATCTATCAATGTCTGTGTATCCTGCTTCAATTCTTCTATAGTGGCTTGACCTATGGGTACTCTGGTCACTGTTATGTCTTCTGCCGTGAGCTCATCTTCTTTCTTCCCCTCTGCCGAAACTGACATCTTCGCAAACTTCTGCCCTAACTCCTCGATGATCAACCTTGAAGTTACCTTAGCAACTTTAGGTTTTCTGTCTTTCCCGCTTAGATTCAGGAGCAACTGCAAGTCATGTTCCTCCAAGTTAATTTCTTCTCTAGCCTCTGGAACTAACTGCGAAGTCAACCATTCTGAGAAATTACTTCTCGGAGAATGAGAAGTTGTTGAGTGTACCATTATCTCGCGCTCTGATTCCTCTCCATCTAAAACCGCTACAGTATTGTAGTTGTCATCCTCTGAATCATCTAAAGACAAAGCTCTTTCAAACTCTGTCATCTGTAGCTTCAACGTTTCTTCAGGAACAAGCGATGAACGGAGTGGCCGAGGAGAGAAGATGAATGTTGCCGGATTCAACAGAATGGCAGTATCCTGCTGAGGTGCAATAGTCGGTGTACTGGACGCTAGAGAAGCCGGAACTAACATCATAGCCGTAGAAGTGATCTTCTCTTTCGAATGAGACCTTCAGTGCACTTTCATCTTCTCAGGCCTTCTGCTGCTTTCTCCTCCGTGCTTCCTCTTGAGGGAATCTCCTGTGCTAAAGTTGCCCGTGATTTGATTCATCAAGGCAATATCCCCTTGTCAGCAACCAGTTTGAAGTGTTCACCAGAACAGCGGCAGACCTTTCCTTAATCGTATGGCAGCCCCCTACGTTCTCCTGAAGTACAGCTCTATCTTCTCCCATTTGATGGTGTGTCAAGTAACACAAGCCCATCATCTTTAAGATCCGCAGGTATCCGTGCTAATCCAAAGTCCAGCACTTGTCGTGCTGATAGCCTGCTGAAATCTTTCTTTCTAATCTCGTATTCACTTTTGCACTTCATCTAGAAATCTTCTAATGAAGGTACATGTGCGTACTCCTGGGAGATCGTCTTCCTGGCTACTCCAAATGGATCGAAGTTTAGCAGTGCTGAGAATAACTCTTGCTCGTACTCAGAGAACACCTCCGCTTCCACTCCTCGAACTCTATGAATGCTCTGGCAGCGATAATGGCCCACAGTGATCGGGAAGAAACCCGTAGACTTGTGTCGTTTCGACTGAAGGTCATGCATCTCAACAAGTTGTCTGCTCAACTCCATGGTGACCAATCTATCATTCGGATATCTGGGCAACTTAACTGGTTCTCCAGAAAAGCCAGTGACCCTGAGGTATGTGAAATCCGCAAACTGAATGAAGAGACTGCCAATTCTGGACACAACTTCCCATGCTTCCTTGCTCGCCCTGCTAGCCTTTATATCCCTGTCCAACCTGCAAATGAATTCATAGAAAAATCCATCGTTGACCACTTTGAAATATTTATTGCATGTAGGTACAGTAAGCTGTGGGTAGCAAACGAAAATAGGGTTCTTGGAAAGAACACCACATCTATCCAGCTTGGAGAAGATGCCTTGTGAAGCTGCTACATATACCAAGTAGGAAGTCATTTTGAAGCTGAAAGTACGCCTCACGTTCCGGAGTTGCTCACCAATGTTGTCGTTAATGATTTCCGACCAATCGATTATTGAATCTGATTTGTTTATTTCAATGGTCCTGATGAAAGCATATATCCATGTGTGGAAGGTGTGAGCATTCGCTTCGCCATTTATCCTGCATAACAACTTGGCAATATCGTCCACCTCTTGTACTAGATTGGACCGCAGAAGAGTTCTTGGGAACTTGGAAGGAGATCTAGGCTTCTTCATGTATCTGTTGTTCATTATGTTCACGCAATCAACTCTATGTTTCTCCCACCTGCTGTCGGCATCCTATATGCTAATAGAAGTCACCACCTTTCGTGCCAGAATCTTCAAACAATAATTGATGAACTGTGCGTCCAAACCGGATTATTGTTTTCCCCGTAGCATCTCGGACTGATCTGGATGATGGATGGTAAGACCTAGCACACTCCATAATGAACTCTGACAACTGGGCTGTGTAAGGAAACGCTGCAGCTTGAATGATTCCACTGCTTTTCACTGCACGCATGACGGAAGTCTTTCCTGCTCTGGATCTGTCAATCAATTTGGAAAGAGGTTCGGACCTAGATTTGTGTTTCCGATGTCTGCATATTTAAAAGTGATGCATGACTCTGTTGTGTTCTCTTTTTCATCCCTCTTTGCCATGGCTGTATCTATCAGTCTGAACAATTCTTTCTCTTTATTCGGCTGGAATTCTTCACAACCGGTGTAGATCTGGATAATTCTTCAGATTCGGAGGATATGTTCAATGTATTGGACATTGATTTCAGCTCCTTTTCTCTTATAAAAGCACCTATAATGAATTCCTGCAATTAATTCAGACAAAGATGGCAACCAGAACATGAACAGTGTATTTTAATCATAAAAATCTGCATATATCAAGCTTGCTGCCTCACAATTTGATGTTTTATTTGCATGCAAAGCAAGCATGAATTTTACAAACTTCACCTGAGCACCTGTATCACTTATGCAGACAATAATTCAGACACAAATCAACCTCCTTCGAACCTAGGCGCCAAATTTGGAAGCTTCCAGAAGTAATTTAACCTTCTTTTGAGCAAAAAATCCTCTTCAAATGGGGTGCACTTTTTGTCTGGGTTGTACTTCTTTGTTTTGAATTAATTAATTCATCTTTATGGCAGCCCCTGCTTATGTAATCCTCATAATTCTATAATTAATTAATGTCTCTCTTATTCCTGACAATTAATTAATTATTTAATAAGCTTTACTCTTCAAATGGAGGGCCTATTTTGTGCATGCTCATGGCTGCCATTAAATAAATTAAAATTATTTAGTTTTAGCCTTCTACTTCTAGTTAACTTAAGGCTCACAGTATGCTTTGACCTTAGCCACTGAAAATAGGAATTAATTAAATCAATTAATACTTTAAAAAGTATTATTTCTCTCCCAAATGGGGCGCAATTTTTGACATGAAAGGGCTGCATTAAATAAATAATATTTATTTAATTTTAGAACGTCTAATTCCAACCTCCTTTATCCACTTTCCCTTTGTTGACTTTTTCACAAGCCTGGGCGCCAAAATTGGAAAATAATTTAATTAATTTAATGCATTTAAGGCTGCCTTCCTTTCCCTAAAAGAGTCGCACTTTTTGGTATGAGGAATTTCTATTTTTAAAAGACAATTGACAATGAGATTATTTACCTTGCAAGGCAGCTCCGAAAATCCCATGATTCACTTAAGCTGTTTGACTCTTCATAATGTGATTATTTACCCTACAAGTTAGGTAATAAAATCCCATCAATGCCTTAAGTGATTTTTCTTTTATTCCACAATGGGAATTTTTACCCTGCAAGGCAAGTAAGAAATTCCCGCCTGCCTGTTGCCTCTAATTTTCCCATTGTGACTTAAGTGGCGTTGCTTTAATGGGAAAAAGTACCCTACTAGGCAGGTACAAAATTCTCACCTGTCTGTTGCTTACGAAAATCCCACGATTCACTTCAAACCCTCTTTTTCCAAAACTACGGCCAGCCCAGAAGAAGCTTTTTGGTGCACGAATTCGACTTTTCTGAGAGAACCAGACCTCCGATGGTGAATTCCTTCTGGCACAACATGCATAGGTGATTTTCAAATACTCTATGCCAAGAATCAGGCCAAACCGGCAAAGGAATTGATCCAGAGAAATTTCACAGAAAACGAAACGAGAAAACACAAAAAACATAAAGCGTTGCCAGAAGTCACAAATAAAGCCCAGGATTCATTCCTGGTTAAAACCCTACTGGTATATGGGAATAATGATATGTACGATCACAACAGGATTAAACCGGAGTACAAATTGCCTCAAATGGGGCTCAAAATAATTAAATACAAATTTTCCGCAAGCAAACCCCAATGACAGAATAAAACAATTTTGGCCATCTGGGTATTTGTCGAAAATGGCTTATATGGCTCCTTGGGAATATCTTGACACATTACAGGAACGTTCTGGCAATAAAAACACAAAACAACCCATTATTTTAAAAGTACGAATTTTTTTTAAAATAAGGTAGTCCCAGATTTCAGGGTCAAATCTGGGGACACCAATCGGCTCCATCTGTGGACATCTTTTCCTCTGTCAGAATGACAAGGGAAAAGATGAGATCCCAGCATCTTTGGTTTCGTATCTTGTCTTTTGGGCACGGGGTCAAACAAACAAAAACAACACAACACAAAAACAAAACAAGGAAAAACAAACAAGGTTTTATTTTTATACATACAGGTGTTACCTTGCTCTTCATGTCCGGAACAGCTTCAAGTGTTGCCCATTGAAAGGGAACGGCAATTCAACTCCATCCTAATGAGCAAGAATGAAACTATCTGCTCCGGCGATGTTTTTAATCACAAAAGGCCTTTTCCATAGTGAATCGAATTTTCCGTGCATGCCTTCTGTTTCTCTTCTCTTGTCCCATAAAAGGACCCAATCATTGATTTCAAAACTTTCTCTCCCTGGCCTTTTTGTCGAAGATGACTTTCACCTTCTTTTGATGCTCTATCAATCTATTTGCAACTTGAGTCCGTACCTCCCGCAATTCAGTCAGGTACATTATCCTTTTATCAATAGCATCAGTGAATGTAGAATCCTCCAGGGCTTTAGAAAGTTGTAGGGCAAGGAGTTCCAAGGTAAGAGGCAACTCTGTGTCTCTTCCATATAATAACTGAAAAGGGGACATGCCTATCGCCCTCTTTGGTGTAATTCTATCGCCCCATAATGCATCAAACAACTTCTTATGCCAAGTTCTTTGATTCTCCGTTACTAGTTTTCACACAATAGTCACCAAATTTATGTTACTTGATTCAGCTTGGCCATTCACTTATGGATAGTAGTTGGAGGAATGTACCAGCTGGATCCCATGAGTATAGTAGAAATCAACCAACTCCTCAAATGACAGATTCAGAGCGTTGTCTGCTACTATTTTATTGGGCACGCCAAACCTAACAACAATATTTTCTTTTATAAAACTGTACACCTCGGCAGAAGTGGCGTTCTTCACAAGAATGGCTTCTACCCACTTACTGAAATAACCAGTAGCTGTCAAAATATGGTGATGGCCGACATTGGAAGCCGGGTTGAGCATACCAATAAAATTCATTCCCCATTGCTGGAAGGGTTCTTCAATTACAATTGGTTTTAAAGGTAATGCAGGCAATTTTACATGCCCAACAAAGTGTTGGCATGCTTGGCACTTAGATACCCCACTCTACAATATCTTGAAAAAGTGTGGGCCAGTAATACCTTGCTCTGAGAATCTTGTGAGCAGTGACTCGGGCTGAGAAATGACCACCGCAAACCATGTTGTGAAACTATTTCAAAGAGCTGATCCTGCTGAGCTTTATCTACACATAAGAGAAATATGCCATCAATCCCTCTTTTATATAAACCATTATCCCAAAGAACAAAGTCTTTGGATTTTAGTTTAATAGTACGTTTCTCTTTTCAAGAAAGTTGATCCGGGCATTCTCCATACGTCAAAAAATAGGCAATGTTACTGTACCACTCTTCCACCAAATCTATGAAAAGTACCATAGGCAAATCTTTGTCAACCTCTTATAGATCTACCTGTGGCGCTGTTGCTTTCATCTCCATCATCAATTCGCACAGAACTCTTTCTCAAACCAGCTTTGTAGGTTTGATATCCAGGTCGTATTCTTAAACTTTCATCACCCATGTGCCTCTCAACAACCCTAACTCTTGTTGGGTGAGGATAGATTTCACTGTAATATCTAGAACCAAGACCACAGTGTGTGAGGAAAGAATATAGTACCTGAATGCTTTACACGCCTTCACCACTGCATATGCATGTTTTTCCATTCGAGTATATTTCAACTCATAAGCTTTAAGAGGCATGCTCAAGAAAGCAATCGGAGCTTTTATATCCTCCTAATTTTTCTGCGTCAAGATTGTTGACATGGTGTGTTCGGAGGAATAACAGTAAGAATAAATTCTTTACTAAAGTCAAGTGAAACCAAGGACTGGGGCTTTTGACAGGGCCTCCTTAATCTTCTCAAAAGCTTCCTTCCCTTCGCAGCTCCATTTAAAATCTTGTGTCTTCTTCATCATATTTGAGATATGATGGGTCAGCTCAGCAAAGTCAGGGATGAATCTCCTAAGAAAATTAACTTTACCAAAGAAAGAGTGAACTCCTTTTTTTGGATGTTGGCAATGGCAAAGTCTGAATGGATTTGACACGTTCCGGATCTATCTTGGTTCCTTCCTTGGAGACAATGTGTCCCTAGTAGCTTTCCTTCTGTTACAACAAAGATAGATTTCTTAGGGTTCAGAGAAATACCATGTTTGCGGCATTGTATGAAAACCTCTTCCAGATTTGAAATGTGTGTGCTTGTATTCTTGGAAAAGACTGTCAGATCATCAAGGTACACCACTATGCTTATATCCTTGAGATGAGAAAAAGCTAAATCCATAGCTCTGTGAAATGTAGCTCCAGCGTTGATCAACCCAAAAGGCATTTTCTGGTAAGCAAAAGTTCCCCAAGGTGTAATGAATGTTGTTTTATATTGATCTTCTTCAGCCACCTTCACCTGATTGTAGCCTGAGAAACCATCAAGCATGGAAAGCATTTCAGATCCAGTGACCACCTGCAGAGTGTGATCCATGATGGGGATGGGGTAGTTATCTGTCAATGAGGCTTGATTGAGGGTTGCGAAAATCTACGCACAACCTAATCTCGCCACTCTTCTTTCTCACAGGAACTATGTTGGCTAACCATTCAGAGTGATGTATGGGATAGATTATCTTTGCATCTAACAACTCGATTTCTACAAAGATAGTTCCCGAAATAG
Organism: Taxus chinensis; assembly: GCA_019776745.2. Taxonomy (NCBI): domain Eukaryota; kingdom Viridiplantae; phylum Streptophyta; class Pinopsida; order Cupressales; family Taxaceae; genus Taxus; species Taxus chinensis. Next base: position 882,211,561 of record CM034147.1, read on the forward strand.
TAAAGGTTATGCCGCCGCAGCTTCTGCTTGAAAGGCTTTTGTTCGGGGTTTTAATGGGATGTAATGTTGAACTTCTGCAAGCTGATATGTTTTTAGATCCTGGTAAGACCAAAACAAAAACATCCATGTATTTCTTAAGAAGCTTTGTAAAAGCTTCCCTTTCTGCCACTGAACAACACTTTCCCCAGATTTACTAATTTGGGATCATTATTGGCTCCCAAATTTAGTAGTTGTGTATCGGAGGAAGAACCTTCCCCACTTTCTTCATTCTTTTTAAGCATCTGATCATGTTTGTCGAACATTTCCTCAAGAGATACCAAGCCTTTAGGAATTTTATTTCCCTTTAGCTGGATAATCTCCTGACTTCCTGCGACATCTGCATCCATTTCTCCCATAGTAGTTTGTCTAAGAGGTGAATTGCTTCCCTCATAGTAGATCTCTTCGAAGTTGTCCTTTTCTTGGAGAAATGCAGCGATCTGCTTGTCATCGTTAAAAACTTGTCATTGCTGGACATTGTCAGGAACTTACCATCTCAACTATGTAATCCCCCAGTCTAAAAAATGTGGGAGGTTGATCTGGATTTAACAAAGCTACAATCACTACAAGTGAATCAGCTCTTGAATTTTGTTCTCTCGGAATGTAAGATACCGAGAAAGCTGAAAAATCTAGGATAGCAGAGTAGACCCGATCTCTTTAGTGCCGAAGTTTGTCATTTTTTACTTGATAGAGACCTCTTATCTACCTAACAATCAGCTCGACATCTCCCTTTGCATGTAAGAGCTTGATTCCCATTGTTCTTGCTTGCTCCATACCTAACAACAGTGCTTCATACTCTGTCGTGTTATTAGTATTTTCGAACATCAATTTGAAGGAATGTGCATGCACCTTTCCCTCAGGAGAGATAAGAACAATGCCTGCACCAGATCCAAATGAACAGCAATAGCCATCAAATTCCAGAGACCAAACCTTGTTATCAAGTTGATGTGGCTCTTGAATCACAGGTTGAATTTCTTCTTTATCCATCTCTAGATAATAGACTCCGTGATCAGATTCTTGAAACAAGATATGAGATCTAGGATCCTCAGACTTTGATACTGTGTACTTGGATTTCTTCTCAAGTTCTAACTTCTAATTAACTCCGTTGATTGGTATGTGCACACAAGACCAATCCATCTTGACTTCTCCGCCCAGCTCTTTACAGAAATTTCTACTCAACAGCATGCCATAAGACACTGGGATGTCTACTACAAGGATGGTCATTTTCAATCTTTTGTCTGGGAAAGAAGCTAGTACTACCTGTGCATCTTTGATTTGCCCAACTAGAAGCACTTGCCTTTCTATTGAATAGCATCTTCCGATGGCTTTTGTCAATGTGAGACCCAAGGCATCAGCAACTTTGGCAAGCATGACATTGTCCGAAGCTCCAGAGCCCAAAATGCAATTGCTCAATTTGTACCCGTTGATAAGCAATGATACATAAAATGGCTCGATCCAATCCGATGTAGCAGGAGAAGAAGTAGAGGGAGAAGAACTTGCAGCCGCATTATTTGAAGGAGTGATCTTTGGACTTGACAAGATACCCCGTGAAGTATTCTTTGGAGGGTTGGAACCATTACTTTGCACATACTTGACCAATCTATTTAGCTGATTAGGAAATGCCCTCAAATACTCAGCTTCTGACATTTGGACCTTGGTTTTCTTAATGTGATCAATGATGTCAAAAGCTTGACTTGCTTCAACCAGATGTGTGTTGGTCCTCTGCTGCGAATTGAAGGAATTTGCATATTTATCTTTGGGCGCTAATGAAGAAGGAAGAGGGCTGCCTCTTTTTAAGATAGTAACATCCGGCCCAAGATCTTCTCTTCCTCTTCTTTGGCCGCTTGTGGATGCTTCGGCATTTTGGCGTTTCTAAGACCTTGTGAACACCGCAAATGTGTGACCATCAGAATCTTCAAAATATTCATAATAGCCTTCGTCAGATTCGTAGTCCAAGTAACCAATATTGGAGTCGTCAACGGGATCTACAAAGTCTTCATCATCAAATGATTAGTCAATGGCTAGATCTTCTTCATTAATTTCCAAGTTATTCCTTGGAGCAGCTTCAATTGCCAACCGCTGCAGTGCAACAGCAAGTCTATTTCGATTTTGATTTTGACCGTTAAAGGTCCGAGTAGGAGCTATTCTTTAAGGGGCCGCATTTCCTGCTTGAGAGATTTGCTTCTTGATTTGCAGCATGTCGTTATCCAACCTTTGTAACAGAGGATCTGAAGTACTTGAAGCTTCATCACCTTTGTGAGATGGTTGTTTGAGTTTTCTAGCTATGATCAAGTCACTTCAACTTCCACAGCAGCATTTTGTGCTTCAAGTAGATTCACAGGTCTTGCCCTTCTCAGCTGATATCCAACTTTGGGCAACAGAGCATTTATAAAAAACGTCTTTTGATTTTCATCACTCAATGCGACAGAAGTGGGGATTTTATATAAAATCCTCTAGAACCTTGCAATAAAGTCCCACATGTTCTCACTTGGCTCTTTCTTCAACTACGTCAGTTGGGTGATCACCGTGCTAGCATCCTTTGCAGGCTTGAATCTTTTTAGAAATTGCTCATGCATAGTCGCCCAGTTGGTTATGGTGCCAGGAGCTAGCCGATAGAACCATTCGCCAGCCAAGTCGTGTAGGGTCTCAATGAAGAGTCTAACTGAGACATCTTCATGCTCCACTGCAAGCACACCACAAGATATGAAGAAGGCTGCCAAATGATCATCCAGGTTTTGCTTTCCATCTCCAAAGAATTTTGGAAAATTCTTTCTGGATCCTTTTGGCAGATCGTGCATAGGTGGAGTCAAGTTTAGTGGCCCAAAAGTTGCTCCCCATGGGACAGGTACTATTTGATTTTGATTCTGGTTCTCAATGATGAGTGGGGCACGTCTTCTCCTTGTGTAGACTTGGTAAATAATTTCAGCCATCGGATTATGCTAAAGACGATCCGGATCTGGATGAGCGTGCACTCTCCTTCCTGGTGAGAGACTAGATCTGCGGCTTCTGACTTGACGAGGATGATTGAAATTGAATTGCTTTTGCAATCAGAAGAAATGATCAAACCTTCCTTGCGCCTTCACAAATAAGGGTGAATGGACGTTCAACCAAGTTGAGATTTGTATGGAAAACACTTCGATCTTCAAAAGATAAGCTTTGATCTACAATGATAGTTGTTCCCCAGCGGAGTCGCCAAAACCTGTTGGCTAGATTTTCTGCATAGCTAAAAACCTAGGCAGTCATAAGATAAATCTCCCTTATTTACCAGTGAGGCTCTCGTGTTATATTTGTCAATTAAAATATGCTAGTATCTATATGGGGGTTTTACTTTAACTATTCAACTCATGAACCATAGCTGTATAGCTCTGCAGCAAGTAAACAGTTGTTTAAGAAAGGAAATATTTATAGAAGAAGGAAACAATAAAACACAAAGAAGTAGGGAAGATGTGCAACCCAATCAATAGATAACAAAGTTGATTGCATGCACATAGAAAAAACCAATAGATATCAACACACAGAATTATAAGCAAAGGCAACTCCAAATCTAGATATAAAATAACACAGTTTATTAGAAGATCTAAGATATAAAGCCAGAAACAAAATGCACCGTGACACAAAGTTCTCCGGAAACCTGCTCCTTTATATTCCTTTGCTTCAAGTGGCTATCAGGTGTTTCAGCACAAAGTCTGGAACACAAGAATGTTGCTTACAAATTCTGATCCTTAACTCGAAGGTTCTTCTTCTACTTATAGAATGTAGAAGGGAAAGTACAAATGGGAAACTCAACTGAACTGAAACATAAACAAAAGGTAAAGATAACATCTGGCAATCATCCTCCTCTAATTCCTCTTTAAGTGACACAACTGTCACTTAACTAATAAAATTCTTCCACATAACTTAAAGTAATGGTTTCAAAACCAATAACTTTAAGGTTTTACAATTTCATCCGGGAACGTGGAAAATAGAGGAAGAAAAAGTAGATAGATAAGATAAGATAAGATAATTATATTAAATGTCCAATGAATGACCACAAAGATAGGTCAATGGGACTGTACAATACCAAGCAAAGCAGAAACAACAGGGAAAACCCAAGAGGGTCTCCGAAAACAACAAAAGAAGAAGAAGAAGAAGAGAGCACAAGGAATGAGAGGAAGGTGGAGGGAAAGGCCTCGACACCAACCCTCATGTCTGTTGCCCAAGGTCAGCTGAAAAGAAATTGGTGATGTGCTGTTGTCTGGTGTTAGATACTGGAAACTGTTGGAGACGCCCATTTTTTGTGGAATGTCGAGTTCTCTGGGTGGACCTAGTGGTCTGTCATCTAAAAGAGGGAGCTCTTGGCTGTGCCCGAATCCGGAAACCTCTGGTCAAGGAAGAAGCTCCTCTAATCCTGACAAATCTAGCTAGGAGGTCCCCACTAGGGTCATGCCCCCGCTTAGTGCCCCTCACACCCGACAGCAAATCAAAGATGTGATCTGTCGAGTAGCAGCCTCCCTAGAAGGAGGATGGAGGGCCCTATCACGAAGCTTAATGGCTTCCTATAAATAGAGAGCGAGACACCTCTGATCATAATACCTAAAGAAGGTCGTGAACGTAGGATGTTCACGGAAGTGACAATGAAACCTCTATTTGATCTCATAATAGATGGAGCATCGAAAGATGAAATGTTCCTCTGTCTCGACCTCTTGGAGGGAGCAAAGCTGGCAGATCCTCTCAGAGCAAACTAAATGGTGATCATTCTCGACCCGAAGCTTGTGGGATCCGACTCTGAACTGGCCCAAAGATATGCGAAGAGCATGCATCCAATGACGGGAGATATAGGTGGGCCGAATGATGAGTCCATTGCTGACTTCCAGGAAGTGGTTGGCATAGAAGGCCATTTTCGGGCGTAGCTCTTCTCGGGGGTTGGTCCATGTAACTTGGGTGAATAGTCTGTATATGTCGTCCCTGATAATTCTGTGCAAACCCTACGTGCTCGGAAGGAGGTGAGCAGGAGCATCCATGGAGTACCTAAAAGGGGGGAGACGGTCCATGTTGATCCGAAGAGATCCAAGATGACGAGAGGTCTCAACATACCAGCACCGAACACGACCACTACAGTCGGAGAGACTAATGGCCTCAGAAGAACAGTAAGCAAGGTAGATGTATCTATCCCTGCCAGTGGAGTCTGAAAGTCCCTGGATGCGGTGAAAGAGTGAGATGAGACCAAAGATGACCTCTAATCTGAAAGGGCGAGCCCCAAACTCAGCAAGGATGATATGATGGGAAACAGTCTCTTTGCATCTGATGATCCGTCTGAGCAAAAGGATCTGAACCCGCTCAATAGAGGCCCAATCCGACTCGAGCAGGGAGGGGCCCCAAACCACAGAACCATACAGAACAGTGGGTCTCACAAGAGAGTCTGAGAGAGACATCTTGGACAACATGTCCTAAAAGTGATGACGGAAGCACTGTCTCTCCAAGATCGCGAGAGAACCATACCCCTTGTTGATGCGGGGTTGAATAGCCGGACGTAAACTGAACCGAGGTCCAGAGAAGAGAACCCCCAGATAGGTGGAGTTGGTGATCTCCAACTCCTCCCCCTGTAGAAGAAATGGAAATCAGAGGTCTTCAACACATTGAAGACCATAACCTTGGTTTTACCCATGTTGACTATAAGCTGCCTATGATCGCAGAAGAGGGCTAAAGCATCAAGTTGTCTCTGTAACCCCTCCGCCGAAGAAGCCAAAAGGACCACATTATCTGCAACGAGAAGAATGTAGATCAGAACATGGTGGAGAAGACAGCCGTCCCCGTCCTGTATGTGGTCTCTAAGAAAATCCTCCAGCTCATCAATATAGATACCAAACAAAGTAGGAGAGAGAGGGCAGCCTTGTTTGACACCGATGGTGCTCCTAATGAAATCGGAAAGTCCAGCAGTAATGCGAAGGCGACCCAAAACCTCCTCATACAGGGTAATGGCAATAAGAAGGGTTTTGGAAATACCAGTCTCTGAGTCTACAGAAAAGGGCTTCCCGCAGAGCAGAATCAAAGGCTTTCCGAAAGTCCACAAAGCAGCAGAAGACCCTGCACGAACGGTGACGTGCTTCCTCAATGATAGCACGGAGGGTAAGAATGTGATCAATAGTCTGGTATCCTGTCCTGAAGCCAGCCTGCCCTCAAAAGAAAGACACGCCAGCTGTAACATCTATATCTTTGTTTTGTTTTGATACTGAATATACTTGTCGAACATGTAATCCAGCATCTTCCCATCTGTCTTAGCCACAACTTCCTTCTCTATCCTGAACTGCAGCAATCCTTCGTTCAACACCCTGATACATGCTTCTACCTCCTCCAAGCTAAGCCTGAACTTCTCAATATCCGACTGCAGTGCCACCAGTCTGCTGATAGAATTCATCGTGAAAGGCTTAACGGCTCCATCAATTCTCCCTTGCACCATCAAAAGAGACCCTTCCAGGGAATTAGGCACTCTGTTAGGAATGATCCGTGTGTATGAAGTAACATTTCTGACCACTTCCTCATGAGTGAAAGCAATGATACTTTCTGGTAAAGACGATGCCATACTCTCAAGTACTTGCATCCTCTTCAGCATAATCCTGCAGATCTCCAAACAGAAGGATACTGCAAACTCCAACTGCTTCCCCTTCTCAATTAATCCGTTAGGTACAATCTGTTCCGTAATCAACACTTCTCTTGACAACTTATTGATTTCGGCCAAAGTACTCAGGTTACTGTTAGCAACTGTGTTCATAGCTACCGTGGTTGTCATTAGTTGCTTCAGCTGATCTGCTGCATCTTTCATAACCTTTAGGCGGGCCGGCACCTCTCCGAGTTGTACAGAAGCTTGACAAATAATCAAACTTTTCCATTCATCAATAGCTTTAACCTGGTTGCTTGCATCTTCCATTTCCTGCATCAGATGATCACTCACCTACTTCTGTGCTGAAATGGGCTGAGTGGAAGATTTAGCAACCTTGGCAATGATCTCACACAACTGAGATACCTGCTTCTGAAGTTCAACTTTCTCCGACTCTTCTTTGCCAAGCCTAAGGAATAGAGCATCTATCAATGTCTGTGTATCCTGCTTCAATTCTTCTGTAGTGGCTTGACCTATGGGTACTCTGGTCACTGTTATGTCTTCTGCCGTGAGCTCATCTTCTTTCTTCCCCTCTGCCAAAACTGACATCTTAGCAAACTTCTGCCCTGACTCCTCGATGATCAACCTTGAAGTTACCTTAGCAACTTTAGGTTTTCTGTCTTTCCCGCTTAGATTCAAGAGTAGCTGCAAGTCATGTTCCTCCAAGTTGATTTCTTCTCTAGCCTCTGGAACTAACTGCGAAGTCAACCATTCTGAGAAATTACTTCTCGGAGAATGAGAAGTTGCTGAGTATACCACTATCTCGCGGTCTGATTCCTCTCCATCTAAAATCGCTATAGTATTGTGGTTGTCATCCTCTGAATCATCCAAAGACAAAACTCTTTCAAACTCTGCCATCTGCAGCTTCAACGTTTCTTCAAGAACAGGCGCTGAATGGAGTGGCTGAGGAGAGAAGATGAATGTTACCGGATTCAACGGAATGGCAATATCCTGCTGAGGTGCAACATTTAGTGTACTGGATGTTGGAGAAGCCGGAACTAACATCATAGCCGTAGAAATGATCTTATCCTTCGAATGAGACCTTCATTGCACTTTCATCTTCTCAGGCCTTCTGCTGCTTTCTCCTCCGTGCTTCCTCTTAAGGGAATCTCTTGTGCCGAAGTTGCCCGTGATTTGATTCATCAATGTTTCATCAAGGCAGTATTCCCTCGTCAGCAACCAGTTTGAAGTGTTCACCAGAACAGCAGCAGACCTTTCCTCAATCGTATGGCAGCCCCCTACGTTCTCTGAAGTACAGCTCTATCTCCTCCCATTTGATGGTATGTGTCAAGTAACACAGGCCCATCATCTTTAAGATCCGCAGGTATCCGTGCTAATCTAAAGTCCAACACTTGTGCTGATAGCCTGCTGAAATCTTTCTTTCTAACCTCGTACTCACTTTTGCACTTCATCCAGAAATCTTCTAATGAAGGTACATGTGCGTACTCCTAGGAGATCATCTTCCTGGCTACTCCAAATGGATCGAAGTTCTACCGTGCTGGAAAGAACTCTTTCTCATACTCAGAGAACATCTCCATTTCCACTCCTTAAGCTCTATGAATGTTTTAGCAGCTATAATGGCCCACAGTGATCGGGAAGAATCTCGTAGACTTGTGCCATTTCGACTGAAGGTCGTGCATCTCAACAAGTTGTCTACTCAGCTCCATGGTGACCAATCTATCATTCGGATATCGAGGCAACTTAACTAGTTCTCCAGAAAAGCTGGTGACCCTAAGGTATGTCAAATCCGCAAACTGAATGAAGAGACTGTCAATTCTGCACACAGCTTCCCACGCTTCCTTGCTCGCCCTGCTGGCCTTTAGATCCCTATCCAACCTACACATGAATTCGTAGAAGAATCCATCGTTGATCACTTTGAAATATTTCTTGCATGTAGGTACAGTAAGTTGTGGGTAGCACTCGAAAATAGGGTCCTTGGAAAGAACACCACATCTATCCAACTTAGAGAAGATGTCTTGTGAAGCTTCTGCATATACCAAGTAGGAAGTCATTTTGAAGCTGAAAGTACGCCTCACGTTCTGGAGTTGCTCACCAATGTTGTCGCTAATGATTTTCGACCAATTGATTATTGAATTTGCTTTGTTGATTTCAATGGTCCTGATGAAAGCATACATCCATGTGCGGAAGGTGTGAGCGTTCGCTTCGCTATTTATCCTGCATAAAAACTTGCCAATATCGTCCACCTCTTGTATTAGATTGGACTGCAGAAGAGTTCTTGGGAACTTGGAAGGAGATCTGGGCTTCTTCATGTATCTGTTGTTCATTATGTTCACACAATCAACTCTATGCTTCTCCCACCTGTTGTCGGCATCCTATATGCTAATAGAAGTCACCAACCACCTTTCGTGCCGGAATCTTCAAACAATAATTGATGAACTGTGCGTCCAACCGGATTATTGTTTTTTCCGTAGCATCTCGGACTGATCTGGATGATGGATGGTAAGACCTAGCACACTCCATAACGAACTCTGGCAACTGGGCTATGTACGGAAACGCTGCAGCTCGAATGATTCCACTGCTTCTCACTGCACACACGAGGGAAGTCTTTCCTGCTCTGGAACTGTCAATCAATTCGGAAAGAGGTTCCGGACCTAGATCTATGTCTCCGATGTTTGCAAATTTAGATGTGATGCATGACTCTGTTGTGTTCGATTTTTCATCTCTCTTTGCCATGGCTGTATCTATCTTTCTCTGAATAATTCTTTTTCTCTTTATTCGGCCGGAATTCTTCACAACCGGTGCAGATCTGGATAATTCTTCAAATTCGGAGGATATATTCAATGTATTGAACATTGATTTAAGCTCATTTTCTCTTATAAAAGCACCTGTAATAAATTTCTGCAATTAATTCAGACAAAGATGGCAACCGGAACATGAACAGTGGATTTTAATCATAAAAATCTGCATAATTCAAGCCTACTGCCCCAAAATTAGATGTTTTATTTGCATGCCAAGTAAACATGAATTTTACCAACTTCACCTGAGCACCCTGTATCACTTTTTCAGACAATTATCCAAACACAAATCAACCTCCTTCAACCTATGCGCCATAATTGGAAGCTTCCGGCATTAATTACACCTTTTGAGCAAAAATCCTCTTCAAATGGGGCACACTTTTTGTCTGGGTTGCACTTCTTTCATTTTGAATTAATTAATTCATCCTTATGGCAGCCCCTGCTTATATAATCCTCATAATTCTATAATTAATTAATGTCTTTCTTATTCCTGGGAATTAATTAATTATTTAATAAGTTTTACTCTTAAAATGGGGCGCCTATTTTGTGCATGCTCATGGCTATCATTAAATAAATTAAATTTATTTAATTTTAGACTTCTGCTTCCAGTTAACTCAAGCCTCACAGTATGCTTTGACCTTAGCCACTGAAATTAGAAATTAATTAAATCAATTAATACTTAAAAATGTATTATTTCTCTCCCAAATGGGACGCACTTTTTGACATGAAGGGGCTGCATTAAATAAATAATATTTATTTAATTTTAGAATGTCTAATTCCAACCTCCCTTGTCCACTTTCCCTTTGTTGACTTTTCCACAAGTTTGGGCACCAAAATTGGAAAAGAATTTAATTAATTTAATGCATTTAAGGCTGTCTTTCTTTCCCTAAAGGAGTCGCACTTTTTGGTATGAGGGATTTCTATTTTTAAAAGACAATTGACAATAGGATTATTTACCCTGCAAGGTAGGTCCGAAAATCCCATAATTCACTTACGTTGTTTGACTTTCATAATGGAATTATTTACCCTGCAAGACAAGTAATAAAATCCCATCAATGCCTTCAGTGATTTTTCTTTTATTCCATAATGGGAATTTTTACCCTGCAAGGCAGGTAAGAAATTCCCGCCTGTCTGCTGCCTCTAATTTTCCCATTGTGACTTAATTGGCGTTGTTTTCATGGGAAAAAGTACCTTGCTAGGCAAGTACAAACTTCCCACCTACCTGCTACTTCCAAAAATCTCATGATTCACTTCAAACCCTTTTTTTCCAAAAATGTGGCCAGCCCAGAAGAAGCTTTTTGGTGCACGATTTCATCTTTTCTGAGAGAACCAGACCTCCGAAGGCGAATTCCTTCTGGCACAACGTGCATAGGTGATCTCCAGATACTCCAGGCCAAGAATCAGGCCAAACCGGCAAAGGAATTGATTTAGAGAAATTTCACAGAAAACGAAACGAGAAAACACAAAAAACACAAAACATTGTCAGAAGTCACAAATAAAGCCCAGGATTCATTCCAGGTTAAAACCCTACTGGTATATGGGAATAATGATATGTACGATCACAACAGGGTTAAACCGGAGCGCAAATTACTTCAAACGGGGCTCAAAATAATTAAATACAAATTTCCTGCAGGCAAACCCCAGCAACAAAATAAAACAATTTTCGGCATCTGGATATTTGTCGAAAATGACTTATATCGCTCGTTGGGAATATCTCGACACATTACAAAACGACCCATTATTTTAAAAGTACGAATTTTTTTTTTTTTTGGTGAAATCTTGGGACACCATTTTGCAAGGTATGAGGAAGGGAGTTCCTATAAGAATGGCAACTAAGAGCATGACAGGATTATTCCAAGAAGGGCAGATTGCACAAGATGTGAATGATGAAGCAAGAAGCATGACATTGCAGCAGCTGAATTGTGAAGAAATTCAGTCTCTTGTGGATCGTGGTGACTTCATAAGGTATGGGACAAATAAAATAATGTCATATATATTACATATTCATATTTGTTTTGAGAAAAATATTGAGTTAGAAGATGAAATCTACAATCTGAATTATGCAATAACTTGGATGTAATCTTATTCATATGTGCATCTTGTGAGTGATAAATGGTGGCAAGTCTTATCCCACTTGAGAGGTACAGGGGCCAAGCTCTTTGACCATTGTAATGTCCCCTTTTTCAAATAAAAATTAAAATAAGGGAAATTTGATTTGCACATATGGATTTAAAAATCAAAATATATTTTATTTGTGCAAATCAAAAATAAGAGAAAGAAATCGATTTACCTTGAGATAATTAATAATTTTTTGAAGTAAATAAATTAATAAAGACAAGTCGCATTTTTTGGAGGATGGGTTATTATTTCTTTGGGCACATTTATCTATATTTTTGGCATGGGTCGATTATTTTTGGGCATCAAGTTTAAATATTAAATTATTCTTTGTGTTTTTATTTTTAAATCTTGCCTTGGGGAATTAACCTTCACATTGGAGTTTGAATTTCAGGTTATTTCAAATTAAAGGTTCTCATCTCTAGACTATGGCGCCAAAATGGAGAAGGAACTTTGGAAATTGAGCAAGGAAAATGTATAAAAGAAGATGGGCACCCCTTTTCGCATGTTGAGGGTTATTATAACTTATCTTCATGCTTGAAGAGGGATGAATGCCCATTAGTGATCAAAAAACAAAAAGTGTTCATTAACACTACCCATTGTGAAGTGTGTGTTCCTTCTTGAGCTGTGAAATGATAAATTTTTCTTGAGTTTATTTGCATATGTGAAGTCACCATTGTTGAGAGAGCGTGAGAGCTTGTTTGGAGGGTTTTTGAACTATCTTTTGATCAATAAAAATCTGGATATTGCTGTTGGTTTTTCATGGTATAAATCAACTTGTTTGGAGGAGGTTTATGGTGTTTTTTGAATGGTTTTTGGAAAGGGTAACATCTGAATTGTTCTTGCTCATTATTCTATTGAAAATACACTTTATTTCATGATATTTTGGGCTGCTAATCTTGCTGGAATTTATTCTTAGTAAAGCGACTGGTTTGGAGAGTTTTTCACAATTATTTGGAAGGGTTTTGAAGGGTTTTGAATCTGATGTCATAAATTAATTATAACAGATTTGAACGTGGTGATTTTGAGTGTTGGAAAGTCAAAAATAAGGTTGGAATTAATTAAATATTTTTCTCTTAACCCTAGCGACTTGTTTTGCAGATTTAGGGGCAGTTTTGAGTGAGTTAAAAATTCATATTGTTAGTTCATTTGAAAGCTCATAATTTTATCTTCCATCGACAATTTATTTCATATAAAAAGAGAAAATATTGAAGGAGATATTAATTTTTGGAGTTTGCAGTCATTTCCGGCATATTTTAATTTCTTTACTACTACTACAAATTTAATTGGTTAGAGAAGTTTTAATTCCGACTAGTTAACCCATCCAAACCCTTGCCTCGGGCACACTCCAACCCCATTTGGGTTGTATTGAAGCTGACATTGGATTAGTTGAAGTGAACCTAGAAGGGTTTCTCTTCTAAGTTTGCTTCCATTGCAAGTAGTTTAATAAATATTAATTAATATCCCAAAAGGGGATATTACAACCATTTCAACATGTTTTGTCTATTGCGCATAACACTTAAACAAAAGAGTTTGGAATTGCTTGAGGGCAAGCAATTTTGGGAAGGGAGGACTAAAATATCCCACTTCCTAAGATTGTCTAACAAAGACACAGCCCCATTTTGTCTTCACGACGGCTAAAAAATAATCTTAAGGGGGACTTAAGTTATGATAATTTATTATAAAATGCAAAAAAATTAAAAGAAAATATTATAAAACACTTATAATAAAATATTATAAACTTAATAATAAGATAAAAATAGAAAGAGGCAAAAAAAGAAAAAGGCATTTAGCAAATGTTATTAATTCAATGGAAAATGTGACTTGCCTAAGGGAGAAAAGCAAGTGGGGGAAAGATCTGTTCCAAAAATCGTGATTTATCGACAATAAATCATTTGGAAGCATGAAAACAATTTATCTTTTAAAAAATCACGATTTTTGTTGTGCCGATAAATCGGTGATTTATGGCGATAAAACTCCTGGAAAATCAGTAGAAAAATTGTTGTTTAGTGTATAAACGTCTAAACAGAAAAAAACACAGTTATTTTGAAGTGGGTTTTTTTAATTTTCTGACCAAGGTTTGTACTTGTCATTTGGGCGGGATGTATTATTTCATCTTGTCCTGTTGAATTATTTGTCAGCTAAAGTGCTCTGCAGGGCTGTTTTGTGTACTATAGCAGAAATCAGGATGTTGCAAAGAAGTCAAGTGGATAAACTAAATGCTAAATGCTAGTAGTAGTGCTTTACATAAGTCATCTTAATGTCAAAACATATGAATATATTTCTAGGGCCGGCCAAGTTAAACTGCATGTGAGTACTGTCTGAATGAAAATTACCAGCTCTTAGTTTGATTTTAAGTAATGTTAAACAAATCATTTTAATGATATTGTTAACTGTGACACATTGCAATGCCTTATGGTACTGCTTGGAGCCTTGGAGTAATCATATTATGAGTTGTTTTTTGTGGTTATTTAGCTTATTTTGTTACATATGTGGTTAATTCTTATTTATTAGGCTGAAATTTATTTAATTTAAGTTTATTTTATGAATTTAAATGTTTTTTAAAGTAGCGATAAAGTTGTTGATTATTGCCAAGAAATTGTCGATTCCCAATTTCAGAGTCAAAATTTGGCCTGCCAATTAATCGCCGATAAAGATTTTTTGAACTATGGGGGAAAAGTATGAGGGGAAAATCATGATTGGATGTAAGACTGGCCATTTTGGCCCTATTCTTCTATTTAAGCAAGTGAACTTGCTTGGAGAGAAAACACTTGATTATTCTCATCCGGCCTTGAGTGTTAGATGATGTTGTTGGGTATGTTGCTCCTTCCGCTCCCTCCCCACACTGTCATTTCTCTCTTCTTTGTTTCTGGTCTCTCGGCCTCTGTTGTTTCCTTCTCCTCCTCTCCTTCTCTCATTGTATTTCAGGTAATCCATTTGAGTCCTCTTGCTGGGTTTGTTTGCTTTGTACTCTGCAGTCCCATTGACCAACTTTTGTGGTCATGTGTTGGGACATTAATAACATTATCTTGTCTTATCTTATCTCTAATTTTTTATTCTGTGTTGAACAATTTTTCTTTCATCTTCACTCTCGAGGACGAAAACCGTTCTCTAGTTGAGAGGATTCTCCACCTTGGGGTTTCCATAGTGCATAAAAGAGATCTGATTTCTAGTGGTTTTCCAATCATTTTGAGGGCTGGAATTTTGTAGAATTTCATAAGGGTTTGAAGAGGAAGATTGGAGCTATTTTCTTCCTTTATTTTCAGTCTCTTCCATGGTGGTAAACTTGCTTAGGGACTGATTTGCATGTGTGTGGAGTTGCTAAAAACCAGATTTGGTCACTATTCTCATTGTAGATTTTTAAAGATCTGAATCAGCTTTTGTGGAGGGGATTTTGACTCCAAATTGTCATTTTTACAGCTGTGTTTGAAGGCAAGTTCTGCTTAATTTATAATAAAATTATTTCAGCCTCTTTGTGTCTCGAATCTGGAATTTTTCTTCATATATTGACTTTATAAATTCAGTCGATCAGTTTCGAGTGGAAATATCATAAATTAATTGCTGATTTTTATGAGTTTCTTCTCCTACCCTAGTCGCATTTTCTAGCATAAATTTTCAGATCTGCAGAAATTAACATGGAATATATTTTATAATTTGCACTTTGGGGTTTGGGTTTTCCTAAAATCCAATTGGGGGTAAATAGTATCCTTTTGGGGACATTACACTGGTTTGTAAGAATTGTAGGCATAAATGTGAGCATGCATACAATTGTGTAATGGATATAAAATGTAGAATGAAGCCATAGCTGTAGAAACACCAACTTGCAGCTTTATGAATGTTGATTTCAGTAGCACTGAGAATGGGATCAGCACATAAGTAAATGGTAAATCCATGTTGGTGAATCGTTCATGGAATATCTAATTTGGTTATGGATTAATATCTCTTTCTTTTGGACTTACATTCAGTTTTAGCAGTCCATCCTTAATAGGGCGTCTTACTATTCTTCTTGGCCAGATGTCTATAGTTGACCATATCCATTTACAAGAAATTCGATCTCTAACAGTTCAATCATTCGTTATGTATTTTATGCATATATACTATTAAAATGTAAATGATGGAAATAAAACTACTCAACGTTAAGATGTTTCGTCCTCCATATTGTCTTTAAATGTTATTTTAGTGCTGCTCCATTCATGTTTTTTTATTCAAATACCACATAAGAATTAATATTGAAAGACTTAAAACTTCAATATCAACACGAAGTAATGTTGATTTACTCACTATGTTTCCATACTCACACTAGGTTCAACGTCCATCAACTTTCGCTCCAATCTTTGTGTTCTTGATATCAATGCTGCTTCCACTACCTGTAAAATTCAAGCTAAGTGGCTTACAATGGAAGTTCTCATTCAAAAGAATGTTTAACATAAAAGAACCAGAGAACAAACATCAATTCTTTAAGGAAATTGGTTTGGCTGTAGAAATCCAATAAGTTGAAAGAACCAAACCCAAAAAACCCTACAATAAGACTCCATAAACTGACTATGAGTGCAACGGTCCAGACTCCATCAGGGAATAGAATGCAACAAGATCAATATGCTAACCTATGGCTCTAGAATAGACTTTAATAGAAAACTTGACTGTCAATGATATCCAAGACAGTTTCACTTAACGATATCTGCATTGTTAGAAAATATGCTTCAAGAGCTTTCCAGCTTTATAAAACATTTCTATATGAAAACCATGAGTAAATAATCGGAAGTCAGGTATCCTGAAATGCTGACTCTGACTGAGCTATACTATATTATTAATATTTTGGTGCTAGATTGTTACAAACTTGATAACTCCCTGGCATTTGCTATCATCATCACTTGGAGAAACCTATTAGAAAATCTACACATAGAAATGATGAATGAAGTTTAAGAGAAAACTCAAGGGGATAATTTGATAGCTTCATAAAATGTTCGAAGTGTTCTTCAAAGGCATTCTTGTATCTCTCCAGTACTGTTTATATGATTTTAAATGCAAAAGAATAACAGCTTGTGTGTTTCAGAATCATCTTTGGATTTGGGCAGGTCTAGCAGGAAAACTAAAGGGATAATGTTCACAGTGTTCTTGAAAAGCGTCCCTGTACCTCTACAGTACTGTTTATGTGATTCTAAACCCGAAAAAATAATAGCTCATGTGTCTAGAGCTTCATCGGATTTGCACAGGCCTAGGAGGAAAACTAAAGGGAGATTGCTAGAGGGTTGCAAGGATTACAAGCCAAAATAATAACCAAGACATTTAGAAAGGCAATGTGTGGTTCTAAGAGGCTACTAACACCAGAATTTGCAATGGTGAGCTTTAGGGGCAGCAACTGAGGAATGTTTCTTGATCTGACTACACATCGATTGGTATTTACTAAATAATAATAAAATGTCCATCTTCTTGCCTTATATGTGTTGGTATAGTTATAAATACACACATATAATGTTGTTGAAAACCTTTAAGGATGGAAGATGAAGACAGAATACCAATGAACTCATGCAGGAGAAACAACACTAATGGAATCTTAAATTATATCAGAAAGGAAAAATCACACACGCACCCTACACAATAGAAGTTTTAGCAAGGATCGGGGAAAAAACAAAGCACAGTCACCTTCTTCACATATTGTATTGAATCTACCATTTACAATACAATAACAAATTTCATAGTTCTTGCCTTACCCTAACGCATGTGTGGGTATTTGTGTAAGCACATCAACAGGAAACTGTCAAGGCAGTATTAAAATACAAATGTTATAAAACTATGGGTTGAGAAACCATCCATACAATACCATGGGCCAAAACCACCCATCTAAATCAAAATTACACCGAATCACCAAGTCGTGCCAAACAGTGGATCGTGATTGAGTGCATGGTCCATAAGGGGGTAAATCATGCAAAATGTACAGCACATTTCCAACAAAAGATGGAAATCTCTCATGTTTTAGGGTTTCAAGCCAAAATGACAATGGTGGCACCAGAGGAGAAAACTAGAAGAAGAGGTAGAGTGGTGTATAGAAGAGAGAGACCAAAGGAAAGACCACTTAGAACAGAATGAAATGCACCTGGTCATCATAATGCATTCTCTAACAGGGGAAAACATCCTCAATTGCACTGAAACATGGATAATCGGAAAGCTTGATTTGAAGTGCACAACAAAAATGAATCACAAAACGGGATAAAAGCACATGATAACACTTGATTTTTTATTTTCCTAAGTACAATATTGGGGCCAGAGGTTTAATCACATTCGTCTTCAGGCCTAAAGAAGAATAGAAAACCATGGAGGACCATGGTTTAGCTGTCTACCTCTCTTACTCTTCACAAATGGGTGCCTGATTTCAACCCTTTGAAGGATAGGGTTTCTATTCTACCAATTCATGTGAAGGTCTCATATCTACAAAAAAAAATTGGAATGAGTAGGCTTTTGTAGCTATAGGAAATAAACTGGCAAAGTATCTGCCAACTACAAAAGATACTTTGCAGAAGCAGAACACCTAAGGCTTCTACTTAAATGTCCCTTTCAAATAAGGAAATGTACATAAATACTGGCTTAAGAAAAACATTGATGCAGTCTGAAACCGTTTAATAGAAACACTTAACAATGAAAGCTACCTGACCTATGTGATGTTCTCCATTATCAAAAGAGCAAGATGATGCAACATGGAGGCATTCAAAATGGGGTAGGAACTTCATCCTATGACGATACCAAACAGCATACATGTAATGTCCCTTTTTCCCACTTAAGCACCTGAATTTGAAATTCTTGCCATCCCCTTTTCCATGGCAACGAAGTAGAAGAGTTGGAAAAGGAATTGAGCTTCCTTTGCATTTGTTTTTCTTATTTTTAATGTTTCTTTTTAGTGTGTTTTTGCTTTAAGCAGGTCGGTTGAGTTTGAGGCTTTAATGAAGCCAAATAAAGATTAAACAGAACACTGTCTGGGTCGGCCTTGTCCTTTTGGGGCTTTGGCACCAAAGAGAGGATATAAAGGAAGGTTGGAGAGCTCATTTGCATCATCATACATTGGCACATTTTCTCTTATTTGGACTTGTGGGCTGGTAGCTCATTGTTTTTCCACTCTTGGGCAGCAATCCAAGTGTGTGGCATCTTCCTAAAAGGACGAAACCTTTTCTAGTGGTTGGTTGGGGGATAAAAACCCTCCTTCCATTGGCTTGAATACATATTTCAAAGGAAAGAAGACAATCATATTTTATAGGCATTGTTGAGCCTCTCACTAGTGGAGCGACTTGCATTGGTGAAGGGTTTGATGCCATCTAGAGCACAACAATCTAATTTGAGTTCATATTTGTCTTCCTCATAATTTCTAAAGCCGGAATCTACTTTTTGTTGTTGAATTTGGGGTTTGTAAACCCTCTTTTCATAATTATTTTGGAGTTGTACTTCTATTGGTTATATTTAATTTTTCCGCTGAGCAATAACATGTTTTTGAGGTTGAAAACAGTTCTAAAATATCTCTAAAAGGTTTATAAAAGTTGTGGATGCTTTGTTGAATAATATTTTGGTGAAATTGTGTGTTTTTCATACTATTGTTCCAAAAATCAGTTCGCTGTCCAAAATCTAGGTTTATCTTCCATCTACTGATTTAGAAAGCTAGGGCACATTTTTCGGGCACGCTTTCTACATTTTCCACTTCAGATCTGCATTTCAAACGAAGAAATTCAGCCAGTGGAGAGACATCTGCCAAGACTTCAAGCAAGGACAAATTGTAATGTCCCTCTTTCTCGAATAGTTCGGTCGAAGACCTTTGGCGCATTTTGTCTACCCGACAGCCAAAGGCTGTTTTCAAGGGTGACTTTGGTTTATTAATTTTATTATATTGTGCTCAAAATAAAGTAAAATATCATTAAAGCACATATAATGAATTAATAGACTGTTTAAGTGACTTTGACTTAGGAAAGTGCATTTAAATAAATTAATAAATTATCTAATGTGCCTTCCTAAGAAAAAAATGTGACTTGGGGAAAAGGTATTCAGATTATTATTATTTTCTCCCGGTAGTTAGCTCTGAGCCTTTGCAGACAAAATCCAAGGACGGAAACCCTCTGGATTATTCCTCTTGTGGACAGAAACCCCAAGAGCGGTGAGAGAAGTTTCCACTCGGGGATCTTCATTGTTTACACAGGTTATTTATCATTTCCGCAGTTTCAGAAGAAGGAATAAATTGCAGCAGTGAGCATTTATACAGCTTCCAGAGTGGGGCAACTTATTCTGCAGTTGATTTATGCAGTGTTTGAGGTATTTTCATGCTAGATAATTAATGTAATTTCCATCACCTGTTATATATCAAATCGATTTGGTTTGAATCATTTGCAGTGGGTTTTGGACAATCTTTATTATTAATCTATCCACAGATTTATAATTGTATTGCTGTAATATTTAGCATCAGAAATCATTATTAAATATATGGCTGAATTGTTTATGAAGAAATCTGCCTGTTAAACCCTAGGCACTTTTTATGTATTCACCTGGTTTGCAGGGTTTGTTTTATTTAATTTATCTATGCAGTTTTAGTATGGTGTTCTATGGATCCTTTTGATGTTATCAATTCATATTTGAACCAGAGCAATATATATTGAAAAAAAAAGTATTCAGGCAAAAAAAGGTTTGGGATCTTTCAATGTGAAAAACAAGAGGGCAAGGAAGTGGGAATTTTTACCCTTCTAGGCATCTCCCAAATTGCCATCTTTCACTTAAGTGATTTAAATTTAATGATGGGAAAAAACAACCTTCCAGGAAAGCTCCAAATTCTCATCTTCCTGGCAGCTCCAAAATTCCCATTTGCACTTAAGTGATTAAACTTCAATGATGGGAAAAAACAACCTTCCAAGAAGGCTCTAAATTCCCATCTTCTTGGCAGTTCCAAAATTCTCATTGGCACTTAGAAACCATCCTTTCTAAAAATGTGACTAGTATGGAAGAAGCTTATTTCCCAAAAGTGCGACTTGCATCCTTCCTTCTTTGTCACAAATTAGCACTCCATGATTAATTTTTATCTTTGTCTAAGGCCATGGATGACTTCTAAAAATTCTAGGCAATTAAATTGGCTATACAAAACGGACAAACAAATCAAGGAGAATTACCAAACAAACTGCAGAGAAAAACCGAAAACAAACACAGAAATAAATAGAAACAAAAAAACACTGCAAAAAGTTGCAGACAATTGCTTTGAAAATAACCTACCGAATAGTTGGTTAGTAAAAACTCTTCCCTGGTGAACATTCCACTGAGAGGCGGGAATACTGGCGTGAAAATCTTCAATACGGTTGAACTGCAACACAATTTATGTTAAACAGAACTTTATTTATTTAATAAATAAATAAATAAAATTCTCTCAGACAAAACCTAGCGAAGGGATAGAATGAGTTTTAGCATGTGGGTATTTGTCGAAATTGGCTTATATGATTCTCTGGGAATACCTTAAAGCAATGGAGACAACTGTAGGCAATAAAAACACAAAACGACCCGTGACTTTGAAAAGAACGAAATTTTGAAAAAAGGGTAGTCTCGTGATTTCAGGGTGAAATCTCGAGGACACCAGGTAGGAATTTCAGTTGGCTTCCTACAAACAAGCCGCAAGAATGATACAACACAAAAGGCACTTATAGACAACTCAAATGATCTTTCAATCACCTTTGCACATTCAAAGCAAATTGGGATATTGAGAACAAGATTGTCGAACGTAATGGGTATAGGAAACACATTCAAAATGTAACTAAGGGTCCCCATTGGACTTCCCACAAACATACCGCAAGAATCATACGACATAGAAGGAGCTTATAGGCAGCTCAAACGATCTTGCATACACCCTTGCACATCCGAAACAAAAATGTGAGATTGAGAACAAGATTGTCGAACCCAATGGGTGTATGGCACTCATTCCAAATGTAACTAAGGGCCCCCATGTATTAGTCTCACGCCATACTATAAGCATCTCACATTATGGAAAAGTAAATGGACCACTTCCATTGGGGTAGGAATTTCTTACAAGATTACACCCCAACAACAAGATGACATACTACATGTAGAACTCAACCAAGCGAAAAAAAATGGACATGATCCTATTAAATTCCTGCAATGTCCCCAATTGGACAAATTATGTCCCAAAACGGACCAGCAGTAAAACATTTCAAAAATAGCGAAGTATAGAACATACAAATTATAAAATGCTGCAAATATGAATATTATAGGGAAAATGTGACTTGCATAGATGATGGAAATCATTCGAAACTGAAGTAAAACAACTCAATTCTTATCCCAAACAGATCAACAATTTTTAGAAGGACAAAAACATTAGAGAAATACCAGATTTTGGATCTATAACAAGCTGGAATTTATTTATAAAATCTGCAAATGATAGTCTTCAGACACAACTGAAAAATATCATTCCTTTGGCCCAAAAAATATGCAAAGTAGCTGATCTTATCCCAAAAAAATTGACTAATGGACAGCCAATCAGATCTGATTAGAATGAGCTCCAAATCATGTAGAGCCTCACACAATATGGGTCGCTCCAAAGTAGAGAGTGCAAGAAAATTGAAGGTAGAACTCAACAACATTGTTCTCCACCTTCCAAACTCTAGCTCCAATCAATGCCAATCTGCAAATCAGCCTTCATACTGGCTGGAAAACACAAATAGAACTTTGAATTCAGTAGAAACCCTTGAGTAAGGATTCCTCTCAAAGAAAGAAGAGTTCTCATTCTTCTTTCCAAGCTTGAAGATGGTTTTCCGTTCTCTCAAGCCAACTTCAAAGGGGTTTCCGTCCTTGGAGTAGTATGATGGAAAGCTTTCAAGCTCTACCAAAGTTCTAAATTTGTCAAAATGTAAAAAGATGTCCTTCCCTTGCAAGTCGACTTGCTTTTATAACATTTTTTTTTCCTTTTATCCACCCACAACCACCAATCAAAATCTGCAGATGATAGTCTTCAGACACAGCTGAAAAATATCATTCCTTTGGCCCAAAAAATATGCAAAGTAGCTGATCTTATCCCAAAAAATTTGACTAATGGACAGCCAATCAGATCTGATTAGAATGAGCTCCAAATCATGTAGAGCCTCACACAATATGGGTCGCTTCAAGGTAGAAGTGCAAGTTTCTCCCTTCCAAACTCTAGCTCCAATCAATGCCAAATCTGCAAATCAGCCTTCAATACTGCTGGAAAACACAAATAGAACTTTGAAATTCAGTAGAAACCCTTGAGTAAGGATTCCTCTCAAAGAAAGAAGAGTTCTCATTCTTCTTTCCAAGCTTGAAGATGGTTTTCGTTCTCTCAAGCCAACTTCAAAGGGTTTTCGTCCTTTGGAGTATTGATGGAAAGCTTTCAAGCTCTACCAAAGTTCTAAATTTGTCAAAATGTAAAAAGATGTCCTTCCCTTGCAAGTCGACTTGCTTTTATAACATTTTTTTTTCCTTTTATCCACCCACAACCACCAATCAAAATCTGCAGATGATAGTCTTCAGACACAGCTGAAAAATATCATTCCTTTGGCCCAAAAAATATGCAAAGTAGCTGATCTTATCCCAAAAAATTTGACTAATGGACAGCCAATCAGATCTGATTAGAATGAGCTCCAAATCATGTAGAGCCTCACACAATATGGGTCGCTTCAAGGTAGAAGTGCAAGTTTCTCCCTTCCAAACTCTAGCTCCAATCAATGCCAAATCTGCAAATCAGCCTTCAATACTGCTG
The DNA here is from genome assembly GCA_019776745.2 of Taxus chinensis. Classification (NCBI taxonomy): domain Eukaryota; kingdom Viridiplantae; phylum Streptophyta; class Pinopsida; order Cupressales; family Taxaceae; genus Taxus; species Taxus chinensis. The sequence continues at coordinate 882,234,842 of CM034147.1, forward strand.
GAAAACACAAATAGAACTTTGAAATTCAGTAGAAACCCTTGAGTAAGGATTCCTCTCAAAGAAAGAAGAGTTCTCATTCTTCTTTCTAAGCTTGAAGATGGTTTTCGTTCTCTCAAGCCAACTTCAAAGGGTTTTCGTCCTTTGGAGTTTTGATGGAAAGCTTTCAAGCTCTACCAAAGTTCTAAATTTGTCAAAATGTAAAAAGATGTCCTTCCCTTGCAAGTCGACTTGCTTTTATAACATTTTTTTTTCCTTTTTTCCACCCACAACCACCAATCAAAATCTGCAGATGATAGTCTTCAGACACAGCTGAAAAATATCATTCATTTGGCCCAAAAAATATGCAAAGTAGCTGATCTTATCCCAAAAAAGTTGACTAATGGACAGCCAATCAAATCTGATTAGAATGAGCTCCAAATCATGTAGAGCCTCACACAATATGCGTCGCTCCAAGGTAGAAGTGCAAGAAATTGAAGGTAGAACTCAACAACATTGTTCTCCCTTCCAAACTCTAGCTCCAATCAATGCCAAATCTGCAAATCAGCCTTCAATACTGCTGGAAAACACAAATAGAACTTTGAAATTCAGTAGAAACCCTTGAGTAAGGCTTCCTCTCAAAGAAAGAAGAGTTCTCATTCTTCTTTCTAAGCTTAAAGATGGTTTTCGTTCTCTCAAGCCAACTTCAAAGGGTTTTCGTCCTTTGGAGTTTTGATGGAAAGCTTTCAAGCTCTACCAAAGTTCTAAATTTGTCAAAATGTAAAAAGATGTCCTTCTCTTGCAAGTTGACTTGCTTTTATAACATTTTTTTTTTCCTTTTTTCCACCCACAACCACCAATCAAATTTCTTTGGCTGCATAAGAGGCTTGGTGTTAAAATTCAGTGGAAGCTTGATGTATGGATAAATCGTGTATCATGGATCAATAGTAGCTTCGTGCAGGTATATGGTACGTTAGTTTGTTATCTTCTTGGTTTTGAAGATGGTTTAATCTTCCTGATTTTTGAGAGAATTGTTGAAGTAAAGAATAGTCAGTCTTCACGGTATGTAGAGGACAGTAATATACAAGTACAGGTTCAACAATTTATCTCCAAGTGGGAGATTGTTGAGTTGCGGAGCTAAATTGCTTCACAAATAGTTGATTTACAAACTTGTAGGTTTACACAGTAACTGACGTCGGTTGGGTAACATGTGTCGGTCACCTGGGAGCAACCGACATCGGTCACCTAGAGGCAACCGACATCGGTTACCTGTGCGTTTATGTTTTTATTTTAAACGTGGGATTATATCCAACCTTTGATTAAAATGTGATTTAAAGGATGTAAATGCATAGCTAAGATAAACTAAGTTTGTAAATGCTTATATAAGCTAGAAAACTAAGGTTAGAAGTATGAATTGAGTAAGAATGTTGATTCTACTTGGTTGAGATGATGAAGAAAAAGAAAAAAAGGGGTTGCATGTAGACAGAGCTTCCATGGAGAGAAGCTGGACAGAAGGAAATGGCAGATACATCTGAATGGTGAGAAGAGGGTAATGTCTTCTACTATATTTCCTTTGTATTCTTTTGTCTCAATGTAATGGCTTGCATAGTATGCAAAGCACATAGGGTTTCTTCTTGTAGATCTACATGTTATGAGATCTTGTACTGTAGATCCATGAGATCATGTTGTATTGTTGGTCCATAGAGATCTAGTATTGTAGCTCATTGGATAGCTTGTGGATACGTGATGGTATCCACATATTATAGAGGAGGTTGTCTTCTTGTTTGCACAGGTTGATGCAATGATGGAGGAGAGACTTACTTCTTGGTGCACAATTATGGTTACACATTGATAGACCCATTTGAGACGTCTTGTTTACAGATTCACAGGAAAGCTTGGTTGCACAGTTTGGAGATGCAATAGTTCCTGGTTATGTGAGATCTGGTGGTGGTTTGGAGGAACGGTTGTAGTGCACTCATGTAGATTCATTTAGAGATTTGGAGGAGATACTCAAGAAGAGATGCATTGTACTCTTGTATGGAAGAGTTGATTTGTACTCTTGTTCATTATATATATTGAGATCTCTATCTTTGGTGGATGTTGCCCACATTAGGTGAACCACAGTACATGCTATGTTATGTGTGTGTACTTTGTTTTGATTTGGATTTTCGCAGTTAAGTTCCCAACATAAGTTTCCCTTTTATTCTTCCCTTAGGCGTCGGAAAACAAAATTGAGCTAAGGGTCTTCAACTAAAAAAGGGGTTATTACAATCCTCTTTTCCCCAAATTGTTTGCACTCAAGCAATTGCAACTCTTACGCCTAACTGCCATATGCAACAGATAGAACATGTTGTAGTGCTCTAAGAGTCTAAATCATGTACCTGTCAAATGAAAGAGCTCTTGCCAAAGTATGTAACTCTCATAATGCACACACTCATGAATTTGGAACAAAGGATCCACATGCTCCATATTACCATTTGTATTACCATAATCATCATGAGAAACTCAAATCTGAAATGGTTCACTATGCAGCAATAAATGTGACATTATCTTGTTCTTTCCAAACCTTACAATGTCATCACGATCTTCATTTCCTCTTGCCCTCTTGATATCTTGATTTTGTTGTACCAATTCCTTAGAATTCTTGTCAACAATGGGTTAAACATCCTCATGATATAACTGCTGCAATAAACAAGATGGCATACTTCTCTTGATACCATCCACATCCCATGCAATCTACCCTCTTTGGAAGGAACTTTCCATGCTTCTGGTTGTCACAACTTGAGGACTACCATTCCTCATACCTTGCAAAACAACTTCCTTGTCTTGCACTTTGAACTTCAACTCCATAGTTTGATAATTTTGGATGAACTCACCCAAAGATTGTAACCATTGTACTCCAAGTACTAAATCCAATTCACCAATAACAACATAAAAATTATCTCTTACCTCATGATCTCCTATGGTGAACTCAAGTTGTGGAATCTTCTTTGTGCATGAGATTGAATGTCCATCTGCCACGATCACATTGAACCCTTGAAAATCTTCCACTTGCAATCCCATCTTGGCAACCAATTCTTTAGCAATGAAGTTATGTGTAGCTCCATTATCGATCAGTACAGTGATCTTTTTCCCACGAAGATCTCCTCTAACTCGGAATGCATAGAAACAAGGTGGTGCATATAATGTAGTCAATGTGGCACCTGTGATCATTTAATGTCTCCAAATCGACATATTTTTACCCCAGATGGATTTCCCGCAATTCCTGATACGGCTAAATATGAAGAATCCAAAAATCTAAAATCTCAATTACTATCAAACGAAACTCAAAATGAAATTAGGCCACAAACTGGATATTTTCCAGAAAAACCCTAGTTAGTTGCCCTAGTTTAGCGATTTAGCAAAAATAGTTTTTCCACCTCAAAATACCACCAAAAATTATGAAAATTTGTTTGCAAGTAGATAATGAATAATCAAAATAGGATCTTCAATCAAATTCGAAAAATATTAATTCTGGAATTTATTAGGGCAGAAAACGCAGCAGAAATTGTAAATTCAATAACTTACAAAACACTCCAAATTTCTGGGCAAATGATAGCTCAAATTGAAGGTTGAAAAATAAGCTTTCCAATGAACACAAAATCAGACTTTTTCAATGGCGGGAAGGCATCCAAAATGGATCTACAATTCTGGAACAATGTAGATAAACCCCAGTTGTAAGTGAAGTGAAAGTTGGAAATACAATTTCGCCCCACTTAGGAAAGGCCCAAAAACACCTCAAAACTGATCAAACACTTCAAATCTGATCTCTCCTTGAATTTAGCTTGAAATTGGTCTTCAACAACTACTGGAAAACTATTGGAAAATCAGCTAACTCCTTGATATGCAATGGAAACCCCTGTGGAGAATCCTCTCAACAAGGAGAAGGGTTTTCGTCCTTCTACTAGGCTCTTTGAAGGTTTTCGTTCTCAAGAGTGAATCTCTAATGGTTTTCGTCCTTAGAAGATTGAAGATGCAGCTCAAAGCTCATCGAGCAAATCTGATTTGAGAAAATAAACAAGTGACACCCTCCTAAGGCAAGTTGACTTGCCTTTATAACACTTATGACCCAAATAGCCACCCTTGATGACCAATCACATTTTCCCCTTATTAAATGTTTTTTCCCACCTACTTTCTCTCCTTAAGCAAGTCACATTTTCCTTGGATAAATAACTTTTGTTAGATGCCTTTTTGCCCTTTTCTATTTTTATTTTTTTATTAAGTTCATAATATTTTATTATAAGTGTTTTATAATATCTTCTTTTATTTTTTGCACTTGATAATAAACTATCATAACTTAAGTCCTCCTTAAGATTCCTTAGCCACAGGGGAGACAAAATGGGCTAAGGGTCTTCAACTGGGAAGGGGATATTATTGATCACCACTTTCCCTTCATTTGCTTGGTCTTCAATCTTCTTTCGATCAGTATCATCTCCATTATCTTCATCATCCGAAATTACCTCAATGTAGTGAATTGACCCCTTACCTTGGCAATGATGGTTGGGTGTCCATGGGTCCCTACAATTGAAACATAATATTTTTCTTCTTAACTCATTCATTTCCTCTATTTCTTGACTGTTTCTTTCCCATTCCTTTGCCTTACCTTGCTGCCAACTGATTGTTGCCCCTTGCTTATCATGTTGAGTTGTTATTGCTTGTTCAAATAAGTTCTTTTGTTGCCCCAAAGGTGTTGTTCGTTGGTGTCCAAATTGCAGATTTTTGCTCTTAACAGTTGTAGATTCCAAATTTAGCAATCTCTTGATGGCATTCTAAAGAGAGGGAGGCTCAAAATCCTTCACCAAGCCCCTAAAAGGTTCGGTCAATCACTCCATAAAAAAACAACTAACCTTTATTCACTTATATCTGAAACCATGACTGCAAGTTTCTGAAAACAGTATCATACCTTTCTACTGAAGCCTCTTGTTTGAGTTGTGCCAACTCTCGGTAATGTACTTCCGGATCCTTCCTGTCAAATCTTTCCACTAGCCTTTGACTAAACTCATCAAGTATGGCAATAAATTCATGTCCTTGTGTAACTATCCCATGATACCACCATTCGTGAGCCACACCCTCTAAATGCAAAGTAACAAATTTAAGGGCCTCTTCCTCAAACATTGGGTTTTGTAATGTCCCTTTTTCCCACTTAAGAGCTGGAAATTGGTATTCTTGCCATCTGTTCTCCATGGTAAAGGAGCAAAAATGAAGGAGAAGACCCTTGAGCATCGTTATAATATATTTTATCTATTTTTTTATATTTCCTTGAGTGATTTCTTGCATTATACAGGTCGACCTTTTCTAATTGAGCATTGGCGCCAAAAAGGAGGATATAAAAGGAGATTAGAAGCATCATTTGCATCTTGACTTGGCGCATTTTATTCTACTTGGGCATTGTGACCTTGTTGCTCCTTGTCCATGCACTTGAGAACGAAAACCCTCTTGTGAGGCTACATTGAAGGACGAAAACCCTTCATGTGGCTTGAGTGAAGGACGAAAACCCTTCATCATTGTTTGATCTTGAAGTGAAGAGCTGATTTGAAGATATATTTGTAATTTCCAGTTGGTATTTGAGTTATTTAGGGTGGAGCGACATACCTTGGGTAGGGTTTGGAATTATTGGTGAAGAATTTGAGAAATCTAGTTTCATAATCTGATTTGTAATATTTTTGAAGGCCGGAATCTTAAGTTTGATAAATTTAGAGGGTTTCTAGACCCATATTTCATATTTTCTTTGTGGCTGCAATTTCCAATTCATATTTAATTTCCAACAATGTATTCTTCAGCATTTCTTTGTGATTTTGGCTTCTAATATTCCATAAAATATATATAAATATTGGCGAGTTGGTTTGTGGAGTTTTGTGGTGATTTTTGGCATTTTTTTGTGATAGTTCAAGTCGCTGATTTTATTCTTTCAGTCTGCTGCAATTTAAATTTCAGATCTGCATTTGGTGTGTTTGGTTGAAACCCTTAAAAGGGTTATTACAGGTTTAGTAATAAACAAGTATCCAATCTTTGCAACCAAGCCCTATCAGAACATTTATCTGTACCATCATATGTAGGAAGAGTAATATTACCCAATCTATGTTGGATTTTTTTTTTTGGCTCATGTTGATTACTCACCTTATTCTTCCTTGGTCCTTCGCTTTTCCTTATTTGGGAAAAGTCCCTGAAAGAAAGAAACTCTCTTGTGTTATGATTCAAGGATGCATATTCTTCCCCATATACATCCATTTCTTCGGCAACTCCAAGAGATTGTGGTTGTTCTCTCTCCTCTTGTGGCTTAGTTCTTTGAAGACAATTAGCACAAAAGAATTTAGAGGGGGTCTTACTTGAGACCCTTTCTCCATGATAGGTAGAAGAACTTTCTTCACCATGTTTGCCTTGATTTCCTTGAGAGTTTGGTCTGGTAGTACTCATCCCCTGTATAGATATGCTCAAATCAGCTATAGCTCCTGCAAAGGAGTCTCTTAGATCTCTATGAGCTTCCATCAAACGGTTCTTCACTTCCCTGTTAGGTCTAGTGAATATTTCATTCACATAGCTCAACTCATCTGATGGCGGGGGTCTTTCTCTATCACCGATTCTTTCTTTTCCTAGACTTCTTGAATAATGATATCTAAAACCCTCTTCACCTACATCCATGCAAAACAATTATTTTCCCTGGAAAAGATCGCCGCTTTGATACCATTGTAATGTCCCCAAATGGACAAATTATGTCCCAAAACGGAACAGTAAATCCTTTCCAAAACAACTCTTAAACAACAAAGTATAGAACACACAAATTATATAATGCTTTAGATCTGAATATTATAGGGAAAATGCGATTTGCATAGATGATGGAAATCAGTCAAAACTGAAGTAAAACAACTCAATTCTTATCCCAAACTGATAAACAATTTTATAAGGACAAAAACATTAGAGAAATATCATATTTTGGATCTATAACAGGCTGGAATTTATTTATAAAATCTACAAATGACGGTCTTCAAACTTAAAAATATAATTCCTTTGGCCCAAAAAATATGCAAAGTAGCTGATCTTATCCCCAAAAATCTGATTAATGGACAACAAATCAGATCCAATCAAAATGAAATCCAGGTCATGCAAAACCTCACACAATATGTGTCGCTCCAAGTTAGAAGTGCAAGAAATTGAAGGTAGACCTCAGTAACACTGTTCTCCCTTCCAAACCCTATCTCCAATCAATGCCAAATATGCAAATCAGCCTTCAATTCTGTTGGAAAACACAAATAGAACTTTGAAATTCAGTAAAAAAACCCTTGAGTATGGCTTCCTCTCAAAAGAAAGAAGAGTTTTCGTTCTTTGTTTTTCTGTTGGAAAACACAAGAATATTGCTTACAAATTTTGATCCTTTAACCCATACGTTCTTCCTCTATTTATAGTGTATAGAGAGCAATTACAAATACAAAGCCTTTTTAATCTAGGTAGCCGGTACGTGCCCTGCAAGGCATGGGTACGGGTACGGTATGTACCCGATACGTGGTACGGGTACGGTATGGCCGTACTCAAGGCATACCCAGCCATACCTAGGGCGTACCCACCAGTAAAAACAACACTTTTTTTATTTTTTTTTATTTTTTATTTTTAACTTTTTTGTAAAAAAAAATAAAAATTTGTGGGTTAAGAAAGGTCAATAGATGCGATTACGTAAATGATTCAACTGTAGTAAAACTTCAAAGAAGTACCTAAAACAATGGCTGAAACTGCAACAGTTGAGATGTGTTTGGATAATGTAGGATCAAAAAATACAGTGGCAGCATCTCCACTAGCAAGTAAGACTAATGCAGGAATAGTAAGAGAACCCCAAAGGAATCTGAACTGCCAGATTTGAAGGGAGCTGCTAATACCCAGAATTCCAGTCCAGTTATGTGATTTGTTATTATTTATGTTAATAATTGCACGTTGTAACATTTGGAGTTTGAACAATGTACTTGTTCGAAGTTCAATCAATGAATATCATGACAAAATGTATTGAATTATTAATACATTATTTGGCTATTTCACTTAATTATTAATTTGTTTACTCTATTCATGTATAAGGCTGAATTTTTGCTTATTTGGCTATATTTTTAATATTTTATATGTATATTGTACTGCCGTACCCAGGTGCCGTACCCGGGCCCCCAAAAAATTTGCCGTACCAGCGTACCCCCGTACCGGCTACCTAGTTTTTAATGAATTGTCACATGTTGAAGCTATGAAAAAGGGAAGCAACTGGCAATCTTCCTCCTGGAATTCCTCTTTGCATGACATGCATAATTTATAACTGAAAATAGAACCTTCTATTTTGCATGTCTGCCACCTATTTCCGAGTAATTGACTTCTTCCAGTAACTTGAAGTAACGGCTTTTAAACCAATCACTTAAGTTTTACAATTTAATTGATTACTCAATTACTTTGTCGGAGAAAATAAGAGAAAGAAAAAGAAAGAGAAGAAATAAGAAGAAAGTTGTTACACTCCCAGTCTTGTTTTTTTCCCATATTCTGCATGCGATTGACTCTTTTGTCTTTGATTCTCACCAAACTGGATCTAGAAGCAGTTGAGTTGGATCTTGCAATTCTTCTCCAGTATATGCACCAGTGCAATGTTTGCCGTAAATAATTCATACAAAACTCATAATCTTTTATTTTTAATTGCATATGAGCAATTTTAAATCCTGGAAAGCACTCCGGGTGAATGCAAATACAAGTAAATTCAATGAAGGCTTCAACTGGAAGATTGAGACAACATGCACAAGCTCCTGAAAGGAATTTTCCATGCAATGACTTCCACATGGGCTACATTAGAAACAAGAGGATGAGTTTTTACTAGAAGCCTTTGCAATTATGAGAGCTGGATCTATTTCTCCTTCTAACTCTGAAGATATATTCAATGTATCTAACATTGATTTGGACTTCCTTTCACTAATATGAGCACCTATGATGAATACCTGGGCACTTATACCAACATGCAGACACTTAGAACAACAAAAGTCAAGCTATTCCAACCCTAGGCGCCAAAACTGGAAGCTCCTGGCAGTGGAAAATGTTCTTTTATGCAAAATCTTCCTTCCATTGGCACCAAAACCTTTCCGGGCTGCAAACTTCATAAAAAAGAATTACTTGCTTCTCCCTTATAGCGTCCCATGCTTATATAACCATCTGCATGTTATTTTTAATAGTTGTATTTCCCTATTATTGGTATTTGATTAATTAAAAGCCATGCTTCTTCATCCAATTTTGGCACCCAAGTCTGCATGTTTCCTGGCAATTAAAAAAAATTCAGCTTTGAGACATTTAGCTATGCCAAAATGGGTCGCACTTTTTGGCTAGAAATCATGTTAAAAATAAGAAGTCAAAGCAATGGAAATCTTCACCCTGTAAGGCAAGAAAGAAATTCCCACTTTCACTTAAGTGACTTGACTTTCATAATGAGAATTTTCACCCTGCAAGGCAGGTAAGAACTTCTCGTTTTTCACATAAGTGACTTTACTTTCATAATAGGAATTTTCATCCTACTAGGCAGATAAGAAATTCCCGCCTGCCTGTCACCTCCAAAATTCCCATTGGCAGCTTAAGTGATTTGACTTGATGGGAAAAAGTAACCTGCTAGGCAGGCAAGAAATTCCTGCTTGCCTGCCACTGCAAAAATTTCCATTGGCAGCTTAAAGTCTTCCTTCCAAAAAGTGCGACTTGCATGAAAGATTGATCTTTTCCAAAAGTGTGTCTTGCATTGTGACTTTTGCCTATAAAATTGCCTGAAAATTCATCATTGAAGGCAACGTGTAAAATAAAAGAGACACTGCCTTCAGTGACGAATAAATTCGTCTCTTTTATTTTACACGCTGCCTTCAATGAAGAATTTTCAGGCAATTTTAAAGGCAGAAATCACAATGCAAGTCACACCTTTGGAAAAGAGCTATCTTTCATGCAAGTTGCACTTTTTGGAAGGAAGACTTTAAGTTGTCAATGGGAATTTTGGCTGTGGCAGGCAGGTGGGAATTTCTTGTCTGCCTAGCAACTTAGTTTTTCCCATCAAGTCAAATCACTTAAGCTACCAATGGGAATTTTGGAGGTGACAGGCAGGCGGAAATTTCTTACCAACCTAGCAGGGTGAAAATTCTCATTATGAAAGTAAAGTCACTTAAGTGAAAAGAAGGAATTTCTTACCTGCCTTGCAGGGTGAAAATTTTCATTATGAAAGTAAAGTCGCTTAAGTGAAAGCGGAATTTTTTGCCTACCTTGCAGGGTAAAAATTCCCATTGCTTTGACTTCTTATTTTTAACATGACATCTAGCCAAAAAGGGCGACCCATTTTGGCATAGCTAAATGTCTCAAAGCTGATTTTTTTAAATTGTCGGGAAACATGCAGACTTGCGCGCCCAAATTGGATGAAGAAGCATGACTTTTAATTAATCAAATTGCCAGAAATAGGGAAAGGCAATTATTAAAAATAACATGCAGATGGTTAGATAAGCATAGGACACCATGAGAGAGAAGCAGTTAATTCTTTTTTATGAAGTTTGCAGCCCGGAAAGGTTTTCGCACCAATGAAAGGAGGATTTTGCATTAAAGAACATTTTCCACTGCCAGGAAGCTTCCAGTTTTGGCGCCTAGGGTTGGAATAGCTTGACTTTTGTTGTTCTAAGTGTTTGCATGTTGGTATAAGTGCCCAGGTATTCATCATAGGTGCTCATATTAGTGAAAGGAAGTCCAAATCAATGTTAGATACATTGAATATATCTTTAGAGTTAGAAGGAGAAATAGATCGAACTTTCATAATTGCAAAGGCTTCTAGTAAAAACTCATCCTCTTGTTTCTAATGCAGCCCATGTGGAAGTCATTGCATGGAAAATTCCTTTCAGGAGCTTGTGCATGTTGTCCCAATCTTCCAGTTGAAGCCTTCATTGAATTTACTTGTATTTGCATTCACCCGGAGTGCTTTCCAAGATTTAAAATTGCTCATATGCAATTAAAAATAAAAGATTAAGAGTTTTGTATGAATTATTTACGGCAAACATTGCACTGGTGCATATACTGGAGAAGAATTGCAAGATCTAGCTCAGCTGCTTCCAGATCCAGTTTGGTGAGAATCAAAGACAAAAGAGTCAACCGCATGCAGAATATGGAAAAAGAACAAAACAAGGAGTGTAGCAGCTTTCTTCTAATTTCTTCTTTCTTTTTCTTTTTCTTATTTTCTCCGACAAAGTAATTGAATAATCAATTAAATTGTAAAACTTAAGTGATTGGTTTAAAAGCCATTACTTCGAGTTACTGGAAGAAGTCAATTACTTGGAAATAGGTGGCAGACATGCAAAATATAAGGTTTTATTTTCAGTTATAAATTATGCATGTCATGCAAAGAGGAATTCTAGGAGGAAGATTGTCAGCTGCTTCTTTTTTTCATAGCTTCAACATGTGGCAATTCATTAAAAAGGATTCATATTTGTAATTGTCCTCTATACACTATAAATAGAGGAAGAACCTACGAGTTAAAAGATCAGAATTTGTAGGCAACATTCTTGTGTTCCAGACTTTGAGCTGAAACCCTTGATATCTTTCTGAAAGCTAAGGAATTGAAAGGAGACAGATTTTTGGAGAGCTTTGTGTCAACGGTGCTTGTGTTTCTTACTTCTGTATAGATCTTTGCATAAACTTTGTGTCATCTCAGATCTAGATTTGAAGCTTTCCTTTCCTTTAAATTCTGTATTTTGAGATCTGTTTGTTTTATCTATATGCATGAGACCAACTCTACAAACTATTGGTTGGATTGCACATCTTCTCTTCTTTCTTCCCGAATTCAATTATTTACCCTTTTTTTTGCAAATATTTCTTTACAGTTGCTTACTTGTTGCAGAATTGCTTAGCTATGGCTCATGAGCTTTGCAATTAAAATAAAACCCACGAACAGTTACGCAGATCCATAATTGATAGAAATCTTACACGAGAGCCTCACCGGTAAATGAGGGAGATTTATCTCATGACTGCCTAGGTTTTCAACTGTGCAAAAAATCTAGCCAACACATCTTCTCGGCATATTGTACTTCTTTTGGCGCTAGGGATCTTTGTCAATAATGTCCTTTTTTCATCCTCAATCTAATGAAATCCATGACAGACATTGCCTCCCCGAAACTCCTCTAGAATTTCTCGATATTCTTCGAGCAATGTGATGTAGCCACAAGTTTGTCTAGGGCTCCCATGTGGAGCGACTGCCTCTTTGTCCACAAATTGGGGTTTGTAGGGCCTTACAAAGGAATTTTCACCTTCTTTGATTCACGGGAACTATGTGAATCTTTTTCCCCCTTGACCGCACCACCTCCTTACATGTTTTGGATAGCTAGGGAGAGCCTATCCAATACATCCATTATTCCTACTTGGTTCTTCATGATCCCCTCCAATTTTTCCATGCTTCACAGGATAGGAGGAAAGAGATTTTGGTGTCACTCAGATTTCACCCTGAAATCTGTGACTACCCAATCCGAAAAAAATTTCGTACTTTTAAAATAATGGGTCATTTCTTGTTTTTATTTCCTGAAAGTTCTTGTATTGCGTCGAGATAATCCCAAAGAGCCATATTAGCCCTTTTCGCCCAATACCCAGATGCCCAAAATTGTTTTATTCTGTCGTCGGGATTTGTCTGCGGGAAATTTGTATTTAATTATTTTGAGCCCCGTATGAGGCTATTTGCGCTCCGTTTCAACTCTGTTATGAGCGGATATGTTATTATTTCTATGTACCAGAAGGATTTTAACTTATTTTAAGTTTTGGGCTTTATTTGTAACTTTTGGCAATTTTTCGTGTTTTTGTGGTGTCCCGTTCTGTTTTCTGTAAAATTTCTCTGGAACAACTCCTTCGCCGGGTAAGCCCGATTTTTGGCCTGGAGCAGCTGCAAAACATACACGCACATTTTGCCTGGAGGAAGTCATCATCGGAGGTCTGGATCACTAGGAAAAAGCGAAGTCGTGCACAGAAAAGCCCCTGCGGAGATGGGCGCATTTTTGGAAAACAAAGAATTTAAGCTGCGATGGGAAAAATAGAAGCCGCAGGCAAGGTGGGAATTGTATACTTGCCTGGCAGGGTACTTTTTCCCGTGTTATAAAAGTCACTTAAGTTGCAGTGGAAAAAATAGAGGCTGCAGGCAGGTAGGAATTTATTGTCTGTCTTGCAGGGTAAAAATTCCCATAATATAATAAAAGGAAAGTGACTTAAGTGAAATCATGGGATTTTGGTGCCTGCCTTGCAGGGTAAAGAATCCCATTGTCAAAGTCAAATCACTTAAGTGGATCATGGGATTTTGGTGCCTGCCTGGCAGGGGTAAAGAATCCCATTATGGAAAAAATTCTTAAAAATAGAATTACATGTGCAAAAAAAGTGCACCCCCTTTGGTGATTGATTAAAAAGATTAATTTGATTATTTTTAATAATCTTTCTTCTTAAAAAAGTGCGACCAAGCTTGAGGAGGTCAAAAAGTCAAAGAAGGAATAAAAAAAAGGAATTAAATTAATTAAATTTAATTTATTTAGTGGCTGCCCCCTTCCTCTCAAAAAGTGCGCCCCATTTGGGCATTATTTAATGTTTTTTGAAGCATTAAAACATTAAATTAATTTCTATTTTCAGTGGCTATGGTCAAAGCACACTGTGGGGCTTGAGTGAAGTGCTGTGTGAAGGATTAAATTGGATTAATTTAATTTATTGGATGGCTGTCCTTAAACATGCTATTTTTAAAAGAGAAAAGCATGATTTTTAATTAATTAATTGCCTTTAATTGTTAGAGGCAATTATTAATTATAGAATTGTGAAGGTTATATAAGCATGGGAAGCCATATGGATGAATTATTTAATTCACAGGTTAAGAATTGCAGCAAGAAGGAAAAGTGCGCCCCCATTAGAGGAAGGATTTTGCTCAAAGTGCTAACAAAGGCTAAAAGCTTCCAGATTTGGCGCATGCTTTGAAGAAGGTTGATCTTCGTCTGCATAGTTGTTTTCACAGGTGTTACAGGAGCTCAGGTGTTGATTGAAAGGATTCATGCTCTCTTTATGTGCAAATTAAACACCAATTTTTGGGGCAGCAGGCTTGAAAAGTGCAGATTTTTATAATTTAAATTCACTATTCATGCTCCGATGGCCATTTTTGTCTGAATAAATTGCAGGAACTCATTACAGGTGCTTTATAAAAGAGGAGTTTTTATCAATGTCCAATACATTGCAAATATCCTCCGAATCTGAAGAATTGTCCAGATCTGCACCAGTATTGAAGAAATCCGGCCAAGTTAGAAGAAAAAGAATTATTCAGACAAAGATTGATAAAGCCATGGCGAAAGGAGATGAAAAAGAGAGCACGATGGATTCATGCATTGCTTCCAAACTTTCAGACATAGGAGACACAGATCTAGGCCCAGAACCTCTTTCTGATTTGATTGATAGATCCAGAGCTGGAAAGACTTCACTCATGCGTTGCGGTCAAAAGTAGTGGAATTATTCGAGCTGCAACTTTCCCGTGTACAGCGCAATTGCCAGAGTTTGTGATGGAGTGTGCTAGATCTTATCATCCTTCATCCAGATCAGTGCGTGATGTTGCGGGAAAGACAATAATTCGTTTGGATGCAGAATTATTCAATTATTGTCTGAAGATTCCAGTGCGAAAGGTGGTGACTTCTATTAGCATTCTAGATGCTAACAGTAAGTGGGAAAAGCATAGAACTGACTGTGTGAGCATCATGAATAGCCGGTTCATGAAGAAGCCTAGATCCCCTTCCAAGTTCCCGAGAACTCTTCCACGATCCAATTTGGTGTAGGAGGAGGATGATATCGTCAAATTGCTATGCAAGTTGAATGGTGAAGCGAATGCCTACACTTTCCGGACATGGATGTATGCTTTCATCAGGACCATTGAAATCAACAAGGTTGATTCTATAATCAATTGGTAAGAAATTATTAGCAGCAACATCGGTGAGCAACTGCGGAACGTGAAGCGTACCTTCAGCTTCAAGATGACTTCATACTTGGTGTATGTTGCAGCTTCACAGGGGTGTCTTTTCCAAGCTGAATAGATGTAGTATTCTTTCCAAGGATCCCATTTTCGAGTGCTACCCACAGCTTATTGTACCTGCATGTGAGAAGGACTTCAAAGTGATCAACGATGACTTCTTCTACGATTTCATCTGCAGGTTAGACAAAGACTTGAAGACTCACAGGGTAAGCAAGGAGGCATGGGAAGTAGTGTCCAAGATTGGCAGTGTATTCATCTAGTTTGCAGATTTCACATACCTCAGGGTTACGAGCTTTTCAGGTGAACCAATAAAGATGCCAAGGTACCCAAGTGACAGATTGATCGCCATGGAGCTGAGCAGTGAACTTGTGGAGTTACACGACCTTCAGTCAAAGCGGCACAAGTCTACGGGCTTCTTCCCACTCACTGTGGGATATTACAGTTGCATCAGCATTCACAGAGCTCGAGGGATGGAAGCACAAATGTTGTCCGAGTATGAGCAAGAGTTCTTCCCTGCACGGCTTAATTTCGATCCATTTGGAATAGCCAGGAAGACAATCTCCCAGGAGTACGCACATGTGCCTTCGTTAGAAGATTTCTGGATGAAGTGCAGAAGTGAGTACAAGGTTAGAAAGAAAGATTTCAGCAGGCTATCGGCAAAGCAAGTATTTGACTTTGGACTAGCGCGGATACCTGCGGATCTTAAAGATGATGGGAACGTGGTACTTGACACTTACCATCAAATGGGAGGAGATAAAGCTATACTGCAGGATAGCTATGGCGGCTGCAACACAATAGAAGAAAGATCCGGAGCTGTGTTGGTGAGTACTTCGAGCTGGCTGCTAACGAAGGGATACTGCCTTGATGAAGTATTGATGAATCAAATCACGGGCAACTTCAGCGCAGGAGATTCTCTCAAACGAAAGCATGAAGGAGAAAGCAGTAGAAGGTCCGAGAAGTTGAAAGTACACAGAAGATCTCAAGAGAAAGAGAAGACCACTTCTACGACCATAGCTTTGACTCCGACTTCTCCAGTACCTAGAGGATCACCAACTATTGCACCACAGCAGCAGGATGTTTCCATGCCTTCATTGAAACCAGCGACGTTCGTCTTCTCTCCGCAGCCACTTCGTTCATCACCCGTTCCAGAAGAGGTGTTGAAGCTGCAGATGACGGAGTTCGAAAGAGCTTTGTCCTTGGATGTTTCAGAAGATGGCAGCCATGATACTGTGGCACTTTCTGATGGAGAGGATGCAGAGCTGGAGATGGTAGTGCACTCAGCGACTTCTCACTCTCCGAGAAGTAATTTCTCGGAATGGTTAGCTATGCAGTTGGTTCTGGAAGCAAGAGTAGAGATGAACTTAGAGGAACATGACTTGCAGCTACTTCAAGATCTGAGCAGAAGAGACAGAAGGCCTAAAGTTGCTAAAGCAACTTCTAGGTTGATCATCACGGATTCGGGAGAGAAGTTTGCTGAGATATCAATTCCGGCGGAAGGAAAGGTAGAAGAGGAGCTCACGGCAGAAGATGTGATGGTGACCAAAATACCACTCGGTCAAGCTACCACTGAAGGATTGAAGCAGGACACGCAGACGTTGCTGGATGCTTTGTTCCTTAGGCTTGACAGTGAAAAGGCGGAGAAAGAAGAGCTGCAGAAGCAAATATCTCAATTATGTGAGATCATAGCCAAGGTTGCTAAATCTTCCGTTCAGCCCATTTCAGCGCAGGTGAGTGATCATCTTATGCAGGAAATGGAAGATGCAAGCAATCAAGTAAAGGCTATTGACGAATGGAAGGATCTGATTATTCGTCAAGCTTCTGTGCAACTTGGGTAAGTGCCAGCCCGCCTAAAGGTTATGAATGATGCAGCAAATCAACTAAAGCAACTGATAGAAAGCATAGAAGGAATGAATACAGTTGCAGAGAGTAACCTGAGTATTTTGGCCGAGATCAACAAGCTGCCGGGAGATGTATTGGTTGCAGAACAAATTGTGCCGGATGGATCAGTCGAGAAGGGGAAGCAGCTAGAGTTTGCAGTATCTTTCCGTTTGGATATCTGCAGAGTTTTGTTGAAAAGGATGCAGGCGCTTGAGAGTAGAACATCAGATTTGCCGGACAGTATCATTTCTTTCACTGAGGAAAGAGTGGATGGAGGTGTTACTTCATACGTGCGGATTGTTTCTAACGAGGTGCATGATTCCCTGGAAAGTTTTCTTCTGATGGTACAAAAGAGAATTGATAAAGCTACCAAGCCTTTCACGATGAACTCTATCAGTAAGCTGATGACATTGCAGGCAGACATTGCGAGATTTGGGCCAAGTTTGGAAGAAGTGGAAGCATGCAGCAAAGTGTTGAATAAAGGGTTGCTGCAATTCAGGACAGATAAGGAAGCAGTGGCTAAAACAGATGGAAGGATGCTGAATTATATGTTCGACAAGTATATCAAATATCAGAACAAGAAGAAGATGTAGATGTTACAGCTGGCATGACTTCTTCTATTTCTTTCTTCTTCTACTTTCTATATTCCCGGATGAAATTGTAAACTTCTAAGTTATTGGTTTTGCAACCATTACTTGAAATCATGTGGAACCTTTCTATTAGTTAAGTGATACATATGTCACTTAAGAAGAAGTTAGTTGAGGATGATTGTCAAATGTCATCTTTACTTGTTCATGCTTTAGTTCAGTTTGAGTCTTCTATTTGTACTTTCCCTCCTACATTCTATAAGTAGGAGAAGAACCTTCGGGTTAATGATCGATCAGAATTTGTAAGAAGCAATCTTGTGTTCTAGACTTTGTGTTGAACCCCTGAGAGCCACTTGTTGCAGAGGAATACAAAGAAGCAGGTTTCCGGAGAACTTTGTGTTACGGCGTACTGTGTTTCTTGCTTTTAAATCTTAGATCTTTAAAGTAAACTTTGTGTTAGTTTAGATTTGGATCTAGAACTACCTTTGCTTTATAATTTTGTGTGTTCAAATCTATTAAGTTTCTTCTATGTGCATGCAATTAGCTCTGTTATCTACTAATTGGGATGCACATCTTCCTTACTTCTTCTCTGTAATACCTTGACTTTCTTCTTCTATAATTTTTCCTTTCTTAAACAGCTGCTTACTTGCTGCAAAACTTCTTAGTTATGGTTCATGAACTAAGTGGTTAAAGTAAAACCCCTGATAGATAAAAAGACATTTATATTGACAAATCTGACACGGGAGCCTCACCGGTTAAATGAGGGAGATTTATCTCATGACTGCCTAGGTTTGATGCTATGCAGAAAATCTAGCCAACAGATTTGATACCACTTTAATGTCCCTTTTTGCGGGACCTCAAGAAATGGCCAAAAACTCTCAAATCAAATTTACCAAGTTGTTATAACCATGCAAATTAAACCTTGTTCTAGGGCAGTGACCTAATTTGGGGTTTCAACCCCACTTTTGAGCCTTCAAAACCCTTTGAATTAACTTCACTTGAATTTCTAAAATTATGATATAACCTCAACAATCATGTAGTGCAACAAATCTGATTTTTGATGTGTGCTAGATATGGAGATAAGAATTTCACGAAACCCCTTATTTGCAGTGTTATTTTTAAAAATTCATAACTCGTGAAATTCTAGATATTGGCCTTATGAAATATAGAGAATAAGATGATAATTTTAGATTTGTCAAATGTCACCACACATACCAAAACACCACTTCAATATAGGTCGCCCCACTTGAAATAAAATATAACTTGCACCAAACAATTGATAAAATGGAATATTTCACGTTTATAAATCATAGGGAGTCCAACCATGCAAGGAGATCATATAAACACCAGCAATATCCTTGGAAACACACCTCCAAGCAAGTCGCTTAGGACAGAAATCTGTTATAACCAATAATAGAGAGAAATCCACCAAAGGGGTAGCGCAATGTTTCATCAACACCACTTCTCCACAAGGGTTTTCATCCTTGGGAGTGCCTCATTCAAAAGGTTTTCGTCCTTGAGTGAGAGGGAAAAGATGCTTAAGAAAAAATGAGAAATCCTTCACCAAAAATGATTTGAAGGTGGACAGATTAAATGAGTTATTCGAAGAAATAAAGCTTGAAAAGATCGCAGGTTTTGTGCTCAAGATTCACAGTAGAAGATCTAATATTGAAAAGACTTTGAATTCATCTTAAAGTCTTAGCTTTTGGTCCCATAGACTCTTCACTCTAGTGGACGTCATTAAAATATTTCATTTCACATAACATAATCCTCTAATGGCCAAGCGACCTCCCTTTTATCACCATAAGAGGACTTATAATGCAAATGATGGTTGACCTCTAAAGAAAAGTGCTTTCTAATTTCTAATTGGTAATTTTGGGAGCCTACATACTCACCAATAGATTTTTTATTTCTAATTTATTGATGGGCGCTAGGCTCACCAATAATTACAATGCTAACTAAGAAATGAACATGAAATGAAGCACATGATGACATTGCTAGCTTTCCTCTAGCTTGTTCACTTGGACCCATGAGGAAGGAAAATGGGCCAAGGACTTCAATTGGAATTGGCTCAAAAAAAAAAAGATGACAGTTTCATGGTATGGCAAATGGAGCACCCATGATTGTAACTACAAAAACGATGGAAATAGCATTTCATAGAGGGAAAATTGTTTGGGTAGTTGAGAGTTTAGTAACCCCTAGGGATCAGATTTTGGGAATAGCAGTAGTATAATGAAAATATTCAAGCCATCTGTGACAAGCACGCCAAGGTTTTTGACAATCTTCCTCATGGGTTATCACTGGATAGAGGAAAAACATGAGAGGAGCATCTTCAGCACTTGGATATAGTGTTGGGAATTTTGGAGAAGCCGTCACTTTATACCAAGGAATCAAAGTGTGAATTTGGTGTGACTAAAATTTTATATTTGGGGCATGTTATCAATGCCAAGGTTGTCCATGTGGATCAACAAAAGATCATAGCCATCTTGGATTGACCTCCACCCACCACTATGACACATTTGAGGGGATTCTTGGGATTATGCAGTTACTACAGGAGATTTGTTGAATTTTTTTCCCAACTTGATACCCTTTTGACTGACTTAACAAAAAAAGAAGCTTTTAGCTGGTTCAGAACAACCCAAGCTACATTTGACAACTTGAAAAAGGTAATGAGCACATGTCATGTACTTGTTCTAGATTTTTCAATTCCTTTTTACTTGAGCGTGATGCTTCAGTAGGAGTAAGAGTTGTTTTGATGCAAAGGGGACACCCCATTGCTTTTGAAAGTAGAAAACTTAAGAAAGCGGAAAAGAAATTTTCAATCTATGACAAAGAGATGTTGGCTATTATGCATGCCTTGACTAAATTTAGACAATATTTGGTATGTGGAAGATTTGTGATCAAATCTAGTTATTATAGTTTGATATCCTTTTTGGGGAAAAAAGATTTGAATGATAAACAACAAAAATGGGTAAGTAAGCTCCAAGCCTATGATTTTGACATTGAGTTTGTTAAAAGGAAAAACAACATAGTTGTTGATGTTTTGTCTAGAAAGCCAATGTTGTGTTCTCTAACAGAAATTACAGCGGAATGGAAGGCTCATATCATAGCGGAATATGCCAAGAATGAGTTCACAACCACCATAATAAAAGCTACATTGAATGATGAAAAATACAAAGTAGTGGATGGGCTGCTTTTGTACAAGAATAGAGTATTTTTGGTGAAGATTCCAAGGTGAAACACAAAATTTTGAAGGTTGTCCATGATTCACCTTTGGTTGGGCACCAAGGATTCTTCGAGACCTACAAGCAAGAAAGAGAGGTATTTTTGGAAATCGCTCAAAGATGAAGTATTACATCATATTAAAGAGTGTCTTACAGGCCAAAGAAATAAGGTAAAGCATGTGTTTCTAGCTGGTTTATTACAGCCACTACCCATTCCCAATCAAAAATGGGAAAGCATATCCATGGACTTCATCACGAGGCTTCCCTTAGTCCAAGGTAAGAGTTGTTTGTTTGTAGTGGTCGATAGACTCACAAAATTTGCTCATTTCATGCCACTTCCAACTAAGTATGATGCTCCATTGGTGGCTAGTATTATTTTCAAAGAAGTGCTTAGATTGCATGGGCTACCAAAGAATAGTGTGAGTGACAAGGACAACAGGTTTCTGAGTCAATTTTGGAAAGAAACTTTGAGATTGGTAGGTACAGAGTTGACTCTAAGCACTAGCTATCATCCACAAACAGATGGGCAAACCGAAGCAGTCAATAAATGGGTGGAAAGGTACTTGAAAAACTTCATTTCAGGACAGCAGTTCTCATGGATAAAATGGCTCTATATGTGTGACTATTGCTACAACTCTTCTCATCAAATGTCTATTGGCATGACTACTTTCAAGGCTCTTAATGGGTATGCTGTTTTTTTATTCATAGATGTGGTTCTAACGGATAGTAGAGTGCCCGAGGCACAAGATTTGTTACAGCAATGTCAAGAAGTGTTACAAATGTGCAAAGAGAACCTCCAACATGCCCAAAATCAGCAGAAACACTATGCAGATCAGTAGCATGTAGAGAGGAGTTTTGAGGTTGATGACATGGTTTTCTTTAGGTTACAACCTTACAGGCAATCTTCTATCGAGCAAAGTGGTAAGGAGAAACTTAAGCCACATTTTTATGGGCCCGACAAAGTGCTAAAAAGAATTGGTGAGGTAGCATATGAGCTAGAGTTACCGGAACATAGCAAGATCCATAATGTGTTCCATGTTTCATGTCTTAGAAGAACACTTGGCTAGCATATAGTCCCTTCTCTAGATTTGCCACCCATGGATGATGAAGGAAAACTCATTTTGGTGCCGGAAGCTATCATTAATGTAAGAGAAAAGATTGAGAAACAAGAGCATAAAGGAGTATTTAGTTTGTTGGTAGAATTTTCCAATGGAGGATGTCATTTGGGAAGGTGCAGCAATTTTGGGACATCCCAACCAACAATTGTTTCTAGGCAAGCAATTTCGAGAGGGGAGGACTGTAATGTCCCCTTCTCGATATTAATGCTATGAAGACCCTTAGCCTAATTCTCTTCTCAGGGGCTTTAAGGGGTGTGAAAAAGGGGAGAAAGGTGGTGACTTTTATATTAAGATTCTAAAGTCATTTCTTATGTTTATTTTATAAAGCAACTTATAATAATGTCACTTAAAATGATTAAGAGGAAAAAGGTAAATGTCAATGAAGAAATACAAGTGGCAAATCATAACAAATATTAAATACAAAGTGGGGGCGACCCATATGGGTGTTTCCCTTGGGATTTGTGATAGGAAAAAGGATAAATAGAGTGGGGAGCCATGGGGAGCATATTTTGCCAATCTATTTTCTCTTATTTCATGATAAGATATTTTTCTTGCATCAAATCTTCTAAGGACGAAAACCCTTAAGGAGAAGGAGCTTTGGGGACGAAAACCTCGAAGGTTTGAAGGTTGGGGAACGAAAACTCCTCAATTTCGTGAGGTGAATCCAACAAGGGTTTACCATTGTGGTACACTTCAGATTTACAGTTTTTAAAAGGTTATAATTCAGATCTAGGGCATTATTTGACTATTTTTTCACTCTATGTCATCTGAGCTTCAAAGCATATCTGAATTTGTGAGTTTGGGAGGTTTGGATCAGCCAAACCTTGATTAATTTCAAGTCATTTTGCAGCTGGAACAGATCTGGACACTTTTAGGCCAAAAGCAATCACCTAGGAGATTGGTGAAACCCCTTTTAGAAGGGTTTTTCATTGTTGTTCGGTCTGCGGGTTGTTGGAGATTCTTTGGCATCAATAAAGGCAATTTTAACATCATTTTCCAGCCCTCTATTGGTACAATTTTGATAATAATCATTGCCATTAATTTCTACATTGTTTCATCGCTTGATCTATTTTTGTAAATTCATACAAGTTTAGAAAAATTCAAATTTCTCTTGTATGTTTTTCTTAGACCCTAAATCGTCAATTTTGGCCTTGTGGATATGTAATGACCCCCTTTCAAGGGTTTTAACCAAACACACAAAATGCAGATCTGATTTTTAAATTGCAGCCACAAGAAAATTAAGAAACTAGGGTGTAGGACTCCTCAAAGTTTACCAAACTTCAGATTCTGACCTTATAAAATATTATAAATCAGATTATCAAACCAGATTTCTCAAATACTTCACCAAATGCTCCAAATCCTACCAAAGGTAGGTCGTTCCACCCTTAATAAATCAAATACAAGCTAGAAATCACAAGTAACTCTCCAAGTCAGCTCCTAAAATCGATCCCAAGCCAAGGAGAAGGTTTTTTTTCCTTCCCTTAACCTCTAGAAGGGTTTTCGTCCTTCTAAGCAAGTTGCATAAGGAGGTTTTTCGTCCCCAAATACAAGAACAAGTAGCTCCAAGCTTACTTTGCTCCAATAAGATAAATTGCGCCGAGTCTCTATAGCAAATGGTGCCTCTAATCTTCTTTTATATCCTTTTTTGGGCACCAATGTACAAATAGAAAAGGCCGACTTGTATAAGCAAGGAAAACACTAAAGAAAATATAAAGTATAAGAAAAAACATATCACAAAGGTTCTCAAGGTTTAACTCCTTCATATTTGCTACTTTGTCATGGAGAAGGAATGGGAAGATGACCAAATATCATCTCTTAGGTGGGAAAAAGGGACATTATAGTCCTCCCTCCCTGAAATTGCTTGTCCCCAAGCAATTGCAAACTCATTACATTCGCTGCCCCAACTTCTTCCTCTTCTTTTCGAAGATCCTCATCCTCCAATGGTGAAGGTGGCATCCTTGACAAAGCATCCACAACCACATTTTGGTTTCACTTCACATACTCAATATCAAAATTAAATGCTTGGAGTCTACTCATTCCATCACCCACACCCACATGTTCTCCCTCAATAAAGTCTTCTATCTGGATCATGAGAACATCATTCAACATAACTTGCATGTAGGCTGAAAATAAATCATAACAGCAGTAAGTCACCTGGGATTCCATCCAATTTAGCACTAGGGTGGCTTGGGGAAGTGTCTTCACTAGCGGATCTTCACCACTATCTTTGTCATGCGAGGAAACCTGAAATGCCCCTCCTAAAATAACCATAGCGAAGACCCTTGGCCCATTTTTTTCTACCCGACGGCCAAAGGGGAAATATAAGAGTGACTTAAGTTATCTATAATTATTATAAAGTGCCAGTAGCTAAAGAAAATTATGTAAGCACTTATAATAATTTTAGTAACTTAATGTTATGTCTAGACTAAGTCATAAAGGGGTGCAAACACATGTTATAATGTTCCTAGGGGAGAAGTATGACTTGGGTCACCTTGTAGGGGGGGTCTTTGAATTATTAAAAAACCTTTTATATTTTTAATATGCCCCCATGAGAAATTGCAACTTGGTCGAGGAGGAATTTGGGGGGGTAAATGATGTTTAAAAATTGTTGAATGGTGATTGGATGCCTTGGGAGGTGTTCTTAGGGTCTCATCTTTCCCTTAAGGAGAAAACCGATTTGTTTTGGGGCTCATTCTATGGCTTCATATTTTTCTATTTTTAGTTGTGAGCTTGGAGCTGCTTCTGTAATTTTGTGAGGACGAAAACCCTCAAAAAATAAGGTGTAGGGCGAACAAAAACTCTTCCTGAAATTGCTATTTTTTTTGGGAAGATTCAGAGATAAAAATCAGGTTTTTAGAGCCATTTATCCTCAGATGGAGTGACTCAGTTTAGGGTTTTTTGTAGGGTTTTGAGGAGCCGAAAATATTATATTTTATATCAGTTTTGTAAGGAGCATTTCCAGAAATTTATTCAGTACTTTTGGAGTATTTTTGTGGGGGTTTCAAACCCTTTTTCTTCTGTTGCAATACTCATGTCAGATCTGAAATATTTAATGATTGTAATAAACTACTGGAGCTCCCATTTTGGTATCTATTTATGCCATTATTCTCTATAAATATATTTCTATTGAAAATACAAAAAAAAAGTGTTTTGCTTTGTTTATGGTGTATTTCTCTCCCTGTGCAAATCACATTTTCTGGGTGATTTATTTTTGCAACACACATTTCAGATTTTTGGTTCACATTTTCAGTTGGGTTATCATTTTCCATTGGGTCCATTTTGGGGACATTACAAAACCTTCTTAAATTGCACATGGACACCGCTGTAAGTGAATGATATTATTGTGATCAACAACATAAAAATTATGCAAATATGACAAACCCATGTTATCTTTAGCAATATGATAGATGTAGAAGTATTAAGTACCCAAACAAGTACCACAAACTCACCATCTTCAGCTGAAACCCCATAAGCTCTCCCATGTAATTGGGTGAGAAACAAATTCAATTGTTCTTCTTGTTCAACACCTTTATCTGCACATGGAATAAACTTATCAATTAAAGAAAAAGTTGCTTCCATCATTGCTTCTTCATGCCTTATGGGTATGGTGACAAGCACTCTTTCAATGCTTGCAATTATCTCATTTTCTCCTCTCAAGTGATGGGTATTTGAAGATCCATCCCGGTTGTCCCAAACACTATTGTGAGCATGCATTCTTTCTTCAAAAATCCTCAAATCTGAAAATAACTCACCACAACCTGATTTCTTTACTTCTTCCAACGGAAATCTTTTTTCCTCATTTCACCATGATAGAATGCTCTCAAAAAATGTAAACATACTGTTGTTCGTGAATGGAAATGGCAGCCCCAAACCTGACTTTTGCAAACTTGGCCCTATAGCCATAACATAACAACTACCAAACTGAAATCTTATGGAAAAAACGAAATTTGTGAATACTAAAAATTGTCTTACATGGGCTGAAAAAATGAAGATCAACAAGCTCATGATTGAAATCAGCAAACATGTTAGATCTTAACACAAGAATCTTGCATCCCTTTCTTGCCCAAAATTAAATGTTTGGAATACCAAAATAAGTATTCTGCGTTGCATGTTTACCGCCGTCCATAATTCCCACAATTCATCCAACTCATGGCTAAAAATGTGCATCATATCTTCCAATGAAGTGACAACAACTGAACATTCATCACGGGTAATAAGAAGAGTTTTGAAAATTTGAAAATTACCATCTCTAATGGCTTCCCTAAACATGCTTATTCCACCCTCAATGCAAAGTGGAACATTTTCCCAAACTTGTCCAATGATTTGTTGGGTCTTTGGAACTAGAATCATGACACCAAGCAACAAAACATTAAGTATTTGTCGCACTTCTATATCTTGCAAATGGGTTATCCTATGATACCCTGAAATGCGCACCACACTATTTTCCATTCTCCCACAATAATCAGTTTTAACATGTAAAGGAGGAAGCAACAAACAAGTGTCTCAAAATCGATGAATTGAAAAGATTAACTTGTTGTAGAACACCTTTTGGTTGCCCCAAGTGGAGTGTTTGTAACACCAAAACTTGAATTCCAGGCTGCCTATCAATTGTTGCGCCTAACCTTTTCAAATTGCTCAATCTATGCCTGAAAATATGCATATCACTCCCAATTGAAGTGACCATAGCTGAGAGTACTTCAATGGTGACCCATAATGCCTTGAAAATCTGAAAATTATCTTTCGTTATGGCTGCCTTCTTATTCCAATCAGCAAGTACGCTGAAATGAGATCTGAAAATAGTGTTCTCCATACTTATGTTACAAACCATATCCATTTCTTTAGCATACCTCTCATGTTGACCAACAAATTGACATGTCGTAAGCAATGAATTTGAAAGACTTAAGTTGATCTTAAAATGTTCATCTCTCTTTGTCACAACATCATCACTCAAACATGACATGTGATCCTTAACAATTCTCCCATCATGATATGAATATGGCAGCGATATAAAAGAAGATAAAGTGTCATCACACCTTGAGTTGTTCCCTACATGTCTCTCTTCCCATTCCGAATGAGTAGAGATCGAAACATCCTCAATTTTTCCAATCTTGTTTGGAATCAGCCTTCTTTTTTACCTCAGATTCAAAAAATAAAGCTCTTTCCGCTTTGTCTTCAACACTATTTTGCTGATACTTGCATGGGACATCTTCAATGTTCTTGCCAGAGTCATGTACACTATTAAATGGCCATATATTGACGTTGTTCTGAAATTTCCAGCAAACTCTTCATTACCATAACCATGCAAATATATTCCTTCTTTCCTTGTGTAATATCCCCTTTTGGGATATTATCCAAATATGCAAAATTACTTTACTGAATCGACTCTAGAAAGACTAACCCCTTGTAGATTCGACTTTCTTTCACCGAATAATGCCGCCACATGCAATCTTCAAGACAACCACAAAAACATCATTAGAGTTTGCCAAGGAATCTTTACCTTCACGCTGGGAGAACCAGTTAGGAAATCTAATCACTTCAAATCTAAAATTAATTACAACAGTAATCTAATCTTCTAAATGCACTAAACTGCTGCAAACTTGCAAAACTTGGATAGCTCTTTCACCATCCATTCCTCTCTTTGTGGCAAACTGGCATGCCTAGGCTCGATTCCTAGATAATTCCTAGCTATCCAACAACCTATGAGACTCGGCAAGTTTTGGTTAAATAGCAGGCATGGATCTCATTACCCACGAAAGCCATGATACTCCTCATAGCTAAAACGCTGGTACATATTTCTTCTGAAACTGTGGAAAATTGGCATAACTCTGCTCGGTATGGCTTCCTCTCTAGGGATGAAATAAAGTGCAGCTTCCAATCTATGATCCTCAAGGGTTGTTCACATAGGTCGCTTGGCATTATTAGCTCCACTTGAGCTTCCTTATAACCACTTTGAAACCCTAGTTTCAAATCATCCTTTGGAGAGACATGGCAAGACCCAATCGCATAGGTCTTTGCAAGTTTTTCTTGGCCGGACAATTAATTTCCATCCACTTGAAACCCTAGGCCTTTTAAGAATCCGAGCTAAAAGATACCACTGTAATCAACTCGCCATGAGGGTTTTAGAATCAAATATTCATAAATAACCAGCACATCTAAAACACCATAAAACCCTTCATAGCATATTGAAGAATAAAATTAACGACTTGTACTTGACTCAATAAAATGCGCAAAATCTACCTTAGAGAATCACCTACAAATCAGATTTGCCACTATTTTATGAAAATACTTTTATGGAATTTTAGAAACCAAAATAACAAAGAAACACTGCAAGCGATACTCTGCTGAAAATTAAATGGGCATGCATCCCAACTCCAGCCACATGGAGTGAACATCAAAATATGGTTCAGACATACCCTCTAATTAATAAACTGTGATTCCTAGCACCTTTTTATAAAACTAAGGAGGCACAATTGTGAATGTCCCCTTTGTCCGAGGGAAATTATTAAATAAATGTCTCCAGTTTGCATTGTAACCCCTAGGTAGGCAGCGTCCTAGCCCTAAAGTGTGATTCAAATAACAGCTAGAAATGTGCCACATAGATATTTATTTAATTAATTCCCTATTTAATTTTTAAAGAATGGGAAATAAATACAAATAGTCTTGAGTAATTAAATAATTATTGCTCCAGGCAGTATGGTTTTCGTCCTCCAAGTGGATTGAATAAGTAATGTTCCCCTAGCTGTCCCTACTGCCCAAGTATCGTATAAAAGGCTAAGGGTCTTCAAGACTTAGATGGGGACATGAAGTCTGATGAATCTCCTTTGATATCCTCCATGCTTGGCCAATGCTCAATTAGACTATGTATGGCCTGTATTTCTTGCATTGAAACACTAAAGAAAATATGGCCATCCAATATTAGATAACATGTATTGATAAACTGCCCACATGGTCTTTCCATTTTCTTCTTTGCCATGGAGAAGGGTTTGTGCAAGAAGACCAATTTCCGGCTCTAGGTGTTGAAAAAGGGACATGTACAAAGGGGTATCCCATGGCGCATTTGAAATCAGGGTAAAATCTGCAATGCTATTGAGTATTTAGGGATTCTAATTCTGACGAATTCCTCAATGGAAATGTTGGCTATAATGCTAACGCACTAGGTTTCGAATTTCAGGATTTGGTGTGGTTCTAGTGCACTTTGATCAATAGTTTGAAACTTTTTTTTGATGCGAAACTCAAAACTTGAATATAGCCTTTGGTTTCGAGCAAAAAGGGTAAGTTATTCAGTGCATCTGACATTTCAGCTGAATATGTTAAAGCAGTGATCCATTCTGACGTTGTTCTCCACTGCTGCACATTGTATTGGATAAAGGATGATGCTTTGATACCATGACTGAAAATTACAGCAGATTAGAACCCTTTTGGCTCACTTGATAAGCAACCCTAACTGGTGTTGAATGAGAATGCTGTACCTTGAAAGGGTTAGGTGGATGAAAGGTAAACCTACCGAGGGTCGGATGAGCTAATGTTCTAATGCAGAAAATATTTAATATAATCAGTTAGATATAATACAAATATGAAGCATACGATTATGACAGCAATAAATGACACAACCCTTGGCTTTTGGTCACCTGGGAATACTTCAGGACTCATCAAAAAGTAGATGACTAAGGTCCTTATGCGACTTTATTTAGGGCTCATAAGTTAGAATTCAATACATCCAAGAACTAACCTATGTGCCAACAAAACTAACTGAAAAGAGTATTCCAGGATTTGTAGCAACCTTGCCCAAGAAGGGAGAAATGGGAAATTATTAAAATAAATATTACATACTTGACCTTTAGCCAGGGTTCAAGGTACAGATTTCCTTGGCCCAAAAATTATGTAATGCTTTGAAGATGGATGACGGGCTTCTAAAATTACTGGAAAAAATTATGTTGGTGATTCACTTTGAGTACCCGTGCCCTAGAATATCCTAACTCCACCCACAGTTGTTAGATAACCACTAGATGATGGCTGCAAATGAATTTGCAAAGTTTTCAATTTGCATGGTGCTGCCTAAGAATATTCAAAGTGACAGAGACCACAGGTCACTGATTTGTTTTAAATCTTTTGTCTACTAGTACAAACGATTGAAACACCCAATTCATGAGTTATCATGTGAAACCTCCTATGATGGAGGCAATCCTCTCAACTGTGAACAAATTGATTCTTGTCCTCAAGAGATACCTATGTAGTGGGTTTTCGTCCTTAAAAATCATATTGTCATCAACTCTAAGCTCAGACTACATGGGGGCAATCATTGAAGTAATTCATATCAAAAGTCATGGTATGACTACTTTTAGAAGCAATCTATGTATGACTCTCTTTCATTTGTTGATGTCGGTCATTTTAGATAGTAGAGTGCCTTGTTTTCCAATCAGATTTGGTCAACAAAGTCAGCAGATTTGGAAGGTTCTTAATCCTCTTCCTCTTTTTGGGACATGGCATTAATTAAAAATAATGGGCCTAGACCTTTATTCCACTCTTGAACTCCGCAAGAGATTAATAAGATAAAGTGATCTATTTGGTAATGTCATCTACTTCTTCCTACTCGCTGCAAATTCCTTCCACCCATATTTTCTTCTTGCCGGAATGTCCTTCTCTTTAGCAAAGATTGAAAAAGGGAACATTCAAACTTCTATGACATTGTTTTTATCCAGCTGGGTTTTAATTACTTATTTGAAGCTCCAATCGAAGCTAAAAGAACATCTTTAAGAGTGACCCTTGTTCATTCCATCCTCTGGCGCCAATAGGAGCATAGAAAAGATGGAGTTAGCAGGGTCTCATTTGAAATATAGACTTTGAATTTGCCAAAACCATATTGGAGCATGGCGACCCCTTGAGTTGCATATGTTCTTGCTTTGGGGACTGAAAACCTTCTTCATGAAGATCCTTGCTCTAGAAGGGACTGTAATGACCCATTCTAGAGGTTTCAGGCAAAGGTGACAAAACCGCAATTCTTGCTTGAGAGTTGATTGCCTTCTAAGGCTGTTCATTTGAGTGAATGTTGCAGATATTTCATCTATCACCAATTGTTATGCCATTTATTTACTAGTGGAAATCACCATGTTATTGATTATCAACTTGGTAGGGTTTAATAGATTTTATGAACTGTTGTTATTGCCAAAATTGATTAAGAAATCATGAACGATCTGCATTTCTAAGAGCCGGAAATTGGCAAGTTTGGGTGATCTTTTGGTTAGATTTGTAATGCCCTGATCTGTATAAATTTCTTGAAGCTGGGGCAACTAATTTGAGTCATCAATTGGAAGGTTCCAGCAAAGAGTTCTGATTCCAATATTTATTATAAATCAGATTTTCTAACCAGTTATTGCATAAAATACATTCACCAAATTGCTGGCGGGTTGACCTTACCCAAGGTCATGGTATTAATTGCCCTTCAGATAAATTGGAAGATACATAGCTGATTTGGCAATTACTCTGCAAATGCAATTTAAAATCAAATCCCAAGCAAGGAGAAGGGTTTTCGTCCATCCCTAAACCTCTAGAAGATGTGTTTTCATCCTTCTAGGAAAGTCGTCATAAAGAGGTTTTCAGTCCCCAAATACAAGAACAATCACTCTAAGCTTACTTTGCTCCAATAAGAGTTTAATTTGCACCAAGTCTAGAATAGCAAATGGGTGCCTCTATTCTTCTAATCCTCCTTTATAATTCCTAGGCTTGGAATGGACCAACCTCTTAAAAATAGATTAAGTTAATTAAACCCTAGCTGACCTTATAAGCATTGGAAAACACTAAATTGAAAATATAAAATATTAGAGTGAAAAGTTATTATAATCAAAACTTCTCAAGGTTCTCCTGTCATTTTTGCAAACTTATTTGTTACAAGTGAATGCACAAGAAGACCAAAAATCTTAGAGTGGGAAAATCCGGGTTCATTACAAGGTATTAATTGCATCTACTTCGTTTTGCTTACATATAACTCCAATGAAAATTTTATACACAAATGTTGTTCATCATTGGGTATCATTGGCAGGTTAAATCATTGTTTAGGAATTCAATCCTTACTGAAGTTTGACTACACATAACCTTGTTGCAAGTGCAGAATGAAATATGCAAAATCCCAAAAGGGGAATTGCTTGGAACATGTTTGCAAAAAAATCTTCAGAGCACTAAAGCATGTACAAACGTGTGTTTATGAAGAAATCACGCAGGCATTGCAATGACTTTTAGAAGTGTGCATGGAATTTTCATTGCAAGTTGCAGCCATCAAGAACATGCACTTGGACCTTCAAATTAAAGTAGATTGAAAAGCTCACACTACCTTGGTTCTTGACAATGGAAAGTTAAGACAAAGGACACTCTTTCATCCTCGCTTGGTAAGTCCTGGTTCTCTTGAAACCAAAATCCTCTATGCCTACACCTGATGATCTGGACACTCATTTCTACCATGATTTAAATTCTTACAATGCACTTGGACAACATACCTAATGATTGAAATCTTTTATAAGTTTTGTGTAAAATTTCACTGAAAATGGCCTTGGATGTTCTTGTAGAAATCCAAGCTAAGCTGTTGGCTAGATTTTCTGCATAGCATCAAACCTAGGCAGTCATGAGATAAATCTCCTTCATTTAACCGGTGAGGCTCCCGTGTCAGATTTGTCTATAAAAATGTGTAACCTTATCCTATCAAGCAAGTTTTACTTTAACTCACCTTAGTTCATGAACCATAACTAAGAAATTCTACAGCAAGTAAGCAGCTGTTTAAGAAAGGAACTAGTTATAGAAGAAGGAAGTAAAGGAAACACAGAGAAGAAATGGGAAAGATGTGCAAGAATCCCAATTAGTAGCAATAGCAGAGCTAATTGCATGCACATAGAAGAAACTTAATAGATATGAACACATTTTTAGAATTATAAAACAAAGGCAACTCTAGATCCAGATCTAAAATAACACAAAGTTTATTAAGAGATCTAAGATTAAAAGCAAGAAACACAAGTACACCGTGACACAAAGTTCTCCAGAAACCTGCTCCTTTGTATTCCTTTGCTCCAAGTTGCTCTCAGGGGTTCAGCACAAAGTCTAGAACACAAGATTGTTGCTTACAAATTCTGATCGATGATTAACCCGAAGGTTCTTCCTCTACTTATAGAATGTAGAGGGGCAATTACAAGTTGGAAGCTTTAGTTGAACTGGCACATGTGGAAGTCGGAAAGAAACAGCTGGCAATCTTCCTCCTGGAATTCCTCTTTGCGTGACATGTATGATTTGCAACTAAAAATAGAACCTTCTATTTTGCATGTGCCACCTATCTCCAAGTAGTTGACTTCTTCAAGTAATGGCTTTTAAACCAATCACTTAAGTTGTATAATTTAATTGATCGCTCAATTACTTTGTCGAAGAGGAAAGAAGAAGGAAGAGGAAAGCTGACTTTGTCCTTTTTCATGTCTGCATGCAGCTGATTCAAACTGGATCTGGAAACAAGCTGGAATTAGGTGCAGTTGAAATTGGAAGCAAGTTGAAATTTTGCCTTTGCATTGTCTTCTCTTTTATCCTTAAAGCTTTTGCAGTTCTTCTGTTGTACATGCATAAATGCAAGGTTGGCTGTAGATAACTCATCATCCTTATTTTTAATTGCATATGAGCAATTATAAATTCTGGAAAGCACTAAGGGTGAATGAAAATTCAATGAAAGCTTCAACTGGAAGATGAGAGCACATGCACGGGAGATCTTTGGAAGGAATTTTCCACGCACTGTCTTCTTCATGGGCTGCATTCGAAACAAGAGGATGAAGCCTTTGTGCCAGAAGCTTTTGCAACTATGAGATCTAGATCTGGATCTGCTTATGGATTTGCATCAGGATCTGCATCTGCATCTGGATATGGATCTCCACCTGGATAACAAATTCTGGCAACTGGGCTGTGGATGGAAAAGCTGCAGTTCGAATAATTCCACTACTTTTAATCTGCACGCATGAGTGAAGTTTTTCCTGCACGACATGAGTGAAGTCTTTCCTGCTCTGGATCTGTCTATCAATTCAGCAAGAGGTTTCCGAGCCTAGATCCGTGTCTCCAATATCTGTCAAATTTATAAGTGATGCATGACTCCATTGTGCTTTCTTTTTCATCTTTCTTCGCCATAAGCTTTGTCTGTCTTTGTCTGAACAATTTTTTTTCTGCTTATTTGACCTTTCTTCAATACTGGTGCAGATCTGGACAATTCTTCAGATTCGGAGGATATTTGCAATGTATTGGACATTGATAAATAGCTCCTTTTCTTTTATAAAACACCTGTAATGAGTTCCTGCAATTTATTCAGACAAAAATGGCCACCGGAGCATGAATAGTGAATTTAAATTGTAAAAATCTGCACTTTTCAAGCCTGCTGCCCCAAAAATTGGTGTTTAATTTGCACATAAAGAGAGCATGAATCCTTTCAACAACACCTGAGCTCCTGTAACACCTGTGCAAACAATTATGCAGACGAAGATCAACCTCCTTCCAAAGCATGCGCCAAATCTGGAAGCTTTTTAGCCTTTGTTAGCAATTTGTCTGTGCAAAATCCTTCTTCTAAAGGGGGCGCACTTTTCCTCCTTGCTGCAATTCTTTACCTGTGTGTTGAATAATAAATCCATATGGCTGCCCATGTTTATATAACCTTCATAATTCTATAATTAATAATTGCCCTAACAATTAAAGGCAATTAATTAATTAAAAATCATGCTTTTCTCTTTTAAAAATTGCATGTTTAAGGACAGCCATCCAATAAATTAAATTAATCCAATTTAATCCTCCACACAGCACTTAACTTTAGCCTCACAGTGTGCTTTGACCATAGCCACTGAAAATAGAAATTAATTCAATGATTTAATGCCTTAAAAATCATTAAATAATGCCCAAATGGGGCGCACTTTTTCCAAGGAGAGGGGCAGCCACTAAATAAATTAAATTTAATTAATTTTAGTTGCTCTATAATTTAATCCTTCTTTGACTTTCCAACCTCCTCAAGCTTGGGCGCACAAGAATTCCAAGGATAGAATCCATCTTAAAAATAATCAATTTAATGCATTTTTATCCATCACCAAAGGGGGCGCACTTTTTTGCACAATGTAATTCTATTTTTAAGAATTTCTCACCATAATGGGATTCTTTACCCTGCAAGGTAGGTACCTGTTTTGGACAATCCCATGATCCACTTAAGTGATTTGACTTTTGCAATGGGATTCTTTACCCTGCAAGGTAGGCACTAAAATCCCATGATTTCACTTAAGTCACTTTCCTTTTATTATCATCATGGGAATTTTCACCCTGCAAGGTAGGCAATAAATTCCCACCTGCCTACAGCCTCTATTTTTCCCACTGCAGCTTAAGTGACTTTTATAACACGGGAAAAAGTACCCTGCTAAGGTAGGTATACAATTCCCATCCTACCTGCGGCTTATATTTTTCCCATCGCAGCTCAAATCCTTTGTTTTCCAAAAATGCGCCCATCCCCGCAGGGGCTTTTCCTGTGCACGACTTCGCTTTTTCCCAGTGATCCAGACCTCGGATGATGACTTCCTCCGGGCAAAATGTGCGTGTATGTTTTCCAGCTGCTCCAGGCCAAAAATCGGGCTTACCCGGCGAAGGAATTGTTCCAGAGAAATTTCACAGAAAACAAAACGGGACACCACAAAAACATGAAAAATTGCCAAAAGTTACAAATAAAGCCTCAAAACTTAAAATCCAAGTTAAAATCCTTCTGGCATACATAGGAATAATAACATATTCGCTCATAATAGAGTTAAAACGGAGCGCAAATAGCCTCATACGGGGCTCAAAATAATTAAATACAAATTTCCCGCAGACAAATCCCGACGACAGAATAAACAATTTTGGGCATCTGGGTATTTGGCGAAAAGGGCTAATATGGCTCTTTAGGAATATCTTGACGCAATACAAGAACTTTCAGGCAATAAAAACAACAAAGCGACCCATTATTTTAAAAGTACGAAATTTTTTCGAATAGGGTAGTCACAGATTTCAGGATGAAATCTGGAGTGACACCAATTAGTTATCCAGCATCCTTCTTTCATGATTGCTATGTACGATAATTGTTCCGAGGATTTGTAATGTCCCTATTCCTACAATAAGAGCCTAAGGCTTATTTCCATCTTCTTGGTCATACCCAATAGGCAATAGATTACGTTGGAGACTATTAGGGTATGGGATACAGTTTGGCTACCTGGACCTTCACTTTATGTTATATTCCAGTCATTGACTTAAGTGATGGGCAACTAGGTGGTACAGGATGTATTCTATTTCTTCATTGGGACAACATCAAAACATATTTTTTAGCATGTGCACAATAAAGTCACTTAAGTTATAATACTCACGAAACCGTAAAACCCAAAGGGGGGATTCAAGTTTATTGGAGGAAAAAGTTATCCATCTTGGGAGCAAATTCCCCTTGAGGGAACTTTAGCACAATCAGCCCAACATTCAATCTTCATCTTTCACTAATATTGCAGATTTCAACCTTTTTGCAAGGAATGTGGAGGTCAGATTCTACAAGATCCCTAGCTTCAGTGGTGAGAGATCCATCCCTAGCTGTAGAGCATTCTTCGGAGTAAGGGTTTCCAATGCTGCTATCCTTAGCTTGTTGTTTGCAGAAAATAAGATCAGTAGTTCTTGAGATACATGAGATCTTTGTTTTAATTAATCAGAAGATTCAGACCTTGATCTCCCATGAAGGACAACCCATTTTGAACTAAGGGTTTCATTTATTTTCAATATTATGGGGACGTTTGTGACTCCCACAAGTGGAGCAATTTACCTGGGCATTACAAGCAGTTTTGGAAGGGTTTTAGTGGCTTATTTCCGGAGATTTCAGATCTATGAAGATTGTTGTCATGTGATGATTCCTCTAGAAAATCGGGCATTTCCAATCATTGTGTCACATTGTTTATTCATGTGCGTGTTACGGTCAGCGTATTTTTCTTCAATTTGCTATCATAAAGGTTGGGATTAAATAAATTTTATGCTTGACATTATGAAAAGAAGGTATTTCTCTAGTTGTGGATTGTTCTCAAGCCTTTTTAGGTCTTTTGAAGCGTACCTGGGTATTGTTAGGAAGTGGTTATTTTGGAAGATATAAAAAAGAATAGCATTTTGTACCTTGTTGGTCCTCAAAAAACCAGAACAGACACAGTTACATGAGGAGACCAAAATATTGAGTTTTAATCAAAGATATCCACAATAATTATGACATTTCAATATGTTCTTTAGGTTTAAAATTTACAAGCGAATTGATCAATTAAATTCATGTAAGCTAAACCAAAAGTTATTGCCTAGCTCTTTTAAGCACTGTTTTTCCTAATCGTCAAGATAGATCAACTAAAAGTAAATATAATACTTGCCTGCCAACTAGATTAATGCACATAACATTGATGCATAATGTTCCAGCCTTATTTTTTTTGCTTCAAATGCAGGTGGAAAGTTGTTCTTCAGAAAAATCATTTGGTTCAAGACCATGTCCTTGCACGAAGGTAAACCATAA
Source organism: Taxus chinensis (assembly GCA_019776745.2). Lineage (NCBI taxonomy): Eukaryota > Viridiplantae > Streptophyta > Pinopsida > Cupressales > Taxaceae > Taxus > Taxus chinensis. Next base: position 882,272,188 of record CM034147.1, read on the forward strand.
ATGGTTTTTCTGGGTTCACACATCCAAACTGCACAAGAAGGATCATTTCAGCCGACGAACACATCGACTTCTAAGATCTAACAAATAAAGTTCATTGACCATTACTTGGAATTAAATGATGCAAACATTGTGTTAGAGTTAAACAATCACAAGCAATTGACAGGTAAATAATCAAATAGTTAGAAATGATGGATTAATATATAAAACAGTCACCAAATGCACTTTTTACTATAGCGATTATTCCTTTTTGAACAAGCCAAAACCAGTAAACACTGTCAGACGATCAATAAACGAATATTACTTGATCAGTCAAAGGTGGACAGCCTCAAAATGATTGTAGAGAATTTAAGGAGTGGTCAGCAACCATGAAAATGACTAGGGAAGCATGGTGTATACCTCAAGAGGACAATGGAAGCACTTGCCAAAGAGCTGATGGAAATGGCTTTAAGTCATAAAGGAGAAGATAGCATCACTATTCGAATTGGGAAAAGACATTTGAATTGCACTAAGAGGCAATGTACAAAGTTATTCACTCCGCCACCTTCACCACTTATCAAGTCAGTTAGAAGGGGACCTTATTGAAACAACCTATGAGGTAAGGATCCCTTAAGAAGCTATGCCAAAGATTCAGAAGTCTTTCATCTGGAGTTTCAATTTTAAGAAGGAACATGTCGGTATCTTGTTTTGTGCACTTATTGCAGGAAGAATAACCGCTATATGTGCAAGCAATCCACAACAAGGAGCCCAAGCTCTTTAGGAAAGAGGAAAGGAAGAGACCACTCTTCAAGAAAAATTAAGAGGAAAGCCAAGGCATACTCCTTGTAAGGAGATAGGAATTCACTAATATGAACATCTGCAAGTTTAACAACTTTTAAATACTCATTGCAATGCTAGTCAGTGGGAATTGGGATGAAGAAGCGTTGCCAAAGATTTTCATGCACAGCAAAATACCCAATGGATAGCAAAGGCAACCATGTTTTAACAAGCAAAAAAGTCTCAAAGAACACCTGCAAGAACACCAGAATTAAGAAAAGAACATAGTGCTCACATGTGTGGTAAAGGGAATTTTATTCATGGAATTGCACTTACATAAATTTGCAGTAACACTTTATGTTGGTTGACAATCACATGTGTGAAACATCAGATCTAAGCGCGTAATTTTCCAAACATACTTTCAAATTGTTGTATGTTTGATTTTCAAAGAGCATAATAGGGAACCACTTCAATCAAGATATGCAAAAGCATTGGAATCCTTCTACTCATCAAAGGTGAGCATGGAACAGAAAAATGCCAAATTTGGTGCAATCATGGTAGAGGCAGCCAAATAAGATTATTGCAAACTTTATCACTCACCATTTGTGCATAGAAACCAAGGGACCTAAATAGAGGCACATTTCCAAGTCTAGACAAAGCATCACCAAGCATTTGATGTTATGCACCCCATGTTAGAGAATAAAATCTCAACTTAATGAAGTTTGTGCAGTCCTGGCAATCGGGCATTAGTCTCCAATAACACCATCTACATGAAAATGCAAATAGGAACTAGACAATTCCAGTCCACTAAGTTGAAAACATTTTATTGGTAAAGCATATTAATGGAGTTAAATCTTGCAAAGCTTCTAGCAGTTACCACTCAATAATTGCAATTTGATGCAGTAAGTACTGATTTTAGCAATAAGCTACCACTATGTATATGGGCACCTCCTCCATCCAATCCCATTTGCATTTTGGTTTGCATGGGTGGTATTCAGCTAAGGAGCTCCTTTCAATATGATTAGATGGTTCATACATATTTCAGTTGGTGTACCATTGGAAACATGAGTTGTAATAAGTTTGTCGACAAGTCTGATTTCTAAAAGACAATTTGATCACAATGAAATGTGTAATCATTCTTGCAATTCATGTCACCTTCTTCCCGAGGCTTTAGCAAAGATAAGCTATGGTACGAAAAGTTGATGTTTGAGTCTTTCAGCTATTTCTGGAAATATGTTGGTGGCTTACTCAAGGAGATTGTAACACATGTTACAGCTAGATGAGTTGTTGAAGGATTCATTCTATTTTTACCATTCATGGGCTATAGATGAAAAATAAAGGGGGCTCATTTCTTTTGTAAAATGAACATTTTTGGAGGAAATGAAGAGCAAAAGTGAGTCGTGCCATGGTTGTTCATGTTGCATGGATTTCTTGAGATGGCAAATCCTTATGAGCCTTCCATGTTGATTTATTGTTTGGCAATTGTTGCAATATTGTGTACTCCATGTTGGTTCTATCGCCTAATGTTTTTGAACTAGATTTGAGATGGTTCATACAACATCGTTTCATCTTATGTTTTTCTTCATGTGGCAAGATTGTTTGCAGCAAGAAGTGCAAGAACCAAATGGCAAAAGGCCTAATATTTTAGTTTCTGTTGAGATTTCTGCCAAACCTTATTAACTCATAAACAAATAAGCTGAGATGAATAAGAAACATTTACAGCCATTCATATTGTTAAGGATGGGACATGGTATGACCTTTTGGTTTTTCATGGATGAATGTGTCAAGCAATATCTATTAGATTCCAAGGACTTTGATAACAAAATTAAAGAAAATAAGTGGCAATGTTGTATTTGCAGACTCCTTAACATTTTCACTGTTTGCTTCAGCAACATTCATATTTCTTGTATTGCTTTTTTCTCTTTAGCATGTTCTTTTGGGGTGTTTGTATTACTTCAGTGCTGAGAAATTTAATTCACAAATAATTTCTAGACCCTAAAACTTGTGATTTTTTGTTTTTTACACAAGCTCAATGTTTCGGGTTGCATCAATCAACTTATTATCAAGAGAGAAATGTGAGTACATTAATATCCACTTTTTATCCTTATATAGATGTAATATCCCCTTTTAGAACAAGTTAGAATTAAGTCATCCAATCTGATCACACAACTGAAAATAAATGCTAAAAATTCAGTCTACCACAACTCTTGCAATTTTCCATAAATTAATTCCCGCTTAACCATCTAAGTAAAAATCTTCAATCTTTGGATTTTGGACCAGCAAAAATATGTAGAACAATATTCCAAAACCAGTTTTTGCACAGCCAACATCATCTGGACCCTAATTTTGCCCTACTTAAAATTAGGTTGCCCAGCACATTTAGGGCATCCAAATTAACTCCAAAAATTATAAAATCACTGTCCTTATTTCTCCTAATAGTTCTACAATCAAATCCACCATTAAACTAACCCCAAAACAACAGATCTGAAATAAATATCAATTTATGCTCAACCAGGAAGCTTGCAGATGAGGTGAAATCTTCTAAAATTGATATCTCACTCTAAACTCGATATTTCTTCACCAAATAAATTGCAGATTGTTCTATAAATTAAGGGCTTTCCAAAAAAATATCAATCTGAATTTTTGAAACACTATCACCCTTCCAAAACAGCCCCCAAAATCCTAAACCCAGTCGCTCGGGTTAGCATAAAATATGTAAATTATTTCCAGCACTTTGTAACCCTCCAATGCACCCCAAATAATTGCTCAAACTCAGAAAAACAAGTCAACACAGATCAGATCATGAATATAGATGATTTACCCTTGAAACATGTTAGAATAATGCCCAAGTCAAGTCATCATAGCTGGAATAAACATACCAAAATAAACCAGATTTGTTAACCACTTCAAACATCACCAAAATATGTCAATCAATCACCTATTCAATTCGTTAGGGCTAGAATAATTATAGCATTAAAATCAGATCATAAAACACTCAATAACCATCACTAATGTCCAAATATTCTCCTCAAATAAATGCTCCACACATCCAAACAAGTCGCCAATGCTGGCAAGCATAAATCATGCACAAAGACACTTCAACACAATGAATGGAACAAAAGAGTTTTCGATGGCTTCCAAATGAGAGAGCCCAATTCAAGAACTAGGGCATACATCCCAATACTTCAAGCATGGAGTGAAATCAAATGATCAATCCAACATAAGTCTCACAATGATCCCAAGCTCTCCTTTTATAAACAAGGAGGCACAAATTTCGAAATCCCTAGGAGAGGGAAATCATTAAATAAAAATACTTTATCCTCCCTGAGTGTGGCGTCCCCTTTCTAAGAGTGATTTTAATATTAAAAACCACCCAGAAGTTATTTAATTAATTTTTTTTTTAATTTTGCATTGTGGGAATTAAATTAAATAATTATTGTTTTATAATGTCAAATGATAAAAATCACTCTCAAGGCAATAATATTTAATTACTTAATATAATTTTCCCCTTACAACATCCCAAAGCCCACGGGGAAAGATAGGCTAAGGGTCTTCAAAAATGGGGACATTACAATAGATTTCCCTATGGCATAACGTTCACAATTATAATGTTCATAAACGCTGTCAAATCCTACACCCTCCAATTCAAAAAAAAAATTTAAATAACCACAGAGGGTGTAACATAATAATTACTGCATTGATTTAGAGTTTAATCAATGAATGATTTGAATTGATTAATTAGCTACTTAATTCATTGAAAATTGTAATTGTTGGCATCATACCATTGAGATGTCTCTATAAGAAGCCAAAGTCTGCATTCTTGGAAGTCTGCATTCTTGTAAGTCTGCAATCCTGTTCTTGCATTTCTATCATAATGATGGGTTGAATGAAGCAACCTGAAACATCGAGTTCATGTAAAACTACAACACAGGTTTTATCCATAAATTCTTTTTGAATTTAATCTAGATCGCAGAAGCCTTCACTCTAAGAAAGTTTGCTATTTAAGTAAGGAGCATAGATACCTAAGACTCTGGGATGGTGGGACAGGACAGGGTTTCCCGGATGGCAATTTTTTTTCAAATTTTGGGGACAGCAAGGGGACGGCTGATAAAAAATGTATAATTTATTAATTTTACAAATATGACATGAATAATTCAATAAACTAAGAATTAAAATTGAAGTTTGAAGATTGAAATCATTAATTATTAATCCAGTTATTCATCACATAAGCCAAAGCCCAAAATGCTATATATTCAATGTTCAAAAGTTCAATATGATAATGAAACTTGAAAATTATAAACAAGTCTTCAATAATCAACATGAGAAGAGTACACCTACATATGTTATTAAATATTATGTCATAGACCCGTAGTCATATAACTCAAAAGTACATGTATCATTATATGATATTACATAGCCAAAATGACAACTTAATACTCACTATTAGAGCCCTCGGAAGGAACACTCACGAGCTGCTCTTCACTAGAAGTATCTCTTTCTTTTTACTCTTGCTCTTTGCTTTGTATGATTACAATGAGTGTGAGATGTGTTTTTTATAAGTTTTTTATAGACCTTTAGGGTTAGGGTAAAGTAATAACATATTAGAATTGGTTAGAAGAATAAAATAAAACATTAAATTTAAGTTTTTTTGGTTTTTTTTTATGTTTTAATGTGTAAGACGTAGGGGACACCGTGACGTCTCCGGGACGTTCTCTGGTAAGTCTGTTTTCTTTCTCAAACTTGGATTTGGTTGGAACAATGAGTGTGAATTTTCTAAAATCTTCTCAATAGTTAGTTGAAGAAAATTATATGAGGTTTTTTGAGGACTTGGGTGAGAATGCTTGACACATCTATTACGCTTTTATTTTGAAAATTATTTCTCTGTTTCAGTTGTTTGTTGAGGGGTATGAGATCTTGTTTCTTGTAGCCAAGTTGCATTGGAAATTTTCTTGAGGGGAAGGAAAATCTGGAAAATAAATATCTGATTTTGTTTTAATTGCACGTCTCTCTTTATTGATCTCTAGATCTTTCTCATTGAGGATAGGTGAATATTTTGATAAACACTTGGTTGACCTGCTTTCATTCCTTGTGTGCAACTATGTTTAAGAGGTTTTTCTACAAAAGTGGATGTGCAAATATGTTGAGTGGTTTTCTCAAAGAGTGAACGTGCAAATATTTCAAAGTGTCATTCATTCAAGAGACTTTGTTTCCATGGCAGGATCTACCATGTTTACCTTGTATGGATTCAGTCTCATCCTTCACCTTGAAGTTAATGCAAGGAAGCAGTAATTTTTCTCTTGAGAGTTCTTGAGGATAATTTTATTTTTTTATTTTTTATTTTTGTAAATTAATAAAAGGAAATGGAAGAATTCTCGTGCTCCGCCGAAAAAAGGGAATGCCTATGAGTGCCCCCAAATACTACAAATGATATTTGAATAGGAAAACAATAGGGAATGGGGACCAATGGGTGGGGAAGTGTCCCATTGTAGCACAATAGAAGACTGCAATGTCCCCTTTTTCCACGCTAGCCACTATAAAGGCCTTGGACGCATTCCATAAGGAAAGCAAGGGAGGTTTACATTGCCATAATTGTAAGTAATTTCCTTATTTATTTAATTAATAATTATGGCTTGGAGTGATTCAATTAGGTGAATGACAAAGCAAAAAAACTTCTATCTTCACCTTCATTAACGTTGGTCTTCTTGAGAGCTACAAGGGAGATAAAGAAATATTCTTTTATGAGGTTGGTCTTCTTAAGTGAAGATTAAAAAGTGCATTTTCCCATTAAGAGGTCAACCTGTAATGTCATCCTTCTTAATTAAAAATTAAAATAAGGGAAATTCAATTTGCACATGTGAGTTTAAAAATCAAAATATATTTTAATTGTGCAAATCAAAAATAAAAAAGAAAAATCGATTACCTTGGGATAATAATTATTTATTTTGAAGGTGAATAAAGTGACTAAGCAAGTCACATTTTTCTGGGAATTATTTAATGATTGTTATTTAGAATAAATTGATTTATTCTAAGCATGGGTCGTTCCATATGGGCCCTATTTGATTTAATTTTCCCATGCATTTAATATTTGTTTTGAGTGTGCTTTCTAGGCAAATTTTAAATAAAGATTTCCTCCTAGATTTTGGCGACAATAGATGGAGAAGGAAACTTGGAGATTGAGAAAGAAAAAGATATAAAAGAAGATGATGGGCACTCTTTTTCGCATGTTGACGGTTATTATAACTTATCTTCATGCTTGAAGAGGGATGTATGCCCACTTGTGATCAAAAAATAAAAGTGTTCATTAACACTACCAATTATGAAGTGTGTGTGCCCTATGAGAGCTATGAATTGATGAGTAATGTGCATTTATATTCCATATATGTGAGTCACCATTTTTGGGAAGAGTTAAAGCTTGTTTTAAGAGTTTTGAGAGTGATTTATGGTGAATACAATTTATTATACGTTGTGGTTTTCCCTTGATGAAATCGACTTGCCTAGGGTAATTTTAAGCTTGTTTGGAGGTGTTTCAAGTGCTAAAACACTTGTTGTTCATTCCATATTTTTAGTAAGCTCAAATTGACTTGATATAAAGCATTTTGGCATGATTGAATGAGGTTACACAAGAAGGTTACAATCTGATTTATTTATGCATCTAATTGGGGCATATTGTATCATTTTAATAATATTTTGGCTTGCTAACACTGTTGGAATATACTTCATGCAAATCGACTTACCTGGGTATTTGATGACGGTGTTTTGGAAGGGTTTTGAAGGGCTTTCCAAGCTGTTGTTATAAACTATTTACTGCAAATCTGAAACAACATTTATTGGGCTGGGAAGTGAAGGAAAAAGAACTTGAATAAATTTAATTAATTGTCCCTAACCCTTGCGACTTGTTCTGCAGATTTGGGAGCTGGTTTCAGTGGGTTTCAGTGGATGAAAATTTCTGATTGTTGGTTCCTTTGAAAGTTCCTAATTTTATCTTCCATCTACAATTGGCTTCATGCAAAAAAAAGTCAATATTAAAGAAGATATTAACTTTTTGAAGTTTACAGTCATTTTCAGCAATTTTAATTTATTTTTCTATTTCTACAATTTAATTAGTTAAAGAAGTGTTAATTCCAACTAAATAGCCCATCTGAACCCTTATCTTGGCTCACTTCAACCCTATTTGGGTTGTATTGAAGCCGACACCGGGTTAGTTGAGGTGAACCTAGAAGGGTTTCTTTTCTAAGTTTGCTTCCATTGCAAGTAGATTAAAAAAATTAGATTAATATACCAAAAGGGGATATTACAAAGCCATGAAGATCGGGCTTCTAATTCATCCTTGGCGCCAAATAAGGGGTACTTAAGGAGGTTCGAATAGAGGAAGATATTATCATTATTAATCTATTTTGACATTTACTTGGATTCGGAGATACTGTAGCTTCTCTTCTTGCCATTGAAGGACGAAAACCATTCCTTGAACACCTACTGAGAACAAAACCTTTCAATAGGATCATGCTTGGGGACAGAAACCCTCTTGTGTGTAATGTCTCCAATGGGATAATTTCTAACCCCATATGGAAATCCTGCAAATCTGATTTATAACACTTAATATAAGATATATCTTAATAAAAATTGTAGATCTGAATTTCCTTTAAGAAAAGCGACTTGCTCCAGAGAAGGTTAACCTTCAAAACTGATGTAAACTTGATCAAATAAATGCCCAACACAATCAAAAATTATTATTTATGCATGAACACCAAATTTATAATTTTTTCTGACCAAGAAGAAGAGTTGGAATTTATTTATGTCTGCAGAAAATCAGATTACACACCTGGCTGAAAATGAATTTTCCCAATCCCAAATCATAAGTAAAACTAGCTGGAAATGATCTCCATAAATTTGATAATGAAGCTAGAGATCCAATTTGGTCCAGTTGTGCCTAAAAGTTCTCAAAAACCTCCCACAAGTGGGTCGCATCACTATGAAATGGCTGGAAATACAAAGTAAAAATCAGTTACAACCTTCCTCCTTCAAACCCTTGCCGGAGACAACACAAATCTGCAACTTTAGCCTTCAAACATTGCTGGAATTCAGAAGGGATCATTGAAAACTCAATGGAAAACACAAAGGAAGAAGAGTTTTCGTTCTTCAACCTTGGCAAGAGAGAGTTTTTGTTGTCTAATGCAAAAACATCAAATGGTTTTCGTCCTTCAATGTAAAACTGGAAAGCAATCAGGTTAAACTAAATTTCAGATATCAAAAGATGTAAAAAAATGCCTTCTCCAAGTGTGGCAACTTCCTTTGATAATTTCTCTAGGGATATTAACCCACATGGGCCCAATCAACTTTCTTCACTTTATTTAATATTTTTATCCCCTTGCTTTATGTGCTTATATGGGTCGCATTTTCTAACTAGAGGAAATAAAAATAAAGTGAATTTTTTTCTTTTATTATTTTATCACTAATAAATAATTAAAGTGCTTATAAAAATTCATTGTGCACTAAAATTACTTTATTAGGATAATTTTCCCTTATGTTCTACCCTTTAGCCATTGGAAAACAAAATAGGCTAAGGGTTTTCGACCTGTTAATTTTGAGAAGGGGATATTTCAATCCTTCCTTCCCCAAATTGCTTGCCCTCAAGCAATTGCAAGCTTGGATGCTACAAAATTGTTGCACCTTCCCATCTAGCATCCTCAAGAGAAAAAACCTTTCCATCGAACCAAATATTCCCTTATTATCCTATTCCTAGGCTTCTTTTGACGGACCTCCATTATGGATTTCGGTTCTAGAACCAATTTGTCATTATCATCAAGAGGGGGCCGCTCAATAGTAGTAATATGCTGCCATAATGCCTTTTTGAGGCATGAAACATGAAAGACATTATGAATTTTACTTTGTGCCAAAAGCTCTAGCTCATAAGCAACTTTTCCCACCTTTCGTATGACTTTGTAAGGGCCATATAACCTTGGTTTTAATTTTTCAGCTCCTTTCCCTTTGAGGGAAGATTGTCTATAGGGCTGCAACCTCAAAAAAAACCATCTCCTACCTCAAACGACCTCTCAACTCTTAGCTGATATGCATACAATTATTGATGATTTTGGGCATGTAAGAGGTTATCCTTGAGTGCTTTCATCGTGTCTTGACTTTGTTGTAGCAAATCTTTAGCCCGTGGAACTCTGCTATCCAGAATGACAATATCCACAAAAGAAAAAGCATCATAACCATACAACGCTTTGAAAGGTGACATACCAATAGACATGTGATGTGAAGTATTGTAGAAAACCTCCCCCAATTACAATCACTTGATCCAAGTTGATTGTTGTCCTATTACAAAACTCCTTAAGTTCCCTTCTATCCATTTGTTGACAATTTCAATTTGCCCATCCGTTTGAGGATGGTAGCTTGTACTAGGGGTCAATTTTGTACCTAAAAGATGAAAGAGTTATTGCCAAAAAGAACTCATAAACCTGTTGTCTTGAATGTCCCTTCCAAGATATGATTGAAATCTTCAATGAACAAGAATGAAACCCCAGCTAAAATAATACAAAAACTAAAGGCAAACACTGCAGACCTGATTTATGCTAGAAAATGAGATTTGGATGGAGAGGGAAAATACCAAAAAGTACACCAAAAATGTGATCTTTTTTTATTTTTATGGAAGAACTAACTTTTATAAATATAATGCAAATGAAAGCACCAACAGAGGCCAAAAATCAGATTTCCAATGATGAACAACTTCATATCTGACCTGTACTTGCAGGAATGAGAAAAAGGCTTGAAACCCGCTACAAAACACTTGAAAATATTGCAATAATTTTCTGGAAATGCCCTTGCAACCGCTGATACAAATATAGAGTTTTCCAAGCCTTGAATGGATGAGACCACCAAAAACTAGGTCACTCCAACTACAATAAAATTGATCTATGAATCAGATTTAAAGTTGGACTTACAACACACCAAAATAGGAAGAATGTTCGTTCTTCCTCTTGATTTCCTTTAGGGTTTTCGTCCTCGGAAAATCACAGCAGTGATTCTTCATCTCAAAGACAAAATTACAAAATTACAAAATGTAAAGTGATAGAATGATCCCAAACAAGCCGACCCCTTCCAATATAAGAAGGAAGTGACCCAAAAATTCCCTCCAACACACCCAATCAGCAAATGGTGTGATTTTTATGCACTAAGCACCCAAACTACATCCTAACCCGAGTCGCAATTCTCCTAAAGGGAATACAAAAAATTATTATTTTATTTTATTCCTTCTAATTTCCCCATTTACCTTCTAAGGCAAGTCACTAATGCTCCTAAGATGAATAAAAAAGTATATTGGCATCATTAAAATACTTTATTAAGTCATATAAATTATTATAAGTGCTAGATATATATTTTTTTACTAATAACACTTTATAATAATTTAAAAATGACTTAAGTCACCCTTGTAAAACCCCCCCTTAGCCGTCGGGTAGGCAAAATAGGCCAAGGGTCTTCCAAGACATTATTCCGGAAAGAGGGAAATTTCAGTCCTCCCTTCCTCAAATTGTTTGCCCACAAGCAATTGTGGATTTGGATGCTCCAAAATTTCTGCACCTTCCCACATTGCATCTTCAATACGTAGCCATTTCCATTGAATCAAATACTCCTAGATGACTCTATTCCTCAACCTTTTTTCACATACCTCTAAGATGGCTTCTGGTTCCAGGACAAGTTTTCCTTCATCATCAAGAGGAGGCAAGTCTATGGAGGGAACAATATGCTGCCCCAATGCTTTTTTCAAGCAAATACATGAAACACATTATGTCTTTTACTTTGATTTGGAAGTTCAAGCTCGTACGCAACCTTTCCCACCTTCCATATGACCTTGCAAGGACCATAAAACCTTGGTTTTATCTTTTCTTAACCCTTCCCTTTCAGCGCCAAAATAGGAAGAGTTTTTGTTCTTCCTCTTGATTTTCTTTAGGGTTTTCGTCCTCAGAAAATCACAGCAGTGATTCTTCAGCTCAAAGCCAAAATAGCAAAATGTAAAGTGATAGAATGATCCCAAACAAGTCGACCCCCTCTAATATAAGAAGGAAGTGACCCAAAAATTACTTCCAAAACACCCAATCGGCAAATGGTGTGATTTCTATTCACTAAGCACCCAAACTACATCCTAACCCAAGTCGCAATTCTCCTAAAGGGAATAAAAAAATTACAATTTTATTTTATTCCTTCTAATTTCCCCATTTACCCTCTAAGGCAAGTCAACAATGCTCCCAGGATGAATAAAAAATTAAATTGGCATCATTCAAATACTTTATTAAGTCATATAAATTATTATAAGTGCTAGATATATATTTTTTTACTAATAACACTTTATAATAATTTAAAAATGACTTAAGTCACCCTTATAAAAACCCCCCTTAGCCGTCGGGTAGACAAAATAGGCCAAGGGTCTTCCAAGATGTTATTTCAGAAAGAGGGACATTTCATTGTCTTTCATTCGAATCAGTTTGGTTGAGAAAATACCTCAAGCTATTATGATTCGTCTTCACCACAAATCTGCCACAAACTAACTATTGTCAGAATTTCACCAAGGCATGCATGATTATCAACATTTCCTTATCATAAATAGAGTATTTCCTCTCCACATCTTTCACTCGCCGAATTCATTGGAGTGAATAGAGGAAGACATTCGCCCGAGCCTAGACATCAAGTGCCACAAAAGGAGGTACAAAATGTGTTTGGGAAGATGACTTTCTCCACATTTGATGGATCAGCTAAAGGGGCAGCTAGGGCTTGGATTCAGAAGTTGTATACATATTTGTCTTTGAAGCCCATGATAGAGGAAGATGCTATCAAGTTTGCTACGTTGCATCTTAAAGGAATTGCTCATGAATGGTGGTTTCATGGGTTAGTGACACAAGGGCATAATGAGGTTCATTCTTATGATGATTTTTGTCAACAACTCATTGATTGGTTTGATAGAATTGATTCGGAAGTTCACTTTCATAGACTTTCTCATTTGGGACAATAGGGCACAGTGGAGGAATATGTGACAAAATTTCTGAGGCTCTCCGTTTTGATCACGGATGTTTCAAAATGAAGACTTGTAGTGCTCTCCGTTGAGGGTTTGATTGAGCCCCTCAAAGGCTTGATTCGAGCCTTTGATCCATTATCTCTTCAAGAGGCAATCAAAATGGCTTTAGATCTTGAAGGTGCTACTCCGAAAACCGCAGAAAACAGCAATCTTTCCAAGGAAAATTCGAGTGGAGGACAGCCCACTAGGCAGCCTAGAGACCCCTCCCTTGGACCAGCCAAGGAGGCCACCCCAAAAGTTGCCAAAGTACTCACATGGAGCTGCCCAAAACCAGCAATGTAAAAGAATCTAGAAACAAGCTTCAAAAGACGAATTTGTGCTTCTCATGCAAGGATCCATGGACACCAGGGCATCGCTGTTTCGGAAAAGGTAAAGTGCATTACATTGACGTATTTTTTGATTGTGATAATGATGAAAACAATGTTGATGAAGCTAACCATGATAGTATGCCGGAAGAGGATCCGGAAAAGGTTGATAGCACTCTTGCTAGTTGCTACCTTGAAGGGAGCTCCTAGTTTCAATTCATTTCATATGAAGGGTAATCTACAAGGGCACGAAGTCACAATTTTGATTGATGGGGTAGCCACTCACAACTTCATAGATGCTTGCTTGGTGGCCTACTTGAAATTGAAGGTTGAAGACTCCAAAGGGTTCAATGTAAAGATAGCGGATGGTCACTCTATGCCATGTACCAAGAGGTGTTCTAAACTCCATGTTTCATTAGAGCGATATACGGTATATGCTGATTTCTATTTAATTAACATGGCTGATATGGGCATCGTGCTTGGAGTCCAATGGTTGCATTCATTGGGAGAGCTCGCTTTCAAATATCAAAGCATGGAGATAAGTTTCATGGACAAGGTTAAAAGATTACTTTGCAAGGTATGCTTCCGAAAACACCCCAAGTTAATTATTTGGTAAAAGATACTTTGTTCTAGGAGTCACATTTTTTCTCTTTATCCAAAATTACAGCAGATTGGAAGTCATTAATTACAGCTGAGTATGGCAAAAACAAGTTTGCTAATGTTGTTTTTGAAGGAGAAATAAGTGATGAAAGGTACAAAGTAAAGGATGAGCTTATTCTCTACAAAAACCAAGTCTATTTGGTGCCCGAATTGAAGGTGAAGAGTAAAATATTGAGAGTTGTTCATGATGACCCATCAGTTGGTCACCCAAGTTATTTTAAGACATACAAACAAGTGAGAGAAAGATTCTATTGGAAAGGTCTTAAAGGGGAAGTGCTCCAATACATTCGGGAATGCCTTACATGCCAACAAAACAAGGCAGAACACACATTTCCAGCAGGTCTCCTACAACCTCTTCCCATTTCCACTCAAAAATGAGAGAGCATCTCTATGGACTTCGTCACAAGGCTGGCTATGGTTCAAGGTAAGAGTTTCTTATATGTAGTGGTTGATAGACTCACTAAATATGCTCATTTTTGTCCACTTCTAGCTAAATATAATGCTCCTATAGTGGCTGAAATGTTTTTCAAATAGATGTTTAGACTTCATGGGCTGCCCGAGGATATAGTGAGTGATAGGGACAGCAGGTTCATGAGCATGTTTTGGCAAGAGTTGTTTCGATTGGTAGGCACCCAGCTCACTCCTAGCACTAGCTGCCATCCCCAAATGGATAGGCAAACTGAAATAGTCAATAAATGAGTGGAAGGATATTTACGGAACTACATTGATGAGAAGCAGTTAGCATGGATTAAGTGGCTATACATGGCTGAGTTTTGTTACAACATCACCTTCCACACATTCATTGGGATGTCTCCTTTTAAAGCTTTGTATGGTTATGATGCTCCCTCTTTCATTGATTCGGTTATGACAGATAGTAGAGTACCCAAGGCTCAAGAGTTGATTAAACGATGTCATGAAATTCAAAAAGAACTCAAGGGAAACCTCTTACATGCTCAAAATCAGCAGAAACTATATGCGGGCCAGCATAGGAAAGAAAGAACATTTGAAGTGGGAGACATGGTATTTCTAAGATTGCAGCCCTATAGGCAATCTTTTATAAAACAAAAGGGTGCAGAAAAGTTGAAACTTAGTTTTTATGGTGCTTATAAGGTAAAGAGGAAGGTGGGAAAGGTGGATCATGAACTTGAGCTTCCGGAAAATAGCAAGATACATAATGTTTTTCATGTGTCATGCCTTAAAAGGCACTAGAACAACACCTTACTCCTTCACATGAGTTACCTCCATTGGATGAGGAAGGTAAGTTGGTTTTAATTCCGGAAGATATCCTAGAAGTTTGTGAGAAGAGATTGAGGAATCAAAATATCAAGGAATACTTGGTTCGTTGGAAGGGATTACCCCTTGAGGATGCTATATGGGAAAGTGCAAAAATATTTGAACATCCACAATTGCAATTACTTGGAGATAAACAATTTTGGGAAGGGAGGATTGTAATACCCCTTTTTCCCACTTAAGGACCTAGTGTCCCCAAGATTTCATGCTAAAATCTGGGACTACCATTTTTTTTATTTTTCGTTCTTTTTAAGTTATGGGTCGTGTTTTTGTGTTTTGTTTTGTCTGTTGTTTGCATTGCTCAAAGGTATCTCCAGGAAGTCATAAAGCCACGTTCGTCAAATACCCACATACTTAAGCTCATTCAATTCCCTTCCCAGATTTAATCTAATTTTATAAAAGCGTTTTATTTATTTTTTAAATAAAAATAAATAAAGTTCTTTTAAAAATAGATTGAGCTAAAATTAGAGAATCTAGGTTATATAAGTCACTTCACCCCATCATTGTTACCACACCAATATAACTTTCACCTCGAAGTAGCATTCACCCAGGGAAGAGTTTTTACAAACTAGCTAATTGGAAAATTATTTTCGAGCAATTCCTGCAACTTCTTTCAGGTATTTTGTTTTAATTTATTTCTTTTGTGTTTGGTTTTGGTCTTTCTCCGTGATCTATCTGGCAATTCCCCATGGCCTTTTCTTTCTTCCTGCCTAACCAATTCCCTGGCCTAGGGTTTTGAGAAGTCATCCATTGCCTCAAACAAAGGTGTAATTAATTGAGAAGTATTGGTTTTCAACGCAGCCTCTTGGAGCCAAGTTGTGGTTTTTTAAGTCTTTTGCAAGTGCCTTCCTAAAAATCAACGCAGTTACTTTAAAAGAGCCAAGGCAATCCTTCTTTGTACAAATCATGATTTCTAGCTGCCCCTCCTCTCCAAAATCAGTGCAATTATAATAAGGAACCAATGCTGAGTCTTTTACGTGCAAATCATGGTTTTTTGAGGTTCTTGTCTGCAATAATAAAGTTGCCTCCATTATCCAAAATCCACACAATTTTTAAAGGGAAAGTCACTTAAGTTTATTGTGAATTTTGAATGTTTCGTCTTCCAATTACAAGCTGCTTGTCTTCTTCAATTTCCACGCAATTTTTTAAAGGAAATTTCCTTGTGCAAATTGTGGTTTTTTAAAGTTGCCTTCATCCTTCAAAATCCACGAAACTTTTAAAAGGAAAGTCACTTACAGAAATCGTGGATTTTCAATGCTTCCAGCGACCTTCCTCCTTCAATTTCCACGTTGCATTCCATCTTTAAAATCCACAAAATTCTTTGTTGTGCGAATCGTGGTTTCTAGCTGCCTTGTCCTATCAAAATCCACACAATTTTAATAAAAAGTTGAGGTTAAGTTTGTTATGTGCAAGTCGTAGTTTTTAGAGTCTGTGTCTTCTAATTCAACTCTGCCTTTCCTCTCTAAAATCCACGCAGCCTCTTGTGCAAAAGTAAAATCCTCTAAACCAAACCGTGGAATTCTAGCAGCTATTCTTCCAAAAATCAACGGAGCCTTTTGAAAGAGAAGCATTTAAAGTGTTTGCATGTGAAGCCAGCTTGTCCTCCAGTTTCAACACAATTACTCACATTGCCAAATCCATACATTTTGTTAAATTGCATGTTACGTCCCAGTAAAAGACCATGCATGTTGTCTAAAATCTCCCAATTGAGCCCATGTTGAGCCTACTTATATTTGCCTGCACCCGGAGTAATTCCCAGAATTCAACGTTGCCCACATGATATTAAAATTGAAAAAGTGATGAGTTGAATGTTTTTCTGAATTAATTACAGGAATATTTCACTTGTGAGAAAGAAAGCAGAAGCTAATGTCAGATACATTGAATATATCTTCAGAATCAGGGGAAGCAATTGCAGCTTCTGCACAAATAGATATAGCTCTCACAATTGCAAAAGCTTCTGGTAAAAGTGGAAAAAGGATTTCTCGGACAAAAGTTGTTTCAGACAGGATGAAAGGTGATGACAAGGGTAATCCAACTGAACCATGCATAGCGTCCAGGCTTGCTGAAGTTACTGACATAGACATGGGCCATGAGTCTATCAATGATTTAATTGACAGATCCATGGCAGCCGACAGAACATCCCTTATGCGGGCTATAAGGAACAGTGGAATTATCCAAGCTGCAACATTTCTAGCTACGGCCCAGTTACTTGAATTCGTTATAGAATGTGCAAAGTTTTACCATCCTTTATCTAGAACAATCAAGGATGCAACAGTAAAGACAGTGATTAGATTGGATGCACAATTCATCAATTATTGCCTCAAGATTCTGGCATGACCAATAGTAATTACAGTCAGCATACAAGAGGCTTTTGATAGGCGGGAGAGGAACAAAGTGGATTGTGTGGGCATAATGAACAGGAAGTATATGAAGAAGTCCAAGGCAGCCATCAAAATTTCCAAGGGCTCTTCCAAGGTCAAATCTGGTGCAGGAAGTTGATGACATTTCTCGGTTGTTGTGCAGGATAAATGGGGAAGGTAATGCAAAGAAATTTCCACTCATGGATGTATTCCTTCATTAGAACAATTGAGATCAACAAAGCTGATTCAATGGTCGATTGGGTGGAAATCATTATCAGCAACATCGGGGAGTAGCTTAAAAATGTTAGGCAGGACATTCAGTTTTAAAATGACTTCATATCTTGTGTATGTCGTAGCCTCACAGGGAGTATTCTCCAAGCTAGATAGAAGGGGGATACTTTCGAAGGATCCTATTTATAAGTGTTACCCACAGCTGGTGGTACTTGAATGCTACAAGGACTACAGGGTAGTGAATGATGGCTTCTTCTATGAATTCATTTGTAGGCTAAATAGTGATTTGAAGGCCAACCGAGTAAGCAAGGAAGCTTGGGAAGCTGTCTCTCAGTACGGACGTCTCTTCATCCAGTTTGTCGACTTCACTTATATCAGGGTTAGTGGCTTCTCAGGAGATCCAACTAAGCTTCCAAGGTACCCTAATGATAAGTGGATTATCATGGAGCTATGCAGGAAGGTCGTGGAATTGTAGGACCTACAATCAAAGTAGCATAGACCTACAGTTAGCTTCCCAATCACAGTGGGCCACTATAGTTTTCAGACTATTCACAAAGACAGAGGTATCCAAGCGGAAATGTGTCATAATTATGAGCATGATTCCTTCCTAACTCAGATGAATTTCGATGTTTATGGAATGGCAAGGAAGACAGTATCCCAGGAATACATGCACGTCCCTTTATTGAAGGATTTCTGGATGAAGTGTAGGAAAGAGTACGAAGTTAGGAAAAGAGATTTCAGCAGATTAACAACTCAACAAATTTTTGACTTTGATCTGACAAAGGATGCCATCAAATCTTTCTAATGATGGACATGTGGTACATGATACGTATCATCAAATGGGAGGAGATAAAGTTGCTCGTCAAACCAGTGTAGGTGGTGGACAGACAATTGAGGCAAGGTCTTCAACAGTCCTTGTTAATACCTCAAATTGGTTGTTAACAAAGGATATTGTTTGGATGATGCTTTAATGCACCAGATAACGGGGAATTTCAGCAAAAGAAAGCATAATGGTGAAAGCAACAGAAGACCAGAGAAGATAAATGTGCTCAAAAAGTCTCAGGCATCAGAGACAGGAAAGTCTTCATCTTTTACACAAGTACCGCCTACTGACGAAGCTTCTCTTGCATCAACTCACAACACTTAAGCAGTGTCGGCACCCCGGGCAGACATAGTTGTTCCGCCGTTAAATCCAGCATCATTTATATGTGCTCCTCAGCCACCTAGTTCTCTACCTCATCCTACTGAAGAATTGAGGGCACAGATGGCAGAGTTTGAGAGAGCACTTTCCCTAGATGGCACGGGAGGAGGCATCCATGATACAGTGCTAAATTCTAATACTGTAGGGCCCCGAGCAAGAAAATTTAATGCAAATTGATACTTCTCATTCCCCTGAGAATAACTTCTCATCTTGGTTGGCTTTACAAACAGTTCCAGAGGCAAGGGAAGTAATTAACCTGGAAGAGGAAGACCTGCAACTGCTCATGAGCTTGGGAGGAAAAGTTAAAAGGCCTAAAGCTGCCAAAGTGACTTCAAAGCTAGTTATTGAAGAATCAGGGCAGAAGTTTGCAAAAACTATCAATTCCGGTTGAGGGAAAGCAAAAGGGAGAACTAACGGTAGCAGATATATCAATGAGTAGAGTGCCATTTGGGCAAGTCACCATTGAGGGATTGAAGCAGGATACCCAGACATTGATAGATATTTTGTTCCTCAAACTTGATAGCGGAGAAAGCAGAGAAAGCCAAACATCATGAGCAGATCTCCCAGTTATGTGAGATTATCACTAAGGTTGATAAACCTTCTTCATAACTAGTGCTAGTGCAGGAGCGGGTAAGCTGCCATTTGATCCAAGAGGTTGAGGATGCAGGTAATAAAGTCAAAGCTATTGATGAATGGAAGAGGCAAATCATCCACCAAGCGTCAAAGCAATTCAAAAGAAGTACTAGCTAGCTTAGAAAGTATGCACATGGCATTGGCTCAGTTGAAATAACTGATGACAGGTATAAAAAATGAGAATATAGTTGTTGAAAGTCACTTGGAGATCTTGGCCAAGATAAATTCACTTCCGGAGAGTGTATTGGTTGTGGAGCAGATTGTACTTGATGGATCGATACAAAAAGGTAAGCAGTTGGAAATGACAGTGTCTTTCCGCATGAAGATTCTCAAACATATGCCGAGTAAAATGCAATTGCTGGAAGAAAATATGGAAGAAGGTCTAGAGAGCATAATTGCTTTCACTATAGAGGAGGTAATTGATGTTATTCATTATTATACAAGGTGCATTCCAGACAAGTCGCCATCTTCCCTTGAGGAATTTCTTCCAATCCTCCAGAAGAAGACTGATGAAGTTGTCACGCCTTTCACTTTGGATTCAATTGGCAAACTAGTGAGACTTCATACAGATGTCAAAGGATTTGGTCCTAGTCTGGAGAAGGTAAAGGCAAGCATTGATATTCTATCAAGGGAATTATTGAGGTTCATGACTGAAAGCGGAGCTATTGCTAAAGCAGATGGGAAAGCAATGAATGGGAAAGCAATGAATTACATGCTCAACAAATACATTCAGTATCAGAAAAAAGGGCAAGCATGAAGTGTAGCAGCTGGCATATCTTCTTTCTTCTCCTCTTTCTTCTCTTCTTTCTTATTTTCTCTGACTAAAAATTGTAAAACTAAAGTAATTAGTTAAAAGCCATTACTTCAAGTTGTTTGAAAAGGTCCTTTAATTAAGAATAGGTGGCAGACATGCAAAGCTTTGGTTTAGTCTTCAGATGCATGGTGTGCAAATAGGAATTTTAGGAGAAAGATTGTCAACTATTCCCTTTGTATAGCTTCCACATGTGTGAGTTCATTGAAAGTTTCCTATTTGTATTTTTCTTCTATGCATTATAAATAGAGGAAAAGCCTACTAGTTAAGGATCACAATTTTGTTCATCAGGATTTGGTTTATGGTGTCCCCAGATTTCACCCTGAAATCTAGGACTACCCATTTGAAAAAAATTCGTTCTTTTTAAAATAATGGGTCTTTTCACGTTTTTTGCCAAAAGATGTCTTTATTAAGTTAAGATATTCCCAGTTAATCATATGAGCCAATTTCTTCAAATACCCAGATGCTGAAACTCATTTATCCCTCCCCCAAGTTTTGTTTGCGGGAAATTTTTATTTAATTATTTATTAAATAAATAAAGCCCCGTTTGGAATAAATTGTGCTCCGGTTGAACCTTGTTGAAGTTTTGCATGCCAATAGTCACACATCTCAATAGGATTTTCACCAGGACTGAATTCAGAGCATTGTTTACAACTTCTAGCAACGTTTTTTGTTTTTATTTATTTCTTTTCCGTTTTTCTTCGGTTTTCTCTGCCGTTTGTCTGTTAAATTCCCCTTGGTCCGTTCTTTGTTCTATATAGTCTGTTTAGTTGCCAGGAGCATCTGGAGATCATTTACTGCCTTAGTACCAAAAGGAATCAGCTTCATAAGGAAAACTTCTGACCAAAAAAGATGAATTCGTGCACAAAAAGCCTCTCCTAGGCAAGTCACACTTTTTGGAATGAATGGGTCTAAGCTGCAATGGGATTTTTAGTAGTGGCAGGCAGGCGGGAATTTCTTACCTGCCTTGTAAGGTACTTTTTCCCATGAAGTCAAAGTCACTTATGTTGCAATGGGAATATTAGAGGTGGCAAGCAGGCGGGAATTTCTTATCTGCCTTACAAGGTAAAAATTCTCATTATAAAATAAAGAAAAATCACTTAAAGCACCGATGGGAATTTCCTGCTTGCCTGGTAGGCTAACTTTTCCCATCAGAGAGGTTTAATCACCCATGCAAGTCGCACTTCATCAAAAGAAGCTATTTTCAATACAAGTCGCACTTTTTGGGAGATGTTTTAATTTGTCAGTGAGAATTTCGGCAATGGCAGGCAAGCGGGAATTTATTACCTGCCTTGCAAAGTAAAAATTCTTATTATGAAAGTCAAATAACTTAAGTGAAAGAGGGGATTTTTTGAGCTATAGTGCAGGGTAGATATTCCCATCAAATTTGACTTCTTATTTTTAGAAATTACCCTTGCCAAAAAGTGCGACCCACCTTGCCATTAAACAATGTATTTAATGATATTTATTTATGGATTTTTCACCTAATTTTGGCACCATGTATGGAAGAAAAGTCAATGCAAGAAGACAAGCCAAAGAGAACTGAAGGATGCATGCTAAAAATAAATAAAATAAATATATTTAAAAGCAACCAGCAGCATGCATAATTGGGCGCCCAATTTTGGTGAATAGACATGATTATCTATTAATTAAATTGCCAAAAATAGGAAGGGCAATTATTAAAAATAGTATGTTGAGGGCTACATAAGCATGGGTTGCCATAATGAAGAAGCAATTAATTCTTTTTGCTAAGGATTGAAGCCCAAACAGTTTTGACGCCAAGGAAAGGAGGTTTTGTGCATCAAAAGGTGTTTTTCATTGCCAAGAAGCTTCAAGGTTTGGTGCCTAGGGTTGGAATAGCTTGATTTTTTCTATGATAATTATCTGCATGTTGGTATAAGTGCCCAAGTGAATTTAAAAATATTTATGCTTGTTTTGCATCCAAGCAAAGCATCAAATTTTAGGGCAGCAAGCTTTATACGTAGATTTTGGTGATAGAAATCAAATATTTATGCCCTGGACTCCATCTTTGTCTAAATTAATTACAGGTATTCAAGTGTTCATATAAGTGAAAGAGAGTTCAAATCAATGTCAGGTACATTGAATATATCTTCCGAATCTGAAAAAATTGTTAGATCTGCACAAATTGATCCAATTGCAAGGAATTCCGATAGGATTAAAAAAAAAAAGAACTCAGACAAAGATTGCTCTAGCCATGATGAAGTGTGATGAAAGAGAAGGGTCAGCAGAATCATGCATAGCTTCTAGATTTGCTAATATCAATGACACAGACATATGCCCCGAACCCATCTCCGAATTAATTGACAGATCCAGGGCCGGAAGAACATCTCTCATGCGGGCAATAAAAAGCAATGGAATTATTCGAGTATCAACGTTTCTAGTCACAACTTAGTTGCCTGAATTTGTTATGGAGTGTGCAAGGCCATATCATTCTCTTTCCCGAACAATTCGGGATGCTGTGGGAAAGACAATAATCAAGCTGGATGCACAATTTATTAATTATTGTCTGAAGATTCCGACATGACCAGTGGTGATTGCAATTAGCATGTTGGATGTTGGCAACAGACGGAAGAAACACAAAGCAAATTGCGTAGGTATAATGAATAGCAGATATATGAAGAAGCCCAAGTCTCCATCAAAGCTCCTCGAGGACTTTTTCACGATCCAATTTGGTGTCGGAAGCGTTGATGATATTACTAAATTGCTTTACTAGGTTAAGTGGAGAAGCTCAATACTCACAACTTTCTCTCATGGATGTATGCTTTCGTGAGAACCATTAAGATCAACAGTGTTGATTCGATAATCAATTGGGCAGACATTATCAATGACAACATTGGTGAGCAGCTCCGAAGTGTGAGGCGGACGTACAGCTTCAAAATGACTTCATACCTGGTATATGCAACAGCCTCGCAGGGTATATTTTCCAAGCTGGATAGATGGGGTATACTAGTCGAAAGATCCTATTTTTGAGTGCTTCCCACAGTTGACAGTTCCTGAATGCCACAAGATATTACAAGGTGGTCAATGATGGGTTCTTTTATGGATTCAGCTGCAGATTAAATAGTGATCTGAAGACCAACAGGGTGAGCAAAGAAGCTTGGGAAGTTGTATCCCAGCATGGTTGTATTTTCATCTAGTTTGCAGACTTCACGTATCTCAGGGTAACTGACTTTTCGGGAGAACCAGTTAAGTTGTTGAGGTATCCAAGCGACAAATGGGTCATCATGGAGTTGTGCAGACAGCTCGTGGAGATGCATGAGTTATAATCAAAGTGGCACAAGTCTACGGGTTTCTTTCCGGTCAAAGTGGGTTATTATAGCTGCCAGAGCATCCACAAAGCTAGAGGAATCGAAGCCGAAATGTTTTCAGAATATGAGCATGAGTTCTTCCCAGCACGGCTGAACTTTGATTCATATGGGGTAGCGAAGAAGACAATCTCTCAGGAATACACACATGTGCCTTCGTTGGAAGACTTTTGGATGAAGTGCAGAAATGAGTATGAAGTCACGAAGAAAGACTTCAACAGGTTATCGGCGCAACAAGTGTCTGATTATGGTTTAGCACGGATACCTGCAGATCTCGCGGATGATGGGCATGTGATACTTGACACATATCATCAGATGGGAGAGGATAGAGCTGCTCTTCAGGAAAACATTGGTGGCTGCCAGACGATTGAGGAGAAATCTTCTGCAATTCTGGTTAACACCTCAAATTGGTTGTTGACATAGGGGTATTGCCTGGATGAAGCTTTGATAAATCAAATCACAAGAAACTTTACCGCAGGAGACTCCAGCAAAAGAAAGCACGAAGGTGAAAGTAGTAGAAGGCCAAAAAAACTTGTTGGCTAAATTTTTTGCATAGCTGAAAACCTAGGCAGTCATAAGATAAATCTCCCTCATTTACCGGTGAAGACTCCCGTGTAAGATTTGTCAATTAAATATGCTAGTATCTATTTGGGGGTATTACTTTAACCATGCAGCTCATGAACCATAGCTGTATAGTTTTGCAGCAAGTAAGCAGCTGTTAAAGAAAGGAAATATCTAAAGAAGAAGGAAATAATAAAAACACGGGAAAGAAAGAGGGAAGATGTGCAACCCAATCAATAGATTACAGAGTTGATTGCATGCACATAGACAGAACCAATAGATATTAACACACAGAATTATAAGCAAAGGCAGATTTCAGATCTAGATCTAGAATAACACAAAGTTTATAAGTAGATCTAAGACAAAAAGTTAAAAACAAAATGCACCGTGACACAAAGTTCTCCAAAAATCTGCTCCTTTCTATTCCTTTGCTTCAAATAGCTATCAGGGATTTCAGCACAAAGTTTGGAATACAAGAATGTTGCCTACAAATTCTGATCCTTTTAACCCGAAGGTTCTTCCTCTACTTATAGAATGTAGAAGGGAAATTACAGATGAGAAACTCAACTGAACTAGAACATAAATAAGAAATAAAGATAACATCTGGCAATCATCTTCCTCTAATTCCTCTCCAAGTGACATACATCTAGATCCATAGTCAAACTTATACACATATGTCACTTAACTTATAGAATCGTTCCACATAACTTAAAGTAATGGTTTTAAAACTAACAACTTTAAAGTTTTACAATTGCATCCGGGAACGAGAAAAATAGAAGAAAGAGTAGAAGAAGAAAGGTTCGCCAGCTATAACATCTACATTTTCTTTTTGTTTTGATACTAAATATACTTATCGAACATGTAATTCAACAACTTCCCATTTGTTTTAGCCACAACTTCTTTTTCTGTCTTGAATTGTAGCAAGCCTTCGTTCAAAACCCCGATGCACGCTTCCAGACCCTTCAAGCTAGGCCCGAACTTCTCAATATCTGACTGTAGCGTTACCAGGTTACTGATGGAATCCATCGTGAAAGGCCTAATAGCTCTATCAATTCTCTCATGCACAATCAGAAGAGATCATTCTAGGGAATCAGACACTTTGCTAGGAATGGTCCTTGTGTATGAAGAAACATTCCCGACCACTTCCTCATTGGTGAAAGCAATGACATTGTCTGGTAAAGATGATGCCATACTCTCTAGTGCCCACATCCTTTTCAGCATGATTTTGAAGATCTCCAAGCAGAAAGATACTGCAAACTCAAGTTGCTTCTCCTTCTCAACTGATCCATCGGGCACAATTCGCTCCACAATCAACACCTCTCTCGGAAGCTTATTTATTTTGACCAAAGTACTCAGGTTACTTTCAGCTATTGTGCTCATGTCTATCATGCTCGTCACCAGTTGCTTCAGTTGAACCGATGCATCCTTCATAACCTTTAGACAGGCTCGGTACCTCTCCGAGTTGCAGCAGCAAGCTCATGTTCCTCGAATGATTAGATCTCCTCTCTAGCATCTGGGACCAACTGTGATAGCCAACCATTCTGAGAAATTACTTCTCGGAGAATGAGAAGTTGCCGAGTGTACCACCATCTCGTGCTCAAGTTCCTCTTCATCCGAAACTGCTACAGTGTCGTGGCTACCATCCTCTGTATTGTCCAAAGACAAAGCTCTTTCAAATTCTACCATCTGCAACTGCAGCATTTCTTCAGGAAGAGGCACTGATCGGAAGTGGTTGAGGATAAAATACAAATGTTGCCGGATTTAATGGAGGAACGACAGTATCTTGCTGAGGTGCAACATTTGGTGAAGTACTTGATGCTGGAGAAGTCGGAACTAACACCATAGCCGTAGAAGTGACCTTTTCCCTTGAATGAGACTTTTTGTGCACTTTAATCTTTTCAGGCCTTCTGGTGCTTTCTCCCTCGTGCTTCCTTTTGAGGGAATCTCCTGTATTGAGGTTGCCTATGATCTGATTCATCAAAGCTTCATCAAGGGAATATCCCTTTGTCAATAACCAGTTTGAAATATTGACCAGAACAGCCGCAGACCTTTCCTCGATCGTGTGGCAGCCACCTATGTTCTCCTGAAGTACAGCTCTATCTCTTCTCATCTGATGGTATGCGTCAAGTAACATAGGCCCATCATCTTTAAGATCCGCAGGTATCCGCGCTAATCCAAAGTCAAACACTTGTTGCGCTGATAACCAGCTGAAGTCTTTCTTCCTAACTTCATACTCGTTTCTGCACTTCATCCAGAAATCTTCTAATGAAGGCACATGCACGTACTCCTGGGAGATTGTTTTCCTTGCCACCCCCATATGGATCAGAAGTTCAGCTGTGCTGGGAAGAACTCATGCTCGTACTCAGAGAGCATCTCCGCTTCAATTCCTCTGGCTTTATGAATGCTCGTGGCAGCTGTATAAAGCCCACTGTGATAAGAAAGAAGCCTGTAGACTTGTGTCGTTTCCACTATAGGTCATGCATCTCCACGAGTTGTCTACTCAACTCCATGATGACCAATCTGTCACTCGGATATCTGGGAAACTTGACTAGTTCTCCCGAAAAGCCGATGACCCTGAAGTATATAAAATCCGCAAACTGGATGAAGATACTGCCAATCTGGGACACAAATTCCCAAGCTTCCTTGCTCACCCTGTTGGCCTTTAGATCACCGTTCAGCCTGCAAATGAATCCGTAGAAGAATCCATCGTTGACCACCTTATAATCTTTATTACATGCGGGCACAGTAAGCTGCGGATAGCACTCAAAAATAGGATCCTTGAAGAGCACACCACGTCTTTACAGCTTAGAGAAGATAACCTGTCCGGTTGCTGCATATACCAAATATGAAGTCATCTTGAAGTTGTAAGTCTGCCTCACATTCCGGAGCTTCTCACCGATGTTGTCACTAATGATTTCCGACCAATTGATTATAGAATCTACTTTGTTGATCCTAATGGTCCTGATGAAGGCATACATCCATGAGCGGAAGTTGTGAGCATTAGCTTCACCATTTATCCTGCATAACAATTTGGTAATGCCATCCACCTCCTGCACCAGATTGGATCGTGTAAGAGTTCTCGAGAACGTGGATGGAGATCTGGGCTTCTTCATGTACCTGCTGTCCATTATGCCAACACAGTCAACTTTATGCTTTTCCCATCTGTTGCCGGCATCCAGTATGTTAATAGTAGTCACCACTTGTTGTGTTGGAATCTTCAGACAATAATTGATGAACTGTGCGTCCAGCCGGATTATTGTCTTCCTCGCAGCATCTCGGACTAATCTAGATAGTAGGTGGTAAGACCTAGCATTCTCCATTACGAATTCTGGCAATTGAGCTGTGAATGGGAATGCTGAAGTTCAAATGATTCCACTGCTTTTAACTGCACGCATGAGAGTAGTCTTTCCAGCTCTGGATCTATCAATCAATTCAGAAAGGTTCTGGACCTAGATCTATGTCTCCAATGTCAGCAAACCTGGAAGTAATGCATGACTCTGTTGAGCTTTCTCTTTCATCCCGCTTTGTCATGGCCGGATCTGTCTTTGTCTGAGCAATTCTTTTTCTCTTTATTCGGCCAGAATTCTTTACAACTGGTGCATATTTGGAGATTTCTTCAGATTCAGAGGATATATTCAATGTATCTGACATTGATTTAAGCTCCCTTTCAATTATAAAAGCACCTGTAATGAATTCCTGCAATTAATTCAGACAAAGACGGCAACCGGAACATGAACACTTGATTTTAATCATAAAAATCTGCATATATAAAGCCTGCTGCCCCAAAATTTGAGGTTTTGTTTGCATGCAAAGCAAACATAAATTTTGTGAACTTCTCCTGAGCACCTATACCACTATGCAGACAATTAATCAAACTTAAATCAAGCTCCTTCAAACCTAGGCGCCAAACTTTGAAGCTTTCCGGCAATGAAAACACCTTTGAGCGAAATTCCTCCTTCTTTGGGGTGCCAAAATTGTCTAAGCTGCACTTCCTTGCTAAAGAAATTAATTACTTCATTAATATGGCAGCCCATGCTTATATAACCTTCATCATTATATAATTAATTATTGTCTCTCCTATTCCTTGCAATTAATTAATTAATAAACATGTTTTCCTCTTCAATTTGGGTGCCTATTTTGTGCATGCTCATGGCTACTATTAAATAAATTAAATTTCTTTAATTTTAGCTTTCTACTTCCAGTCCACTTTGACTTCACAGTATGCTTTGACCTCATGCGCCAAAAATAGGAATTAATTCTATCAATAAATACTTTAAAAAGTATTATTCCTCCTCTAGGTGGGTCGCACTTTTTTGCATGAGAGAGGGTTGCATTAAATAAATTAAATTTATGTAATTTTAGAATTCTATTTCCAATTTCCTTTATCCTCTTCTCCTGTGTTGACTTTTCCTCATGCTTGGGCGCCAATTTTGGAAATAGAATTAATTAATTAATGCAATTAAAGCTATCCTTCTACTCCAAAAGGGGTCGCACTTTTTTGCATAGCTAATTTCTATTTTTAAAAGTCAATTTCCAATGGGATTATTCAATGTAATATCCCACTTTCTGAGATCAATTGAAATTAGGCAAACAACCAACTCTTCAATGCATCAATCAACTGAACACAACAAACTACTTATATCAGTTGAGTAAATGACTCAATAAACCCAAAAAATAGGGGTTTAATGGCCTCTATTGACAACCCATACAACTACTTCCTCAACTGAACTTTAAAATATCAGATCTAAGCTTCACAGATCAGGTTATATAATTTGCTGTTACAAGATCTTCAAATTACCTCTATATCATACAAGAAGAAATGTTCAAACACATTCATACAAACCTAGTCGCCACCCCTCTAAAATAAACAGCTCTAAATGAGACCCAAAATACATCAAAATATCAGTTGGAAGCAAGCTTAATTATCAACCAATTATATCTGATCATCAGTGGCTCAAAACACACCATAAACATTCAACAGTGGTCCTCAAAGAGTCATTATTTAGTAAATAATAACTCACCCAGATCGCACTTTTGAGAGAGCCAAAAACATGCAAAAACTCGAGTTATTAAGCACAGAAGTTAGCTGAGCAAATAAGACTGTGAATACCAATTGCTTGCTTCTAAAAATGCCCCAAAACCATCAATAAATCCTTCCCAGGTTGGTCGCTGCAATTAAGGAATTAAAATCATGCACTGGTATGGTCAATCCACACCAAATCAGTCCACATTCAAAATGGAATAAGTCGCTGCCAAGGAGGACTGCAAACACACCATACAAACATGCAAGCACCTAGTCGTACCACTCCAACTAATATTCCAGATCAGTCCACATACACCCAATATAGTCACTGGAGTTATTAAAATAATATCACTCAATTCGCAGTATGTGTAAAACTCCAACCCTGTCTAAAAGAAATCGCTGTAGCAAGGGCATAAAAACATGTATAAATCTGATCTAGTCACATCAAAGAATGCTCTAGAAACAATCCACAAACATCATAGAAGATGTCGCCTAGGGTTTAGAGAGATTATACACCAAACCGATTTGCAAACCACTCACAAAACACTTCAACTTGATAACCAAAAACCAGCTGCCACAGTGACGTCGCTACAGTGATTCGCTACAGTAGAAAAAGGCAGATTTTCACTTGCAAATTTAACCAAATGCTTGCCAAAGCCAAAAACATGAATTTAGCAAATAATTACTTCAATTGATTCTCAATAACCATCTCAATACAACCTCCCACGCAAGAGAGAGAGAGAGAGAACATCAATGGGGATGCATCCCAACTCCAAGCATGGAGCATAAAATAAATATCATCATAACATATTCATCCAAGGAAATGCGACCCCCCTTCTTATAGAATAAGAGGTGCAAATACCAATGTTCAAACATTTAACGTTTTACCCCATAAATAAAAATATTTAATAAGCTATTACTTGTGCATTTTATTTAATTTCTTAATTTAATATTAAGAAATTCCTATCCTAGGTGTACTTTTCTAAACTAAGAGGGCCTTCAAAGGGTTACAAAGGAGATAATGAATATCTTAAGTCAAAATATGATCCCAATCCCCAAACCCATTGGGTCGAGGGCCTTCGAATCCTTCCCTGCAAATAATGTCATGAAAAGGGGACATTACATTCACCCTGCACCACAGCTCCAAAAATCCCATGATCCACTTAAGTTATTTAACTTTCATAATGGGATTTTTTACCCTACAAGGCAGATAAGAAATTCCCATCAATGCCTTGTGATTTTCTTTTATTTCACAATGAAAATTTTCGTCTTGCAAGGCAGGTAAGAAATTCTCGCCTGCCTGTTGCCTCTAATTTTCCCATTATGACTTAAGTGGCCTTTTTTCCATGGGAAAAAGTACCTTACCAAGCAAGTACAAAATTTCCACCTACCTGCTGCTACCAAAAATCTCATTGTAACTTAAAACCTTCCTTTCCCAAAAATGCGACCTGCCCAGAAGAGGCCTTTATTGTGCACGACTTTGTCTTTTTAGAGAGAACCAGACCTCTTATGGCAAATTCCTTATGGCATGACGTCCGTAGATGATCTCCAGATACTCTAGGCAAGAAAACAGACTGAACCGGCAAATAAATTGACCTAGAGAAATTTCACAGAAAACAAAACGAGAAAAAAAAACAAAAATGCAAAATGTTGTCAGAAGTCACAGATAAAGCCCATGATCCATTCCTGGTGGAAACCCTATTGGTATATGGGAATATTGACATGTAAATCCTCAATAGGGTTAAACCACAAAATAATTTACCTCAAACAGAGCTTAAAATAATTAAATAAAAATTTCATGCAGGAAAACCCCAACGACAGAATATAACGAGTTTGGGCATCTGGGTATTTGGCGAAATTGGCTTATACGGCTCTCTGGGAAAATGCTGACATAAAACAGACATTTTTTGGCAATTAAAACACAAAATGACCCATTATTTTAAAAATACGAAAAAAAATTTACAAGGGATAGTCTCAAATTTCAGGGTGAAATCTGAGGACACCAAATTGGCAGACTCATAAAACTTCAGGCAGATGTTGAGGGATATGGGCTTGGTTTAGAGAAGGTAAAAGCTAATACTGTTGCTTTGTCCAGAGGGTTGCTGCGGTTCAAAACCAAGAGACAGCCTATTGTTAAAACAGATGGGAAGATGTTGAATTACATGTTTGACAAGTATATTAAATATCAGAACAGAAAGAAAGTGTAGGTGTTACAACGAGCAGATCCTCTTTCTTCTCTTCTTTCTTCTCTTATTTCTTATGTTCCCGGATGAAAATGTAAGATTAAAGTTATTGGTTTAAAAACCATTACTTTAAGTTATTTGGAAAGATTCTTTAAGATAAGTGACACATGTGCACAATTTTGGCTTAAGCTCCTAAATCATGTTACTAAGAAAAGAATTATAGGAAGATGATTGTCAGATGTTCCCTTTACTACTTCTTCATGTTCTAGTTCAGTTGTAGTTTCTCATTTGTAATTTCCCCTCTACACACTATAAGTAGAGAAAGTACCTACGGGTTGAAGGATCAAAATTTCTAATCAGCATTTTTGTGTTCCAGAATTTGAGTTGAAACCCTTGATAGATTTCTGAAAGTGGAGGAATAGAGAAGAGGCAGATTTCCGGAGAACTTTGTGTCAACGGTGCATTTGTTTCTTTTTTTTTAGATCTCTGCATAAACTGTGTTTTCTTAGATCTAGATCTGAAACTTTCCTTTGCTTCAAATTCTACATTTCAAGATCTATTTGTTTCGTCTATGTACATATGATCAACTCTGTCAACGATTGGTTAGGTTGCACATCTCCTTTCATTTCTTCTCGTATTTAATTATTTCTCTTTCCTGCACATATTGCTTACAGCTGCTGGCTGCAAAACTGCTTAGTTATGGTTCATGAGCTACGCAATTAAAATAAAACCAACAGATAGATATTAGGAAATATAATTGACAAAATCTTACATGGGAGCCACACCGGTAAATGAGGGAAATTTATCTCATGATTGCCTAGGTTTTCAGTGGTGCAGAAAATCTAGCCAACAATTTAGCATACGCTTTTGTAACTAGAGCATTCTTGAGTTTTCAGACTGTGTTGGAACCCTTGATATGATTTCTGTGAAAATTGGGAATTGAATAAAAGGTGGATTTCTGGAGAACTTTGTGTCTACAGTGCTTTGTTGGTTACTCCTATTCAAAGTTCTAGATAAACATTGTGTTATCTTAGATCTAGGTTAGAAGTTATTTTTTTCCCTCTTTGTTGAATGTTGTGATTTATCTGTTTATTTAATTTGTGTGGATGAGACCAACTCTGACAGCTATGGGTTAAGTCAGCACATCTTCCTTTCTTTTTTCCCTACTTCTATTTTTCCCCCCTTCTGCAAATATCCCATCACAATTGCTTACTCGCTGCCAAATTACCCAGCTGTGGTTTACGAGCTGAGGAAAATCTAGTGAAGAAGACCTAAATTTGGACTTCTTGTCATTCCCTTTTCCATGGCAACGAAGTAGAAGAGTAATGTTCCATTTTTCAAAAAAAAATTAATGATGAAGGTTTGTATCCTTTAATCGACTCCCCTTGGATTAAAGGAGATTAAAATTGGGGGGAAAATCGATTTGCACGTGTGGATTTAAAAATTAGATAATATTTAATTTGTGCAAGTAGATTGGTTAGGAGAAAATTGATTTTTATTTGGAAAAAAAGAATAAAATAAAGGCAAGTCGAGTTCCTTAGAATTAATTAATTATATTTATTTGAGCAAATCGACTTTACTTGGCATAGGTCGATTCCTTTGGGCATCATTTATTAATATTTAATTCTCCCATGCATTCTAATTTTTAAATATTATTTGGGGAAATTAACTTTTGCAATGAAGTTGACTTTAAGGCTATTTTTAAAAATTACAAGACTTACCTCTTTAGGAAATGGCGCCAAAAGGGAGAAAGCTTTGGAGATTGAGCAAGAAAATTCTATAAAAGGAAATGATGGGCACCTTTTTTCGCATGTTGACGGTTATTATGACTTATTTTCCTACTTAAAGAGGGATGAATGCCCACTAATGATAAAAAATAAAAGGTGTTTATTAACACCACTTATATTTGAAGTGTGTGTGCCCTTCAAGTTATGAAATTGATGAGTTTTGTTTAAATTTATTTGCCTATGTGAAGTCGTCATTATTGAGAGTGTGAGAGCTTAATTTGGGAGTGTTTTGAGAGATCTTTTTGATAAATGCAATCTAGATATTGTTGTTGGTTTTTATGATATAAATCAACTTGTTTGGAGGATATTTGTGGCATGATTGGGTGATCTTTGGCAAGGGTTTAAATCTGAACTGTTCTTGCTAATTTTTCTAATGATAATGCTCTTGATTTGATGGTATTTTGTCCCTCTAACATTGTTGATATTTGTTCAAAATGGGTCGACTGGTTTGAGAAGTTTTATATCACTTTTTGAAGGGTTTTGGAAGAGTTTACAATCTTTTATAAAATAATGATTGCAGATCTAAAATTAGCATTTTTGAGTGTTGGGAAGTCAAGGATAAATCTGGAATTTATTATATTGTTCTAACCCTGGGCGACTTGATTTCAGTTTTTATGGGTTGTTTTGAGGGGTTTACGGTGCTCAGAAAATTCTGATTTAAAGTTGGTTGAAAAGTGTATAATTTTAGCTTTTATCTGCAATTCGTTTCACTGAAAAATATTAAGTTTTGCTCAAGTTGTGGAATTTTGAAGTTTTCAACTATTTCTAGTATTTTTATTTGATTTACTATTGTTGCAACTAAAATGGTTAATAAAGTGACTTCTCCGACTGGATAGCCCATCTAAACCATCATCTTGGCTCACTCCAACCCCATTTGGGTTAGTTGAGGTGAACCTAGAAGGGTTGCTCTTCTAAGTTTTCTACACTTACACAAGAAATCTAAATTTTTCTACACTTGTATGAATTTACAAAAATAAAGCAAGTGTTGGAACAGTGTAGAAAATAACAGCAATGATTATTATCAAAATTGTACCAATAGAGGGCTGGAAAATGATGTTAAAATTGGCATAATAACAACCTTAATCTTGGATACTTGGTATTCAACATGTAATGCTTCTTCCTTTACATTGCTAATAAAAACATTTACTTTATCAGAAGTCATACCTTTTTCTATTGAAACTCCTTCACTTTCCACTTGCATGGTGGATTCCTTTATGGGTTGCTCACTAACTTCTTTCGGATCTGAATTTTCTTGCTTCCTAATTTCATCATGCTCCACCATTACAATTGGAAAAAAAATTCCCTTAATTTTTTTTAGGTTTTGTTTTGCTTGAGTGGCCATCAACTTAACTTCCTTAGCTCTTCTTATCCATTCATTACACCTTTTCTGGGTCCCCATTAGTCCTTTGTACTTGTCTATAATGTGGTTAGTTTCTTTTCCACCACATTCTCTGGTTCTTTTTCTTTCTTCATGAGAAACTCTTTTAGTTTTGGCTCTTTGATAGATTCTTGAGGTTTAGACTTTAACCCTTCTTTATTTCTATCTCCATCCATACCTTTAGATCCTTCTGATATTCTCACAAAGCTTGCGACATGTCTAACATGGAGTCTTGCACTGTCCTCATGATTCACAGGCTAGCAAGGACACAACTCTGATACCACTTTAATGTCCCGAAATGGACATTTTTTAATAATTTCGAATTCATCAAAAACCCGAGGGTAGGATTAATAAAAACTAATTTTTATTGCAGAACCCTTACGAAAAAATTTACTACTAGAAAATGATGGAAATAATTTCTAAACCCTAGGAAATATCCAAATTTGTTGCATATAATAACAGCTATAACATAAACACTAAAATCGATTTTTTAAAATTTATTTTTCAACACTGAAAATCAGAAAATGTAGTTGCCCGTATAGATGACATTTTTGTTTGATCTGATAGCAATCTTAAGCCACACTAAAACTGGAATTTAACTCTCTACAAGCTGAAATCTTCCATAATTTACTGTAGCGACATTGTAACAAGCTGAAAATGACTTCAATCTTACCTAATTTGTTGTAGCAACATTGTAGCAAGCTGAAAATGACTTATGAAGCTGGTTATTTGATGAAGTTGATTTCTGATATAGACAGATCTGAAGTGCATATATAGTCCCTGGATGGAACTACCACACAAAACTTGAGGGTTTTCGTCCCCAAGTATTTTCCACCAGAGGATTTTCGTCCTCTGATGCTCCACAGGAGGGTTTTCGTCCTCTAAGGCTAAAAGTTGAAGCGGAATGCTCAAACTCACAAACTAAGAATAGTTGATTGAAAAAGTGATGCCAAAAGACCCCAAGCGCCCCACTTTTATAATTTTACTTTCATGCTTTTCAAGGAAAGGAAACCAAAAACAACATCCTTTTATTTTATTTTTACTTTTCCCTTTTCTTTTATTTCTAATAATAATAAAGTAATATTAAGTTTGACATTTTGTTTTAATAAATTAAAAAAGTTAGTCACTTAGAAAAATTAAAATCTTAACTTTATTATTGTTTTCTTTATTTAAAAAAGGACATGATAGTCCATTAGTGTTATTATTGGTGTTATTATTGCTAAAAATCAAGAACTTGGTGATGACTGATGGTCAATAGGTGGTTATGTTGGGATATTATGAATATCCATTTACATAACAAAGGTTGTGCAGACTTATATCTATTGGTGGGGAGACATGGCCTAGCTTCGATTATGTATCTTGCAAGAGAAGCAAGCTTGTAATAGTCATTATGCTTAGCATTGGTTGTTATAGACTTAAGTTGCTCGTACAGGGATTTGGTGAATGGAGTTAAAATGGGAAATGATGTAATGTCCCTTTTTGGGCTGAAAATGGAGAAAAAGGGTTTACCGAATATCACCACAAGATCTGATCTGAAAATACCTTCAAGCACACACACAACAAACTAAAAATAGCTGAGAATATCTTAAAATGATCAACCAATACAAAATTTGTAGTCTCCTAGGGCAGTGAACTGCTTATGAGATTCAAATCCACTTTTCACTATGTAAATCAATGTAGAATGCCACGAAATAATTTATCTTAGCCACGACAATATTTATGCATCACAAATACATCAATTATTGAAGAAATATCTGATAAACACAACTAGGATTATTTATTTATGACAGCAACAATTGAGCCCAAACTGAGGGCAAGAAAAAATAGCAAATCCTCACATAAATTCTCCAAAGTTCAGATTACTGCCTTATAAATTATGCCGAACAAGAATATCAAACCAAAATAGTGAAATCATCCCTAGAAAATACAAAACCCTCCACCCATGCAAGTCGCCTGGGCTAAGAAGGGGGGAAAATCAACAATAAACCACTTTGAAGCACTTTGGAAACCCCCGTATGGGATTCCCCTCAAGCTTGAGTTCTCGTACCCCAATCTTCCAACAATGGAGGTTTTTGTCCCCAATGTTGAGCCACACCAAAGATTTCTTCTTTAGTGGAGAGTAGGGCACACTGTGCACAAACCCACGATATCAATCTTTAGAATAAACATGCATAACCTTTTCAAATGATCCTTCATGTCTTTATATATCCTCAAGTGGCGCCAAAATAAATAGAAGCCCAAAGCATAGGCCGACCTTTAAGTAATTCTATTTCTTCATTAACCTCTATGTAGACTCTCCAATCAAGGCCAACCCATAAGGATTAGAAGTCTTTAAACCAAATAAGAGGCCTTCATGCTCAACTCACCATTAAAAGTATTTAAAAATACTTTTACGACATTACATCAAGTAGAATTCATCATCCATTGAGCCAATATTGACTCAAACAAAGACAAAATGGGAGCTAGAAGAAATATGAATGCAATTCTCATTATGTCCCATTTAGGGGACATTACAGTCCTCCCCACTCAAAATTGCAAGTGGTCGGATCCCACATAAATGTCAGCTTTTACTTTGGCTTCTTGTTTGTACCTACAAATGAAACAATCTCATTGAAGAAAACCAAGGGTTTCAACATCCTTGCTTCCTCATTTCTCATGGATATGATGGAAACTCTTCTTTCTTTCCTTTCAACAATTTTGCAAATTCCCCCCAAAGGATGAACTCTCGTATTTTCCTTCTGCCTGTACTAAACACAGTTGTACCCATGTGTTTCTCTTTTGGAAATCACGATGTTAGGGGATGGAAACCTTATTACAGTTGATAGCAACATGAAGAAGGGGCTGGAAATGTTTATGACAGTCACATAGAAGCTTAGGACAGCATGCTTAAATGCCCAAAATTCAGTATTTTTACTATTTCCATTCATACCAACAACTTCTAGTTGAGATACAATATCTGGAACTATTAGATGGCACACAATTTTTGAACTTAGCATCTTCTCTTAGTCGAGTACTTACTTCAAGAGTATGCTTATCATTTTTCCCTTTTGATGCATCCTCAATTCCTACTATGACTAATATATGTACAGCTGCAAATTCATCATTAATGCTTCCCTTTTTCCACATTTCTTCCAGTTGTTTCAGGGATCCAAGGGTTAGCAATACACAGATCAAAAAATCAGAATTACAATTCTTACCTTGATGACCCAAACATAACAATTGCATGGCATAAAAATGATGCAAACAATATCCTCTATGAAGACGATCATATTGCTTGCATTCCCCATAAGGTTCATTTGATCTTTCCTTCATCCCGACACTCATAATGATAAAATTATTAGCAGTACTGATCTTGAAATCAGCAGTTTCTCCTTGTGCAATACTCACAAAAACACCCATATCCCATATGCGGAAACAAACTTGAAATGGAATCAAAGATGTGCTTCTCACCTCATCATTCCTTAGAGTATGATATGCATGATAATATGTAATGTCCCTTTTTCCCACCTGAGAGCTGATATTTGGTCTTCCCGCCATTTCTTCTCCATGGCAAAGAAGCAAAAATGAAGGAGGAGAGCTTTGAGCACCTTTATGATATATTTTTATCTAATATTTTATATTTTCTTTAGTGTTTTCCTTGCTTATACAAGTCAGTCTTTTCTAATTGTACATTGGCGCCAAAAGGAGAATATAAAAGAGGATTAGAGGCACCATTTGCCATCTAGAGTTGGCGCATTTTATCTTATTGGAGCAAAGTAAGCTTGGAACTACTTGTTCTTGCATTTGGGGATGAAAACCTCCTTATGCGACTTGCCTAGAAGGACGAAAACCCTTCTAGAAGTTAAGGGAAGGATGAAAACCCTTCTCCTTGGCTTGGGATAGATTCTAGGGGCGGATTTGAAGAGATATTTGTAATTTTTCAGCTAGTATTTGATTTATTAAGGGTGGAGCGACCTACCTTGGCTAGGGTTTGGAGCTTTTGTTGAAGTATTTGAGAAATCTGGTTTGATAATCTGATTTCTAATATTTTATAAGGCCGGAATCTGAAGTTTGGTGAATTTAGAAGGTTTCTAGACCCATATTTCATAATTTTCTTATGGGTGCAATTTCCAGTTCATAATTAATTTCCAGCAGTGATATCTTCAGCATTTCTTTGTGTTTTTGGCTCTTAATATTCCATAAAATATATACATAATTGTGGCGAATTAATTTGTGGTGTTTTTTAGTGATTTTTGGCATATTTGGTGATAGATAAAGTTGTTAATTTTATATTTACAGTCTTTTGCAATTTAAAAATCAAATCTGCATTTTGTGTGTTTAGTTGAAACCCTTGAAAGGGTCATTACATAATATCCATACAATAGTGATATAGGAGCTGGAAATGATCCTATATTGATTGCCACCAATGCTATAAACTGAAAACCAACACTTCCCATGACTGAATCCACCTGTATGCTTACAAATGTGCCACTGTGCAAGCTGGAAGTGAATATGATAGTAGTGTTGTGATCAGAATTAATGAAGCCATTATGTAAAAACATATCATCCTTGGTTTCTCCTTTACATACCCAAAAATACTAGATCTTTGTGCAATGCAATTCCAACAAAACCATGTTATGTTGAATCCAAACATTATGATCAACAATAGGCTTTTTTTACTATGCATATCATCTTTCCGTATCAAACACCTTGTTGCCCTTACAATGATGAATGAGATGAGAAAGGACCAATCCCTAATGGTTGAAAATGCTTTGGAAATTTGGAAACTATATCCTCTCATGGTTGTCCTCTTATTGATGACAACAAACATATTGTAGGGCAAACTGAAATAGTTGATAACAAGCTCAAAATCCCAAAAATCAGTTTTTCCAACCTTCACAATCATACCTTTTTGGCTATGGGCAGCAAGATTGAACCCCATTGGTTCAAGTCTCAACATAGAGCACATAAATTTGACTTCTATCTTTGGAATATTCCCTCCAGGATAATGTGCAAGCCTTAAAATCTGAAGATACTCAAGAAGCGATGGTTGTCTAGAAATATTGATTTGCTTACCATGAGTTGTCCCCTCATCTTCAAAATCACGTCTCATCATGTTGGCTATAGCAATGGTTGGAATTATTTTTGTCATTCCAATATTTTCTTTATGTTCTTCAAAGACCAATCCTGAATTTGTTCCTTCCCACTGGTATGAGATGACGAAGGAACTAGCAAGAGTAGGTTCAATGTTAGAAACTCTATTCTTCAAAATATTACCAAGATCTCATACCCTTATGCACACACGAATCTGAATTTGCATCTAGAGGTCTACATGTCTTGTGTTGCAAGTTACATCCATCAGTTTAGCATGCTTTCCATAATGACCCATATCTTGATATGACATAAATGGAAACAACAAATCTGAAGTACACCCATGCCTTAGACTGAAATTAGGGAGTTGCCCCTCTTGACACAAATGTGAAAATGCTTCAGTATGGAGCATTGAATATCGAGAATGGTCATCATACCTTTGACTCCCATGAAATTCCAACTTATAGGGAATGCTTGGAAGACCCTCTTCCTATTTGATTTCCTTCATCTTTCCGCCATTGTTAGAATAGCCCTCATGCTGACCAAAGCAATGTGGTAACCTAGTGTGATGCAAAATACTCATGCTATGATCATAAAATAAATCAAGTGGCTTACCCTCAGCTGTTGTTTTGGAATTTACAGCAGGCTAAAAATCTATATGAGTGTCCAGTGAGGTTCTTTCCTTATCAACCTTCTGCTGATCTGATTTTTCCTCTTCAATTAGGGGTTGATCCGTTTTTTCTTCATGCTCCAAAATGACAATTGGATTACCTTCTTACAATGCATCCTCTTTGGCCTTATGCAAATCTGATTTCTTCTCAGCGTTTAGCCACACATACCCATTAGAAACCAATGAAACATCATTAAATATTAAGGAATCTTTACCTTGCGACTCATGCTCCATGATTTCACTTTCCCTTCTAGGCTCATGCTTCAGATTTTCATCACACCTTGGTGCCTTCACACTCCTGTTCTGATAATCAGTCAAGAGCTCTACTTTGGCAATGGTGATGGGGGCTTCTAGGGCTTCAATCAGTTGTTTCTTTTTAATGCCCAACAACTTCAGTTGTTCTTCTTCCTTCTTTCACTCAAGCTCCACAATTTTTCCTTCTTCAACTTGCACCGTGGGTTCCTCTATGGGTTATTTCTTCTCCATTACTTGCAGCCCTAGTTTTTCTTCTTGTGTAGCTTGTGACCTAGGCTTGGGCCTTGATCTTCCCTTGCTTACTCCCATGAACTCAGAAAATGACATAGCATCACAAATCTTCTCCGGAAGGACCCTATATTCCTCATACCATGTAGCAAATGTTGTCCACTTTGGATGGTTAAGTATTATTATCTTCCTTTGAAAAGCTCTTTCCAACATTTGGATTTTGAAGGGTATGGATCAGCTAAGCAATTGTATTGGCCAATCTTTCTTACCCTAGGGCAAGATTTTTGAGTCTAGCATCATCACCAAAAATTTTATCCTCCATTTGATCTTCTTACAAGAAAGCCCTCAGGCTAGGAAGATCAAAGTTCTGATACGACTATAATGTCCCTTTTTTGGGCTGAAAATGGAGAAAATGGGTTTACCGGCAATCACCACAAGATCTGATCTAAAAATACCTTCAAGTACACAACAAACTGAAAATAGTTGATAATATCTTATAATGATCAACCAATACAATATCTACAGACTCCTAGGGCAGCGAACTGCCTATGAGATTCGAATCCACTTTTCACTATGTAAATCAATGTAGAATGCCACAAAATAATTTATCTTAGCCACAACAATATTTATGCATTACAAATATATCAATTATTGAAGAAATATCTGATAAACACATGGGATTAAATATTTATGACAGCAGTAGTTGAGCCCAAACCGAGGGCTAGAAAAAAATAGCAAATCCTCACATAAATTCTCCAAAGTTCAGATTACGGCCTTATAAATTATGTCGAACGAGAATATCAAACCAAAATAGTGAAATCGGCCCTAGAACATACAAAACTCTCCACCCATGCAAGTCGCCTAGGGTCAGAAGGGGGAAAAACCAACAATAAACCACTTTGAACCTCTTTGGAAACCCCCGTATGGGATTTCCCTCAAGCTTGAGGAGTTTTCATTCCTCAATCTTCCAACAATGGAGGTTTTCATCCACAAAGTTGGGCCACACTAAAGGTTTCGTCTTTAGTGGAGAGTAGGGCACACTGTGCACAAACCCAAGATATCAATCTTTAGAATAAACATGCATAACCTTTTCAAATGATCGTTCGTGTCTTTATATATCCTCAAGTGGCACCAACATCAAAGTAGAATCCCAAAGCATAGGTCGACTTTTAAGTAATTTTATTTCTTCATTAACCTCTATGTAGGCTCTTCAATCGAGGCCAAACCATGAGGATTAGAAGTCTTTGAACCAAATAAGAGGCATTTATGCCCAACTCACCATTAAAAATATTTAAAAATATTTTTACACCATTACATCAAGTACAATTCATCATCCATTGAGCCAATATTGACCCAAACAAAGACATAATGGGAACTAGAAGAAATACGAATGCAATTCTCATTATGTCCCATTTAGGAGACATTATAAATGAATTGACAAAATCCGGATGTATGAGACAAAATCCATATGACAAGATTAAGGTCATTTCATGAGCATGTGATTCATAGCAAACCAAGAAACTTTATGGAGAAAGTGAGCAAGATTACAAACGGATTCAATTGAATCCAAAGTTATTATTGTATCGAACCATTTTTTGGAAAGATGATAAAATGTTCACTCAAAGCCTCATGAGAGGGATAGGTTTCCTTATTTGGAGGTTTTTCCTTCATTAACCCCAAATCAAGTTATTAATGTGTTATGTATTGTTGATTGTTGATTGTGTATTTTTTTTACTATTGCAATGTGTAGTATTATGTTCTTACTAATGATGGTGATTCACCTTCCTCCAAATATAAATTTAACCTAATAATTTTATGCTTGGATTCTAGAGGAATGCCCACGTGGCTTGGTCATTGTTTTATTTCCTTATAGTTGTTAAAAGCTTGGGAATGGATGGTAATTGCTTGGATGAACCTTCTAATCTTTAATGAACAAATAACTTTTAGCCATAAAAGACAAATAATTCAGGGAAGTAATTCATTTAGGTTATAAGATGATTAGAAATTAACATCCTCCCCTTATTGTTGGAACGAAGACAGTTGAAAAATGCTCAGTTTTTCCAGTTCCCCACAAGAGGGTTGTTAAAATCCTAAGAGTCATCAATGTATGATGGTGAGCTATTATGAGGAAGACTTAATCCTAGAGACTATGGGTTGTAGCTAAGAAGGAGGTGATCATTCCAAGGGATGTTGTCTTTGACAAGGCTATATTATTTGGCACAGAAGTGCGATTTTGGTGAGGGGTCTTTGAGTACTCTATAGATTTATGATGTATCTCGTGATGGCGAGGTTCTTAGATTGGATGAGGCAGCTCCTTCAATTGTTACTATATTGGAAAAGAAATTGTTTCTGAAATGAGGAAGTAGCTTCTGGGCATGATGCATTAAATGAGTTAGCAGCTCAAATTAGTGATGCAGGTTTAGATGATGAGACTCTAGTTGAGGATGGCATTGTCCATGAATCCTAGCACAGGGCACAGTGGGGAAGGGACGGGGTGGCGTGGTGGCGGGGGAGGTTGGTTGTCCTAGGTTGGCCACAAAAACATGTATCCAAAGGATGATAGGGAGAATGACTCTACTACTTAGAGGGCCCATAGTGAAAAGCAAGTCAAATATTCTCTCGTGGATAGGGTTATGGGGAGTTTTGATCCTCAATCTTATGAGGAGGTCAAGGGCAGAGATGTGTGGGAGAGTGCTATGGCAAATGAGTACAACTATTTGATGAAGAATACAATTTGGGGGCTTGTAACCTATCCAATGAGGAAGAATGTTACAAAATGCAAGTCGATATATATGACTAAGGTCACTTTAGATTTCTGGTGAGAGGAATAACGCAAGATCAGTGGCTACAATTAGGAGGACATTGATCATTTGGAGCTATATACCGCTATTACAAAAATGGAATTTGTCTATATTGTTCTTTCTAGTGTAGCCAGATTTCGATGGAAGATCCACCAAATGGATGTGAAGTGTACATTTCTCGATTGAGATCTTCAAGAGGTTATTTACATGGAACAAACACTGGGTTTTGAGTAGTGTGGTGAATTTAACTAAGCTTGTGTGTAGGATAAAGAAATCATTTTAGGGGATGAAGTAGCCTACTAGGCATTGTATGATACGAAAGACAAGTTCTTTTCATCTTGCAACTTCACCCAATGCAAGTTTGTCCATAATTATTAATGTCTATGTGAGGCATGTTGATGGCATATGTTGATTATGGTTCTTGATGAAGATGATTTGATCATTACCATAGATAGTAGTTGATACACAATCTTAAGGATGAACTGAAGAAGACATTTGAGCTTGTAATGTCCCCTTTCAAGTTTTCAAGGTAAAATTGGTACCAAACGGGTTTTCCTCAAAACCCCAAAAATAAAATTTGTAAGTATGCAAACTCAGTGAACAATATATTCTAGAAAAGAATCAATATCCAATAATTTAATTCTCCAAACCCTAGCACCTAGGGTAAAATTAGATTCCCACAGACCCTTTTGCAAAAATATAATAGTAGACTGAAATTTATGACGAAAATCAGCTATTAATGCTAAGAATACGATAGTGACCTGATTTTTATTTCAAACCCTTGATACCAAAAAAAAATGAAGATTTTTGAAATTTCTATTTATTAATCAAAATATTTGTAATCTAGAATACCTAGAAGGCTTAAAACATCAAAGAAGCCCCTAAGAACATACTCATGAAAGAAAATAATTTTTCCTGCAAGGTTATAAATTTATCTTATTTATTTTTCACACCCAAAAATCAAGAAAATACCCGTGTATGATTACAGCAATTTAATGACACCCTCGGTGGCATGAAAAGGCC
The DNA here is from genome assembly GCA_019776745.2 of Taxus chinensis. NCBI lineage: Eukaryota > Viridiplantae > Streptophyta > Pinopsida > Cupressales > Taxaceae > Taxus > Taxus chinensis. The sequence continues at coordinate 882,316,804 of CM034147.1, forward strand.
AGATGATGAATATGCAACTCGGAATCAAAGAAATTTTCCCATGGATGATGTCCTAAACACCTGTTTGAAATCACACAGGTTGCAGATAGTCCTAGATATGGTTGCAAATCGTGCCTTATTTGTGAAAGATCCCAAACCCTTTTTTGCCTGAAAACTTGTATATATATATATATATATATATATATATATATATATATATATATATATATTGCTCTAGCTCAAATCTGAACTGATAACATCGAAAGGATCCATAGAACACCATACTAAAACTGCATAGATAAATTAAATAAAACAAACCCCGCAAACCGGGTGAATACAGAAAAGGCGCCTAGGGTTTAACAGGCAGATTTCTTCATAAACAATTCAGCCATGTATTTAATAATGATTTTTGATGCTAAATATTACGGAAATACAATTACAAATTTGCAGATAGATTAATAATAAAGATTGTCAAGAACCCACTGTAAATGATTCAAACCAAATCGATTTGATATATAACTGATGCTGGAAATTACAATAATTATCTACCATGAAAAATACCTCAGATACTGCATAAAACAACTGTAGAATAAGTCGCCCCACTCTAGAAGAAGTCTGTATGCCCACTACTACAATTTATTTCTCTTTCAAACTGTTGGAATGGTAAAAACTTGTGAATACAATGAAGATCCTTGAATAGGAACTCCTCTCACTGCTCCTGGGGTTTGCGTCCACAAGAGGAATAATCCAGAGGGTTTCCGTCCTTGGATTTTGTCTGCAAAAGCTCAAAGCTGACTGCCGGGAGAAAATAATAATAATCTGGAATGCCTTTACCCAAGTCGCATTTTTCCCTTATAGCCAAAAAACCCTCCAAAGATGCAAGTCGCACTTTTCTCAAATCAGCATAATTAATTTTTAATTAATTATTTCCTTCTTCAAGCAAGTCGTATTTTTGGCTTATTTGACCCTTCCCCAAGGCAAGTCGCATATTTTGCCTAGGAAAGCACATTAAATAATTTATTAACTTATTTAAATGCATTTTCCTAAGTCAAAGTCACTTAAACAGTCTATTAATTCATTATGTGCTTTAATGATATTTTACTTTATTTTGAGCACAATATAATAAAATTAATAAACCGAAGTCACCCTTGAAGACACCCTTTGGCCGTCAGGTAGACAAAACGGGCCAAAGGTCTTCAACCGAACTATTCGAGAAAGAGGGACATTACAATTTGTCCCTACTTGAAGTCTTGGCAGATGTCTCTCCACTAGTTGAATTTCTTCATTTGAAATGCAGATCTGAAGTGGAAAATGTAGAAAGCCTGCCCGAAAAATGTGCCCTAGCTCTGAAACTGTCTTTGCGCCCAAGTGTGACCTCCAAATGAAGTCACCCAATAGATGTTGGGGGGTTTCATCTTCAAATCTGAATTCTATTGAGGGGTTTCATCCCCACTAGGATACCAAGGATGGTTTCTGTCCTCTATGGCTGAAAGAGAAAGCAAATGCATTCAACTCTCCAAAGTGAAATTAGATAAATGACCAAAGATGCCAAATGATCCCCTCTTCACCTCCTTTTATACTTTTGTCTCTATTTTTCAAGTGGGACATTCCATGTGGGATTAACAAAGTAACTTTATTTTCTATTTTTAATATTACTTCACTTTTTCCACCCACCTTTAAGAATTAATTAATGTACCGGTAATAAAAATTACTTTAGTACTAAAATTAAATTATTAATTCGTCCTTTATTCTCCTTTAAGTCGACTAAATACAATGGAAAATAGGCTAAAAAGGGGTCTTCTTACCTACCAGTATTTAAAAATACATTTTATTCTTATAATAATATTAATAAGTTGCCACTAGATGATGAATTGACCAGGCCCAACTTAGAAATATTATTAATGTCCATTAATTTGAAAAGGGGGACATTACAGAGCTTCATTATCAGCCTCCTTTCCCTTGACCACCAGCACTCTCTATATGTTTCCTCCTACATCGTAGTCAAAGAATGATATTCTGAATAATAAATCATTTATCACATAACATCTTCAGCTACTTTTCCGTGTGTGCACAATACTTTCTTAGTGCTTATTATGTTTCCTTCCCCTTTATGTTCATTTTTTCTGTTCTTTTAATGTTACTCTGAACTGTGCAATTCAAAAAACAAAAAAATATGCTACAAAATTATTTATTTCATAATCAAGTATTTATTCCACTAAACGTCAAGATGCTGCATATATGCTTCTTATAAAAATACCATAGAATACATAGATAAATAAAAAACAAGTGCCAAACTGAAAGAAACAGATAGATTGTATTGCAGAAACCATGAATCTAGTAGCAAACATGGCACAATGGAAGTATATGTCAAGTATCAAGAAGTGATAAGCATGTTCATCTATATTACAAGAAAAGTGAATAAATAATCACGAACAAAATAAACAAGCATGAAGAACAAAATACACAAGTGGTTGATCAGGCCTAACCTCCTATGATCAAACACAAGGACATTATCATCCATTGCAATAGCCCGTAAAGAGCCAAGGTTCAATAAAATGGCTTGCTCTCGAACCTGTTTTTAAGTAGCCAATATAAGATGAGCACCAAATAATTATAAATGTATTGAAATTTTATTGATAATGTTTGCAGCTTGCATCAATTACAATGGAAATCCAACTCAAATATCTTAAGTAAAATGATAATCCACTGTAAAATGCTTCAAATAATGCAACAATAGCTTTAGCTTGAAAAGAAAAGGCAAATGACTATAGAGCACCCTAAGAGAATCTGTGCAAATATCTGTAAATCTGAAGTCATCTTAATCTGTACTGTAGAGAATTCACAAGTCTAAGAAAAGAAGAAAAGGAAAAAAAAATTATAGCATTTGCAACTTAGCTGTCAAATATTATCTGAGTTCCTATCTTGGAAGTAAGAAAATAATAGCTAAAGCATCGCATTGAGAAGATGAAACCAGATCTAGAAGAGAAGTTGCAATACCTAAACAATATAATATTGAGGGCATGCCGGAGGAATAGAAGGATAAACTCAACAAGCGCAACAATTGGGGATTGAAGATTTACAACATGTGCATACTTGAGTTGAGGTGCCCACGTGAATGAATGCACTACAAATTTGCTGGAGAGTCGATAGTAGACTTTCCCCCAAGTGGTCTGTGCCCTATCCGGAGGAATTATCTAGAGGGATTGTGAATAATTGGTCCAAGTACCTCTCGACAAAAATACACATCTTCCTCAAGTAGACATAAAAAGTGTTCCTTGTGTCTGCATGCCCTCACACTCCTCATTGACACGATTGATTAGATTTAGAGAAAGCTTCTCTAGAATGTTTATTTCAAATGTGAGGATGGAAACCCTCTATTTTCAAGTGTGAACATATCAGTATCCAAGTGGTATCACTGAAATTGACACCCCAAAATCCCAAGACGCAGAGGGTTAAGAGGTGCCTTTTCAGTGAAGGAGTCTGATGCTGCATGAGGAGCCACTACAAGCGAAGAGACCCAAGAGGCATCTAACGTTTCCACCTAATGAGGACCGTGAGGAGTACCAAAAAATTTCAAATTTCAAACGTGAAAATGACAGATTGGTTGAGGTCAGATAAATAAATATCAACTACTCAACCAGGTCAGAATGTAAACACAATATGGAAGAAAAAATTCACTCAGAAAATTTTTCCTTTTTAATGTGTACAAAAATAACTAGATGAGAGAAAACATGCTCTATAATTTAATTACAACTGAAACTATTTACATCAATTGATTCGTAGAACACATCAACAAACCATACTTCTACTTTCAAAACTTAAACGACAAACAAACCCTACACCTAATATTGAATTCTGGACTTTCCAGGAATCTATGTTGGAAGCTGCACTCACTCAAATTATTGCAAGCTTCCCTCACTTTGCCAGCTTCACTCTTCTAACCTATCTCTAATTCAGACTAAATATTTATCGTCGTAATTCAAGTCCAATACTACATCAAAGAATAACTGATGGGGAAGATGAAACAATTCAGCTTCCTGCTGTTACAAGATCTCGGGCATTGAGATGAAACCCAAGATATGCAATTGTTGATAGATGAACTAGGTTACATCTCAAAATTGGCAGCTTGACATGTAATGTCCCTTTTAAGGGGTACTCAGGAAATGGCTAAAAGCTCACAAATCAGATTTGTAGAGCTGATGTTATAAACCTGTAAACCTGCAAATTAAACCCTTTTCTAGGGCAGCAACCTGTTTTGGGGTTTCAACCCCACCTTCGTGCCTTCAAAACCCTTCCAATCAGCTCCACTTAAGTCTCTAAAATTATTATATATCATCAACAATATATAATGGAAGGAATATGATTTTTAATACCCTAGATACGGAGATATGAATTTCAATGAAACCCTTGTCTGCAGTGTTACTTTAATAATTCACAACTCAACTTAGGAAGCTCCAAAATTCATGAAACTCAAGATATTGGCTTTATAAATTATAAAGAACAAGCTAGTAATTTCATATTTGCCAAATTAGTAACACACATACCAACAATCCACTCCAAGGTATGTCACTCCACTCTAAACAAATATAATATTGCACCAAAGAGACCACAAATGCAAGAGAAAGATATTTTATTGCTTTTCCAATCAACTTGCACACAAAAACCTCATGAAAGATTTTTGTCCTTCACAAGTTTCCCAACTAAGGGTTTTCGTCCTTGGATGAGGTCCTCAACCCAAGGGGTTTCATCCTTGAGAGAGAGTAAAAGGGCTACACTAGCCAACTTTCACCAAGATAAGAATAATCACCAAAACATAATTCAAACTAATGCCAACAACCTCTATTTATAATAAGAGGGTGGCGCCAAGTCTTGGGGCTCTCAAATGAGACGACCACAATTAGACTTGCTTTATTATTATTTTCTTTTTTTCTTTTTGGAGACTACATGCTCACCAATATCTTTTTCTTTCTAATTTATTGTTGGGCGCTAGGCTCACCAACAAATACAATGCCAAATAAATAAATAAACATGAAATTAAGCACATGACATTGTTGGCTTCCTCTAGCTTGTTCACTTGGACCCATGAGGAAGAAAAATGGGTCAAGGTCTTCAGACAGAATTATCTCGAAAAAGGGGAATGACATGACATGTGCCGAAGCATCAACATATGACATGTGGTGTTATCTGGAAATTAGCTTTCCAATTTTTTCATTTTCATCCTCAATAGTTTTCCTCATCACAAAAAGCCATCAAAAAAGTTTTCATCAGTCCATTTCCTCTTCACTTTTAATAAAAGACAATTTTTTTATTAGGGATCAGTCATCAAACAACCCTAGTACTAATTACCAAGCCTCCATTGGTGAAGTGGATACACGAATTTGTTCGTAATTGTTTAGGTTTTAGCATAATACCAAAATAAACAAGAATATTTTTGAGTTCAAAGTCCCGATCTCCCCTTTCAATATGGCACTAACAATGTTCTTTCATAGCTCTGGTGAAATTTAATTTTCGTGTAAATAAGATAATCTATCAATGTGTCTCATAGTATAGAAATACATTGGCATTTTTTGTTTCTCTGGCTTCCATCCCCTAACACACTACCCATCATAAGAGTAAATATTCCAATTTATTAATCCTTTTCCTTGTTTTTGAACCCCTTGTCTTTTATTTTCTTCAATCTCTAAACCAAAAGCCTCATCTTGTCCTCAACCTTCAATCCAAAATTCAAATGAAATTTTACTTCATCCCATCCCTCTTTGTCACTTTGTGCTTTCTTTTGAACATCTACTCTTATCATGTGTTCTCTCTTTTTTTGTTTCCTCGCCTTCTCCTATCCTCATTTGATAAATATCTGCATATCCTTCTAATATAAAATTTTGAATTTCTCCTTGATCAAGATCAACATTTAGGGCAATAATTGTTTTTTTTTTTGGTCTATAAGATGCAGAGGTGTCATCAATTTTTGGTTTTTTGGATCTATGAGATCTAGATACCTTGTCAATCTTTAGTTTTTTTGGTCGAAGAGATTTAGATGTCCATCAATTCATTGGTTTTTCTGGTTTAAAAGAAGTAGATGCCCTGGTCAATTTTGAATTGTTTCTTCTTTTTCCTTTCTTTCATCATTTTATATATGAATGATCTATAGTACCCTCATTGATTTAATCTCGTTTGGTTTTCTCTATTTTCTCCTTAATAGATAACTTTTTCTCTAGGCTCAGGGAAAAGCCAGAATTTGAATTCGACTTCATAATCGGAATCCTTCCAAGTTTTGGAGTAATCAAACTCATTTCAATTTCTGGAGTAATCAGAATCCTTATAGATTTTAAATCGATTTTTTTAATGGAACTAAATCTTAATATTGGAATTCAATTCTTCCCAGGTTATGTGACAATTGGTAATAGCTTGATTATATGGTTCTGGTATATATTGTACAGAGGGTCCATAAGTATCCTCTTTCATCAAATTCAGATATTTGTTGACTAAGAGATCATATCTGCAACGTTTAATCCTTATCTACAGTAGCCCCACAAAAAAAGCAGATTTACTTCGCCCTAGAAAAAATGAGGACGCGGCGTGCCCCCTGGGGGGGACCTCTAGATGGGCAGATAGGCGCCCTCTCTTCCCCAGCCTATTCTATATAGCTTTACTCCATCCCCATCGGTTGCCAATTCCATTTCTTCTTTTTTGTGGTGCTATTACCTACCAGCAGAGCATTTTAGCCATTGTGTCCAATCATTTCCCATAGAAACTTGTGGCTCTTTGGAATCCAATATTCCTTATTTACAAAAGAATTCATTCACATTGATATCCTTATTGCTTAAACGAGACAAATTCTGGATTGTAGTAAATCCTTCATAAGGGACCCATTCACGGCCCTTATTTGTTTCCATATTTTTGAAATACATATGCTTAGGAAATTCCATCAGGAAACATTTTGAACACAAAAGATCCAAATCATATAGGTGGAATTAGAAGTTCTTTACTCAGGTCAATATATCAAAGTTTAGCCATGTTAAAATTTAATTTCAATTATGTTTTTCCAAAGCCATTAACAGGCTTGTCTTTCAATGATGTACATAACAATAGCATAGATACTTCTTTCTTCCATGAAATTATATATTACCTTGAGAAAGTAGAAAAGGAAAGCAGCATACAGTACCTGTTCAAAACTCATTTCACTAGAAACAGATTGCCTGAGAATCTGATGTGTCCCCCTTTCACCAGATAATAAGCCATACGCAAAGCGCCATTCAAATTCTATAGCTGACTTGATACCTGCCTCCTCCCCAAAAGATTTTACAACTACTCTCGTCTTATAGCCTTGTTTTTCAGCCCATTGCAAGTACATCCTCAGAAGCATGTCAGCCCACTCCTGTGCTGGAAATGAAAACAATGCTCAGCAAACAAAGCAAAATAGTATCATTCATGGTTTTTGCAAGTCAATGACACCATAACATAGCATAGCAAAAAAATTCACTCTGTCCAATAGAAGTTGCTATTATTTATTCCAACATAAGTATATGTACCCCTTATTCTTTAAGACATGTAGTCCCTACTTTTCTGAGATTCATCATAAATATTACTAATGGGAATTGCATTTTTCCTGATTGGCAAAATATAAAGAAAAGAAATTTCAAAAACTCTGCTTAAAACAATGAAAAGTATCATCCAAGTACATGGTCCTTCACGTGTTCGCTAAATCCTATTACATCTAGTTTCATTTGCTAAATCCTATCACATCTAGTTTCATTCTTTAAATAAGTAAATACTTTCCCCTAGTTGACGGGAGAGATCAAGCTTTAAATTCATAAAATTGAATCACATTCGGAAGTCAAAGAAATTGTAGTACCTGAAGATTTGGTCCTGTGGCACTCTGGCAATAATACTTTGACATTTATCCCAGCATTATCCTATTTACACATTTATTGACTAAACTCAAAGTATCCTACTCAATCCTACACTCTAAGACCACTAGATCATGGCTTGTTCTTCAGCTTAGCACTTCAGGAATCATTGCACCTTACACAGAACACATCTGCAGACTCTCTGTGATCCATCTCATGTCTCAAATCAAATTCTATCCTAAGCCTGGATAGATTCATGGGCCCAAGCCAGGTTCAGCCAACCGATTTGTCTTAAGGCCGATGAAGCTGTCCAATGTACTTACAACAGTCATATTTCCAAATGCACCAGTTACCTTAATTAGATTAGGGTTGGTTGAGCAGTAAACCATTCGAACAAGTCATCTAGATAAACATGTACACTCTAACCAAATACGGGTATCTAGGGATTCCATATCCAAGCACACTGTAAGGTCTTTGAGCCCAACATTGAAGCATCTCTCCCTTGGAGCACCTTATAGCAAGCTATGCAAATCTGAATATATCCATCCTTCACTTCCCTAGACCACATCATGCACTAAAAACCAAGCCAAGCATCATTGCCAAGTATTGAGGTTGAATTAGAGCTCCATCTTTATTAGCACTTTTGTTACCTGCACTCCACTCTAGGACTTGAAGAATTACTCGTGGCTTGATCCCACTCCAGCATATTGGTACATAGTGCAGCACTCCTTGTGTCAGTGAGGACACGTTGAAGTCATTCCAATGCATATGACGAATAACACTTTTTTAGGAGAATAGGTCTTGAAGACAGAGAAGATACTTGCAGGTACAAAAGAGTCATCATAAAAATCCAGATATAGATCCCAAATTCAAAGATACATTAGAATGTGCTAGAGATATATTGCAAGTCAAAGTAGCAAAGGACACATTTGTTAGCTCCAAGACACCTTTGTCCAGCGAACCTATCCTTCACTCATTTTCAAGCTCCCAAATTTTATAGGCAGATTTATGACACCTTGAACAACATCCTCATCCAATTTCATATCACTATCACATAGCTTGATCCCATCTTGGGTGAATATGTTCTAAAAACCCTAATTGCTAACTATCACTAGACCGCAATGATGCCCATTTTCTACAAGTGGGTTTGATCAATATATTTCATCCTTTCATAATTTAGGGCTGTTTTATTTTTTATTTTTTGTAATTATCATAGTTTCACGAAGTCTAAGAATGTGGGGATGGGTCTTGAGGACGGGGGGACCAAGGGACTATGCTTGGGCACTGTGGTACAAATATATATAATACTTGAAAATTAGTTATAAAAAATGTATAAGGAAAAAATAATTAAACTTTGAAATACTAAACACATTGCATTGAACAATGAAAATGCCAAATATCAATATATTAATATTTGTTATAATTGATATTCAAAATGGTGATTACATTCAAAATCCAAATGGTGATTGCATTCAGATGGCCCAATGCCTCTAATTAGTAATCATCCCAAAAGACCATGCCAAACTCCTCATCACTTGAACTGTTGGACTCCTCAAGGTCAAGCTCCTCCAAACCAATACCAACCAACCCTAACTGTGTTGCATCATCAACTTGTTTGGCTCCTTTGGCTCTAAATCCCATCAGGCTACTCAACTCTCGATTGTATAAAAGAAAGAAAGAAATTATGTTAATGTCCACAAATGAGCAAAAGTAGGTCAATGGGACTAAAGGATACAACCAATAACAATAGAAAGTTTTAGGAAGAGAATCATAGGGGTGAACCGACGAAGTAAAGACAAAAGAGAGCAGCATGCCACTGACACAAGTGGCAAAGAAACCAATACAAATAGTAATGAGGGGCGATCAAAATCCCCAAGAGAAAGTGCTAATTAAGACTAGAGGAAATTCTCATCGAACTTTGTTTGTGCCTAAAGTGGAGGAATCATCTGAGCCATTATCAATCACTGTGAGAAATCTGATAATGTTGTCCAGTGAGTATACAGGTGTAATGTCCCCTTTTCCAGGGTATTATTAAACAAGTATTGAAGACCTTTAGTTCACCTCACCCTGTGGACTAAAGGGAAATTCTTGGGGTTTTCTTGTTTTATTATTTAATTAAGGTTGCCTGAATAGTGATTTTTATCATTTTCACATATAAGGCAATTTTTATTATTTAATAGAATATAATTGGAGCAGAATGTATTTTAATTAATTATTTACGAAAGTGATTTAATCACTCTTGCAAGTGGGTGAATTAATTAATTAATTCCTTATGTAATCATTATGATATAATGTCGGCTATTAATACAAATAGACACAAGCAAAAAGTAAGTCATAGCCGACATAAAAGTGATTTTAAAATGTAATCTCCCTCCCAAAGTGGGTCGCCCCATTTGGGAAGGCTATATGAGCACTACTAAGGCTCTAGTTTAGGGCATGCTGAATATTTGATAAATTGAATTCTTCATGCTTGAAGAAACAGGATGTATGCCCAATACTGATGTTGCTAATTGAGGAGTACTTTCATCCAGAAAGTACATTGGATCATTCTGAATTTGTTGTGTTGTTTCTGCATTATAGATCTTTATTTCCAACCCTAGGCGAATTGCATAGTGGCTGAGTTCAGTGTCTTCAAGGGCACATTTTGGAATTCTGATTTGTTGTATTGATTCTCCAAATGTTATAAGGTTGGAATCTCAAATTCGATAATTTTTGGGTAAGGTTTCAATTTTACCTACTCACTTGCAAAGTTCGAGATCACATTTAAGCATGTCTCAGTGGTAGGAAAAATAGGAAATCACTTTTGTTGGATAGCTAATCTCTCCAAGATCATTTTGAGCTATCATATGCATTGTAATTCCTATTTGTGGCAAAGTTATGAATTTTTTGAAATTTTGGTTGTTCTCTCATTTAAAATTCAGAATTGTGTTGATTCGAAAGTGTTTCCCATGTCTACAACTCTAAGGCTGCTCAAGTACTAAGTTCTATAATTTTTGGAGTTAAAATGACTGTAGAATTGCACTTTTACCCTAGTCACTAGGGTTTGAAGACGAATTCTAGGCACCAAATGCATTGTTGTCATAAAGTATTTAATTTCCAGATTGTTGTCATTTATTTTCAGCTCTCAAATCTCAAGGGATTTGACAAATAATTGTTAAATCTTGATTTGTCCAAGTTGGGGACATTGCAACAGGGTTGGAGAAGCCAGGTTGGGGGATCCTAGGAGGAAGCAAGAAACTTCCTATAGAATCTCTCCTAACATCCAAGGTTGTTGTAACTCATATAGCAGAATGGAAGTTTGTAATATTAGTTTGCCCCTGTAGTCTGAGGGGAAGCTAGCAAGTAGTAGATCCATGTCGCCGGTGAGGGGTAGAGCCACATCAACAGGGTGAAGCAGAGCCATGATGGCGATAGATAGTTGGCTTGGAGATCTTAGTAGTCTGAGTAGTAGTGATGCGCTGAGAGAAGTGTCGCCTAACTAAACTATTAACTCTAATATGTGATGTACCGATGTCCAAAGGACTCTTAGTGATGTGAATCACTTGAATGGGGTGAAAGAAAGAGGTGATCAATATGAGAGCTCTACAGCCTCTAGGCTCATCCTGTAGAGATTTGCATCAGAGGGTGACACCTCGTGAAGATAAAGAGCCAAGTACCATTGGTATATATATCTAAAGAAAGTAGCTAGAGTGTTGTCTGAGTTTCTATAGAGGCAGTCATATCTTCTGTGGATCTCATAATAAATGGGACATCTGAAAATGAAGTGGCCCTCAGTCTCCAACTCTTGGAGGGGGCAACGACGACAAATCTGATCCTGACAGAGAATTTGATGATTAGTCTTAACCTGTAATTGGTGGGAACTGACTCTCATCTAGCCAAGGGGAAACCTCAAATCATGAGACTAATGGCGCTGGAGATAGTGAGGGAAATGACTAGTACCATCCACCACCTATAACAAATGAGTGGCATAAAAAGCAAACTTGGGGACTAAGCAACTCACATGAGGATATTCAGGTGGTCTAGATATATTGTCTATAGATGTCCTCTCTAGCAGTCCTAGTGATGACTTCCTTAGTGGGAAGGGACCTAGGAGGGGCGTCTAGGGAATACATGAAAGGAGGTAGCCTATCAATAGAGATGCCAATAGAAATAAGGAGTTTCTTAGTCTCAAAGTACCAATAGTGCAAACATTTGGTGAGGTCTAGTGATGCAATCCTCTCTAAAGAGAAAAGTGCTAAGTAGGGATACCTCTCGTGACCAGAAGCTAGTCCCCCAGGTATTTGAGTCTTGAAGATAGTCTTAAGGCACAGTGAGTGGGCAGGAAAATTCAGCTTGGGTGATGCACTAAGGAACAATCTACTTGCAACGGATCATGCATTGCAACATGAGAGTTTGGACCCTCGCAATATGGCCCCAGTCAACGGCTCCCAAGCTAAGTCCCCAAACCTTTGAACCATATAAAATTGTAGGATTAATGATAGTATGAAACAAGCATAATTTGGAAGGGATGTCCTAGAAGTGGATCTGGAAACATTGACGCTCCAAAACAAAAAGAGAGGCACACCCCTTGCAAAGTTATGGTTGAGCAATAAACTTCATGTTAAAGCATGGACCAGAAAATTGGACCCCCCAAATTAAGAGTAAGTTCATGTGATTTCAAGAAGCTCCCCTCTATAGAAAAACTAGAAACTAGACAAAGAGCGCTTGAAGATATTGAAGATCATGACCTTAGTTTTACTAAGGTTGACCACAAGTTGTTGGATTTCATAGAAGCGAGAAAGGCATCCAGTTGTAGTTGTAAACCTTCTGCAGAGTGTGAGAGGAGAACAACATCATCAGAAAAAAGGAGGATGGCTATAAGTACCTCATGCAGAATACAACCTAATGTCCCCAAGATTTCACGCCTGAAATTTGGGACTACCCCTTCTTAAAAATTTTGTTCTTTTCAAAGTAGCAGGTCATTTTGTGTTTTTATTGCCTGCAGTTGTCTCCATTTCTTTAAGGTATTCCCAGAGAATTCTAAAAGCCAAATTCAACAAATACCCGCATGCTAAAACTCACTCTATCCCTTCGCAAGGTTTTGTCTAAAAGAATTTTATTTATTTATTTATTAAATAAATAAAGTTTCGTTTAAAAAAAAATTGTGTTGTGGTTAAACCCTACTAACGATTTTCACGCTAGTATTGCTTCCGCCTCTCATTGGAGTGTTCACCAAGGAAGATTTTTTACTAACCAGCTATTCAACAAGTTATTTTCAAAGCAATTGTCTACAACTTCTGGCGGTGTTTTTTGTTTTTATTTATTTCTTTTGTGTTTGTTTTCAGTTTTTCTCCACAGTCTATCTGGTAATTCCCCTTGATCTGCTCAACTATTCTGTATATAATTGCCTGGAATTTTTGGAAGTCATCCATGGCCTCAGACAAAGATAAAAATTAATCATGGAGTGCTAATTTCTGACAAAGAAGGAAGAAAGCAAGTCGCACTTTTGGGAAATAAGCTTCTTTGATGCTAGTCGCATTTTTGGGAAGGATGGTTTCTATGTGCAAATGGGTATTTTGGATCTTCCTGGAAGGTGGGAATTTGGAGGCTTCCTGGAAGGTTGTTTTTTCCCCATTATGAAAGTCAAATCACTTAAAGTGCAAATAGGAATTTTGGAGCTGCCTGAAAGGTGGGAATTTGGAGGCTTCTTGGAAGGTTGTTTTTTCCCATTATGAAAGTCAAATCACTTAAAGTGCAAATGGGAATTTTGGGGCCGCCTAGAAGGGTAAAAATTCCCACCAAAGACGTTTTATTCACCCATGCAAGTCGCACTTTTGGGAAGAAGCTTTCTTTCATACTAGTCGCACTTCTGGGAAAAGTGATTTCTTCATGCTAATGGGAATTTCGGGGCTGCCTAGAAGGTGGGAATTTGGAGGCTTCCTAGAAGGTTGTTTTTTCCCACAATGTAAGTTAAATCACTTAAGTGCAAGATGGGAATTTTGGAGCTGCTTGGAAGGATAAAAATTCTCACTTCCTTGCCCTCTTATTTTTCACACAATTCCTAGCCAAAAAGTGCGACTCACTTTGGCATGGCTGCATGCTTTATAAGATATTGATTTTATTTATTTCTAACTAAAGTTGGCGCCACAAATAGGAAGAAAGTCAAAGCAAGCAGGAAGGCCAAAATAAGACAAAGAAGCTTGCTAAAAATAAAGGAAATAATTGCAAGGCAAAGCAAGCTAAATTCGGGAAACTTGGGCGCCCAAATAGAGAGAAAAAACACAACTTATTATTAAGAATTGCTAAAAATAAGAAGAGGCAGTTGGTAAAATTAGCATGCAATTGCCTATATAAGCAGTGGACCCCATAAGGAGAAGACAATTAATTCTTTTAGGTGGAGCATGCTGCCCTGGAGAAGTTGGCGCCCAAGGTTGAAGTTGTGAGCATTAAACAATATTTTTATTTGTTGGGAAGCATCCAACTTTGGCGCCTAAAGGTTGGAAGTGTTTTCTTTTTATTATTTTGGATATATGCATGTTGATGTGAGAGCACAGGTGAATATAATAATATTTTTAGCTTGCTTGGCATGCAAGCAAAGTCTAAAAATTTAGGGCAGCGGGATTTATAAGCAGATTTTGGGGAAGAAATTAGGCATTCATGCCATGGTTCCATGTTTGTCTGAATCATTTGCAGGTATACATCATAGGTGCTCATATTGGTGAAAAGAAGGTAAAATCAATGTCAAATACATTGAATATATCTTCTGAATCAGGAGGAATTGCAAGTTCTACACGAATTGATCCAATTGCAAGGTCTTCTGTCAGAAATAAAAGAAAAAGATCTCAAACAAAGATAGTTTCAGGCATGATGAAGCGTGATGAAAGAGAGGGTTCAGCATAATCATGCATAGTTTCTAGGCTTACTGAGATCAACGATACAGACATAGGCCTTGAATCTATCACTGATTTAATTGAAAGATCCAAAGCCACTGGTAGATCATCTCTTATGCGGGCAATAACGAGCAGTGGAATTATTCAAGCTACAGAGTTTCCGGTTACAACCCAGTTGCCTAAGTTTGTTATGGAGTGTGCAAAGTTTTATCATCCTCTTTCTAGGACAGTCCGAGATGTTGCAGGAAAGACAGTAATCAGATTGGATGCACAATTCATTAATTATTGCCTTAAGCTTCCGGCACGGCCCGTGGTAATTGCAATTCGCATGCAGGAAGCTTGTGATAGATGGGAAAAGCATAAAGCAGATTGTGTGGGTATAATGAATAGCAAATATATGAAGAAGCCAAGAGCACCATCGAAATTTCCAAGGACTCTTTCACGGTCAAATCTTGTGCATGAAGTTAATGATATCACCCGGTTACTTTGCAGGATAAATGGGGAAGCTAATACCAATAACTTCTACTCATGGATGTATGCCTTTGTGAGAACAATTGAGATCACCAGAGTTGATTCGATAATTAATTGGGCGGAGATCATCAATGACAACATAAGTGAACAACTCTGAAGTGTGAGGCGGACATTCAACTTCAAAATGACTTCATACCTTGTATATGCACCAGCCTCTCATGGGATATTTTCCAAACTGGATAGACGGGGCATACTTTCAAAAGATCCTGTTTATGAGTGCTTCCCACAGTTGACTATTCCTGAATGCTACAAGGATTACAAGGCAGTGAACAATGGCTTCTTCTATGGGTCCATTTGTAAGCTAAACAGTGTTCTAAGGGCCAACAGAGTGAGCAAAGGAAGTTGTCTCCCAACATGGTTGTATCTTCATCCAATTCACTGACTTCACATATCTCAGGATTAGTGGTTTCTCAGGAGAACCAGTCAAGTTGCCAAAGTACCCGAGTGATAAGTGGGTTATCATGGAATTATGCAGGCAGCTCATAGAGTTGCAAGACTTACAATCAAAACAGCATAAGTCTACAAGTAAATTCCCAGTCACAGTGAGTCATTATAATTGTCAGAGCATCCACAGAGCCAGAGGATTTGAAGCAGAAATGTTTTCTGGCTATGAGCACAAGTTCTTCCTAGCTCGGATGAACTTTGACCCATATGGGATAGCAAAGAGGACAGTCTACCCAGAATACTCAGGAGCATACAAAGTCCCTTCATTAGAGGATTTTTGGATGAAGTACAGGAGCGAATAGCTGCTCTTCAAATAGTGTAAGTCAAAAAGGGAGATTTCAGCAGGTTATCAGCTTAGCAGGTTTATGACTATGGTTTAGCACGCCAATACCTGCAAATCTAAGCAACACTTAGATGATGGGCATGTGGTACTTGACACATCATCAAATGGGAGGATATAGAGCTGCTCTTCATGTTGGAGATAGTGTAAGCGGTGGTCAGACGATTGAGGAGATGGTCTTCCGCAGTCTTGGTTAACACCTCGAATTGGTTGTTAACAAAGGGATATTGTTTGGACGAGGCTTTGATGAACCAGATCACAGGGAATTTCATCACGAGAAAATAGGGGATGCCAACAAAAGAAAGCATGAAGGGAAAAGTGGCGGAGCAGAAGACCAGAGAAGCTTAAGGTAGACAAAATATCTCAAGCATTGGAAAAAAGGCAAGTCTACATCCATTATACCAGTGCCACTTTCAGACGAAGCATTCTCCAGTGTCAACTCACAACACTTCAACAGCTCCAGTACCTCAGACAGATATAATCATTCCACCGTTGAATCCAGCATCATTCGTATTTGTTCCTCAACCACCCAGATCTTCACCTCTTCCTGCAGAGAAGTTGAAAGCACAAATGGCAAAGTTTTCGCGAGGGCATTGTCTTTGGACAATTCAGAAGAGGGAAGCCATAATACTATGTGGTGAATTCAGATGCAGCAGACCCTAAGCATGAGATGGTAGTACATTCAATCACTTCTCATTCCCTCGAAGAGTAATTTCTCATCCTATTTGGCTTTGCAAATAGTCCCAGAAGCTAGAGAAGAGATCAACTTGGAAGAACAGGTTTTGCACCTGCTCATGAGTTTAGGCGGAAAAGATAGAAGACCTAAAGTTGCTAAGGTAGCTTTAAGGTTGGTTATTGAAAAATCAGAGCAGAAGTTCGCTGAATTATCAGTTCCAGCTGAAGGGAAACAGAAGGGAGAGCTAATTGCCATAGACATATCGGTGACTAAAGTGTCATTGGGGAAAATCACCACGGAAGGATTAAAGCAAGATACATAGACACTTATAGACGCTTTATTCCTCAAACTTGACAGGGAGAAGGCAAAAAAAGACAGGCATTCGGAATGTAGATCTCCCAGTTATGTGAGATCATCACGAAGGTTGCCAAACCTTCTTCTCAGCCCGAATTAGTGCAAGAATAGGTGTGTGGCCATTTGGTTGAAGAGATTGAAGTTGCAGTAAACCAGGTCAAAGCTATTGCTCAATAGAAAGAGCAAATAATTCACCAAGCTTCAGAACAGTTCGAGGAAGTACCAACTAATCTGGAGGATATGCACAGGGCATTGTCTCAACTGAAGCAACTAATGACAGGTATAAAAGATGAGATTACTAGTTGTTGAGAGTCACCTGGATACCTTAGCTAAGATAAATTCACTGCCGGAAGATGTGCTAATTACAAAGCAAATTGTACCTAATGGATTGATAGAAAAGGGGAAGCGGTTGGAGATAGCAAGTTTCTTTCCGCATGGAGATTCTCAAGCTTATGCTGAAAAGAATGCAGTTGTTGAAAGACGAGATAGGAGAAGTGCCAGAGAACATTCCAAACGAGTTGCCTACTTCCTGTGAGGAGTTTCTTCTAGTTGTGCAGAAGAATATTGATGACGTCGTCGTACCTTTCATGTTAGATTCAATCGGCAGACTCGTGAGACTTCATGCAGATATTGAAGGATATGGACCTAGTTTGGAGAAAGTGAAGGCCAACACTGTTACTTTATCCAGGGGATTGTTGCGGTTTAAAATTGAGAAAGAAGTTGTTGCCAAGGCAGACAGGAAGACACTGAGTCACATGTTTGACAAGTACATTCTGTATCAGAACAGAGAGAAAGCGTGAAGTTGTTGCTATGGCTGGCATATTTTCTTTCCTCTTCTCTTTCCTCTCTTTTTCTTGTTTTTTCGGACAAAATTGTTTAAACTAACGTAATTTGGTTAAAAGTCATTACTTTTAGTTATTTGAAAAGGTCCTTTAATTAAGAATAGGTGGCAGACATGTAAAACTTTGATTTAGTCTACAGATGCATGTCATATAGAGAGGAGTTCCAGGGGAAAGATTTCCAGTTGTTTCCTTATAGCTTCCGCATGTATGAGTTCAGTTATTGTTTCCTATTTGTAATTGTCTTTTATACACTATAAATAGAGGAAGAGCCTACGGGTTAAAGGATCACAATTTGGCGAGAGCATTCTTGAGTTTTCAGACTTTGTGCTCTAACCCTTGATGATATTTCTGTGAGAGCTGGAGAATTGAATAAAAGGCAGATTTACGGAGAAATTTGTGTCTACGGTGATTTGCTTCTTGTCTCTATTTGAATTCTTTTAAATTAATTGTGTTATCTAAGATTTAAAATAGAAGTTATTCTTTTCCTTTACTTTTGAATTTTGTGAGATCCATTTGTTTATTTAATCTATGTGGATGAGACCAACTCTGAAAACTATTGGTTGAATCACACATCTTCCTTCCTTCTTTCCCAAATTCCATTATTTCTCCCTTCTACAAATACTTCATAATAGTTGCTTACTTGCTTCAGAATTGCTAAGCTATAGTTCATGAGCTTTGTAATTAAAGTAAAACCCTATAAATAGTTATTAGGATTCATACCCACTACATTGATAAACATCTTACATGAGAGCCTCACCATTAAATGAGGGAGATTTATCTCATGACTTCCAAGGTTTTTAGCAGTGCATAAAATCTAGCCAACACAACTGTCATCCATATGGGTACGCTGCCGAGGAAACTCCTCTAACTCATCAATTTATATGCTGAAGAGGGTCGGTGAGAGAGGATATTCTTATTTGACCCCAATAGTACTATTCACAAAGTCAGACAAATCATGAGAGGTACGAAGCTAGGCAATGATTGTCTCATAAAGCCTCTAAGCTATGGTAATCAAGAAATCAGGGATGTTGAAATCTCTCAACAATTGAAAAAGTAGGTGTCTCATAACCGAGTCAAAGGCTTTCTTGATGTCAGCAAAACAGAAAAAACCTTGGAAGACCTATGACAAGCTTCTTCAATGATAGCCCGAAGTGTAAAGATGTGGTCAATAGTTTGGTAGTCCCTTCTGAAGCCTACCTACCCTTGAGCTCTAATATTATTCCTTTTCACGCAAATATCACTATGAAACTCATCCAAAACGTATTTAAGCCTTCTAAGAGCAATGTAGGTCAATTTACACCATGAAATTCAAGGAAATACTCAGCTGGAAAATTAATTATAAACAGCAGAAGTGCAGCCAATAGAAGTGACTAAAAATGAGATCACCAAACCCCAATAAAAAACAAATATGCAATATTTCAACCTTATGAAATATGAGAAGTCCAAATATCAACTCGGAATATAAATTTGTGCCCTAGAAAGGACCCAATCACACTCCCATGCAATTCGTTCCCTAGGAGGGGCATAAAATAATACCAAAACCCTTGGTATTCCTTCTTCTCCAAGCCCTAGTTGCAAACCGTCGAGATAGTCTTCAACACCGCCAAATTGGAGGGTTTCCGTCCTCCAATTTCCCACAAGGAAGGGTTTCGTCCTCCTTGGATGCCACACTAATGGATTGTCGCCCAACAGTGGAATGGACTAAGAGCAATCAGCCCTAGAGACCAAATATAAAGTGTAATGTCCCCTTTTCCAAGCTAGTCACTATGGAAGACCGTATGCCCATTCCTCCTCTTGTGGGCATCAAGGAAGGAGCAAAGGAAGGGAACTTGCCATGGTTTTAAGTGATGTACCTTCATAATTAGTTATTTTATTTTCTAATCATGGCATTTGAATGGTTGGACTAGGTGAAAGAAGATTTAGCAAGGAGAATTTATATTTCTTCATTAGGAGGTCGGTCTTCTCAAGTGAAGATTAAAAAGTGCATTAGGAGGTCGGCCATGAAGTTGGATTCTATGATTCATCATTGGTGCCAAAGGAGGGTTATTTAAGGAAGTTTGAAGGGAGAGGAGGATCGTCATCTATCATCTGTTTTGACATCTACTTGGAGTGGAGCTAGTGTAGTTTTTCTTCTTCCCGTTGAAGTACAAAAACCCTTCATTGGTCACCTATTGAGAACGAAACCATTCAATAGGATCACACAAGGGGACGAAAACCCTCTTGTTTGTAAGGGTGATCTCACATGGAGGTCACATTGGTACTTCAAAGTAATTGTATATAGTTGATCTACATTTCCAGTCCTAGGCGACTTGCTTGAGGATTGCGTTCGATGTATTCTAGGGCACATTTTGGTATTTTGAGTTGGTATTATTGTGTAGTATCCCACTTCCGGGATCAATGGAAAAATGCAACACTAAGATAGAAAACAACACCACCAGTGATTAGAAATGATAAAACCCAGTCAATAGTACCTTATCTTTCAATAAATCAATCAATGAACTCATGCAGATAGTGAACAAACTCAGTTGATTCGAAAGGCAACAATCTATTCCTAACCAACCCAACATAGACTGCACTTAAGTCACACCTTTGATATAGCTCGCTGATATTGATGCATTAGAATCATGTAACAACATACCATTTATCAGTCCCAGAGGGAATCGCCAGGGCAGATAAGTATGGCAGACCTAGAGAGGAAATGGAATATAGATTTCGTGGTCATTAATACTTCACCCAAACCAGATCGCTGCCACAGAACCTTCCAAGCACCATTAAAACATGCAAAGATCGTTGTTCCCAAGCACCACAACAAAGGATGAAGTCACTGTTTATAAACACTTGAAAATATGCATTAAATATATGGATCCAGACCCTTCTACACAAATTGCTTTTACTACCACAGTTGCTGTTATAGAGCTCGAAAATACCATTTAAAGCAGGCTTCATACAAGTCACCACAAATCAGCAACAACAGTCATCTAGATCACCATTTCACTCTAACTGAAATCGCTGTAGCTAACAAATGAAGATTAACTAGTTCGCTGGGCATATAGACCTCCAAATATACATTAAAATATCAAATATTCACTCCAAATAAGTCGCTGGTAAAAAGGATGGATCAGCAATCAAGTTAGAACGAAGTTCATTTCGCTGAACACATGGAGTTAATACCCAAACCTGCCAAAACCAGTCACTGCAGTGGAAGAAACAATACCCAACAGCCAGCTCAACAAAATACGTCTAAATCAGACCACATACTGATAAGAGAAGTCGCTGTTATATAGGAGCCATAAATCCAAGTTGTACCACTTCACAATGCATTTAAACAAGAGATCACAATCATACAGCCAGCCAATCGAATCACATAGAAAACTGTATTTAAATCAGTCCCTAAATCACCATAATGCAAATCGCTGCAACTGGAATGAATTTCACACATCAAATATACAAAATATGCATAGATCTCAGTTACTTCACTTCAAGGAATAACCTAACTCCAGCTGGTCGATTCTACCTTAGTTATCACATACAAAATAGCTCACACATATCAATAACACTTTGATTTGATCACAAAAACCCAGCTACTATAGTGACGTCACTACAGTAATTCGCTACAGTAGTAAAAGGCAGCTTTTCACTTGCCAATCTAATCAAATGCTTGCCAAAGATACTTCAATTACATCTCAAAACCAGCTCAATGCTGCCTCCCACGCAAGAGATGGAGAGAGAACATTAATGGGCATGCATCCCAACTCCAAGCATGGAGTATCAAAATAAGTTCATCATAACATAATCATAATAATAACCCTAGCACTCTTTTTATAAGCAAGGAGGCACAAAATTCGAAAATCCCTAGGAGAAGGGAAATCATTAAATAAAAATAGTTTATCCTACTCTAGGTGTGGCGTCCCCTTTGCTAAGGGTGATTTTATATATTAAAAGCCACTCCAAATAGTTATTTAATTAATTCCCTTTTTGAATTTTGCATTGTGGGGAATTAAATAAAATAAATCTACATAAGTAAATAATTATTGCTTTATAATGTCAAATGATAAAAATCACTCTCTAGGCAATAATATTTAATTATTTAATATAATTTTTCCCCTTGCAACATCCCAAAGCCCACAGGGAAAGCATAGGCTAAGGGTCTTCAGAAATGGGGACATTACAATCTTGATGCTGGTGAGCTAGTAAGGACGAATTCAAGGCATTTTGCGATATGATCTCTTAAAAATTTACTTCCATCATTGCAGTTCAAGCAATGCTTGTAGTGGAGTCCAGATGTAATACAATCAACATCATTACAGGACTAGTGAATGAGTTCCTTTGTTAGCGAAGCATTGAGTCGTGATAGTAGTTTGAGGATGTGCTCTAGAACGAGTTATGTGGACTATGTGCCAAGATGGGAAATAAATTTCTCTATTGGACTTGCATCCCGTATTGAACGCTATTTGCATGGGTACCCGTATAGGATGATTATGCACGAGGTTTGCAAAATCTGCAGTTGCCCAAGAGGACTGATTGAGATTGTGTTTTGATTGGTCAAAGAGCCTACTATGTTCTATTGTGCAGTTTGAACAGGTGTTTCTTTTTGAAGGTGCAATTTCAGATTTGAGCCTAATGTCAAACCCTTATTTCCAGATTTAGCCCTAGATAATGGACATTATAGTAAAAAATCAAAGCTATGATTTTACGAACCTGATCGCCTTTTCCTTCCATGATCAGATAAATGACGGCAGTCCAGTATTCATGGTAGATGGTAAATTCGAGATCCGATTTCCACCAATTGTGGATCAAGAGAGAGTGGACATATTAAAGACAACCTTCCACACTTAGTCCATGGACACTATCAAGTTTTCTTTGATGTCATTTAGGTTGATAAATGCACTCCCCAACAGTCATGAGTCAATGGCAATGCTCAACCATCTGCACCCCTGGATATCATTGCTAAAGGGGGAGAGGAGGAACTAGGGTTCTTGCATAAGATAATTCGTGATTCCATGTCCTTTACTGAATTCATGGGGTTCAGATACAATACAACATGTAAAGAGCCCAAGCCTACGTCACGAGCTACACAAGAGGAAAAATTAGGGCTGCAAGTAATGGGAGGAATGCAATTTGAAGAGGAAGAAATCGTGGAGCTTGAGCCAAAGAAGGAAGAAGAACAACTGAAGTGGTTGGGCATCGAAAGGGAACAACCCATGGGAGCCCTAGAAGCCCCCGCCACCATTGCCAAAGTTGAGCTATTGACTGATTTTCAGAATAGCAGCATGAAGACATCAAAATTTGATGAAAGTTTGAAGCATGATCCTAGAAAGGAAAGGGAAATCATGGAGCACGAGTCCCAAGGTAACAGTTATTTAATATTTAATGAAGTTTCATTGGTTTCTAATGGGTGCATGTGGCTAAATGTTGAAAAGAAATCAGATTTGCATAAGGGTAAAGCGGATGACATTGCAGAAGGGTATATCCATTAAGGAAGGGAACTTCCGATTCCTCGTGATTATTTTCAGTTTGCTGGAAATTTCCATACAGCGGTCAATGATGGGAAAATTGAGGAATTTTACCACCTTGAGAGTGAATTCCAGAGATGTTCCAAACAAATACCAACCAAAAAAATGGTGGTATCCTTGTTGGCAGCCCAAGGTATGATGAAAAAAATCACATTTTATCTCCTCTTATGTCGCTGCCATACTTGTGTCATTATGGGCAGCTTGTTGTTAAGAAAGTCACATGTCATGTTTGATGCCTTGTAATGTGAAGAACTCATGGAGTAACATATGACACAGAGATATTTTCTTGCAAGATTATGTGGGCATAAATGTTTGGGTTACGGTTGATCCCTTGAATTATAAGAAAGAGGAAGTCCTTGATATTGCTACTCCATGCATATGGTTAGAAAGAAATTTGGAGGATGGTTTTGAATTTATTGTGTATCCTAACAAAGTTGTGAAGGATTCTACCCTTGATGGAAAAGGAGTCACGGTTTTGATTGATAATAGAGCTATTTACAGTTTCATTGATGAGATCTTGAAGGAAAAGGTGGATTTGAAGGTGGAAGAATTCAAAGACTTCACATGTCAAGGTAGCGGATGGCTACTCCATGCCATGCATAAGGAGGTGTCCCCGACTCTTTTTTCACATTGGGAGAGCAAGAGGTATGTGATGATCTTTATATGATTGGCATAGCTATTACAAATCTTGTGTTTGTGGACCCATGGTAACATTCATTGGGAAAGTTCACTCTCAACTACCAAAGTATGGA
Organism: Taxus chinensis; assembly: GCA_019776745.2. NCBI lineage: Eukaryota > Viridiplantae > Streptophyta > Pinopsida > Cupressales > Taxaceae > Taxus > Taxus chinensis. The sequence continues at coordinate 882,340,948 of CM034147.1, forward strand.
GTTGAGCTTCATGGATAAAGGCAAGAAGGTGATACTTCAAGGTATGATTCCAGAAACCACTCAAATCAAGTATTTGGTAGAAGATGTTTTGTCCAAAGAATCGTATCTTTGCTCTTTATCTAAGATAACAGCAGATTGAAAGTTTTTAATTACAATTGAGTCTAACAAAAATAAGTTTGCTAATGTTGTTGTTGAGGAAGAAGTTGTGGACGAAAGGTACAAAATAAAGGATGGGCTCATTCTCTACGAGAATGGAATCTGTTTTGTTTCCAAATCAAGGGTGAAGAACAAGATATTGAGGGTTGTTCATGATGCCCCATTGGTTGGTCGTCCGAGCTATCTCAAGTCACACGAAAAGGTGAGACGAAAGTTCTTTTGGAAAGGTCTTAAAGAGAAGGTGTTTCAATACATATGGGAATTCTTGGTTTGCCAACAAAACAAGGTAGAGCATGAATTTCCAGCTGGACTATTGCAGCCCATTCCTATACCCACTCAAAAATGGGAAAGCATTTCCATATCTTTCATCATCAGGCCACCCATGGTTCAAGGTAAGGGTTGTTTATATGTTGTGATTGATAGAGTCGCAAAATATTCCCAATTTTGTCCAGTTTCGGCCAAGTGTAATGTCAGAGTGGCACAACATATGCATGGTGGGGCTACCTCATGGTTGAATATTCATGCAAGAGATCACCAACAAGGTATGTGGGTGGTTAGTAGTGATAAAAGGAATGTACCTTGGAGAACTATAGCTCAAAATTTCAGACTTGGTGTTGTCATTATTCATATCAGCCACCACATGATTTCATTTGCATACATACAAGTGGGTAGGCAAGTATTTTCAGTCAAAAGATGGAGCATTTTTCAATTAATGAATGTTGGGAGAAAATTTTCAGCCTTTAGAAAGGTGTTTTTAGTCATTGCCATGCTCACAATTCCTAATTTTGCAAGGAGGTTTCAGTTTCGCAATTGTTGTTCCATTTTTAAGTTGTTGATTTTGATAAAATCATATTATGATTTGTTGTTTTCAGACTTAAACAGCTGCAAGAGTGATCATTTTGAGGTCATTAAATCATTGGAAAATAGTGGTAGATGGTTCCAGCTGAAGAAGACAACTACTTTAGCCAACATTGCTCCAAATTTGGGAGAAAATCAGGTGCTTTATGACTATCATACTTTGTTTCCAGCCACCTACATTCTGATTTTTGAGAGAAAAATGCACAGTTACAGCTGTTTATGGGACAACATTACTTAAGTATTGGGAATTCATCATTTGAGTGGAAATTATGAGATGGTTGCATGCAAAGGAAGGGAGCTAACTATCATGTCCCTAAGGCATGATGAAGAAATTGTAAAAGTGTTGCTAAACACTCTTGTTTTCTTTGCTATGTTTGTTTCATATGTAGGTACACCAAAGAAGGAACAACTGAGATTCATTTGGGATCCGGGTACATGCATTTTCTTGAGAACAATCAAATTTGAGAAGGGAGAATTGTAATGTCCCCTTTTCTGAGCTAGTCACTATGGAAGATTGTATGCCCATTCCTCCTCCTATGGGCATCAAGGAAGGAGCAAAGGAGGGGAAGTTGCCATGGTTGTAAGTGATGCACCTTCATAATTAATTATTTTATTTATTAATCATGGCATTGGAATGGTTCGAGTAGGGGAAAGAAGACTTAGCAAGGAAAATTTCTATTTCTTCATTATGAGGTCGGTCTTCTCAAGTGAAGTTTAAAAAGTACATTAGGAGGTCGGCCATGAAGTTGGAGCTTCTAATTCATCATTGGTGCCAAAGGAGGGGTACTTAAGGAAGGTCGAATGGAGAGGAGGATCATCATCTATCATCTATTTTGACATCTACTTGGAGTGGAGCTAGTGTAGCTTTTCTTCTTGCCATTGAGATGGCATCATGATTGAGAGAATGGTAAACCATGTGAAGTGGCAAAGATGGAAAGATATTGGCCAATGTTACATTTTTACAACTTCAAAGCACTAGATGCCATTATTGACTGAATTGCAATAACAGGTATCCTACAAATGCAAAGTCTTTAAATCACTCTAGCAAGTTCTTAATATTTATAAAACAAAAAGGGGGTAGAGGAATCTCCATAGAGCCTTTCAATTCCCAACTACCTTACCAATATTGAAGGCACAGAATTGGTTACCCATAATGATGGATCTACACTCCGAATATCTCGCAACCTTAAACCTGCCATTGGACAAGGTGACATTTTAGAGTTCTATTTAAAGCTCTATATGCAAGCCTATCTAACTGCATTAATTTTGGTCTACCATGGAAAAGTAGATAGTTATCAGTATTAAACACTTTTTGAAGTAATCTCAAGCACTGATATATTTATGAATTGGAATTTGAAAAACTGAAGAAAGTTAAAATTTAATTTTGTACTAAAAATCCAAACTTGTGTTTCAAGGTAGTATTATTATGCAAGGTAAACTCCATCCCAGTGAAATTTTAAGGAGTTTCTGTAAGCTATGGAAATGTAGCAAATAAAAAAATTAATTATAGGGCGAACCTCAAAATATTATTGTTGGAAAATGATGAATCTTTCAGGAAATGTCTTTATTTGTAAATATTTTGAATAGAAAATGATCAGAAGTGTACAAATTGTAACAGTAATTATCAACTATGATATTTATTATGATACAAATAAAAATCACCTATAATATTGAAGAAAAGTGACATTAGAAATGTTTTGATCCTTGATTTCAACAAATATGATGGTAGCCTGTATGATTTGCCATTTTACCATGCCATTATTTTTCCAAATATTTGTTCAACTTCAACGCTGACTGATTCTGCACATTTATATGAAATTGAATGGATCTCTTATGTATCTTTCAGTTCATCGATTGAATGAAGATTGGAAGTTGATGATTCACCCAAGGCTCTCACAAAAAGCTTCTAACCAGAATGTGTTGGAGATAATTCACCCTCATCATCATCAAATATGTGAAGGTATGATGGTGCCTGGTAATCTGCTGTTGGCACCTTTTTTAGTAAGGTAGTTGTCTATTCATTGCCAGATGAGGTATAAATGATATATTATCTGATATTTTTTCGGAATGCATAAGGTATGTCTAAGATTTCCCACTTGCACATGATGCGCATCAAGTCCTCTTGGAAAAAACTCCCCACATTTATCAGCTGTACAAATAATAGGGAAAATCCATACATGGAATGGTTAAATCCTCGCAGAACCTTGATTGCTTACCACAACTAATTCTTCACCTTCCATGCTAGATAGTGTGCCCAATTTTTAAAAAAAAATATCCCTTTGAAGATGCTTTTGTGTATATGATATAAGAAAAACTGCTAAATCATTGTCTGGATTTCCTCGCCAATCTACAAAATAGGTCTGATAGTCAACTCACTCCTTTTATATTCAAGTACTCTATTCTGGAATCATAGTCCCTTTTCTCAATCCATGTTGCCTTATCCTCCTGTGTAAACTTCGTCAACTTTTTCATCAGTTGCGGAGTCCAACAACTTTATGCAGATGAATGATACATTTAAATGTGTTGCCCTTGAAACATCAGACAATACTTGTCTCAGGGCCACTTTAATTTAATGGGTATTTGCATGGGTTGATTTATTATTTGAAAAAGAAAGTGAGTAAACTATGTGCCAGAAAAATATGATCATTGGGTTTGATATGGTTGAAATATTGGAGATGTCTACCTTCATTTAATGGAGCCCAACTTTCGATTTTTCAGCCCATCTTTTATTAAAAGAAAAACTATGTATTTTACAAAATCAATATTTTTTTACATTGGTTGCTTATTGTTTCATTTGCCAAAGGTTTTGGAATGTTTAATATTCCATAAACTATTTATATTGATTGGAGAAGATTGGAGAAGCACATTGTAGAAGATATTGCTATATTTTTTTGGTTGTAATTTTTTATTTATTAAGGAATGCAACTTCGCTTGATGAGAAAAAAGTGCATGACACTCTAAACCATAATGATTACCAGGGAGAGGCACGACTCCTCAAGCTGGTGGAAGACCCATCTAAAAGCAATGTACAGACTCGACCATTGGTGTTTCAATAAGATAGATTTTTGCTTTCTTGTTTTCCATTGTTAACTAAATAATCATTCCATGTACATGCTCCGATGGAACAATACAAGCTACCTAATTAGACCAAGGAATTAATTGAACTGTACAATACAATATAACATAGCATTTCTCTTGCAAATTAACGATGAATCTGGTTTTTAAATGCAACTGCATACCACTTGACTTCAGCAACTGTCGTCTGCTAATATCTTTCTTCAAAGTTACCCCACTAGGATGAACTTCAATGACCTGCCAAGATGTCATAAACTATATATTTCAGTGCAGGATATCTTCAGGATATTCATTATTATGGATAAATTGAGGTTGAAACTATATTAGCTTCTACAAAATTGAAAAGAACAGTATAACAATAAATATTTTTAGTATATCAGCTATAAATCAAATATCATATTATAAATGATTGATGTGCTTCATTAGAGTAAATAAAAAAGAACTGCAGTGAACATCATGCCAATGATCTTTGATGCCTAGAGAAATGAAATGAAAATTGTTAGGAATTAGTACTTCATGGTGAGTTATTAATATTGTTGTGATATTAATAATGTGACATTAGATAAGTGTGTGAAATATTATATTTAGAATATAATATTGTGAGAATGTCTACGTGAGAATAATTGTGTCTAAAAGAGAATAGTGTTGAGTGAGTTTGTTAAAAAAAATCACTCATTATAATCTGAGTGGTTGTAGGAGATTGTTAAGCTCTCCTATATTCTACAAGTAAACTAGTGTATATATATGTCCTCTATGGTGAATGGAATATTAACGAGGAAGAAAATTTCTGTGTAAATCTGAGTTTATTTTGTTAATAGCTCGACCAAATTTTACATTCGGCATCAGAGCAGTTTTGATCCAAGATAGAAGATTTATTTGTTTCGTAAGGACAATTGGTATTTCTAGTTGTCTTGTGAATGAGAAACAAATCAACTGAGGAAGTTTTGTTGTGTTTATTTTATGAAAATCTGATCTGAAGTTTTCATTTGCAGAGTGCAAGAGAACACAGGTGCAGCATTGGAGGGAAAGCATGACATTGACAACATGAGCGTGGGATTCACAGGGAGCGACTTGTAAAGCAAACAAGGCCATGCAGTCAGTTATCTTCATATGTATTTGCATGAGGATTAGCTTTATTCTATGACACGTGTGTGATAGTCTGAAATCTGATTTTTTCTCCACGTGTCTTTTGTTCTGAGCTGTATGCGGTACATATATTCTAACAGCCCAATCTCCACAATTTTATTGATAGGTACGTCGCATGGCATCATCCTTCTCTTGTTGGTCCCAACACTAATTGCCATTCATCTTCATTATGTGGATTTGGATCAGGTCAATCCCATATAGCCACATTGACAGACATCTTTGAAAGTGTGGTAGTTATCCTCGTGCACTTGATTTCTTCAATAAACTCGTGTTAAATTCTGCAATATAGTACCATCCCTTCTCAATACATACCACATCCATCTTGACCTATTTTCAACACTTCCATTCTTATTCCTTATCAATACATCCAACCCTCACAACCCTTAGTCTCTCAGCATCCCCACAATATCCCGACAAGTGTTCCTCTTCATCATAATATCTCTTTGCCGTATCATTTATATCAACAATCAAACCCACATATCTATAATCAACCTAGCTCATCATCTTCAACCCCTCAACAACCATCTCAAAATGATCCTTTACAAACACTTATGAATACGATTGCAAGCCTTAAAGTCACCACTATGGGTACTAAAAGCACCCTTTCTTATGAACAAATTTGCAATGAACCCATCCACACATCAGTACCTTTTAAGTCCTATCCCCCACACTGGGAACTCCTGAAATTCATTAAATTCTACAATAAGGGGGACCCGAAGCAACACATCAGAGCTTTTTGCCATGCATGTTATCTCATCGCCCATGACAAAGATCTCATGTTGAGGATAACAACATTTCACAATATTCTCTCCTCTTTCACACAACTCATGCAGTTATTCTTAAAGCATTTTTCCATCAACATTGCTCGCAAGATCTCCATCACTGATCTCTATGTTATAAAACAATTTGAAGACGAATATGTCATAGACTTCGTCACCAGATGGCGGGGGATTATCAATCAATTATCTTTCTCTCTTCTACAAACTGAGTTGATTGAATTATTTTCTCGATCCTGTGCTAAGCACATATCATCAACCCTTTAGATCCAATCATTTCAGACATTCGACGAAGCCTTTACCATGGTCCGCAAACTAAAACTTCGCGCCCTCGAAGATGGTAAGGTTAAACTCAGGTCAAAGAAACCCAAACCTGAGTCTTCATTTAAACCTTCTTCTAGCAACGATAAATCCAAAGGCTCAACAAACGCGGTTGTGTCCAAAGGTCGTTCAAAGTCCGAACGGGCCCGACCTCAATGCAACTACACACCTATTGGGGAGTCTTATAGTGCAGTTTTCGACAAACTTCTAGCCGCATGCATGATTATACTTCCCCCAATCCGCCTTGTTGACATATTCACATCTAATCCATCATGGTATCGAGATAATGATTATTGTAAGTACCATCAAGTCCGAGGCCACGACATCGAAAGATGTCGTTTATTCAGAAACGTCCTTCAGGATCTCATTGACCGGGATGAATTGTAGCTTGACAATTTGAACGTGCCTCCTAATCAAAACTTGGATGTTTTTAAACAACCTTTACCAAATCATCCCCTACCTACTAGTCAACCCCAGTCCAATGCCATCAACTCTCATCATACTATCAATACTATCAAATATCTCACTCACACCATCAACACCCAAGGTTTCTGCAACAGAAACATCAGCCAAATCATCTAACTCTTCCAATACTGTCACTACCAAGATCACAAGTTCTCCTACATCTAACACATCCTCTTCAGATTCACCTATTACCTCTTCGAAAGCCCTAGAAAAGCAACCTATAATGGAAATCTTAAAAAATCTCTTTCGAAGACCACGTCACTCGACACCACATCAAGAATCTCAATAATCCCACTAGACAATCCACAAATCATTCATACACGAAAATAAAAATTGTACCACACGATCGTCAGACAACCTTATCACGAAATAGGCAGCCCTTGCCTTCCATCTTAGGACCTCATCCCTCATCTAAATTCACGATTGCCGTTATTAAATCTAGGGTTGTTCCTCATCAAGAACCTAATCATGCCACACAAAATATGACCCCGTTCTCTCAAGCCTCTAAGTCATCAAATGATATACAGGTCCCCTCACCCTCATCATCATCCCAAACACCCATGATAGGATATTATACTAGAATCCTCGAAAAGCTTATCCAATCATATATCATAGCATTACCACCTATTAAGTCATCTGATTCCCGGGTGGAAGCCCTCTTGGTATAATTATGAAGCGTTTTGTGAATACCACTGAACATCATGACACTCCACCGAGGACTGTAAAGCCCTCCATGCTACGATTCGAAGCCTTGCTGGAAAAGGGCTTCTTCCCGCAGATCCAAATCATCCAATTGTAATCAAATCAAGCCATCAAATTAAACCAGCTCATCGAACCTTTGAAACCGCTCCTTCTGAACCATCACTCAACACCGCATCCACATCCAGCAAAAGTAGGGCTTCCACCAGTAAGACCCCTATTGGCTAGATTTTTTGCACAGCTGAAAACCTAGGCAGTCATGAGATAAATCTCCTTCATTTACCGGTGAGGCTCCCGTGTAAGATTTTGTCAATTATATTTCTTAATATCTATCTGTTGGTTTTACTTTAACTGCGTAGCTCATGAACCATAGCTAGGCAATTTTGCAGCAAGTAAGCAGCTGTAAGCAATATGTGCAGGAAAGGGAAATAATTAAATACGAGAAGAAAGGAAAGGAGATGTGCAACCTAACCAATAGTTAACAGAGTTGATCACATGCACATAGACGAAACAAATAGATCTTAAAATGCATAATTTGAAGCAAAGGAAAGTTTCAGATCTAGATCTAAGACAACACAAAGTTTATGCAGAGATCTAAAAATAAATAACAGAACAAATGCACCGTTGGACACAAAGTTCTCTGGAAATCTGCCTCTTCTCTATTCCTCTGCTTGCAGAAAGCTATCAAGGGTTTCAGCTCAAAGTCTGGAACACAAGAATGTTGATTACAAATTTTGATCCTTTAACCCGTAGGCTCTTCCTCTATTTATAGTGTATAGAAGGGCAATTACAAATAGGAAAGTTATAACTGAACTGACACATGTGGAAGTTGTAAAGGAAACAACTGGCAATCTTCCTCCTAGAATTCCTCTTTGCATGACATGCATGATTTATAACTGAAAAATAAAACCTTCTATTTTGCATGTCTGCCACCTATTTCCAAGTAATTGACTTCTTCAAGTAACGGCTTTTAAACCAATCACTTAAGTTTTATAATTTAATTGATTGCTCAATTACTTTGTCGGAGAAAATAAGAGAAAGAAGAAGAAAGAGGAAAAGAAATTAGAAGAAAGTTGCAACACTTCCAGTCTTGTTCTTTTTCCATATTCTGCATGCGTAGATGGTTGACTCATCAAAGAACTTTTGCCTTTGATTCTCACCAAACTGGATCTGGAAGCAGTTGATTGTGATTTGTTTGCGTAGGTATTGCCTTTGACTTGCGGGTCTTTCCTCTTATCCTTGAAGTTTTTGCAGTTCTTCTCCAGTACATGCACCAGTGCAATATTTGCCGTAAATAATTCAGACAAAACTCATCATTTTTATTTTTAATTGCATATGAGCAATTAAAAATTCTGGAAAGCACTCCGGGTGAAGGAAAGTACAAGTAAATTCAATGAAGGCTTCAACTGGAAGCTTGGGAGCACATGCACAAGCTCCTTGAAAGGAATTTTCCATGCACTGACTTCCACACGGGCTGCGATAGAAACAAGAGAATGAACTTTTGCCGGAAGCCTTTGCAATTATGAGATCTGGATCTGTCAATTAAATTGGTGATAGGTTCAGGGCCTATGTCTGTATCATTGACTTCAGCAAATCTGGAAGCTATGCATGATTCTATTGATCCTTTCTTTCATTATGCTTCATCATGGCTGGAACAATCTTTGTCTGAGCTCTTTTTCTTTTAATTATGTCGGAATCCCTTGCAATTGGATCAATTTGTGCAGATCTGACAATTTCTTCTGATTTGAAGATATATTCAATGTATCTGACATTAATTTGAACTTCCTTTCACTAATATGAGCACCTGTGATGAATACCTACAATTAATTCAGACAAAGATGGAGTCCAGGGCATGAATACTTGATTTTTATCACCAAAATCTGCATATAAAGTCTGCTGCCCTAAAATTTGAGGCTTTAGCTTGCATGCAAAGCAAGCAAAAATATTATTTAATTCACCTGGGCACATATACCAACATGCAGACACTTAGAATAACAAAAATCAAGCTATTCCAACCCTAGGTGCCAAAACTGGAAGCTTCCCGACAGTGGAAAATATTCTTTAATGCAAAATCCTCCTTCCCTTGGCGCCAAAACCTGTCTGGGCTGCAATCTTCATCAAAAAGAAATAAGTGCTTCTCCTTTATGGCATCCCATGCTTATATAGCTTTGTGCTTGCTATTTTTAATAATTGCCTCTTCCTATTTCTGGCAATTTAATTAATTAATAGTCATGTTTATTCATCCAATTTGGGTGCCCAAGTCTGCATGCTGCTGGTTGCTTTTTAAATAATTTATTTTATTTATTTTTAGCATGCATCCTTGACTTCTCTTTAGCTCATCCTTTTGCATTGAACTTTCCTTCTATTTATGGTGCCAAAATTGGGTGAATAAACCATTAATAAATATTATTAAATGCATTGTTATTCACCCAAGGTGGGTCGCACTTTTTGGCAAGGGTAGTTGCTAAAAATAAGAAGTCAACTTGATGGGAATTTCCACCCTGCACTGCAGCTCCAAAAATCCCCTCTTCCACTTAAGTGATTTGATTTTCATCATGGGAATTTTTACCCTACAAGGCAGGTAAGAAATTCCCGCCGGTGCTTTAAGTGATTTTTCTTTTATAATGGGAAATTTTACCCTGCAAGGCAGGTAAGAAATTCCCAAGCTTTGCCTGCCACCTCTAATATTCTCATTGCAGCTTAAGTGACTTTGACTTCATGGGAAAAAGTACCTTGCAAGGCAAGTAAGAAATTCCCGCCTGCCTGCCACTACCAAAATTCCCATTGCAGCTTAGATCTATTTATTCCAAAAAGTGCGACTTGCCTAGGAGAGGCTTTTTGTGCTTGACTTCATCTTTTTTTATCAGAAGTTTGCTTTCTGAGGCTGATTCCTTCTGGTGCAGCGGCCGTAAATGATCTCCAGATGTTCCAGGACAATTAAACAGACTATACAGGACAAAGAACGGACCCAGGGGAATTAAACAAAAAGACAACGGGGAAAACCGGAGAAAAACGCAAAAGAAATAAATAAAAATGAAAAACGTTGCCAGAAGTCACAGACAAAGCTCTGAATTCATTCCTGGTGAAAACCCTATTGAGATGTGTGAATAATGGCATGCAAAACTTCAACAGGATTCAACTGGAGCACAATTTACTTCAAACGGGGCATTATTTATTTAATAAATAATTAAATAAAAATTTCTTGCAGACAAAACTTGGCTGAGGGATAAAATGAGTTTCGGCATCTGGGTATTTGTCGAAATTGGCTCATATGATTCACTGGGAATATCTTAATGTAATACAGACATCTTCTGGCAATAAAAACACAAAAAGACCCATTATTTTAAAAGAACGAAATTTTTTAAATATGGGGTAGTCTCAGATTTCAGGGTAAAATCTGGAGACACCAACCCCACTCCATCATATAGATGTCGTTCGTATAACTACAAAAGCACGTGCCCAAGACTCGAAGGCCTCAAATCAAAACAGGCCCAAAGTCTCTATCTCCCTTGCTCCCTCTGAATCACCTAACTCGTCACCTTCCAGAGCTAAGGTGTCTATCCTTACCGCCCCACACACCCAATCTACCACATCCTTACCGCCCCACATTGTCGTTAAAAAACGCCATCAAGCACTTGGAAAGGTATCTCTTTACGAGCTTGTTCAAACTTCTCCACAACACCGACAAGCAATGATTGAGGCTCTTCAATCCATCTCAGTACCATCAAACAACCCTCAACCATTTACCAACATTGTCAGCACTCTTAAAATGTCTGCCCCTATCGCCTTCGACGATCCTAAAATCCCATCATTACAATCTGAAGACCATGATCTTCCACTCTTCGTCACCGCCCAAATCAACGATACTCTCGTAAAGAGAGTTATGATTGACAACGGTGCCAATATCAACATCATATCCTCTCACACCTTCAAGCAACTCCAGTTACGTGACACCATTGTTGCCCAGTCACCTGTCGTGTTACATGCCTTTAACAACATCGTCGCCCCTACCTTAGGCACGGTCATTTTACCCATCGAAGAGGCATTAAAACCTCTTCTATCTTGTAGAAGGAGAGTTCCAAAATAACATGTTGTTAGGGCGACCTTGGATACGCATTATGCGACGTATCCCATCAACATTACACCGTTGTCTAAAGTATAAACATGAAGGCAAAACTTTGATTGTTCCCGCTAACCCAAATCCTTTTAAAGCCTGTCACATGACTTACAAGCCCAATGACATGCTCATTCCTAGAAAAAACTCAGGCTCTCATGACGAGGCTTCTACCAGCACCTTCGTTCCTACATCTAAGTTACCTGATGACGAAACTTTTGAAGACATAATGCAATGTCTTTTGCTAGGGGAGCATCAACTCTTGGCCCTTAACTCACTCCATACGCCCAAAACCTATGGGAGACCTGACAAAAAAACCTATGTACAGACCAAACGTCGGAGATATAATTCCCTTTTGTCCTTCCCCATATGAGAACCAACCTCGTTTACTGAGGGATTTATCGTCCTTCCTCACATCACAACAATCAATATCACGCCAAACCCTTCATATCCGATTTCTCGTTCTTATACAACCAATTATATGCACAAATGTATTTTCATCGCTGCGCCTAGCAAGGTTTTGGTTTCAAACGTTACAAACAAGGCATACATGAATTGGTCTTTGATCAGTCTCAGAAGCCTCATGAGAGATTCGGACTAGGCTTTAACAAACCTTCCTTAGACACCTTCACAATCACCACACCCGAATCCATAGCGGAAATAAAGCCATCCTCTTCATCTTCACTTGATAGCTCCATGGATATAGACGACACTATATCAATCCCTCCTAACTTTTTTTTAATCAATACAATTACCTTAGGACCACCTACTTATCAGAGTAATGACGCACTAAGACCCTTCCGCTAGTATTACCTGAAATGGTAGAGGAAGAGTTCCCTACCATCAACGTTCTTCAATGCCACGACAACGAATCCATCCTATCCTATATGGGGGCAGACAATCATTATCTTCAAAAGACTTTACCACTTGACACGTCTACACTCCTTAATGAATTCACTATCGACATTAACATAGGGACTTAGCAAGAACCTCACATAGTCAAAGTTGGCCATTCTTTAGATTCGAAAGAATTAAAAGACTTCACCACCTTTCTTTTTGAGCATAGTCAAACCTTCGCATGGTCATACATTGACATGCCAAGCATTGACCCTGACATCGTTGTCCACAATCCTAACACCAAGCCCATCAAGTAAAAGTTACAAAGGATGCACCCTCGCGTAGCCCTACTCATAAAAGAAGAGTTACAACGTCTTCTCTCTGCTAATTTCATCTTACCCATTGACTACCCACAGTGGGTATCTAATATCGTACCCGTAACCAAAGCCACTAGAAAGTTACGTACTTGCACTGACTTCCAAGATCTCAATCTCGCTTGACCTAAAGACGACTTCCCTCTTCCTAACATCGATTAGCTTGTCGACCTCACGGCAGGCCATGAGATGTTACTTTTATGGATGGTTTTTTTGGGTATAATCAGATCCTCATTCGTTCCTCGCTTAGTTCCTCCATCAGTGGGTAGAACCGGAAAGAAGGCTGTAATTCGTCTCGTGGGGATGACTCTCGGAGGGGGATGAAGAATCTGATCTCAGACCAACAAAGACTCGCGGATGTAGAGGGCAAGACACCGCTGGTCGATATATCTGAAGAAGACCGGGAGAGTCTGAATCCCTCTAAAGAGACAGTGAAATCGTCCTCTGATCTCATAGTATATGGGGCAGCGAAAGATGAAATGAGTCTCTGTCTCCACCTCATGAAGGCTATAGAGCCTACAAAGTCTATCATCCCGATCAATGTGGCGATCAGTCTCGCACCAAAGTTTGTGGGAGCCAACTCGAAACTAACCCAGAGGTATATGGAGGGCATGCATATATCAGTTCGTCCCCGGTTGGACCTTCACACTTCCCTCGATCACCGCCAGCAGAATCAGATGCACACACGTACCAGAGGGCAGTCCAGCTCCATTCATCCCCCTGGCCGTCGCGTCAGTCTCAGATCTCAGCAGAGAAGGAGGTCTTCGCCCCTCTCTTCGGGTTGCCAGTCCATCAAGAGCTTCTTTTCGTTGGCCTCTAATGTTAGGAGGGGTGTAGCTACCGTTCCTGATTAGACCTTGGTCCTCATTTGCTTGCCCCATTGCCCCCGCCTGTGGGGGTATTGGCTTCAGGTTTCATTTCTGTTGTCTTCTCTTCTTTTCTATTTTTGGGGACTCGTTTTGAGTTGTCCCCGCTCGCATTTTGTATACTATTTGGGCTGCAGTCCCATTGACCTACTTTTTGTGGTCATTCGTTGGACATTAATATATTTATCTTTATCTATCTTTATCTAAAGTAGAATAAAATAGAAGACCCTTCTAGGGCTAACACATGCAAGAAGTCAGATTACAAAGAAGTATGGGGCTATAACCGAGGTCCATGTGCATACGAGGTTGTCATGGATATATGTAATGTCCCCATTTCAATTGAAAATAATAGCTAATACTAATTACCTTGGGAGTGATTTTCATCATTTGAAATTAAAGGGTAATTATATTAGTTATTAAAATAAAGAGGGAAATAATTAAATTATTAGATTATTTGCTTTAAAAGTAATTATTATTACTAAAGCTAAAATTTGGCAAGAGGGAAAAAAGAAAAGAGATCAAAAGGGTGTTCAAGTGATTTTTAAATAAAGTTTTTCCCCCCTTAAAGGTGGATTGCCCCACTTAGGGGAGATATAAAAGTAACATAAGGGTTTCCAATTAAGGCATGCTTGAAAATTATAGTTTGTATCTTCATGCTTGAAGATTTATCGGGATGCATGCCTAATAGTGTTGTTGTTGATTTTGGGTACTTCCATCAGGGAAATACATTGCTACAAATTTGAATTTTGTTGTATTGTCATTTGAAGGGTTTTTTGCATGTGAGATCTTTGTTGAAGGTCAAACTGAAGGAGAATCAAATCTGAGGTGTTGTGATTAGTTCTGAGGCTTGTTTGAGGGCTTTCCAAGAGGGGCCAATGGTTGTTGATTTCAAGTACAACTAGAGTTTCGTCTACACATTTCCATATTTTCAAATTTGTTTTGGGTGCCTTCCACCCATCAGAAAATTCTATTTTTGGTATCATTGGAAAGTTTGTAGTTTTATCTTCAATTTGAGCTATCATTTGTCAAAAATTGTTGGGTATTTTCCAAGATATGAATTTCTGAAGCTTCAATTGTTTTTCTACAATTAAAAATCAGATTTTCAGTATTTTGCAAAAATATAAGTATTTTCAGAATTGATAATTCAAGGGCTTGCTACAGATTTGATTTCATAATTTTTGAAGGTGTTTTGAGGCTATTTTAACACCCATAAGCAAACCTCCTAGGGTTTTGGCAAGGATTTTTGAGTTGTTTGCATTGCTGTCATAAAAACAATAATTTCCAGTTTATCATCATTCATTTTTCACATTCAAATTTCAAGAGTTTTGATAAATAATTGTTGAATCTTGAAATGTCCTATTTGGGAACATTACAATCTAAAACGGATATCTACACTCAATCACACAAGATATGATATGTAGGGCCTCACTAGATCCTAGGGGTGCTAATAGAAAAAAACAAGAGCTAATGGTAATAACATGCCATTTGGCAGTAAGCATGAAATATATAATCTAATGGTTGTAAGCATGGCGTTTAGGCCAAAGTAAGAGTTGTGATATAAAGAGCTATAACGTAAAAGATAAGGCAATGCTACACATTCTTATCTAGTATAAGATGAAGATGAACATTCGTCAACTAGATAAAGGAAAAGAATAAGGATAGAGGTGCATACTTATAGGAGATCCATCAGTGCATTAATCTCTCCCCTTGGCTTGTAGCACCTTATGAGAGATTTTTGTGGGTGAAGGCTCAAGAAGGAAAGGAAGAAGACGTAAGTATAGCAAAGTTGGGGACTCCCAAAAGACTAAATTAAGTATATCAAAGTTGGGAACTGCAAAAAGACTAAAGAAGGCCTTGTTAGCTCAGCTCCTATTCTTGATTCTCTAAAGACCTAACGCTCGAATGATGTACTCCTACACTTGGTCACCACATTCGGCGGATTTCATTGAGAAAAATCGAAAATCGTCGAATCTAGAAACCACGTATGAAATTCGTTTGATTTAGGAATTAAATCGTGCCCTATTTCATCTGTATCTTCCACGCTTTTTTTGCCCTTTTTCGTTCTGGTTCGTCTGTATTTTTACACTGTTTTTTCCCTTTCCTATTTTCGAAAAGGGTTTTGAAGCTTGTTTGAGATTGTAGGAACGACCTCTGGAGGACCTGATTTGCTTCAGTTCGTGGAAAAGCTGTGTCGATTCATCGCGGGAATGGTTTATGGAAGATAACGTTCTTCCAAGTCACGGGAATGGCACTCCCGTGCAATTATTCCTCTTATCGGTGCAAGCTATAGCTATTATAAGGGTTTTTAAATAGATTTTTTAGTATATTTGTTTAATAAAATCTTCTTTTGTTTGTATTTTATTTTTTAAGTTTTTTTATTACGTTTTTATATATTATAAAATCTAATTTGAATAATTTTTTTGGGATTTAAATTTGTATATATTCGATAGTTTTTTATACGTTAGATATTATAGTTTATTTTATTTTATTTTATAACTTATTGAATATAATTCACTTCTTATAATTTTATTTAATAGTTTTTTTAGTTTTTATTATATAAATTTAATTTAATGTTTTTATTTTAATGTGGTTTTTATATGTTTACAACTTATTTATATAAAATGTACAAAATGTTAATTTTTTAGAAATGTGGGTTAATAATCTAATCACAAATTTATCACTATTTTTTTAGGAACAAGCTTTTTACGAATTTTATCCTTCGCGAATTCGAACACGAATTTGAATGCGGTGACTTAGCTCCTACAAGAAGCACCACTAAACCTTAAGACCTTTTAACCTTCTAGGACCTTGTGAGAGATTGTTGTGGGTGAAGGCTCAAGAGGGATAGGAAAAAGACCTAAGTAGACCAATGTTAGGTACTCCGATGGCTAAGGAAGGACTTGTTGGCTTAGCTCCTCTTCTTGATTCTACAAAGCCCAATGCCCTAATGATGTATTCATAAACAAGCTCCACTAAAAAAACTATTGATTAGTTATGATATTGAAAAATGACAAGTGTGAACCCTATATATATGAACTTACACCCTAGAGTCATGACTCAGTTTTAAATGACGGAAGAATTATCATTGCAATTATAAATGAAGATTCAATGATATTGAAAAATCAGTTTTAAATGACGGTCGATGACGTCGACTATTGATAAATCAACAAGAAGGGAGGAATAAGAGGATGGGTGACTAGAGGCAATGGGAGACTCATGAGGGCAACTAGAGCAAATGAAAACGTGATGTGAAGGTGGTATATGGTGGTATAAGGTGGTGGTACGGAAGGGAAATGCTACAACAATCTCTCACAATGTGCTATCCCAATCCCTAATACACTCCATAGAACGTGCACTTAGAGAGACTAATGCACCAACAAGTTTTGATCAAGAGTTAAGATATAGTTAGCAAGTGAAAATAAGGTGTGTACACAAGGTAACATGATAAATTGATGGGAAGTATGACTCATGCGAAGAATTATCATTGCAATTATAAATGAAGATTCAATGAGTATGATTGTCTTGAGACTTGCATTTTGATGATTAATCCTCTCATGCTTTCTCTCGGTGTTGCTTTGGTTTTCTATCTTTATGGCTTTCTCTAGGTATCTAAGCTTCATGTGTTAAACATCTCTGTGACGCTCTCTCTGTACTAGTTTATGGGTACCTAAATTCTGAGGGCAGGGAACTTGCAAGAAGGATTTCAATGGCTTTTGGTTTAGCTCATCGCCCATATAGAAATTATAGATAGGGGCTAGGGCAGTGGCCAGGGGACGAGCATAACTATAGAACTACACAGTTGGTTCTCCTTCTTTGCATCCTTTGTCTGCTCCTGTAATGTCCCCACTTTCCTAGTTGATCACTCAGATGATGAGATTTGCCTATTATCCATCTCCGTAGGTAAATTCAGTGGATAGGAGATGATCCCTGTGGCATGAGATGTTTTTCCGCACTTGAGTCAGGCACCAGAATGGTTTATTTAATGAGCAAATTATATTATTTTAATTAAAGTGACTTTATTAAGTGGGGTTACAAAGTCACTTTATAACGTCATATTATTAAGTCGAAAAAAGTGACTTTATAATATTTAATTATGACGTTAAGTGGAATTTTATTTTTATAAAGTGGAATTAGTATAACTCCACACTTGGGCGCCCCCTTTGGAATTGAAGGGCAAATAAAATAAAATTAAAGGTGGTTTGGATTCCAAGGTTTGGGATTTTATAAAAGGGTTCATTCTTTCATTTGGGGAGGATCATCTATCATTTTCAAAGACAATTTCAGAGCAGCTCATGCTTATTATTTTCCAAGGACGAAACCCCTTGGAGGATTGTGGATTGGACGAAAACCCAATTCATATTGTGAGAGATTCATTCAAGATTTCCAGTTGTGCTTCATTGAAATTCTGAGAGCTAGCTAATTGGGTGCAATAGCTGATGTATTATTGCATCTTATTGAGAAGATTGTTGAGTTGCAACAGCTGAGGTATTGTTGCAAATATCATTTCTTTTGGCACGGCAGCTAACGTATTGTTGTGATTCAATCGAAGGAAGTATTGAAGATATTTTCAGTTGTTTTTGTGGGAAATATTGACTATCAATTTAGTCATGGGGGACGATATGATGATCAGAGTGTGTGAGCAATAAACAGAAGGAAATCTGTGCAGCATCATCTCAAAATCGTGGCACCCAAGCAGGTCTATCAGCTAAGAGGAGGTCCATCATTTGCTGCATATCAGGTTCTTCTAGTTCATATCAGTTTTATAGGCTACATTGCATTGTATTAGTTGCTGCCATATAGTGGCTTTAGTTGCATGAATATTTGGTATAGGACATTGTAGCGGCATTCATTCATGATTCGATGTAAGCCAAGAGTCTTGGCATTGCACTCAGATTGTAAACAACATTTGATAAGATTGAAATAAGTATATGCATTCAATAAAGGAGAAATAAGGTTGCACAACAAATGTTTGTCAATATGTCATTGTTGTAGTTACTTATTTCAGTTCATATTCATTCAATAGTTTACATGGCAAATGTTTGTAATAATGTCCACTAAGCTGTAGGTGCATTTCTCATATCATTTCAGTCATATATTGATTGCATATAGCTGTAGCATTGTGTCCCCTTTATTTCAGTCATTTAAATTACTTCTTGCAAGTCCTTTGCAATCATCAAAACAAATCAAAACACCAAATGAAGAAACTGCAACAGCAAATACAGACTTGCAAGCCAAGTGTTTGACAATATTCCTTGGAACTCAAATCACCAAAACAGGGTCGGATTTTCAAGGGATATTTCAGCTCCTATCATTTACAGGTTGATCAATTATGTTGCCTTTCTCAGTATTTTTATTCTTTCTATCCACAAACCTTTCAGTCTCTTCTTCCTTCCATTTTGAATGATTTGTTTTTTATCAGCCAAACACAATGACTATGTGCAATGCCGAAGCCCAAGCTGGAAGCCCCTCCTCCTCTGAAGGCAGTATGAAATGTACAAGCTATGCTAGGTCTTACCCTAACTGGCACAAAAATCATTTTGCTGGCTCTTTGGCTGTGGGTGGTAAATGTATCAAGGATATGGAAAAGCTTGGTTTGCAAAATGACAACCAACACCCTCTGTAGTTAATACTCCCACTCTCAACATTGTCTACATCCTTATCTATTGCACTCTAGTGGTCATCATTCAGTGTTCAATGATTCTGTCACCATTGTCGATTTTTCCAAAGATTGGTTGAACATGGGTTCATGTGCTAATCTATTCATGGTTAGAGACACCATCAGAAATGAACTCAAACCATTTCTGGAGAACTAAGTCACAAGGTTCGAGGTCAAGTTCAATGAGAATAAAGTTTGGTTCAAGGTCGCCAATGGTTTAAGTTCAAACAAAAAAATATATATCATTTTTATATTCTGAAAAAATGCATAAATATGCTAAGAGCAATAGAGTGGAGAGAACTTTACGTCCTCTGCTTTCGATCAGTACATGTATATATACACACACAAATTTATAAAATAATGCAAAACCATCCTAAAAATTTCCCATGTAAAAATAATAGATAAAGTTCGAGTTCATGTTCGACGAGGATAAAGTTCAGCAAAGTTCAAACTTTTTCGATGAAGTTCAGAGTACCTTGTGACATAACTGGATAAGATAAACTAGATTCTGCTCAGCCTACTCCTGTTGTTCCTCCCCAGGCTGAAGCTAGCCCATCCTCCCTTTCTCCTCATCCCACTCCAATCTCAGGCGATAACCATTCAGGCTTGTAAGTCAATGAAAGTCAATGATCTCCATGAGGTGATTGAAGAACAACAAAAAGAAATCTAATCCTTCAAGCATGCAATGGCTGTTCTGTTTCCTACTGCTGTTTAAGAGGTGTCATAGTCTCCATGGAATATTTTATGCATGATTTCCAGGAAGATGTGGCTACTTCAATTGCTCATATTTTCAGATGCCTCAATGATGTGTGTGGTCGGGGTCCTTGTGATGAAGGGACTGCTGATTTTGAAAACCTGACTGATGATCAATCCGGATATGGAAGAAGCTTTTCAAGTCCTCGGTTACTAGCAGAGGTGGGAGAGCAGTGTTATATTGGATGGGTAGTGCTCATGACTAGCTGCTGATAATGGTGTGGTTATGACAGGCTTCACATGGCTTGATGTTTTTATGCTGCTGTTTTATTTTATGTTGATTAGTTTTAGAACTTGTTGGATGAACACTGACATTACTTTTATTCAGCTTTGCTCGGATATTATCTTTACTGTTACTGTTAATGATTATACAGTTGTTGTTAGAACTTAGAAGTCTTTGTAGGTGTGACAGGATGGATAGTGTCCCTTACTGCTGCCAAGATTATGAACCTAAAAGGTGTCATAGTCTCCATGGAATATTTAATGCAGAATTTCCAGGGAGATGTAGCTACTTCAGTTGCTTGGATTTTCAGATGCCTCTATGATGTGTGTAGCCCTCTTCAGTTGCTCGGATTTTCAGAAGCCTCTATGATGTGTGCAGCCAGTCCCCATGACAAAGCGACTGCAGAATTTGAAAACCCAAGTGATGATCAATCTGATTATAGATGATGCTTTTCAGAAAAAAGGTCCTTGGTTACTGGAGGTGGGAGAGCAGCACTATATTGTCATGGATACTGCTCCATGGAAAAATTTATGCAGAGTTTCCAGGAAGGTGTGGCTACTTTGGTTGCTTGGATTTTCAGATGCCTCTATGATGTATGCAGCACCACTTCAATTGCTCGAATTTTCAGATGCCTCTATGATGTGTGCAGTCAGGGTCCACGTGATAAAGGGACTGTGCACAATTTTAAAACCTGACTGATGATCAATACTGTTATAGAAGAGGTTTTCAGAAAAAAGGTCCTTGCTTACTGGCCGAGGTGGGAGAGCAGCACTCAAATGCAATGGATATTGCTCATGACTAGCTGTTAATAATGGTGTAGCTATGACAGCATTCACAAGGCTGATTTTTTTATGCTTCTGTTGTTTTATTTCTATGTTGATTAGATTTAGAACTTGTTGGTTGAACACTTATATTATTATTCAGCTTTTGTCTGATATTATCTTTACTGTTACTGTTAACGATTATTCTTGTGTGGTTAGAAGTTTTTCTGGGTGGGAAGGGATGGAAAGTGTCCCACTTTGGGCTGTCTGGTTAATCTTGATCACTTGGATTTTAGTGACTGTTGTGTGCTGGAAAGGGACTAGGCATAGCTTGTAATTTTGACTGTTGGTTTTTCGTAATTAAATATATAAACTGTTGGCCTTTGAAAGAAGGGGAGATGCCAAATTAAAAGGACTTGTCCAAGTTCTTTATCATTAATTATACTAATTCCTTAATTTTCAAAATGATACTTCATACTTTAATATTGCACATTTTAAATGTTTATTCTTTCTTTTTCTAGATAGAATATGGTCTTTTAGGACATGTCCAAAATCTTTACTGTTAATCATGATCATTCTCTTATTCTATTTTTTTAATCTTCACAATTTTTATTGACAATTGCATAGTTACTCTTTCTTCTTAAAGGAAGTAAACATGCTAGTTCGGAAATTCTCATCATTCTTCAATTTTCAAAAAAAAAAATCTAAATTGGAAGGAAGTGCTCTTGATATTAAATTTGATAATTTTTCAAATTTTGAAAGAAACTTTAGTAATTTTGGTTTACATGGATTTTTGAAGGGTTAAAATGATTTACGAAGTAATTAGTTTTTTTCGTTGATCAAATACATTATAATAGAATCAGAAAAGCATTTACAAATTGAAAGCTTTACAGTCTATGCTGGCCTCACGGTGAAGAATTTGTGCTTGGAAGGAGGGGGGAAGAAGTTCAAACAAGAGAGGCAGGTCATGTGGCCACATCCCAGTAGCACATACAGTGCCTCCCCTCCTTACAGGAAGTCGGAGGTGGGCGAGGATAGGGTATATATATTCCAAATTAGGGTAGTAAATATGGTGCCTCTCTCCGTGTAGAAAGTATGTGTGGTTTCAAGTTATATATTACCCTGCAGTTTAACAGAGTGGTTTCATATGCTGTACGGTAGCTTACAGTTCAAGCACAAACACGTACGCAGTGACCTTAAAAGGACCTTTCCTTTTCTTTCTGCCACAAACAATCAAAACCACCAGTAATTCATTGGATCAAGGCTTTATTTATTCAGCTATTAATAGGAATGCTGACACACGCAGTTGTATTCTGAATCCTCTTTTGAACTAAATTATATAAGAACATTTACTCAAGTTCTTCTTTAAATTAAAAGGAGGGACAGTAAATATTTAGCAGAAAACTTACCTCGTAAGTTGGTTCTTTGATACCGAGAGAAAGAGTGTCGGAGATGGAAGAATTGACGGAATCGGCGCGTTCTTCACTTTTAGCACCAGATTGCTCTTCAGGCTCCGTTAATTTGGAAATCCCGTCCGAAACATTAACGCGGGTCTTGATCCTTTTGGCTGTAAAATAATGATTACGTCCATAATTCTCAAGAGGACAAAGACTTGATGTGCAATTTTTAATGTGTTTCTGGAGTTTTCCACGCGCGTAGGCTAAAAGAGTTTTTCTTGCTGACAGTGGAATGAGGTGGAACCCCGTGGTGGTTATTTTTGTCGCTGGAATTGCAGAAATGTGAAATGGATTGAAGAGGGAAAGGGATGGCATTGGTAATGAAACGGCCATGGAGGTAGGAGTTAACAGGGCTTCGTTTCATTTGCGAGCATTCCAGAATTGGTGTTGTCCGAATTTGCAGAGCACCGTGCTTTTTCAGCGACACGAGTGAAGCATTTGGTTTCCATCTCCCACCTGAAAGATGGATGGATCACGTTTTATCATAATGGATTATTTATTTATTTATTTGTTAGTTTTTGGAGATGCGCTGCCAATTTATGGCTTTGTTTACATTTTCTAAATGAATCTTAATCAAATTTTTTTTTCGCAAGCAAGCGAGCAACAAAAGCGATGAGAATTCAGGCTTGAAAATTGTCACGCTGGCAGTTTTTTATTTTATTTTAACCATATATTACAGGCAACAAAATTAGGTAGCCGTAGACAATAAGAGGTTGAAAATTTTAAAATCCTATAATTTTTTTTGAGGGGTATCCATTCCGTAGAAGTTGCTCAAGACACGATCTCGGCCTAATCCCTTTTCAATATCGGTATCTCTTAAGAGTGGAAATATGGTGGATGGCTAGGCAACACCTTTTTCACCATCATCTGCACTGTTGGACTACAACCCATTCGATTACTGTAAAAATATTTAGAATTTACAACCACCTGAAATAGTTAGGCCGTCAACAAATTTTGATTTGATAGGTACATATAATTTGAAATGTCAGGCCTGGATGAGATATAAGTGAGCTAGGAAGGAGGGATTATTCTTTTTTTAAACTAAGAAATCTAAGTACAAGAGTCAAAAGATTATGTAGGCCTTCCATTCACAAAATAAGTCTTTTGGGAGGAGATAGAACAACTATAGCTTCAAAAATATAATTACAGTTGAACATGATACGTAAATTCAATGTTGCTCAATAATTACAATTAAGTTTTGATTTTGTGTGTTGATCTACATTGCGAACAAAAATACAAGCATAGCAATGAGCTTGTTGAATAGCTAACGCAAAACCATGTCCAACACAGGGTCGAATTAAGGTTTTGGAGCGCCCTAGGCAGTACTCAAAGAGTACGCCCCTCATCCCCCCTCCGGGACCAGGCACCCACCTATCTTCTATTTGTAACTTATTGGTGGGAAAAATAAGAATGCTAATGGAAACATTAAAATGGCTACCTGCGGATGCATCACCATGCCTCTAAAATAAATACAATAAAACTACAGTCTAACTGTCTACACTCTACAGATTTCCTCATACAATGATTCAAGTTTTCAACAGTCAACTGGGATAAAGACTAAAGTTGAAATGACTCGATCCGGTCCCTGGACCAACAATTTACAAAGATGAAAGATGAGATGAAAACAATTAAGTTATTAACAAATTACAATTTACAAAGGGTACTGCCAGTAGACACTAGAATACTAGACAGTAGGATGATTGAGAGACTAAAAAATAATATAATTTTATACCATTAGTAATTACCGTAATACCGTCCAGCGGTCCAAGGGGTTGCAAGCTGGGGCAGGGGCTGTGAACATGCAAAACCATGAATACCTTTTTTTGCACGAGCATGGTTGAATGAAAAATAGTAAATGCTAATGTGAAATTAATTGGTTTGAAGAATCCAGGACCATCACTACATTCTACAATGCATTATGCAGGTTTGGTCCTGGGCACCGCCACCATTCACGGTTTCACCAAGTTACTTTAGTCTTTTACACGTGACACAGGCTCACAGCACGCACACTCCAGTCTCCCTTCAGGCTTCATGGAGGTCTGAGGACCAATTTCATTAACACGGTAACTCCTCGAGGACTGAATCACTGATGTTTAACGGATGAGGATCATCAATCAACAATCACGATTCACCTGTGCTAAATCATAAATGATTCAAATTTCCTTGTTTTTATATATGTGAAACTGAAACAACGAATGCACTGAATGGGTTGTTCAAGGATTAACTATTAATATCAAAAAAAAAAATCAAAAAATTAACAAGCCGACAGCCAATCTGAATTTTTTTTA
This sequence comes from Taxus chinensis, assembly GCA_019776745.2. Taxonomy (NCBI): domain Eukaryota; kingdom Viridiplantae; phylum Streptophyta; class Pinopsida; order Cupressales; family Taxaceae; genus Taxus; species Taxus chinensis. The sequence goes on from CM034147.1 coordinate 882,365,773, forward strand.
TAAAATAAGGCGCCCTTTCTTTTGTGCGGCCTAGGCAACTGCCTAGGTTGCCTAGGGTAAGACACGCCCCTGGTCCAACGTATAATTGTTTCTAAAAACAATCAGATATGGAAGATTATAACTAGTGGAGTAATATTTCAAATGACTGAGAGAGGGGAGAGGGAAAGAAGAACAAGGAGGGTGGTTGTTTGGTTGAAATTTGTTGGACATAAATTGGAATTGAGGAACGACGAACATACCACAACTAAAAGATGGAAGGGTTGTGAACTTGTGCCAAAAAAGATGAACAATTTCAAGAGCAAAGAAAAAAGAGTAGTTGCCTATAAAAAGGTCGAGCTTGGATAATGTGTGACTAGCAGACCGTCATATGGAGAATACGTTAACATAATAACTAGCATTGGCTTTAATGGGAGACTCCCAAATATTACAAGCCATGTGCAACCAATGGAATTTACAGAACGACATTGACCATTTAACATTGAGAGATATTTCCAACGAAAGTGGAGGCTATATGAGTTGATACAGATGTCTAGGTGTGGCGAAAGAGATGCCCAAGAGGTTTGGACAATTACAATCTTTCCATAGGGATGTGGGATTGGCAGTTTGAGATGTACTTTTGGAGTGCTAAGTTGAATGAGCAAAACATAGGCCTACTTGAGAGTAGTAAGAAGCCCAAATATATGGTGCAACATATTCCAAGAAAGCCAATTATAAGAGCTCGGATCCCAAATAACCCTAACTGAAAATATGCCTCCATTTGCAAAGGAATGGGCTTTGTATTCAAGTCAAATAACAAGAGGAAGGTTGTTAGTTTGAATGGCCCAATTCTACCACATGCTACGATTAGGGATCTTCAGCCCATGTCAAATAGAATGATGGCGCCACTCTAAAAGGGAGTCATTTCTTACCAAGCTACCCAATTACACTTAAGACAAAGAGAGCCTGGAATATTAGAAAATTGAGCATTAAGAATTGTATCGTCTTAAGGGAAGGAGGTTTGTGAGTGATTCTCAAATAGGGATCTTCCATGGTTCAATATCTTGAGTAGATCTTGCAAAACATTTTCCTTATTGTAAAGAGTCAATAATTCTAAAACCTCCTACAGATTTAGGTTGAGTACAAATATCCCAAACAATGGAAACCATTCCTTTTTTACCTGAATTGTTGGTCCAAAGGAATTTACAAACCACTTAAATAAGTTTTGTAACACGTTGATTTAGAGGGGAACCAATAAGAGGAGTAATAAGTATGGCTAGCCAATAAATGTGATTAATAGCAATCACCTCACCGTAGTAGGGAGAGAAACTTACAAGACCAATTTGCAGCTTTTTTCAAATTTCATATTACATCCAATCTCACATATCACGAGGTGACATGTGAATTCCAAAGGGAATACCAAGGTGGCAAGTAATATTTTGTGGTGGATGATGTGTTAGGTCATTGGTTATCCATGGAATGTCATAGGCATGAAACATTTTAAATGACTTACAAACTCCAGTCTTTGTGAGTAACGCAGACATGTTTTTCAAGAAACAAAAATAGTCTTCTTGGTGACGGATACGTAGTTAACCGATATGCGACAAGATTATTATATATGTCTATGTTGGGAATGGATTCCATGAATAAAATAGCACGAAATCATTCATGAAATAAGAGTCAAGAGCATTATACACCCCGTAGTAGGAGCATTGCTTTGAATGTAATAGATTTAATTGTAAGCAAAGTGAAGTGTGCTAGCTCTCATTTTCCATCAATTGCAATAATCATATAGCTAATGCTTTTACACAATGACACCAGTAGTTTTAGATGAAAAACCATGTCCTAGGATGGATGGAACTGCAGAGAGGATCTTAGTATCTTGCACATTTTGTCAAACACCTTAAAAGCATCCTTATTTATGCGATTTGAACTTAGTAGACATTCCATGGAATATGTTTATACCAATAATTTTTTAGGTGTGTACATGACTTACAAATGATTACACTCATTCAACAACAAGAGGCATTCCTACAATTTTGTTCCTTTGAGGGGAGATGGAAGGTATACTAATGTCATGAGTAAAAATTCATTTTTCTAGATTTTCCAATAGGAGGGAGAATGGAATGGAACATGTAACAACCCTTTTCTCACTAATTAATGTTTTCCAGCCCCATGAACCCTATCTCAAGCCATTGTCTTCCCAGTGGTTTACCATAGAAGGATAAGTGACTCTAAATCGGAAGTAATTGAACTCATTTCCAGATTTAGCTCCATTTCTATTGCAAACCCTTAGCATGAAAATATTTGGTGTTTCAAAAATTAATGCAATTCCATTTAAAATTATTAGACCCCAACATGCATATTTTAGAAGTAAAGTGAAGCTTAATGAGGTCGAAAATTCAATTGATTTGGCCTTAAACCCCAAATAATTTCTTTCAAAAGGATTTGTTCTCCATCTCCTCCAATCTTTTTTCCTAAGGATATTCTATGGAGCATTTCATGCATTTCAGACCTTAGTCATCTCTTGGGTCCCACTCACCCCATGACCATGTAAGAATGTTTTGTATGGCCAAGTCTCCCTTTCTCTAATGTCACAAGTCTTAGACCCTTAGCTCCAATTCACTTGCCCCCTACTCTCAACTTCTAAGATAGGAATAAAAGGGAAAACTTTTTCATCTTGTATGAATGCATAAAGTGGGTTAAAATAAACAAAGGACATATGGGAACATCACCCTTATTAATTTATTTATGACAAAGTTAACAAAGTGATATTTGCACAAAATAAAATTAGGAACACAAAAGTCGACTCTATTTTTCACTTTTGTGCCACTATAAGCATATGCATAATCACATGTAGGAAATCTCCATTGAAAATGGCCAAAGAAAAAGTGAAATGAGGGAAAATGCAAATATGATTGGTGGTCATGGATGGTTAAAATGCCAAGTATATGTTAGTAAGTGCATTAATCAACTTGTAAGGAACAAGCATCATGTAAATGTTTTTATATGTTGAAGTTCATATGTTGTGTTAGTCAGCTTGAATGCTTTGTCATAAAAAAATCCAAGAAGACAAAAACCCTTTGAAGTTGGCTTTAGATCGGTGAAAACCCTATCTTGAATTGGAAGAAGAATGAAAACTCGTCTTCTCATATTTTTCTAGCAGTGTTGAAGGATTGAATCTGTAGATTTGAGCTAGGGTTTGAAGGGCAAACATTATTGTTCAGTTCTACCTTGTAATTTCCAACTTTAGTGGGCTATAAAATTGATGTAGACACAAACAATATTGATGACAAATTTGGACTGATGTAGAAGATGGTCCTAGGATCATGATGGCTCAGGTCATAGTAGGAAAACACAAAAGTTTTAGGGTTTCATACATATGCAAGCTTTCCCTATTTTGGGGCCATGTGAAAATTAAGGAGACTTTGTAAGTGCATCGATTTTATTGCAGATTAGCTTGTACTTGGATCCTTTCTAGCTTATTTCCATAATACATACAACGTGATCCACATGATGTGTACTCTAGTGGCTCATATACACTAGGCTTGGCTATATATAATCAAATTATGTTTAGTCTCCATGTCAAGCTCATACTTGTCGACATTAAATTTTAGGGTGCATCTCAATCAATATGAACATCTTCTTTGTTGAAGTGATCATTGAGCTCTAATATTGCTTTGCTCTACATTGCATTTGGTTCAACCAACCTAATTTCATGTCCTGAAGATTTTGGTCTCTATACATGCACTTCTCATCAATCTTAACGTGAATATTGGTCTCACATGTGCATTCCACTTCAATATCTTGCTATCGGGCATATGTTGTAACTAACTCATCTCAACATGCACGCTTGGGACCACAACCATTCACTCCCTTCATCTCTTTTGTTTTTTTGGCACTCATCCCAATCATATGAGCTTTGGATTTCAATATTTTCTTTTCTTACTATTCCTAAGCTCTTATCTTGTGACATCCTTCATATACATTCACTTATATCAGGGGACTAGATTTATTTGAACTTATTGTCTATTTTGTCAAAGCCTCTCTTAGACTATGTGCAATTCAATCATCATCTCTTGGTATTATCCATTCGAGTTCATCGAAGCTCTGAACTTGAATTTTTTGACATTGTTGTTCCTTCATCTAGTAGTCTAACACTTTGGTTCTTTGTAAAGCATAGCTTGATTCCACTATCCCTTACTTGTACTATTCCATAATCACCATGCAATTCATTTCTTGTCATTTAGTTTGTCATCTTTAGACATAAGATGTGAATGCCTATGAAATCTACTCCTCCAACTAGTTGAAAGGTTTCTAAATCATCACCTATTTGGATTTACTATGAGATAAGACATGAACAATGGAGAAGATGCATTCACATAGTCTCGTTAAGCACTAGATGGTGTCCTATTCATTTTTAATTGATGCATTTATAGAGTCTCCTTAAGCTAAAATACTCCATTAGCCACGTTGTTCTCCTAGTTGAAAACCAACTTAGTTTATGAATGTTTGCATTCTGTCAGGAACCACGATTGCAATCAACATGTGGTTGATTACTTATTACCCACATATATGGGATTTTTCTAAGTAGTTCATAATAAAGAAGGAGAATGTGCACATTAGAGGAAATGATGCGAGGCTTTCCATTAGTCTTGTGAGATGCAATCTTCACTTCAAGTTGTTTCCCTCATAAGAGTTTGTAACATGTCCCTTTTTAGGGGAACTCGGTAAATGTCTAAGGAGATGAGATGTAAAACTTAAAAATCATATTAGTGAGTTATTGTAGATGACTAATATTAGCTATGCAACCTACAAACCATGTCGTTTCTAGGGCAACACCCTCCTTGGGAAAGTTAAACACTTTAAGGTGAGTTAAACCTTGTTAACGCACTTCGATTCTTATGCCAAAAATATTTTAAAAACCCTCAACAAACATAATCAACTATTAGAAATCAAAATTGAGCTTGGAAATAATTAATTTTGGAAAGCCTTAACCAATGAACTTCAACAAGCTTGGAAAAATAGTAAATCGCCTCCAAAATTCACGAAACTTGAGATCTTGGCTTTTAAAAATACGAAGAATAAGATAATAAATTCAATTTGATCAACTTATCATAAACACATACTAAATAACTCTCATGTGGGTCACCCACGTCCAAAAGGGTCACTCCACTTCAAATAAATATATTATTGATCTAAAAGAGATAAATCATGCAAGAAAATGATAATTTATTGCTCTCCAAACTAGCGTTCATACATAAATCCTTATGGAATGGGTTTTCTCACTCTACAAGCTCTCAATCAAGGGTTTTCATCCTTGAGAAACGTAGGAAAGGTGCTTCACAAACAAACCTTTATCAAGATATGAAAATTCACCAAAACATAATACTCAAATGGCCAAACGAACTTCTTTTATAACAATAAGGAGTGATAGATTTCAAATGATGGCCAACCCCTTTAAAAAGTAACTTTTAATGATTTATTTTTTATTTGGAGCCTACAAGTTTAAAATACTTTATTTTCCAATTAAATAAGTTCTTCTATTGGAGTGTGTTAGCATATGGATTTGCACACATGCAAATGACATGCAACAGCGTGGAACGATGTCCCTCCTCAGTGAAGGTGAGGCTTCCTTTATTGAAAACCAAAACTATATTTACACCTGTACATTCAAAATTGTATGTGGGGGGTGTTTTAGAACATTAATGGAAATAAAAGCAAATGAGGGGGATGGAATGGAATGAATGGAAGAAACATGCAAGAGTTAGGTAAAAGTAGAGCCTAATATTGCATGGAGAAGAACAATAAATAACTAACACAAATAAAATGCAGAGTTTACATTAGTTAAACGAGAATGAGTAAAGGGAACACACATAAGCAAGTAAATAGTCAGAGTCTGACCACTATGAACAAGAACAACTTAATAACGTTGACAATAAGATCAAAGACTAATATTTGTATGCAAGATTTAAACATCTAACATCTAATGAACATAAGAACATCAAATGTTACAAGAGACAATGAATGAGACACAGAGTTCATATTTCATTAACTCCAAAATGTCTTCACAAAAGAACACAAAGTTTCTTCCTGAAACAAAGCTTGCACACAAAATTATTTTCTTCTCCTCTCTCAAAGTCACCCCTATAAATGAGCCCCTAACATCCTTTTATAACCCAAAAGTTGGTTACAAAGTAGTTAGGATTTTAAATGCACATTAAATAGGGCACTTAAGTGGCTTTGACTTTTTCAACCAACTTTTTAAAAAGTGACTAAAAATAGAAACCACTTAAGCTATCCAACATTTTCCAAAAGTGAGTTAAATAACACCACTTTATAACAAAAAAGCAATGGGTACATGTGGACCCCACTTAAATGACTTAAAACACACATAAACATCCTAGTCAGCAATGTGCCACCTAGATCAAGACACCTAGAATTAGTTCCTTATCCATTGGGCTAAGAGTCCACCTATCCTAGTCATATGGAAATGAACTCATTTACCATTCTCCGTAATCATCCAAATGACAAGAGAGCCGAGCTTGAAACTTGAGCAATTCATCCACCCCTCTATTTGAGCAACATCCTGGTGTGAACAAGTTTATCTTCATTCGTATTCACATTCACAATTCCACACAATTATCCACATGCTCTGAATAGGCTTCCATGGTGAATTATTCATTTTTCGTGAGATTGTAGTCGTTATGCCACCGTGGCTTGTTAGAATCCAACTCCTGATCTTTCGACATTGAGAAGATATTCTAAGAGTCGAGATTGCAATTCACTTCCAGGATTTAGGTAATTTGTCTTTGTCACCACCTTGAAGTGTTACCATTCTAATCCGATCACGGTCATCCAATTCACGAATGCTCCAACTTTAAGACTAGACGATGAAGTATCGCGCCCTCAGCTAACTAAGAGCTGACATGAACACGCTTGGATGATGTGGCCTTGCTTGATGATCCACACAACCGTGTTTGTTTGAAGATGACATGATTGTGAAGACGTGATAGAAGCTTGATTTCTGGCTATTACTTCCAGACTTCAAAATTGAACAAATTGCCTCTGAAACTGCCCTGGAGAAAAATAGCAAATCTTGTTCTGAGAAGCTCTCACTGGATGAGGGTAGTCTATTAAGGTACCACAAGTCTGTGTGTTAGAGGGTTTTTTCCCAAATCAAACTCTTCAGTCAAATATTAAAGGTCAAAGATGACTTCTCTGAAACTGTCAAGAAAATACAGGTGTTGAAACTATGAAAACTCCGTTTTATTTTAGCCTGGGAAAAATAGCAAACGTCACTTTGGGAATCTACAACTTGGCTAAGGGGGCACATGAAGTGTGGGGACAAATTCAAAGAACCCATTCTTTTCTCTTGACGATCACCCAAATTCAAAATATCGACTCTCAAAGTGAGTCCCCCTTGACAGGCTGAAAACTGAGCACATGTAGCGAAATCAAACAAACTACATTTTATTTGGCTCCGTAAAAAATATCAAATGAGGTGCTATGCATTTGTAACTTGGCAAAGGAGTACACGAAGATGAGGAGAATTCAAAGAAACAAACCATTCTTCTCGACAATCACTCAGGCCCAAAATAACGAAATCTCAAAGTAGGCCTTCCGACAAGTTGAAACTATATACGCTAGTGAAATTCAAACGAACTGCATTTTATTTGGGTTCATGAAAAATATCAAATGAGGTGTTGTGCATTTGCAAATTGAGTATAGGAAGCACCTTAACATGAGCAAAATTCAACGAACCAAATGATTGGTTTTTATGAGAATCACCCTGCTTTGAGATATCAAGCTCTCAAAGTTGACTACTTCTGAGAAGCAGATACAATGCACGTGGTGAAATTCAAACGAACTACGTTTTATTTGGCTTTCCGAAAAATACCAAATGAGGTGTTGTTCATTTGAAATTGGATATTTAAGCACCTTAACATGACTAAAATTGCGGGCAATTACTGTTGTTAACAATAATCATCCAAAGATATCTAAGCTCCAAAATTGGCCTACCTCGACAGATACAATTTGCAACATGGGTTCGTTTCGTGTCACTTCTTGTCTTCATTGGCTTTATTTTTATTGTGCTGATGATATATCATGTTTGAACTTTCTTCAAACGGTTGCACGTGATTTCTCTTGACCCACAGTCCTCCTCTTCTTGAAAATGTGTGGGCTCGTATTCTCCTCTCACCTACCTAGTGCATGCGCAGATTTGATTTTTTTTTAAATCCTATGGTCAGTTTTCCTCCAGCAATTGACGTGGATTTTAATCCTGGTAGCATCAACGTGGAGAGTATTACCTATTTGTGAACAACTTGATTTTCCTCTGGCACGTATGGCTTTTTTTTTTATTTGGCAGTGCGTGGAAACTTGTATCTTTCTTTTGCGTGGATACTTATTCGTTTCTTCTCAAAACCTGCGTTGATTATTCTCTTTCCCTTGTCACGTGAGACTACTACAATTTTTCCTCTTTCTTTTTACCTTTGGCAAAGCGTGGGTTTTGTTGCCTCTACCTTGGCGTAGAACTTCTTTCTTGTTGCATGCGTTGGAAATGGTTTATTGCTCTAAAAAAAAAGAATTCTTGCCTGCTTGGTGAATTTTGTCTGATAAAACCTGCTAAAGAATGTGACCATGGACTCTGGCCTGTTATTTGCTTCAAAAAGAAAAATGCATTTATCTCCTTCTTGGTTTTAGACTATTCTCTTGCTTTCCCGCGTGGGCTATTCTTCTTCTTGCAAAACCTCCATGGACTATGGCTAAGGTAAATGCTGTGGAAACACTGGCTACTCCTTCCAAAAATTTGCTAGGATGCATATGGCTTTGACTCTGACTACTAATGGTGAATGTATTGGTTTACTTCTACAAAAATGTGCGGAGACTTCTGCATGTGTAGGATGACTTCTCAAACGTGGGTGTATTTGACCAAGTGAAGACGTGGCTTATGCTATTTTTCTTCTCAAAACTTGCGTGCTTCTTTGTTCAAGGCTAAATGGACTGCTACCTCCCTTGCACGCACAATGCTTGATGGAGCTGCTTATAACTTTCTTTCCAAGAATGGCGTAGAGAATCCTAAGTTTTTTTGTCTTTGGGTTGAAGAATGAATGCTATGAATCCTTTGGGAAATAATTCTTTCTCTTGAAAAACGTTTCTACATAGTGGAAATAAGTAAGAAGCTGGAAATAACAAAAAGAAGTTAGAAATAAAGAGCTTCAACTTCTTACTAGCGACTTCTTTCCACAGACTTTTCATGAAAGAAAATTACGAGGATTCGAAGAAGCTTTCTCATAACCGTTTCTTCTCTTCGTCCCGTTGAAATAACCAATTTCCTCTTTCTCCGGGTAGTGGGCATTAATTGCCAGGAGAATCTGGGAAGAAGCCTAACCATTTGCTTGTGATAATCGGCAAAGCCGACTGGCAATTCCCATCCATTTCTCCACATGTGGGAAAATACGAGATATTTTGCCGTTTGATCCATCCGATTGGGTCGGCAATCAACAAGAGAATTTCCAACAAGCGGGGAAAAATTGAAGACTTTACTAGGAAAAGGAAAATCCGGGAGCAGAAAGCCAACTTGGCATTCCCGGCAATTGGAGGCGGAATTTTAATTGCCCATGGCAATGGGGAAGCGAGAAAACTTCTTCCAAATTTGTAGATCAATTTTAATGAAGATTAAATTAATATTTATTTAATTAAAAACCCCCGAAAATTTAATAAAATTAATTTTATTAAATAAAAGGGTAAAAAATTAGTTAAATATTTATTATTTAATTAATTATTAACGACGGTTTGCGACATGGTAGGAGAAGTTCTTACCCGAAATGAACGAAACGAAGGCCAAAACAATCGGGAGAATGAGACGATCACGATGAGGGTGATAAATGATGATGAAATGACACTTCGGAATTTTTTTGAAATTTTTTACGCTTATTAATTTTGCGAAGTCAAAATGAGTTGATAACAAAGTTCACTGGCTACGATTGTTAGGTGGAGTCTATTGTCAATAGTGTCTTTTTTCGAGTTTGCTCCACCATCTTTCCAATAGATCTTGCGGTTTGCAAATCGAGTAAACAAGCTAGGAGATATGATGCTAACAAGGAGAACTAAAAATAATATTAATATAATAATATTGTTATTTTTGGATTTTTTCTTATGCCCATTCGAATTCACCCCAAAGGTGGATACATGTCATCTCCATGTGGGATGACCTTTCGGTTCCCATTTGGAACCCTTCATTTACTATTCCTAGTAACCTTCCATCTTCTACAGTGAAGACCAAAGGAAATGAAGAACTTGATGACACTCCAAGGTATGGAAGGAATGATATAATGTCATATTTAATTCTCCATATTCTGATTTATTTTCCTCATGGCAAGTATGATGAGTTAGAGGATCAAGTTTGCAATATAGAGTATGTGGTACCCTTAATCCAAATTTAGGTATATGAGCATCATGAGAGTTATATATTTTGGCAAGATCTCTCTCATTTAACAAGCACAGGATCATGACTATTGGAGCACTTCAGTATGTTTTATCTCTTGCACATGGCAATTGGGAACATGAGTTACAATTGTTTGAGGGCAAGCAATTTGGGGAAGGGAGGACTAAAATTTCCCTTTGTCTAGAATAATAGGTCGAAGACTCTTAGCCCAATTTTGTTTCCCGACAGCTAAGGGAGGAATAAATGGGAAATTTAGTCATAATGAATTAATCATAAACTGTGTCATAAAATATTATTATAAACACTTTTATTAATTTATTAATGACAAAGTTAAAAAGAAAAGAAAAAGTGACAAAATAAAATTAGAAAAAGAAAAGCCACTTTATTTTATTTTCCCTAATGAAAATGCGACCCATGTAGGAAAAAGGAAAAGACCAAAGAAAAAATTAAATGAGGGAAAATAAATATGATTGGTGGTCTTGGGTGGCTAAAAGGCCAAGTGATGTTATAAAAGAAAGTTGACTTACAAGGGAAAGCATCTCTTTTTGCATATCATAATTTCATATTTGTGGTGTAAGCTTGTATGCTTTCCATAAAAACTCCAAAGGACGAAAACCCTTTGAAGTTTGCTTTAGAGAACGAAAAATCTCTCTAGCATTGGAAGAATAATGAAAAATCTTCTTCTCCTTTTTTTTCAACAGTGTTGAAGGCTTGATTTGCATATTTGAGCTAGGGTTTGAAGGGTGAAAATTATTGGTGAGTTCTACCTTTAATTTCCATATTTTTCATAGTGTAACGACCCATATTGTGAGCACTTTGGAGTGATATAGATGCCACTGTTAGTGTGTTGTCCATCAAATTCCAAAAATAATTCAGATCAATGCAAGCCTTAAGAGAGTATTGAGTTGAAGTGGGTTAGCCCCAAACTCAGACTGCGGTAACCCATGGAACTGTATGCTTACTTCTGATTATTAGTTGGAGCATAGGGTATGGAGTCTTTGGACTCTCTCAATACGTCTTTAATCATACTCAACCAACATAGGGCGCCAATTTTTTTAATCCATACAGCGGAGTGGACTTAGCAAGGGAGTAGTTTTATCTTGAAAGTGATATCTTGAATGATTTGAACCTTGGAAGCATTGTCTTATCTTCCAATTGTTAATTTAGATTTGCATCCTTATTAGATAATTACATGACCCAGATAATGCTCTGGTTTCAAATTGGAAATATGGTTCCAAAATATTCTGTTTACCTAGGTATATAATACTGTCCATCTGGGGACAGGCACCCCTCTAAAGGACAGAAATGCAACCATCATTGTGTTGTATCCCAGAAAAACAAACAACCATGGTCTTATGAAGGCTTGTTACACCAGAAGATGAAGACTCTCAAAAATGAGTCCATTCAAGATCTGTGTTGAAGAATCTTTGCAAATTTGGCCATCACGAGAAGGGCAGTAGACTCACAAGAGACTCAAAATATTAGTGTAAAAATCTCATAGTGTAGTTTCTAGGAAAAACTGTCATTCTAAGTGCTTATCAAGGGAAAGAGGGCAGCTCTTTCATTATGTCCCTATTCAGTACTCTGATATAATTTATCAGGTTGGAAATCACTCATTTTTGGGCATGAGTTGGAAACTGGCAAAAAAACTCCTTTGGATTAAGTCACATATTTGCACTAATGAGAGATACAGGCAATACCAATGTCTCGCGATCGATAGAAAGCTTAGATGACTCAGAACTGAATCAAATGCATTGTCCTTAAGTCCTCATTTACAACAATCTGACTCAGTAGATTTCTGCTTTCGCTATCCTCACATGTTTATTTTACCTCTCAAGGTGAATTAGTAGTGGTCAATGGAGTAATTGGCTAGTCCTATACTCAACCAGCCTCTATATGGTTATGAATTGCCCCTCCTCCAAAACTCCATTACATTTTGCATATCATTCATCGTAGCATAGCATATTTGGAAATGATGTTGGTCTAATGTTGCCCAATGTATGACAAATACTGATTTAGGGAAATGATGTGCAATATTTATAAATATCTATGCAGCATTCTATTTCTCTGATAGGGTGATTGTAATGTGGCTTTTGATGCAAGAAGGAAAACCACTGGCAGGATGACATTATTGGAATCCGTTCCTCGAGCTATTTGGGTAGCCAAAGTTTAGACTTATGGAGCATGTTTAAGGCAATTCCTCACATGGGAAGGTCTTTGGCGGCAGTGATCATCATAGGATTTTCTGAGAAATTTAACTTGCTTCCAGAATGGATCCTATACTACCATGCATGCTGATTGAACTAACATGGCAAGTAACTGCGGGGGACTAGTTAATCTGCATGTCTAGGAGGACATATAATGCAGGTATATTGTAGAGGGTAGTGGCATGAACCAGGTGCAATTAAAGTGGGTCAATGTCATATCCTAATATACATGAAGGGAGAGGAAAGAACTCAGTTAGAGTAGGAGATGCTCGTGAGATTAATGTCTTACAAAAGTGACTGTGGGATATCTTTGGTGCAGTGTATTTGACTGTGCAGTGAGTATCCTACAGGATGGTATTTGAGTCTTATATTTGCAATTTTTCTGTGTTTTTTTCCAGAAGGGATTGGGGGCCTCTCTAGGTATGCTCTGCCGTCCTGCAAATTAGGCCACCCTGGTCTTATGCGGGAAAATTTTACTATTGAAATCTTCATGTGGTCTCTGTACTCAGGTGATCTTATACATCCTTATATTCGGCAGATTTGGTTTTCGCTTATCTGTGGCATTCTATCTTGTGTACATATATCTGAACAATTTGTGCTATTGATGCACCACAATAGACATTACTGTAGTCCTGTCAAACCGTTAAGCATTATTTCAGGCATCCGTAAAACCTAAATTTTTAAAATGTAAGGGTCGGACTGACTTCAACTTGCCACAAATGTGCACTGACTAATTGAGTGTGGGACTAAAGTCCATAGTGACAATGTATTTCTAAGTCTCTGTGTAATGGATGGTCCTATGTATGCTCTTTGTGTCAGTCGCACTTCTAATGTAGTGACGCTTCAATGCTAGGTTTATGAGAACCATGTAATAAATGGTGAGATTGAATCAAGTGAATATTCAAGGAGCGCAAAGATGGTCTGAAGTAGCATACCAATCCTTATCCCATGTGATGGTAGCTATGTGGATGCAAATGATGACTGCCCATCTCATTTTTATACGCATTTTATTCAATTTTCTTTGCTTGATTTTAGTGATATGTTTTTGGTCCATGATTCAATGGTCTTATAACTTTATATGTCCTAGGTGGTTCGAAAAATACTAACAATCATAACTAACACTGGAATGCTTAGTGCAGACTTTTATAACGGACCAATTCAAAAGGCTAATACCTAGTGCAGGTTCTATAGTTCCAACAAACAAGTAATAGGGAAGTGAGAAATTTTTTGGAATACCCCTAATGCAGACAAAGAAATCTCCACAGGCAAAGTAGGACTACAAAAGCAGTAAAAGAGGCATTAAAATGACAAGAAGTGCCTGAAAGTCCCCTCAATCAAGGGCATATATGCGTAAAAGATTGTACAAGCTAGAAGACACTTAAATATTTAGATGCTGGCCAAAACTTTGAGTGGAAGGTTAGCACTCATATCTGGTCTGAAATATACCCTGTACTTTGCACTATGTTACACCGGGTTACCAATGTCAATAAGTCTAGAAGTGTGAGATTTGATGTCGTAGACCTTATGACCCCAATTTTAATGTCAGTGTGCAGACAGCTGGGTCCAAACACCAAGTAGTTAGAGATACATACCTGAGTACCCTGTAGATTGCAGGAAGAAGACGTGCCGAAAGACCAGACAAATTCTGGAATGACTCAAACATGACCTGGAGAGTGGATTCTAAAGGTGACGAAATGGCCAGAAAGTGCCTGAGTGCGAACATAGCATGGAAATGGTATGTGAAGCTAATGGTGTATGTACCGTGCTTCGGTTAACGTGCCCGAGGTGTACCATCGTTGAGTGCTGTTGTCTGGCAGTGCCTGTTGTTGTAAAACACCGAAATTTAAAATGATTGCAGTCCTTGGCATTACATCCCATGTCAGGCTTTTCAATGATAAACATGATTTTTTAAATAGTCAAATACATGTGTTTATGATTGCAATCCTATGTAAACCTTACATCCTATGTGAAGGTATTTTGTCAATTAAAAGTACACAAATGACAAGTCCCTTGCATGGTTTTACATCTGCACCTAGATTTTTTTTTGTAGATCACAAGGGCATTTTAATGATTGCGGTCCTTTACCTTTGCATCCGGTTTTCTTTGGGTTGTGATGTCACAACATAGGCTGTTTAACTTTATGTATAACAAGAAAGACTTATTGGTCCATACTTCTATACTGCTTCTATGCAAACTGTCTAGATAGATCTTTGTATCATTCTTTGTGCTTTTGGGGTGATCCGATGTCAGGCAATAGTCACATGTATTGGAACGAATTCATGTTGAAATCCTTTAAGCATGTTGAACTGCTCCTTTGAACTCCTCACGAGCTACTATATTCTGTAAAATGTATTATCTTTTATGGGATATCGAATGAGTATTATGAACCCATTTAGTATATTTTAATATTTACAATTTTTTAATAATATATTGTACGGATAGTGCGTCTGAACTTTTCATATCCAAGTGTAAGCGTGTTGTCTTAGTATGTAAACCCAAAATAATGCGTCCCCCATACTTTGTAGGCCCATTTCGACGTTGTTCCTAGGAGAATGCAGCCCCAAAAGATTTATCAATTGCATGTAACATTGTGCATCTACCTTGTAAGGGGGGAAGGAATGTGCTTGGTGGAAACCAAGGTGTACACAAACAAAATGGCTAGCCAAAACAAGTGTTAGGAGGAACAAACATGCATGTAAATAGTCAAGTGTACGCTACGCAAACAGTGTAAATGCTACCAAACAAGAGAGGAATGTAAATATGCAAGAAGATAAGTGAGCCACACCAAGTGGGCTATAAATAAGGGACATCACTCATGATGTCACAAGACATGCAAGGCCATCATGGCCACAAACAATGAATAAGTGTGCACACAAAACATAGGGCAAAGGCCGCATACAAACACAAATAAGATCAGACAATGTAACAAACAAGTATGGATGCAAATATCATGCATAACAAATGTTGCACATGAAGCACCCGTTAGCATGTTAGAAAGATAACCAATATGTCAAAATCCTGCATAACCAAGTAATGTAAAGTGCTAAGTACAAAAATAGAAGAATAACACCTGCGAGAAACAAATGTGGATGCCCCCGACGACCAAGGAAGGGTAGAAGGTGAGCATCCATGTTGTGTGCAAAATATTTGTATCTGCGATCACAACTATAAATGGATGTGAACGCGCATGTGTGGATGATATATACAAATGACATATAAGTAATTGATCTAGAATGTGTAATTTAGTGATCACGAGCAAGCAAGTGAAAGCAAGAGTAAGAGAAACCATAAGATGCAGTATGCAGTGGATGGATGGAATGGAATGCAAGATGGAATGATAGGATCCGTGTGCCCCCCCCAAGTGGATGGAAGTGTATGCAATGAGGTTCATTTTGTTTTCCCCTTTACCAGTCAAGAATGAACCGTAAACGAGAGTGTGTCATTGGGATATGGTCAAGTTGTGTGTTGTGTCTAACACGTTATGATGAATGTATATGTGGATTGATGAAATGTGACCTAGTGATGATGGGTATGTGCATGAACCCTATAGCCGAAGCATATATCGTGATAAAATGAATGAAAGAGTGATGATTTAGCCTAAGTGTATATCACTATAAGATGAAATGAGGAAATAGTGATGTAACCTAAGGTGTATACCACTAAAAGATGATAGAAAAGGAATGGTGATGTAGCCTAAAGCGTATACCACTACAACATGAATAGTAGGTAATGATTTTGCCTATAGCGTATGTCACTAACCTAGAAATGTTGCATTATGAAATATCTTATGATGAACACATGATGAAGGTGAGGTCCATTTGACTTGTAAACCCTCGGCAGTCACATATGGACTGAGGAATTAAAGTGCATCATAGGGCATTGAGTCCACCGCGTAGAAGACAAGGTAGTATGTGTGATAATAGACAACCATATGATGAGTATAATGCGTAAATACATGATATGAAAAGTGTGATGCAATATGAGTAGAATGTGTAAAGTGTAATGTATAGTATGCAATGTAAAATGTGTAGATAGACTAGTGATGTAGTATGTAAGATGTAATGCTAGATGGATATGATGAAGACTAGGATGATGTATGATGTATAAATGCACAAATTTACAACATGTGGTAGACTAAATGTAGAATGTATGTTGTAGGACATGTAATGTGTGAATAGACGCGATGTATAATGCCTATAGTGCAGTGTTTGGGGTTCGTGTGTGGTAATCCTTCAACAGTCAAGTGTGAATCGAAGAACAAGAGTGTGTCATCAGGTAACAAAAGCAACGGGTAGAAGCAGATGATGAGTAATATGTTTGAAATGTGTAGGGAAATGTGTAATATATAGTATGTAATGGAAAATGTGCAAATGATATAAGTAGGAAGTGTGATGTAAAGTGTATACAAATGTGGTGAAGAACACGCGTATGTGGTATAGATTTATAAGGCACAAAGTATGGAAGATGCATGGTAAATGTAATAAGTAAGATGTAAGATGACGTGTGTTATCAGCCAATGTTGATTTCACAAAATTGTTTAAAAATAAAAAAATGAAAATTTTGAAAATTTTGAAATGAGTTACTTTGCATGGTTCATTGCCCTCGTTGCTACTGTCTCATTTTTATGATCGTTTCGGTCTTCGTTTCGTCCTTTTCAGGTAAGAACTCTTCCTGCCAGGCTTTAAAACGCATTAAAATACATTAAAATTAATTAATTAATAATTAATTAATCAATTGCTCCTTGTTTGATTAAATTAATTTTTAAATCACTTGAGAAGTAGTTAATTAAATAAATATTAATTAAACATTCATTCGACAAATTTTAAATTGTTGGGGAAGTAAGCTTACGCGTCCAACTCCCGGGAAGCCAATTTGGCTTCCCGAACCCGGATTTCCCCTTTCTTGGCAATCTTCTTCAATTTTCCCGCACGTGGGATTTTCTCCACCAATTGCCAAATCATGGATTGGCTAACGGGCAAGAAATTCCCCAATTTCCCACATGGTGAAATTGAACGGGGATTGCCAACCCACTTTGCCATTCCCATTGGCAATTGTCTGTTGATTTCCCCATTTCCCCCGACCACTTAAGCGCCCACTACCTGGGAAGAGAGGAAGTTAGATTAATCCCATAACTTCCTCTATCAAACCCTTGGAAAAATTCATGTGAAGCTTTGCTTCTTATTTCCTCTAAAGGACATAATATTTTGTCATATCACACAATACGACACACGCATCTAAGGAAATAATAGTTCGCACAGTCAAATAGAAAATTTCCCATGCATTGGAGAAAGAAACAGGCCCTAAACCCATGACCTATAGAACTGAGGAAACTAGACAAGTTAGCCCTGTGTTGATGAAAAGCCTGGATCTAGTAAAGACACTAATGGATGCTAACTGATGCAAGGAAATGTTTCCATGCATTATCTCCAAAGTAGCTACAGTGGAAGTCATATCTAGTGGTACAGGTCTTAGGCATGGTGAACTGCAACTGATGTTTATGGAGGTGCAAGTTTCGTCTCCACTAGTTCCAACCAGAGAAGTGCATTTTTTTAAAGATTCAGCCAGCAACATAGTGAAGGAGTATGGGCTAAGGTGGACGTTTCGGTGGATGCTCTCAGAGAAAACCCACCTGCATCTTTTAGGAAATACAGGAGACCGCCTATCTGGGTGCCTCATTCATGATTTGCCCAACGGCTATTCACAGGTTACATGGGTGGAACATTCTGAGTATGATGATCTAGATGTGCACGAATTGTACTGAACTGTGGTAAACTGTGGAATGGCATTTGGAGCTGGGCACTGGTTAGCAACTCTTCAGCGCTAGTGTGAATGCCTTGTTCTAATGTCAAACAATGTACCATCCAGAGATCACAATGTTATAGCAAATCCCAATGGCCGACGTAGCATGTTGAAACTAGCTCAAAGGATGACTAACAATTACTGCAGTGGGGTGAGTGCATCCAGTGGGCAAACATGGACTAAATTATCAAATGGTGATGATGATGTTAAAGTGACCACAAGGAAGAACACTGATGACCCTAGGGAGCCTTCTAGTGTGGTGTTGGGATATTCTATTTAATGGCGGACAGATGCAAGAAATGGCTAGTGTTGCCAAGGGTAATGATCCTGGGCAACAATATTAGTCTTCTAGGGGCCAATGGTTTGAATTCTAATCAGACTGTGCTAATATTGCAAGAATTTTGCATGGATACTTTTGGATCTCTTATGGTGTATGCACCTATTGATGTATCCACAATGCATTTAGTTATGAATGGAGGGGATCCAGGTTGTATCTCCCTTTTACCATCTAGTTTTGCAATCATTCCAGAAGGACCCCAATGCAGGGGGGCTCTTGCAGTATCTGAATCTGGAAGGAGCCTAAGAAGTTTGCAAGTGGGAGGATCTCTCTTGACAATTGCTTTCCAAATACTGGTCAGCAGTCTTCCTGATTCTAAGCTAACAATGGAGTCTGTGGAGACTCTAAATAATTTGATAACCAGCATAGCGAGGAAGATAAAGGGAGCTTTGAGCGTGGAAAATGATTATGATTGAGAAACCCAGGCTGGTCTAAGTTTTAAACAGTAGTGCTGCTCTTAACACTGATTTTGTTTTCTCTGTTAGAAGCTTTAATATTTGTGGGCTTCCAAGTAGAAGTTTTTGAAAAGCTAAACTATAATGCCAACAACAAGCGACTATAGTAAGCTTAGGGTACCTGTGTGGGGAATGAGTCAAGAACACACCACATATATCCTTGCCGAGTGGTAAAGCACAAGGAGAGATGTGTGTGTGTGTGTGTGTGTGTGTGTGTGTGTGTGTGTGTGTGTGTGTGTGTGTGTGTGTGTGTGTGTGTGTGTGTGTGTGTGTGTATGTATGTATGTATGTATATATACCAAAACACTCCTTTTTGATCTAGATTCTAAAAATCCTACACCTTATGTTTCTTCTGTTAGACATTTGTGTGGAAGTGGGTAGTTGGAGTGACGTTCAAAAGGTACTCAGAGCATGTGGAGAATTGTGAATGTGAATACGAATGAAGACGAACTGGCTCATACCAAGATGTTGCTCAAACGGAGGGGTGTATGAATTGCTTAAAGTTTCAAGATCAACTTTCTTGTCATTTGGAGGATTACAGAGCATGGTCAATGAGTTCATTCCCATACAACCGGGATAGGCGGACTCTTTGCCCAATGGATAAGGCACTGATCGTAGGTGTCTTGATCTAGGTGGCACATTGCTGACTAGGATGTCTATGTGTTGCGTCCAAGTCATTTAAGTGGGGTCCACATGTACCCATTTCTTTTATTTATATTTTTTTTCCTTAAATGACTTTTTTAACTTAAGTAGTTTCTATTTTTAGTCACTTTTTTAATAAATTTTGGTTAGAAAAAGTCAAATGTCACTTAATGGTCTTATTTAATGATCATGTAAAACCCTAACTACTTTATAACCAACTTTTGGGTTATAAAAGGAAGTGAGGGGCTCATTTGTAGGGGGTGACTTTGAGAGAGGAGAAGAAAATACTTTTTTGCAAGCTTTGTTTCAAGAAGAAACTTTTGTGTTCTTTGAGAAAAACATTTTGGAGTTAATGAAATAAGAACCTTGTGTCTCATTCATTGTCTCTTATAACATTTGATGTTCTTATGTTCATTAGATGTTAAGTGTTTGAATCTTGCATGCAAATATTATCTTTGATCTTATTGTCAACATTATTAATCAGTTGTTCTAGTTCATAGTGATCAAGCTCTGATTATCTACTTGCTCATGTGTGTTCCCTTTTACACGTTCTTGTTTGGCTAACTCAAACTCCGTTTTTATTTGTGTTAGTTAATTCATCTTTCCTCCTCATGCAATATTAGCCTCTGTTTTTACCTAACTCTTGCATGTTATTTCAGTTCATTCCATTCCACTCCTTTCCTTCATTCCATTCCATCTCCCTCATTCACTTTTCTTTCCATTGATATTCCAAAACACCCCCCACATACAATTTTGAATGTATAGATGTAAATACAGTTTTGGTTTTCAATAAAGGCAACCTCACCTTCATTAAGGAGGGAGTTCGTTCCCACACTGTTGCATGTCATTTGTATGCGTGCAAATCCATATGCTAACAATGTGTATGTATAAAATTATGAGAGGCGTGATGATGTGTTATGCATAGTGTCTATTGTACAATGTGTGAGGTTCATGTGTATGGGATGCCTTCAATAGTCGGGTATGAACCGAAAAAACCAGAATGTGTCATCGGGTAAGGATGATGCTAAAGTATGAATGAGTGTGCGTAGGCTAGTAGATGAATGTATAGAAAATGAAAATATGATAGATGTGTAGATGCAATGATGATTGGGGGAAGTTGTGTTAAATTTTATGCTCCCCCAAAGATTCATATTGCAACAGTGGTCAAGTAAAATCATCGACAAGATCATCATGGTCATTATTGAAATCATATGGAACAATGCGGGAAACTTGATAAGCAATAGTCCCTGGTTGGTCAATTAAATATCTATGAACATGCAACCTATACATTCCGAAGGCATAGTGTTCATCAATAAAGGGATGCAAGTGCATCCATGGGCATATCAGATAGTGAACTTGGGTGAAGAACAAAGGAACGAGCTATTGCAAATGCATACAAGACCAAATGGTATAATAAAAGTGATATCAATAAGACCATGGTCAAGTGTGCCTCCAATATAATAATAGATGTGTAGATGCAATGATGATTGGGGGAAGTTGTGTTAAATTTTATGCTCCCCCAAAGATTCATATTGCAACAGTGGTCAAGTAAAATCATCGACAAGATCATCATGGTCATTATTGAAATCATATGGAACAATGCAGGAAACTTGATAAGCAATAGTCCCTGGTTGGTCAGTTAAATATCTATGAACACGCAACCTATACATTCCTAAGGCATATTGTTCATCAATAAAGGGATGCAAGTGCATCCATGGGCATATCAGATAGTGAACTTGGGTGAAGAACAAATGAACGAGCTATTGCAAATGTGTACAAGACCAAATGGTATAATAAAAGTGATATCAATATGACCATGGTCAAGTGTGCCTCCAATATAATCTAGCTAATATTGGCCAAGGATAAGTGGAGAAGAAACATGATAACATGCAAGGTGAACAACAAGATGGAAAATACAAAGTCCATATATAGCAGTGATAATGACAGATGCATGATACAAATGTGGATCATATAAGGGAGAATGGAGATCCTCGAAGGAAAAACCAAGCTGAAGAAGACTGTCATATGAATAAATGGTGGCTTGGCAGGAAGTGTCAAGTGGTATGTGCTCCCAGTAAGAATCATTGATAAAAAAGTGTGCATGTGAAGGGCAGCAATGATAGTGGATGAGGTACACGCGATGGAGGAGTAGTCTAAGCAATGTAGTGTTCTAAAGTGGACCCTGTATAATGTACAATAACGTTCGTAGCAGCAGGAGATGGTGGCAAAGTGAAAGGAACAAAATCAACCATAAAAATAGTAGTGTCAGAGTTACGTGGAGCTTTAATAGGTTGTGGCCTAATAGCATAAGGTGGAGATGTAGGAGCAACGATTGCATCAAGAGAATTATCATTATGCGATGTCGGAGGACCAATGAGTGAGTGTGATTGATATGCCTCTTGAGGTTTAACAGGATATGTAGGTATGTGAACAATTTGAGGAACTTGTGTTCGTGTGATCTCATCTAAGAATTGCGCTAAAGTATTAGGATTGATGGTATACATATAAGTAACAATAACATCATCTAGAGTTTCAAGATCTATGTCAGAAGATGGGAAATGAATAAATGAAGGGCAAGGCCTGTAAGCAAAAAAATCAACTAGAGTATAAACAAAGGCATGACCAAAACTATCAAATTTCAGAATGATTGGAGGTGGAGAAGGAGTCTTCTTAGTCATGATAAGAATTCGGGTTCACCAAAATGATTAACTAAAATATGTAACTAATGTGCAGTAGTTAATCATATCTAGGGGGACATATAAATGCAGTAAATAAGTGTGTAAATAAACCAAGCAATTAAACTAACTAAATATGTATCCTAATATGCCAAAAGGAAGAGAAAAGAACTCAATTAAATAGGAGATGCTTGTGGGAGTGTGTCACAGAGATGACTATGGAAAACAGAAGCAAGAATGATTGTGCAGGAACCCGGAAAGGATGGATTTGAGTAATATATCTAGACTAGAGCTTCGGGAGAAGATCTAGAGCACCTGGGGTGCTTTGGTCTGTGCAAAAGCTCTAAAATTGATCTTCACAAGTTTGGTAGGTGGTCTAAAAACCTCATTGTGTGTCGCATTATATTTGTTGCACTATTTCAAATGTCGTTGATAATCCAAGAGAGAGGAGAAGACCTGTAAAAGCCTGACAAGCATCAATCCCTAAAAAAGAAAAATGCATATGCAAGGGTCGGACTGACCTCAGCTGCCACAAGGGTGGACTTACTAATTGAGCGTTGCACTACATTCAAGACCCAAATGTAATTCTGAGTGTGTGTGTGTGTGTGTGTGTGTGTGTGTGTGAGAGAGAGAGAGAGAGAGAGAGAGAGAGAGAGAGATCATGCCCTAGGTTGCTCTTGTGTTAGTCACACTTTGTGATGTAGCGAGCTAGCTATGTGTAGAAAAATGTAATAAATGGTGGATGGAATAAAATGAATACTCCCCTCATATGCTTGTGTGATGCTAAATAACCAGCCTTGTCCCAAGTGATGGAGTTATGTGGATGCAAATGATCTCCAATGCAATAGATGGATGCAACTCTAGCTGAGTGATAATAGTGATATGTGTTTGGTCACTCATTATGGTCTCATAGCTTTATATTTATAGGGTTCTCTTGATATAATTTCGTAATTAACCCTGAAAAGGCCGACCACAAGAAAATTCAAATGTTGAAATGGTCACAAAGTTCCCAAAAAGTGGCGGGAAAGTGAGAAAAGGATTGGAGCACCCCTGGTGGGACTAGCGCGCCCACAGGCACCCCAGTCAAGGCTAAAATGATGGGAAGTGATGAAAGCTAACTGGGCATGTAGGTGTAAAAGGTTGGGAATGACGAAATAAAATAAAAGATGGCAAAAATATGGAAGTTAATTAATACTTTCTTCTCTCAAAAACTCTCTAACTAAATAGTAGTATGAGACCGAGACTAAAATAACCCAAAATGCATGATTTCATGTCTACGCCCTGTAGCTTCCCAGATCCACCCTACATCCCCACAACCTTCAATTTATCTTTCAGGTGTTTGGAAAGCAATTGTTTTGCACTAGTGCCTTCTACAGCAAGCAAAATTGCTTGTCGGAGAACAAATCTAGTTCAGAAGTAAACTAGACAATCAAAAACATAAATTGAATTTTTTTTTTCCCCATTAGGGGTTTCTCCACTAATTTTAGTGGATACTTTATTCCCTACTACATTTACCAATTATGCCAAATTTTGACGAGTCTATGCTAAAAGGCGAGCTAAGGGTTGTCATCGAGCTAGCAGGCGAGTTGGAGGTTGGAAGAGTTGCAATCGTGTTGTTGCAAGAGCCCCGAGCTGGGCAAATCTAACATACATTACTGAGAAGCCTCCACAAGTTGAGATCGAGCCCACAGAGCATACCACTAAGTTCAAGGTTGAAACTGTGTTATAGGTGGATTTTCACTATGTTTTACATAGATTTGGATCTTGGCGAGTCCCCTGTAGACCAACTGGATTTTTCCAAGCCTCCAACACTGTGCAAACGGACGAATCATCAGGCCCAGGACAATTGCACTATCACATTGGACGAGCATACACTGCACCAAGGTCGAGCCATCTCCACACCTTGTCGAGCCTCAAAGGCTAAGGAATACCCTTGTGCACCTTGCAAATGGCAGATCCTGCTCTAAAACACATAAGTGTCAGGGACAAACAAAATAGAGTTGGAGACTTCCAAACGGCCAAAAAAAATACACAACGGCGGCAACACAATAAAGCAAAGGATACCCAAAATAAATGCGGTCAAAAGATATCATTCAGATCCGGTTTTGGCGGTAATACCAAAAACTGCCTCCAATTCCTCACAGCGCCACATGGACCTACTGTCCACCCGCCACATCGGTTTTGAAAGGTTAATCCAATATTGAAATTATTTAAATATTGATTTGTCCATCTACTATTACATGCGCATTGTGCACTTTGTTGATGAGTGCAAGATAGTTGGGGGCGATGGCTATTCTTCCGATAAAATGCAAAGGACCCCCATAAAAGACTCATACACTCATATGATGCCATGTGGCAGATGCACCCATACTTAGTTTTTATCATGATTTTTTTGTGGTTGAAAAACACATTGCATTGGGGGTGATGGTTATTCTCCCAATAAAATTCATCGGGCCCCCATAAAAGATCCATGCACCCATCTGATGCCAAGTGGAAGGCGCACCCATACTTAGATTTTTTTGTTTTTGAAAAAAAATATTGCATTTAGTTATGGGCTTCGAACTGGGGACTCGTAGGTTATGAGCGCGCATTCCCACTAATCGAACTACAGCTTCACAAATGCAACCATATGTTTTCCAAACTCATTTAATATTAAAAAATTTATCTATGATATGATAAGTGACCACGGGTGCCCACCCAATGCATGCACATGTATGCCTTTTATGGGGGCATAATGTAGGGCCGATGCATTTTATCGGGAGAATAACCGCTGTTGGTAGGGCAAGTCTTGTGTTTTGACCCCCCTCCCCCCCACAAACCAATTTTTTTAATATATTCCATTTAGTGGCGTTTTTAGCCGAATTGCCATATCTACTAGATTGAAACCCCCGCTAAACAACTTAGTTTGTAACCAAACCCCCTGCAAAGTGACAAAAACACTAATTTTGGGCTAAAAAAAAACTTTTTCATTGCTTAAAAAAGTGATTCTGGGACACTTTATATAAAGGATGGGTATCTAAAAGTGCCATTTTCAGTCGTTTTTTCAATTTGTGGGTCGTGTTTGAGCCCCGGATGCCACTAGGGCCTCACAAAACACAAAAAAAAATCTTGTCATTCAATTTTTTCCTCATAATCAGCTATAAATTCATATTCTCAGTGTATTTTTTGCAATGTTTTTGCTAAGAAGTCATGTAGTTAGGAACAATATAACCACCCTCTATGGTAAACAATGCTCCAAAATTCTTCTTAGCTGACTTGCAACTGCTCTGTGGCGACAATTACGCCACGTGGAAGATCAAAATCCGAAGTCAAACTCGAGGTTGAAGATATTTGGCAAGTTATAAAATGGTTCCATAACCAGATCAACGGATGATGCAACCTAGCAGTGACAATTTGATAGGGCTAATCAACAAGCCAAGTTGATAATAATCTTGTTCACAGTGTTCGATAACGTGCAACCCCATATTTAAGATGCCAAAACAACCAAAGAAGTGTGGGAAAAGTTGTTGCAGTGTGTATGAGGCCATAAACAAGAACACAATATTGAACATGCAAATCCAGTTGCATACACGCAAATTCAATCCAAACGAGGGAAAGTGGAGGCTTTCTTGCGGAGAGTTTGTAGCATTAAGGGATTCACTTCTAGCCCTGGGAGAGGAGGTTAGTGATACAAACTCTCGTGCCCGATTGTGCTTAGAGCACTTCCTTCCTCTTACCACATTTTTCGTGACAACATTAAACTTGTCAGAACAAACCATCAGTTTTGACAAGTTGGTGGAATATATTGCATCAAGAAGAAGCACTTATAACAAATATGAAGAAGAAGAGAAAACACTATCTTCTCATCATAAAGGGAAGGGAAAAAGCACAATCTTCTCAAAATTCCCTTAAAAAAACATCAACAAGGGGACAAACCAAAAGAAGAAATGTCATGTCTGCAAAATGAGGACATGAGTTGAAATATTGTTGGTACAATACATACAAGAAAGGTTCATCGAGCAATTCTAGTTCTCAAAAATCAACAATCACAACATGGACAGTCACACTACAAGCAAGGGCAGAAGAAGGGGAACTGGTGAAAGAAACCCCATCAACAAGGAAATGTAGCTAAGCAAGAAGAAACATTCAGATGATGAGGACTTCTTGTGCACTACCCATTCCATTGAACCATCCACTTCATCTCGTGTTGTTTGGTACATTGATTCTAGGAGCCACTCGACACATGGCTGAGCATATAGACTAGTTTATTACCACGAGGGACACACCTTCGAAAAACCATGTTTCGTTAGTGGTGATTCTTATTACATAGTAAAAGGTATTGGGAACATTTCTCTGCCTCTTGGTTCATGGAATAGTAGATTATCTAATGTTTTTTATGTCCCTGGATTAAAAAACAATATACTATTAGTTAATCAACTTCTAGATCATAATATGAAGATTGATTTTGATAGTCATTCCATTAAGAAAGTGTGTATGATTCGAGACAAATCTAGAGGCTTGAAGATTGTTGCAAAAGCCTCAAATGTGGGGATGGATGTTCCAGCTTGATTTTGTTCACAGGGATGATCAAGCACTCGTGACCAAGAATTCTTCCTCTGCATAGTTGTGGCATTAGAGGACTTGGTCACATCGGTTTTCAAACATCTCGATACACTTTTCCGGTACGATATGGCAAGAGGCTTGCCATCTCTCTAGAAGGATATAGATAAATGTCCTAACTGCCTAGTAGGAAAACAACACAACGCTTCATTCCAAAAGAGTACTTATCAAGCTCCAGGGAACCTTGATTTGGTTCATATCAATCTTTGCAGTTTGATGCAACCTATTCATTTTTGGATGTTAGTATTTAATGTTATGTGTTGATTATTAGAGAAAAAATGTGGTTTTTTTTGTCTTTGTAATAAAAGTGAAGATTTTGAGAACTTCAAGAAGTTTAAAAGTAGTTGTAGAGAACAAGATTGGTCGTCATATCATATGTCTTTGCTCAGATCGAGGGGGGTTTCACTAGTAATGAGTTCAAAACCTACCTGGAAGCTCACGTGATTTGTCGACATATGCCTCCTCTACACACACCGCAACAAAATGGTATTGTTGAGAGAAGGAACCATACTATCAATGGAGATGGTGTGTTGCATGATCGATGATTCTGGATTGGCGAGGACATTCTAAAGCAGAAGTAATGAAGACAACAATATATTTGTTGAACGGAGCACCCATTGTTTCTCTTGATGGAGTAACACCACATGAAGCACAATTGAATCAGAATCCATCCATAGCACACCTTAGAGTATTCAGGGGCAAAGCCAACATGCACATACCTAAGCAAAATAGAAATAAGTTGGATATGAAATCACAATAAACCCATCTTCATTGGCTACAATGAAGAGGCTCTTGGGTATAGATTAATGGATCCAAAGACCAGGAAAGTCTACAACCAATAGAGACATTGAGCTCTTTGAGAAGGAAGGAAGCTAAGTATCCTTCTCTAGACTCACCTGATGTAGATCGTTAACCTATTGTAAAAATATAATCAGATGTTTCCTACTAATGATGATAATGAAGATGGGGATGATGGTGATGCTCAAACAGGATCACGACCCACGAGAATAGTACAACATATGCCCAAGTGGTATGCAAACATGATTTGAGCTGTATAATTGGATGCTCCACCGGATACATCCACCATTGGACCACAGACTTGTAGTAAAAGCACGAGAAGAGGTAAATTTTTTCTTTAATGAGTAGAGTTGTTAAAACTGTTGAGCCCTCTACTGTCCAGGAAGCCCTACGGTCAAAAGCTTGGAAAGATTGCCATGGATGTTGAGTATCATTCAATGATGAAAAACAACACCTAATAGCTTGTTAATCTCCCCACCAAGGGAAGAAACCCATTGGTTGTAGACGGATATTCAAAAGAAAGTACAAAGCAGATAGGGCTATTGACAAGCACAAAACAAGACTGGTGGCAAAGGGGTATGCACAAAATGGAGGTTAGGACCATCTCGAGTTGTTCAGAGAGTTATTCTCCTCATTCCTTGAGGCAATGCAAAATTAAGGGGGAATGTTAGGTAAAATTTAGTTTTCTATGTTAATTATGCATTGTATTTACTATTTACCATAAGTACTAGTTTATTATTATGGTAACTGGTTATTTTTGATCCGTAAACACTGTAGAAAACTCCTAATTTAACAGTTTACAAGGATCTTTTTAATTTATCAGTTTTCAACTTTTGATCAACTTGAACTAATTAAATTTTTTTTTTCTAATTCAAATGTTGACCCAAACTGTTATTTAAAACCGAATTTAATCATTCATATTAGTTATCCATTTAACCTATGTTGATTTTCACTATACCCGATTTCTTCATTTTCTCGTAAAGATGTTGTATTGGATTAAAATTTCATCCAAAATTAAAATTTGATTTAAACAATCTGAAAATAATCTAAAACTAAAAGCAAAAATCAGAAAACACAACACCGAAATTGTTTACGGGGTTTGGAAATTCCTACATCCCCATGTTCAGATGAACCGTTCCATTAAATTTTTCTTGCAAGTACAATTCAAAAGAAACTTACAAACATTAACTGAAACTTAAAACCTACATAAGAAGACCTTGAGAACTTGTGAGCTCTGAAAACAATCAACATTTTCTCTCCGTATTTGTTCCCATCTCCGCAAGGCAAACTTCCCTTTCATATTTCTTGTCTTCCAGTGACTTTTGTTGCACAAAATGATGTCATAAAAAAATCCAAATTGGTAAAATGACTACAACATCGGGAGTGTATCAAAATTTTGACACAACTTTAGTTCACTCTGAGCTCTGTTTTTTCCCCTAAGTGCTTCAAATTAGCTAATTTCTGAAACTTGTCTGATTATGGCTCAATTTACAATCAATCCACTTAGTTGATTTCAAATATAAGTGAGTTCCTTTTATAGCTCATCAACACTTGTGTGTCTCAACAACTGATCTATTATTTTTGTACTAATTTGGTCAAGGGGTCGAACCCCCTTAACATCCTCTGCCAACAGTTTAACCCTTTTGGGAACTAAATCCCACATGCTTCAGAGGATATGGGCGATCGATGTTTTAAAATTAGGCAAGTGGATAAGCCTTGCTGGCTTTAGGGCCGCATTTTGTAAAGCCACATCCAGTGGTGGTGGCAATGTTGGTATTTCCCATGTGGATAGGCCGGTTGTTGAGTGGCTAAGTTTGAATGCTACATAGGCCAACATGGAGATTTGTTTGACACGTTGTGTTTTTTGGGCCGTTGGAGATATGGCTCGCCGTTGGATGTGTTGGCTCACTGAGTCTAGCACGGAGGTTTTTATATCAGACTTAGTGTTTGAGGACTTGAGGCCAAGCAATGTAAGAAGTGAGGTGGCATCTTGCCGAGCTGGACGAGTTGGCCCACAATACAACTCAATCCACATGCAATGCAATACCTTGCAATATATAGTTACAAAGCATGAATAATCCCACATGCATCCCACAATTACATTGAGAGGAAAATATATACAATATTGTGGCAATAACATAATGAAATAATGACATAAAAGACACCCCTTTGATAAAAAAGTGTGTTAACCCTGACTGAGGGCCCCTAGCCAGCAAATAGCAGGGCCCACCCATTTGAAAACGAGCATCGAATACCAAAGTCACAAAACTATTTTTTTACTTTTTCTCCATTTCATTTTTCCACATGTCGTAATGTGATTGGCCAGTCGCTCCTATTTTGCTCTTTCAACTGGAATCTTCTGCGGATGGTAACTTACTCCAACGGAGTTTGTTTTTCATGTTCAAATAGGAGACAAAAATCTCTCGGAGTCTTCTACCATAATGTAATGATCCTGAGAGATATTTAGGGAAACTTTGCCCACTGATTTGATCTCTGGATCACTCCTCCCCACTGAGAAGGATTTTTGTCCACAAAAAGTTGTTTTTCACCCACAAATGTTGTTAATCATCTTCATGCATATTCACAAACACATACATTATCCATTCAAATAGCATTATGGGTTAAATTACTACAAATTCTTGATTAGCTTTTCACAAAAATTGATCAATTAAATTTAGACAATTACTCGCCAAAAGAGGCAACTGTCCCAATGATAGTTTGTGATTATGCCAATCCTTTCAAACCACTATGAACTCAATTTTTTTACATCCTAGTGACTGTAACTACCATCACAAAAAATCGATCAATCTAAAAATAGACAATTTTTCACCAAAAGAGGCATCTACCCAACTTATATGACCAATCACTGTAAAAACAATTCCACCAAAATAGATTAGTAGATAAATACATCTATATGCCAAAAATAGACTAGTGTCTATTATCCCTGTGAAATTGTCAACCACTGCAAATATCATGATCACACAATGTTTAGACCATGCACACATGCCAAAAATAGACAAGAGTCGAAACTAAATCATGTGAATATGTCAATGAAATATCTATCCCAATATTCCACACTACAACTAGGATAGAAACAAAATGTTTTCATACCCAAAAATAGTGAAACTTCCATCCACTGCAAAAAATCAATCCGGAATTAATTTGCATACCAGTTTGTTAGTGTAATCATAATGCATTCTAACATTGTTACCATATTTAGAAATCACATTTATTGCCCTCATGGACATGTGATTTTCGAGTATGGTAAGAAAAATATTCTCCATTGTGAGAACAATTACAAACATTCCCAAATTATGGGTCTTAAAAATGCACTTAACATATATATGCTAAAAATAGATGCATTCCTAAACAACATTTATTTTGTAAAATAAGTATGCAACTAAACACTGCCAATGTGCCCATCAACCTATAAAAACTGTTGTCAAATCTCCAAAGCTTAAATATGAGTTTTAATTCATTGTACCCAAACTGTACCAGGAACTCAAAAGCTAAATAAGGAGATGTAAATGGAGTATTTCCAAATTTTTCAAATTAAGAAAATCACCGAGTATGGTAAACCTCTCCCTCAGTTTTTCTCACAAATCTGAACTCTAAAAATTCAAAGCTACAAAAATGGGAAAATTTTTTCCTTGCAATAATACAACAGGAATATCATAATTATCAACTATGAATTAATTTCACACTTATTCAACAATCAAGATCTATGTAATATGTAAATCATTTTTTTTTCCAAACCATTTAAATGGATTTTCATTTTCAATCATTACCTGATCCAGGGTTGTATTATCAACTGATGGTGGATTTAAAACTTCATTTACCTTTGTTATAGGATTTTCTTCCATCTTAGTTTTACCATTACTCTTATGGTGTGATGGATGAAATTTCCAACAAGTGTCCACCTGATGCCCATTCACATAAAAATGAACACATTCATATTTTCCTTCTTTTGGGATGAGGAAATCTGATTTCCATTTCTCACCTCTTAATGACAAGATTTATCTTTACTATCCACCTTGTTCATGAAGAATACTATTAAATTATTTAACAATTTCCTTCTCTTCTAGCAACTAGCAATAGAATGGATATGCAATCCACAAAAAGTACATGGAAAAGCATTCCACATTTTTTGAATATCATAGCCAATTTTTTTAACTGAAAAAGAGGATCATAAGTCATAAAATTTATTTTTTTAATTATGATAAGAAAGAGGAGGTGGTATTTCATTTACCCTTCTATGTGTTCTCTTACCAAATCCATCATGTATTACTAATGGGGTATTCAATTTTTTGTTGGAAGAGTGTCTCCCTTCAGCATGTTTGGAGGATTCTCCAATATCTATCCTTGCACCATATAAACCCAAATCTATAAAATGAGGAAAATAATCGACCTGTATTGGATTAGTAATACCTTATCCATTTTTACTAATGATTCTTTCATCAAATCCCACATTTTAAAATAATCTAGATCTAATGCCTTTAGTGTTTTTTCAAATGAACCAAAAGCATCATTACCTGAATCCAAATTCCAATGGGAAGAAGAATCGCGTGGTAAATAACTTACAGTGGAATCATCGGTCATGCATTTTGCATCTTACATTTAAGGTAATTCATTTTTGGTTCACCACATTTAAAACCAATCAAGAGATCATCCTTAGATTTGAGCTTGGGTCTCAAACATGTAATTTGTTACTCTAATGAATAGAGCTTGCATCTTAGGAAATTATTTTCTTCCTAAATTATTTTTTTGATACTTTTCATCTCTTCAATCCTCTCTATCTTCAAGTATTTTCCCATATCTATCTGCTAAGACCGTGTACTTATAGAAATGCACAAATGGAAGATCAAGCCACAAATTTTGTAAAATATGTTGGGATTAGAAAATCAAAACTGATATCTAAATGCAACTGAAAGAAAAAATTTAATCATCTAACTCTGATACCAAAACATGATCCATAAAGACTGAAGAAAAATTATACTAATTTAATTGTTTACAAGAATCTTTTTAACTTATTAGTACTCAAATTTTTATCTACTTGAGCTAATTAAAATTTGATTTATTTTATGATTCAAATCTGATCCAAATGTTTTTAAAAACTGAATTTAATCATTCATATCAGTTATCCATTTGAACCATGTTGATTTTCAATATATCGGATTCATTCATTCACCCGTAAATGTTGTATTTGATTAAAATTGCTTCCAAAATTAAGATCTGATTTAAATAACTAAAAATAATCTTAAACTAAAAGCAAAAATCATAAACACAACACTGGAATTGTTTATGTGGTTCGTAAATTCCTATGTCCCCAGGTTCATACTAATCATTCCATTAAATTTTTCTTGCAAGTAGAATTCAAAAGAAACTTACCAACATTAATGAAACTTAAAACCTGCATAAGAAGACCCTAAAAACTTGTGAGCTCTTAAAGTAATTAGTGTTTTCTCTTCGTATTTGTTCCCGTCTCCGCAAGGAAAACTTCCCTTCAGATTATTACCTTCTAGTGACTTCTGTTGCACAAAACGACATTACAAAAAACTCCAAATTGGGAAAATTACTACACCATAACGAGCGTATCGAAATTTTGAACATTTTACTAGTTCACTCTGAGCTCTAGTTTTACCCTTAAGGCTTCAAATTAGCTGATTTATGAAAATGCCTGGTTATGGCTCAATACACAATCAATCCACTTAACTGATTCTAATATAAATGAGCTCCTTTTATAGCTCATCAACATTGTGTGGCTCAATAACCGAGCTATTCTTTTTCACCGAGTTATTCAAGGGTTCGAACTCCCAAAACCTCCTCCGTCGATGGTTTAACCCTTTTAGGAACTAAATCTCACATGTTTTGGGGATATGGGCTGTCAGTGTTTTAAAATAAAGCAAATGGATAAGCCTTAGTGGCTTAGGGCCGCATTTTGTAAAGCCATGTAGTGGCGGTGGCAATGTTGGTAAGCCATGTGGATAGGTCAGTTTTTTAGTGGTTAAGTTTAGATGCCATGTAGGTTGGCATGAACATTTGTTTGAATGCTGAGTTTTTTTGGTCATTGGAGATATGACTCAATGTGGATGTGTTTTCTCACTGAGTCTTGTGTAGAGATTGTTGTATCAGGCTCGGTGTTTGAGTACTTACAACCGAGCAATGTGGGAAGTGAGGTGGTAGCTTGCCGAGCTGGCAAATTGGCCCACAATACAACTCTATCCCCATGCATTATAATGCCCTACAATATATAGTTACAAAACATGATTTTATCCCACATTCATCCAACAATTACACAGAGAGGAAAATGTATACAATATTGTGGTAATATCATAATGAAGTAATGACGAAAAAGACACCCCTTTTATAAAACAGTTTGTCCACCCTGGCGAAGGGCCCCCAGCCAATAAATAGCGGGGCCCACTCGTCTGAAAACGAGCGTCGAAGACCAGAGTCACAAAACTATTTTTTTTACTTTTGCTCCTTTTTATGTTTCCACGTGTTGCAACGTGATTGGTCAGTTTCTCTTATTTTTGCTCTTTCAACTGGAATCTTCTATGGACGGCAACATGCTCCAACGGAGTCCATTTTTCACGTTTAAATAGGTGACGGTAAGCTCTCTGTGATGCCCTATTTGGGACATCGAAAAACGTGCTAAACAGGGTAAAATTTTAAGGTAAATTTTTTTTTGAAGTGTTTAAATTAAATACTAATACATCTTCTGTACTTTTTCCTGGTAACTACTAAATTTATACCGTTTAAATTTTTTTTAAATTTTTTTTTATTATTTACTTTATTATTATTATTATTATTATTATTTTTTAAAAAAAATCTAACTTGTTCGCTAACCCTTACTCGTCATTAATTATTTAATTATATTTTAATTTTACTAAAGCCTCAAAAGAATAACCCCACACCACTTTTATTCTACTCACCCCCTCCTTTTTGCTAAGCTTCTCATTAAAACTCCATGACACCCATATAGGAATTAATTACGACACTAAGATCGAACCATTTGGGCCATTGTTTTAGATGGAAACCCTAAAGTTGCCCTAACCATCTCCTTTAATTCTTTTCTCTTTGTTTTCTTTCATTCTTGTTTCTCAAGCAAGTTAAGGGTAAGCTATAGATATGTATATACCTAATTATAAACTCTAGTTTGTAAACCCTAATTAGTAAATTAGGATATGTATATACCTATTTATTTCTTTATGTAACTATTACTCTTATTAGTATTATTTTATTTTTTTATCTATTGTTATTGTTTTTGTTTATCATATACAATTTCATTTTGTGTGGCAATGAAGACAGACAGGGGGGCGGCTGGTCTGGTTTGGGCGCGGCAGGCTGAGGAGACGGCGCGGGACAGGGGCAGGGGGGTCGTGCGGGAGCGGTGGGTCGACCAAGGCGCGGGCCGGGGACAGGTCGAGGTGGGGGCGGGACAGGTTTTAGGAGAGGGGGGCGGTGGACAGGCGAAAGGGGGACGGTGGGAACAGCACACGGCAGTGCAGGCCGGGGGCCGGAACAGTTGGGGGCAGCGTCCCGCCGCGTTGGAGGCGGCGGGTGTGGGGGCAGGGTTCGGCCCTCCCCCACACCCAATCTAAAACAGCAACATAAACAAAACAAAAACATCGGATTTTTTTTTTATATATATATTTGTTTATTTATTATATATTTATTTATATATATATATATATATATATATATATATATATATCTATATTGATAATTCTATTTTATTTTACTTTGTGAAATTTCTGTATTTTGTTGTGTTTTGAATTAAAATAGAATAATAAATGTATATAGTATCTATACATATTCAATATATTTTTAACTAGGAAATTTTGTAAAACTCTTATTACAAATGGGTAAAGCATGTGTGTGTATATATATATATATATATATATATATATATATATATAAACAATTTTCTACTATAACTCTATGAATAGGAACTGAAAATTTTCTTGTACATCTACGAAAGTTATATTTTGAGACAAAACTATAAAAGAAGTAACATTTCCATTTCACAGGCCATGACAAAAAAAAAGAGACAATGGATGTAAGTGGTAGAGTAATGAGTTTTAAAGTATATGTTTCCTTTCTTTTACCATTCTATGCTCAAACAATGTATTCCTTCATTGTCAAGGAAAGTAAATGACAATGTAGCTCAAACAAGGGAAGAAACTTGAAAACATATCAAAAGAAATTGCTACAATGAATACATATTTTGAAATTGCTTTTCTAATGCAAGTAGTCATTAAATTTTTACAAAACAAGGAAGTGCAAGAGAATAATAGATTTCTTTACTTGACATAATCTCATCAAAGTTGGCAAGGAAACAAGGCTATGACGAACAACTCCTTCAACACACCACTTTTCTTTTGTAAAGAAAAAAAAAATGCAAGAGTTACAACAAGATTCAAGTAGATAGTTTATTTACTTCATTACTTCATTGCTTCACCTCCACAAGCTTGGGATTACATGCATGTTCAAACCCAAGTAGCATCAAATCAAATATACAAGTGATACAAAATGTGCAAAATGAAGTATTTACAAGGAGATGTGAACTCTCACATACTATCTTCTAAAAGAGGATTACATTTCAAGGAAGTATCACAAGGAAGGATAAGAACTATAAGAGCCCATAATGCCATCAATCCAACTTGAAAGCCATCTTCTATGTCTTCCCAAAACCATGCAAGGAGAAAGAAAAGAGCTTGTTTACCACCCAACCATAGGCATCATCACATGCCTATCCCAAGGTTGGGATGCATGCTAGCCTCCCCCAAGCCCATGGGAAAGAGGATAGCTAACCAACACTTGCACAAGGTGAAGGGTAAAACAACAATGAAACAAACACACACAAACATTAAGTTCACAACAACACAAGACTCCAAATTACAAGGAGGAGACCCATGTTCATCCTCCAAAAATGGGGAAGAGAGGAGAAAGTTCTCCAAAAATTAAGCATCAATATCATTTGCACAATGAACACAACTTCTTAACCTCCTTATTGCTCCTTATTCACAACAAAACCCTCCTTATTCCTCCCCCTTTCTCCAAGTCCTCCTTGGAAGGATTTTCAAACCCCAAAAGGGGTTTCCTTACCAAGGATGGGGAAGGAGATTCAAGCCAAATGAATCCACTTCCCCACCTCAACCATTGAGGGGAAAAATAATAAGACCCTACAAAGCTTGGCCATCAAGCCTTGAGGGTTGAGAGGGAAAATTCCCTCTCTCTTCCCCCACACTCCAAACTCCATCATGCCATATGATGGAGGGAGTAAAAACACACAAACAACACTAAAACTTTCATTCAACAACAACAATTTTCATCAATCAATCTATCAACTACAATAAAGCAACACAACAACAAGATCTAAGAGCCTACCTCAAGGAAAGCTCTCCAAAAAGCTTCCTAACTTCAAGTTTTCCACCCCTAGCTCCAAGCAAATCCCAAGCTCCAAATCACCCAAGCATCCAAGCAAGAAAATCCCAAGAAGCACCCAAAAAAAAGTCCCTCTTCTCCTCCATGAATGAGAATTTGAAGAGGAGAAACCAAGCATCCTCACAAATGAGGGGGTGACATGTGTCACCCCTCTCCCTCCTCATGGTCAAAGATGCTAAGACAAAAGAGAGAAAGGGTAAAATTATCTTTTTACCCTCTTCTCCCAAATTCCCTTAAATGTTAGCAAGACAAAACTAGTTGCACTTTAGATAAACACACAAATCCACATCCCTTACATGGATGTGACCAAACAAGGGTAGAAAGGGAGGGAAAACTCCCTCTAGCCTTGAAAACAAGCCCCCCTACCCATTAGGTAGGATCCAAGGGCTCATTTTAGTGATAGGGGGACTCCCAAGCTACAAAGGGGTCCCCAAAAATGCCCAAAATACCCAAATTTCGGGTTTTGCATTTTGGCACAAGGGTTAGAGGGTGTGGGGACCACCCAAGGGTCTCACATGTGACCCTAAACCCTTGTGATTAAGAGACTAATTAACAAAAATCAACAATTTAAAAGAAAGGAGATTATTAACTCCCAAAACAAGTTTACAACTTTACTAACAACCCTAAACAAAAATTAATAAATCAAAGCAAAATACTTTACATACATTGGGGTCACTCAAAGTGCCCAAAATTAATAATCATCTATCCTAAAGCTTCACACAGTGAACATGGCTAGGACTCAGCCCGTAGGCTGCTTGTGCAAGTTTTGAGTAACTGGCCTGAATCCCACGTTCTCCTGTAAATCTGTCACCTGCACACTCATTGCACACATTAACCGCACCTGTCCGATACAATATAATTAAGTGACATAGTAAGATATAAATGCATGCTATACTAACCTAACATCCTACTGAAATCAAGATGCGACAACGTGCACAATTATATTCCACATTCCAAAAGTTAGACAAGATGATAAAGCAACATATAATCCCACCATGCAACAACTATCCATCAATATAATTAGATTTCCAAGCACATCATATTCATTAGTTTCCATGTCATAACAAGAAAATGCGACAATAAGAAATTAGGCTAAATTGGCGCTATACGCCTGAATGTCACACGTGTCTAATAAATCAAATATCTAAATATAATGTCCAAGATATCACCAATCACTGTCAAAACATGTCTATGAGCAAATAAACAACAAGCTACTGAGCTGAAGAAAGTGTGGGCACTACACTCTCGAAGTATTCTACAGTACTGTAATTATCTTGGGAGATTTACGGAAACTATGCCCACTGATTTGATCTGTGGATCAATTTTACCTTAGGTAATTAGTAGTTTACTGGGGTAATTAGATGTTATATAATTATTATATGGTTATGTTGTTATAACCATTATATTTTTTATTTTATTATGTATGTTGCATATTTATTAATATGTTGTTATACTATTGTACTTTTACAAAAAATAATATTTTGGGAACTAATGTGCAATATCTATAAATATTGCAGCATTCCATTTCTCTATACATTGATTGTAATCTATTTTTCATGATTAATAAAACACTCACAAGCTACATCCATATTTCCAGTCCTCAGCATAATTTATTTTCCAGCTGATTATTTGATCCATAGGGATCCTATATGACTCTACTTCAGTCAGATCATGCCAACACCAAAAGGAGAAAATGAAGAAAAGGAGGTTTTGTTTTCATTTTAATAGGAATTTTCACTCTGTGTAGAGTGACGGTTACAGAACTGCCACCCAACTAGGGTGAGCGATCTTGTAACCACCACCCAGCCAGAGCGGTGGTCTTGTGATTGTCGTTCTACACCGGGTGGTGGTGATGTCACTTTTGGACAGAAAATAAATGGAAGCGTGAATGGACATGAATTTGGAGTGCATCCAAATTTGTCCCTTCCCTTTCCATTACCTTTCCCATTCTCTAGTGCAGGGGAGGACATGGGGGAGGCTATAAATAATTGGGGAGAACAAAGGGATAGATCATCAAAGACATGAGGGTAAGTGAGAAAGAGTTATTAGTGTTGGAATTGAGTTTGTAGAAGAAAAGATCTTAAAGGCAGAGAAAAACAAGTAATTGGGAGGAAGTGTGATATATTATCTACTTCTCTTTCATACTTATTATAAATTATCTAACTTCCTATTCAAATTGGTCAATAATAATGTGGGAAGAAAGAGTGTTTTTCGCATTCCCGTACTAGTTTTCCTCCTCTGGAGGTTTCTAGGATAAATTTTTTGGTGTTCATAAGCTTAGAATTTTATTATTTCTCCACATTAATTGGTTTCTAAAGCACAAGAAATTTATTCACTAGCTCTAAACTGTTATTTTCAAATTGAAAGTAAAACAACAACATATGAATTTTGATTCTGTCGATGATTCTAAAGTAGAGAGTTTACAAATCATTTTGGTATCAGAGCTAACAAGTATCTAGGATTGTGGTATTCATTCTTGGATTTGTATAAAAGTGACAAGATCTAAAGGTAAAAAAGTTTTACCTTGTGATCCAGATATTTCTACGAGGAAGTGGAAATAAAGAATTTGGGGACAAATGGAGGAAGATAACTTGGTCCACAGAATCAAGATGCTGGAGACCATGGTGAATAGGATGTATAGGCATTAACAAGATCTCTCAGATCTACAAAAGATAGATTTAATGAAACAAAACTCCATGGAACTTAGTGCTTTGAGCGTGGGACAAGAATTTTGGCATAGGGAAGAGCCACGTAGAGGAAGATGAAGAGGAAGAATGTGAAGAGGATAAACTTCAACTGCAAGAGAGAAGGTAAAATATGATCATGCTCCCTTTAAAGTTGAAACCAAAGTGGAAATTAATATCTTTGAAGGACAAGTGGGTGTAGAGTTTCTTGATAAATGGTTAAAACAATTGAAAGTCTATTTTAGTGTCCATAATGTTTCTGAGGCACAAAGGATTACCTTTTCACATCTCAAAATGGAGGGTCGTGCACTCAGTTTGGTAGGAAAACCCACTTAGATACTTGTCAAAAGAAGAAACATGTCTGATTGTTAGTACTTGGGAGGGATTTAAAGCATTACTTAGAGCTAATATTTAATACTATTGGCCATAAAACTAACCAGATGATCAAATGGTAGTATTTTAGACTATGGGTAGTGGTCAAAGTGTGTAGGACTATGCTATAGAGTTTTAGAGGCAGACCATGTTGTCTGAATATGGAACTTGGAGGATGAGGACATTTTAACTAAGTACTTAGAAGGACTTAACACTCGCCTTTGAAGAAAATTCATCTCCATGAATCCCAAAGATCTCAATGAGGTGTGTGTGTAGGCGATACTATATAGATTATGAGAAGAATAAAGGAAAAGTTGAGCCAAAGGCAAAGCAGTTCGATAAATCAGCAAAAGAAATAACATGGGTACAAACAAATAACAAAGGTAAGTAGAAAGGGAAAGGTAAACAAGTTGCCACTACTTTAAATAGTCGTAAAGATCCCAAGAAGTTTTGTAAGAATTGTGATATCAATGGTCATACTGACGCTACCTATGTTGGAAGTTACATCTAGCGTTACATCTAAATAACTAAACCAAGGACTTGAAGAAGTCCATTGATAGTTGTGAAGATAGAAGGTTAGGTGGATTAATAAAATATTACTCTGATTGTAGACGAGACACTTGGATACATAGACCCACCAACATAGACAGCTAGGAAGAGGAGATGAGTAAACTATTCCAAATCAAAATTCAGATCAAGAGAACTAAGGTAAATGCTGTGGTTGATACCGGTTCTCAGTATAACTTGATTTCTAAATTAGTGGTAAAGAAGCTTGGTCTTGAGACTTACAAGCATCCATACCCATATCCCTTGGGTTAGGTGAAGAAGGGTGTTGAAATTCAGGTAACAAAAATATGTAAGGTCAAGTTTGGGATCAATTCCCAGTATATTGATGTATTGGAGGCTAGATGTTATTCCACTTGATGCATTTCATGTTTTTTTTGGGAGTCCTTACTTGTATATCAAGGATACTATATGTTCATGAGAAGGTATAACTGATACATATTGGTTAAGGATGGGATCAGCTACAACATACGAGAACACCAACTGTAAGACACAGGTTACTATGGTGAGTGCTAACCAAGACAAATTGACTTATTCAGGAAAATCATAATCAGTTTTGTTTACTTTTGTTAAAGGATAAATAAGATGGGGTAGAAGTTTTAGAGATTTATAACCATGGGAAAATAAGATTTGGATAGTATTATTCAGTCTTTTCAGAAATTTTTTCAGGATCCTAGTGGATTACCTCCAAAATGGGAGGTAGAACATGAGATTCAGTTCTATTGCCAGAGTCCCCTCTATCGAACATCGGATTGTATAGGCAATCCTGGCTAGAAAGTATTGAAGTAAAGAAACAACTCTAGGAACTGCTAGACCAGGGTGTGATACATCCAAACACTTCACCATGCGGTTCACCTATTGTGACAGTGCCGAAGAAGGATTGTTCGTGGATAATGTGCATTGACTACCGCGCTTTTAAACAAGATCACCATAAAGAACATATATCCACTCCCCCACATAGATGATCTCTTGGACTAGTTTTTTCAACATGCCAAATTCTTCACGAAGTTTGATCTCAAGTCAGGTTATCACCAAGTCAGAATGAAGGAGGAGGATGTATAGAAGACTGCCTTCAAGAAAAAATAGGGTTTGTATGAGTGGTTAGTGCTTCCTTTCAGTTTATGTAATGCACCCGCTACATTTATGAGATTGATTAATGATGTATTGTGGGATTTCATAGATTCATGTGTCATTTTTTATCTGGATGATATCTTTATTTTTAGTGCCTACATGGGGAGGAACATCTAACTCATTTGCAGTAATTCTTGCAAGTTCCCAAGGAGAAACAGCTTCCATGCAATATGAAGAAATGTGAATTTGTCCAAACAATCACTTGTCTATCTGGGGCACATGTTTGGAGGAGGAGAGCTATGAGTGGATTTGAATATGGTGGTATCAATCACCTCCTGGTCAACACCAACGGGAGCCACAAAGACTCAGGATTTTTATGGGAATAGTATAGTACATGTGGAAGTTCATTCTCGGTCTTCTCCATCGATTGCAGCACCTCTACACATGGTGGACGCAAAGAGTAAGGGTTTTCACTGGAGTAAGGAACAAAATAAATACTTTGCTTTATTGAAGTACAAGTTTAGTCATGCTCCAATACTTTCTCTTCCTAACTTGTAGCAACCCTTTGAAGTAGAGACGGATGCCAGTGATTATGTTATGGGTGCATTGTTGCTACAAAGAGGTAAGTCTAATCATGTTATCATTCTGAGACCTTTACTTGAGTAGTTAGAGGTTATTCAGTATATGATAAGGAAATGTATACACTAGTTCAGGACCATTAAGAAATGGAAGCATTATTTGTTGGGTAAATAAATATATTGTGTACACTAACCACAAACATCTCTAGTATTTGCAAGCACAATCAAAATTGCATTAGGAAAGACACTAAAAATGGATGGGATTCCTTCAACAGTTCCATCTGGTGATCAAATGCAAGAAGGGTAGTAAAAATTTTGTGGCAAACATATTGTCTAGGACTTCCTACATAGGAGAAAATATCTTCATGTTTGGCCATTATCTCTCATATCGATACCATCACGAAGGAAGCTTTTAGAGAGGCATATGCCCAGAGATAGAGACTTTGGGGGTGACATTTCAGTAGTTAGCAGTCCCAGGGGTCTTGAAAGGATGGGGATTTAATATTTTTATCTTAAGGATGGGCTGCTCTACCGATGGGGGAAGACTTTGTGTGTCAAAAGAAGAACAGAATTCTATTAATGAGGGAAGCACATACCTAGAAAGTAGCGGGACAGTTTTGGTATTGGTAAGACCCTAGCCCACTTTCAAACGTATGTGTATTGGCCCAATATGTAAGAAGAAGTATAAAAATTTTATACGTGGATGTAAAAATTTATTATACCAACAAGCCTAAAACTAGGAAGGAGGGTTTATATATGCCATTACTCAGTAACTACTCATCTGTGGGAGGACACTTCTATCTATTTTATAGGAGGATTACCTATGTCTAAACATGGTCATGACTATCTCTATGTTTTTTTTTATAGGTTCATTACGATGTGTATTCTTATGACATGTAAAAGGACAGTAAAAAGCAGATGAGGCAGTAGATCTTTTCATTGCTAATGTATGGGTACATGTATTTTGGCTTGCCAAATTCTATTATTTCTAATAGGGATTATAGGTTCTTGGGGAAGTTTTGGACTACTTTGTGGGACAATATGGATACCAGGTTATAGAGGAGCACAACCTTCCATCTACATATAGATGGAAAGACCAGAAGCGGTGAACATGACTTTGGTGTAGTTGATTAGAGGGGTATAATAGCATATATCCAAGGAATTGGGATGAGTCCTTAGCCTACATTCAATAATTTCTATAGCAAATCCATACACACATCCACCATGAAGTCACCATTAAAAACATGTTTAGGGTATCTACCTACAAATTTATTAGCACATAACAGCTGGGCAGCATATGATGAGGAGGAGACACGAGACACAAAGGTGACTACAGTGAAACAAATTCATTGAGAGGATCCGGTACAATCCATCTTAAAGTAAAAGAATAGTTGGATAAATCCCAAAACAAGTACAAGGATAGACATGATCAGCATAGGAGAGAGTATAAGCTTCATATTAGAGACAGAGTTTGGCTTTACTTGAGTAGAGGAGAGACTACAAGGTCAAGGAGCAGAAGCTCAAGCCATCTACGATACGAACCCTTGACAATATTGGAGCAGGTGGGAGAGAAAATGCCTTTCAGACTTGATTTTCCACCATTTATGACAGGATATACTCAGTAGTAAATTATGATAACTTGCACGTATATGATCCATCCGTGCTTGATGAAAATGAAAGATTACAACTGCTACCTTCCATTTAGGATTTTATCTTGTACTCACAAGGTGAATTAAAGGAGGATGTAATGCTATGCAGGAGAAGGTTAGAGAGAAAAGGAGAGGTCCGTAGGATTCTTGGCATGTTGAACCCAAAGGGAAGACACCAAGGCATGCCCAGTGGTACTCATAAGGAGCAAGTGAGGGAATTATTTCCTCATCTACTCCCCCA
Organism: Taxus chinensis; assembly: GCA_019776745.2. Lineage (NCBI taxonomy): Eukaryota > Viridiplantae > Streptophyta > Pinopsida > Cupressales > Taxaceae > Taxus > Taxus chinensis. Next base: position 882,410,320 of record CM034147.1, read on the forward strand.
CTAAGCTTTTGTGGGACTAAAATCCTCCCTAAACATGGCAGGTGTGATCCATAGGGATCCTATATGAATCTTACTTCATCAAATGAGCCAGCACTAGAAGGATAAAATGAAGAAAAGAAGGTATTTTTTTGCATTTTAATAGAACCTCTACTCTTAGCAGATCGGCGGTTACAGAACCGCTTGCCCAACCAAGGCGGCGATCCTGTAACCGCTGCCCAACTAGGGCAACAGTCCTGTGACCACGAGTCTGCATCGACGGTGATCCTATCACTTTTGGACAAAAAAAATAAATGAAAGCGTGAATGGAAGAAAATTTGGAGTGTCTGACTTTGTCCCTTCCCTGTCATGACCTTTCCCATTCTCCAATGCATGGTAGGACATGGGGGAGGCTACAAATACTTGGAGAAAATAAAGGAATGGATCATTAAAGACATGACGAGTAAGTGAGAAAGAGATTTCTTAGTGTTGGAATTGAGTTTGTAGAATAAAGGATCTTGAAGGCAGAGCAAAGAAAGTAATTGTGAGGAAGTGTGCGATATTATCTACTTCTCTTTCATACTTATAGTAAATTTTGTAACTTCTTATTCAAATTGGCCAGTAAAAAGTGGGAAGAAAAAGTGTTTTTCCCTTACTCAACTGGTTTTCCTCCTCTGAATGTTTCTGAGGATAAAATTTTTGGTGTTCATAAGCTTATAATTGTCTTATTTCTTTGCATTAATTGGTTCTAAAGAAAAAGAAATTTATTCACCAACTCTAAACCATTATTTTCAAATTGAAAGTAAAATAACAACATATAATTGTGATTATGTAGACGGTTCCAAAGTAGAGAGTTTACAATCATTATTTGCTTGATTTTCATGGTGGAAATTGTTCCAAGGTGTTCCTAAAAGGTCTCAAAATATTGTGTATGAATTGTAGGATGATATTTTCATGAAATCTTGTGTTTTCATTTTGTTATAAAAATCATATCGTTGTTCCGTACCGATTTAATTTTCAATTTGCTTGTCCAAAAATAAGATTTATATCAGATTGGGGTTTGTGCTAAACCCTTATTTCCAGTTTCAACCCTAAAAAGGGACATTACAAAGGTATCAAAGCACTGATCTTCCATCCTTAAGGTTTGATGCAAGAAGACAACAAGGGTTTCATTTTCTATCAAAGGAAAGAAAGGAAATCAAACCAGCCAAGAGAGGAGGATAATATGGGTCACTAAAATGAACAACAAACAAATATTGACAAGCTAATTGAAGGGCAAGTAAGATTGACAGACACCATGGACCTGTTAACCCAACCCTTCATAGATTTCATGAACATAGGGTTCTTAATGGAGGGGGGTAGCTCATTCGGAGAAAATACTTCATGTCGACCTTTTAGATCACCTCAGGGATCAACCACTAGGCCTACTTTCATTTCAAGGGAAGAAATGATCTTCAACATGCATGGAGAAAGGAAGAGGATGAGAACTTCCATATGGTAATGGTGGAGCAAGAATAAGAAATCAAAAAAACAAGAACAAGAGAATACCGATATGCATCGTGAAGGTAAAGATTCTTTAAAAGATGTTTTATTAATTTACAATAAGTACATGTGGCAGCAAGATAGTAAAGGAAACTCAGATCTACATGAGATTCATGAGGATGAGATTCAGGATGACCCTTTTAAGAGGCATGCACTTAAAAAATATGCCTCACTTGATACTCATGTGGGTTTTCAGTCTGTTGGAACTTACATACCAACAACAAAATCTTAAGCAATTTAATTTATTGCATCACCCTCACACTATGTATTTATAAGGTTTTGATCATCATGAGAATTATTCTAAATAATATGATAGGATGAAGGGTACTATAGGGAAAAAGGATCTTTCCCAAGAGGCCCCCTAACCATCATTTGAGTAGTCCAAAGAAGGAAGAAGAAAAATTGAAGTTGTTGGGAATTGAAAGGGAACAACCCATTGAATCCCTGGAAGCCCCTATCTCCATTGCCAAAGTAAACATCTTGATTGATTTTCAAAATATGCAGCGTGAAGACATCACTGTTTGATGAAATTTTGAAGCATGAACCTAGGGAAATCATGGAGCATGAGTCCCAACATAAAATCTCTTTAATATTTAATGATATTTCATTGGTTTCTAATGGGTGCTTGTGGAAAATTGTTGAAAAAGAAATAATATTTTCATAAGGGAAATGAGTATGAAATTACAGAATGGTATGTTCACGAAGGAAAGACACTTTCAGTTCCTTTTGATTACTTTCAATTCGCTGGAAATTTCCAAATAACAGTCAAGGATGGGAGACTTGAGGGAGTTTTTCACCTTGGAGTGAGTTCGGAAGATGTTCCAAACAAGTACTAGCAAAGGAACGGTGGGATCCTTGTTGGAAACCCAAGGTATGATGAAAAAAGTAACATTTTATTTCCTCTTATGCCACTTCCATACTTGTGTCATTATGGGCACCATGTTGTTAAGAAAGATCACATGTCATGTTCGATGATTGGTAATATAATTGGTGATAGTGTGAAGAACTCGAGGAGTAACATATGACACATAGATCTTTTCTTGCAAGACCATGAGCATTAAAGTTTGGTTTCCGATTAATCCTTTGAATTATAAGAAAGAAGAAGCCCTTGTTGAATTCAATGTTGCTACTCCATGCATATGGTTAGGAAGAAATTTTATGGAGGATTGTTATGTATCATAACAAAGTTGTGAAGGATTTAATCCTAGGGTGTCCCTTGAAACCAAGTTCTACTCTCCATAGAAAAAGAGTCACAGTTTTGATTGATGGGGCTACTCACAGTTTCCTTGATGAGAGTTTGAGGGAAAATGTGAATTTGAAGGTGGAAGACATCATGGTTAAGACAATTGTTGGCTACTCTATGCCATAAACAAGGAGGTGCCCCCAACTCCTCTTCGCATTGGGAAAACATGAGGTATGTGCTGAATTTTATTTGATTAGCATGACTGGTATCTATTTGGTGCTTGGGGTCTAATGGTTGTACTCTTTCGGAGAACTCACTTTTAATTTCCAAAATATGGAAATAAGATTTATGGATATGGGAAAGAAGGTGACACTTAAAGGAATCTCCATGGAAATCATCATTGGTCTTCCTACAGTTCAAGGTAAGAGTTGTTTGTATGTTGTGGTTGAAGGATTCATAACACATGCCCCATTTTGTACATTTCCAACCAAGTATAATATTAGAGTAGCACAACATAAACATGGTAGAGTTACTTCATGGTTGAGTATTCATGCAAGGGAACACTGAAAAAGTATGTGGGTGGTTAGTGGTGATAAAAGGAGTGTACTTTGGAGAACCATAGCTCAGAATTTCAGACTGGGTATTGTTGACATTATTCATATTAGCCACCACATGATTTCATTTGCATGCATACAAGTGGGTAGGAAAGTATTTTCATTCAAGAGATGGAGCATTTTTTGATTGATGAATGTTGGGAGAAAATTCTCAGCCCTTAGAAAGGTTTTTTCAGTCATTGTAATGCTCACATTTCCGAATTTTGCAAGGATGTTTCAATTTTGCACCTGGTGTTCCATTTTTAAGATGTTGATTTTAATAAAACCAGATTATGAGTTGTTTTCAAACTTGATCAAATGCAACAGTGGTCATTTTGAGGTCATAAAATCATTAAAAAAATAGTGGTAGATGGTTCTAATTGAAGAAGACAACTACTTCAACCAACACAACTCCAAATTTGGGGGAAAATCAAGTGATTTATGACATACCTTGTTTCTAGCTGTAGACACCCCAATTTCACATCTATCCTAAATCAATTAATTTCCCTTCCTCATTTCCCACAAAAATACACTTCGAATTAATCAAATATAATTTGATTAATTATCCATTTCCAAATCTAAAAATAATCTAATCCTCACAACATGTCATTATTCTCCATGTTTTTCCACTATTGAATTAAAAATTCAAATTCAAATCCTCACCCACCATTCGTGGTCCCCACTCACCTAAAATCCTCCACTTATGAATTAAAAATATAATTCAAATCCTCACCCATTCTTCGTGGCCCCCACTCACCTAATATTGCCCACATTTTCAAACCATCCACCTAATCTTGCCCACATTTTCAAACCATCCACCTAATCTTGCCCACATTTTCAAACCACCCACTTAATCTTGCCCACATTTTCAAACCATGATTACTTAAATTAATCTAAGCTAATCACTCCCTCAGGATATAAATACAACCTTACCCCTCCCCTTTAAACACACGAAGAATAAGCTTTCATGCCATATCTAAGTTCTTGCATCCTTTGAGCAAAGAACATCCTTTTGCCTAGTCCTAATGCCAAAATAGTCTCATAATCCTTTTTCCCATCCAGTGCAAAGTAAGAGGATCGTTGTTGCAGGAAGGTCTTGCTCCGTCTTGAAGAAAAGCACCTACATATCACAAAATCAGGGCTCAATCCAAGTTTCCTAGCCCATTCTGAGGTTTGCTACGGAACGCGAAGGAGGAGGTATGATTATTGGTATTTTACTTCCTTGTTAGTAGTGTATTTTTCATAGCTTACACTAGCCACCTACATTCTGATTTTTTGGAGGAAAACACAAAGTTATAACTATTTTTGGGAAAACATTACTTAAGTATTGGGAATCCATCATTTGGGTGGAAATTATGAGATGATGACAATCAAAGAAAGGGGCAATAGAGGTATGAGTTATTTGGGTTGAAGCTCCTTCATTTAATAGGCATGCGATCCAGATAATGGGAGCACTACAACATGTTCCTTCTCCTTGATATGATGATATTTGGGCATATGAGTTTACAATTGCTTGAGGGCAAGTAGTTTTGGGAATGAAGAACTGTAATGTCCCATTTTTCAAATTAATGCCAAATGAAGATTTCTTGCCATTCTCTTCCCATAGCCAAGAAGGACAAGTGAAAAAGAAAAGTAATTGAAATCATTTCAATTTTTTTTTTTAAAATTATTTTTAATGTTTTTATTTGGTGTTTCACTCCTTAAGGTAGGTCAACTGGGGTTATGAGACCCCAACAAGAGATTAGAAGATAAAGTGAATCTTAAATAGGCCGGTCTTCACCTATTTGGCCTTTAGCGGCAACTAAGGGATATAAAATGGATTGTATGACCTCATTTACAAAAGGATTTTTTTGCACATTTACACTTACACTTGGTTTGTTGGGCTGGTTTCTCAATACCATTCCACTTGAGGACGGAAACCCTCTTGTGTGGCATCCAAAGAGGATAGAAACCTTCCTTGTAGCTTGGTGGAAAACGAAAAACTCTCCATTTTGGGTGGATTGAAGATCTCTATTGAAGACACTTTACATATTTGGATCAAGAAGAAGACCTACAAGGACTTTTACATAATTTTGGAGCCCTCTCCTACGAGAAAGACTAGGGTAGCGGTCATTCGAAGTGCCTTCTAGGGCATGACACTCATTCATTTATTGATATTTAGATTTGATATAATTTATAAGGCTAGAATCACTCATTTTTGGGCATTGTTGGGGTTTGGAAACTCTCATTTTGATTATTTCTCTTGATTGTACTTTTATTGTTAATAAATAATTTTCCAACTGATTATTTGCTTGATTTTCACAATGAAAATTGTTCTAAGGTGTTCCTACAATGTCTAAAAATATTGTGGATGAACTGTAGGGCCATATTTTGGTAAAATATCGTGTTTTTTAGACTGTTGTTATAAAAATCATATCATTGTTCCGTATTGATTTAATTTTTAGTTTGTTTTTCCAAAAATACAATTTAAATCATATTGGAGTTTGTGCTAAAACCCTTATTTTCAGTTTCAGCCCTAAAAAGGGCATTACTTGAAATTACTAATAAAATAAAAAATAAAAAATTCCAATACACCCGACTACAATCTATTTAAAAATTGATACATATACTGAAAAAAAAACAAAATCAAACAATTTAAAAGAAACAAATAGAAAGAAAAGCATAGAGAAATAATTGCCTGCGAACGATACGATACACAAAAAGTACAAGTGATAATTGCTTGATTGTGATAGGTAAAGATGATTAATAGCCTGCTCTGCTATACTCGTACATACTATTTTGCATCGTCTATAATTGACATTGGTATGGTGATAAAGATGCATCTTTTTATTGTTCATCTCTTAGATTTGGCGAATAATTTCTTATTTGTATGTCACCGTATATCTATTATCAGTTGCACCAAAAACACAATGCAATGTTTACACTGATAGTGAAGTACGGGAAGGTTGTCCGTTGTGAAGCATATAAACATAGCAACATTTGAAGAGTCCAAAATTTTCAAGGAATTTTATTAAACCGTTAATGTGCCTTGCATATTTTTCCACATTTTTCATGTAGTCTACATAACAATATTAATTATTGTAGAGAGTAGAAAGAGGCGGTAAAGGCACAAATGAAAGTGAGCCAAAGTTATTGTAAGCGGAGGCCACCTATACAACAGATACTCTAAAATGGAAAACCACACACATGCGATGATTTTATTGTAATAGTAATTTGCTACATATATAATAGAAGACATAGGTGGTTGGTCGATGTTTATATGTTGTAAGAGAGATAAAAAGGTTGCATATTTATCGACAGCTTTCACAATTTACATACTAATGTGTTGCCAACTTCATGATATCTAGATATATTTATGGAAGAACTCTAAATCTAATTATAAACAATAGTTATGATGTCATCATAAAAGACTCCTAATCCCTGATACACCTGCCCGACTATAAGTTTGTAGAGCCTATAACCATAAGTTGCTATCGTCTTCACATTCAAAATTGTTATAATTGTTTGTCCATTGGATGCATTGTTTTACATGGTTGTTTTGTAGTGTTGTATCATAGTGGGGAGCCTAGCAATACCCATCCACTAACCCTGTGTGATTACGTTCTAATAAAGCACATCCAAAGTTTGAGAGCATCAACTTTTTCTACATAATTGTAGTCCATCTTTACAACTTCCAATGACATTTGCCTAGAAAATTTCAAGGCATTTTCAATAGATCCATTATGTCGCCCCCTTGTGTGTAATTTATGGCATGAAATTTGGAACGAAAACATTAGTCTAGACAAATGTGGGTAAAAGATAACAATGAGCACTGTGAGATATTATGATTTGGAAATTTGGGGACTCCACAAATATTCTAAGTATCGTATAATGATATAACACATCTATAATTAAGTAACTATAAAACTATTTAGCATACAAATGGTACATGGAGGAGAAATTTACCTTGCAAAGCCTAAAGGGGAAGAATTTAGGAGTTTCCCTCTGCCTGTACTTGAGTAAATATGTTGTCTTGTTCAATGTAGTTATGTCGTAAAAGTAGAACACACAACATACATCTAAATATTGGGTTGTAATTAAACATTTGTAGCACTCAATTGTCGAACGAAGATAAATATACAAATTTGGAAACCCCTATACACAAATACACATAGTTTGATGGGTCCTACACATCAATTTGGCCTAATTCAATAATTGAAATAATAAACAAAAATTGCCACAATAATTAAAATGAAACCTTCACATAACTTAAGAAATTACTGGTGATAATGAGGAGGACATTTCTCATTTGTATCCATTTATGTTTGTAGAGTGTCTAGCTGTAACATCATAAATACATAAAAAAATTAGCGAAGTTTGCAATCCACATAAACAATATATGTAGAAGAGCATAATGAAAAGGAGAAAATGACATGGAATGTGGGTGAGGGAGCTTAGATGCATATTAGATCCCGTTACAAGGAGATAAAGTGTAGGCAAACCTTTTATTTTTTTCAATAATTGTGTATAGAGTGTTTCTCATTTTTTAGTAGTGCTCGAATGTGAATGAAGGGTTTATATTAAGGACCATTATCGATTTAATTATGGTTATGGCTATGAATGTTAGGTGTTGTCTTTCAGTTGTGTTGATGTCAACTATTGTTATCCCTTGGGAATTGTGTATTGTGATAGCCCATGTCATGGCTAGCAGTGTTTGCTTATGGTTTCCCAATGTTATTTATATTATATGGGTATAATTTTTTTGTCATTTAGATTTGAGGGTGGGCTTGTATAGCCATCAATTATTACTACAACATATATATGTGAGTCTAGTAGTCTAGATCTAGATTCGTAAACAATGTCTATAAATTTTCTGAGATCTTCATTTAGAAGACCTACATGAATCCATACGTTTTTTGTGAGCAAGGTTCATTAATATATGCAAAGTAACAATTTTGGAGGGAGTTAATCATTTTTCGTAGTTGATGTTGGTGTTTTTTTTGGTGTGAACTACAACGCTAATTGCAATTGGAAGTTGTAGCTATTGCAACATTTTGTTGTTATGTAGTCCCTTTAAATCATTTGTAGCATAAAGGTGCATTGAGTTGTCAAAGTATTTTTTTCAAGCTATGAGAGAAATTTTTATTGTGTGACACATCAGTAGTTCCCAATCATATTGGGTTGGCTCCACATTACATGTGCTCTATAATTTTTGGAAAAAGTGGATTTGAGCTATAATGTCACTTTACTAGCAAAAAACAATTTCTAATATGACAATCGTAGTAAATGTGTGCCACATGATTTTTGAATTCGAATGTTATACATACATATGTTTTCCCATCACATGTGGTAATTGTGCTAGGTTATCGATGAAAATTATAGATATGCCACCAAAATGAAGGTGATGGCCACAGGGAAATACCTCACACAAACTCCTATCTATCTTTAAAAATAAATAGGTTGCATTTGAATGTTATACATACATAGGTTTGTCCATCACATGTGGTATTTGTGCTAGGTTATTGATGAAAATTATAGATATGCTACCAAAATGAAGGTGTTTGCCACATGGAAATGCCTCACACAACCTCCTATCTATCTTTAGTAATAACTTTAACCCTACAAAGATTATATCATCAATGAGTAGGTATTTTTTGTGTTTAATGTCTTTTTGAGATATTGTTAGGGACTATCCATTCAATGGGTGCAGCTCTTTACTTGGAATCTTCAATGTTGAATTTATTATTAATCAACATAAGATAAAAAAAAGAAATTAAACAACCATAAGATCAAAATGTATTAGCCACTTCTTCTAAACCCAAAACCAAGTTGCTCAAAGTGGCCAAGGGGTCTTGGCCCAAAAATCCTTCGCTTGTTGGTCCCTTGATTCCCATGTGTGTTTTTTATATAAACATGTACATCATTGCACACTTCACACACACATCAAATCCATCAAAAATATTGCTAAGTAATACATCCACACAGATAATCAATTTTGCAACATAATGTACAACAATATCAATAACAATCATAATCATCATTACATTCAAAATATGAAATATGAGCACAACATCGTTAGTATAAGCATTCAACATCTAAAATCCCACCAAGATAAAAATGTTATCACATCATCATCGCCATCAAATAACACATATATGAGCAATATAAGCAAATGGAAACTATAGATCCATGCATCACAAAGTTAACAAAATCCACATATACAATATATATAAAAATCAAAACCATCCACAATAAGTCTGTCATGAAGTGTCAAGATAATAGAGTCCTAACGTCAATATTCCAGATATCATAGTCCCTATCAGAATTTCCATGAGATAGATAGTGTCCAAAAATATCTAATCTAATGACATGAATAGGGTATAAGGGAAGTGGGCATTACAAGGATTCTTTAAGACTTTGTGTTTAAAGATGAATTTGTTTGGCATATAATGCAGCACTTTTGGTCCTTGAATGGTTCTATTATCAAGGCCATCCCAATTGAGGGGGGTTATATACCTCCTTCTGTACAAGGATTAAAAAGGAGCCATCTTAAGGGAAGAATGATAAGTATAATTATAAGCTAAAGCCACTAAGTGGAGGAACTTTTCCCATTTGGTTTTTCTATCCATGATATACATTCTTAACATGTACTCTAAAAATTGGTTTACCCTTTCTTTTAGCCCATCTAGTTCTAGATGATAAGTAGAACTAAAATTCATTTTAGTAGCAGAAGTGTCTAATATGTCTTCCAAAAATTGGAAGTAAAGAGTTTGTCTCAATAAGAAATTACCACTTAAGGAATGTCGTGTAACTCAAAAACTTCATTGAAAAATCTTTATGCTAAAATAAGGGCATCATCATATAGATTTCTTGGAATGAAGTGAGCTACCTTGTTCAATTTTTCTATCACTACTAGGATAGTGTCATGCCTATGATGGTTTAGAGGTAGCCTAATATATAATCCATGGAACTGATAGCCCATTTATACTTTGGGATGTCATGAGGATACAAAATTCCTCATGGATGACAATGTTCAACTTTAATTGATTGACATTTAATACATCTAACTATAAATTTTCCCACTTTCTCGGCTAAAAACAAAAAAAAATTCTTTCATGAGTAATTTTAATGACTCCAAGATAATTACAATAAGGATCTTCATGGAATTACCTCAAAAAAATTTCTTTTTAAAACCTAGGTTGCCTTAGTTTTTGCAAGACCAACCACAAATGGTGTTCATGTTCCCATTCATTCCCTGAAGATATAAAAATGTCATCCAAGAACACCAAATGATGTCATAAAAGACATGATAAATAATTTGTTAATTTAATATTCATTGATTCCAAGGATTATAGGTTTAAGTAATGTGCAGAGATTTAATGAAGTAAATGAAAAGTAAATTGAAACAAAGACCCCGTGCCCCACGATCTCTCCTGGTCCAATTGGCCATTTCTCCCTCCCTCGAGCACCAAATCCAATGAAATTTGACTTGTTGGAATTGTAATTCCATCCCCTACACTCAAGATCATAAAATATGGAAAGTAGGTGGAGTTGGTAAGCAAAAAAAAAGGAAAACTCTCTCAGTTCAAAATGCAACGTCCCAGAAGACATTAATGAAGATATGGGCATTTTCCTTCTCCCTCAAGCAATGATACGATGAAGGAATGTGTTTGTGAGGCTGCCCATGCTATTTTGCAGTCATTCAATGACTCTAATTGGTGGTTGGAAGCCCAAATTCAAATTTCTTTTTCCTCTTTCTCTCTTCTCTCAACTTCTATATATTGTAAAGAGAGCTCATTTTGTAAAAGGTTGGAACATTTTTGGATGTTGTTCTCTCTTCTTCTCAGCTGCTGGATGGATGTTGGAGTTGTAAGCCTCATTTTTTAGCATTGTAATGATGAATCTTGCCTTTCTTTCTCAGTGTAATGGTCTGTGCATCTTCATAGAGCAATAAAATTTTAGTTTGTAATTATCTTGTTATCTTGGTTGTGTTTATTGTATTCTCTTGGCTCTCCTTCACACTTGCAAGTATGGTTGTGCATATTTTGTTCTTGTTACAAGCTTCAATGATGTTGTGCTTATGAAATTGGTGTATTGAGTGTTGTTATGGTCTGTGGTGCTTTGTCCACCCTCTCCATATCCATTTTCATCCATTTGAGAGTGTCTCAACCCCCTTTCCTGGTGCTATCACCTTTATTAGTGTAGGATTTCTCTTGCATGCATCTTTTTAACCCTCTCTCTCTCCTTGGACCCTTGGCATGGTTAGATTATGATTAGTTAGTTGTATTTTCCTTTCTAGGAGTATTTTAGCATTAGGAATAGGTAGAGGAAGTTGACCTTCTTTGGAGATCTATCTCAAGATGCAATTCCCACACTTGGAGATGGTCCCATGTTAGCAATAAGTAGATATTTGTCATCATATAATCCTAGGGTACTACTTTTTTGTGATAATAGCTTATAGAGAGACAACTTGGGGGGAGAGCCAGCTCGCCTCTTAGCTCAACTCGTTGAGTTGAGTTGAGGAGGGAGCTTGTCAAGAGTAGGGCTCACCGAGCTCAATATAAAACAAAGAAGGCAAGAGGGAAAAAGGGTAAACCAGGAAGGAAGGGAGGCCCAAACATGTCAGAAAACTAGTTTTTTTTTAAATTCGCTTTTAATTAAAAATTACTAATAAGACCAAAAACAACACCTACCTCCAAAATAGCTTTCCCTCCAAAGTTAGTTGTGGCTAGCTAAACCTGGCGGTGAAAGTCCTAAACTTGCACATGCATAAACCTTGAAAAACGCACAAACTTGAAACTACCAGCTGTTAATACTAGTTAGCAAGATTGCAAATAAATAAGCGAAAACTTGCACAAGGAGCGATAAAACTGAAACAAGAAGTAATTAGCAACCAAAAATACCAAGTGCACGTTTACCGAATAAGAGCTTTGATACCATGTGAGATTATTCTACAAGGATCAATCTGGAACGAACCCCGTAAACATCGAAGAGGTTGCACTCCAACGGTAACGTGATGCTCCAAGTAATCAACAAGAATCAAACAACAACGAAAAATCATGCATGAGGTAAAAACAGGTCTAACATTCTCATAGATCGAAAAAGAGGGTACATATAAGAGTTATGAGTAACTTTCATGCCTAGAAAATCATTCCCTTCAAGAGGGAAAGAGGAGTTACAATTCAAAATAGGGAATGTAACTGTTATGATGCCATTGACGCATATGACAATGAGAGATTCTATGACAAAATCTGCCATGTGTCATATAACTCCTAAGACCTATAATCTCGTGAAGTGAGATGACTCACCACGTGATGTGGACGATACTTTGAGTGATGAAGAAACAAGTCACACACACCAACAACGAAAATAGGCAATGACCTTTGTTGTTTATATTCAAGATTTCTTCGATTAAAAAAAAGGTTAGTTTTGAAATTATTATGACTGCCTTTATAAGTCAAAGAAGATGACAATAATTCGTGTGGCACTCTTGATGAAGAGTTTGTGTAACGCAATTACAAAGTATTCTTTACCAAATGGTTGACTTCTCCTTCACCCTCTTTTTTGCCCACCACTCTTGTGCTTTCCCCTCAACATGTTAGTCATGAAGTTGAGGACCTTGTTCCTATTGGGACGACAAGGTCCCTCCAGATTTGTTTAGGAATCAAATGTGGGGGGCTCTATCAATAACATAAAGGAGGATCTTCAAAATGGTGTTGTTCAGCTAATTGTAATCCAATATAATGAGTCCCAAAGTTGATGTTGGATCAAAAACGAAGTGTAAAGGCCGCAAATTTGAGGCAGAAAGATTAAGGATGGAAGTAGAGGATTTGATTGGAGGTGGCTCACAGTGGACGATGGAGGTTTTTCTCTCCTGAAAAGGGATGACACTAGTTACCACTTGTGGTTAGTCACTCACTCTCTTGAGATTTTTCATATTTCTAGTTTTCTTTAGTAGGTTTTTTTATTAATGGATATGAGTTGATTAGATATTTATTGTAGATTGGTAGCATTACTTCGGTGTATTTTTTTAGCTCTATTTCATTAGGAGTCTCAATACTTTAGCCTTTCTTACTTGTTTATTAGTTGTGATTGGTTGAGTTGGTTGATAATATTAGTTTTGTGGTTTTTTTGGGACTAGATCCCTATTATGTCCAATCTCTAAAAAAAAGTTATCATTTTCCGGTCAATAACTCTGATAAAAAAACGTTTACACCTAATCAAAAAGAAAAAGATGACAATAGGCAAGGACCTTACTTATTTAGGTAGGGGTGATGGGCACACCCACTATTGCCTAGGATTCTCATAATCCCATAAAGCCTTTTTCAAGGACAAGGAAATGAGAGAGGAAGTCAGCATGAATTTCAAAAGCGGAGTCCCTATGTGAACTGTCACGGGCATCTTTGTCTTTGATTTTGTTATCCACCTACACCGCATTTTATTTGTCGATGTTGATTTTGTCTAGACAAACCCAACATTAGCCCGAAATTAAATCTAAAACATGCCCCCACAGTCCAATTATTTCCACACTCCCGTCCATCTTTACAAAAGCCACCGAATATTTCAGAACACATAAAGCTTTAAAGTAGACTAGAACGCGGCGTTCGAACTTTTTCTCTTAGCTTAGCTTTGAATATAAGCTACATTCTCAGAGCACACCCTTCGTTCGCATTTACCTGTGTTAAAAGAGTTACGAGGCTTGAGCCAGAGGAAGTATATTCAATGTGTATATCCGCTCTAGGGTGGGAGTGACCAGGATTTCGCCGAAGAGATGAGGAAGATGAGAGTACTGTGCATATTTTTCATGGGTTTGGCCGCCATTGCAGGGGCTGAAAGATCAGTGAAAGTGGAGTTTTCCTACAATCCGCCGCCGCCGTCGATTCTGTGCACGCACTGTGACACTTGCGTAGACCCCTGCGCCGACCCCTCCCCGCCGCCGCCGCCTCCGGCGGTGGAGAACAACCAGTGTCCGCCGCCTCCCTCCGTGATTATTTCTCCGTCCCCTCCAGCGCGCGCCTCTCCGCCGCCTCCGTCGTCTTCTGGAACGATCCCTAGCCCTCCTTTGAGTTACATTTTGCCTCCGCCGCCTCCGTCCGGGGGCGGAAGCTCTTCCAACTCTCCTCCTCCGTGGAGCGGAAGTACTTCCAGCTCCCCGCCGCCTCCTTCGGAGAGTGGAAGCTCTTCCACCTACCCGCCGCCTTCATCTCCCGCCGGTAACAGCGGCAATACGTATTCCCGACCTTCTCCGCCGCCTCCTGCCTCCCGCAATTCGTACTACCCGTACTACCCGTACTACTACCTGTATACTCCTTCAGCTTCGGCCCCGATCGTATACCGAAGTTTCTTTGCTACTATGTTTTTTACTGTTGTAATTCTCAACTTGGTTATGCTGTAAAAAGCAATTGGTGAAAAGGGTGGAGAATGACTACGCATATCTCCGGAACTCAGTTATCTTGTTGGAGCTAGGAATATATACATACTCTGTGGGAACTTTTAGCAGGTGGTTCTAAGTTTTTTTTAAAAATTTTTTAATCTCTGACAGAAAATTTTAATCTCTGTAAATTTCTGTTGACAGAAATTCTTTCGATGGTTATGAATTCTGTGTATTTACATCATAAGTTTATGATTTCAATGTTAACGTGCTAACGAACAAATACCTGTAGATTGATAATGACGGTTTTCTTACCTATAGAAATTAAAACTGAAAACAATATATTTTGAAAATATGTTCCTGTTTTTATGCATTGCCTTGAGTCAAACAGCATTAGATTGGGTATGGTATATTTTTTGAGTTTTTTGTGAGGAAGATGGTGCATAACTCTTTACCATCTATTCCAAAGTGTTCTTAATGCTCTATTCTTTTCTTTACTTTTTCACGGAAAGCTTGGATTTTCTTAACATTCGTCTCAATAATTTAGTCATGGTTATTATGTGTAACAACATATTTCTATTATTTTTTTGGTTAAAAAATTTAACATTTAATTTTGTTATACGCAAAATCCAATTTATTAATAGAAATATGAATATAATATTGTTATACAACTAAATATAGCTGAACTTGGATTCTTAATTTTAATGTGAAATGCATTAAAAAAGAGAAAAGGGTTTTCTAGTTACATGTTTTTCTTCTATGAAAATGGCTTTAACAATAATTTTCTTTTTTTTTTTGCCTAGTTACTACTTTAACACTTAATGTTTGAATGTTGGGTACATACATTGTATTCTTATCAATCGGTTTGGGCCAATCTCATGGATAATTAGAAGTATGTTTGTGTTTTTCTTGTATTTCAAGATTCATTTTGTTTGGTGGTAAGAATTAATGTTTAATACGTATGTAACATGTAATGCTATATTGAGTATAAAACAATATTTATTTAAGGTGAGTATATTTTATGGAGTTCAAAGTAAGAACAAAGACTTTTGAGGTTAAAGTAGTCATTCTATAAAGATTAGAAAATAATTATTTACTTGTATAGCAAAAAGAAGTTGTTTTAGGCCCCACTCACATGCAATAATCATTGCGTTTGACATCACTAATTATCATGGAGTTAAAAATGAAAGTGAATGGAATTTTGTCACTATCAAGGCCCACTTTCATGACTTGAAACAATACATCCACAAATATTTCAATGTTCGAGATTTGCTTATATTAAAAAAGGGACTCTTGTGGAAAATGAATGAATGGATAAATTGTTCATGAGACCAAATATTTTGAGACTAAATATTTTAAGGGATCAAATGAAGGTGTTTCGTGTAACCACAATTAAAAAAGTAGTGGATTTTATGTAAGTTAGAAGAGTTTTTGGGGGTGGTTTTGTATATTTCAGTTGTGATTTTTGGATCTTAGTTTTGCATATATTATTAAAATTGTTCATTCATTTATTCAATTATTTATTAGAAGGGTTATTACACTAGTTTTTTTAATGGTTTTTTTAATTCGTAGATTTTGATTAAGAAATTTGGTCATTGAATTTGTTTTTATCTCTTTTTAAAATAAATGATGGTAAAATGGGTTTGTCAAACGATTTATTACTGTTTAAATATGTAGAGATATCAAATGATGATGCTTGTTTGAATCACAAATTTAGTAGAATGGATACTCATAAATCTTTATCAATAAATCGAAAAAGATTGATTATTTATACACCCAATTTCAACTATTGTACAATTTTAGATTTAAAATTTATGAAATTATTGTGGTTGCCTTCGTAAGGCAAGGAAGATGATAATAGGCAAGGACCTTTGTTGGTTAGCGTGTCACATCATCCACATGGGCACATCGATTATTGCTTAGGATTCATATAATTAATCTATGAGAATATGCAATGACCTTTGTTGTTTAGAAATTTAAGATTTCTTGAATTAAAAAAAGTTTGTTTTGAAATTATTGTAGCCGCTTTTGTAAGTCAACAAAGATGACAATAATTCGTGTGACACTCTTGATGAAGAGTTTGTGTAGCGCAACCACAAAGTATTCTTTACCAAATGATTGACTTCTCCTTCGTCCCCTTTTTTGCCCACTACTCTTGTCGTTTCCCCTCAACATGTTAGTCATAAAGTTGAGGACCTTGTTTCTGTTGGGATGACAGGGTCCCTTCAAATTGTCTAAGAATCAACTGTGGGGGGCTTTATCAATATCATAAAGGAGGATCTTCAAGATGTTGTTCAACTAATTACAATCCAATATAAAAAGGCCCAAGGTTGATGTTGGATCAACAACAAATTGCAAAGGCCATAGATATGAGGTGGAAATATTAAGGATGGAAGCAAAGGATTTGGTTGGAGGTGGCTCGTAGTGGACGATGGAAGCTTTTCTCTCCTGAAAAGGGGATGCCACTTGAGATTTCTCATATTTATAGTTTTCTTTAGTATGGTTTTTTGTAATGGATATAAGTTAATTAGTTATTTATTGTAGATTGGTAGCATTACCTCTGTATATTTTTTAGTTATATTATTTTTGTGATTTTTTGCACAGTAGACCCCTATTGTGTCCAACTCTAAAAAAAAAATATCATTATCAAGTCCATAACTATGATAAAAAAAATATTTACACCTAATCAAAGAGAAGAACAAGATGACAATAGGCAAAGACCTTACTTGTTTTAGGGACTGATGGGCACACCCATTATTGCCTAGGATTCTCATAATCCCATAAAGCCTTTTTCAAGGACAAGGAAATGAGAGAGGAAGCCAGCATGAATTTCAAAGGTGGAGTCCCTATGTGAGCTGTCACCAGCATCTTTGTCTTTGATTTTGTTATCCACCTACACCGCATTTTATTTGTTCGTGTTGATTTTGTCCGGACAAACCCAACATTAGCCCGAAATTAAATTTAAAACATGCCCCCCACAGTCCAATTATTTCCGCACTCCCGTCCATCTCTACAGAAGCCACCGACAAAAGAGCTACGAAGCTTGAGGCAGAGGAAGTATATTCAATGTGTATATCCGTTCTAGGGTGGGAGTGACCAGAATTTACCCAAAGAGATGAGGAAGATGAGAGTACTGTGGACATTTTTCATGGGTTTGGCCGCCATAGCAGGGGCTGAAAGATCAGTGAAAGTGGAGTTCTCCTACAATCCGCCGCCGCCGTCGATTCTGTGCACGCACTGTGACACTTGCGTAGACCCCTGCGCCGACCCCTCCCCTCCGCCGCCGCCGCCGCCGCCGCCTCCGGCAGTGGAGAACAACCAGTGCCCGCCGCCTCCCTCCGTCTCCATTTCTCCGTCCCCTCCAGAGCGCGCATCTCCGCCGCCTCCCTCCGTCTCCATTTCTCCGTCCCCTCCAGAGCGCGCCTCTCCGCCGCCTCCGTCGTCTTCTGGAACGATCCCTAGCCCTCCCTTGAGTTACATTTTGCCTCCGCCGCCTCCGTACGGGAGCGGAAGCTCTTCCTACTCTCCGGCGCCTCCTTCGGAGAGTGGAAGCTCTTCCAGCTCCCCGCCGCCTCCTTCGCAGAGTGGAAGCTCTTCCAGCTCCCCGCCGCCTTCGTCTATCGCCGGTAACAGCGGCAATACGTATTCCCAACCTTGTCCGCCACCTCCTGCCTCTCGCAATACGTACTATCCGTATTACCCGTACTACTACCTGAATAATCCTTCAGCTTCGGCCCCGCTTGTATACCGAAGTTTCTTTGCTGTCCGAAGTTTCTTTGCTGCTTGTTTTTTGTTGTTGAAATTCTCGACTTGGTTATGCAGTAAAAAGTAATTGGTGAAAAGGGTGGAGAATGGCTACGCAAATCTCCGGAACTCAGTTATCTTATTGAAGCTAGGAATATATACGTACTCTGTGGGAACTTTGAGGAGGTGGTTTTAAGTTTTTTATTTTAATCTCTGACAGAAATTTGTTCTCTGTAAATTTCTGTCTAGAGAAATTCTTTCAACGGTTATTAATTATGTGTATTTAAATCATAAGTTTATGATTTCAATGTAAACTTGCTAACGAAATGTCAGTTTTCTTCCTATCGAAATTAAAACTGAAAACAATATATTTTAAAAATATGTTCCTGTTTTTATGCATTGCCTTGGAGTCAAACTGGCATTAGATTGGTTGTATATTTTTTGAGATTTTTGAGTGGAAGATAATGCATTATGATTTAATTGGAGAAAAGTATTTCCGTCATTTGCAGCTATCTTAGCTTAACCCTGGCCTTAAATCTAAATAAATGAGGTTTTATGACGATATTAAGTAAATTGGAAAAAATAAAATATTAAATGGTGTTTTATAAAATAAGATATGGCTGTAATGAGATGTTTTCTATTAAATGTTTGGAGTGTTATTGTGTTAAGTCTTCTTCTTAACTTGAAATTATTAAAAATTTGTATGGAAACAATGTTATTATATTAGTGACTATTCATGGTGATCATTGAAAGATTGCTTAAACATACACAAGTAAAAATCCCACAAAAAAATATTCCTAAAAATCTTCAACTTAATAAACTCAAATTTTAATCATATCAACATGACAATTCTCTACAAACTATATCTATGAATGTAGGATTAAGTTTACCCTAAACTAATTTATTTCTAATCTCTTAGTATATTAGGGTTGAAAGTTTTGTGATCTTTTTACTTTATTCGTTTATTTGTAGTACATAATTATTGTTGAACTTTGCATGTGTCTTTATGTATAATATTAAATGACAAATATCTAAAACATAAATACATATAATGATGGTATTTATGTACCATTTAGTGATCTGTGCCATAAACCTTGCGATGTTGATGTAGAGAATGACCCAATGATTTAGCTTGTAAGATTACATGTTATAGTGTGCAAGGAAAAACAAATATAAAAGTAAACCGAAAACACTTGAATTTATGGAAGTATTTGTAAAATGGTGCAACTTTTGTTCAAGGGATAAGTACAATGCTGTACTACTTTTAGTAAGGTTAAGAATGAGAATTCCCATGATCAAAAGGGAGGGAATACTTACCAATTGATTTGTTTAGAGATTGGAATGACATGTAGATATATATGAGCGATACAAGATATCGAATGACATTAAAAAATTCACCACTATTTGGTCTACAGTAAGTTTGTTTCCCTATGGATTGAATGATATATATATATATATATATATATATATATATATATATATATATATATATATATATATATATATATTTGCAGTTCATCTTTTGGCCAAATGATAGTTGAGCTTCCTGTAGGTGTGGCAATTGAACTCCCAAAGCGTGATTTAGTGATAGGTGATTCGTCAGGGGATGCACTTGGAGAGTGACACATAGGAGCATAAAGTTGACGATTGTACATTGAGTTTTGGGAGTCTTGAGTCATTGCGAGGTGTTGTGAGCAATGTGAGGTGTTTTTTGCCACTACAAACAACATGAGGTGTTGTGCACTACTGCAAGGTTGTAGATACATCATAGAATTCAAGAGATATTGTATGAGACTAGAAGTTTGGGTGATAGTCGACAACACAATAAACCGATATGTAGAAATGCCATAAATTCTTGTGCATGGCACAAACTATCAAGAAAATTAAGGGGCTCAAAATTTCAAGGAAGAAAGGACAAACTTATAGAAATAAAACAGTTCTACGATTAATAAATTACTCTCCTTATAATTCATTTTTGAAACATAAACGAATTGGCTAAATGATCTTACTCTACATATTCTAGAAAAAATACTATAAATACATTGTTTTGCATCTTTACAGTAAATATATTCTCTAAATAGATTTAGAATGTTCTTGATGTGTCTATTTTCTTTTTTTTAGGGGAAGGAAAAAAACTACAAAGAAATTATTCATTTTTGTCATAAGTCTCTAAATGAAAACCCGAGCTCTACATCTTTAAATACAAACCTGCTCAAGATTGCTTAGAATTTTTATGTTCCATTCTTAAAATTAGTCAAACTTAAAAAGAAGAAGCCTATTAGGGAAGTAGTTACATTTTTTATAATATTAAGATATATATGAATTAATATATTTAATAAAATGGGATTTGTATTTAATAATATCCAAAAGAATAATTTAAAATAAAAATAAAAATAGAAGACCTTCAAGATGCACTAAATGTGTTATTAATTTTAGAGCCTTAAAAGTACATTCCATGATGCACTCTTTCAATTTGGCATGATTTTTCAGATGTTAAAACTGTTTATTTTCTATTGTATTTCAACTTAAGACTGTATCAAATGGATGTTGCAAGACCAGTTTTGATGTTTATTTAATTATTATAAGGTAAAAAAATTAATTTAAAGATGATATATAAATCATTAATATTTTAAACAATTAGTAGAATTTAGAATTTAAATTTATAATTTTCACTAATTTTATTAAAATATATATGAATTAATATATTTAATAAAAGGGAATTTGTATCTAATAATATCGATGAGACTAAATAATTTATAATATTAAAAAAAATTAGAAGACTTTCAAGATGCACTAGGTGTGCCATTAATTTTAGAGCCTTTGAAAGTTCATTCCATGATGCAATCCTTTATTTGGCATGGTTTTTCAGATGTTAAAACTGTTTATTTTCTTTTACTTCAATTTATGACCGTATAAAATGACTTTTGCAAGATCAATTTTGATTTTTATTTAATTATTACAAGGTAATTTTTTTGAGTTTAAAGAAGGTGATATATAAATCATAATATCTTAAACAATTAGTAGAATTTAGAATTTAGATTTATAATTTTCACTAATTTTATTGTATTTTTCTATGGATAAATTATTAGTGATGGCTATAGGGAAACATTTATTATTATGTATTTGTACATTGCCATCCATATCATCATACCATTGGTCTTTACCTCCACTTTCCATTTTCATACTTAATTATGTCATTAGGTCTTTACCTATGCTTCCCATTTCCATACTTTTTTTAGACTAAATTATTACAAATCGAACTTGTGACCTCTCATTCATGAGTCTCATATTTTACCAATTGATCTACATTAAATCATTAACAACTATTTTTAAGAATTCATTGATATTAGAGAACAAATAAAAAAACACAAGGCCCACCTCAGAGAATGGCATGCACGATGTGGTCATGTAGTATATATGTTTTAGGCATGGTATGGGGTACTGAGCCATAGGCCAAGTTGATAATATAGACTAAGGCCAATAAAGTTAGGAATTGTATGGCAACGAGACACGATATGTTTTTACTAGAGTTCACGAGGTTTTAAATTTGATGGCCACTTATAGGTCGTCAAACGATTTTTTAGTGGCATTCAAAATATGTGAAATATTACTCTTAATACAATATTGATAAAAATGAAAAAATGAACTTTCATTTATGTTTACTGTTTGTTAATATATGTTTGTGAATTCAATATAATGTGTATATAAATCAATATGAAAATGATTGTATATAAATCAAATATATATTCTTGACTTGATTAAATATGTCACGTTCATTGTTGATTTAATTAAATAATCCTTAACTTGTGAGGTTTCTAACACTCACGCACTACAATTTTTTGTAATAAATAAATTCAAAGTCATGGTCTTTTGGTTTTAATAGTTTCGCCTATGGCCTATGGCAGGATACTTCACCTTTTAGGTCATTTGATTAGCAATGCATGTTTCCACCAATCAAATGCATGAATTTTTCTACTAATGTTACAATTTCCATGATTATTATTTCTCTAAAAATCATTTACCTCTATTTTTATTGGTGGGAGTGAAATGACGCTTTTTTAGCCTTATCGAGGTGTAAATTTTAATATTTTTAAAAAATATTTAATTGAGTAGAAATAAGAGTACCCTGGCATTTATTGTCATTAAGGATGGCGGGTCGCATTAAAATAAACAATGCGTCATAAAATGAATTTCCATAAAAAAAATTATAATAAAAATAAAGTCATATATACAAATGATTGTATGTATATATATATATATATATATATATATATATATATATATTGATTTCAAAAGTTTACAAAATATTTTACAACTAAAAAACATCAAACACTTTCATTGAAGTAGTATTAAGTCAGTCAATTCATTTATTATACCCAGTTGGAACCTAGGATAATCATGTGGTTGATAATGATGACTTCTTTTTAGTTTATAGTATTTTTTCAATTTAGAGTATTAATTTGTGTAGAAAAAATATGACAAATATATATTCTTGACTTGATTAAATATGTCACGTTCATTGTTGATTTAATTAAATAATCCTTAACTTGTGAGGTTTCTAACACTCACACACTACAATTTTTTGTAATAAATAAATTCAAAGTCATGGTCTTTTGGTTTTAATAGTTTCGCCTATGGCCTATGGCGGGATACTTTACCTTTTAGGTCATTTGATTAGCAATGCATTTTTCCACCAATCAAATGCATGAATTTTTCTACTAATGTTACAATTTCCATGATTATTATTTCTCTAAAAATCATTTAACTCTGTTTTTATTGGTGGGAGTGAAATGACGCTTTTTTAGCCTTATCAAGGTGTAAATTTTAATATTTTTAAAAAATATTTAATTGAGTAGAAATAAGAGTACCCTGACATTTATTGTCATTAAGGATGGCGGGTCACATTAAAATAAACAATGCGTCATAAAATGAATTTCCATTAAAAAAGTTATAATAAAAATAAAGTCATTTAGAATTTCAATTGAATAAATTAAGTTGTATTGGCCATAAATTAAATTTACAATATATATTTCTTTCCAAGTGCAATGTAAATTAGATAACGAAATTAACACCAACACATATTTAATAATTTAAAAAGTAATTCATTTTTTATTTCATTACCATCATAAAAGCAAAGATGAGATAGGAATAGATCTAAAGGCATACTATTTTTATTGAGCATCTATTATATTCTCCTTTTTAGTTCTAGGAAAGGCGATTACATGTCATCTAGGAGCTTAAGCCACTTTGGTTGCAACAATTCTTGATATTTTTTTACTCAGCCTCCTCTACCTTCCACCAAACAGAGAGTGAATGAGTACTTCATAACACCCATTGAAATTTTTGTATATTTTTTTGGTTTGCTTTTTTAAAACAACATAATTTTTCTTTCTAATAAAATTGTAGATACAAAATCATGCACTTTAAATATTATTTAGTCCCTGTCTATACTACTATTTAGAAGGTTTTTGAGTAAAGAACGTACTAATTAACCCCCATCTTTTGGCCATCTTCTCTTATTTTATTTCGTCATTCCCGACCTTATACACCTACATGCCCAGTTAGATTTTGTCACTCTGTGTTATTTTAGCCTTTACTGGAGTGCCCAAACTAGTACTAGGCCACCCATGGGCACCCTGGTCCCACCAGGGGCGCCTCGATCTAATTTGCACTTTCCCACCACTTTTTGGGCTCTTTCTAGCCGTTTGAGATCTTTATTTTTTTGGTGGTCGACCATTTTGGGGTTAATTATGAAATTAGATCAAGAGAACCTTATAATTATAAAGTTATGAGACCATAATGAGGGGCCAAACACTAGTCTCTACTATTATCCATCTATTTACATTGGAGATCACTTGCATCCACATAGCTCCATCACAAGGCACAAGGCTAGGACATCTACATCACACACAACATAGGGGGAGGATTCTATTCTATTCCATGCACACATTCTATTACATTTTCTACATCTAGTTATTGCTCGCTACTTCACAAAGTGTGATTGACACAAGAGAACCTAGGGAACATTATGCACACACACACACACCAGAACTACATTTGGGTTTGAAATGTAGTGCAACGCTCAGTTAGTAAGCCCATTATTATCACAGTTGAGGTCAGTCTGACCCATTCATTTGCCTTCTTATTTTGTAGGGTTTTGATACTCCTTTTTGGTATTTTCCAGGTCTTCTATTCATCTTGGAATATCAACGACATCTGAAGTAGTATGATGAACTTGATGTAACACACAACGAGGGTTTTAGACCATCTACCGAACATGTAAATAACAGTTCCAAAACTTTTACACAGACTAGGGCAACCATTCTACAAACTAGAGCGCTCGTAGGTGCCCTAATCCCTCTCTAGGTGCTCCAGTCTAGCTAATCAATCCAGATCCATCCTTTTTGGGGCTTCTGCACATTCGTTTTGGCTTCTAGATTCTCCAGTCACCTCTGCAACACAACCCTACTAGCATCTTCTATTCAGTTGAGTTCTTTCCTCTTCTCTCTTGCACATTAGGGTTAACATTTCTTTTTTCATAGTCATTCGGGTCACTTACATGCTTATTTTATTTACAAACTAGAGCTCTCATGCCCTAATCCCTCTCTGCTCCAGTTTATCAATATCCATTTACATTCGTTTTGGCTTCTAGATTTCCAGTCACCTCTCTACTAATTCAGTTGAGATTAACTAGTCACTTACATGCTTATTTACTACATTTACAACTGTTCATAACTTAGATTAACTAGTGCATATTATCCACATTTTAGTTAATCATTTTGGTGAACCCAACTCAATCATTCATGCTTCTAGATTCTTCATTCATTTTTTGTCATCCTATGGTTTGGTCATCATGAGTATCTCCATCAATGATTATTTACTTGCAAATCTTGTTTTACTACATGAAATCCAACATTTTCTTGCTACTACTCACATTCGTGTTGACATGCATCCAGATTCGGTTTATCAAGCCTTTTTCGATGCTTTCTCTTCACACATAGTATTAAAGTCTAACCTTCTCGCTTGTTGGGTTTTAAAATGGTACTTTAACAAAACCACAGTCAAGGGAAAATAAGTCGAGAGGTTCCCTTATTGAAAGCAAGCAACAAAGCATATATACAAATGTACAAATTTCATCTTAAGGTTGGACTTCTGCACATCTTGAAATTCTTTTACCAAAATATCTTATCAATACAAACAAATCAAAGAAACTGAAGAAAGGGAAGAGAAAAATATAACAGTACTTTCAGGAAATATAGATAACAGAGTATAACCTTATACGTACTGAGAAAAGGTGATACAGAACAAAATCATTCACATTCACAACATAAGATATCATTCCATAGACAAAAAGTTCTAGAAATCATATCAATAAGAACACAAAGTTTCTTATTGCAGAAGATAAATGATCCACAAATTTCAGGCAAGAAAGAAGAGACAATAGATGAAGATAGAGAGAAAAGGGGAAATTATTCTGTATTGATTGCTTTCGATTCTATTTACACTTCAAAAGTATCAGAGTCCAACATTTTTCATGAACCAAGCTCTTACATTTATAGATGAAGTGAAAATAAGAGAAGAAGAGAAGGACGAAAATATGATTTGGAAGCTCAACCACTAACCATCAATGCCCTTGTAAATCTGCCTACAATGTATCTAATCTAGTTCTACATGTCTTTAGGATGCTGAAGAAGGGAGGGTGGAAGATCAGATCAAATTTGATCTAGTTGAAGTAGTCCGATCACATATTAATGGTACGAAAGATGTTTTCAGATTTTCACCCAAATCAAGATATCCAGTCGGTTCTCCATGTCTTTTTGGTGTGTTGGAGAAGGAAGGATGGAAGATCAAATCAGATATGGGTAGTTAAAGCAATTGGATCCTGTATTAATGGCTTGAAATACTTGTTCCAGATTTTCACCCCTCAAATCCTGTTGAAAAATAACATTGTATGCTTCCATGGTGTAGAGGAGGTCTAGATCTTTCCAACGGTACCAAATTTGTCAAATTTCAAGTACTGAAGTGAAAATTATGTTTTTTTAAAGATTTGAATCGAATCCATACAAAAATGGTGAAAATACAATTTCCGTAAAAATGGATCCGCGGGCTCGGGATTGAAATTGCGCCTTTAGCGCAAAAGATGTAAAAGTGAAAAAGTTCCTTGCAGCCCCACAAGCATGTAACTTCAGATTTGATATAGGTCTGACACGTGGCTTTACCTAAGTGATAACGGAGTCGCGGTTCACTTTATCACTTTATGCATTTTATGGAAACAAGGCTCAAAATCTCAAGGTTCTCCGCCGACCCACTTTGAATTTTTAACATGGGCTCAACATTTGACTTTATCCCTTGGCATGAGTGGGGTTGCGGTTCACTTTATCACTTTACGCCTTTTATGGAAACAAGGCTCAAAATCTCAAATTTCTCCGTTGACCCGCCTTCCGCTTTGACTTTCGACACGGGCTTAACATTTAAATTTTTCCTTATGGAAACAAAACCAAAATTCCCAAAATGCTCTGATGGCCCGCCTTCCCATTTTTGACTTGAAACATGGCCACATGTCCCTTTGCAGGCCTGTTCTATATTTTTGTGTTTTAACTAAGTCCCTTTGTTTGGCAAAGGATTTATGTCTGACCCGGGACACGTGGAGGCTCAATGCACATTTGGGACTTGCCTTTGGATTCACCTCTTGAAAGAGCACCGAAGAGACATGTGGCTCCTTCCATGGCTTTGCTATGTTTCTTTGTGTTTTTGCTAAGTCCCTTTTGTTTGGCGGGGCCACGTGGCAAGCCCGCGCACACTTAGGGACCCGCTCTTTTACTCTTCCTTTGAAGTTGCATCAAAGAGACACATGGAGGCTCCTGTCGACACTTGGAATTTTCAATGGCCAGCTTTGTCTTCTTTTCAGACTTGGGACACATGGAAAGCTGACACTCGTTTGAGGTTTTGCCTTTGGTTTCAACCCTTGAAGGTGTGCTATTGAGACACATGGAGACGTCCGCTAGTTCTTTATACTTAGCCGATTCGGGTCTACTGCCCATTTGACTTCTGTTGGACCCTAGACACATAGAGGGATGGTGCTAGTTTAGGATCTCTCTTTGGGCTGCGCCTTTGAAGTTACAACGATGAGGCACGTGGAGAGTTGACGCATGTTTGGGGAATTACCTTTGGCTTCGACCCTTGAAGGTGCGTCGATGAGACACATGGCGCTATCCGCTGGCCTTAGATTTTTCAACGGTCGATTTAAATTTTTGAGGCTCTGACCACGTGGAGGGTTGTCACTCATTTGAGGTATGTCCATTGGGTCTCACTTCTGAAGTTGTGCCGATGAGGCATGTGGAAGGTTTCGTCAACCCTCTTATACTTAGTCGATTAAACGGTCGGCTCTGTCCCTTTTCCAGACCTTGGACAAGTGGAGGGCTGACGCAAGTTTAGGGTCTCCGCTTTTGTACACCATACCAAAAGTGCACCGAAGAGACACGTGGCACCTTCTGGGGTCTTTCTATACTTAGCTGATTTGGGCCTCAATTGGACACTGCCTTTCTCCACTTTGACTTATGAGGCAAGATCAAGAACCATAGAAAAACTCTGACAGCCTCGAGGCAAGATCTAGACGGGAAGACAAGAAATTTTTATCAAACCATGTAGAATGCAAGATTTTAAATTAATGGGGTGAGATTACAAATGAGCATCAAATTCTTCAAAGCATGAATTTTCCTATCTCCAGACTTCTCAATCTGCTCAAACATCTCTCAAAGGCACCAACTCAATTTTTTTGAAACTTGACTTAAAAAATGAGGGGAATTTTAAGTGTGACAACAAATGGCTCTTTCTAGGGATGACTTGGTTGGGACAGAGGAATGAGGCAAGATCAAGAACCATAGAAAAACACTGGGAAATTAGACCAATGCCTTATCCATTGGGAAAATAGAGTCAAAGGCGAAGCAATACAGAAGACAACACACATGGAAGGGAAACAAACCAAAAAGAAAGAAAAAAACACCACACACAATATATATGAAAAGACTACCTAATCACCTAGGACTTGAACAACTTCAAATACTACCCACTATAAGGAAGTGGGAGAGGAGATCCATCCATGTAATCCAAGTAGAAATAATTTTCTCCAGAAAAGTGTCTTATTTTGAAACAACCAAGCCAAAGAGAATCAAACTTACCATGGCTTCCGCAAGGTTCATGTCTTTTGTCCCACAACAGAACAATGTATCCCACTTGAAAATCTTTGGGCCTAGCTTTGTTATCAAAAAAAGATTTCACCTTCAGTTGATGAGCGAAGATCCTATCAAAAACTTGCATCATGTCTTCATCTAGCCTCTGGAGATACATGATCCTCTTGTCCAAGGAACTGGTGAAACTTGTATCTTCAATAGCCTTCATTACGTGTAAGGAAGGAAATTCCACTGTTACTGGCAACTGAGCTTCAACACCATACACCACCTAAAATGGAGATATACCAATTGCTCTTTTGGGTGTAATTCTATCTGCCTAGAGAGTATCATAGAGATTCTTGTGCTAATTCCTTTGAGAGTCATTAACTAGCTTCTGAACGATGGTTACCAGATTCTCATTTGTTGATTCTACTTGTCCATTCCCTTGAGGATAATAATCTGAAATATGAGCAAGGGAAATTCCATAGCCATAGCAGAAATCCATTATCTAAGAAGAAGAAAAATTGGAAGCATTATTAGTTACAATTTTGTTTGGTACCGCAAACCTTATCAAGATGTTCTCCTTGATGAAATTACACACCACCTCAGAAGTAGTGCTTTTAACTGGAATAGCCTCTACCCACTTTGTGAAGTAATCTGTAGTAGTTAGCACGTGAGTATGTCCAACACTGAAAGGTGGGTTAAGAGTTCCAATGAAATCCAATCCCCAATGTTGAAAAGGCTCATCAATCACTACTGGTTTGAGTGGTAAAGTAGCCAACTTAGGTCTCCCAACAAAATTCTGATAGGATTGACACTTACCTATGCATTTTGATGCATCTTTGAACAATGTAGGCCAATAGTACCCTATACGAAGGATCTTATGGGCAGCGACAGTAGAAGAGAAATGCCCTCCACAAGCCTGATCATGAAAATCTAAAAACAAGTTTTTCTGTTGCTCCTTGTCCACACATTTAAGGATTCTTCCATCTATGCCTCGCTTGAATAAAGCATTTTCCCATAATACATATTGTGTAAACCTTAGTTTAATAGCTCTCTTTTCCTTGGCACTCAAATGGGATGGAAACTCTCCATAAGTAAGAAAATGTGCAATACCAGCATACCACTCATGTGTTAAACTGAGGAAGAGAACAACAGGGACATCAACTACTTTTGTGGACAATTATTCATCAGCCCCTTCAACAATAAGCTCACACAAGCCTTTACCCCAAACTAGCTTAGTTGGCTTGATATCAAGATCATATTCTTGGACTGTTGCTACCCAATTTCCTCTCTTAGTTCCAAACTCATGTTGTGTAAGAATAGACATGATGGTTGTATCAGGTACAAGCACAATAAAGTGAGAATTAAGGATATAAAAATGAAACTGCTTGACAACCTTGACCACTGCAAAAACATGTTTCTCCATCATAGTATATTTCAATTCATGAGCTTTCAGAACATAGCTCATGAATGCAATTGGAAGTTCATGATCCTCATAATTTCTCTGAGTTAGCACAGTAGCCAAAGTACTCTCTGTAGCATAGCAACAGATAATAAAACTTTTGTTGAAATCAGGACATGCTAAGATGGGGGTTTTAGCAATGGCTTTCTTGATACCTTCAAATGCTTCTTTACCCTTGGAAGTCCAACCAAATTTTTTCTTTCCTTTCATCATGTGAGCAACAATCATAGTCAGTGATGCAAAATCTGGAATGAATCTCCTCAGGAAATTTATCTTGCCAAAGAAAGAGTGAACACCCTTTTTGCTTGTGGGAAGAGGAATCTGTTGGATTGCTTGAACTTTTTCTAGATATATCTTGATCCCTTCTCTAGAAACAATATTCCCCAGTTACTTGCCTTCAGTGACACAAAAGACAAACTTATTAGGATTGAGGGAAACTCCATGTTCTATGCACTTTTGAAGAACTGTTTCCAGATGCTGAAGATGATCTGCCCTTGTTTTGGAAAAAACAGTCAAATCATTAAGGTACACAACAATACACTTTCCCTTTAGACTGAAAAAGCTAAATCCATTTCCCTCTGAAAAGTGGTACCAACATTGATAAGACCAAAAGGCATTCTCTTATAGGTAAAGGTGCCCCAAGGAGTATAAAAGTAGTTTTGTGCTGATCTGGGGGACTGAATTCCACTTGATTGTATCTAGAGAATCCATCTAGCATAGACAACATCTCAGAGCCTGAGACAACTTGAAAAACTTGATCCATCATGGGGAGTGGATAGCTTTCTTTTAGAGAGGCCTGATTCAAATTCCTGAAGTCTACACAGATGTGGATCTCAACATTATTTTTTTGACAGGCACAATGTTGGCAATCCATGTTGAATGATGTATAGGGAAAATACTCTTTGCTTTTAGTAACTTTTGGATTTCTTGGAAAATAGTATCAGTAATCTTTGGGTTATATTGCCTTTCCTTCTTGCTTGAAAGGTTTGATTCTAGGTTTAAAAAGAATGATAGTGTTACATTTCCTTTGGTTGGAAAGCCTCGAGATCATCGTATGAATATGAAAGAACATTAGACATACCTTTTTAAACAGATTTACTACTTTCTCCTCCTCCTCCTCTTAAGTGCAACATTTTCCAATGTTCACCATCTTAGGTTCCTCAAGACTCCCAATATTAATCTCTTCACATACTCAACAGATGGCCCAACTCCTTTGAGAAGTTTTGGGCATTTAATGTACCTATCATGTTTATCAAACAGCTCCTCCAAACTCACCAGCCCTTTGGGGATCTTGTTACCTTTCAATTTGATGTAGCCATCTTGGTCTATCTCTTCCTTGATATCTTCCTTCATTAGAAGACACATACTCTCTAGGCTAGAGTTTCACTTCATTCAAAATACAACTGATCAAAATTGTCCTTAAGCTCCAAGAAAGAAAGTAGAGTATTGATCATCATTGAAGACTTGCTAGTTTCCTAGCATTGTCTGGTACACTAGTCCTATGAATCAATTCAATGGTGAATTTCTCCAGAGAGAAATCTGGGTGGGGAATTAACAAAGATCCAGAGACAGCTAGGGAATCAGCTCTAGTGTTCTTTTCTCTTAGCACAACTTCAATTGGAGAAAGCATCAAGAAACTCAATGGAATCCCAGACAAGATTTCTATAGTGTTTCAACCTTCATATTCTTTACTTGGTAAATATCCCTGACTTGCTTCACAATCAACTCTAGCATCACCACGAGCACAAAGATTCTCTTAGTCCCATTTATTTAGCCACATTCTCAACCCAAGGATGAGAGCCTCATACTCAAGTAGTATTATTTGTGTTTTTCAAAATGAAGCTTGAAAGAAAATGGATGAATCTTCCCTTCTGGAGAGATTAACACCAAACCAGCTCCAGAACCAGCTAAAGAGCAGCTTCCATCAAAAACCAAAGTGTTGGGGTTAGCACACCGGTTGTACAGAAAATATCAGATCTAAGCATACATGCAAATAAAAGTGGATATTCTACCAGAAGAAATATACAAACAAAGAGACATAAATCAACACCAGATTTAATGTGGTTCACCTAGTGTGGGCTACGTCCACCAAGAAACAAGCAAATCTATTATCCAAAGCTTTGACAAGATATACAATGAATATTTACAATCTTCCACACCTCTCAGATGTACAGTAATTTCTTTCTTCAAGCTTTTGCTTCATCACCAAGAATTCTCTCTCACTAACTTTTTGCAAGTTTTTTTTAATTCTTGTTAAATCTATTACTTCTAAACCCTAGCTTTATGCTTATATATTCGTTTATAGACTTAGGGAATTGTTAGTGCAAAATCACAACACCCTCAAATGGCCCGGGTGTGAAGTGGGGCATCCAGTGTGATTACACAACATGGGACCATCTCTCAAGCTATGGAACTTGCAAAACTTGATATGCACCTCTGGAGAAAGTCTGGTTTTTGCCTCCTAATCTACCTGCCACAAGCTACTCCAGTGCAGGTAGAACCTATCATATCCTAATCTAACCATTCCAAGGGAACAGAGAGAGAGAGGGTGAAAGATCCTACACTAAGAGGTGATACACCAGAAAAGGAAGTGGTTGAATCACAGACCTGACTACCTAAATTGGAGAGAGGTGAGAAGAGGATAGGGTGGAAAAGATGCACCCCAGACCAAAGATAGATTTCACACAGACACTACTTTGAAACCCATTAAGCACAACTCCTAGGACCTGAAACAAACATCAGAGTATACAAAGAATACCCTACAACGATGAGAGGTAAGAAGGGACAACAAAATAAGCCAAGGATGGAAAGATACATCAAGAAACATACTTCTAATTGCTCAATAATGTTACATAGTACATTATCAATAGGGCAAGAGGTAGGAAAACGCCATTACAGAGCCAGGGGAAGAGGATTGGAATCCATGCGTTCTACCATAAGGAAGAAAGAGAGAGGGGGGGGGGCAACAGGGATAACAATGACCAACCCTTTGAATATGCCCCTTCATTACAATATATAGAAAGAATAAGAGAGAGAAGAGGGATAAAATTTATATCCTGCTTCAACCACCTCAAGATGCATTAAATCCTACTTTGAAAGATCAACCATTATCAATCAATGCCTCTCTTAATTCCACCCCAAATATGTCTTGACTACATCAATTACTGGTTCAACACCTCGAAGGATGGGGAAACGATGGATTAGATCGAATCTGATCAGGTTGTTGGGGAAAATAGATCCTGTATTAAAGGCCCAAAGATGTTTCTCCATTTTATCCCCACCCAACCTCTCCAAACTTAAAGTTCTAGATCTCCATGGCGTAGATGAGGCTGAGATATCTTTCCAATGGTGCCAAATTTTCTATATTTCGAGCCCCGAGTCGAAAGATATACCCATTTGAAATTTGGATCGGGTCCGTACGAAATAGTAGGAAAACCAGTTTCAAAAATGGGCCCCCCTTTTGAAAATGGACACATGGAGGGCTGGCACATGCCTGAGGGTAGCCTCTGTATTTTGATTTTGGAGTGGCATGGGGCTGACACGTGGCTTCTTCTGTGACCTGCTCAATTTCCTTATGTTTTTGGCTAAGTCTTTTTCTCGGCGGGGTCATATATCTGACCGGGGACACGCGGTAACCTGACACTTGTCTGAAAATCCTCCCTTTATTCTTCTCTTGAATTAGCGTCGTGCTGACACTTGGCACCCTCCGTTGTGCCTGTCTCAATGCATTGAATATTCAACCCGACCCTGTCCCTTTACAAAACCAAACGTTTGGAGGCCCTGCGCTTACTTAGAAACCCGCTCAAGATTTACTTTTGAAAGAGTGTCGGGTTGACACATGGGAGCCTCTGCAAGCTCTTGGAATTTTCAACGGCCCCTCTTACCTCTTCAGATCTTAGACTATGTGGTGAGCTGGCACTCGTTTGAGTCTCTACTTTTGTATTTACCCTTGGAGACATGCCGAGCTGACACGTGGCAGCCTCTACTAACACTTTTATACTTAGCCTTTTTTAGGCCCACCCTATCTGCCTTTTGACTTTTAGCTTTGACTTTGCCTCCATTTTGGGCCTGGGACGTGTGGAGGCCTGACACTTGTTCGAGCCTCCCTTTTTTGGATTCAACATTGAAGATGCACCGCTTGGACACTTGGCAGCGTCCGCTGTCTCCTCCATACGTAGTCAATTTTGAGCTCGTTCTGAACTGTTCCAGAGCCCAAAGACTTCGAACCTTCGTCATTTCTTCTCTTTTGAGTCTCTGGCTCTTTGACACCGCTTCTTCTCCCTGACCTTGCTATTCCATTTTAGAGCCCACCTATAACTTTTCTGTTATATTTGAAGCACAGGCTTATACGAAGGAACCGTTTCTTTAATTCCTTCCTGTGTAGGGTCGAATTTGACTCTTTTGGGCCTCTGGTTTCTTTTGTGTCGTTCAGCCTCATTTTGACCCTGTGTTCCTTGAGTCAAACTCATATGTCCCCTTGTTTTTCATTATGGAATGTGAGCTCGTAGGTTCTGCATCATTCCCTTCATATTTATTTTATGTGTGGGGCTTGTTCTAACCAAATTTTCCAGGGGTGAATTTGGGATAACAATTTGGCGACTCATGGGGACATTTACCTTCTAGATGAAGAGACCAGTAGCCTTGAAGCATCCATTGGGTATGGAGTCATGAATGATAGCCTGGGACTGACCCTTTATTAAAATGGACTCCCCGAATGCTTGCACTTTCTATGTTTTTCCTAACCCTGAGCCTGCCCGCACGTCTGCACTCTCAATTTTCAATAAGAAAATCTTGGAAATGGAGTTTCTGAGAGTAGAAAATTGTATTGACCTAGGGATTTCATTTGTCCCCGAGATGGATTATAGGCATGTTGAACTGCATGGTGATACAACCTTGGGGAAACAAAACACAACAACACGCACTATGTACAAAGATCAAATCATACATGCCTCAAATGAGACATGTAGAGTGTGCAAGAAGCACTTCTTCTACTACAAGAAAATCTACTCCTACTCTTAAACTAACCAGAGAGAAAGAAGCTAAACAAATCCTGCTACAGGTAAGGCGAAGTAGCTTCCCTTTCTCAAAAGGGGCAGCCATGCAAATGATTTGACATTGAATATGGCTGCCTGTATGAGTGAAAAACCGATAATAAGCCGGTCCTCCACCCAAATCATCAAGGTGTCAGCTGGAAACAAGACAAATTCCTCTTTTAGTTGCTCTTCATTTGGATTGAAGAGGCATTGCAGCTGATCCTTGGTACTTTGGAACTCATCCTCATGCTTAGAAGCAAGCATGACCGATTGTGGCTTCTTCCTTGGCTCTAATGAAGCCAAATATCTGATTGAGCATGATCTGATCCTTTGAATGTGCCCCTTGTTCTGAATTTCAACTCCAAGAATGGAGTTTTCTTGTGGACCCTCTTAGATGGATGGTGAGAGAGAAATGGTGATATTCTCCTGCCTTTTCTCTTCCTTCTCCTGTGAAGAACATGGAAGACTCATATCTTCCAACCTTGGTTTCAGAGAGCCATTATGAAGTGCAGGCTATTGCACTTGGATGTTCTCCTTCATGGAAGAAGGCTCATATGCTTGGAAGGTGGGTGATGGAGGAGTAAATGATGTGATCTCCATGGGATCTTCTCCATCAAAGCAATCCTCCAAGTCAGACAGACAGTCTGTCTCCTTGTTGTCATGTTGTATGTGCTCTACCTCCTCCATGGTGTCCTCCTGATCTGTAACTTGCTCACCATGGTTCCCTTCATCTTCAAACACGAAGTTTGAAAGATCAAACTCCTCCTCAACATTAGAGATTGAAGGAGATGAAGTGGGAGGAAGAACTGAAGGTTCCTACGTGGCCTGCTCCTCACTTGGAACCTCTGATACTGTATGGTCCTCCTCCATCATGGGTTCATCAATCAAATCAGGCCCTTGAAATGAAAGAAAAAAATCTTCAATGATGCTTTCTTCATTGAATGGCCTCAACAATGATTTGATCTCTCCCAGTTGCTCCTCTTCAATGGGGCTTGGAGCTGATTGTTCCTCCTCTTTAACTAGTTGTGCAACTTGGATTAGATCAGCATTCTCCTCAGACAGAGTGCCATTAGGTACACTGCATTCAAAGCAAATAGACTGCTGATCTTCTTCCTCTTGTTCTTTCTCTTCTTCTGCTGCAAACTCAACCTTAACCACCATTGGCTCTTCAACCTTGACCTCCTCTATTGGCTTGACCATCAAGGGGATCTTTGTAAACCCAAATTTGGCAACCCAACTCTTCAAATTGTCTGTCATTTCTTTTTTGTTGGGCTCCTCTTCTTTATGTTCTCCTTGACTGGATTCTTGAGTCTCTTCCCAACATGGACTTGGGAAAACAAGAGGAGTGGCAAGTTGGGGTTCAACCAGATTTGCAATTGTTTGTGGTGGAGAGCGAGGTGGAACTTCTTGTTTGTTTAGAGGGAATGGCTATTTGGGAAGGGAAAGGGAAAGAATAATTGAAATGAGATGGAAGAATAGGAGATGGAGAAAAGAAATTAACACTTGGGGCAGACAAGTGAGGGGCTTGACTCATAACACTGCTGAAATGATAAAGCTTGAGAAAGAGAAAATGAAGGACAAGGAGCTGGTGATTGACTTACCCATTGACAAGGTTGTCTTACACTTTTCTCATAAGCCTTGATGTCCTCAATCCACTGTGTAAGCTGAGGAAACATTTCGACCATAAAGTCAAGCTTCTCCTGAGGGTTGTAATGTCTTGGAAAAGGGCCTTCCCATGGACAAGATGCCCTCTAACCAATCTTGAATGCCTTCATTTGTGCTATGGCCCTTGACTAAACCATGCAAGCCTCCATTTTTTGAATCTTCTCCAACAAACCAACATTCTCCACATAGATTGTCACCATTGTATGTGTTCCCTTGTTCTTGATAAGCTCCATGGCCAAACTGATTTTGACCCTACTCATATGGGTAAGCATAATGGTTTTGGATCTGATCATAATGTTGATCTGGAGGAGTTAGGAAATACATTGGAGGCTGAATGCACTATTGTAGGTGTGAATTCCATGAAGGGAATGAAGTCATGATTGCACAACTTCATGAAATGGAAGAAAAAATGAAAGAGATGGAAGAAGAAAATGGATGAAAATGAGTGGAAATGGATGGAAAAGGTCTGCAACTCAGAGGATGGGTTATTGACCAGATGGAGTAGCCAGATGTGCTTGCATGTGCCTCAAAAGGGTGAACCTTAACAGGAACACACCAACTTGCTAAGATTAAGTGGTAAGGTGCTTCAGACCTGTCCCACCGGGTGTGCCAAAACTATTAGTGTGGTTGTACAGTGGCTTATGATTTGATGTTTGTAATGAGGCACCTTGAAAAGATGGAAGATCTAACCCCAGGGTCCCACCGGGCGTGCCAAAATTGTTAGTGTGGTCGCACGGTGGCTTATGATTTGCTTTTTGTAATGAGATACCTTGGAAAGATGGAAGATCTAACCTTAGGGTCCCACCGCGTGTGCCAAAATTGTTAGTGCAGAATCACAGCATCCTCGAATGGACCGGGTGTGAAGTGGGGCATCTAGTGTGATTGCACAACATGGGACCATCTCTTAAGCTATGGGACTTGTAAAACTTGAGATGGACCTCTGGAGAAAGTCAGTTCTTGCCTCCTAATCTACCTACCACAAGCTACTCCAGTGCAGGAAAAACCTATCCTATCCTAATCTAACCATTCCAAGGGGACATAGAGAGAGAGGGTGAAAGATCCTACACTAAGTGGTGATACACCAGAAAAGGAAGTGGTTGAATCACAGACCCAACCACCTGAAGTGGAGAGAGGTGAGCTGAGGAGAGGGTGGACAAGATGCACCATAGACCAAAGATAGATTTCACACAGACACCACTTCGAAACCCATTCAGCACAGCTCCTAGGACCTACAACGAACATCAGAGTATGCACAAAATACCCTGTAACATGATGAGAGGTAAGAAGAGACAACCAAATAAGCCAAGGATGGACAGATGCATCACGAAACAAATTCTATTACTCAAAAATGTTACACAGTACATCATCAGTGGGCAAGAGGTAAGAAAACACCATTGCAGAGCCATGGGGGGAGGCTTAGACTCCACATTCTACCCTAAGGAAGAAAGAGAGAGGGGGGGGCAGTGGGGAAACAACGACCAACCCTTTGAATATGCCCCTTCATTATAATATATAGGAAGAATAAGAGAGAGAAGAGGGAAAAAAATTATATCCTACTTCAACCACCTCGAGACGCATTGAATCCTAATTTGAAAGCTCAACCACTATCAATCAACGCCTCTCTCAAATCTACCTTAAATTTGTCTTGACTGACATCAATTACTGGTTCAGTGCCTCGAAGGATGGGGAAACGATGGATTAGATCGAATCCGATTGGGTTATTGGGGTAAATAGATCATGTATTAAAATATCGAAGACATTTCTCCATTTTCTCCCCACCTAACCTCTCCAAACTTAAAGTTCCAAATCTCCATGGCAAAGATCGAGGCCAAGATCTTTCCAATGGTTCCAGATTTGCTGGATTTTGAGCCTGAGTCGAAAGATATACCCATTTGAAATTTGGATCGGGTCCATACGAAATAGCGGGAAAACTAGTTCAAAAACGGGCCCCCTTTTGAAACTAGACACGTGGAGGGATGGCGCATGCCTGAGGGTAGCCTCTGTATTTTTCTTTTGGAGTGGCGTGGGGTTGACATGTGGCTTCTTCCATGACTTGCTCAATTTCCTTATGTTTTTGGCTAAGTCTTTTGCTCGGTGGGGTCATATATCTAACCAGGGACACGCAGTGGCTTGATGCTTGTCTAAAAATCCTCCCTTTATTCGGCTCTTGAATTAGCGTCGTGCTGACACTTGGAACCCTCCTTTGGCATGTCTCAATGCATTGACTATTCAACCTAACCCTGTCCCTTTATGAAACCAGACGCGTGGAGGCCCCGCTGCTTACTTAGAAACCCACTCAGGATTTGCTTTTGAAAGAGCAGTCAGGTTGACATGTGGGAGCCTCCACAGGCTCTTGGAATTTTCAATGACCCCTCTTACCTCTTCAGACCTTGGACTACATGGCAAGATGGCACTCGTTTGAGTCTCTGCTTTTGGATTTTCCCTTGGAGATGCGCCTGAGCTGACGTGTGGTAGCCTCCGCTAGCACTTCTATACTTAGCCTTTTTGAGGCCCACCATGTCTGCCTTTTGACTTTTAGCTTTGAATCTACCTCCATTTTGGGCCTGGGATGCGTGGAGGCCTGGCGCTTGTTTGTGCCTCCCTTTTTTGGATTCAACATTGAAGATGTGCTATTTGGACACTTGGCAGCGTGCAATATCTCCTCCATACTTAGTCGATTTTGAGCTCATTCTGAACTGTTCCAGAGCCCGAAGACTTCGAACCTTCATTGTTTCTTCTCTTTTGAGCCTCTAGCTCTTTGACACTACTTCTTCTCCCCGACCCTGCTATTCCATTTTAGAGCCCGCCTATAACTTTTCTATTAGATTTGAAGTGCAGGCTCGTACGACAGAACCGTTTCTTTAATTCCTTCCTATACAGGGTCAAATTTGACTCTTTTGGGCCTCTGGTTTCTTTTGTGTCATTCAGTCTCATTTTGACCTTGTGTTCCTTGAGTCAAACTCATTTCTTCCCTTGTTTTTCATTATGGAATGTGAGCTCGTGGGTCTGCATCGTTCCCTTCATATTTATTTTATGTGCGGGGCTTGTTCTAAGAAAATTTTTTGGGGGAAAATTTGGGATAATAGGCACTCAGCCATGCAATTACAATCAATAGATATACTTTAATGCTAAAAATAGATCTAATTCCTGAGAGTTAATTAAAACATCCTCGCACAGGTAACTGATGCCGGTTAGACCTAACCGCTACCAATTCCTCCCTTTCCTGACCGATGCTGGTCATACCTAACCAATGCAGGAACTGGGTAACCGATGCCAGTTCCCCCCTAACCGATGCTGGTTACTATATTTTCCAAAAAGTTTCCATTACATGTTAAACTAAAGTAATTGAGCTCCACAACTCAACAATCTCCCACTTGGAGATATAATTACTGCATCATACCTGTACAACATCATTCTTGGATCCTTCCTTAGCTTTGTTTCTTCCTCTTCAAGTCTTAAATTTCGAAGACCAACAGAAGTGGAGTGTATTTCCAACTCCTCCTTTGCTAATGGCTTCATTAGCATATCTGCAGGGTTATCAACTTTCTCATATGAATATTTTCCAGATTCAATTGTCCATCCTCAAATACCCATCGTATGAAGTGATACATCAACTGAATGTGTTTCGTTCTCTAATGAAACGATGAGTTCTTTGCCAAATGAATTGCACTCTGACTATCACTAAATAGTTTACAATCACCTTGATGTTTTCCCAACTCTTCCATGAACCTACTCATCCATATCATCTTCTTGCTAGCCTATGTAGCTACAACATACTCTACCTCTGTAGTAGACAAAGCCACAACCTTCTGCAATCTTGAAATCCAGCTAACTTCCGTCCCACCTTCTATGAAAATATGTCCAGTAGTGCTCCTTTTACCATCCAGATCTCCAACCATATCCAAATCAACATAGCCATGTAAAGAAATATCCGAACCTCCATAACATAACTATATGCTAGATGTCCCTTTCAAATACCTGAGTATCCATTGGACTTCTTTCCAATGCTATTTACTTAGATTGGCCATATATCTACTCACCACTCCCACTGCCTGTGTAATGTATGGTCTTGGTACAAACCATAACATATATGAGACTCCCAACTGCTGAAGCATATGACACTCATGTCATGTAATTGACCTCCTCATGTGATGATAGGACACTGATATTTACTCAATTTGAAGTGTCCAACCATAGGTGTACTAACATGTTTAACATTTTGCAAATTAAAAACCTTCCTAACACATTGTAGATATAATCTTCCTGAGACATACAATTTCTTCCTTTTTTCCTGTCTCTGTGTATTTGCATGTCAAGGATTCTTTTTGCAGCTCCTAAATCCTTCATAGCAAATCTGTGAGCTAGCTTTCTCTTAAGCTCACCAATGTCCTGCATACTAGATTTTGTAATAAGCATATCATCATATCATCCACATACAGTAACAAAATAATATAACTCATATTTTCAAGATTTCTTAAAATAAACACAATAGGTCAGATTCAACATCTCAAGTAACTATGCTCATGCATAAAACTATCAAATCTCATGTACCATTTCCTTGGAGCTTGTTTGAGCCCATATAGACTCTTTTTCAACCTGCACACTAATTTTTCCTTACCCTTGACTTTATACGCAAGCCGACTGCTACATATAAATCTCTTCATCCAAATCATGCGATGAAGGAAAGCCGTCTTCACATCTAGTTGCTCTAAATGCAAGTCTTGTACTGCAACTAAGCTCAATACAATATGAATAGAAGTCATCTTAACAACAAGAGAAAACATTTCACCAAAGTCTATACCTACTTTCTGTGCAAATCCCTTTACTACAAGCCTTTCCTTGTATCTTTTCTGTCCACCCTCTTCTTCCTTGATCCTGTAAACCCATTTGTTCTGCAATGTTCTCTTACTTGCTGGAAACTTAACCAAATCCCATGTCTGGTTATGATCCAAGGATTTCATCTCCTCATCCATGCCATGCTCCCAATGGATGTGAGTCTTATCCTACAATTACTTCTTCAAAGCTCTTTGGTTCACCATTATCAGTCAATAATAAATAAAATAGAGAATGTGTAAATCTTTTCTGGAGGTTTACTTACCCTTTGTGACCTTCTCACAGGAGTTTGG
Source organism: Taxus chinensis (assembly GCA_019776745.2). Classification (NCBI taxonomy): domain Eukaryota; kingdom Viridiplantae; phylum Streptophyta; class Pinopsida; order Cupressales; family Taxaceae; genus Taxus; species Taxus chinensis. The sequence goes on from CM034147.1 coordinate 882,452,166, forward strand.
GGTACCAAAGGATCAATCTTGACCTCTTGAGACAATTACTATCCAAATATGATAGTGACCGCCGCATTGGTCATCTCTGACTGATGCCAGTTCTGCTAACCGATTGCCGGTTTGGATCTTCTGTAACCGATACCAGTTCTTTTGACTATAGGCAATGTCGGTCAGAGGTCAACCGACACCGGCTACTATGTATAAACCTTATTGGTAATTCTTTCAAATCCAAGAGTTCATTTTCATTCACAAACTTCTCAACCAGTTCATCTTTGGGTACCAAAATTTGATCTCTGTACATTGTCTTTTCGTTCCATTCAACATCACGAATCCTAATGTATTTTGGAATTCTCTAAATCCCAAAAATGGAAATAAAAATCACCAGATCCATAACCAATGAAAGTGCATCTCTTAGATTTTGTATCCTAACTTTTTTCTATTTTCCTTATCAATATGCACAAAAGATTCTAAACCAAAAACTTTAAGAAAATAAATATCTACCTTTTTCCGGTCCAAGCTTCTTTCTGGTATTCCTCCATCTAGTGAACTTCAGAAGGAACATGGTTAATTAAATAAACCACTGTATCAACGATTTCTACGCAAAACTGTAAGGGGCAATCCAAAATGTATCCTCATACTTCTAGCACGTACAATGATTGTCCTGTTCAATCTTTCTGCAACACCATTCTCGTGTGGTGTTCTTGGAACCGTTATTTCTCTACGTATGCCATTTAATGAACAATAATCATTGAAAATCCTTACTACAGTATTCACCACCATTATTATATATAAGACACTTCAACTTATAATTTGATTCATTCTCAATTAAGGGCTTTTTATCTTTTAAAAGTCTCAAAAACATTAGATTTACGTTTAATACAATAAACCCATACGTTTCTTATAACATCATCAATGAAAGGGTAAGTGCACGAAGTTGGTGGACAATTCATGGCAACATAAAAAACCTGAAATTACAAGAACCACGATCACGAGTTCCTGAATTTCAGGTTCGGTAATTACCAAACCTAAAACCGTGATAGCGGAACTCTGAGACAAAAATTAGCAGTCCCGCGAGTCCTTATTTTCCCCATTTTTCATTTCAAACCGCGATTTCTCCTACATGTTTTTTCACTCGAGCTTTGAATACCACCTCAAAATTTGCTCATCGGAGTTCTGGATCGCAATAGATTTAACCATGTTGCCAAGACGAGGAGGTAAGCCCCTGATTGTAATCTTTTTTTTTGCATTTTAGGTTTTTTTTTGCATTTTCATGGGTTTTTTGAAATGTTTGTTTATGTATACAATTTTCTTGTTTTATCAATTGGTCGGTAAGCTCAAAATCAGTGCAAACCGTCAAAACATTCCTCAAAACCCACCGAACATTCCTCAAAACCCTTTAAACATTCCTCAAAACCCTCTTCCAAACATAGATCCGCCTCTTGTGGCTCCTTCTGTCCCCACTGAGCTAGCAGGAACACAAGATAATATCATTGGAAGAATCTGAGAAAATAAAATTGTCATTGAGAACCTTATTCATACTATAAGACAAAATCACGCCTACAAATCCATCCCGCATGACTTTAGCCTATACATTGCAAACATTGATTGGCAAAGTCGACAGTTGCAACCAACCAAATACATAGATGAAATACCTTTAGAGGTGACTGTAGGTGGTGGTACATGCATTATTGAGATATCTAAACTATCCCAATAGATAATCAAGTACAAATGAATGAAGAGAATCAAAAAATGAATTCAGGATAATGGAAATGGATATCTGACTTATCCACTTGCATATTATGACATCAATGAAGATCCTCTTGAAGCAGTTATTTTAAAGAAGATTTATATTGCGTTTATCATAACATCAATCGAGAGTCTCGAAATAAATAATTTTCAATTTAAGACTGACTTCATCTCGGTCAGAAAAAATATTACTTTTTTCAAGCAGACCATAAAACCATGTGTACATCACAGCCATAGGATGCTTCCATGCCTTAAAAAAGTAAGATAAGGAACCTTCAGTTTTAATACAAAGTCGCTACAGTGAAGGTACAATTAAACGATTGGATGCATCATCAAGGAGCCATTCACCCAGCATAGGTGACAAAAGAAATTAACATCTGGTCATGTTGCACCAGTTCTAGTGCACCAAATAAGGCCACTTAAGAATCAATTCACCTGGTTATCAGACAACTATAGTTTTGCGAGACATCATGAAATTCAAGATTATGGTTCATCCATCAAGTTTCAACTCAATAGATGCTCAGAATATGCTGAGGAATGTTTTTGGAACTGGTGCCACTGATATTGGTCTTTTGGTAAATTTCAAATAAATATAAATAATATATATATATATATATATATATATATATATATATATATATATATACAATAGTTTAATTCACATGTTTGAGATATTATATATATATATATATATATATATGATTGTACGTCATGTACATACATGTAAAAAACTAATTTTTTATTTTATTTTAAATAGCAAGAGCCGCTGAAGGAAACATCAGGCATCGACATGCTAGCTATTGCGGCTGGGCGTGTTTCAAACGTAAGTTTCAAGTTGTAAAAACTTACAAATTTTAAATTTCATTTGATTGCACTAGATTATTATTACAATGTTTCATGTGTATGTTGTACATGTATTAACATTTTTCCTCTTTTATGAGCTTGGCGGGTCATCATCTACTCAGGGAACTGAGGCTACTAGCACACCTCACATGAGTTTTACGCAGGTTAGTAAATCTCTTTACACTTTGTTTCTAATTACTGGAAGTTCAATTACATGCTTTGGAACTCTGTCATGTGGTACAATCATGTAGATTTTAATATTGATTTGTACATGTTTTTTGTATAACTTATGAGGTGCTAGCGAGATTCCTCCATATATGCAGACTGTGGAGGTTGCTGTAGATACTGCCATAACATCTGCAGATCCACTAACTAAGGTACAATTTTTCTAAATTTGTTAAATTTTGGAGTTTCATTATTTCTTAACTTAAATCTACAATATCAAATTTTGTAGGTATATGTGAAATATTTAATTTGAAAATTAATTATTTGTATGTAGCTTACCCCTCGTGAGTCTATTGTTGTCTCTGCGATGCTTCAACAACAAATTGAGAGGGATCATGACATTGTGGTAAGATTTCACATGCATTTTAAATAAATTGTAAAAGTTTCTAAATTTTGAATGTATTTTAAAATTTTGGGTGTTAAAAACTTGTTGTTTATGAATGTGTAGGTTAGGTTGTAGGCATGCTTAGAGACACCTAGGACCACACAGATGAAATCTGTCGTGGCATCTCCCTCAACTACATAGGTCATGGACGTGCTACTTCTAGTAAGGCGAAGAGAGGGAAGATGGTTTCATGGGTAGATTTATAGTCCACATGGATGTACATATGTGGTCATGAGTAGATTCATAGTCCCATTGTATATATATAGCCTTTTCGACCACATGTGGTCCCATATGTACATTATGACACGTGCTTAGTTTGAGATGTACACATACATTATGAACTTATAATTATTTTCAGAACGTTTACTTTGTTTGATTCTTATATATATCTATATATATTTTCATATTTATGATGCAGTGTAACGTTGGGATGGGTTTAGCATCTACATGGAAAATGTTTAATATTCATAATTCTAGTGTTTTTTTCTTTTGTTGAAAGTGAAGCTCCAAGATTTATCCAATTCTTTGTCTTGTTTGTTTGAAGAGGATTTCACTATGAGATATGTTTTAGCAAGGATTTTTAGCAAGTAGATCTTGATTTTTCTTGTGACTATTTTTCTTCAAGTGCTCACAATCTGTACTTTTTATCCAAAGTGGGATGCACGATAAAAATATTTCTTATGATCCCCCTTCACCAATGGAATCCCTGATTCCCATGAATTTCATTATCAAAGAGACACTGAGATATCATCTTCAATTAAACAATGAGTAGAACTCAGGGATGAAAAAATTAGGTATTTTCAGGGGAAATGGAGCAAAAATGAAGGAGATTTTATGAGCAATAAAAAATTTGAGGTACCATATGATTTTTGATCATTTTCCAAGGTTTAAGTTGTATTGGAACTTACAGGGGATGGTAGGGAATAAATTATAGCAGCATAAATTTTCTATCCTAATACTAGCAGTAATGAAGTAAAAGGAAATATTAAAAAGGGATTAAAAAAATGGCTAAGTGTATGTTTATAGATCACCTCTTAACATTAACCTAGCTAACTCACCTTCTAACTCATCCTTGACCATTCTAGATTAACCTGGGTTACATGGCATGACAGGGTAGGGTTACAAGCCTTAAGTGACAAAGGGACTTAAAGGGGTGATAATGTGTGAAGGGGTTAATTATTCATGAGAGGGGGCAACATAATCAAGTTGGGGTGCTAAGGAATCATACTTAGTGAGAATGTTACAAGCCTTAAGTGACGAAAGGGAGAGATTTCATGTGGTGGTGCATTCTGATGTCCCAAGTTGAAAAGGGTAAAAATTTGACAGTAAGCCCTTATTAGTATTCTTAGGTTCCACCCATCACATGAAGAATCCTCCTCTAATGAAGAATCAACTCATGTCTTCCTCCGCAGAAGATCTTGAATGATGAGGCTTTTCCATAGACCATCTTGTTGAATCTGGAAACTACAAATGAAACTTTCTCATCTTCCAAGATGTTCACATGCTCCAATGTGTTGAGTCAATTCTTAGGAATGACATTGATATTTCCACATTGACTAAAATATTTTTCATAACTCTTCATAGGATTCTAGAGATATAACCTATGATCTCTACAAGGGCTTCTAAAGTATCACTATTGAAGGAAAGGGTCACAAATATTTTCCTGAACCAATTCTTAAAATTTGAATCCTGAAGATTCTTCATGTGGAATTATTCTCCTTGAGAGGAGTACCAAGCTCATGCATTATTGTGCCAAGATCTTCCAAAATTTTTGATACATTCTCCTCATGGGATTCAAAATTAGAAATGGCTTCTTTTAGAGCATCAAACCTCTAGGTGATGGTATGGGACAAAATGTCATACAAGTTCTCTGAGTCAGATGAAAACACACCTAACCTCACCAAGGAATGAGAATCAAAATTATTCATCTCACTTGCAAATGGGAGATTATTTTCCCAATGGAATTTCTCTTTCTTGATCTCAACTCTATTCCTATTGATTTTCAAAGATATGACCAAGAACAATCTAAACAAAGAGATAATCTTAGGAAATAGATCATTCCCTTTTTCAAGGATCATGTTCACCCAATGGTCACATGTCCTTCTTTGCAGTATGAATGTTTGATCTTGCTTGATGGACTGGGGGGTTGAAGTTTCAGATGGGAGACATTGCTTCAATTTGAGGCAGGGATGATTAATCTTATGCAATCAATGATGGCACTTATGAATAAAAGGTCCTCACACATGTGTTACCTTAATTTTTTGATGATTTACTTATACTCCTAATTCTATTTCGGTGCGTGACAAGGTTGTTGCTTCCAGGCTACTTCGTTCGGGCGTAGTCCCTTAAGAGCCCTGAGACCAAAATCTCGTTCAACTTCGACGGGTGATTACTCGGACTCTGTGGCACCTAGAGATGTCTTATCTGATCTGACACCTCAGTGTAGGGACCCTATACAATAGTCTCTCTTGGTTTTTTCCTTCCCAGATCGGTGCACACGCGTAGGTATGGTCTTATAAACACTTGGAGAGGATTTGTTTTCAAAATTTACAACATTTTTAAAATTTACAACATTTTCAAAATTTACAACATTTTCAAAATTTACAACTTTTCAAAATTTACATTTTTTTCAAAATTTACAACTTTGTCAAAATTTACAACTTTGTCAAAATTTACAACTTTGTCAAAATTTACAATTTTTTCAAAATTTACAACTTTTTCAAAACTTACAACATTTTCAAAATTTATAATATTTTCAAAATTTACAACTTTTTCAAACTATGAAAGCTTCTCTTAGCTTCGATAATTTAAAATTCTCTACTAACAGTGCAAACGACGTGAAAGTGGAAGCTTTTTTGACACCACTAACCTAAACATAAAAGTGTTAGTCAAAGAAATTTAAGTTTCAAATCAAAACCATATACTATCTATATATACAAAATACACAAGTTTAAAATAAAATATATTCAAACTTAAATCTAGATCTTTAAACTAAAAGATTTATATATATATATATATATATATATATATGAAAAGAAAATTATATATACCAGACATGAGCATTGTAAATTCATTCCAATGAACCATCAGAATCAGATCTACTCTGAATAGAAAACAAGATTGCTTCATGATCTGACTTTCGAACCTTCCAAAGAATCTTGTTATTAGGCCTTCCTCGATATCTATACAGTTCAATATTTGTCGCTAGAACTAGATGCGAATATAAGAGTATTTTCCTGTGTGTCTCAAAGTCTTCAAACACCCAAACAGAGGAGTTTTTTAATGGATACCGTCAAAGCCAAGTTATAGTAACTACCATTGACCTTGTAGGATACTCAATATCTTTGCCATCTATAATAGGAGAAGTCAACTTCTTTCTTTCCTCGATGCAATGACATAAAGAAATAGTCTGTTCCTTCTTCATTGTCTTCTATTGCAATTACTGCAAACACATGTCCTATAAAAAACCAAAAGGTTGAACAACTCAAATTTAAATTATATATTAAAATTTCAATGGACATAACTCAATACAAAAATTAAATAAATAACCATAAATACGTTGTTGCACCAAAATCATTTTTTTTTTCAAAGTCCTTGGATGTTGCAACTTCATCTGCAAAAATAAGTTGTAATGCTTGTGGAGGTTGATAACTAGGAAGCGGAGTTAGAGGCCCACAAATCCATCCATCCACCCATTCTTGTGAATCACACTCAGCAGTGAAAAATTAGATACAAGATGCACAAAAACATGTCAACTTTCTTGTCCATACAGCCCACGAAGTAGCGTATAAGCTACAAAATGAGTGCATATCACTGGACCCAGTGAGTGTCATACAATCCTCGTAGTTAGCAATTTGTTAATCCTCTATCAACCAAAATATCTACGAAATGTGGAATTTTCTTGAAAACCTCAGGCCATGTTGTCAATACACCATTCCACTATGCTCTTTGCATATTTTAATTTAACACCATCTTTGTACTTCAACTCTTCTCTTGTAAGAGCTCTTTTCACACATGCCCCTGCACCGTCATGCTCTCCTTTTCCATGTCCAGCCTCAGTGAAACTCCAAATATGTTGCACACCCATCTTGACGTGTATTTTTCTCATCCAATAAAACATTCGTGTATTCTTAAACCGAGACGTGTAATTATTTGACCATATATAATGTTGTTTGAAGTGGATGTCCCTATCAGACAAGTTTCCATAAAATAACTGGAAACACCCTTGAACAAATTTAGTAGAATGAGTATGATCATCACTGATATAAAAGTGGTACTCTCTTAAAATTTTTTTGATCATTCTCTGTACTGTGAGGAGAATGTAGAAATGCTATATGCATAAAAATGACAACTTATACTGAGTTGTAATATTGCGATTGAACCTCCATTTGTGGTTGCAATGTGTAATTCTCTGTAAAATCGACCACTAAAACAATAGTACCAATAGGAAATGTGTCTTTGCATAGCTTGAACTGTTCATCCAACCATCAAGCTCTATGTGTATGTCTAGCATACTCATAAATAATTTCATCTGTAATTTTTCTCAAAAATTGGAAAACAGACATTTGTTCTGTAACTAGCTCACACCGTTTAGACTCTTTTCCATCTTTCAATTGGTATGCAACTGATTTATATTTATCAAACTCAACTAAATTATGTCCTATTGTACCTTCAATTTGCTCATGGATGTAACTTTCCAATTTAGATAATCCACCGCATGTACTACAACTTCCATCTAAACAATCCTGACTATAAAAAAATTGTCTAACTTATTTTTCACAAAATATAGTAGGAATGAAATCCCTGGAAGATATTGGCAGAACTTGAACACCACATTCTGATAACATAGTTTCAGAATGAAAATTATAACGAATACGTAAAAATTTAGCATAATGCATCGCGAATTCAACATGTTGCCTACAACAAGTGGTGCGAGCATGGTTGATTTTCACATAGAATGGTTTCAATATTTCAAAAAAATGTTGACTAATTTTAATTTCCAGATTCTCTTGTTCAAACTTATAAAAAAATTGAGTTTGAGTCATATCTAAGAAATACTTTGGATGTGGTTCATGATTAATATAACCAACTCTCCGTTTTATAACATCTCTTATATTAGGTGAAACTCTAGTGTTATCATGCCAAAATTTAATAACTTATCTTATAGCATCAAAATTATTTTTTTCCTTACGCGGTGCTCTAGCAGAAAGTGCCCAAAAATCGGCATTATTGAGTGATTGAAGGATATTACGTTTTTCAATTGCTTTCATTAGATTTTTTCGATTAACTTGCAACATTCTACTTATTTGCGTAATCAAACGTTGTTTTTTTATTGATTCACTTACAACACTAGGAACGAGTACACGACGTACAATATTACTATCCCTAGTGCGTCTCTTGACACCAATAGTGTGATATGCATCATGAATGTTTTGAACAATTGTAGAGGTTTGACCACGTATATTAGATGTTGTCAATCCTAAGGTGTTTAATGTAGGTCTCATTTTAATCAATTTCATCAAACTAACCAACAACTGACATCTTTGGGAATCATTTAAAATTTCAAAATAATTATCCCAAATTTCAGTGGCTTTTCTTCTGATTTGTCGTTTAGAAAGTTTGTCAAACATTGGTTTCAAAATATTTTCATCAATTTCAATAAAAAATTAGGTTTCTTACGTAAAATTCTATGATGTGTTTTTGTCAAATTTTGCCTGTCTACAGTTTCAACATGAATTTCCTTATTCACATTTTCATTGTCTCCTTCAATTTCAACATTTGCTACATCATGAGTATTTAATTCTTCTTCAACATTGACGGTAAAAACATCTTCATCACAAGTATTTAATTCAACTTCAACATTAACAGTAGAAACATTACTTGGTTCTTTATTACTTACAATAGTTGGGGTTGAAGATGAACCTCTTTTTGATTCACGAAGTTTCCGCATTCGCTTAGCATTTTGAATTTTGTTGCTCTCAAATTTGTTTGGTGTTTTTTTACTTAATGACTTCCTTTTTTGACTTCGTTTCTTTTCTCCCATGATGTTTTACTTCCGTTGATAAGAAAAACATGTAAAAAAATCAAAATTTCACAGTAATTCATACGGTAAGGTCAGAGAGTAAAAATCACATGGTAATTCAGACATTGGGATGTGTGTAAATATGATTTATGAATCGCGAGTGCGCTTTATAAACTGTGATCGTGGTTTATAAAGTGCGCTCGTGGTTTGTGTTAAAAAACTACAATCACGCTTTATAAACCGTGATCACGGATCTATCTGCCGAACCTAAGCCTTAGGAAATCTTTGTTTTTCCCCAACCAAAGCGATGGAAGGTCTTTATGAAGTGTAAAAGGTCAAAAAACCTCAAATATGCTCTTCCAAAGACTTGAACCATATTATAAAACTGAAAACATTTCACAAAAATGATGCCATCGCGTAGGGGAGACTGTTAGCTTCGTAGAAATATTAATTTTAAAGTGAATAGATTAAGATAAATATAATTTTATAATGTTTTACTAACAATAGGTCTTTAAGACATTTTTCCTCGTGAATGTTCATGTCTACGTTTAAGACTATAACTTTTGTTTCGCTTATCAAAATGTGATAAAACTGATACCATCCCAAGCATGGACAAATTCTATACATGTTAAAAAAAATTTTGATTTTGATATTTTTTGATATAGTTATGGCGGGAAAACGGAAAGCGCTTCGTTTTCTAAATATTTTCAGACCACTTTCACGGAAAAAATCATTAAAAAAAATACAGCTCAAAAAAATATAAAATAAAATCCATCCCAAGATAGACAACTACATCTAACATTTCACCAAAGGAAAAAAAAAAAACAAGATTTTGTCATCCAAAATGCGGGCAAACGAACTACAATCTTATAAGTTTAAAAAAAAAAAACTAAGTCATAATTTTAAGTGTTTAATATAGCTAAACTTGTCCGTTTTTTTTTAAAATTAGTATTTTAGAAACTAGATTTTGAATGCTATGATTCATATTTATATAAATTTTTCTAATTTTGAGTGCGTGTATTGCTAATAATCCCTATAAGTTGATATTTCACTATTTTTGCAATATGACGTCCACGGATGACCCTATATTTGTTTATCAACTTCCTGCACTTACCCGAAAGTAACATAATACTGGGATCCTCCATAAGAAGCTACCTGAGCTGGTCCCCACACATCTGAGTATACAAGTTTCAATTTCTTACTCCTTCTTAGTTGCCCCAACTTTAAGAAATCTCACTCTTTTTTGCTTTCCAAAGATATAATGCTCACAGAAATCAAGATCTAAATATTTTAAATCTGATAACTTACCCTTAGCCTTTAAGATATGCATTCCTTTTTGACTCATATGACCTAATCGGTTATGCCACATGTATGCATCTGAATCTGAAGTAGATAATGTAGAAAAAGAATCAATAATACAAGTAGGTAAATATAACGTTCCTACTTTCTTACCTCTTGCCATAACAAAAGCACCCTTGGTGACTTTCCAAGAGTCTCTGTAAAAGTAACCATGTAACCAGATTCACCTAGTTGAACTGTAAAAATAAGATTCCTCCTGAGGCTTGGAACATGCCTCACATCTTTCAATACCCATGTATTTCATTCTACAATTTTAGATGAACTTCCCCTTTACTAGTAATACTACAAGGTTCATCATCACCCAAATAAACATGCCCAAAATTACCCTGGACATAATTTCTGAAATAACCATTATTAGGATTTGCATGGAAATAAGCTCCTGAATCTAAAACCCATGATTCAATTCTATTATCTAAAGAAAGAATAAGAGCATCTTGCATTACCTTTGATGTAACAAGATTTGCTTCTTTACCTTTGTCTGGTTATTGGTTCTCTTTATCCTTTGACCAACAATCTTTCTTTGCATGTCATTTCTTTCCAACATTTACAACAAGTAATTCTCTTACTTCTAGGTTTAGATCTGCTATCCCTTGAATTTGATTTCCCATTACTCTTAATCTTAGATCTCTCCCTTTTCTTGCCCCTGCTTTCTACATTCAAAGAATTTCCAGATGATGATTCCTCTGTACTCTTCATGTGAATTTATTCATTCAAGATTATACTAACCACATCATCAAACTTCAAAACATTATTAGTAGATGTTGTATTACTAACAACCATTACCAAGTTATCCCAACTTTCAGGAAAAGAACATAAGAGGAAAAGTGCTTTTACTTTATCATCAAATGGTATTACAACCAATTTTAACTGATTTACAATAGATCAGAAATCATTCAAATGACTAGATGTAGATCCACCTTCATGCATCTTAGAACTAAATAGTTTCTTCATCAAATAAACTTTATTTGAAGCATTAGGTTTTTCATATAAATTAGCAAGAGATTTCATTAACTCTACTATAGAATCCACTTCTGTAATATTGGAAGCCATGGATGCTGCCATACTCAATCTTATAGATCCCAAAGCCTTTCTGTCAAGAATCTTCCATTCTTCATCAGTCATCTTCGTAGGTCTAGACTTCTAGTCCAACGGTAAATATAAATCTCTTTGATACAGATAATCCTCAATTTGCATCTTCCATAATTGATAATTTCAGCCGTTCAAATTTTTTTACCTTGTATTTGTTTTCTTCTGCCATTATTGTAGCTCCCACTCAATCAGAAAACTCTCTATGAGTAAATATGTCAACACATAAAACCCTAAAAAAATATGATACCCGTTGTTGGGGTTAGCACACCGGTTGTACAGAAAATATCAGATCTAAACATACATGTAAATAAAAGTGAATATTCTACCAGAAGAAATATACAAACTTCAAGAGACATAAATCGACACCAGATTTAACGTGGTTCACCCAGTGTGGGCTATGTGCACCAAGAAACAAGCCAATCTATTCTCCAAAGCTTTGACAAGATATACAATGAATATTTACAATCTTCCATACCTCTCAGATGTACGATAATTTCTTTCTTCAAGCTTTTGCTTCATCACCAAAAATTCTCTCTCTCACCAACTTTTTACAACTTCTTTCTAATTCTTGTTAAATCTCTTACTTCTAAACCCTAGCTTTATGCTTATATAATTTGTTTATAGACTTAGGGCACTTAGCCATGCAATTAGCAACTCAATAGATATACTTTAATGCTAAAAATAGATCTGATTCCCGAGATTTAATTAAAACATCCTCACACAGGTAACCAGTACGCCAGTTAGACCTAACCGATGCCAGTTCCTCCCTTGCCTAACCGATGCTGGTCATACCTGATTGCATGTCGGTCCTAGGCAACTGATGTCGGTTCCCATCCTAACCGATGCCAGTTACTGTATTTTCCAACAAGTTTCCATTACATGATAAATCTGAAGTAATTGAGCTCCACAACTCAACACAAAGTCCAAATGCCATTGGGATCATGAATCACTACCTTAGGAAGACCTTCCTCATCCTCTGACATGATCATATAATGTCATGCCCTATATCTTAATAGAGTATTTGTGCTTTTGGATCAATCAATATTTTACACAATATACTCAGTTTACTTTTCTGGTAACAACTTTCTTATTTTTCCATTGCAACTTGGATCAAAACATGTGACCAGTCCATATGAATTTTACCTTCTACCATCTTTACAGAAATTCCTTGGCACTCAACAACATACCATATGAGGGAGGAATATTAACAACCAAAATAATGGCTTAAGACCCTTTTCTCTGGAAAAGCATGGTACGAAGGCTGTTTGTGCATCTTTAATCCTTCTGAACCAAATGCACTTTTCTACCCTCTCTATGGAATAGCAGGAACTCAAAGGCACGTGTTATCAGTTAGGCCTCAAAGCATGATCTAGTTTTGCTCAGGGCATTACATTGTTTTATGCTCCTGAGTCTTGACCATGGTTAGTGAGCTTATGTCTAACTTGAGGATAGTAACATAAAATGGTTCAATTTTCTCATTAGGAGAAGTGACTGCAGCCACAAGGCTTGGTTGAGGTGAGGAAGAGGGGGTGGGAAAAATATCTTCTAGAGGTATTGGATGAGGCTTTGGATTTGGAATTGACAAAGTTTACCATTTTAGCAAAGGATTCTTGGATGGGTTTGGTAAAAATCTACCTCTGAAATTTGGATCTTTGTCTTCTTAAGGTGATCAATGATTTCAAAAGATTAGAGGTGGATGACCAATCATTCACTATGAACTTTCATGAATAATTTTGATTTATCACTTTTAGGCAGTCCTCCAGGACCATTAGTTTTGGAAACAAAATTAGAAAGAAAAGGCATTAACATTACTCAAATTTTGGTGTGAGGCAGCTGGGAATAGGAGCTCCTATTCTTACAACCACATAGTTATAGGAAACTCCTTGGAAATCTCACCAATTTATCTCTGAGTCATAACAACTAAAATCACTTATAAGATTTTCTGTCACTATTTCAATACACTCCGTTGTGAAGGAGATGTAAAATAACAATCATTTGTTCTTGTCAACCTCTCACCAAGACATAAAACAACATTGTTCTTGATGCACTTACCACACATTTTACATTTACTATTTACATTTACATAGTAAATATATTTTCCTAATTTATTACACATGTAAGGTATTATTACTCCTTCTTTGTATGCAACGTGCCGCTAGGTGTATGGACAATGGTGAACTGAATAGACATACCTATTTGGATAGGATTACTTTTAACTAGACAACCATTAATATCATAGGATTAAGGATCTCATCACTATCTCAAATAACATAGGAAATTGTGTTTCATCAACCTTTTGAACATCCAGCGAGTGCTTCTCAATGGAAATTTCCACTTATTGAACTGCAAACTGTTGATCTTCCCACACCTGTCACCAAAGCTACCATCAAATGTGAATGACCAAGAATGCCTCCATCCTCCAGTCTTGTTTGGTCTGAGTCAATGTCATTTGTTATTGGTCAATTCTATACTTGTAGGTGCTTTTTCATTTCCAGCTACTAAGATGATAGAAAATATTCTGAATTTCAACCCATTAAATTTATCTGACATGGTGTATCCATCTCTCCTTCATCATTCTGTAAATTTTTTTTTGGAGAAACCCAGATCGCGAAACTACTGATTTGACAGATTTAACCTTTGAGGAATAGCAAAGAATCCATGAAATAAATTGCACTCATCTATTTCAATATCCATTTCTGTAAAACACCACAAGATACAAGAGATTATGGTTTCAAGATTCTTTCATTCTTGTACAAGGGGAAAAACAGTAAATATATTTTCCTAATTTCTCACATGTGTATGTAGCCTCCTCATTAATTCATGAACTTCACTAGGTTCTAGTCATTTGTTTTCTTAAAAGGATGTTGAGCCCTGATTTTTCCATTTGAAAAGTGGAGGATTCCCTTATTTAGAGTCAACTGTTCAACTTTCATGGTTCATAGCTTAATTTCTAGTGCAACACAGAACCTTGCTTGGAATTTAGCTAAATAGTAAGTATTTAAGTATCTTATGTTTGAGGTAGGCGTCACATCATGGTAGCAGGAGATAGAATCTCACACTACCAAAACGAACTGTGACCCCCAATATCCCACATAACAACCTCATGTGACTGCTACATATAGAATGGACCTTCTGGATCCTTGGCATTGTCCAAGGGCAACTTATCTGTGGGAATAGTAGATCCCATAAGTTCTTATTGTCCTGAAATCTTTAAACTGATGAGTTTGGGTTGCTAGAACCAAGTCCAGGTAAGCAGATATCTAGATCCATTCTTGCTTGCAAGAGGGCTTGGTACTTTAACAAAGAAAAGACGCTGAGGTTCCCATGAAAGCAATAGTGTTTTGGATGGTAGAAATTCAAGCTTTCAAGTTTTACACTTGTTTACAAGACCATCCTCTAGTCTGTGACTTTGTACATAGTTGCTTAATATTTTTTTGCAGATGAATTTCACGAAAGAAAAGAAGAGATTAAGGTTGCCCATAGAGGATGAGAATCATAACCCTTGCCAAGTAGGAGGCGTCAGGTTGGCTGCTGATACCACTCAAGTACGACCATCCTTCCTAAATCTTGCCTACACTCTATCTAATCTGAATTATAATGGATCAATTTGGCTGTACGAAGAAGATGTGTAAGAACAGATAAAACATTTGATCTGAAGCGATGATAGAGTAGATTACACGATTAATGGAACAAAATAATGTTTTGCAATGCAAGAGGGTTTAACAATATGAAGTCAGAACTAATGTATTTTTGGCATGTTTGGTGAAGTGCAAGGATGGAACACTACCCAGAATCAAATCAGAATATGTATTATGTTACTTTCACGATCTCTATTAATGCCTTGAACAGATTTGTTCCAGATTTATTACCCCTCAAAGCCTGTTGAAAATAACTTGAATACTTCCAGTAACATAGACGAGGATAGATTTTCCAACGGTACCAAACATTTCAAATTTGCAATGCATATCTGGATGTTGAAGTATTGGTATTATTTATCATTTATATTGAATAATTGTCACTGGTTGTCTTGCAATTTCTGGCAAAATTGGGTATCTCATAGGCTTCAAGATCATGAAATTGTGCCTTTAGCTGTTTTTTTTGCAAAATGCAAAAGTTCAAAGCAGTCATTTGCCTGCAACTTCACATTTGATATAGGAACGTGACAATGTGGCTTTACCTTAAGTGCCAAGAAATTGAGTCACGGTTCACTTTATCACTTTAGAGCACTTTTATGGAAACAAGGCTCAAAAGCTCAAAGTTCTCCACCGACTTGCTTTCAAGCTTTGAATTTTGAGACGCGGGCTCAACATTTGATTTAGTCCCTTGGCATGAGCAAGGGCCGTGGTCACTTTGTAACTTTACACCTTTTATAAACAAGGCTAGCAAATCTTTCTCCGTTGACCCGCTCTTCATATCGCTTTAACTTTTGACATGGGCTTAACATTTGAATTTTTCCTTATGGAAACAAATACCAAAATTGCCAAAATTTATGACAATCCACCAAGAAGTTTTTGACTTCAAAAGTCATCCACCATTATAGTCCCTTTGATGGGCTTGATTCTTTATTTAGGGAGTTTGAGACTAAGTCCCTCTAATTGACAAGAGGCTTTATGTCTGACTCGGGACATGATGGAGGCTCAAGCACATTTGTCAAACTTGCCTTTGTGTTTGCCTAATTGAAAGAGCATTTTCTTTGAAGAGACACGTGAGCTCAAATTACTCGTTACTTTTCTCTATCAACTTTGTGAAATTTTGGCTATGTCCAATACTTGTTATGACGGGGCCATGTGGACTAGCCCGCGCACACTTGGGGACAACCGCTCATGATTCTTGAACTAAGTGCTAAAAGTTACACGTAAGAATTTCTATAGTAGGAGGCTCCTGTCGATGCTTGGACTCTTTCAACAGCCAGCTCTGTAAACCACTTCTAAAGAAACTTGGATAACATGGAGGGCTGGTTGAAAAGTTTAGGATCTTATATTTGTGTAGATTGTAGCACCATAAAAAGTTTATGGTAAGAGAACGTGGCACCTTCTACAGTCTTTCTATACTTAGTCAATTTGGGCCTTAGATTGAAGATTGCCTTGTCTCCATCTTTGATTTTATGAGGTAAGATCAAGAACCATATACAATTGTCTGACGGCCTTGAGGTAAGTGTCCTTTTCTTGCTAGAATTTTTTTTAAAACCATGGGCAGACTTACAAGATTTCCCTAACTTTAACATGGCGAGATTTAAATGGAGCACTCCAACTTTACAAGGGAAAGGATTACAAGCTATGGTCTAGAATGTAGGAAATGTTATGCACGACTTGCAATCACATTGATAGTTCAACATCCTTATCTCTTCCACCATTTGATGGATTTACAAACAAGCCATATCTCCTAAAGAGAAAATTTAATCTGACTTCCACTAAAATGTCTTGTCATGTCATATCATATGTGTAGACATCGATGTAGGGAAACTGAGGTGTCTACTGTTGTCTGACAATGATCTGAGTAACTAGGTCGTAGTTGCACTAAAATCATTCCTTGATGCTTAGGAATGGCTATATCAACCTTGTAATGCATTCAATCGCTCATGATATCGATGATGGTAAAAATAGGAACTAACCTTGTGTGAGGTTTGGTAAGGGAAATGCCCTTGTAGTTGTGCCCTCAAACTATGCACATTATCTCCCACATGTGTTGTATGCAACATTACACCAGCATCACTACACAATGTTCCCTCCTCTCTAAGATATTCAAATCATTGGCTTATGCATGCTAGCTGATTTTACATGTAACAACTTTTAAAGAGGAAACTTGAAATGTAGGGAATCGTAGTTTGTTTGTTGATGATGAGGAGCCTCTCAATGTCACATTCCATCATCCTTATCTTTGCGACCCATTTATTGCCCATAGACATGCCATATTTCATGGAAATTGAAAACCTTGATCCACTTCCACTCAAATGGTCACCCATACCTATCATTGGGACCCTAGACTCCAGTAAGTGAAACCAAGGTACTATAGTCTTATCATGCAATGAAAAAGTACAACTGGATCATCAATTGTACCATATACTTTGTACATCTTGGACATTATATCGGCCTTGAACACAATCAATTTCATGAGATCATAAATGAATCCTAAAAATTGGGGTATAGAGGTAGGGACAAGGACCTTGTAATTGTGCCCTCCATTACGCACACAAATCTCTCACCCATGTTTCATGCAACGCTTGTGGGTCAACATCACTGTACCATGTTCCCCCTCTCTGATATAATTAGAGTATGGTTTGGGAACACTTTATTTCACATGCTATAAATGTTGGAGAAGGAGCTTTTACAAGGAATTAGATTTTTTTATTGGTGATGACGAGCCTCTTAGTGTCACATGATCATCATCATCTATTTCTACCACCCATTTATTAATTCCCATAAATAAACAATATGTTCTGAAGAGAAAATACACCCCACTTTCACTCAAATGGTTTTCACAAACCTATAGTCCGACTTGCAGAATATGGCAAGGAAATTGAGATGCCTAGCCTTGTATGTAATGGTAGAGTGAAATTGTCCCATACTTATCAACCAAACTAGTGTTCTTCCCATGACATCTTCAACTTTATATCGTCCTTGACTGCATCCGATTTCATGAGATCGATGATGGAAAAAATGGGGGTGTGAGAGGTAGGGGGAAGGCATTTATAGTTATGCCCTCTACTACACACACAAATCTCCCACTCATGTCATCTGCAAGACTAGCACCAGCATAACTAGTGCATGTTCCCTTCTCTTTGAGATAATCAAAGCATATGGTTTGGTCACACTCGATTTTTCATACTGTAATATATGGACAGGAAACTTTTATAGGGAATCGTAGTATTTTTATGATGCCAAATGATGATGACGAGTCTCTCAATGTCAATTTTTTTGTATCACTCCCACTCATACATGAGATGAACTCTCCAACATTTGTATTTTCATTTCAAATTGGTTGTAAACACGTTCACATAACTTCCTCTCTACCTCCCTAATTTGTGACCCACACTAGCATATCCAAAGCTTCTAAACACATCATACATATTAACCCAAACTTATAAATATTGGGTTAACCCATATTATAATATCACCCATCATAAATATGTCTCATCTCACCCCTACAATTCACCTAGTATTATGCTCACATCAAACATTTCTACTTTCACCAAACTCAACTTGATCCCCCAACTTCGACCAGTATTGGATTCACATTTGGTTTCAAGATCAACATGCATTGGCCCTTACATTACAGATCCTCCAAGATTAACAATGTATTGCATCATAGATCATGTATTGATTATTATGATGCAAATTATGTGTTCTTGCATATGGCATCTCCTCTAACCACTAATGTGATCACCTAACATTGTATCTTCCCTTGAATCATCACATTTTATCTTTGCATGTAGATGTTGAACCTTCATATCAATACCAATATAAACATTCATACATGTTGATTTCGTAGCAAGGGAAGAGTAAGACAAGTGAGTAACTCTTCCTATCAACTTGGTTTCAAAATATTCTTATTTTTTGTTATTGTTTCCGCATAATGTGCTTTTTGATTTTAAAATACCTTTTTGGTTTGTGCTTTGTTTTGGTTAGACATGAAACATGTTTTGTGGTGTGCATTTGTTTATGCATGCATTAAATGTTTTTCTTTATTCTAACAAGAATTATGGTGATGCTACTTATTTCTTTGCCTCATATAATCTATTTTAAAAAAAAAAAAATCACTTCCTTTATATATGTTAATATCTCTATCTTACGCACACATTCATATTCACCATGTAATGAAATTACTTGTATAATTCAGGTTATGAGCATCAGTAGAACACTAAATAACACAATATTGCATATAAATGGGTCTCAATATGAAATTAAAATAGCTTCACCACTTCGAGGGGGCAACCTCCAAACCATACAATAAGACTCAAATGCTCCAATGATGAATAACTACTACCTACAATCCCCTATATATACTAGTCATATGTTATGGCCATCACCAAGGCCAGCTTACTAAGCATGATAAAGTGTAAATGATATAGTAAAATGATGTGGTAAGCCACAAGTCGGCTACTCATATCCTAATACAAGCAATATGTTAAGGGTGTAACATGCCCTTCCCCTTCAAACCAATGTTTTCCTCAACATTTAATAATCATGGATGTTGATGTAGAAAACCTTTATCCTCCTAGGTCACATCTTCTATGCCTAGATTCTTCCACTTAATCAAATATTCCTTAATGTCTTTGGTTCTCAGCATCTTAGTACGTGTTTGCAAAATCTTCTCTAGATCCAAAATGATTCTTCCTTCCTCATCAAGTTCTGGTAGCTCTATCTAGGCTGAAAATTTCTATCCAATAACCTTCTTCAGGAAGAAAACATGGAATACCTGGGTGTATGCATGAAGATTGAGAAAAATCTAGTATATAAGCAACACTTCCAATTTTCTGTAGAACCTGATAATGACCATAATATTTAGGAGCAAGTTTTTTTCCTTTTCCTGTTGCTTCAGGGATATCTACTTGTAAGGTTGTAGATGTACAAAAACATAGTCACCAATTTTAAAATGTCTTTCACTACGGTGTTGATCTGCTTGTTGTTTCATCATGTTTTGTGCCAATGCTAAATTCTCCTTCAAACTAGCCAAAACTTGTTGTTGATGTTGAATGTGTTCCTAAACATCCATATCCTTAGTTTGCACCCTCAAGGAAGAAGTGATAGAAGGTGGATGGTAACCATATAATGCTAAAAATGGGGTCATTTGAGAAGAGGTATGAAAAGATGTGTTATACCACCATTATGTAAGTGGTAGCCATTTAATCCACCTTTCCTGCTTATTTAATACAAAAAAACGTAGATAACCCTCTAATAATTTGTTGATCACTTCTGTTTTCCCATCTATTTGAGGATGATAAGATAAACTGTGAGCTAGATGAGTACTCAAACATGAAAATAATTCCGTCCAAAAACTACTTGTGAAAATAGGATCATGACCACTTACAATTATCTTTAAGGTTCCATGTAGCCGTTGAACTGTCTCCAAAAAAATAGCCGTGACTATACTAGCTACAATTGGATGTAATAGGGCACAAAAAATGGGCATATTTTATGAGCCTATCCATAATCACAAAAATAACATTCTTACCCTTTGAACAAGGCAATCCGGTTATGAAATCCATGGATACTTACTCCCATCTCTGACTAGGAATTGGTAAGGGTTGCAACAGACTTGGTGGCTTAATTATTTCCCCTTTGTTCTTTTAGAATACTAAACACTTTGATACAAAATTTTTTACATCCCCCTTGAGTCCTTCCCAAAAGAATTCTCTTTTTATTCTATGACATGTCTTCAAAAACCCAGAGTGTCCTCCAAAAGGTGAGGCATGTAGCTCTGCAAGAATCTTATGCTTCAACTCAAAATCTTTACTCAAGTATAACCTGTCCTTGTACCATAGTGTATTACCTTTCCACTCAAATTTGTTAGATGTTATAGAGCCATGCTTGATATTCTGTATTAGGGATTGTGTATCCTTGTATTGATCCCATTCCAATCTGACTTCATCCACCCAATCGGCCATCAACATGGACATTCCACATAGTAAAGCATTCGTGGATGTATCCCTTTTGGACAACACTTTAACTACTACATTTTATTTATTATTTTTGTATATGATTTCAAAATCATAAGATAAATTTTTTTTACCCACTTTTGTTTTTCCTTAGATGACAACCTTTGCTCCAAAAATTATATGAGACTATCATGATCAATTTTTTACCTTGAAGTGTCTATCCATGAGATAGGGCCTCCATTACTTGACTGCATGAAGAATAGCCATCATTTATTTCTCACAGACGGTTTGAGGAGATATTTTCCTTTGAATTGGCGACTCTCAAATGCAATTGGTTTTCCTTCCTGCATTAAAACTACTCCCAATCCTGATTCTGAAGCATCACATCAACAATGAAGGTTTTCGAGAATTTGGGAGTAGCCAAAACTGGGGTGCTGCACATGGCTTCCTTTAGCTGATCAAAGGATTTAGTGGCTACATATGTCTAATGGAAGGCATCCTTCTTTAATAATGCAGTGAGTGGGGTTGCTATTCTACCATATCCCCACACAAATCTTCTGTAGTACCCTGTTAGTCCTAGGAAGCCACAAAGATTTTTGAGAATTCTGGGCCTTGGTCAATCCACCATAGCTTTGATCTTTTGAGGACCAAATTTGACACCTTCATGGGATACAATGTGACCCAAGTACTCTACCTCTTGTACATAAAAATAAAATTTGGAGAGTATGTGTCTCCAAAACTTCCAACACTTTATTTACATGATGTAAGTGTTCTTCCCATGTCTTACTGTAAATCAATATGTCATAAAAAAAAAACTAATACAAATTTCCTTTAAAATGGCGTAAAAACAGTGTTCATCAAGCTTTGAAAGGTTGAGGGAGCATTTGTAAGACCAAAAGGCATTACCAAAAAATCATAATGGCCCTCATGAGTCCTTAAAGGCGTTTTATGAACATCTGCCTCTCTTATTCTAATTTGATGGTACCTCGAGCGAAGTTCTAATTTTGTGAAATAAATAGCACCATGCAATTCATCAAGTAAATCATCAATTACTAGAATAAGAAACTTATCTTTGATGGTGTACTTGTTGATTTTTTGGTAATCTGGAAACATCCTCCATGTTTCATCCTTCTTACGTACATGACCATTGATGAAGAATATGTACTCTGGCTATGCCTGATGATACCTGCCGTCAAAATTTCCTGTACCATTTTCTCGATCTCACTTTTTTTGGGAATATGGGTATCTGTATGGTCTGATGTTAGGTGTTTGGATCCAAGAAATCTAATGAATGACATGATCATGATCCCTAATTGGTGGTAGTCCCTTTGGAATTTCATAAAAAATAGACGAGTGAGCATCAACAATCTTTTGAAGATCAAGTGGCATGGAAGACTCTGTATTTTGTACTTCTATGGAAAATAAATTTGCTATAAATCCATCTACTCATTTTCTGAGAGCCTTCTGCTTCTGATGAGAGATAATAATCAGTGGAGAATTAACTACCATCCCACTCAATTGTATTTTCCTTCCATCTGAATGAAATTGCATGAACAATTCTTGGAAATTCATCTCTATAGTACCTGAGGTTATGAGCCATTGGACACCCAACACAATATCTGCACCTCTCATAGAAATAAAAAACATAGGTGAGTCTAATAGGTAGTCTCCCATGGAAAGCTTGATACTATGGAACTTTCTTGTGCACTTGACTGTCCCACCATCCATAATCATAACTTGCATTTCTGGAGCTGGGCAAATAAAACAATTGAGGCGGATAACTAACTTACTATTTATGAAGTTATGAGTGCTCCCCGAGTCAATCAACACCGTCACCTTATATTTTTTGAGGTATTCAATAACTTTGAGTGTTTGAGGAGTACTAATACTTGACAATGCATGACTAGACATTGTAGGTTGGTGATCCTCTACTTCATCTTCTACTGGTTCCTCATACTCTCCTATAATTTTAGCTTCCTCATTATCCTCATTACCTCTGTCAATACAAAAAAAATTCTTCTCAACACATTTGTGTCCCGGTCCATATTTGTTGTCACAGTTAAAACATAATCCTTTTTCTCTCTTTTCTTCCATTTGTTGAGGAGTTATTCTAATTGGCCTAGCGAATGAAGGGGAAGAGATACTATGGTCTCTGGTGTTAATGAAAGGCAACCTCCTACTATAAAGAAAATTTTCCTCTACTCGACGTGCCATGATAATAGAATTAGAAAGCTTGAGTGGATTAAACATACGTACCTCATGCTCAATGTGGTCCTTAAGAACCCCAAGAAATAGGTCATTCAAATTATCTTCTAGAATATTCTCCACCCTTAAGGTTAGGTTCTGGAATTGATGAACAATATTTGACTGATCATGTTTGCCGTATCTTTGCTAATTGACTAAATTAGTTCTCTAAAACACTGGAACTATAGTGCAATTGCAACTCCTTAGTAAAAACTATCTAAGTGTCACTGAGACCATTCTTCTGCCTCTGAGTACATAACCATCGATACCAAATGAATTGGTATTGTTCAAGATACAGGGATGCCAATGTCACCTTTTTTCTTGATGGTTTTTGATGTAACTCAAAGAAGTTATCCATTATCTTATTTAGGGGATCTTTACCATCAAATTTGTGCATATCCACTTTTGGCATCATGTTCTATGGTTGTGAATAAGTTGGATTCTGATGGGGCTGGAAACATGATCCAACATGATTATTTTGTCCATGATTTTGAACTAAAGATCCCTCCTTGGTTGATATGGGGCAGATTTGGGCCATAGTGTTTACCCTTTGCATGTTGCATGATATCATCCAACCATTGATTGATTTGGTCTATGTCTCCTTTAGAGGCCATCTCAGATTGTACATTTCGTAGCTCATACTCAAGTTAGCTCACCTTATGATCAACTGAAGTAAACCATAGTGCTGAAAAATCTATATTTACCCCTTATGACTTCATCTCTTCAATCACTACCCCCTCTTTATCTAGGGTTTTACCCAGAGTAAACAGATTCTTTTTTGCTCTTATGGAAGGCCCCACCGTGATGTCAAACCTTCAGGTTTAGGGTTTTGATACAAATTTGGACGAATAGGAAAAAACAAAAAGAATATACTAATACTATGTTTTTGAGAGCTTTCCGAAAATGTAAAGATCTTGAGAAAATTCCACAATTTGCACCCTAGGGAGCGATTTTCTGAAAAGCCCTAAATTTTTAATAACGTTTGCAAAATGAATAAATAAAATATGAAATTTTTAGGGAACCTTACTTTAAATGTTTCACAACTCTTATAAAAATATCTCCCACCAATTCACTCTGGTTCGCAATATATGGCGGAAACAGAAAAATTAGGGTTTTTGCCCTAATTTTGGCCCATGTCGTAGCTATGATACCACTTGTAATGAAATTACTTGTATAATTCAAATTATGAGCAACAATAGAACACCAAGTAACATAATATTTTAGAATAATTATCTCAATATGCAATTAGAATAGCTTTGCCACTTCGAGGGGGCAACCTCCAAACCATAAAATAGACTCAAATGCTCCAATCATGATTCATCTACTACATACAATCCCCTATATATACTATTCCTATGCTATGTCCATCACCAAAGCCGACCTACTAAGCATGAGAAAGTATAAATGATATGGTAAGCCACAAGTTGGTTACTCATATCCTAATACAAGCAATAGGTTAAGGGCATAGTTCCTCGGTCCATACTCGACCGCCAAGGGTTTACAAATTAGATGTACCTTCTCTTCATCACGCATTTATCATTAGACCTTTCATCATGTGATAATCCTAGGTTAGTGTCATACATTTTTGGCTAAATGGTCACCCATTGTATCATTTTGTAGTGGTATACACCTTAGGTTACATCACCACTCCCTCTTTTCATCTCGTAGTGATATATGTTTAGGGCTAAATCATAACTCATCCTTTCATCTTATAGTGATATACACTTAGGATAAATCATCACTTATACGTTCATTTGATCGTGATATACACTTTGGCTATAAGGTTCACACAAACATCATTACTAGGTCGCATTTCACTAATACATACACATTCATCACAACGCGTTAGACACAACACATACTTTGACCATTTCCTGATGACACAGTCTCGTTTATGGTTCATTCTTGACTGTTGAGGGGGAAAACCAAATGAACCTAATTGTATACATTTCCATTCACTCAGGGGGCACACGGATCCTATCATTCCATCTTGCATTCCTTTCCATCCATCCACACCATACTTCATACTATGGTTGCTCTTATTCTTTCTTACTTTTGCTTGTTCATGGTCATTTTATTACACATGATATTTAGATTGCTTGTATGCAATTTATCTATTTCATCCACACATGCATGTTCTTGTCTTTTTCTAGTTGTGTTCATAGATACAAGTCTCTTACACACTGTATGGATGCTCGCCTTCTACCCTTCCTACACTTATCACTAGGGGCATTCACATTCGTCTCTTGTAGGTGCTATTGTTTCATTTTGTACTTGGCACTTTACATTACTTGGTTATATATGATTTTGACATACAAGTTATCTTTCTAAAATGCTGATAGGTGTTTCATGTGCAACATTTGTTATGCAAGGATATTTGCTTCCATACTTGTTTGTTACATTGTCTGTTATTGCTTGATTTTATATGTGGGTCTTGCCCTTTGTTTGGTGTGCAAAATTGTTTTTTGTTTACGACCATGATGGCCTTGCGTGTATTACGACATTGTGAGTGATGTTCCATGTTTGCAACCCACTTTGGCATTCTATCATTGTCTTCTTGTGTGTACGCTTATATTCTATCTTACCCACTGTTTGTGTAGCATACACATTGTCTTTCACATGCATGTTTTTTCATACTAACACTTGTTTTTGGCTATCCATACTTGTTTATGTGTGCTTTGGTTTCTATCGAGCGCATTCCCTTCCCCTTGCAGGGCACATTTTCAGATTTCATGTGGTTGGTCCTATTTTGGGGCCGTATTCTCCTATCGGTGACATCGTATGCACCCCAAATAGGGGGGCATCATTTGGGGTTTTTATACACACTACAAAAAGATTATACATCAATTCGGTTCAATTATATACAATGATTGGTTTCACACTAGTCTATGAACCCCATACATAGTGGCTTTTATAGGACATGGTTTTCCTTAGCATTTTGGGAAGTAGCTATAGGCTTGGAGGTTATAGTGGGTGTGCCTCGCTACACTACTTTAGCCAGTGGCGTCAGATCACCCAAAAAACTAGGATGTACAAAGGTCTCTTCACACACATTTAGGGAAGCAATTACATGAAGGAGAATAATGCAGATTTCTCCTTACACCTCTTCAGCTAGGGTGGTGTGAGATCGCCCAAAAAATCCGCAATATAGGATATCCTTCTACACTCTCTTTCTCGACATGGATCAAGTGCACATGTTCCATTTACACTATTTCATTTACGTATTTTACATTTACACACTTTTACATGCATCTTTTACATTACATTTTTACACATACATACATACGTATTTGACTACTTGATCATTTTCTCCTTGCAGGTTCGGCTGTATGGGAAACAAGTAGTCAAATGGGGGAAACAACAACAAAAATGTCAAAAACCACACTTCGCAACAACACACAGGATACTAACCATGCAGGTACATCACACTCATCAATAACTACACATGTGTTTCTGCCCTAGGTTCACTCTCATCACATTTTTTTGTGCATTTTCATCTATAGTTTCCACGCTCCATCATCTTTTTTTCATTCCACGCTTTTTGTAGTCCTTCGGCGCGTTTCTACTACAATCTTTATGGACATCAGGTATGCATCTCTATCTAGTTTATGTTATCAAGATTTTCGCTCACCAACATAAAGTGGGGGAAAATGTAGAAACAAAATTATGCAATTTAGACATTATTTAGTCCCGGTTTCATGATACTATTTAGATGGTTTTTCAGTGAAGAAATTACTAATTAAACCCTGTATTTTGGCCATCTTATCTTATTTTATTTTGTCATTCCCAACCTTTTACACCGACATGCGCAGTAAAATTTCGTCACTTTGCATTTTTTTAGCCTCGACTAGGGCACCGAAGCTAGTACTAGGGTGCCCATAGGCACCGTGGTCCCACTAGGGGTGCCCCGATCCCTTTTGCACTTTCCCACCACTTTTTGGGATCTTTCTATCCATTTGAGATCTTTATCTTTTTGGCGGTCAGCCATTTTAGGGTTAATTACAAAATTAGATCAAGAGAACCCTATAAATATAAAATTATGAGACCATAATGAGGGACCAAACATTAGTCACTACTATCATCCATCTACAGTTGCATCCATCTATTTGCATTGGAGATCACTTGCATCCTGTTGTCTCCCGAAAACTACTTTGCGTTTTCATAGCCAAATTCAAATTTTTTGAGCTCATGCCCTTCATTGGTGTTTAAGCCAAGTTAGAGATTCAAGAAATTAGCAAAAGTCGTGCCCTAGAGCTGTTTAAACCTCTGTTTTGCTCATTTTTTAGAAATCCTCCATTTCTCGGTCTATGCACGTAATATCCTCTTTACAACCTCCATTTTTTATCGAAATTGTTCACTTGTTCTATGGCCTGGGTCATCAAATCATTGTTTTACCTCCATGCCTCTGGTTTGTGAAGGAAATTCAAAAATTGGACTCAAAACGATGAAGTTTTCTTCCTCTACATATTTTCCACATTCGGGATGATGGGCATCTTTTCCCCATCAAATTTTGACCCCAATGAATGCAGGTACTTGGTCAGATCCTATTGGATGGGGAGGAATGGGATTTTTGGTGAACTTAACACTTTTGGCAAAAATGGTAAATTTTCCCCGCATCCTCGAAATTTTGAAGTTGTCATTTTGGTTCATTACAGAAAAAGTGGAAGTTTTTGTCCTAGGTACAAATTCAAATTAGGACACTTGACAAGAAAAGCCAAATAGGCCAGAAAAGTCAAAAGTTGAAGCAGGACAGCGAAATATATTTTGAAGCCTTTTTCCACTAGGTTAAAATGTTTAAAGCAGAACCGTGACCCCATCTCCAATTGAACGTGCCACATGTCCTAGTCAAATCTAAGTAGCATGCAAGTTACCAGGAAATTGAGTTTTTGGACAACTTTTAAAAAATGTTAAAATGTTCCGAAAAGAGTCATGACCCTAAGTCTCTAACAAGAACATGCCATGTGAAAAGTCAAAGCGGAGGAGTGGGCCGGTGGAGAAATTTGAGTTTTTGAGCCTCTTTCCAAAAAAGGTTAAAATGTTGAGAAAAGGGCCGCATATCCCATTTCCAAGGTCAAAGTTGAAGCCCACAGGGAGTGTCAAAGGTGAGCCTACCATTGAAAAGTTAAAGTGAGAGCTAGTGGAACGACAGAGAACTTTGATTTTTTGAGCCTTTTTACAAAAAAGGTTAAAATGTTGAGAAAAGAGTCATGATCCCATTTCCAATAAGAACGTGCCATGTGTCTAAGTTGAAAAGTCAAAGCAGGAGAGCGGACGGTAGAAACTTTGAGTTTTTGAGCCTTTTTCCAAAAAAGGTTAAAATGTTTAGAAAAGGGCCGTGATCCCACTTCCAATAAGAACATGCCACGTGTCTAAGTTGAAAAGTCAAAGCGGGGGCTGCGGAGCCAATTTGTTCCAAATTGCCAAATCTCACGAAAAATCACAAAATGTGAAAGGCTTCCCCTGTAACCAGCTCCAATCCCTTCCTGTGCCACGTGGACTGGCCCAATTTCAGAGTTAGAGGAGCAAATCAAATGGTCTATATTTAAACTGGAAAATCAAATGTAACGGTTGCTTTGCAAGATCTGGTTTTTTAACCCGCCATGAGTGTTTTCTTCACAACAGAGGAATTTGGAAAGGCTGTTTAGGATTTGTGAAGTTGTAACAGTTTCTTTTGAAGAATATAATGGCTTCTCGATGTCATTCCAAGGGCTGGCGATTGATTTCAAAAAATACTAGAGTGCTCCATACCTGGAAAAGATAGAAAATGTCACCACTTCTTCTATTTTCCCTTCTCCTTAGATTTCTTCTATTCTCAAAGCTCTGTACAAATTCTGACTTTAACTTCAATAATAAAAGAAGGAATTTTCACCTTTTTGATTGAGGGATTTATTGGTACCTTGTGACCAATGAATTTTATTCGGTCTTGTAGCTTCTCCTGCGTATTTGTTTTTCTTCTAACTATAAATGCATGTAAATGAAATTTATAATTAATGTGTGTGGGAATCTGATATTCTACTCACAACATTAGTTTTCTCCTACCTCCATTTCCACTCCCCTTCCCCTTTCCAAGACAAAGTTTCTTCTCTAGTGAGACATTGCTAGCTTTGCCACAGGGTCAGTGGAGTGCCCCTGTTGGATCTCTGGTCGAAAGGCCACCATTGAAATCCACTTTTTCACGCATGCACATATAGAAGCTGCACCATTCAAGTAGAGGGACTTAGATTCCCATAGCATTGGCTTGAAACCCACCAATTTGTCCACAAGAAAAATTTTCTCACCAACAATTTTTGGCACCCACCGTGGGGCATATTTTGCAGCATCTGCACCTAAAAACAACCTCAGGGTCATAAAATACAAAAAAAATATTCTAGAGGAAAAGTTTCTAGAGATTGAATAATCACACAAACTACATGGATGTAAATCATGGCTATTCTGGGAAATCCTCCTATTGAGAGACCTGATTTACTCTTTCACATCCAAGAAGACATTGCTTCTGATTTGAGAGAAGCTATTTGGCATAATAGACAAAGTGTCAATCAATACTTCATTTCCGTAAGGATTCTGGACCTGGAAGAGGAATGTGTTGTCAAATTGGAAAGGTAGAGACAAATTCCAGCACCCCAGAGAAGAGCATAAACTTTCAAGCTGGCTAATAGAAGATACACCTGGAAACTAAGGCAAGGAGGACAAATTGATCCCACATTTGAAGAGCTTGAAAGAGAGGAAAGAGCTGAAGAGGAGATAAGGGCTCAACTTGAAGAAATAGAAAGACTCCAAATTGAAGCAGAAGAAAGAGTAGCAGCAGAAAGTAACCTTAGCAAGATTGGAGGCTAGAAACAGGAATAGAATGGGTGATCATGAGCATGAAGTACGCAGGCCTAACATACCATGGGGAAGAAATACTGGTCCACTTGCTCTTCCACAACCACTTCATGAGCTCCCAAGAGGTTCAAGAAATAACTTCCCAAAATTCAAAGGGGATGGTTCTCAGCTCCCAGAAGAACATGTAGCAGCATTCATCACTACTTGTGGAGTGTTGGGAGTTGAAGATGAAGATGTTTCAGTTAGGCTCTTTGTGGAGTCACTCCAAGAAAAAGCTACTGAATGGTTCTACATGTTGCCCCCAAGATCTGTCACATGCTGGGAAGATATAAGAAGTGCATTTGAACATAGGTTCAAGAGCACAGAAGATTTGTCAGGATCTGCTAGTCCAATTGGTTCAGATGAAGAAGGAGACCTCTGAATCAATGAGAGATTTTGTAGCAAGGTATGATAGGTTGACAAGAAGGATCCCAGAAGATGTGGTACCCTCTGAAAACAACTTGAAAAGGTTCTTCATCAGTGCTTTTCCATCAGAAGTTGGTTTCTTCCTCAGAAGAGCCCAACCAAGAACATTGAGGGAAGCTAAAGACTTTGCAATTGAGACTGATGATGATCTAATTATTTCTGGAAAAGTGAAAGGACCAAATGGGAAGCAAAAAGGTCAGAGTTCAAATTCAGTCACCACTGATCCAATGTTCCAAAAAATGGAAAATGACCTAGTTGCTTTGAAGAAACAACTGTCACAAATCACAATGAGGAATGCTCCAAGGAGACCAAATCTTCCTGATAGACCAAGAATTTCTCCACCTCCTCATAGGATTTCTCTTGAAGCACCACCAGTCAATGCCATCTATGACACTGGGGAATAGAAGAAGGAGAGCATATTGAGGAAACTGAAGAAGAAAGCATGGATGACTATGAAAACTATCTTGAAATTGAAGAGGTTGGCATGCACAATGGCCTGATTGAATACGTTGCTGATGAGGAGGAAAGTGATGAAGAAGCTCCAAGTTTTTCATGTGTTGTTTTCACTCATGCATAATCCAAGAATGGTGTTTCAACCTCAGTAGTTGCAATTGAGAGTAGGAATGAACAAAGAAGATAGCTCTCCAAAACCTCCACTAAACAAGATTCATCAGCAGGGGATCACCATTACCACCTTCCATGGAATCAGCTAGAGAGAAATCAGATTCACCAGTTGTCAAGGATCATACTGTTGTACCAAGTAAGTTATCTGATTCTTCTCCCAACTCAAAAGTTTTTAAGAGCAATTATCTTCTAAATGTTGGTTCTGTAAGAACATCTAAATTTCAATCAAAGGCTACACCCCCATCTCCTTCCAAGCTAATTGCTACATTTGAAAAGGAGAACCCAACACCAAAAGTAACGACGCATCTACCATTTAAGTCCTCATCCACTATTTGGAACCTCTTCCTCATCTACCATAACTTCATTTGACTTTGTAGAGCATGCTAGCAAAACCAAAGTCCAGCTCTCTAAAATTGAATACCTACAAACACATCCTGCCCAATTTGATAGATTCATCAAGGTAGTCTGGGGTGGTAACTCTACATCCCCAATCTCTAATTCTAAAGGCTTACTTCCCACACCATCCACACCATCTTCTCAAAACATGCTAGCCCTCAATGCCTCCACCACCAACAAAGTTGAGCCTTTTTACCTGTCACTTCTCATCAAAGGTTTCCAGCTGAACAATTGCATTATAGATTCTGGAGCCTCAGATAATGTGATGCCAATAAAAGTTTCAAATGCTCTTGGCCTCACTTTGACCTGGGTAAATGGCACATGCTACTCAATGGAATCCAAACAAGTTCCATTGGTAGGAAGGATTAAGGATGCTCAGGTTGCACTAGCTGATTACCCTAACAAGAAGATACTCCTGACCATTTTGGTGGTAGACATCCCAACATATTTTGGTATGCTATTGAGTAGAATTTTTTGCAAGAGATCTAGGTGGAGAAATAAAAATGGATTGGTCATCTACAACTATCCCAGTGAAAGGAGAAATGAAGAAGTTGCTACCAGTCAGAAAAATGAAGTTCACAGTAAGGAAGTATGATGATCCAAGAGCTGATATCCTTTTTCAAGATTGTGGGCTTGGAAATTACCTCCTTACATCACAGAAGGAAGAGGAACTTTCCACTTCTCATGGAGGAAGAAGAAGACCAAATCTGGACAATGGAGTTTGATGGCAGCCATTCCAGAGCAGGTTCAGGAGCTGGTGTAGTATTATACTCTCCCTCCAATGAGGTATATCCTTTTGCCTACAAGCTGCAATTTGACAATACAAATAATACAGCAG
This sequence comes from Taxus chinensis, assembly GCA_019776745.2. Classification (NCBI taxonomy): domain Eukaryota; kingdom Viridiplantae; phylum Streptophyta; class Pinopsida; order Cupressales; family Taxaceae; genus Taxus; species Taxus chinensis. The sequence goes on from CM034147.1 coordinate 882,484,810, forward strand.
AGTATGAAGCATTACTCTTAGGCATGAATATAATAGAGGACATGGGAATCAAGAAGTTGAGATGCAAAGGTGATGCAGAGGTTGTGGTAAAGTAGGTCCACCAGCAATATCAGGTGAAAAACCCCAGACTCAGGCACTATAGAAATAGAGTGTGGGATACTGCATTGAATCCTTTGATGCATTCTCCATTGAAGCTATCCCTAGGGAGAAGAATGAAAAGGATGATTCTCTAGCAGTGTCAGCTTCCTTAGTGACACCTCATCCTTATTTTGGCAAGGATAAAGTGACCATTGAGATGGTGTTCAGACCCAGTGTACCAGACAATGCAAATCACTGACAGGTCTTCAATGATGAAAATCAAGATCCTAGCCTTCTTAGAACAAAGGGATAACTTCAATAATATTTTCTTTGAAGGAAGTGAAAACCCACACCATGAATCAGTCCCCAAAGAAGAGAAGGAAGGAATTGAGGAATTGATGAAGAGGGAGTAATCAAACTGAAAGGAAAAAAAATCCCCAAAGGCCTAGTTTCTTTGGAAGACCTCTTTGACAAGCATGACAAGTTCATCCAAGAGAAAGAAAAACAATCTTCTCAGTGTCCATCTGATTTTGATCAAGAAAACATTGGCACTTCAGAGAATCCAAGGATGGTTAACATTGGTAAATGCTGCTCACCAGAAGAGAAGAGAAAGTTTGTTGCTCTACTAAAAAAGTACTCAGATGTCCTAGCCTATTCCTATGATGAACTCAAATATTTTCAGCCAAAGGAAATGCATCACTCCATTCCTTTGAAGCAAGGAGCTAAGCCCTTCAGGAAAAAAAAAGGCCCTACAATCCAAAGATTTCCTGATGTTATCAAAGAAGAGGTGACAAAGATGCTCAATGCTAGAATCATCTTCCCCATCCACCATTCAACATGGGTGGCTAACATTGTGCCAGTAAGGAAGAAGAATGGGGAAATAAGGATTTGTGTAGACTTCCAAAATCTGAATCAGGCATCTCTCAAGGACAACTACCCTCTTCCAATCATGGATCATATTTTGCAAGCAGTCACTGGATCTGAAATGCTCTCTTTGCTTGATGGATTCTCAGGGTACAACCAAATCAAGGTGGCAGAAGAGGATTGCAACAAAACAACCTTCACAACACCTTGGGGCACTTTTTCCTATAACAGAATGCCTTTTGGCTTGATCAATGCTGGAGCCACTTTATAGAGAGCAATGGACTTGGCCTTCAAAGATTTGAAACATTGCATTGTCATTTACCTTGATGACCTCATGATTTTTTCAAAGAGGAGGGGAGATCATATCTGTCATTTGGAGAAAGTCCTTGCAAGGTGTAGGAAACATGACATTTCTCTAAATCCAAAGAAGTGCATTTTTGGAGTCACAGAAGGTAAGTTGCTGGGACACATTGTGAACAAACATGGAGCACACATTGATCCTAAGAGGATCAGAGCTATCCAAGCACTAGCCTTACCAACCAGCAAGAAGGGAGTTCATTCATTCTTTGGAAAGGTAAACTTCCTTCGTCATTTTGTGCCTGAGTTTTCTGAACTGACTAAGCATATAACTTCCATGATGAAGCCTCAAGCAAGTTTCAAGTGGAATAAGGAAGGAAAAACAACATTTGAGGAGATCATGAAAGCCATTGCCAAAGCTCCAACTCTTGTATCTCCATATTTCAACAAGGAGTTCATCATGTATTGCTATGCATCAGAACATACCCTCTCTGATGTCCTTGTTCAAAAAAATGATGAAGGTTTGGAAGCACCCATTTCTTTCATGAGTTGTCCTTTGAAAAATCATGAGCTAAAGTACATCCAATTGGAGAAACATGCCTACACAGTGGTCAAATCTGTTAAAAGTTTCAGATTCTACATTCTCAATTCCCATACAGTGGTGATGGTCCCTAGAAGTGCAATCAAGTCCATTTTGACTCAACAAGATCTTGGGGCTAAGAGAGGAAGTTGGATTGCAAAGACCCAAGAGTATGACTTGGAGATTAGACCCTCTAATCTGGTAAGAGGAAATGGTTTGTGCCAGCTGATTGCTGAAGATGAAGCTCTCAAGGCTCAGTAGGGAGAAAAGGATGGTGTTTTCTCAACCTGTTCAGGAGACAATCCACAAGTGCTCTTTGTCACCACTACTGATGAGTGGTATGCTGATATTGCTTACTACCTCACTTATGGAGAATTGCCCTCCTCATCTTGATTACAAAAAAGAAGAACCCTCAAGCTGAAAGAAGCCAAGTTTGTGATCTAGAATCATGCACTTTACAAGAGAGGTCTGGATGGTTGTTTCCTCAGGTGTGTGGATAAGGAGCAACAACAAAAGTTTCTCAGGGCATATCATGATCAAGCTTGTGGTGGAAATTTCTTAACAATGGTCACTGTGCATAAGATTCTCAAGGGGAGATATTATTGGCCCTCCATCTTTGCAGACACTCAAGATTGGGTTTCCAAATGTAAAGCATGCCAACAATTTGTTGGAAAACCATAACTAGCTGCATTACCACTCAGGCCTGTAGTGATTAAGGAACCATTTTAGCAATGGGGGCTGGATTTCATTGGTGTTTTGAATCCTCATTCAAGTGCAGGGAATACTTATGTACTCACTGCAACTGATTACTTCACTAAATGGGTGGAATCCATTACAACCAAGCAAGCCAGCTCTGAAACAGTCTGCAACTTCATCAAGGAGAATATCATTGTTCATTTTGGAATACCACAAAAAATTGTTGTAGACAATGCCACCTATTTCTCTTCCAAGGAGCTCACAGAGTTTTGTTATGGCTTTGGAATCTCCCTATCTCACTCTTCTGACTACTATCCATAGGGAAATGGGCAAGCTGAGTCAAGCAACAAGAACATTGTGACCATTGTTCGCAAGTTGGTAGATGAGAATCAAAGGAACTGGCACAAGAAGTTATATGATGCATTGTGGGCCGATAGGATCACTCCTAAGAAGGCAATAGGTATGTCACCTTTCCAAATGTTGTATGGAGTTGAGGCAGAGATTCCTCTCACAATTGAGATGCCAGCTCTCAAGTTGCTGCAAGAAATAGAAGATGGTCAATACAAAGACTCCATTGACAAGAGGATCCTCTTCCTAGAGAATCTGGAGGAAAGCAGATGCCAAGTGGTGGATAGAATTAAAGAACACCAATTGAAAGTGAAGAATATCTTTGACAAGAGGGAAAAGGAAAGAGAATTCAAGGTTGGAGATTTTGTCTTGCTTTGGGACAAGAGAAGAGAACCAAAGGGCAGCCATGGAAAGTTTGATTCATTATGGCTCGGCCCATTCCAAATTCATGGAGCTTGTGGTGAGAATGTTTTTCTCCTCTCATACTTGGATGGAATGCCATTGGAATTGCCTTGAAGCAGGAAATACTTGAAACTGTATCATCAGTGAAAGTGGGTTATCCCCCGCCTTGTACCATAGGTGATTTCATGGTGTGTTTTTCCCTTTTCTGTTGTGTGGTTTTGGTTTAGTTTTGTTTGGTTTTTGTTGTGTGTGGTTTGGCTTGTGTGTTTCCTCCTTCTTCCTTTCTTTCTTGGAATTGTACATGACTCTCCAAGGCCCAATGAATAAGGCACTGTTCAACATAATATGTTTTGAAACTTGATATTCTAGAACCTCATGTCATGCCCTAGCCATGCCCAGTTCACGCCATGTCCCCAAGCTAGAGCCAACTGTTGTCTCCCAAAAACTACTCTACATTTTCATAGCCAAATTCAATTTTTTTGAGCTCATGCCCTTCATTGGTGTTTAAGCCAAGTTAGATATTCAAGAAATTAGCAAAAGTCGTGACCTAGAGTTGTTTAAACCTCTGTTTTGAAATTTTTAGAAATCCTCTATTTCCCGGTCTGTGCACATAATATCCTCTTTGTAACCTCCATTTTTTATTGAAATTGTTCACTTGTTCTATGGCCTGGCTTGTCAAATCATTGTTTTACCTCCATGTCTCTGGTTCGTGAAGGAAATTCAAAAATTGGACTCAAAACGATGAAGTTTTCTTCCTCTATGTATTTTCTACAGTCGGGATGACGGGTGTCTTTTCCCCGTCAAATTTTGACCCCAATGAATGCAGGTATGTGGTTAGATCCTATAAGATGGGGAGGAGCGTGATTTTTGGTGAACTTGACACTTTTGGTCACTTTTGGCAAAAAATGGTAAATTTTCCTCATGGCTCCGATCAGGCTATAAAGGTAAAAGTCAAATTTTGCGTCTATAGAGAAAATTCAAAGTTGAAGCCCACAAGGAAAAAGTCAAAGGTGAAGCCCGTTAGAGAAAATTCAAAGTGAATGAGTGGGCCATCGGGGCACTTTTGAAAATTTAACCAAATTCCCAAAAGTGAAGTAAAAGTTCTAGAATGCTCCGCGGCTTTGCCAAGGTCTCGGGCCTTCTGTTAAAAAGTCAAAGCGGAGTAGCGGAACGATGGAGAACTTTGAGTTTTTGATCCTTTTCCAAAAAGGTTAAAATGTTGAGAAAAGGGCCGCGACTCCATTTCCAATTAGAGGATGCCATGTGTCAAGATTTCAATTGGAGCAGCGGGCCGGTGGAGGAATTTGAGTTTTTGAGTCTTTTTCCAAAAAAGGTTAAAATGTTTAGAAAAGAGCCATGACCCCATCTCCAACCAGAACGTGCCACGTGTCATAGTCAAATTGGAGCAGCAGGCCGATGAAGGAAATTGAGTTTTTGAGCCTTTTTCCAAAAAAGGTTAAAATATTTAGAAAAGAGCCACGATCTCGTCTCCAACCAGAATGTGCCACGTGTCTAAGTTGAAAAGTCAAATTGGGGCTACGAGCCAATTTTTTCCAAATTGCCAAATCTCATGAAAAATCACAAAATGCAAAAGGATTCCCTTGTAATAGCTCTAATCCCTTCCTTCCATGTGGATGGCCCAATTTCAGAGTTAGAGGAGCAAATCAAATGGTCTATATTTAAAGTGGAAAATCCAATGTAACTGTTGCTTTGCAAGATCTGGGTTTTTAACCCGCCATGAGCATTTTCTTCACAATAGAGGAATTTAAAAAGGTGTTGAGGATTTATGAAGTTGTAACGGTTTCTTGTGAAGAATATAATGGCTTCTTGACATCATTCCAAGGGCTGGCGATTGATTTCAAAAAATACCAGAGTACTCTGTACCTGGGAAAGACAGAAAAAGCCATACTTCTTCTATTTTCCCTTCTCCTTAGATTTTCCTCTATTCTCAAAGCTCTGTACAAATTCTGCTTCAGCTTCAATAATAAAAGAAGGAATTTTTGACTTTTTGATTAAGGGATTGGTTGGTACCTTACGACCAATGATTTTTATTTGGTCTTATAGCTTCTCCCACGGATTTGTTTTTCTTCTAACTATAAATGCATGTAAATGAAATTTCTAATTAATATGTGTGGGCATATGATATTCTACTCACAACATTAGTTTTCCCCTATCTCCATTTCCACTCCCCTTCCCCTTTCCAAGATAAATTTTCTTCTCTAGTGAGACATTGCTAGCTTTGCCATAGGGTCAATGGAGTGCCCCTGTTGGATCTCTGGTCGAAAGGCCACCATTGAAATCCACTTTTTCATGCATGCACATATGGAACCTGCACCGTTCAAGTAGAGGGAATTAGATTCCCATAGCATTGGCTTGAAACCCACCAAGTTGTCCACAAGACAAATTTTCTTGCTAACACATCCACATAGCTCCATCAAAAAGCACAAGGATAGGACATCTACATCACACACAAAATAGGGGAAAGATCCTTTTTTAATTCCATGCACACATTCTATTACATTTTCTACATCTAGTTATTACTCACTACTTCACTAAGTGTGATTGGCACAAGAGAAACTAGGGCACATTATGCACACACACACCAAAACTACATTTGGGTCCGAAATGTAGTGCAACACTCAGTTAGTAAGCCCATTGTTGTTGTAGCTGAGGTCAGTGCAACCCATTCATTTTCATTCTTCTTTTTTCAAGGTTTTGATGCTCCTTTTTGGTATTTTGCAAGTCTTCTATTCATCTTAGAATATTAGCGACATCTAAAGTAGTACAACGAACTTAATGCTCCATACAACAAGGGTTTCAAACCATCTGCTAAACCTATAAATATCAGTTCCAGAAATTTTACACAGACCGGGGCACCCATTCTGTAGACCAAAGCACTTGTAGGCACCACATTCCCTCTCCAGGTGCTCCTGTCTGGCTAATAAGCCTAGATCCATCCTTTTTAGGGATTCTACATAGTTTCTCCAGCTTCCAGATTCTCTAATCACCTGTGCGAAACAATCCTGTGAGCATCATCTATTCAACTGAGTTCTTTTCTCTTCTCTCTTGCACATTAGGGTTAGCATTTCCTTTTTCATATTCGTTTGGGTCATTTACATACTTATTTACAGTATTTATTTACTGCGGTTACAGTTTTTCATATCTTAGATTAACTAGTGGATATTATCCACATTTTAGTTAATAAAAAACATTCATGTGTTCTCTTTGGGACTAATTCTCTACGATTTGTTACCTAGGCTTTAATGTCACACACTTTTAATTTTATGGCCTTATTTCCAAGTCTCGTGTCTTTCACAAAAGATTAAACGTGGGTGTAAATGATTTACGATCATGAGTGAGATTAGTTTATGCAACAATAATTTAAAATGTCTTGCAATTACATCTTAGTCGCGACTAGTCATGGGGTAAATATTATGTGTTTAATTTATTCATTACTATCAAACATGTATGTCAAGAAAATACTCAATGTATGGTTTAATTTAGTGTTTACTTAGGGGACAAGGTTGATGATTTCATTAAAATTTCTTCACCATCACTTACAATTAACTTTAAGTTTCCTTATGTCTAAATCCCTCATGTTTCTACCCTTTCTCATGACACCTCTTTCTGCCACGCCCTACTATGTCAGTGTAGTTGTGTCAGTTTCTATCAAAATATCATTTCCTACATATCATTAATAGCTTTGATTCTGACATATGTCAAATAATGGAGGGATATGATTGCAAAAGGACATGCATTGAAAAGTATGGTCCAGGGCGAACCATAGCTGTTTCGAGGATCTCGAAGAAAGATCAAATATCGACCAATGAAAGGGATGCACATAGATTGTGCTTCTTAAGGAGAAAAATCATTCGTTGATCGCCAAGAGTTTGTTTGAGCTGTAGATGGCTTAGTAGAGGCATGGAAACGATGATTGCAATTTCATTTCATACATAGTAAATGCATACAGAAGGTATATTACGAATGCAAATTTCTTCTTCTAACAAGAACTTCTGCACTCTAAAAGAAGAAATATTCATCCAAAACACACTGGTTGAAGACTTTGTGTAAGAAATCCATCAGGAAATAGAGACTTCGACTTCCAAACAAGTCGGCAATAACAAAATCTATCACCCGTCATACTCTATTATCATCTAATAGAAGGAAACTCTCAGCTAGGGGCTCAAAAAATCTCTAATTGTTAGAAGCTCATTCCTGTCTGACACACAAATGAGGTTACCGTCAAATGATCATGACTCAGAGGACATGCTTTTGTACGATGTTTTGAAGGAGTCCAAGTAAAAGAGATGAACCCCTGTAACACCAAAGGAAATTTCCCCTGCGGATTCTGTCAAGAAACAAATCATTGTCCATCACGTGACAGAGACTCGTTTCTAGCTACCAAAAAAGAGCAACAGACATTACAGGGGAATGAGGTAGTGACTATGGGGAAAATTTGTGGTGGAGATAAGGGACTTTGCATGGCAAGGGGCTAGGGTTTGGATGGCAACATTTGATACCACCAAGGAAGCCTCGCTTGCATATGACCCCGATGTTTACCAAATGGGCGGCTTTAGGGCTTTACTTAATTTCCGTCTTCCAGTTAACCACAACTCTAGGGATAAGACAATTTTTTTTATAAGAAAATTATCTAACAAGGAAAGTAGTGAATTTATGAAAAGGTAACGAGAGTCAATTAGTGCAAAAATGAGGATTTTGAGGTAAAAAATATGTTGTTTTGTGTTAAATTGGCGGTGCAATATAAGTTTTTCAAAATATATTTAGGCTTATCAAATGGATTACAGATCTGCAAATTTTAAGAAATCTTAGAATTTTGTTCCATCAATCTTTGAGAGTTAAAAAATTTGTATACCTAATTTGAACAAAGTTTAGATTCAATATGAAACAAAAAGTAATAGGGCTTTGCTTAAGGGCTTTACTTAATTTCCATCTTCCAGTTAACCGCACATCTAGGGATACAACAATTTTGGTTGAAATAAAATTATCCAACAAGGAAAGTAGTGAATTTATGAAAAGGTAACGAGAGTCAATTAGTGCAAAAATGAGGATTTTGAGGTAAAAAATCTGATGTTCTATGTTAAACTGGCAGTGCAATATAAGTTTTTCAAAATATGTTTAGGCTTATCAAATGGATTGCAGATCTGTAAATTTTAAGAAATCTTAGAATTGTGTTCCATCAATCTTTGAGAGTTAAACAATTTGTATACCTAATTTGAACAAAGTTTAGATTTAATATAAAACAAAAAATACTTAACAAGCGTTGAAGTAGATTCTTATGTGTAACAGGAGGGTTGTATGACCACTTCTAACAATAAATTCAAATGGAAATAGGTTGTGGTTTATAGAATATCCTTTTGTCTACCATAAAAAAAATCCACGCCGAAGGCGTTTGTTACTATGGGAAAGACCTTTACTTAATTTTCATCTTCCAGTTAACTGCACATCTAGGGATACAACAATTTTGGTTGTAAGAAAATTATCCAACAAGGAAAGTAGTGAATTTATGAAAAGGTAATGAGAGTCAATTAGTGTAAAAATGAGGATTTTGAGGTAAAAAATTTGATGTTTTGTGCTAAATTGGCGATGCAGTATAAGTTTTTCAAAATACGTTTAGGCTTATCAAATGGATTATAGATCTGCAAAGTTTAGATTTAATATAAAACAAAAAATAATAGGGCTTTACTTCAGGGCTTTACTTGATTTCCGTCTTCCAGTTAACCGCACATCTAGGGATACAATAATTTTGGTTGTAATAAAATTATCCAACAAGAAAATTAGCGAATTTATGAAAAGGTAACGAGAGTCAATTCATGCAAAAATGAGGATTTTGAGGTAAAAAATAGGATGTTCTGTGTTAAATTGGTGGTGTAGTATAAGTTTTTCAAAATATGTTTAGGCTTATCAAATGGATTACAGATCTGCAACTTTTAAGAAATCTTAGAATTGTGTTCCATCAATCTTTGAAATTTAAAAAATTTGTATACCTAATTTGAACACAGTTTAGATTCAATATAAAACAAAAAATAATAGGGCTTTGCTTCAGGGCTTTACTTAATTTCCATCTTCCAGTTAACCGCACATCGAGGGATACAATAATTTTGGTTGTAAGAAAATTATCCAACAAGGAAAGTAGTGAATTTATGAAAGGTAACGAGAGTCAACTAGTGCAAAAATGAGGATTTTGAGGTAAAAAATCCGATGTTTTGTGTTAAATTGACGGTGCAGTATAAGGTTTTCAAAATATGTTTAGGCGTATCAATTGGATTGCAGATGTACAAATTTTTAGGAAATATTAGAATTGTGTTCCATCAATATTTGAGAGTTAAAAACTTTGTATACCTAATTTGAACAAAGTTTAAATTCAATATAAAACAAAAAATACTTAACTAGCATTGAAGTAGATTTCTTATGTGTAATAGGAGGGTTGTATGACCACTTGTAACATAAAATCCAAATGGAAATAGGTTGTGGTTTAAAGAAGATCCTTTTGTCCACCATAAAAAATATATTATTTACGCCGAAGGCATTTGTTACTATAGGAATGACCTTTACTTAATTTCCATCTTCTAGTTAATCACACATCTAGGGTTACAACAATTTTGGTTGCAAGAAAATTATCCATCAAGGAAAGTAGTGAATTTATGAAAAGGTAATGAGAGTTTATTAGTGTAAAAATGAGGATTTTGAGGTAAAAAATTGATGTTCTGTGTTAAATTGGTTGTGCAGTATAAGGTTTTCAAAATATGTTTAGGCTTATCAAATGGATTGCAGCTCTGCAAATTGTAAGAAATCTTAGAATTGTGTTCCATCAATATTTGAGAGTTTAAAATTTTTTATACCTAATTCAAAAAAAGTTTAGATTAAATATAAAACAAAAAATAATAAGGCTTTGCTTCAGAGCTTTACTTAATTTCCATCTTCCAGTTAACCGCACATCTAGGGATACAATAATTTTGGTTGTAAAAAATATATCCAACAAGGAAAGTAGTGAATTTATAAAAAGCTAACGAGTGTCAATTAGTGGAAACATGAGGATTTTGAGGTAAAAAATCTGATTTTCTATGTTAAATTGGCGGTGCAGTATAAGTTTTTCAAAATATGTTTAGGATTATCAAATGGATTGCAGATTTGTAAAGTTTAGATTCAATATAAAACAAAAAATAACAGGGCTTTACTTCAGGGCTTTACTTAATTTCAATCTTCCAGTTAACTGCACATCTAGGGATACAACAATTTTGGTTGTAAGAAAATTATCCAACAAGTAAAGTAGTGAATTTATGAAAAGGTAACGAGAGTCAATTAGTGCAAAAATGAGGATTTTGAGGTAAAAAATCTAATGTTTTGTGTTAAATTAGCGGTGCAGTATAAGTTTTTCAAAATATGTTTAGGCTTATCAATGGATTGCAAATCTACAAATTTTAGATTCAATATAAGACAAGAAATAACATGGCTTTACTTCAGGGCTTTACTTAATTCCCGTCTTCCAGTTAACTGCACATCTAGGGATACAACAATTTTGGTTGTAAGAAACTTATCCAACAAGGAAAGTAGTGAATTTATGAAAAGGCAACGAGAGTCAATTAGTGCAAAAATGAGGATTTTGAGGTAAAAAATTTGATGTTCTATGTTAAATTGGCGGTGCAGTATAAGTTTTTCAAAATATGTTTAGGCTTATCAAATGGATTGCAAATCTGCAAATTTTAAGAAATCATAGAATTGTGTTTCATCAATCTTTGAGAGTTAAAAATTTTGTATACCTAATTTGAACAAATTTTAGATTTAATATAAAACAAAAAATAACAGGGCTTTTCTTCAGGGCTTTACTTAATTTCTGGCTTCCAGTTAACCATACATCTACGGATACAATAATTTTGGTAGTAAAAAAATTATCCAACAAGGAAAGTAGTGAATTTATGAAAAGGTAACGAGAGTCAGTTAGTGCAAAAATGAGGATTTTGAGGTAAAAAATCTGATGTTCAATGTTAAATTGGCGGTGCAGTATAAGTTTTTCAAAATATGTTTAGTCTTATCAAATGGATTGTAGATATGCAAAGTTTAGATTCAATATAAAACAAAAAATAACACGGCTTTACTTCAGGGCTTTACTTAATTTCTAACTTTCAGTTAACCACACATATAGGGATATAATAATTTTGGTTGTAAGAAAATTATCCAACAAGGAAAGTAGTGAATTTATGAAAAGGTAACGAGAGTCAATTAGTGCAAAAATGAGGATTTTGAGGTAAAAAAATATGATGTTCTGTGTTAAATTGGCGGTGTAGTATAAGTTTTTCAAAATATGTTTAGGATTATCAAATGGATTGCAGATCTACAAAGTTTAGATTCAATATAAGACAAAAAATAACAGGGCTTTACTTCAGGGCTTTACTTTATTTCCATTTTCCAGTTAACCGCACATCTAGGGATACAACAATTTTGGTTGTAAGAAAATTATCCAACAAGAAAAGTAGTGAATTTATGAAAAGTTAATGAGAGTCAATTAGTGCAAAAATGAGGATTTTGAGGTAAAAAAACCGATGTTCTGTGTTAAATTGGTGGTGCAGTATAAGTTTTTCAAAATATGTTTAGGCTTATCAAATGGATTGCAGATCTGCAAATTTTAAGAAATCTTAGAATTGTGTTCCATCAATATTGGAGAGTTAAAAAATTTATATACCTAATTTGAAAAAAGTTTAGATTCAATATAAAACAAAAAATAACAGGGCTTTGCTTCAGGGCTTTGCTTAATTTCCGTCTTCCAGTTAACCGCAAATCTAGGTATACAACAATTTTGGCTGTAAGAAAATTATCCAAGGAAAGTAGTGAATTTATGAAAAGGTAACGAGAGTCAATTAGTGAAAAAATGAGGATTTTGATGTAAAAAATTTGATGTTCTGTGTTAAATTGGTGGTGTAGTATAAGTTTTTCAAAATATGTTTAGGTTTATCAAATGGATTGCAGATCTACAAATTTTAAGAAATCTTAGAATGATGTTCCATCAATCTTTGAGAGTGAAAAAAATTGTATACCTAATTTGAAATTTTTTTAGATTTGTTGTCCTCTCAATTTTCCCCACCCTTTCGAATCTAATTTCATGAAAATTAGAGCCCTACCATAGAAGAAATTCACATTTTAAACTCTTCAGATGCTCGTTTTCATTTCCCATGATGTTTTAAATCAAAACTCCTCAGTCTGCTACCATTAAAACATTTTAACTATTTTCAATGGATGGGAAATGATTTTAGTTCTTATTTTATGCATTTGGAATGTGTGAGACCTTGCATCTGTCTTTTTAAACCTTTTGTAGAGAAAGAAATTCTTCATCGGGAGCAAAAATGACGTTTTCCCGTTTCCTGCAATTTCGTACGTTCTTTTCCCCATTCAAATTCTTGCTCGGAAAGGTGAAACTACGTGTTTGTTTCCCATTGGATGCGGTTGGGCAGGATCCTTTTTGAACTTATCACTTTTGGTGATTTTGGAACAAATGTCAGATTTGTCCCGCATCCCCACCGGTCCCTTATTGGCTGGAGCAGTTTTGGCGGAAGTTTGAGGTGGCAGATCCATTTTATTCTCTAAGGCATTATGGCAAAAGGGTGAAAAGTTATAAAATGACCCGTGGCCCCGCACAAGCAAAAGGATAAATTCTGAGTTGAAATCCCCAGCAAATCAGAAAGGGACACGTGTTCATGTTGAAAATTCAATGGTGGAGACATGGACTTTTGGGGGAGAATTTGGAATTTTTCCCCTTCTCAAAATAAATAAAAAACGAAGCACATCCCCGCAATTAATCAGGCGATGCCATGTGTTGAAGAATCAGAAAGGGATATGTGGCCGTTTTTCAGTTCACAGGTGCTTTGGCGGACCGACAGAGGACTTTGGGAATTTTATCCTTATTTCCACAAAGGGTGAAAAGTTCTAAAATGGCCCGCGGCCCCACTCATGTGAAGGGAAAATTTCTAAGTTAAGGCTTGCAATAGATTAGAAAGGGACACATGGCCTATGTTGAAAAGTCAATGGAGGGGGGCACGAGAATTTGGGGGAAAATTCAGAATTTTTCCCCTTTTCAAAAATAGATAAAGTATAAAACTGAAGCACATTCCCGCACCCAGTCAGGCGATGCAACATGTTGAAGGATGAAATCGGAACAGTGGGGCCTACGGTGGAAATTGAGAATTTGGGCCTTTTTCACCAAAAGGTTAAAATGTTGCAAATTGAGCTGCGACGCCTTTTTCCAATTGTGGTGTGCCACGTGTTCATGTTGAAAATTCAAAGCGGGCCCGCGGAGGTTTTTGAGAATTTGAGATTTTTGTTAAAAAGAGTTTAAATGGAAGATTTGAACCACAATTCCTCAGCCACTTAGATGGCACCACGTGTCTGGATTTTGGCGGAGCTACGGGAGGGTGGAGAAAAATGAGAAATCATGATTTTTTTCCCAAATGTCAAGAAATGCAGTTTTCTTCCCTAAGGCTGTTGTTTCTTGGATCTTGCCACGCGTAGGGTCCAAATTTGAAGGTAAAAGGGGGAAAGGATAGCCAAATACACTCATCTAGTTTTTGATGCCATTAACGAATTGGAGCTCTACAGAATGCAAAAATGGATCTTTCTTCATTCTTTATCTCTGTACCCTTGTTGTTTCTCCATGAAATGCTTTTTTGGTTTATTATGGAGCCAAATCGATAAGTTTAAAGGGATGTAAAGTTTAATCATAAAAAAAAGAGTTTATTGGGCATACACGATAAAAAAGGGAGAAAACTTACCAGCAAGCACTTGAGTGCTATGAAAGTGGTTAAAAGGTGGGAATGACAGGACCACATGGGAAGAAGATCATGAGACGCCCCCTGCTAAAATAATCATGCTCGAACTGATGAAATATTCACCTTTTTGAACCTCTAGTTTTCATGAGTGCGTTTGTTTTATGTCACTTTCCAAAAGTGAATCTGCAACAAATATTATTCCTTTTGGATATTCTTTTCTTGGGGTCAAAGTATGGATGTACACGAATTGATATAAGAACATGGTTTTGGCCATGGAAAAAGGGATTCTGGTTTTCTGGGAAGGTTGTAAATTCTGAAGTAATTCAATACAAAAGTTCTTTCTTTTCTTATTTTTTTCTATTATATCTCTCCTTCCTGGCTCAATTCAATGGATCATTTGTTTTGCATTAAATAGAAACTTTGTGTTCTGGTCTGTGTAATCCTCAGAACTTTGTGTCTACAAATTTGCATCAGTGGTGATGTAATTGATCATTTTCTATATTTTCTTGGTTCAATGCAAGTAGGGAGATACCCTACTATCTATATTTCCCAAAATCATTGTTGTTTTCTTCCTTCCTCCATCTCTATATTCTTCTATTCCTTCTGATTGATAATCTTTTAAGTATGAAAACATTCCAAAATATCAGGGTCCAAACATTGAGAGTTGAATATCTGTACATTTGTTTTTCCTTCTTTCAATAAGGGAACCTCTCCCATTAAAGAGGAGGGACTTGTTGTCCCTTGACTGTGGTTTCAACCCATGCTCCATTCAAAAACCCAACAAGATTCAATATAAAACAAAAATACTTAACAAGCGTTGAAGTATATTCTTATGTGTAACAGAAGGGCTGTATGACTACTTTTAACAATGAATTCAAATGGAAATAGGTTGTGGTTTATAGAAGATCCTTTTTTCCACCATAAAAAAAAATATTTACGCCGAAGGCATTTGTTACTATGGGAATGACCTTTACTTAATTTCCGTCTTCCAGTTAACTGCACATCTAGGGATAAAACAATTTTGGTTGTACGAAAATTATCCAACAAGGAAAGTAGTGAATTTATGAAAAGGTAACGAGAGTCAATTAGTGCAAAAATGAGGATTTTGAGGTAAAAAATCTGATGTTTTGTGTTAAATTGGCAGTACAGTATAAGTTTTTCAAAATATGTTTAGGCTTATCAAATGGATTGCAGATCTGCAAAGTTTAGATTCAATATAAAACAAAAAATAACAAGGCTTTACTCCAGGGCTTTACTTAATTTCCGTCTTCGAGTTAACCACACATCTAGGGATACAATAATTATGGTTGTAAAAAAATTATCCAACAAGGAAAGTAGTGAATTTATGAAAAGGTGACGAGAATTAATTAGTGCAAAAATTAGGATTTTGAGGTAAAAAATCCAATGTTTTGTGTTAAATTGGTGGTGTAGTATAAGTTTTTCAAAATATGTTTAGGCTTATCAAATGGATTGCAGATCTACAAATTTTAAGAAATATTAGACTTGTGTTCCATCAATCTTTGAGAGTTAAAAAATTTGTATACCTAATTTGAACAAAGTTTAGATTCAATATAAAACAAAAAATAACAGGGCTTTACTTAATTATTGTCTTCCAGTTAACCACACATCTAGGGATACAAAAAATTTGGTTGTAAGAAAATTATCCAACAAGGAAAGTAGTGAATTATGAAAAGGTAACGAGAGTCAATTAGTGCAAAAATGAGGATTTTGAGGTAAAAAATTCAATGTTTTGTGTTAAATTGGCGGTGCAGTATAAGTTTTTCAAAATATGTTTAGACTTATCAAATGGATTGCAGATCTGCAAATTTTAAGAGATCTTAGAATTGTGTCCCATCAATCTTTGAGAGTTAAAAAATTTGTATACCTAATTTGAACAAAGTTTAGATTTAATATAAAACAAAAAATACTTAACAAGCGTTGAAGTAGATTCTTATGTTTAACATGGGGGTTGTATGACCACTTGTAACAATAAATTCAAATGGAAATAGGTTGTGGTTTATAGAAGATCCTTTTTTCCACCACAAAAAAATATTTACGCCGAAGGCGTTTGTTACTATGGGAATGACCTTGGGGTCTCTTACAGAAGTCATCAGATGAGCGACCCACCTTTAACCATATGTCAACACCCCGTCCGGAAGACCCTTCAACCGGTGGATTGAATTTATACACCATAGAGTGATGTATCATTACTGCGTTCCACAACGTCTATTGATTCACATCCCTGTCGCGTGCCTCACAAGTTTACCCATGTTTTTCTGTGTATTTCTCTCCTGAAGCGCATGGAACTTGCTGTGAGTTTGTAGTAATCTCCGCCACCATTATCTCATAGGAAAGTAGAATCCCCAAGTATATGGACCATCTACAGCTTTAGCTCGCCCACCTGTTTGTATTAAAATCAACATAGGAGAAAATGGAAATCGTTACTTGTGGTCTCATGTGATCCTCCACTGCTACATGGGTGGAATGGAAAAAATCGTTACGGCCTCGCTCTGTTTCTTCGATTTTGTGGGAGACAAGAAACTCTACAGGGGCCTCCTAGAGTATCTGTTGGATGAATCCATGGGCTACACCATCACGTTAATCATGTATTTACAAGATTTGGACAACTAGAGATGATGTATCCCTCATTTTCTTCACGCTTCTCTTGATCACGTTAGAGATGATGACAGATGTAGCCCATATGGTGACACCTCACGGATTACAAGATGTTCTTCGACTTGGACAACAGTTGGGGTTGCCTAATAATAAAATAGTGAAGAAGGCCATCAAGGAGTTGGAGAAGATCAAGATAATAGCCAACAACCAAAGAAAATTCACATGGAAGCCACATGCCAAAACCATGTGTGAGATTTTCAGGCTTTGTGTATTTTTCACAAGAATTTTGAGAAGGTGAGCATGCCATTTCTGACGTGTCATGGCACGTCGGATGAAGTGACGGCCCTCAAGCCGAGCACTACGTTGTATGAAAGAGCCAAGAGCCTAGACAAGATGCTGAAATTTTGTATTGAGATTGATTCAAGGGACCAGCTGGATGCAGGCCAATAGTTCTCTTTCTTGTATTATTTTTTAAATATCATGGTGGAAAATAAATTAAATGCGTTCTATATAATAAGTTTAATGTAATTGTTAAAACTGGTTATTATTTTTTGGGTACTTCATCTAAAGCGCATTTAACTATATATATTGTTTTTTTTGCTCTTCTATTTTTTTCCTGTGTAGAATGTTGGAACTAATTGTTCAAATCACAAATCGTGAGTGCTCTGTTATGTGATTGATTTTCTTGTGTTGTTATATTTGCCTCACACTTTTATTTTCTAGATTGGCACCTATTTTTCTACAATGTTTAAAAAATTATGTAAGTGGAATTTTTATCGCTTTCTAGATTATGATCCAAAATATTGTCTATGATCACCATTATCTTTCTATGTATATATTCCTTTAACACATTTTAGGAAATTATTTCCAAACTTATTATCATAATATTATTTCATGTAGATTTTACATGCAGGGAAAGGTAATAAAAATATAACCAAGGCAACTCATTATTATTGAATTGGTGCAAACATTAATTGACCTTCAAATTTTAAGATGGGTGTAACAAATAAAATACTAACATTTCTTAAAATGAATTCTATTGGAAAGGTATGTTGCAATATTTCTGTCGAAGGCATTTCTTTTTGGAATCAGGTCTGCTTCATCAAACATGGATCAAGACACGAATGACAAAGATTTGGTTTACAAAGACGTTGACACCACATGTCAATATGTGTCATCCATGTTGGTAGTCGTTAAAACTCCCTATCGTTATTTTAATATTTATCAATGTTTTGGGTGGTTGAGCACCTAAGTAGGTAAGCGACCTCGTCACACACCCATGCAAATTTATCCCTAGTCTTAAAATTGTCTACCTACATTCTGATCTTTTGTGCGGTGTCTTTGATCTTTGTGACCCATATTTTGGCTGGCCTCTACCTCATGCCCATGAATTTCTTTCTTTTTTAATCTAAACTTCGAAATTTTCTCTTGAATAGCCATGACAGACCTGTGAGTAGATTGCGTTGAAATCTTACAGTGGTGGATTTGATTTTGCATTTACAACATAGAATATATCCAAGCCACATTGGGGAAAATGAAAAGATTGTTGACCAACAAACGACACTAAAAAAAGTATCACTCATTTTATTCAAGTTTTTTCCCTAAATTTTTAGAGATTGAGTAACTTGGGTAGTGAGTATATTGATATGGCATGATTTGGGTGTTACAATTTGAACTGTGGAAAAGGTATGGTGCATGGAGGTATTTAAATGGAGTCTTAGTCTAATAATTTCTCTTTCCAGGCATGTATGACCTACAGTTGGAGGGACTCAATTATTGAGACAGTTGGGTTTTGAATGTGGAACCTATTCGAGCTTCCCCATTTTTTTATTTTTTACCATTTAAGCACAAATTTCACTCATGTGATTAATGCGAGCAATATTGAGATGACAAAGTGGAACAAAAATAACAAATATTGTTTGGGTAAGAATAATTTGAGTCGTGGAATACATGTGGGACATGCATGTATTTAATTCCCACATTTTTATTTCAAAATTTACATTCATGTCTTCGCCTTATCTAAGAAATTAAATTTCCTCCACTCAAAAACCTTGACGCCAAAAAATAAATTGCAAATCTCATTTAATGACGGTCAACGTGTTGCCACCATTAGACAACCCTTGCTGCATGATTCGTAAGTTTTGATCAAATATGGTTGGTTGCACATCTGCTTCTTCCTTGCAATTCCTCGAGCTTAAAAATGGAAAGGGGTGTCACAAAGGGCTACAATAATGAATCATACATATAGCCCATTTTTTTTAATTTAGCCTCTTTATGCGTAAATTTCACTCATGTGTGTACTGCGAGTGAGATTGAGATGAAAAAGTGGAGCACACATAACATATATTGTTTGGGTAAGAACAATTTGAGTCGTGGAATACATGTGGGACATGCAGGTTTTTAATTCCCACATTTTTATTTCCAAATTTCCATTTATGTCTTCACCTTATCTAACAAATTTAATGTCGTCCACTCAAAAACCTTAATGCCAAAAAATAAAATAAAATAAATAGCAAAGCCCATTTTATGACAGTCACCATGTTGTTGCCACCAGACAATCCTGGTGCATGATTTGTAAGTTTTGATCAAAGATGGTTGGTTGCACATCACCTTCTTTCCTATAATTTCTCGAGCTTAAAACTGAAAAAGGGGTGCCACAAAGTGCTACCATAAAGAATCATTACATATAGGTTTTTAGCCTCGAATGTATTGGATTTTTCACTCACGTGAATGGTGCAAGTGAGCTGTATATGATAATATGGAGAAAACATTGCAAATATTATTTTTGCGGAAACAATATAAGTTGTGTAATAGGTGTGGGACAAACATGTATTTAATTCCCACCTTTTATTTCTAACTTTCAATTCATGTCTTTGTCTTATCTAAAAAATTAAATGATGTTAATTCTAAAGCCTTTACACCAATGGTCATTGATGGATGATGCCTTAAAGACTGTTGATGAGGGAGACCTTGATCGTTACCCTAATAACTAGAGAAAAATGTAACTACAAATGTCCATGAAATCACTACCCCGGGAGGGTAGGTTCACTCCACATATCCCTCTCTCTTAAGTTTCTTGCGAGTCACACAAGCAATTTCCCCTTACATTTACGTTTGTTTAAACTAACCAATAAACCCAAGGGCTAAATTTGCAAACAAAAACTATTGAAAGATAGACACTACTTATCGATCATTTCTTACTTTCTAAGATATCTCCAAAATATGATGCCTCAACGACTTGCACATCGTACACCCTTTTCCTACCAAACATGACATGTGGTTTTACAAGAGTAAAATTTCACATTGGTTCCCCTTTGTACTTCCCCTCCCTTCCACTTTTGCTCCCTCAAACCCCTTCTTCATCACCCTCTTCCTATCCCAATGTTTGACTCCCTCCACATTAACTATTTTGATGCATCTCCTTCAACGTTTCCATCATACATTTCACATAAGATTGCTATTATAACTTTAAATACAAATGAATTCTTGATCGAGAATAATGAAAATAGAAAATTTGATAGAAAAATAAGAAATATGTTGTGGAGTACCCTAATCTCTATAATAATATAGTATATCTTTGTTTTTTAATCTCGTTCATCTTATAATAGTATTCATCATTCGAGAAAACATGGAAAATGCGACAGTCACTCTAGTTAGATTACACAAGTGCCTTATCCACCTTGTTAGAGATTTTGTGCTCTTCAATTTGTGCATTTTTCAATTATTTTTCTCATAGAATTAGAAATATGTTTTTATGTTTATGCAAGATTCCTTATATTTGAGAATTTATGTGGTAATCTGCCCTCATGTACTTTCCATATTGTTTGTTTTGAATTTTTAGTTGAGATGACTACTCGTATTTTTATGGATATCATTTATCGGTCAAACTATCCACATATAAATTATGTATGGGTCATATGACACTCTTATTGTGTTTATCACTAAATGTTTAGTGGTGATCCAACCATAAACATACATTTATATTTCTTGATCAATTGTTCCAAAAACCAGATAGTACAATGTTGATAAGGCCATTGGGTTCCGTTTAAACTTTATGTTAAGCCTTTACTCCTATATTTTCTAAAAGTAGATTGTTAACGTCAAAATTCCATTGAGGAAATTCTTTAATTAATTGATATCTCTCACTATATTTTAGATATTTTTGGGAGCTTTGGTTTGTTGCAGTCATTTCAACCATTTCCTACTCGATGCACAACTTACATCGGAAACCTCAAAATCATTTGTTTTGTGTTTTATCTTATCCTATATGACGCATTTTTTTCTTTTTTCCTCATCAGCAACCAGTACCTCAAGTATTTGCTCCATGTGTGTGTAAATTACAAGAAATACCATGAATTCAATGCAGACACTAAATCTATTAACGTTACCAGTTACATTTTGTCATCAATGTTATTTGTTGGAAGCTCAAGATAACAATACAATATTTAAATGATTCAGATGTCACCTACTAATTTTTCTTATTTTTATCCTCTTGATTTCTATTTCTCCAAATTCCTCACCCCAATGTTTGGTCAACAATGCTTCTATCATGATATAGCACATTTTAATTTCCTCATTGCAAAACGTGACCCAATGTATTTGAGATTTTTTTTCAATAGCTAATCCATAGTTCTAAATTCTGATATTACTTTTTAATAGTTAATCCACAATTCAAAATTCCTCAAGCATGAATGGAAAAAACTAGTTCCTTAACATGAAATAATGGTTTGATATTATATTATCTCCACATTACAAATAATACTGAGGCTAATAAATAGCCATGGAAATAGATGTCAGAGTTTGGACTTTCCACTACCAACGATAAATGTAACAAGAAATTATTCTCTTAAATATCAAGACAAAAAGAAATTTAAGACACATAGGTAAGGATTTCAACTATCAAAATTGTATATATCCTATCTCTTGCAAGGGGTTTAAACCAAAAGTTCATTTGTAGATCCCCCCTCCAAAAAAACTTAGAATATTTTGGTGAATCTATGAAATTGACTTAAAAAATGGCAAATATCCAAAAATACATTTCATGGAAAAGGTGATTCGATATGCTGCATATTTTCCAGGTTTCGCAAGGTTTTTGGATGTGAGTTAGGCATACGTCCAATAGGGTAATATTAGATGGTTTTTGGATGGGTGTTTATCAAGTTAACATTAGACAACACTGGATTGAACGGTCATCTCCTTCTTGACCATCTCTCCCTAGAACAAACGAACGTCTCTTTTGTAACCGCCTCATCCAAAACCAGATGAGATAACCAACTTACTGTCAGATTTTAGAATGTTACTATGGTTAGATACTCTTCTCACATGTAGTTAGTCATATGAATGTCATTATTTTGGCTGTCTCTACATGATTAGGCATGTGGAATATCCTAAACCATCCCTTTGTTTAATTTAACGGTCATCTGTCGAACGATCTTCTTTAGACACATGTGAACTTGAATCTCTCCACCTATCATTTTCCGTCATGTGTCCTAACCGTGAACCCTTGACCAATATATCACTACGAGGTTCATTTCTTTACTTTTTGAAAAAACTTATATGAATCTACAGTGCCCTCACGAATCCAATTTTCTACAAAACCATCCCACACCCACAACACCCAATGTGCCCAAACTTGTAATAGACTCGCCCTTCAACCCTTCCCTCTTATGCAACTTTCCAACAAAGCTTTCAACAATGGCTAGTTCCACAACCACTCTTATAACTACCCCCAAATTGCAGTACAAAAATCTCATGTGCCCTCAAATCACTGCACTAATGAAACTCATGCAATGGCTAAAACACCTAAAGACTGGAATTAGAAAACAGAATTCACGGGGCTTATCAAAATGCCCCAATTTGAAACAAACGCTCATGTCCTTGATTACTTAATCAATGCTTACAACCATGCAGACGAAATATTTAATGTTGTTCTAATTGATCATAAATTTTCATTCAGTGAGGAGCCCATATACATCCATCAATTAACTGGTTTACCATATCCACACTATATGGCCATGAATACCAAGGATATATTGACTGATGTAGAAAAAAAATGTAGAATCTCATTACAATGTGCAGTTTGATGGTAAGTTCAATTTTATTTTTCAATTATTTTCTTTCTTAATATCAGTTGACTATCCCTACATATACATTTTATTTTGTGTTGTTGTAGCTGTAATTAATTGATTAAAAAGAGGCCTTGTTATACAAGATTGTGTTACAGGGTATATCCACCGACATTTCGCATTGGGCAGTTCAATATTTATTGCGAACACTAGAAGGGAAACAATTTGATTGGTGCACGTATTTGTCCAATTGAATTAAAGAAAATGCTAACAACGTTTGTTCCAATATCAATACATTTGATAAGTTGAAGACTGTATTTTCTTGTACAAATTATTTTCATGCTTTCTATCAAGAAAATTTCCACCAATTGTAGAACGGAATTTTTTTGAATGCAACAAATGAAAAATTGCTATCGTTAGGTTTTTCAGTTTAAGAACAACATATAACAATTAATTATTTTTGAATGCAATAATAATAGTAATTTATATTATGTAGAAAAGAATTGTAGTTGCAATAACTCACAAGGAGGCTATTACTTAGGGTAAAGTCCCTCTAGAGACTTTTGTTGATTCTGATATGGATTCAACGGAATCGACCCTAGTTTGATTTACTCAATAGAAGAGAGATAGAGGTTCGATACCACCACCACCACCACCTTTCCCTCCACAATTTTCTATAGGAATTTATATTATTATTTATAACTAAGCTACTTGTAGGAATTACTAACAAACTATTTACTTTTCTATAAGTGTTAAAGTGTTTTAATAATTTTAAATTGTTTATTTACAACAACTTGCGAGTTTGACGGTGTAGATCAAATTCAGACTCAGTCACAAATTTGTATGCTCTCTTCTCCAACCATGTCAGGTAATTTATAATGTTTAATTTCTTTTGTTTACTTGTAAATATTATATATAGTATTTATAAGGGTATAATATTTAATTTGTAATACTTTTCTTCTTGCAGTTAACAGAATGAACACAATAGATTACAAACAGGCCTCCTCCGGTCCTGCCGCCGTGGGTGGCACAAACAAAAAGAAAATTTCCAGGGAAGAATATTACATTTCCTACTGACTCCGCAAGAACAATTCACCCTGCAACCTTTGAATTTCCAGGTTTTTCACTAGGTGGTATCCAGAGTGCAACTGGTACCCAAGATTTTGAAGCAGATCAAGCTCGATGATGAGTTTTTGGGGTTTGATAGTGTTGACACCGAGACAGGTAATTATTTTGACACCCATGATATGATACAAAGTACTCCACCTGCTCAACCACAAGCACAACAAAATATCCATGAAATCAGATATTCCCCTCCTTAACCAAGTCAAATTCCACTCACATATGATCAAAAGAATAATTTTGACCTTCGAAAATATAATATCAGAGAGTATGGGGGCCACAATTCAGGAAGTGGTTATGTCAGATGTGGAATTAGTGCGCAAGTGGGAGTACAAGGCCAAATTTTGATCAAAGAAATAAATACTCATTACCATAATCATGCTCAAAGGCACTCATTGTTCACTGTTGTAGAGAGCCAACCAACAAGGCTTGACATTTTGCTAAATAAATCTCAGTCTGGTGTAATTTTGTATAATAATTATAATGATGATGAAATTTTAGATATAATGTTAAACAGATTAGAAAATATTAATGTTGAAGCCCAGTGCATACTACAACAAATGGGCTAGAGACAAAAATAATGTTTTAATTACAAATGTAGAAAAAAAAAAGTTGTGGTAGGTCATTTTTTACACGTGAAAAATTGTGAAATTATGAGTATTGCAATAAATTATTTATAACTTATCTAATACATTTATGTTTTGTAGGAAAATATGAAAATTTAAAGAAAGAAAGCAATTGTATTTGATGTGCATTTGAAGAACACTCGCAAAATCTTGAATGCATTTATACAATTGAAAGAATTTTTTTTATTATTAAATAAACAAAATAATACATTGAGAAAGATAATCAAGGAGCATGGGATGGATCCAGAAATCTTACTGAAAGAAAAGAAAGATGTCCATCACTATTGTTGTCAGGAGATGTTGTGAGGGAGGAGCAGAATATTCTTGCCAATATCAATAACGAAGCAGGATTTAAAGAAACTGGGAGTTTTAGCACAAAACATTATACAAACTGAGAAAACTCCACCTCCATTGCAAGAAGAAGCTCAAGCTTCCCCTGCAACGCAAAATTGAAAAAAAGTTAGTTTCACCATGTGACATGTGTGTTGTCACAATTCCGAAACTGACGTAGGAATTAAAAGATAGTGGCCAACCAATTTTTCCTTTTTAATTTTGTGTGGCAGACGTAAGGAAAACTATGACTCGTAATCATAGGCAAGAGAAGAGGATTCCCTCGTAATGTGTTCTTATATGACAAAACTTTCCCGGAAGCTTTGAAAAGAAATTGATAACAACTTAGAATGTTTTAACTGTATTGGCCGACAATGCTTTATGAAAACATGTATGTCTTCATAAAGTAATCCTCCACTTGTTAGTATGTATACAATTTTAATTGTGAATTGGAAACTCTATTTGTAGTTGTGACACATTTTTTGAAAGTTTTGAACAATTTAATATGCACTCTTGTATTTGCATTTCTGCTTTCTTGCAAATGTTTTAATGTTACTATTTGGAGATGTTTTGCATGGTTTTAGATGTTTGGTGTGTATTTTTTTTGAGTGTAGAAAATAATTATGTTTCGTGCAGAGATAAAATATTAATCACATAGAGATGGATCTAAATAAATCACTATCCTTCTTAAAATAATAAAACAAAATATAAAAAAATGAATTTGTTACAATGTAAAACAACATATACATCTAGTAAGACCAGTTGATGCTTATTCAATATGAAATATATAAATAATCAAATCATTTTGTTAATAGTTTCTCGAATGTAGACAAGAAATTAGAAGTCTAGAAATTGAAAAAACGTTTCCGCTAGAGCAACTCATTCTTCATAAGTGTCCTTGAATTCTTTTGAATTGGAAGTGTGTTCAGTGGATATGTTCAGATCCCCTACATCAGTCACAATATTACCTACTCTTATTCTTTCTACAAGTGAATTCCACAATCCAAGTGCTCTTTCATAAGGAAAATTTTCCACATAATAACTTGAAACATACAATCTTAGACAACTTTCTAAATTTCTATCCAATATGTTACGAAATTTTGATTTTACGAAGGATAATGCACTAAATACTCTTTCATCTTCAATAGATCCTAGGATCATAGTTTGGTACATAGTTCATATAGTTGAAAATAGGTTCACTTAAAATTTCACAAAATATTTCTTGAATAAAGCTTCTTCCAAATCCTTTTAATATCATTGTTGTCCAAATTTTTCCCCTTGGGGTAAAATTGGACAACATGGGCCTATACACCCTAGGACCGAAAAGGAGCTTTGCGGGAGAAATGGGTGGCAAGCACAATTTTACCATCTGGAGCATTCAAACTTATTCCATTAAACATTTATGGTGTTATAAAAGTTTCATTAAATCATCTTATTTTGAAATTCCCTCATTTTCAGGTTTTGGAAAAAAGGGTTGTTCAGAACAAGAAAATTTTCAAGTAATTTATCTACTTTAAATTCGTCAAAAATCAATGTGAAAATGGAAAAACATAAGAATTTGGGCCTCAAAGGTTTCTACTCAATCTCACATGGCCTTATTGTTTCAGAAAAATTAAGAAAATTTTCAAAGGGTCGGTGTCATACTTGAAAGGGTGATCCAACCAAAAAATGACCACAATGTGGCTTGAGCTCAAATCGTGTCGCCGAAGCTCGGTGAGCTGCTTGGTAAGCCACGTTGTGCATAAGTAGAGGCATACCCATAAATGGATCATTTGAAAAAAATGTATAAGTCTGAAACAAGATGTTTAAAGTGGGCTCATGGTTGAATGGTGATTCCAGACGTTTAAAAATATCTCAAAACTCGAGCCTTGGACAAATTAAGTCATCTAAGGAAATGACTCACATGTTTTCTCAGAGGTCGAAAAGTTCAATGTGTCAAGCATGTGACAAATGTTGAGTTTTCACAGATGTAAAATTTCGGTGGATCAAACGGGATGAAGGAGCTCTAACAAAGAAGGCAAATCAATGTGTAAGTGAATTTGAGAATGCATGTTGAGACTTAACCTCTTGAGGGAAGATGAGTTATGGTAGGAAAAAGTGATGGTCGAGTTGCTTGGAAGATGATTTGGCATGTTAAGGTTTAACAGCCGTGAATGATGAAATAATGTTTAAAATGATCAATATAAAGGAGCATACCTCAGTTGAAATGTATCAGGGTCAACTCAACAGTTCATAGGATTAGTAAAGTGATAAGGTGAGCTCATCAGCTCGATTCACAAATTGAAGGATCTCAGGATGCATTGGAAGGTGGGAGCTCATGTGGTTTTAACATATCTTGTTAATAAAGTACATGATGAAGTTGGAAGGGTAGGTTCATGACAGTCATGAGACTCGGAAATTGGATCACTCATGGAGTAAAGTAGGACCTAGCTACAAGTTGTAGCTTGGTGAACAAGAAAAGTTGCTAAGAAGGGAAATGACACATGAGGTAATGGAGCTTGACCATCGGTGGTATGGAATTTAAACAACTCGTCGATGCATCGAGCTAGGCCTATGAAGCAAGTCAGAGCACATATGATCTTGAATAGCGGATCGCAGATATGTGATATGAAAGCCGAGCGATGTCCAAGCTAAAGGGAAGATATGGGTAATGAAAGGGTTAAATAAAGGATCCGCTCAGAGGGCATAGGAATGTCAAAGGTTTACTATGAAAGAAGGAGAAAGCTTGAATTCAGGAAAGGGAAACTGAGTCACGTTGGCTTGGGTCCGAGTCAAGGGGGTGGATCATTTCACAACTTGTCCTGACGGAGTTGCATAGAGATACTCGGTGGAATGTTGAGTTCAACAGTGCAAGATGGGACATTGAGCTTTCAGCATTTAAGCGGTGGAGAAAGCTCGATCATGGTGAGTCTGAGCTCCAGATGAGGTCAAGTAAAGAATCAACTTATTAAGGAACTTGTTGCATGGAAAAGTGAAGGAGTGGCACATAGGAAGTGACAGAAGCTTGGCTCAATGCATAATAAAGCTCAAATTCTACTCTGAGCAGAATCAGAATGTGGAATCCTGATGTAGCCAAGTTTTGCCAAATTGTAGACCAAACAGACATGCTAAGGTGTGACCAAGCTTTAAGCCAAGTTCATGAAGCATTAGGAGATAGGGGGATGTTTGGTTAAATTATACAGTCGAGTGGTTAATATGCCAAATATGCTAAGACCCCCGCGCAATTCTCAGACCTCAATATTACATTTTTAGGTCAATATTTTGTGAAAATTGTCAGATTTGAGTGATTGGGGCAAGGTGTCTTTCCCAAACTTGTTCGAGGCCCACCGTGGAGATGTGGAAGAAGCAGATAATGCGCAAAACTCGGTCATGGAAAGTCATTTTGTTCTATATGATGTATACCTGACTATCAATTCTGAGGTTCAGAAAAGAGAGCTCAACGTTGAGAGTTCGGCGTATGGTAGACTGATATTCGAGGTGCCATTGGTCCCGAGTTGAAACCCATCGTGGAGAGTTCGGTTAATACTTGTCAAGCACCATGAGGCCAGTGAAGTAGGATACATGGCGAGTTTTCATGAAGAGACCATGGTAATCTTATGCCAAGGCCATGAGATGCTCTAAGGTCAATGCCAACATGATGGAGCGAGCTTCAAGGGACTCATGTAAACTGAGTGGTATGAAGTGACATCACATCCAATCAATGAACTAATGCCAACATGAGGCGGTACATAACCAAGGTGGTCGGTGCAACATCCTCAAGGAGCCCGCCATGTAAATACATAAAGGAACTCATACCAGCCTAGCTAGCGAGTTGGTTAGCTAGTTCGTTAACTTAGCAATATTAAAATACCATCTAAAGCACAAACCATGAAACCTTGTGGGTCCCATCAAAAGGCCGAGTGCCTTAATTTTTATTAAAATAGTGGATAACTTTAAATTTTTGACTTTATGGAGAAATCCAGTGGTGGAATTTTCTTACCATGTGCAATTAATAGATGTAATTTAAGCATGTAGGCCATCATGTGTTTATTATGCCTTAAGATTTAGGATATGTTTCATCCTTTCTCTCACAGCTTGTATATTTTCTATAAATGTAAATGGGAACTCATTTCAAAGTTTTAGAAATTTTCCAACAAATATGGATCTCTTTTCACAAGCTAAGTTGTGAGTTTTGGGAACTTTCAAAAAATCTTCCAAAGATTGTAATGACAACCATTGCCTATTTCCTACTATAAGATGCATATTACATTGATTGAAGTAAGAAAATTGTGTTCTAGTTACTAATTATTGAAAGATCATCAGTTTTTAGAGGAATACAATCATTTTGTCATAGGTGCAATGTTTGCAAGGTTATGTGCAATTTCAAGTTTCTATAACTGCACATTTTTGTAAGTTTTGTGCTTCAAATCTGGGATTGAATTCTGTAATGCATTGCATTGTGGTGTTTTGTTGATGTCATCTCATTCCCTTATGAGTTGGATAAATTAGGTGAAAACTTCTCTTGCAACTTTTTCGTGAGTGTAATTCACCATTTTAATCCGTATAGTGCATGAGGTTTTGGTTTCTTGAAAATCTCTGTTGGTGAATAGTGCGAACATGTTAAATAGGTCAAAAAATTTTAAGGATTTCAATAAGAAGCCTCCATGTTGTGTACAATGTTTACACCAGTATATGATGCTTCTGAGGTTCACCTCAAGCAGCAAGTCCTACAGCTTGTCATATCCCAGGAGAGAGATTCATGAAATTTTCTTTATGTGAAACATGATCCATTGAAATATTTTCTTGCAGCAACATCTGAAGAAAACGAAAGGTGAATCAAGTAGGTGTAAAACAAAAGGAGCTATGAGCTGAATAGGAGATCAAATTTTTAACTGTGAGACAACTAGTGTAAGGTGACAAACCTCTTGTAACCTTCAAGATATAACATAGTTTTGTTCTTCACGCTTAGATAAATGTTCCATTAAACTATTCATGTATTTAATAAATAAATTATTGATGGACATTTTAGTAATGCCACTAGCTAGTATTCCAAAACAGTGGATTCACAAAACCCATTGCTTAAAGTAATTTATATTTTTTAAATCGTTCACGGATGAGTCTGTAGATAAAGATTGAGAAATATTTTTCAGTTTATTATCATGTGTCACATAATTTTTTAAGATACAAATTGTGTGTCACTGGGTTTTCTCCCTTTAAGGGTTTCCAACATAAATATGCTATTCTCTAAAAGTGCTTGAAGTGGTATCTCTTTCCCATGAACTGTTATACACAGATGGTCATTTATATTAAATTTAAGAAACAATGGAATTCTTAAGGTCAGTTAATGTATTCCTTATTTCAAAAATAGGTACCCTCAAACCTTCTATATAACAAATATGAATTAAAGTCAATGATTCACCCCTCCCCTCTCATGCTTGTTTTTCAGTCGTATGAAGTCATAATGTAGATGGAACACTCTTGGGCATGCTTCGTCAAAACATTGATCTCATTCAACATTGGAAAAATACCACATAATGTAAGTAAAGTTTCAATATCTGTCAGATGGTAAAAAAAATATTTAGCTTTATCTACTTCCCTACGGTATTTATACATAAAACTTGTCAATGGAGGATATTCTTCAAATATTCTATAAACAGGCTCATACATGGAAATCCATCTGGTATCTACATCTATAAGAAGATTTTTCCCATCTGTCAATCCAATTACAAAATTTTGAAATTCTAAAAAATATTTTTGGACTACTTGAATAATATGCATGCAAGTTGCAGATGAGCTCCTCCCCTCTAGTAACACTTTCGAATGCACTCACAAATTTATACACCAAATTCATTCTATGAGCCACACAATGAATTGCAATCATATATGGTGCAATTATTATTTGTATTTTGAAGTAAAGACCATTTTTGGACCCCTGCATTAGTTTTGCACCATCAATTTCAACACAAACTAACTTTGTGGCAGTGAAAGAATTATCCATACTTGTTATATCCTTTAAACTTGACACCACCAATTTGTAAAGGTTTTCGAAATTGTAATTTTCCACCATTTTATGAATAGTTAGGAGATGGGGTTTTCTTGCATCATTTACAAAGTATAGACATGAATTCAAACCATGAAGTTTTGTCCACAATCACGACCTTATCAATTTAAAGTGAAATAAACTTTGCATTTTTAATAACTTCTTTCAAATCCTCATTTTCCATCACAACTAGACACTTTTACATTTCCCAACCACTGTTATCTAACCAATGTGATTGTGGAACATTATGTAATCCAATAACCTGATACAAAATTTTACTATCTAAGAAATACAAAATACGTCTTCCCTTTTTCAATCTATGGAATACCATAGAAAATTAAATACATTTGGTAAGAATTTCAGTTTGTATAGCTTTTTCTAATTTCACTACAAGTGTGCTGCATTTTTCATTTATATTTCTAATTTTTAAAAATTCTTTTTCATATTCTTCTACATACTTTACATGCTAGTAGTCGTTTGCATTTTTCCATTTATGACTCCTTACTATGTTGCTATCCTTCCGCTTTTGTGAAATATATATTTTGTGGCAATGTTTTTCAATAGTACTGTCTAATTTGTGTTGCATTGTATGGGTTTTCCCTTGTGTCCAACTACATATTTTACATTGACATTGAGTTTGAATATTGTTGCATTTTTTTGGTTCCACAAGTTCAATAAAAGGATATTTGGCTTCCCATTCAAACTTGAAAGTCATTTTTATTGTCTAGTTGCTCCTCTTTCTTCTCACATATGTTTTATTACTTTCTTCAACTTGTGCCTCTAGGTCTTCTGTAAGTTTGTCCTCATTAGGAATATCCTGATCTTCATGTCTCCTTTTTCTAGAAACAGAGATTGGAGTAGAAGCTTCATCCGAGGCTGATGTTGGATGATAATTTGATGTGTCTTCTCCTAATTCGATATAGTTATCAAAATTGTAGTGTATTGACAGTTTAATGTCATCAAGGGAATGAATGTTTTCATCAATAGGATCATCTCTAAATACATTAGTTTCTGAATGTGTTTGAGAAATATTTACATAAATAAGTGTTACATAAATATAATATTAATTGTTTATATGATTAATAAAACTAAATAAATAAGAGTACAAAGAGTAAACAATCAATTTAATAAACAAGAGTACAATTTATTAAACATGAGTGCAAGGAAAATAATAGTATGGAAAATATATGATAATTTTTTTGTAAATTAGTAGATCATACTTATTTTTTCTGTAGATCCTGACACTAATTTCATTTTTTTGACTGGCCAAAATAGAAAAATAATGTCATCATACTCTTTTTTTAACTGGCAATATCCTTCTTACCATAGTTTCTAGAATCCATGGATATGTTGTAGATATTGACTATTGACAAACTGCTACAAGGTTGGATGTTACAGGCCTTCATGATAGAGGGTTGTGCAATAAAGGATTGTATGACAGGGGATATGATGGGTGAGGGGCTGGATGGTAGAGGGTTATATGACAATGGTTGGACGGTAAAGATAGAGGTTGGATGATGGCGACAATGGTTGGATGGTAAAGACATATTAGACGATAAAGGCGGAGGAGTAGGACAGAAGCTATATTGGATGGAATATTGTAGAATGGATGAATGTTTGGTAACATAGGTGTAGGACGATAGGCTTGGACAGTAGTCTATGTGCCAAAATAGTAGACACACATATTTTTTGTTGATAACTTGGACGATCGATGCATATGCATTATACCTCGACGATATATATTATACCTCAGTGAATATGAGTGCAGTTTGATTCAAAATGTTGGTGAAATACATGCATAAGTTTATTTTTAGTGTAAATAGTAGGCAAACTAACCCCTACAAATGACCTGTCGGCCAAAATTTTAGGAAAATTGGGTGACAACCAACATCTTAAAATTTGCCATTTCCAATTTCCAAAACCCCTAATATTCACAATTTTACGAAAAATTCACCACTAAAAGTTTCTCTGGTTTAAATCCATTCTAGAAGTGCAACTTTAAAAAAAACATTATTATTTTTTAGTTTACTTTTCATTTATCCAGGGTATTTTTAAAATAAAATTTTAAAAGAAGGGCTACAACTCAAAACTAGATGTCACACTATCTTATGATTTTTTATTGGTGAGAGACTAAAATATTGTAAGAGTTAGAGTGCCAACTACCATAATAATAATATGTGTTTATAAATACATTTGTTATGAGTGTATTCATAATATTTTAATTTTACATTACAAACATCAATTCATTAATATTTCTCTTCTTTTAAATCAATTCAAATTTGGACATATTTTCCAATCTCATTCCAACCTTATTTAAGTATATATTTCTAGTTCATTGACATAATGATTTATATGCTATAGTAGTTTATTGAATTAATCAATTTTTTTGTGATTCCGTGACTTAGTATTTTTGTGGTTTTGTCACTTGGTATTTTTGTGGTTTTATTACTTATTTATCTGATGAAGGAGGACATGGTGTTTCTACTATAATGATTAGGTTAAAAAATTGTACAAACTCATTTTAGCCTAATGTCTAACCCAACATAAAAAACTCTCACTAATCGTAGATTTCAAATAATGAATTTATAGGTTGTGTCAATTGTAGCCCCCTCATAATGTTCATGTTAAATACGGGGCCTCAATCATTATTTATTTTTAATTATTGCTCATTATAAATAGTCAAATAAAATCTAAGGCTATAGGTGGTTGGAGAGGCTAACTCTCTTATAATGGTCTGAAATATGCATCACCGCAATGCTATCTTAGTTCTCTCTTTATGCCTACAATTTATACATGTTTTTTCTCATGTATGGTTGTAATATTCCCATCACCATATCTCCATATGAAGGACAAGTGAAAATCATGCTTTTGTTGATGTAAAAAATAAACATGGTTATGCCCTATGTTACTAGATTGGTTCTTTACCTTTGGCATGCCTTAGCATTGTTGCACGACATCTTATAAAATTGTTAGATGTGAAAACCAATTAATTTATCGTATCTATATAAAAATGGTTGTGATAAATGCTTAAAGTTACTCATATGAATATCCTACCAACTCATTATGTTATCTAGAGATGACCATCATGCACAATTCTACCCTCATTGACAATAATGGATTTTTTTGATTATACAACTCTTGATGGGAAAAATACCTCTAGGTGTTACAGTACTATACCATTCAATGTTACATATCAACTTATGAAAGTGTAGTTGTAAGTTGTAGATAATAATTTTGTGTCGGTATATACATTACTTTTAGTCATATTCCTAGAAACACAATAAATTTTTGCATCCTTCAGTTGCATTACATTTAGTTAATGTTAATGGGAATAAAATTATTTTTCTGGTTATGTTTAACTATATTTTTTTAATTTTGTTCTATGGTTTTAGGTATTGAAATTGTTTATTGTATGTTAAATGTGTGACTTTATATAATAGTGTTTGTGCAAGGTTTTTTATTTTTATTTTGTTGTACAATTGTAACTGGGATGGACATGAGTTTTTTTTATTATTGGTAAATAATTTTTTGAAAGGGACTATACCCTTGTATACAAAGAGGGCCTAAAAGCCAGAATAGGAATTAAAAAGCACCACAAAAAGGATCAAGATCCAGATAAGTCATAAGAACCAAAGGTAACCAAAGAGAAGTTACCACAAAATAACTAACCAGTTCGAACACTATAGAAAAGCAACCAAAAAATAGCTAAAAAACAAAAAAAACACGAAGGAAGGCAGCATCAGCAACGAAGCTCCACATTTACTTCTTGGCAGCTTTGGCAATTCTTGATTTGATAGTTTTCCAAGAGGTAAACAAAGCCAATGTTGTCATGTGAGTAAGGTCTGAAGCATCCAGCTTTTCAATGGTTTGTTTGCTTTCTTTTTCCGTTCCCCATAGAGTTGCTAGGATTTCACTGAGAGCAGAGACGTTGCGGACATACTACTCAAGGAAGTCTCCGATTGCACTAAAAATAGCCATATTATGGTCATGACGATTCTTGGCTTTCCCTAGACGGTTGTCCAGGGAGTTCAGTTTTTTATAAATATCCTCAACTTGTTTATTGTCAAGATCAACCTCCTCCTCCTCCTCCTTCTTATCTTTTTTCTTAGCCAAGTTTTTAACTTCATCTTTCAACAGCAACATATCTTTTTCTAAGGCTTCCAACCTTTGTGTGGAACTCTCGGTGTGTAAAGCCTCATGCAAGCCAACACTACTAATATGGGATGGAGATGAGTTATTAATAATTAAAAGAGTTCAATCCTATGTTATAAATTTTAATAGTTAATTTATTTAAAGATAATACTTAAAATATTTAATTGTTTTAAAGGAAGAACATAATCCAAATAATAATCCAAAATTATTTTGAATGGTGGGAAATAAGGATTTTGTAGCTCCAAATATATGCCACTCATCATGTATCATAAATAATGCAAAAACATATTCACTTATTTCGTGAAAAAAATCACATTTGTTTGGTTTGTCCTTCTAAGGGATTCTTACCACTCCTGTAAATTGTGTTCTCTTAAATCAAGGAAAAAATATTTAAACAAAATGTTTACTCAATTTATAGTTTTTAATTAAAGTGCAACAATTTCTTGTAACTTTTCATCATGGAAAGATTGGATGAATATATACCCTTCCACTTGATATTAAGAGTGGCCTTTTGCATTTGATCATTAGTATGAAACACAAAAAATGTAGAACATTGTAAATGAATAAATGGAAATATGTTTTGGATGGAAAGCAAAGGTTCAAAACTCCCATTAATTACACATCTATGATGGAATCAAACAATGATTAAAGGTTAATATACTATCATTTTGGTAAAATATTCAATAGGTACATTGTGATTCATTTGTAAACCCTTCAATAAGTATCGTGATCAATGAATAAGTAATGTAACTTATGTAATTAGATACATTTTTAATTCATGAATATAGGTCAATATAGATTTTCTTAAAAGTATGTAATAGAGTCCAAAAATCATTACATAAAATACACTTTTTAAAGTTTATTTATCTTATAAAGACCTTCTAACTCGGTAAAATTTCAAGTTCAAACTTACCAAAATAAAAATATCATGATCCAGGTTGGCTAATACACATTTACATGCACTTCAACTCCATTTTTAAGTTGTCAAGAAAAAATCTATTCTAACATTATATTCAAACTATTT
Organism: Taxus chinensis; assembly: GCA_019776745.2. Classification (NCBI taxonomy): domain Eukaryota; kingdom Viridiplantae; phylum Streptophyta; class Pinopsida; order Cupressales; family Taxaceae; genus Taxus; species Taxus chinensis. The sequence goes on from CM034147.1 coordinate 882,520,804, forward strand.
ATATTTTATTTTCTATTTGAAAGAATGTATTTCACTCTTATCATCAATTTATTAAGATAATTTTTTAAAACATAAATAGAATAATGTGAAGGAACTACTATGAATGTTGGTGACAATCAAGTTACCTTTGGAAAAAAATAGTAAAAATCTTCTCAATTTCCCTAAGATTTTCACAAAATGTTTGATTACAATCAACAAGATGATACAACATAAAACTTATATGGTAAATCCATATTTAAGCTATCAATGTGCATAGTAATGTACTCTTAACAATTGGATATATTTATTTTTAGAGAAAATCATATTATATCAAATCCTTGATATGAGTGGAAATGTCAAACCGTAAAGAAATAATTTAAGAATTACCTCTAATGAAACTCATATGATTACTAAGGATTGTTTACACGCTAAAAAATATAAATGCAAATATAAGCAGTGCAAGATGTCAGGGTTTGTAAAAGGATATTGTTCTAAATTAATTAGTTAAAATTAACCATGCACATTCAGAATTCCACATAAATACATGTGCAACTATGCCAAAATGATAAGATGATTGATTTAAACACACAAAGGGATAAATAATTGGTCATGTAGAGTGGTACAAGGAGGATATATGTGTACAAACTAGAGGGGTTAGTTTATATGAACTTGGAAGTGCTTCACCTCCAAAACTAGAACTAGAAACTACCTTTGTCTAGGACTATACAACGTTTCCTAGACCATGGTACACTTTATCCCACTTATGCACGATTTGGGACTTGTTGACAATAGGATTCTATAACATCTCCTGCCCTTCACTTTCCAATAAATGTGTGTCACTGTATTTCTCTCAAGCTCACACAACCTGTAATGACTTGAAGCAAGTAGAAACCATGGATACTTGTAATACTCTTCATGAAAGCATTAAATAACAAAATTAGAAATCATTGTGTTAGTGGGGATAGACTACCTTTGGTGGTCAACCCCTACTAAACCAATCAAAATATAGCTCTACATCCCCTCAAGTGGGAGGAATCATCATGTATTTCTCCTTGTGTAGGTGTAAGAGTTCATGCATATCTACGCCAACCCCCTAATTGTTCTCTCGTGTCTCTTGACACAAACATAGTGGGATAACTATATAGTGGAAAATGTACCTAGTGTGGTAGTAGTGAGATGTGGTGGGCTTCATCTGCTATACTAAACCTTTTTGTTCCTTGAAGACCTTTGAAAATGCTTTCAGTGAATTTCTCTAGCTAAGACATGGGGTCTGTGACCTTTGAATTATTAGAAATGGAGGACATTAGACTCCATTTATAACCTAAAATTATATGTAATAATACATAATATAAGATGTGAGGATTTTTAAATGATGGTCATTGTGAATTAAGTAATTCATTTTTAACCATGTATAATCAAAATAATACATCAATACTTGCAACAATGATGAATGATACAATGACAGCTTAAAAACATAAGAGGAGATGAAGAATTAGCTCTATAGATTGGAACATATGAGATACCGATGTGTAAAGTGGGGAATAAGCATATATGAACCTGAAAATGCTTTGTTTCTAATATTGTGTAGACACAAAATCACACACTTACCACTATTTACTATATTACCAAGTATGTTGTTTTATATATGGATCTTACGTAAGAAAAGTATTCACTGGTTACCCATTTCCATAATCCATCCACTTGTCTTGTTGATTTATATTTCTTTTATCTTTCACACTTTTCACTCATACATCTAGTTATGGTTAGGTCACAAGGATCCCTGTCTGTTAGTCTTCACTCATTTATCCACTTGTCTCTCGACATTAGTGCCTAAGACTAGACACTAGCGCCGAAGCGATCATGTCCATCCTGGGTTCCTGTGTGCTCTTTATGTTTGATATTATTTTTGACATTTGAGGTTGGTCTTTTTGGTTTTACCTCTTATATCCCAAGGAACTAGTTGGCATGTCAAGTCATTAGTGTCAAAATTTGAGCAAGAGATCCCTATATAAGCACAACATACATACCATTATATGGGTCGAACAATTATTATCAATGGCTATCTATCTACATATCTCAAGGGATTGCATTTGGGTGCATTATTCTGTATACACACTACATAGGAAGGGGAATTCTATTCCATCCACACATTTTCATTTTATTTAGCTACCACCCACTATCTTGGTGTCTTTGGTGTGAGGGTGACCTAGGAGCACTATTGCACACACAAGCACATAGAAATACATTAGGTCTTAAATGTAGTGAAGAAATCATTCGTAAGCTCACCATTGTGATAGCTGAGGATAGTCCAACCCCTGATTTTGCATCTTTATTTTTTAGGATTTGATATCTTTTTAAGGGTTTTGCAGGAGGATATTTGGTTTACATGTACCTCGGTGATCTAAGCGTGACATAAAGGCGACCAAAGGAAAAAAAGTGTGAATCCTTGGTGATCATATTAGAACCAGGTTCTGACCCTTTCAAAAGACTCTAACATCCCCACAGAGGTCTCGGGCACCCACATGTGTCCCTTTCCTACCCCAGGTGCCCGTGTCCAACCATTGCCACCCTTATTGCATTTTTTAGGCTCTTTTTGAAAGTATGTGTTTCTATTTCATCATATTCTCCAGTCCAAAATCACTTTGGGATAAGCATAACTCAGATAAGTACCTTACCTCTCTCATTTCCTTTCATAGTTAAAATTAAATAAATTGTCTAGCATTTATATTGCATTGTACACTAGTTTTAACAGATATTTACATTCAGTTTTAATAAAATAGTTATATTTTATTAAATCATTTTGGTGAACCCGTAGCTTAGAACTTCTTTCCATAGGATCCACTAAAACCCTAATGGCTAAGGATAGCTATTCTCCCTCTTGGCTAGTCATGCCTCATGTGAATATCAATCCTATCTATGATGAAACAACCATATTTGAACTGATTGCTCTATATCACAATGTTATTCTTCCAAATGATTCTCAAAGACAACTCTTAGCTAATGAATGCAATGTACCTACTAGCTTTGATCATTCTACCACTAGCATTATTTTTGATCTGACAAACATTTCTGGTTGTAGAACTTGTTATTCAGTCAACCACACTCCACCTTCTATTATTTCTAATGAGAACTTAGATAACACTATTATTAGTTTTATGATTAATCTTGATGATAATTCTTTAGATAAAAAAATAGGATCACAATAAACATGCGCATGATGTTGTTTCTCATACTAGTCAGGATGATTCTATAGTTGCGTCTCATCTCCTTCCATTTTTGAAAATATTTCTAATAATGTATCACATACTAGTTCTCATCCTCCTTCATTATATGTTGATGATATACTTAATGAAATCCTTGCATCTTAATCTTTGTCTGATATTGATGAGACACATGATAGTAATGATTCTACCTCTTTGCATATTGTTGAATGTGAATCCCTCGCTCCTCTTTCGTCTTCTTCTAAGACTATATCTAGTAACATTCATGACTCATATCCTTCTATTACATCATCTCCTAATAACACTTCCGCTATTATTCATACTACTTCACCACTTATTGATTCTATGGCACCTACATCTAGTGTGCCCTTAGCATCGGTATCTGATACTTCTTTTCTCGACATACCTACGATTACTCATAATGGAAAGATTCAACCACTCAATACGCTACGCATGTCTGCTGCCATTCCTTGAAACGACATTTTATCACTCATGCATATTGTTGGTTAATTAAAATCTCAGGTCCAATCTCTCACGCTTGAAAGAAACTCATATTATGCTTCTATCGATAAAAAATATTTACATAACAATCCTATTCCCAAAAAGATCCACAATTAAGCATTTCCTAAGGATTTCATTTTTCCTACATTTACATGCTTTGATGGCACTGATAATCCATATTTACATATTAAGCATTATTTTTTAGCTATGAATTCTTATTATAATGATTGATTATTACTAATTTTTTTTCTCCATAGTCTTACTACTGACATTATCCAATGATACACATATTTACTCTTTGGATCTATTAGTACCTATTGTGAAATGGAAGATGCCTTCGTTTAACACTTTATCCTTAACAATGGTCACAAAGTCACATATGATTGTTTACCTAGCTTACATCAAGGCAAAAAAAAACCTATCATTGATTACATTTTTCAATTCAATGCTTGCATGCATCAGTTAGTATTTCAACCCATTGACTTAGAAAAGTAATTTATCTTTTGTCATGGCCTAATTCTTGCTTTAAAACAACGCTTACAATATGGTACATGTGAATAATTCACACTCTTATGTTATAAGGTCATTGATCTAGACCAATATCTCATTGTTGCACACATCATAGATCCTCCTCCTAGTTCTCCTACTGATGCACCATTTAGTTATTTTCCACTTCCATCTATTGAGCATCCTCCTAGATCTCCATCTCCTCCACCTCATAAGCAAGTTATGTCTTCTCCACTACATAAGCGTCCTTCATCTCCTCCACCACGTTGGGATATACCTCAGAATTATACACCTATTTCACGAGAGCCATTACACTTTTCGCATCATGCTAGACCTCATGATGTGTTACGTACCTTACTTTACAGGAATTTGATCTATTTTCCTTCTAATCAACACCATCCACCTCATCACTTGCAATGCCACCATGATTGACCTTATTGTAATTATTGTCAGGAAATAAGGGATAAAATATGTGGAACAATCCCTCATAGAATCACAATAGTAGAAACTAATATGCAGAAAATATTACAGATCTCAAATAAAAGTGCATAATAAAAATAAAACAACACAAAGAGACAATATTTAACGTGGTTCACCAAATTTGGGCTACATCCACCAAAATCACTTTCTTAGATTATATAACAAGCCACCTCTCTCTCAATACAATACCCAAATCTGTTTGGAGCTATGATCAACAAACTCTACAGAATTCACACCTGAATTCAGAAACATCTGCAATGTTACATTAAAGCATACCATATGCAAAAAACCACATAAGTAGACAACTGCTTAAGTATTTTTACAAAACCATGGGCCAAAACCGCCCCATAAACCTATGGGTCAAAAAACCCCACCCATATGAGAAGAACCTCGATGAGACAACTTTGGAAAGTGTACAATACTCTTAGTGTACAATCTTCAACATTTTCACACATGAAAACAAGCTCCACAACCTAACAATTATCCTCATATCAATGGACATCGTGACAATGCCTGTTGTGCCCTCCATGATAGAATACAACAGCAATAAGATAAGGGTGTCATTTATTTTTTCTCTCACTCTTGTGAGTGTTCTATGTCTCCACTCTCACACAGAAGTGTTGTTACTCCAGTTGATTTATCTCCTTCATCTAGTTCTAAGGTTATTATTCATCCACCACCACATGTTATTGGTCATGCATGTTCTCCATCTCATCCATCCACTACTACACTATCTCATCCATTTCCTCATGCTACTATTACACATCGGATTTCACATCCCTCAAAATATCTGCTTCTCACTGCTGCATCATCCATCATTTACACCATTCCACACGACATTCAGTTTGGCTCATACACTCATGTTGCTTCCATTCCACATGATTCCACTACTCCAAGTTAGCTTGGTATTTAATAGGTTATTTCTATCACCCTACCCCCAATGACGCACTCATGTTCTTACTGTTCTTGCATGACTGTTGAGGGATCTATTATAATAAGAGCCTCGCCATATCTCCGTGCTACACATTATATCAATATACTTATTGAGGGCACATTATCTTATCATTTTTTGATGATGCACTCTTTCTTTACAATTCATTATTTATTGCTGAGGGGTCTTATATAAATGAACCCTTCGTCTCGTGTTTTTGCAAGGGAAAAATTAACTAGAAAAACATTACAACTATACCATAGTGTCGAAAAATTTGAAAGTCATACCTTCCCAAGACACCCCTAGTTCAGTTCATCTAGAGTATCAATCCTATCCTATAGTGACCCCTAAGTGGTTTTCATGTATCCCCTTAGGTGATTTAGGAAGAAAAAATCATTCAAGGAACTTCTGGAGTAAAGTGTTGAACAATGGATTTTTGAGCCATTTTGGGAAGGGCTGTCATCAACCTTCATATGACTAGTGCATCATACCCAGAATGGATATAAAGGATAAAAACCATCACAGATGAGTATAAAAGAGCTAAAAAATATGTAGAATTTATTTTGAAAGATTTCAGGAAGTTTCGGAGGTTTTGGAGCCAATTCAGCGAAAATAAGTTTTTGAACCTGAAGGAGCTTGCATTGTAAAAGAGGAATTGGACTTCATAGAATGATGATGGGAGTTACACCATGAGTTACAAGCCCAAAAAATTACCTATGGAAATAAATTTGAATACTCTACATGGTGGAAAACACAGGAAATCTTGAAACCCCATGCATTTCTCTAGGGAACTCATTCTTTTGGCACACAACTGGCGGGCGGGTCCCAAGAAAAAAGGAGAAATTTGGAGCTATTTCAGTCTGATTCAAGCATTTATAACCTCACCATTATTCTTATATTATGTTTTTCATGTAATATCATATAATGAAGCTCCTGAAAACTCATTTTGGAGCTCAAGATATGGCCTTCACAAGTCGACTCTAAAGGTACGCTCTTTGATACTTAACCAAGTTTCCAATGGAAGACTTGTGAAATTAAGGTTAAGGAACATTTTCATGTCCCCATTGCACCTTTTTTAAAGGGAAATTAGGTGTAAAAACTTGCACCCCACCCCTATTTAGCCTCCTGGACACCCATATGACATTGACGACTCATGTTAAGCCCCCTTGACCAGTTTGACCAACTTCTCCACCAATTTCCGCATACGTGCCTCTTGTAACTGTGAGGCTAGGGCAAATTTTATCACCTTTTTTCACTTTAAAATGGGAAAATAGGGACAATAAAATGTACCCCACCCCCTTTTATCCTTCAGGCCCCTCATTCGACCATTTTTTAGTCCCTAGGTGCTTAAATGTGGCTCCCCCTTCATTTCTTTCATCAAATCAACACTCGCCACTTGTCAAGCTGGGGGAAAGGCACACTTTTATGTCCCATTTTCACCTTTTCAAAGGGATATGATGGGAATAAAAAGTCATGCAACCCTCCCTCCTTCCATTTCAAGTTTATAAATAGCAGGGACTTAGCCATTTTCACCATTGTTCATCCCCTGCACCTCCAAATGTTGGAATTTTTTTTCCATAGATTCCATCCACCATTTTTATCCTCCAAAAATATCATTCATTCCCCCATGATCTAAGAACAATAAAAACCCAAAGAAATCTGGATTCGAAACAAGGAAAAATGGAGTTTTTTGCTCGAAGTGACTTTGAAACCTGCAGGGAAGAATTTCTCATATCTTAAAATTTTTTGCAAAGATCAACATGCCATTTTTTGTGATATTCTATTTTTTTAGAGGACATGAGGATCCAAGTGAAATTTTTTATAGAAACATCTTGGATTTTTTTTCAGCAAACAAAACCCAGTTTCCCAGCGGAAAATTTTTAAAATTTAAAATCTCTTGTTCTCGACACCTGTTGTCGCCCTCAACATTCCCCTCTTTTTGAAGTCAAGTTTCAAAATTTTTGAGTTGGCACCTTTGAGTATTGGATCGCATCGATCCTGGTATTTTTTGTAGTTTTTCATTCCATGGAGAACAGTTTGAAAGTTAGGCGTAATGGTGGAGTTTTTCCCCTTCTTTTTATTTCTTCCCGTAGTCGGGAATGACGGGCATATCTTCCCTATTAATTTTTTCCCCAGCATCCATGGGTAGTACGTGTACATCTCTAATTGGATGCGGTTTTCCATGTTTCAAGAAAAAATGGAAGCCTCCATGCGTCCAAATGACGTAACTCCAAGGATAGGGCCCAAGGGACAGTCCTCAAATAAGCGCAGGCTTTCCACGCGTCCCGGGTCCAAAATGAAAACAAAACAAGCCCAAATTGGCTAAGTATGGAAGCTTCAGCAGATGACGCCACATGCCTCATCAGTAAAACTTCAAGGGTCGAAGCTAGGGGTGGTTCTCAAACTTGCGCCTATCTTCCAAGTGTCCCAAGTCCAAAAATGGATAGAGTTGGTTATTTAAATTGACTAAGTATGAGCGGGTCGACGGAAGCCTCCACGTGCCTCAATGACATGATTTCAAAAGTGTTTTCAAATGAGCACCAACTCTCCACATGTCTAGGGGTGAACATAAGTCAAGTAGGAAATAGGCCCGAATTGGCTAAATATAAAAGAACCAATGGAGCTCTCCATGTGTCATCCTGGCGTATCAAAAGCAAAAAAATGAAAAAGGCATCCGCATGCCTGTTTCAGTTAAATCTCTCTCACGTAGATGGATCAAATTTAAAGTTTGTAAAGGTAGGGTGGATGGCTGGGATTAGATGCGTTTGGTTTTTCTGTCAGACATGGAAATGGATGGGGCATTTGAGAGGTTCAAACAACTGTTTCTTGAATCAATTTCATCATTTTTCTGTAACTAACTGTAACCTTTCTTGAAAAATATTTATCAGCTTTTCCATGCCATTTTTGTAGTTGGACCCTGAGACTCTAAAAAACTAATAGATTTGAAGTAATCAATACATAATTTTTTCCTTTCTCTTCTTTTGCTCTTCTTCTTTCCGTGTCTGAAATTTGGGAATCATTCATTTTTATGTGTCCTTTGCATCCTTTGGGATTCATTAATTAGGGAACTTTGTGTCCTTGTTTATATAATTTATGGAACTTTGCATCTGTAGAATTATATTGGTTATGAAAGTAAGTGATTCTATTATGCAACTCTTTGGTTCAATATGTATAAGGTGATACTTTGCCATCTATTTTTCCTGAAAGTATTGTTATGTTTTTCCTCCCTCATCTCCTTAACTCTTCTATCCTTTCGTATTGATGATATTTGAGCATTAAACGTTTCAAAGTATCAGGACTCCACACTTTGAAATTTGTACATTTGTATATAAGTTTTTCCACTTGATTTCAATAAAGGAACCTCTCCCATTAAAGAGGTGGGACTTTTTGTCCCCTAATTGTGGTTGTTAAAATGCAAGTTTAAAACCCAACAACACTGGATTGAGTTGAAAATCTAGAGGTACAGTAAGTCTTCCTGCACGGGTGCTTGCTATTTTTGGTATGTCATCACCAAAAGTAGTTGTGGTGAAGATGGTGTGCACCAAGGATAACCAGAAGGTCAGATTGATTGATCAGTGCCAAAAATGGTGAAATAGTAAGCCATATCAAAACAATAGCTCCTGCAAAAGGAGTGCACAAGAGGGGTAATGTAGATCAGTCGGTGTAAAAGCTGGCTAATGACCTCATTGTCATCAAGAAGCAATTGGCTCAACATACTCCATATCAAGATGTTCCAAGGAATAAATTTCAGCCTAGGAACTGCTTGCCCTCTTCTCAAACTAGGTTGGCCATTAAAGGTCCACCCCTAAAGGTGCCTGTCAATGCTACTTGTGAAGTTCTTGAGCCTGATGATGAGGAAGAGAATGGGCTCTATGATGAACAAGAAGAGGAAGCTGATGAAGAACTAGAGGATCCTAGTGCTTCTCAAGTTCATTTCTTCACCACTAAAGGTGTGGATGATGAAGATGACTATGATGATGTAGTGGCTGAGATGAATAGTGAGTCATATGCTATTATGACTTGGGAGCAGACCAACAAAAAGGAAAAAGTGGTGCAACCTACAAAAAGATCCAAGGAGTACCCTCTCACCATCTTGGTGATTGCAAGAAGAGGATCTCCTATTCCAACTACTTCCACCCAAAAGGTAAGCTCTGTTTGTCCTTCTCCCTCTACTTCTACTTTTGAGAATTATTGTCCAACAAATAATAAAGTTGATCGATCAAAAGCTCCTCCTACTCCTAGTGGTGATTCCCCATCCACATCTGGATATTTTGACATTATAGACCATGTTAAAAAAACCAAGATTCAGATTTCTGAGACAAAGTTCTATCAAACCCCTCCTAAAGCCTTTGCAAAAATAGTTAAATTTTTAAATTCTAAATCTAAAACCCCAACCCAATCTTCTAAAGGCATTTTTCCCACTCCTTCTCCACCTCAACCAAGCCTTGTGGTTGTAGTCACTTCACCTAATGAGAAGATCAAGCCATTCTATGTGACTCTCCTCATAGCTGGCCACAAGCTTGGTAATTGTGTCATTGATTTTGGTGAATTTGATAATGTAATGCTTGCAAAAGGTGGCTCATGCTTTGGGTCTAACCCTAACCCACAATTATGGCTCTTGCTATTCCATGGAAAGTAGAGAAGTGCCTTTGGTTGGGAGAATCAAGGATGCACAAGTAGCTTTTGTTGCTTTACTAGAGAAGGTCTTGGCTACCATCTTGGTTTTTGATATCCCTCCTTCCTATGGCATGCTGCTAAGTAGGAAATTTTTCAAATATGTTGGAGGTGAGATCTAAATGGATTGGTCACATGCCTTGATACCTGTCAATGGGAAGATGAAGAAGCTCCTTCTTGAGAAACAAGCATAGTATATTGTGTAAAAGACAGATGATCCTAAAGCACAAATACTGTATGAAGACATTGGGCATGGGAACTACATGATCATGTCATAAGAGGAGATAAGTATGTCAAAGGGATTTTTGCTTTATCCTAATGGTGTGTGGAATTTTGAGTTTGATGGAAGCTACTCTTCAGCTGGTTCTGGAGTTGGTGTATCATGGAAAAGGAGATGGGAGTGAAGAACCTTATTTCTCGTGGAGATGCAGAGTTATTTGTAAAATAAGTTAGAGACCTTTATCATGTAAAGAACAGAAGGTTTAAGCACTATAGGAATCTGGTCTGGGATTCCATTGAATTCCTTGATGCTTTTTCCATTGAAGTTGTGCCAAGGGAAAGGAGCACTAGGGATGAATCTCTAGTTGTTCTAAGGTCCTTTTTGATTCCCCATCCTGATTTCCCTCAAGAGAAATTCACCATCGAGATGATCCATAGACCCAGTGTGCCTGACAATGCAAATAATTGCAAAGTTTTCAATGATGACTAGCATTTTATTTCTTTCTTGGAGCTTAGAGACAACTCTAATCAGCTGAACTTTGAAGGAAGTGACAATCCGCCTAGAAAGTGTGTGTCGTTAAATGAAGAGGGTGTCAAAGAAGAGATGGATCAAGATGGATGCATCAAAATGAAAGGCAAAAAAATCCCTAAAGGGCTGGTGAGTTTGGAGGATCTTTTTGATAAACATGATAGGTATATGAAGTCTAAAGTTTCTTAAGGAGCTTAAAAATCTGCTGAGATTGAGAAAGTGAATATTGTGAGTCTTGATGATCGCAAAATGGTCAACATTGGAAAATGCTACACTCAGGAAGAGAAAAAGAAGGTAGTGAATCTATTGAAGAGGTATCATGATTGTACGTACCTAAAATTGTAGGGTACTACACGGTCGGAACAACATAACACGTGCCCCAATGATGATACAAGTCTCCTCCCAAGGTGTTTGGGATCTGGAAAAGCTCCCCAAGTATGTGTTAACATCTTGCATGCCCCGTTTAGCCCCTATGTGCTTTGTTTTTCTCGTTTCTCCTCTTTTCTTTGCATTTTTCTCTTCAGTTACGAAACCGCCACCCAGATAGAGTGGTGGTCCTGTAACCGCTGCCCTGCTCAGGGCATTGGTCCTTCACGCATTTTCTAGAATGCTCTTTTAATGTGACTCACGTAAAAATTTCAACATTTACCAAATTTTTTCACCACCTTTGGCTTGCATTAATGATTCTGGTTCTCTAGAATAGTGTTTTGGCATTGTTTATGGTTTAAGAGATCAATTTGGTTTTTACCTTTGGGTAAATGGAAATGCTATAAATAGTTGGCTTGTGCTCAAGCAAATGGCCCCTCAAGTTTGCCTCTCAATTTCTCATTTCAATAGCTTAGTCTTCCATTTGGTCTAGGATTCATAGTTTTGTTCATTACATGCTTAGTTAGTGTTATTTTGCTATTAGAAAGCCACATATCCATCTTGTGCAAGTGCTGTCATTACTTCATGCAATCCATTAAGGTAAAATAGTTTAATTTTCAGTAGGAAGCCATTAAAGTTATAGGTTTTGCTCGTCAAACAGGATAGTTTTAGGTTTTGGACATTTTATTCTGCATGACTCACAATAAATCCCTCTAGGAATTACATAGGCCAAGCTCTGTACTCTTGAGCTATCCCTCCCCTACTCGCATTATATTCAGTCTGTATCCTTAGATTCCTTTGCTCCAATATCTAATTTTTTTGATGCTAGCATTACACACTTTTCTGGATCCACATGAGCATGAAGGAACGAGGAGATCACACTGAGGGGACAAAACCACACACACACCATCGGATTTGCCACTGTTATGTAAAATCCAGGTTCTAGCTTTCAAAGTTCTAGTTAGAAGCATATCAAATAAAGTAGTCAATCATTTCATTTCAGCTAATTTTACTTTCGATATCGCTAGGGAAGCTATGGGGATTGATAGTTTCTAAGAAACTATGATTCACTCCTCACTTCTGAGTTAGGATCGAGAGTCTTTCAAATAGATTAGATCAGTTATTTCACTATTTAGAATAGATTTACAACTGCACAGGCAAGTAGCTATACTCGATTTCTTTGTTTGTTTTAAATTTGTTATTAGATTAGTTTTCAATTTCTAGATATATTAAAAATGTTGCTCTTTCAATTTTGTTCAAATAGTTACTCAGAAAAACCCAAAAATAGAGAATTTATATATGTTGTAGATATACTTCACATAGTTACTTTTTCTTTGCTGCAGTTAGATTTACATTGTTGCTTTTGTCTGACAATCACAGGACCTAGGGAACCCAGAGAATACATAGTCGAGCCAATCGTGCCTCAATCCAATCTCATTACAGTAATAACTGACATAGATCAAAATCTTAGAATCCAAGTCTTCCGAACAACAATAGATTTGTAACAGATCAGCTCACAGTTGAGTGGGTTAAACATAGAAGATGACCAAGCGCATATGTTTTGGTCAAATCAGCCAAACTACAGATTATCCTAGATAAACATCCGCATGACTGTAGAAGGGATTGAAAGATAGAAAACGTTCGGTTGTGATCCTTTGGTCCCACAACCAGATGCAGGAGATACTCTCACAGATATAGATACTAGCTTAAGAATTCAGGTTGCACGAACATCTGTGAGATACTCTGAGAAGATCGCACAACTATTGATTCTGAATATAGAGGCTGAGAAATCATATGACTATTGGTTACTAGGGATTAGGGACTGATTCCACACATGACCATAGTAGGTCTGCAATAACCACGAGTCTATGGTTGCAACCCCAAAATCCCGCAACCCAACGAATCCACAGGTAAATCAGACATAGATGTTGGCTTACGCAAATTAGTATTCAGATCTACTCCACTCCACCTATCATCATCGAACAATTATCCTTGTTAGACGTAGCAGCTAATAAAGCTAAGGAGTTCTAGACTAGACTAGACAATCACCCGTAGAGTCCACTGTACCCATCATCCACCCTATGACCCTGTTTGGAGACATACATGAAACTATCCCAAGTCATTTTCCACGTATCCCACAACCCATAGACCAAATCACGCCAGAGCTCGATATTGATTGGAGCCTTCGAGCAGTCATCCTCACCAATCAAGCTATCACGCTAGTTTAGGTTAGGAGGGCCTTCTTTGCCTTAGATTCGTAATTTCCACTAGTGCGTGTTGAAGACATAAGATTCCCTAACTAGTTTTTCTGCATCCCACACATATTCCATCCCCACCAGCTGTCTCGGCATGACCTTGGGAGGTCGGGTGCGAGGAAGAGTTACTTGTAGATTCCCACGCTCACTTGTCATTTTTCCATCGTACAAAATTGGTGAACCTGACGTGAAACCAACAATTGCAACATCTTCCTTATCTATGTTCTTCCACCTTCTCTTTTTCCCATTATTCTGCGGGTATTCATATACCCCCCGAATATGTCGGGATTCGATGCATATGGTAGACCTCTCCTTGATCTTGAAGCATACTACGCTCAACTAAATAGAAAGTCATCACCCTCGCTCTCAGTATGGGGTGAAAATTATTTAGACAACCGATTGTCAACACAAACTCCACCTCCAAGGACTAGATATAGCTCATACTTCCAAACAGAGGATTTAGATCAACTCACTCAAACACAACAAACAGAGCCTTCAGGCTCAAACAATATGAAGTTCACAGGAGAATCTAGTTCATCTCCTCAGATACTACTTAGACCAAAAATTAGTATAAAATCAGACCCATACCTATTTTTAGATGTTGAACATTTAGTACGTTATGCCAGGAATGAAAAATGCTCTTGGAGTATGTACCCACCCATAGGGAGTTCACAAATGTAACCTGAGGTCTCTTTGCAAGAAAATACCTCCATGCCACTACATATAGGAAATGCCTTCGGGGAAAATTTGCAGGGTAGAAATCAGTTCATAGCGGGATATCACATGCCCATACAACATTAGGATATACAACAAACTCCACTAAAGAAAAATATCGTGACTTCACCAAATGAGGTCATTTCAACTTTAGTAGGAAAAGTTAGGGGGTTGGAACTTGCTCAGGCAAATCACCATTCTCAATTCATGCAGGTAGGAAATTCTAATTCTCCACACCATCCTAGCCAAGTAGACTTCCTCACAAGAATAGGCACGTTGGGCATGCCTCCTCGGTATTCACAACAAACGCCAATTAGAACCACCATTTCTAACACTGTTCCGATACCTCCCGGTCTAGTACAAAATAATCCATTCTTGGACAATCACCCTTCATACTTAAACATGTACTCCAAATCACCATAAGGGGATATGTTCTCCTCTCCTGGCATGGTTGCTTAAACACAGGGGTTTCCTTATGCCCCTGCCAATGCATACACTATGCCATATCAACAACTCATTCCACCGCTGCTCCCTCAGCAAGCACCATCAAAGGTCGAAACCTATGCGATAGGAACTTATTCAGAATATTTGAAAGAGCCCTTAGATTTTATCATACGAAGTGTCATGCTTCCAAGACCTCTTCTCGATTTTCCCAAATACAAAGGTGAGGGTGATCCGAATACACATATCAAGGCTTACGCCACAGCCATTCGAGAACTAATCCCTTGGGATGGGGTTGTTGCTAAAATATTCCCTAAAACTTTGGAAGGCATCACTCTTGATTGGTATTATAGAATACTTGAGGCTTCCATCCATTCATTTAAACAACTCGTTTCTGAGTTCATTAAGGCATTTGACATGAACAAACTATTAAGAATAGGAATCAGGGAATTCTTACACATTAAGCAGGAACACAATGAATCTGTCGCTCATTTCATCCAGAGGTGGCGTACAATTCTTTATTCTTCAGCCAGTGCTCCAAATATGGACCAAATGGAACTATGTGATTTATTCCTTCATTCTCTCAGTAAAGAAGTAAAGGAAGAATTCCAAAAGTTCCCACAAAGGACTTATGATGACGTACTTGAGAGCGCTCTCCAAATAGATCAAGCGGCAATAGATAGCAGTCGTAAGACGTATGGAACAAATGGGAGGTTAATCACCTCCAACTAGAATACTACGGCTTATCCTACTACCACAAATGTCAATCCAGGACCCAAAATCCTCAATAAAAATCATGGAGTGACAACATATGGAGTAAGTGATCAGGCTAAAAATTTAAATATAGTGAATGCTCCACCACTAATGAATAATCAACGAAGCAACAACTTTACCCCAACAATCAATGCAGCGGATTTCAATCATCCACAACAACAACAACAAAAACAGTGAAACCCTACACACGTTCCAAGCCAAAACTCAACTGGTTATCAAAACCAAAAACAACAAATGCAAAACTTTAATCCTAATAGGCAACGGTTTGATCAGAGTTTTGGGCCACAATATACACCAAGCCAACAAACTAGGAATTACAATCCTAACTCGTATTATGGCTTCCACCAAATTTGGGGCCATGACACTAGAACATGCCGTGACTATAATAAATTCATGCAACATTTGCCAGAGGAACAAAGACAACTTTTCATAGATATGTTCTTGGCAGATCCTATGTCATTGGCACTAAATAATTTTACAGGGGCAGTTTCCCCTCAAAATGCACCCCTTAAGATCTTCAATGATCCGCTCCCAAATCACAACAACAGATTAAATCCGAATGGGACAAACAAGGGCATGATGACAAGAAACAATGATCATGAAGCCTCAAATTCACTAAATCCATTAGTTGCCCCACAATTAGGAAGTCAGCTGTGACCCGAGATAGTCAGTTTAGTGGAGTTAGATGCCGAACTATCCGTGGAAGCTGTAACAAGGACATTAGAGTATTCGTCTTAGCCAAGTCCAAGGTACCTGCTAGGACAGATAACATCCAACAAATATTAGTAAAACTCGTGGGTGCCTATGATTTAATTAGTTATCTAACAAAAACCTTCTCGCGCATTTCTTTTTTTGAACTTACTGAAGAATTCTCTCCTACCTACAGGGCTGCTCTTTTGGAGGAATCAGGTATAGGGACATTTAATTAACATCACTCCACCTCCCGAAACACAGGTGAACCATATAGACTTTGATATCCCACCCTTCAGGGCCAGCTAGACAGGGGATACCAAATTCATATTCAAAATAAAAAAAATGCCAACAGACAGCTGAGATTGCACACTAAGCGTGATCTAACCTTACATTTGCAAGTATGGGTTTTATAATAATTATGTGAAATGCACGAATGGTTGACAATGGGGCAGAAGTTAACATAGTCCCCTTCTCTTTCCTTCAAAAGCTAGGGTATGGAGGAAATGAATTGTTCCACAACTCGAAATACACTAAGAGGCTATGATATCCTTAAAGCCCACGTCGATTAGAACTATAATACTGCCAGTGCCACCTTAGGACCCAAAACAATCCTGACTGAGTTTTATATTATAGATTTGGGAAACCAACTATAATATGATCCTTGGCTGACCATCGGATACATTGTATAAAGGCAATCCCTTCTACATTATTCCAAGAAGCAAGATTCTTGCATTTAGGAAAGGTGTTCATAGCCAAAGGTGATCTAAAACCATTCAATATACATCTAGTTGACTTAAATAAGAGACCAGGCATTCACTCAAAATTTTAACTCCCAACAAAACCAACTTAATAAACCCACCGACACAAAACTGGAGGAAAATTTGGTACCTACGATAGGTCTTGAGACTATGAGCCTAGTCAAGACAACCCCCAACCCTCAAAGATGATGTTAAGATTGTAGAAATAGTATCATTAGGAACTACTACTACAAAAATTGTTGAATTAGTTAGAACACGATCTACCAATGTTCCTACCATTTGATTTTGTAGGCATAGGATATACCCTAGGTGTTGGTTATCCTTCCAGCAGAGGATCTATGCATGGTAGAAAGTAGAAAATGTTAACACATCAAAATATCCCGACACCCATATTCCCAGATTAATATTGGACTCTCCATTTTTATGGAGTTAGATGTCATTACGGAGCTGGGGTAGGTGTAATATTTACTTCTCCCGACGGGAAAAGTCCCTACCATTTTCCTTTAAACTAAATTTTGAGTGTACAAACAATGACGCTGAGTACGAAGCCCTCCTCCTTTGGCCTTGTCCTAGCTAAGAGGATCAGTGTTAATAATATCAAGGGTATTAGGCGAGACTCGCAATTAGTAGTAAAACCAAGTCCACTGAGGTGTACGAAACTAAAGCCTAGCACTTACAAGCTCTATAAAATAGAGCTATATTTAAATTAAGCAAGGAGTTTGACTTCATATCAATTGAAGCAATCCTGTGAGAATAAAATCTTCTCACCAATTCAATAGAAACCATCAGCATCACGCTTCACTCCAAACAATGAGTTGAAAGATACCTCGTTTCATGGTATCCCTTCATACTGAACCATTAGTAAAAAAAATATCAAACCTCTCTTTTAACAAACAGGGATGAGAACAAATCTACTATCCTAGATCACATTAATAGTGATACAAACCACTATTGATTACTTAAATGCCTATGCAGCGTTACATCTCACCCATCACATGATAGATTCATCCTTAATCTCGCACATTCATCTTCTTACTTTGGAAATTCCACGATAGAGATTCCCCCCACAAAAGGAGCTCACCATATACATAGTCGAGAATGAAGACGATCTGGAGCTACCACTCCTGGCCTTGCACTTAAGTTTGAAGAAGGTAACACTTCTCTAATCGAAGAAACAATAAATATTAACATCAGAACAGAGGATGAACCATGGATATTAAAGTTAGGATCCCTCGTTAACTCCGTTAGAAGTAGAAATACACACTCGAATTCTCAAAGAACATCAAAAGGCCTTTGCATTTAATTATAAAGAAATGACTGGGGTTACACCACACATCGCAGTACATAACCTCCGTCACTAAATTAGACGCAAAAGCCGATTCAAACAAAAATCAAGACCAATGAGACCTAAGGTAGCTCTTATGGTGAAAGAGGAGGTAATGAAACTCCTCTAAGTAGGATTCATCAAACCAGTCGATTACTCTCAATGGGTATCTAATATCGTTCCCCGTTCTCAAAAAGAATGGGAAGATACACATCTGCATAAACTTCTGAGACATTAACAAGGCATATCCTAAGGATGACTTCCCATTACCATCCATAGACATCATTATTGACGCAATAGCTAGATTTGAGCTTTTGTTTCTCATGGATGGATTCTCAGGATACAATCAAATCAAAATATTCTGAACAAGATCAAATTAAAACCACGTTCAATAACTCCTTGGGGAACCTACTGCTATGTTGTTATGTCATTCGGTCTCAAGAATGCTGGTGCTACATACCAGTCGGGCTACGACATATATATTTCATGATCTTATTCATAAAAATTGTGGAATCCTATGTAGATGATTTGTTGTCCAAGGCCAAGAAGCATTGTGACCATCCGAAAGTGCTTCGCCGTCATTCTTTCACGTCTGATAGAATACGGAGTCACGCTAAATCTAGAAAAATGTGTCTTTGGTGTAACATGAGGGAATATCCTAAGTTACATTGTATCATCACATGCAGGATCGATGTTGACCCTAACCAGAATTAGGGTTGTTCTCAAAATGGTCCTCACCTATCGGATGAATCTGGAATCAGGTCTTTTCTCAGAAAGTTTGGTGCAATCCGAGAGATTCATCTCAGACTTAAGCTTTACCATTCATCCAATCAAAAATGCTACTTAAAAAAGATTATAGTATTGATTTAGACCAAAGACTGCAATGAATCTTTTGACATAGTTAAGTGTTTCTTGTTATCACCACCTACGCTAATGCCACCTAAGCCAGACCTGCCCATTAATTTTATATTCGTGAGCTACCAATGTCTCGCTGGCCTATATGCCGACTCAAGAAGACGATGATAAGAGAGAACACACAATCTATTTCATTATCCAAACATTGCTCTGACCTATGAAACATATTATACACAGGCCAGAATGAGAATTCCTTGCCATAATTTTCACAAACAAATGCTTAAGACATTATATGCTAAATCAAGAAACAAGGGTCATTGTAAAGACAGACTATTTACAAACTTTCCTCACATAAGGGTCCTTCTCTAAAAAGGCTGGACGCTTTATAAACTTAATGGGGGAGTTCAAATTAACATTTGTAAATTAAAAATCCGTTTAAAGGACAAATCAATCGTAGATTGGTTAGCTGATAAACCCACTAGACGGAGGCAATCTAGTAGATCTGGACTTTCCTAAAGAATGTGTATATTACATCGAAACCAGACCTCCCTATCTCTGAATGTCCTTGGTATGCTGATATTATTATTTATATCATGGACCATACGTCTCCAGAATGGTGCTACACACTGCAAAAAAGAAGATGGTTACGCATTATCATAGCTAAATATGTCATTATAGAGCAAGTGCTCTAGATCGTAAAGTGTTTGATGGAATGATTCTAAGATGTGTCGACACAGAAGAATCCAAGAAGATTCTCCATGAATCTCATGGCGGAATAAGTGGAGGCCAATTTGGTGGCCATACCACCGACTCATAAAATACATCGGATGGGCTATTTCTAGCCTACTCTAGAACCACGACGTAGTAGAGTTTGTACGAAGGTGTCATAAAGTGCCAATAATTCTCCCACAAGATCCACATGTCGGAACAAGCTCTACAACCAATTGCTACTCTCCATGGCCCTTTTTCTATATGGGGGCCTAGATTTGATAGGGAAATTCTCTCCCTCGCCTACAAACATGGCCATAATTTCATAATCACAGCGCCACCTAATATTTTACCAAGTGGGTAGAGGGCCATGCCTCTTACTACTTTACCCGGGTTCTGTAATCGCCAAGTTCATTTTGAACCAAATAATTTACAGGTACGGTGTCTCTGAAAATCATTATCTCGGATAATGGGACTTCTTTTAAGAATGATGAAGTTCACACAAATTTTGGAATAAATTTAAAATAATCCATCATATACGGCCTCCTTGTATATACCCTCAAGCCAACAGACAAGCTAAAGCGACAAAAAAAAAACGTTAAAAGCCATTCTCCTTAAAACTGTGAAATAAAATAAGCAAGATTGGCATTTAAAGTTATATCTGGCCTTGTGGGCCCAGCTGAACATCAATAAGAACACCAACAGGATTGACTCCTTTCTCGTTGGTATTTGGGGCAGAAGCAGTTCTCCCTGCTTGAGGTTAAAATACTCAGTCTCCATATCTCATTACAAGGGATTCTAGATGAAGACGCTTATAGAGAACCACATCTCTCCCCAACTAGAAAGTCTAGATGAAGCTAGGCTTAGATGCTGAACAACGTGGCATAAAGTCTATGCTGACTGGCATGTGCTTGGTAGTTAATAACAAGAAGGTATATGAACGAGACATATATGAAGCGTGATCTAGTTTCTAAAGGCTAGATAGTCGGATCAATAAAAGGACCAGCAAAGGAAGGAAGTTTTGGCCCAATTGGTTGGGCCCATATACCGAGTCACAACAGACTATGGAAATGGTGCATATCTCTTATGTACACTAGAAGGTGAGGAAATTTGGTGAAACATTAAATTCCCTACACCTTAAAACAATTCTATGCATAAGCGGCTAACATTATTTGTATAATTATATCTACATTGCATCTTCATATAATTAGGTTCATTTTTTTCAATTATTTCATACAATTTTGTGATCAAGGAATTTATTCTTAAAATCAATTCATTACAAACTTCTAATGGTATTGGCATGAACACTCTGATCATACTTCTCCATTTCCATGATATCATCAACTATTTCATAATCATTTCATCACATAAATCTAGATATGACAAAGTCTTAACTGGTAACCATACCAAGGTCTGCATGCTTGTTCTCACTTTTGATTTCTTCTTGGGATGGGGTGTCTTGCCTATGGTCTATTCTAGAAGGTTCATCATGTTACATATATTCCCGTATGTATATCTCTTTAGAAGTAAGAGCATGCTGACATTTTGCTCAAATAAATGAGTCAAGTATAGATCAAACAGAAAATTTTAAATTTTACACATTTCCTTGCCCTACCAACCTTTGGTGATGAGCTTGCATCTCTTACTTGTGACGTAAGGTTGGGAATCGGATGGAAATTCCCTTACTCACCTATGCCTTTTCCATGGTAATAATCCCATACTTCTTACTAGTAGCATGGGGCTAGGTGTAGGGGGGTCCTCTTGATGAACAAATGTTGAAGGTCATAAGCAAACAATTCGAATCTTGAAATCTTGAGTCAAAAAATAAATGAATCAAATATCCAAAAATTCTAAGAGGAGTTCAAAAACCCCTGAAACCTAAATTTTGTCTACCATGTGGGCATCTACGGATCTAAGTCTAGATAAACCGCACAAATCAAGTTTGCATCCCAAACTATGGAGTCACTCAAGTAGAGTATGCTTGTAGCATCCTAATTTGGTTTCCACCACAGCTTTTTCTATATTTCATCACTATCATTTCAACACATTTCATAACTTGTGCCCTTTCTAACTCTCAGTGATGAGCCCTCGCATCTTACTATTTGCTGTGGAATTAGGAGTGGGGCAAGTTTATACTGCCTCATCATACCGGTTTATCATCATACTTTGTCAAAACAAATATGAAGTACCAAGAATTGCTTATAGAAGACTAAAATTCAAAATCACATTGTGTCTACATTGTCATATATCAGCATCATGAAATTACAAAAAGAAATTAAAACATCTATATCATTTTTTCTCCATTGCATACATTCTAAAAAGCATATAAACATAACCTCATAGTTTACGTGAGGAAACAGAAACAAAGTCATAGATACCAAGAGTCTGATCCGAAAAGAAGTATATATATATATATATATATATATATATATATATATATATATATAAAATGGTCAAAATTTCCTTGTACAATGGCATCATGCTGTTAAGCATGGTCAAAATCCTCAAAGAGCCCGGGGAAATATAAAAATACATAATAAAAATAGTCTAAAAAATCCAAGTGGCTACTCAACCCCTATGAGATCCCTCTGAGGGATGCACTCCCCATGCCCTAGGACCTCCCGGCTACGCTAGCACTCTGAGTGCATGGAGGGCTCACAATCCTGAGGGGGAAGCTGCGGTCTCGCCATGAGAATGACTCCTCATCAGGCGATCTGCTATCATATACCCTGCCCAACTCAGTACGGAGGGTACATACCATCCTAGCCACATGTGAGATATGGGTAAAGGGCATGTCAGTATATCTACTAGCAACTGAAGGCTCCCCTACATCCACAGACAGCTCTGTACAGGTCTTCTCCATAGGGATCATCAGGGTATCGGTGCATACCCCTGCAAATCAAGTCTCGCCACTCATTGACTGTCTCTCTGCAAACAAAGGAGAAAACAAATTTAGAAATAATCAAGAGATAAAAATATATGTAAACAAAGGGAGAGATAGCGATTAAGGAAATCCTAACTCAAAGCCAAAAACATTACAAAGAAGGAAGATAACTCACTTGGATCGTTGGGCCTCAAAGATGGATATCTAGGTTTATCACCTACCATAGATACCCACGGCCACTAACTGAGGTTCTCCTCCCATGGCTGAGAGCGATGTAGCATCCCACTATGGACTCATCCTCCCCACCAAGGCCCTGGGAGAGTGGCTCCTCTGAAACTAGATTCACCCTCTCTGTGCTCTGCTCTGCCCTCTCTACCTGCTAAAATATCTTAAGTGTCCTGCCACTTAGGATCATTTGTCCTCCCTCTCCACCTGACTCGCTAGCCTCATCCTTTTTCTCCCCCCTCTATCTCTCCCTCCCTATGAACTTATTAGACTCGATATTTCTATGTCAAAGGGGTCGTCACTACTGTGCGTGGGACTAGGGCAGCAATCTGAAGTAGAGCGGTGCCTAAGTAGCACCCGACTCTCCCTCAAGCACGTACTACTCGCCTAGCCACAATAGGAACACCCAAGAGTAACAAATGTCTAACCCCAGGCCTCTAGGACCTCCCCCTGGCCCTCCTCTAATTGATCTATATACTCTGGCACCATCTAGAGGAAAGCATACCCATAGTAGGGTAGAGCCAAACTACTGAGGAACTCAGCCAAAAGGATGTATCTCCACCCTCCTCCTACCCTATCAATAAGCTACCCTTGTGTTGGAGCAGGAAATCAAAGTAAGGGCCTCCTTTCCCCATAAACCTACCATGGCCTGATACAGTGTGGCCTCAATGTCATCAATGGTCAGGGAAGCAACTAGATAGTAAGGTTCTCCTGAGCCACTAACATGTCTGTCCATCTGGTTACCCTCACAGCTCTGGGATCTGCCACCTCTACACCTCTGCCATAGGGGATGAAACACTCATAAACCCAGCTCATAACCAAGGTCGGGTAGCCTCAAAGACTACCCCTGTAAACAGACCACCCCTGTATAAATCATGGTAGGTAGTCCCAAGTATGTCAGCTCTACCCAGGCGTAAATTCGGCCATGTCCCTCAATCTGTGCAATGATGGGGGACCAGGCAGTATAATAGAGTGTCTCCTCCCTTGTCCCCCGATCAATCTCGAGGGCAAGGATCCCCATAATGGCCTGGCGAATCAAGGGGATGGGCAAGCAAGGAGTAGATCAGACCCTCACCACCCCGTTCTTTCAAATCGGTGGAGATAACTACATCTCCCATGTAAGAGGCCCATTATGCTATCTAAGCCCGTGAACCTGCTCTCTCAAGGATAAGTCATCTCCCAATGATCGGACCGACCCCCCAGGATACAGTAAACATCATCCAAAGTGATGGTTCACTCACCTCAGACCCCCTAGTAATCATAAGGTGTTCCGATCAGCATCCCCAATATGAAAATAAGCCACAAAATTATGTGACTGGATGGTGCAACATGTGGAACCCCATGATATATGTAGTATATCCAACCCCTCTGAAGAGTATCCACCTCATCCTGTGAAAGGGCATATAATATTGCTGGGAACTAGTCACACTCTCTCTCATCTCTCTCAGCTCCATCAAATGTACTCCTCTCTCGCCCTGCATACACCTAAAAACACACAAAATAGAGCAAGTTAGCATCCAAATGACATTCCAAAAATCATGAAAATGCATAAAGATGCTAAAAAATGCAAAAACAATTTGAAACAAGTGTTCTTTTGGCATTCTATGAAGAACCGCTGCCCTGAGCAGGAGTGGCGGTTTCACAACTGCCACCCTTAAGGGAAATGATCGTGTAACCGCCACCCTAAACAAGGTGGTGGTCATGTAACCGCCCGCCCTACCTAGGGTGGCGGTCGTCTGTCCCGAAAACCCACATGTATTTTGTACCCCTAAAAATGCCTAAAAATGCAAAAAAGGGAGTATTTTTTGACTAAAACAAAGCCTACCCAGTATGCACCCCCCCCTAGATAGACCTTTTAAAAACTAAAATTTTCAAAAAATAACCCCCCCACAGACAAAGATTTTAGCATTTTAAAATTTTGCGGGGTAAAAAACGGTAAATTGAGAAAAAACTAACATGTGATCTCGCAAGTCGGTGTTCTACTCAAGGAGGCATGATCACTGATCTCGTCCCGAACGTTTTGACTATACTCTCATAAGAAACCATCACCGTGGGTCCCAGAGCTCAAAATCAACCAAATCAGCATGCGCAATATGAATAGGAAAATGGGCCGACTTTTACATATATAGCAACCTGACTTGTTTTGAATCCCCTTTTCACATGTTTGGAGTGCCGACAGAGGTAAGTTCTTATCCCCCAGCACAAATGGTACATCCCCATTTCATATTATTTTAGTATTTATTTTCCTATCTATTTTGTCTATCTGCACTTGAGTTCCTCTTTTCATATCGTAGGTGGCAGAAATTTTGAATGACGTCATTTCGACACACACAGACGTATCAGGTATAACTTCCAACTTCCCATTTTCAAGACCACCATACTCAGCACCCACCGTTTTACGCCTCTTCATGGCTAAAATGCTTCTTCAAGGGGGCAATATGTACGTACCCCAAAATTGTAAGGTACAACACTACCGGGACAACATACACACGTGCCCCAATGATGATATAGGTCTCCTCGCAAGGTGTTCAAGATCCAGAAAAGCTCCCCAAGTGTGCGATAACATCCCGCATGCCCTGCTTAGCCCTTGTGTGCTTTTTTTCTCTCTTCTCCCCTCTTTTCTTTGTGTTTTTCTCTTCAGTTATGAAAACAACTGCCTCTGATTGGGCGGCGACCGGCCGGTCTCATGACTGCCGCCTAGACAGGGAGGCGGGTCCTATAACCACCTGCCCCTACTCAAGGTGGAGGTCCTTCACGTGATTTCCATAATGATGTTTTAACATGACTCACATAAAAATTTCAACATTTACCAGCTTTTTCCACCGCCTTTTGGCTTGCATTAATGATTCGGGTTCCTTGGAATAGTGTTTTGGCATTGTTTACGGTTTAAGAGATCAATTTGGTTTTTACCTTTGTGTAAATGCAAATTCTATAAATAGTTAGCATGTGCTCAAGCAAATAGCCCCCCTCAAAATTTTCCTCTCAATTTCTCATTTCAATAGGTTTAACCTTTCAATTTTGTCTTAGAATTCATAGTTTTTGTTCATATACATGCTTAGTTAGTGTTATTTTTGCCATTAGAAAGCCACATATCCATCTTGTGCAAGTGTTTTCATTACTTCATGCAATCCATTAAGGTAGAACAGTTTAATTTTTAGTACGAAGCCATTAAAGTTGTAGGTTTTACTCATCAAAAAAATAGTTTCAGGTACTGGACATTTTATGTTGCATGACTCACAATAAATCCCGCTAGGAATTGCATAGGCCAAGCTCTGTACTCTTATGCTATCCCTACCCTACTCGCATTATATTCAGTCTGTATCCTAAGATGCCTTTGCTCCAATATCTACTTTTGTTGATGCTAGCATTACATGCTTTTCTAAATCCATGTGAGCATGAAGGAACGAGGAGATGAAACTGAGGGGACAAAACCACACACACACCATCAGATTCGCCATTGTTCTGCAAAATCCAGGTTCTAGCTTTCAAAGTTCTAGTTAGAAGCATATCAAATAAAGTAGTCAATCATTTCATTTTAGCTAATTTTACTTTTGATATAGCCAGGGAAGCTGTGGGGATTGATAGTTTATGAGAAACTATGATTCACTCCTCACTTTTGAGTTAGGATCGAGAGTCTTTCAAATAGATTAGATCAGTTATTTCACTATTTAGAATAGATTTACAACTGCACAGGCAAGTAGCTATACTCGGTTGCTTTGTTTGTTTTAAATTCATTATTAGATTAGTTGTCAATTTCTAGATATATTAAAAATGTTGCTCTTTCAATTTCGTTCAAATAGTTACTCAGAAAAACCCAAAAATAGAGAAGTTATATATGTTGTAGATATACTTCACATAGTTAATTTTTCTTTGCTGCAGTTAGATTTACATTGTTTCTTTTGTATGACAATCATGGGACCTAGGGAACCTAGAGAATACATATTCAAGCCAATCATGCCTCAACCGAATCTTGTTACAGCAATAACCGACATAGATCATAATCTTAGAATCCAAGTCTTCCGAACAATAGTAGATTTGCAACAAATCAGCTCACAATTGAGCGGGTTAAAAATAGAAGACGACCAAGCGTATACATTTTGGTCAAATCAGCCAAACTACAGATTATCCTAGATAAACATCTGCATGACTGTAGAAGGGCTTGAAAGAGAGCAAACGTTCAGTTGTGATCCTTTGGTCCCATAGCCAGATGCAAGAGATACTCTCACAGATATAGATACTAGCTTAAGAATTCAGGTTGCACGAACGTCTGTGAAATACTCTATGAAGATCACATAACTATTGATTCTGAATATAGAGGTTGAGAAAGCATATGACTATTGGGTACTAGGGATTAGGGAATTATTCCGAACATGACCATAGTAGGTCTGCAACAACCACGAGTCTATGGTTGCAACCCAAAAATCTCACAACTCAATGAATCCACAGGAAAATTAGACATAGATGCTGGCTTACGCACATTAGTATTCATATCTACTCCACTTCAACCTATCATCATCGAACAATTATCCTTGTTAGACGTAGCAGCTAATAAAGCTAAGGAGTTCTAGACTAGACCAGACAATCACCCGTAGAGTCCATTGTACCCATCATCCACCCTATGACCATGTCTGGAGACATACACGAAACTATCCCATGTCATTTTCCACATATCCCATAACCCATAGACCGAATCACACCAGATCTCGATATTGATTGGAGCCTTCAACCAGTCATCCTCACCGATTGGGCTATCACGCCAGTTCAGGTTAGGAGGGCCTTCTTTACCTTAGATTCACAGTTTCCACTAGTGCGTGTCGAAGACATAAGATTGCCTAACTAGTTTGTCTACATCCCACATGTATTCCATCCCCACTGGCTGTCTCGGCATGACCTCGGGAGCTCGGGTGTGAGGAAGAGTTACTTGTAGATTCCCACACTTGCTTGTCACTTTTCCATCGTACAATGATGTTCTAGATTACTCTTATGATGATCTTAAGGATTTTTAGCCTAAGGAAATGCAACATTTCATTCCTCTTAAGCCTAGGATCAAACCCTTCAAACAAAAGCAAAGGCAATATAATCCAAATATAGCTGATACAATTTTCCAATAAATACAAAAGCTTTTGATGGCTAAGATCATCTTCCCCATCCACCATTCAACGTGGATTACTAATATAGTGCATGTCAGGAAGAAGAATGGTGAGATCCAGATCTATGTGGACTTCAAAAATATAAATCAGGGTTTTTTAAAGGACAACTCCCCTCTCCCCATGATGGACCAAGTATTGCAAGCTGTCACAGGCTCGGACATGCTATCTATGTTAGATGGATTCTCTGGGTACAATCAAGTAGAGGTGAATACTGTAGATCAACATAAGACTACCTTTACTACTCCTTGGGGCACCTTTACATACAAGAGAATGCCATTTGGTCTCATCAATGCTGGTGCTACATTCTAGAGGGCCATGGACTTGTCTTTTGGTAGTTTGAGAAGGAAATGAATTTTTGTGTATTTGGATGACTTGACAGTGTTTTCTAAAGCAAGAACAAATCACTTCCAACACCTTGAAACACTATTGTAGAAGTGTAGAGAGCATGGGATTTATTTAAACCCTAAGAAGTCTATGTTTTGTGTCACAGAAGGAAATTTGTTGGGACACATTGTTTCAAAGGAAGGGATCAAGATTGACCTAGAGAGAGTTTAGGCCATCCAACAAATTCCTCTTCCATCAAGTAAGAAAGGTGTCCATTCTTTCTTTGGTAAGATCAATTTCCTAAGAAGATTCATCCCTTATTTTACAAAAATTACTATGAGAATTGCTCACATGATGCAAGGGAAGCAAACTTTTGGTTGGTCCTCTGAAGGGAAGAAATCATTTGAGGACATTAAACAGGCTATTGCCAAGACTCCAATCTTGATGTGCCCTGACTTTAGCAAAGATTTCATTATCTATTATTATGCCACTGAAAGTACCGTAGCTGTTGTGTTAACTCAGAAGAATGCTGAAGATCATGAACTCCCAATTGTATTCATGAGTTATGTCTTGAAAAATCATGAACTGAAGTACACCATGGTGGAGAAACATGCTTTTGCAGTTGTCAAAGTTGTTAAGAAGTTTAGGTTTTACATCCTTAATTATCATTCTGTGGTGTTGGTGCCTGATACAACAATAAAATCCATTCTTACTCCACAAGAATTTGGAACCAAGAGAGGTGATTGGGAAGCAAAGGTGTGAGAGTATGATCTTGACATCAGGTCAAAAAAGTTGGTTCAGGCTAAGGGCCTGTGTGAACTCATTACTGTGGGAGCTGCCAAGGAGTTGTCCAAAGATGGAGTTGATGTCCCTGTTGTTCTATTCCTCAGCTCGATAGATGTATGGTATGCTGACATTACTCATTTTATGACCTATGGAGGATGTCCATCTCACTTGAGTGCCAAAGAGAAGAGAGCCATCAAACTTAAGTCTACACGATATGTGTTATCAGAGAATTCTTTGTTCAAATGAGGCATAGATGGAAGGTTTTTGAACTGTGTAGACAAGGAGCAACAAAAGAAGTTGTTCTTTGATTTTCATGACTAGGCTTGTGGAGGTAATTTCTCCTCTACTGTAACAGCTCATAAAATACTTCGTGCTGGTTATTATTGGCCTACTCCATTTAGAGATGCATCAAAATGGGTTGTTAAATGTGAAGTGTGCCAAATGTTTATTAGAAGACCTAAGTTGGCTAATTTTCCTCTCAAGCCTGTAGCGATTGAAGAGCCATTTCAACAATGGGGTTTAGACTTCATTGGAGCACTCAATCCATCTTCCAAAGCTGGGCATACCCATGTGTTGACTACCACAAATTACTTCACCAAGTGGGTGGAAGCCAACCCAATCAAGAGCACTACTTCCGAGGTAGTTTGGAACTTCATTAAGGAGAACATATTGATCAGGTTTGGGATCCCAAACAAAATTGTTACTGACAATGCTTCCAAATTTTCTTTTGCTGAGATGATGGAATTCTGCTATGGGTATGACATCTCCCTTTCTCATTCTTCATAATACTACCCCTAAGGGAATGGATAGGCAGAATCAACAAAAAAGAACTTGGTGAACATAGTTAGAAAGTTTGTAAATGATTCTAAGAGGAATTGGCACAAGAAGCTATATGATGCACTTTGGGTTGATAGAATTACACCTAAGAGAGAAATTCAAATGTCTCATTTCCAAGTGGTGTATGGTGTGGAAGCTTAGCTTCCAGTCACAGTGGAATTTCCAGCCTTGCATCTGATGAAAACCATTGAAGATTCAATTTTCGGTAGCTCTTTGGACAAGAGGATCAATTGGATAGTAACTCATTAGTTGAAAGTGAAGGCTTTGTTTGACAAGAAATCCAAACCCAGAGTTTTCCAAGTAGGAGACATTGTGCTGGTTTGGGACAAAAGACATGAGCCACAAGGAAGCCATTGTAAGTTTGATTCTCTTTGGCTTGGTCCTTTTAGAATCAGACATTTTTATAGAGAGAACTCTTTTTATCTGAATTACATGGATGGATATCCTCTCCCACTTCCTTATAATGGGTAGTACCTGAAGTTGTTCAAGTCCTAGGTGACTAAGTGGTCCTTCTATATATTATGTAGAATGTTTTGGTTTTGGGTTGTTCCTTTGTGTTTTGTTTTTGTTCTTCCCTTTTCATTTGTTTATTTTTTGTGTGTTTTGTCTTCTGTGTTGGTTTACCTTTGACTCTATTTGCCCAATAAATAAGGCACTAGTCTAATTTCCCTGAGTTTTTTTGTGGTTCTTGATATTTCCTTGTTCCGCTATCAAGTCATCCCCTAAAAGAACCAGTTGTTGTCACCCTCAAAATTCCCCTCTTTTTGAAGTCAAGTTTCAAAAATTTTGAGTCGGTACCTTGGAGTATTGGATCGTGTTGAGCATGGTATTATTTACAGTTTTTCATTCCATGGAGAATAGTTTTAAAGTCGGGCATAATGGTGGAGTTTTTCCCCTTCTTTTTATTTCTTCCCGCAGTCTGGAATGATGGGCGTATCTTTCTCGTTAATGTTTTCCCTAGCATCCACGGGTAGTACATGGACATCTCTGATTATATGTGGTTTGGCCTTGTTTTAAGCAACACCAGAAGCCTCCATGCGTCTAAATGGTACAAGTCCAAGGGCAAGGCCCAGGGGACAATCCTTAAATAAGCGTAGACTTTCCATGTGTCCCATTTCCAAAATGAAAAAAAAAAAGCCCAAATTGGCTAAGTAAGGAAGCTTCAATGGATGGTGCCGCATACCTCATCAGTGTAAATTCAAGGGTCAAAGCGAGGGGTGGTTCTCAAACTTGCACCAGTCTTCCACATGTCCTAGGTCTAAAAAGGGATAGAGCCAGTTATTTAAATTGACTAAGTATGAACGGGTCAGTGGAAGCCTCCATGTGCCTCAACGACGTGATTTCAAAAGTGAAACCAAAAGGCTGGTTTTCAAATGAGTGCCATCTCTCCATGTGTCTAGGGGTCAACATAAGTCAAGTAGGAAATAGGCCCGAATTGGCTAAGTATAAAAGAACCAGTGGAGCTCTCCACATGTCATCCTGATGCAACTTCAAAATCAAAAAATGAAAAAGGCGTCCGCATGGCCATTTCAGTTAAATCTCTCTCACATGGACAGATTGAATTTAAAGTTTGTAAAGGCAGGGTGGATGGCTCGGATTTGATGCATTTGGTTTTTCCATCAGGCATAGAAATGGATGGGGAGTTTGAGAGATTCAAAAAATTGTTTCTTGAATCAATTTCATCATTTTTCTGTAACCGATTGTAACCTTTCTTGAAAACTATTTATCAACTTTTCCATGCCATTGTTGTGGTTGGACCCTGAGACTCTAAAAAACTAATAGATTCGAAGTAATCAATACAAAAAAATTTCCCCTCTCTTCTTCTGCTCTTATTCTTTCCATTTCTAGAATTTGGGAATCATTCTTTTTTATGATAGGGAACTTTGTGTCCTTGTTTATATAATTTCTGGAACTTTACATCTACGGAATTATATTGTTTATGAAAGTAAGTGATTCTATTATGCGTCTGTGGAATTATATTGGATATGAACCTATATGGATCTTGATGATCTTAAGTCATGCATGCTAGTTGAATGAAAAGGGAAAATTGAAGACAAAGTGTTCACAAGTGGCATCTACTACAACTTGATTTAACAAAGAGTTCAATGGAGTTGATATCATTCCAGCAGCACAAGATAGAGATTAGTCAGGCAGTAAGATCAAGTCAGCAGGAGTGAATTATTCTTTAGCATGATTTGTCCCTTCTCTTCTTTCTCTCTCTTCTCTTCCTACCCTAACGTTCTCTCTCTTCAATGTTCTAATTCTTTGTTGGGTTTTTCACTTTTTCATATGTCTTTGATATAATTAAAAATTAACTCAAGTTTCTATTGTAATAAGTCACCTTTATGTTATAAAAATGGGCTTAATATTTTCCTAGGAAGGTGAAAAGTTTCAAGTTTTGCAAAGATAAATGAAGGGTCATTGGGGGTAGATGAAGAATCATTTAACCTATTATAAAATGTAAAGGCTGCCCATTTCCAAATGGCTACAAATTTGTGAGTTATGAGAGAGAAGTTTCTTGTTTCCTTTTGAAATAGAAAAGAGTTAGCCAATTCTTCCACTTCTCCCCTCTATATTTCATCCATTCTCATACTATTTACAACCTTTTTGAGATACTAATAAAGGAAGAAGTTTCAATTTTCCAAGGCATATGAATGTGTGCATCTTTTTATGCATGGTTTCATCTAGCCAGTAGAATATAAGCTTTGTTGTTTTCTTTTCATCAACGCGTGTTGAAATTTATAATTAGTGTGTGTAGGAATTTGATATTCTATCCACAACATTAATTCCCCTCCCTCTTTTTCTCACTCCATTTCCCGCTCTCCAAGAAAATTCTTCTATTGTAGGTAACTGAAATATTTTGTTGTAGGGTTAGTGGAGTTCCCCTATTAGATCCCTAGTCGAAAGGCCATCAGAATAATTCATTTCATTGTGCATATAAACATAAAGTTGCATCGTACAAGTAGAGGGGATCAGATTCCTAGAGTGTTGGCAAGAAGTCCACAAATTTGTCCACCCAAAAAAAATTCTCGCCAACAGAACCTTATCATCTACACACTGGGGGCATCACTATTCTCTCCCCCTCTTCATCAAACTAACATGCACTTCACTACACCATTATGACAAACTCATTCAAATACTCTTTCACATCATTAATTTTTACTTTATCATTCATCACAATGTTACTCATACATACAATACACTTTTTCATAATTTGTCTATTACACATCACAATTATACTACATACATTATCTATCATCATATACACTATATCATCATTAATCATCATCAATAACTATACATTGCAAAATCAAATCAACAAAAAAATAATCACAACCTCATACATCATATATAGATATGATAATTAACACGTCATACATCAAGATATGAGTCACATTCATCATCAATAAACATCAAATATAACGACACATGCTAATAGTTCACATATATATCAATCAAAATCATAGTTACAAAATCCCATCATTGGGGGGAAAGTCCCTCTACATCAATACATATCATATCTCATCATCACTATCACTATCTACAGCTGCAAGAGCCCTAGAACTAAAAGCATCACCACTCAATCTAGGTCGCTGATCTCAGGCCCTATATCTCTCTACCTACCTACGAAATAGTGTCACATCCGTCGAATTCTTCATAAAGAGACCATGTAACTCCACGAACCACACAAATACATCATGTTCTAGAGGACCTCCACCCGCAACCTCTCTTGCTCGCTGTGTTTCCTCACGTGCCTCACCCTCTCTCTCAATAACATGGTACATGTCACCACCGCTAGCACCACTGTATCAAATAAGAATGCATGCTCACCCATAATAGCATCCACACATTATAGTATACCTCCACCTACGAGTACATCAATGGGCACATTCCGCATCAATGTATGGATGGATGTGTTTACAATCAGTGACCAATATTCATCACCTACATCCATATCTTAACACATTAGACAACAACAAAAATTAACCAACCATGTAACAAATCACAAACATCACCATACAGATACTTACGTTTTGTTATTGCCATCGTTATGATATCAGGGGCATGTACTTGCCTCTCTACTTCTCCTCCCGGCAGTAATATTTCCACATTCGCCATCAGTGGAAATAAAAATACACACCAATGTGATGCCCACCATGCACGGTATGCCTTAGTACACCCCAAATTATCCACATCTATTGGCTCTATCGCAACATCTACCTCATCTAGCCTAGGAGGTACTAGTTGCACTCCTATGGGTGCCATCCTAGCTCCAGCTCTCCTCAGTGACATAATGGCCCTCACCCATACATATGGCTTTGGGGGCACATCTTGGGCCATACCAAACTATCGTGAAACTCACTCTTCCTGGAATAGCATGGTCACCTTAGGAAACTGACTCTCCAACCACATAGTACGCCATACACATCCTAGCTCTATTGTATCCTCTAGCCCTCCTCCGTAGTCTCATTATGGCCTCCATATAATGGCCTTTGGCCCCATGCAACCTAACATCACCCTATAGGTATTTGTATCCATCTTCTTGCCATGAACACCAACCCACCTCCCCGTAAATATATCTATCCTAGCCCACTCTCCTTGTGGCCCACCAACTGGCCTCAGTACCACAATATGCTTGTAGGCCCATACATGTAACATTGTGGTAGCTCCAATACCACCTGATGCCCCTCATGTGTGTGTGTATATATATATATATATATATATATATATCTTTGTACATGTGGTCCAATACACATCATGGTCACACATATCTCCTACCCTCCTCCTCTATCCGATAGTAAATTTCATGCATCTTATATAATATGCCTACACCACAACCCTTTATTGTAACTAATAAAGAAATCACCATGGTAATAAACTTCTGCAATCGTGGAACCCCTGATCTCATAATAACATCTAGACTAATATGGAATTCAGTATGTACTTGAGTCCCCATAAAATACTGCCTAGCAGCCCTCATCTATCTCTGTGCATCACCCATAGCCATCACATGAACCCTCTTGCAGACAATATGAAACCGCAATATCTGATACATGTCCTCTAAAGTCATTGTCATCTCCCCTATAAGAAATCAAAACGTGCAAGTATCTACACACCATCTCTTGCACAAATATGTGATCATAGGCATGTTATGGGGCACATCCCCAATATTTGCTATGTGCCATAGACCGAAACGGTCTAGCACATCCCACTCATCATCAGATAACCCCAATCCTAATAATGTACTCAAATGACATCCACCATGAAACTATCTCAAATTAATATCCCTCTGCACACCACAAAAAAACACCAAACATGGTGTTAGAACATCATACATATGTAAACATACTTACCTATAACATCAACACACATAAGTATTTAATCTACAACACTCTAGGATCAACCCAAGCCTTCTGGGATGCCATCACCTAGGAGCAGGACTAGGATTCCCAGGAGCAGGATTGGGGCACCCAAGAGAAGGTCACTATCACCCATGCCTATGTGCTTGTGTCCCGAAGGTCATTAGGGACTTCACCACTCTTGTCCAGGTATAAAACACCAAGAAACTTGAAAATAATTTTTTTTCAAAAATTCATAAAAATGACTCATATCAACACATTTTTCAAAAAAACATCACACTTATTATAGCTCAGTTATCGTACATGATGCCACAGCTGCTGCTAGTATCTCAAACCAACTCAATCTTGGTGCCCTCACTCGAGGCATCTTCGTCTACCCAAAGTTAAAAATCACACATGCACAATAATAAAATGAATTACCTACTCACTTTTTCATCTTACTATTTATAGTAACTCTCCATTACTTACCACACTATAGTCATTATTCACACTTATTATTTGAACTAATACACATAACACGGTTTCAATCATATCTTGAGTATACTTACTCCGATTCTTGTCTCGTTCTCATCGTTCTCTTTAGAATTTCACCTGCTACTATATCGTACACACTTCACACACACTATATTCCTCCTCAACATTGTTTTATCTCAATATACACACGCTTTTGTGATATCGATCATATATTCAATATTACATCATTACACTATTACTTTTGGCTCAACATTCATTCTCATCATCACTCCCTCTTTTGCTGAAAGGGGGCCATACAATCAGGGGATCTTATAATCCCCCTTGCACCATTACACAATCATTTCACATTTCTAAAATCCACATTATCAAAAAATTTCTCGTACATGACATTTCAAACCAACTTTTAGTGATTCCCACTATTGACCTAATATAGGGGCAACAAGCGTAAAATATTTCCATGAGTAACCAACCAATCAATAACATACATCCAAATTTCAACAAAACACATGTTTTACTATTCGAATCACATAAATCATTTGGCACAACACAACACATTTATCCTCCCAGATGACCTAACTTGGGATTTATATCACCACTTTCCAAGATGACCTAACATGGGAAGTTATTATAAAATTTGTGACTTATTCTAGATGATCTAACATAGAAGACATCACATACACATTTCGGAAACACCCCTGGAGTTGGGGAAATGAGACATCATTTCCTTTCATTTATTGCTCCTATATGGGTTATTCACGTTTAATCAAAATGGATCCAAATCTGTAAAATATTGTCTTTGTCTGTATGCAGTGGCTACAACTTTTGAGGATGTAGTTAAAGTTGGAGAGTAAAACTAGACCTCTCTCCCTACACTCTTCCTCTGTTGGCAGTGTTGGGGTGTGGAGCCTGTTTTTGGTCTTCTTGAATTAGTGTTGAAGTGCTAGAGCTTGAACGGTTAAGTTTGGAGACTTCAGGAGATTCTGTAGTCATTTGCTGTGACATTGTTGTGACGTTGTTGTTAATTGGCTGTTAACGTCGGGACTATTTTTTCAGCCGTGGGAAGTTGAAAGATCGCAACTTTCAAACTTCTAGGGTCAGCTTTAGGACTTATTAAAAGGATTGTAATCCTATAAATAGAGGTGTTAGAGTATCTTGAAGATATCTTGAGTGTTCAAGAGGTCTTGAGTCTTAATGATCAAGAGGTGATCAAGAGTGATCAAGATTATGCAATTGGGTGTCAATTGTGGTTTAGATGTGGTTTAGCATCTTTGGAATTTTTTTGTGAGTTCATAACTGAGAGAAGACTATGAGAGTTGTTTTACTCTTGTTGATAATTAAATTTGAGCAAGTTCTTGGTGGATGTAGCCCACATTGGGTGAACCACATTAAATCTTGTCTTGTCTTCTTTTGTGCATTATTCATTTATGCTGTTATATTTCTGTAAGTATAATTCTGCTATATAGTTTCCTACTGCTGTGGTTTCAGGAATTGTTTCTGCATATTTTTTCTCTAATTCCTAATAGGCAGGACACCCAAATTCTCATTTTTTCACACATACAAAATCGGGTTGGGAAGTGATCACTCCCTACCCCAACACATCTTCATCACCAACAATATTGAAATCTCCAATCGATCACTATCAAAATCACCAATCTCTCTAAGTTATTCTCATAACACTCTCACGTCTCTCATCACACCACATGGATCAACACACTAATCCATGGTTTGTCATGCTATATGTTCTCATTCTACACATACTTCTGCAACATGGGCTTCTCTGAACATCTCTCTAGTATGCATCTCTAACTAATTTATGTTACCGATATTTCGTTCAACAACATAGAGTGGGGTAAAATGTAGACAAGAAATCATGCAATTACCACTATTTATTATCCACCAAGTATGTTATTTTATATATGGATCTTGTGTAAGAAAAGTATTCACTGGTGACCCATTTCTATAGACCATCCACTTGTCTTGTTGTTTTCTATTTTATTATCTTTCACACTTGTCTGTATACATCTAGTTTTGGTTAGGTCACATGGATCATTGTCTATCAGTCTTCACTCAGTTTTCGTCACTTGTCTCTGGACACTATCTCCCAAGATTGGACATTAGCAGCCAGGTGCTCTTCTCCATCCTGAGTGCCCATGTCCTCTTTATGTTTGATCTTATTTTTGACATTCGAGGTCAGCCTTTTTTATTTTTCCTCTTATATCCTGAGACACTAGTCGGCATGTCAGGTCATTAGTGTCAAAAT
Organism: Taxus chinensis; assembly: GCA_019776745.2. NCBI lineage: Eukaryota > Viridiplantae > Streptophyta > Pinopsida > Cupressales > Taxaceae > Taxus > Taxus chinensis. The sequence continues at coordinate 882,559,033 of CM034147.1, forward strand.
TTGGGCAAGAGATCCCTATATAAACATAACATACATACTATTATATGGGGCGGAAAATTATTATTAAGGACTATCTATCTACATATCTCAAGGGACTACATTTGGGTGCATTATTCTACATAAAAAATGTATAGGAAGGGGATTTCATTCTATTATATTTACACATTTGCATTTTATCTAGCTACCACATGCTATCTTGGCATTATTGGTGCGAGGGCAACCTAGGAGCACTATTACACACACAAACACATAGAAATACATTGGGTCTTAGATGTAGTGAAACACTTGGTCTTAAGTTCACAATTGTGACAGTTGAGGACAGTTCAAACCCTCATTTTGTATCTTTCTTTTGTAGGATTTGATGTCTTTTTGAGGGTTTTACAAGAGGATATTTGTGTGCAGGTTTATAGGTACCTTGGTGATCTAAATGTGAGATAAAGGGGACCAAATGATAAAAAGTGTGAAGCCCTAAGAACCATATCATAACTAGTTTCTAAACCTTTTGATAGACTCCAAAGCCCCAATAGAGATTTTGGTTGCCTGCAGGCACTCATGTCTAACCCCAGGTGCCCATGTCTAGCCATTACCATCTTTATTGCATTTTTTAGTATCTTTGCGGAATTTTGTGTTTTTGTTCCATCATATTCTCTAGTCCAAAATCACTTTGGGATAAGCATAACTCAAATAAGTGCCTTACCTCTCTCATTTCCTTTCATAGTTGAAATTAAATAAATTGTCTAGCATTTACATTGAATTATACATCAGTTATAACATATCTTTAGATTTGGATTTTAATAAAATAGTCAAATTTTATTAAATCATATTGTAGCTGGAAATTATATTCTTGTACATTCTTAGACCTACTTGAAACAGGTTCTTGTAACTTTCTATTCCCTTCACTTGTGTGGAAATTTGTGTTGTTATATTTAAATCTAGCTCTTAGAACCTGTAATGACCTACAATAAGTGGAAACCCTAGATATCTACAATACCACTCTTCAGAGCGTTAGATAAAAAAGGAGAACTCATTGTGTTGGTGAGGATGGATTACCCTTAACATTCAACCCATTCCTAACCAATCCAAGTGTTGCACTATATGCCCTCAAGTGAGATCAAGCCTCATGTAGTTCTCCTAAGTGTAGGTGTAAGTATGAATGTGATTTAAGCCAAACTCCTCTGCGTTCTCTCATGCCTCTTGACACAAAGATATTGGGATAATTATAGAGAAGATAATGTACCCAATATGGTTTTAGTGTGATATGATTGGTGTGCTTCATTTTCTAGATTAAACCCTTTTGTACCTTGAATACCCTTGAGAGTACTTAGAGTGTCTTTTCTCTTGCTAATACATGACTCTAATACATTTGCATGCTTGGAAATTAAGAAATTTAGACTCTTTGACCTAGATAAATTAGTGACTTCTCTAAATGATGTGAAACTAATTTAGGAATATTTAGGAAAGTGTTGATTGCTTTTTATATTGATATTTGCAATAGGATCTAATGAAAGTGTTAGGTAAGCTATGAAGTGATATCGAATTTATTATATAGCATTTTGTAGGTGAAATTTGAGATTAAGGCATACCTCAGGAGGATGAAATGACACACTTGAGATATTAAAATTGGAAAACCTCTCCCTTGGTTAACATTTAAGTTAATATAGATTTCCTTAGCTCTATATCTCAACATGAAAAACCTATCCCTTGGTTAACATTTAGGTTCAACCCTTATTTGCCATCATCGACTACTCTCTCCAAACTAACTTGGTCACTTGAGAAAAAACTCAGCCTTATCACCAAAATCTCAATCCATTGACCAAACAACAAAGGCTCTGCATCTACTCTACAACAATACTAGAAATAACTTGACTGACGCTATGATCATGAGCTCCAATATGTTAAGATACAAATATGTGATGTCTCACATTTTCATCTTGTATTAAAAAATACATCTAAAAGGCATGACAACATTGGAGTTCAAGCAAAATAAATTTTCAAAAGCAAAACCTTATCAATGGAGGAAAAAATTAAAATCTAGGTACTTTATTTATATTTTTCAAATATCAATTCTTGACTAAGTATAACTAATAAGCTATATAGTTTGATGAGTACAGAGCCTATGGAAAGGCATTACGGGCTAGGAGATCAGGGGTTAAAACTTGATCCCATGCCTATTTTTTATAAATTCCAAATGTTAATAATTAAAACATAAAAAGAAGTTGTGCCTTACATGTATTTGATTGATCTTATGGCCCAATTGACTAACCTATATAGTTTTGGTAATACTTTCTTTAAGAGACGTTAGGGGTTCAAAACCACCAACCTATTTTGCTAATTTAAATTGTTTTTATGAGGAGTTTTTATTTTGAAGAGATTTGTTTGTATTTAATCATCTAAATATTTCAATGTTTTTTAATTTTTTTTTTTGGAGAAACTAATTTATTTTAATTTTTCCTGAAATTAGTTTAAAAAGTGAAAATCATTTTTTTAGGCCTTAATTTTTTAAATCTAAAAATTATATTTTTAGTTCAAGAAAAATAGTTTATGAACTTGATTTTTTTTGAAAAAATATTGTAATTCATAAAAGTTAATAGTAGATCCTTAATATTGTTTTAAAAAATTATTTTGATCTTAAAAATTACTTTACGTCTTGAAAATTTTCTTTAAAATTCTATTGTTATTTCCTAAATTTTTTAGTTCTTTAAAAAAATTAGGCTCTAAAAATTAGTTGTAATTATTAAAAGACCTAGACTAATGTTGTTTAAATTTTTCGATATTTTTTGTAAAAAACAAAAAATGGCTTTTTCAATCAATTTTAGGATGGATAAAGTTCATATATTAAATCATCCAACCTATAACATCTAGAAAATTAGGCTTAAGGTTGAATTTGTGGAAAAAAAAACTATGGGGTGTTGTAAAAAATTGAAAGAGCTCTAACTTGTAGACAAACAACCTCTAAAAACCTAAATGTTTTCCAAAAATGATATTAGAAGGTTGTGTTTATCATCCTAATAAGTGTTAAGGAAACATTTCTATGTTATATAAGAAATCCAAAATCCCTCAGCGTTGCATGGAAATAATTTGAATCCATGCATAAAGGAACTATACTTTCTTAAATAATCAAACTCTTCCTAGAATTGACGGCCACACCTATGAAGGCAAATGAAAAATTCGTAAAATTTCTTGATAAAATAAAAAACATAACATATTATTTGGATGGTTGCAACTGTAATCTAATCGAGGATCAACTTCTTTACTTTATAATTTAGATGAATATTGATGAAAAATTAGGAATTTCATTTCTATTCTAAACTCTAAATATCAAAATGAAAATTAAAATCTTTATTTTGATATCATCTCTCTCTTTTAGAGTAGTACTCTCTACATGTATGAAGTCTCCTATAAATTCTAGGAGTCTCCATCTTCTCTTTACAAGAAAGTAAAGTGTCACTTCTCAAGTATTTGAGCAAGTGTGAAACTCAAGCAAAGTATTGTCAAAGAATGTTTTATGAAATTTTGATTGCATTATAGTATATATCATATGATAGGAGAATGATGCGTGGTTTGATCCCTCTTCGTATTAGTGGTAACATCAGTGGTGCATAGGGTTTCCCACAACCCACCTAACTTTGTTTTGCAGGAACTCCATCTTGCACTATGAGGTTTTGAGGGTTTCATCATAGTTATAAATTCATTATGAAGAACAACAAAGAATAATGACACATAATGACAGCCATTTATAGGTAGGTGTGACACACATAAAGTTATAGATACAAAATCCAAGTAGGTCCAAAACCATACAGAAGGGTCAAGACCTAATGAAAGTGTCAGGTGAGTTATGAAGTGATATTGACTTGCTTATATAGTCTTTTATAGGTGAAATTTGACATCAACGCATACCCTAGGAGGATGAAATGACACACTTAAGATATTAGAATTGGAAAACGATTCATTAGATGGGGTTTAGGATTATATAGGTCTGATTGAACCATATTCCAATATGTCCCCAAACAGTATGATTTTTCCTAGGCATGTAATGATGTAAAATAAAAAGTTTAGGAATCATGTCCGGGGTTAAATTACTAACTTGCTTAAATAATATTCCCTATATAAATGATAGAGAAAAGTGTAGAGATTAGAAAGTTAAGATAGCTATAGAGATGTGTTAATTGTACACAAAATGTGAACATTAGTCCTAACAAGGGAACAAAGCCAAAAAAATTATTTATCAAGGATAAGTTACCAAATATGAGTGTTTATATTTGCCTCCTTTTAAAGTGTGTGATTAACAATTACTTATTTAAATGAAAAATGGACATGAGTGTGCACACATGCTTTATCTTTTCTTGATATTTGTCTTCTAATGTGTTGGTGTTGGCATGCTCCATGGTGAAACCTACAACATAAAGTGTTGTCAATGTCTATGATAGAAATAGAACTTCAACTCAAATGTAAAGAAATTCTTGTAAATTTTATAAATTTGAACTTGCACAATGTAAATTAAAAGGGATGAAAAAAAATGAAGCAATGCACTTGCTTTTTTATGTAGGGAAGAGATATCATTCTTATTATACTTTGGATATTTGTATTTTTTTTAATGTCAAAGGATTAGGGGTAACCCAACACTAAAGTAGAGATAGGTATTAAGGCACCATGTTAAGAGAGAAGATAGTGTATCATAATTTTTATTAACCCTAATATCTTTCCTCATAGATTTGAAAGAGGAGAAGGAAAATCTATGAAGAACTTAGTCACTTGGATACCTTCTAGAATGTCACAGACCATATTTTGCAAACAGATCGATGGCCAATTTTATAAATAAACCATACAGTTGAAAATTAATTTATACACAATGTCCTTGCTGTGTAATGTAATTAATTCTCAGTATGTAAATTTTGAAATAATGAAAATAAGGATAAGGCCCATGCCTGCAAACCTTGTGTTATCCAAAATTCACCTCCAGGGTAATTTTTGATAACATGCATTAAATTCTCAAGTCCCAGGCAAATAGATTGATTCAGGGCAAAAATCATGTTTCTAGGGTCCCCTCAGATTTTTTCTAACTCCCCTGTCCAAGAAGAAAAGAGCAAGTTCTGAGAAAAGGTGAAAAAGTTGCAGAAAACAAGCTTGGGCCAGGAAAAATCATGAAAAATGGCTAAGTCCTAGTCCTCGCAACAGTCGGGACATGAGGGACATCTGGGCGCGAATCGGCCGAAAGGCCGCCAGGCAGTCTGCAGAGCAAAGGGACATCCGGCCGTGAGGACGCGCGGGACATGGAAAGGCGAACCGGCCGAAGGTCAGAGGAAAATCGACTAACTGCTAAGCGTAACAGTCTGGGACATCTGGGCCACGAGGACGCGAAGGACGTGAACCACCCGGATCGGCTAGCAGAGAACTTCAGTTTGGGACATCTGGGACAGAGGGATGTGGAAGACGCGGATAGCCGAAGGAGCCGAGAGCCAATCACATTACGCCACGTGTCATCGGAAGAAAAGGGACAAGGAAGCCCATTTCGGGTGGATCAGGAGGAATTTGTCCCAAGCAGTTTGGGACAGCCGGGCCGTGAGGACGCGAGGGACGTGAAAAGCCGGCAGACCCGGAGACCAATCAAATCACGACACGTGTCACAAGGGGAAACGTCCAAAAGTTCAAAGGGTGAGGTTTCAAGCGTTGGCCCGAGCCAATAGGAATTGGACACGTGTCCAATGGAATAGGGAAGTGTGGAGCTTGGGGAGGAGTTAGAGAATTTGGAAAAAGTTTCGGCCAAAAATCTAAAAGTAAAGGAAGACCCCGCGCCCCTGTCCTCCAATCAATGCATGCCACGTGTCCTCAGTGGCGGGGGCGCGGGGGAAAAGTGAAAAATGTTCCAAAATCATCAAAAGTCAAAATTTTCAAGGAAAACCCATGGGTGAGCAGAGGAGAGAGAATTACGCATCCAATCAGCGCTTGCCACGTGTCATCTAGGTGGCAGAGCGCGGGAAAAAATTTTCAAAACACATTTTCACCTGTTTTGTGCCCTAAATCTTCAGATCTCCATATCTTTTGATCCAGAGCTCAGATTTGCACGTTCTTTATATCAACGGAAAGCTTATGAAATTCTCTACATGATTCTGGGGTTAATCTTGAATTTTGGTGTAGTCTAGAGAGAGAAAGTTAAGAAATGGATCTGACACGTGTTCATGGCCAGAAGTGACATTTCAGCGACCAAATTTAACGCAGAATGGGTCGCATTCTCCTACAATTCGGTCAAAATTGATAGGGTATGGGTTTGTAAGGTATCCCATGCCATTTTAATGCATCTGCAGTTGAGGAGGAATGGGCTCTCACATTTTTTGTATGTTTCTGTCTCCTGGGCTCGACCCATGCAATGTAAAAGCCAGATTTGGCTCATTTCAAGGGGGGAACATTTTTTGGCATAGCAACTTCTTCTTTCACCTCCAGCAAGTGATTGTTTGAAGAATCAGACCTCTCCAAAGACTGTAACAGTTTTTACCTCTCTGAGGTTGTAATGCAGTGATTTTGACACTGGAAATGATAATGCAAGCTTTGTGAATGGTTTCAGTCCTTTGTTTGTATTATTTGCTTCATTTCAGATCCTAAATTATATCTTATCAGCCTGTGTATGTTTTATGTTGCAATCTCTTGGTTTGTGTCTATTTGCATGACAGAAATGTTTCACCACTCCTTTTGGTGCATCACCATCTTTAGTTAGTTTCAATTTTTGCACTTCTATCCCTGTCTCCTTGCAATTTAGAGTAGGATTAGGATCTGAACCTCTGTAGTTGTGCAAATATTAGATCTAAATCAGAGGAGTTTGAGGAACCAGCCTCTAATCTGGAGATTCCTCTCTCAGTTTCACAAGTCCCACACTTGGAGAGAGGTTTCCATGTTGTGCAATCACACTGGATGCCTAGAGTGATCAACCTAGAAGCCTGATGTGCATCCAGGGGTGCTGTGAGTCTGCAACAACAGTTTTGGCACGCCCGGTGGGACACTAGAGGTCTCATTTTTATTGCAGCAAGGTTGATGTGCATCTGCTGCAATTTTCTTGCTTAAAAAGAGCTATTATTTGCATATCTGGCGACTCCAAGGGGAAGAATCGATTGGTTTCAAGTGCAGGCCTGAAAACTCATGAGAAGAATCACCACAAGGTCAAGAGTTGGAGAAGAAGAAGTGTTGTTTGAATACCTGCAATTATCTCCAAGAAGAAGGCAAAGAGGAAGAAGGATTCAAAGGTCTCCATCTCCACCAAACAGAACTCTCTCAACTCCTCCACCTGGTAGGCCTTTCATTCAGTCAACAAGGGTTTTAAGACCAATCAGAATGGCTCAAAACAATCCCTACGTCAACTTCACAGGCAGCAGCCCACTTGCCCTCAATGCGCAACATCCAATTCCTATTGCAGCCTTGAAGAACATTCCCTACTTCACTGGAGAAAATCAGACTACTCCAGGTGATCATGTTAAAGATATTGCTAACCTTTGTGCGATCCATGAAATCAATGAAATGCAAGTGGCTGTCAAGTTGCTGGCATCTTCATTCAAGGGTAAAGCATTGCAATGGTTTAGGAGCCTTGGAGCTGGTTCTATCACAAATTGGAATCAGCTGTGTATAGCACTTCATGAGCAATTTGGAGAGAAGGGAGACAACTTGTCTCTTTTGGAGCAGCTGACAACCATCAAGAGAGCTCCCAATGAGCAGCTGACGATTTCAACTTCAGATTTCAAAAGACTTGGGAGAGAATTCCAGTGGCAGTCAGGCCAACAGCAGAAGGTGCTTTTCTCTACTATCTCAAAGCTTTAAATTCTGATATTTCTATGTTGATTCAGTCCATGGGAGGCATAACTATCCCTATGGCTTATAGCATTGCCATTAGGGCTGAAAATTGTTTGATCCAAGCTGGCAAACTTGCCCCTAGACCTCCCATGCCACTGTTTCCAAGTTTAGAGAGCCCAAACACCAGTCAAGCACCTAATTTGGCTCCTTCTCCCACTCCTAGAAATCAGAGTTCAAATGAAGCTTCCACTTCATCTCCAAGTGCCCCAAATGAGCTTCAAGAAGTCATGAAGCAATTGCAAAACCTAGGCAATGAGCTGGTTACTCTCAAGAGGCAGCAAGCCCAAGGTTTTAGACCTTCTTATCAACCCCAAGCTCAGCCTAATAGGCAGCCATACCAACCACAAAGGCCACCTAACCCAGCTGCAAATATGAATCAAACAAGGCCTCCTGCCAATAGACCATTTCAGCCCTATAATCCAAATGCCATATCTGCCTCTAAGGCATTGGTGCCAACACAAAACAACATTGCTCAGGAGTATGACTGGTGTTTTCCATGCAATGAGCCTCATAACCAATCCATGTGCTTCAATGGTGCTTTGAATCAAGCACTAATGGTGACAACTACTGGTGTGGAGGGTGAGGGAAGTCAAGGAAACAGTCAACAACAAGAAACATTCCAACAGCAATCAGCCCCAAATGACACCACATTGGTGAACTGGCAAGCAGAAGATTTTTGTGGCATGAATCAAGCAGTTTCTCAAGGTGTTGCAGCCAACACAAGGTCAAAAAGGAGGAATTTGGGTGAAGAACAGCCATTAGCCCCAACCAATCCACAACCTTCCATGGCTCCACAAATGGTTGGCAAGCAAAATCCAATTTCAAATGCACAAGGGCAGCCAAGAACAGCCCCTAGGCCAACTCAAATACCAGTTGTTGCTGCCCACATGCAAGGAGTGAATGTGCAAACCAAGGGACAGCAAAGAGATCCTTCATCACCGTTCAGTATCATTGATCAGATGAAGAAGACAAACGTCAATATATCAATGTGGGAATCCCTATCTATCCCAGGCCAAAGAGATTTGCTGCAAGCTGCCATGAAGGACTGGCCAACTTCAAATCAGCAAGTTCAGATGCAAGACAAAGTGCTTACAAATGCTGCCCAGCCTAAGGGAAATCATGGAGGACAACAAGGTAAAATGTTGAAGCCCCCTCCTTTCTATGTTTCATTGATCATTGGAAATCAGCTAGTGCACAATTGCATGATTGATTCTGGAGCAAGTAGTTCTGTCATGCCCAAACAAATAGCTGATCAGCTAGGGCTTCAGTATGAAACAATATCCAAAGGGGTAGTGCAGCTAGATGGGACAGCAGTAGCAACAGTTGGAGTGATTAGAAACTTGAGTCTTACCTTGCATGCATGTCCAAATGTTGTTGTTTTACAAGATGTATCAGTCATAGACCTTCCACCACTCTTTGCCCTTTGCTTGTCAAGGGACTTCACAGCCAAGATTGGGGATATTTGTCTGCTGATTGGTCACACATGCTGTTCAGAACGAGGTATGGAACTAAGGCTACAATCAGGTCAGAACCTATTGCAAACTTCCACATTGAGCCTTACACTCCAAGTCAGATTAATGCCAATTGCTCAGCATTTGATCAAGAAGATCACCCAAGCACTGATGAGGCTAACACCAAGGTTGGAAGCATCCCAGATCTAACTCTTGATGAATGGGCAAACAAGGTACATGCATTTGATCCTTATCAAGAAGTAGAAGAATCTGAGCTAGGGGTCTATTGCATACACGAAGAAAATCAACCTATTCCTAGCATCACCAAGCCAGATCATAAGATGACAAGAATGAAGTATGGCAATTGTTCTTTGATGGGTCAAGGAGTAGACAAGGTGCAGGAGGTGGAGCTATGCTTGTTTCACCTCAAGGAGTAAAGTACTATTCAGCCTTTTAGATTTCAGTTTGCATGCTCCAACAACACTGCTGAATATGAAGCCTTGGTGCAAGGGATGCATTGGGCAATAGAAGAAGAGGAATAAAGAACTTGCAAGTCTTTGGTGACAGTGAGTTGATCGTAAACCAAGTCAAAGGGAAAAAATGCTGCCAAGAATGATCTGTCTCAAGAACTACAAAAATCGGGTATGGGATCTTATTGAAGATTTTGAAGCTTTTAGCATCAATTCCATCCCAAGAAAAAAGAATGAAGCCGCTGACAGGCTAGCAGCAATTGGGGCTGCATTTGATGTTGTAGAAAGTATCAAAAGTGAGAAATCTCAGCCTCATATCAAATTGGTTGTGAGACCAGCTGTTCCGGATAACAATACAAGTTGGCAAGTCTTCGAGAATGATCAGCAAATTGTTAATTTCCTCCAAGAAGAAGCTGAGTTCTCCGCCAGGAATCAAGACAAGCTGCAGCAGCAGTATGGTGACCAAGTGGTGCAGCTGAGAACTAACAAATTACCAAAAGGCCTCATAACCTTGGAGTCAATCTTCAACCCGAATGATCAGTTCCGGAAGGAGAAAGCGAACATTCAAGTGAAGGGTGAAGATTCAGAGCCTATTTTAGTGGAAGAAGGCAAAACATTGCAGATTGGCAAAGTAAGTACCTCACAAGAGAAATCTGATTTTGTTCAGCTTTGTCAAGAGTTCCCAGATGTCTTTGCTTGGACTTACAAAGATCTAAGAGGTTTCAACCCAAAGTTGGCACAACATACTATTGAGCTGGATCCGGAATCCAAGCCTGTCAGGCAAAAGCAAAGGCCAGTCAATCCCCATATTGAACCTCTCATGAGAAAAGAGTTAAGCAAGCTTATTGAGGCCAGTATCATCTTCCCCATCAAACACTCGAGTTGGGTTGCAAACTTGGTGCCAGTAAGAAAGAGAAATGGAGAAATAAGATTGTGTGTGGACTTTCGCGATCTAAATAGAGCATCACTCAAAGATCATTATCCGCTTCCATCAATGGAACAAATATTGCAGGTTGTAGCTGGTTCAGAAAGGTTTTCATTGCTAGATGGATATTCAGGCTATAATCAGATAATGGTGAAGGAAGAAGATCAATTCAAGACGGCCTTCACTACAAAATGGGGCACATATGCTTACAAGAAGATGCCATTTGGACTGTCGAATGCCGGAGCAACATTCCAGCGAGCTATGGATATGGCATTCAAAGGCTTGATCAACAAGATAGTGCTGGTATACCTAGATGATATCACTGTCTTCTCAAAGAATGTAGCAGACCATCTCTTTCACCTCAGGCAAGTGTTTCAGAGGTGTAGAAGGTTTGGAGTGTCTTTGAATCCTAAGAAGTGCATCTTTCTTGCACATGAAGGAAAGCTCCTTGGCCATATTGTCTCCAAGGAAGGATTAGCAATTGATCTAGAGAGGGTTGAAGCCATAAGAGCACTACCATTGCCAAGCCACAAGAAATCCCTTCAGAGTTTCTTGGGAAGGATAAACTTTGTTCGGAGGTTTGTCCCAGATTTTGCAGCCCTTGTCAAGCCCATCACCAAAATGTTAAAGAAGAGCATGGCTTTCAAGTGGACAGCAGAAGGCAAGGAGAGTTTTGAAGCAATCAAAGAAGCCATCTCTCAAGCACCAACTCTCATCAACCCGGACTTCTCCAAGGATTTCATCCTCTATGCATTTGGAGGTAATGACACTATCTCTGCCATTTTGGTACAGCAGAACAAAGATAATGATGAGCAGCCAATTGCCTTCTTCAGCCAGAGCCTAGATGACTATGAGGTGAGATACTCTTTTATTGAGAAGCATGTGCTTGCAGTAATCAGAAGCTTGAAGAAATTCAAGCATTTAGTCTCAAACAACAAGGTCCAGTTGCTGGTCTCACATGCTGGGGTTAAGGACTTCCTCCTCAACAAGGATTTGAATGAGAAAAGGGCAGGTTGGATCACCCGTGTCATGGAGTATGACATTGAGATCAAGATCACCAAGCTGGTAAGAGGGAAAGGATTGTGTGAGCAGCTGGTTTTGGGGAAGCAAAAAGAAGTATGCAATGAAGAAGAGGCTGTTTTGACAGTCCAGGACAGCCATGAGCCAAGTGGCAATCAAGAAGAAGACAATGCTGCCCCCACTCCTTGCTGGACCCAAGATATTATGCACTTCCTAGGCACAGGCCTATGCCCTCCAGAGATGAACAAGACCCAAAGGAGACACTTCAGATTGCAGGCTGTCCCGTATGCCATTGTTGATGGAGTTTTGTTCAAGAAAGATGTGAATGGAGTGCTGCTGAGATGCATTAGCACAAATCAGATTCAAAGGGTGTTGGAAGAGTTTCATGGTGGACCAGCTGGTGGTCATTTTGCACCAAGAGTGACAGCTCTAAAAATCATGAAGGCTGGTTATTATTGGCCTAAAATCTTCAGTGATTGCTATGCATGGATCAAGAGGTGTAAGAATTGTGCATTCTTCACAGGAAAAGAGAGACTTGCTGCCCTTCCATTGCATCCAATCTCAGTTGACCAGCCATTCATGCAATGGGGTTTGGACTTCATTGGAGTCATTAATCCCAATTCAAGCCAAGGGCACAAATGGATTTTGACAGCCACAGACTACTTCACCAAATGGACAGAAGCAGTAGCACTCAAAGAGGCAAATGAGTCTAGCATCTTAGACTTTTATGAGGGGATAACAACCAGATTTGGTGTACCTGCTACAATAATCTCTGATAATGCATTGGCATTCATTGGATCTAAGGTGACTGAGTGGGCTGTCAAGAACGGTATTTACCTAAGCACTTCATCAAACTATTACCCTCAAGGTAATGGCCAGGCCGAGTCTACAAACAAGAACTTGTTGAGGATCATTAGGAGGACTCTTGACGAGAATCAGAGGTCTTGGCATACCAAACTGAAATCAGCCTTATGGGCTGATAGGATAACTCCCAAAAGATCCACAGGTAACTCTCCATTCAGGCTTGTCTATGGAAGAGAGGCAATCTTGCCCATGTCACTTGAGTTGCCAACATTGGAACTCATGAAGCAGCTGGAGTTGCTTGAATTTGAGCCCATGGAGGTGAGGTATGCAGAGTTGATGGAGCTGCAAGAGATCAGAAATCAGGCATCCCAAGCAATGGAAAAGGATCAAGCTTTGATCAAGAAGACCTTTGATAGAAAGGCCAAGGATAGATCTTTTCAAGTTGGAGATCTAGTGTTGAAATGGGATGTGGATAGAGCAAAACCGGGAAGGCATTCAAAATTTGATGCCATTTGGAGTGGCCCATACATGGTCACGAAGTGCAAGAACAACAATGCTTTCCAATTGGCCTCATTGGATGGTGAAGAACTGCAGATTCCAGTCAATGGAATCTATCTCAAGCGTTGCTTCTAGAGGGAAGTTCACTACTTTGTAAATATTAGATTAGATTTTCATTCCTCCAAGTGCTTGTGCACATTGTTTTGCTGTAGGTTAGTTTTGTTTTCCCTAAGTGCTTTGGCACAGCTTGCTGTCCATGGAGATGTTTTGCAGTCCTTGCTTTCATCAGGTGATATTCCATCTTCCTCCTTACACATTCTGAGTCAGTTAGGGGTTCTAAACTGAATATTTGATGACTCCATGCCCAATGGACTGCTTCAGGCAACTGGTATCTTCTACCTAGCAGGCAGGTAACCCCGCTGAGTCGCCAAATTGTTATCCAAAATTCACCCCCAGGGTAATTTTGATAACATGCATTAAATTCTCAAGTCCCAGGCAAATAGATTGATTCAGGGAAAAAATCATGTTTCTAGGGTCCCCTCAGATTTTTTCTAACTCCCCTGTCCAAGAAGAAAAGAGCAAGTTCTGAGAAAAGGTGAAAAAGTTGCAGAAAACAAGCTTGGGCCAGGAAAAATCATGAAAAATGGCTAAGTCCTAGTCCTCGCAACAGTCGGGACATGAGGGACATCTGGGCGCGAATCGGCCGAAAGGCCGCCAGGCAGTCTGCAGAGCAAAGGGACATCTGGGCCGTGAGGACGCGCGGGACGCGGAAAGCCGAACCGGCCGAAGGTCAGAAGGAAAATCGACTAACTGCTGAGCGTAACAGTCTGGGACATCTGGGCCGCGAGGACGTGAAGGACGCGAACCACCCGGATCGGCCGAAAAGGAGAACTTTCACACTGGGACAGTTGGGACAAAGGGACACGTGGGACGCGGATAGTCGAAGGAGCCGAGAGCCAATCACATTACGCCACGTGTCATCGGCAGAAAAGGGACAAGGAAGCCCATTTCGGGTGGATCGGAAGTTTTTGTCCCAAACAGTTTGGGACAGCCGGGACGCGAGGACGCGAGTGGATGCTGAAAAGCCGGCAAACCCAGAGACCAATCAAATCACGACACGTGTCACAAGGGGGAAACGTCCAAAAGTTCAAAGGGTGAGGTTTGAAGCGTTGGCCCGAGCCAATAGGAAGAGGACACGTGTCCAATGGAATAGGGAAGTGTGGAGCTCGGGGAGGAGTTAGAGAATTTGGCAAAAGTTTCGGCCAAAAAGCTAAAAGTAAAGGAAGACCCCGCGCCCCTGTCCTCCAATCAATGCATGCCACGTGTCCCAAGTGGCGGGGGCGCAGGGGGAAAAGTGAAAAATGTTCCAAAATCATCAAAAAAAGTCAAAATTTTCAAGGAAAACCCACGCGGGTGAGCAGAGGAGAGAGAATTACGCATCCAATCAGTGCTTGACACGTGTCATCCAGGTGGCAGAGCACGGGAAAAAATTTCAAAACACATTTTCACCTGTTTTGTGCCCTAAATCTTCAGATCTCCATATCTTTCGATCCAGAGCTCAGATTTGCACGTTCTTTATATCAACGGAAAGCTTATGAAATTCTCTACATGATTCAGGGTTAATCTTGAATTTTGGTGTAGTTTAGAGAGAGAAAGTTAAGAAACGGCTCTGACGCGTGTTCATGGCCAGAAGTGACATTTCAGCGACCAAATTTAACGCAGAATGGGTCGCATTCTCCTGCAATTCGGTCAAAATTGACAGGGTATGGGTTTGTAAGGTATCCCATGCCATTTTAATGCATCTGCAGTCAAGGAGGAATGGGCTCTCACGTTTTTTGTACGTTTCTGTCTCCTGGGCTCGACCCATGCAATGTAAAAGCCAGATTTGGCTCATTTTCTAAAGGGGGGAACATTTTTTGGACATAGCAACTTCTTCTTTCACCTCCAGCAAGTGATTGTTTGAAGAATCAGACCTCTCCAAATACTGTAATAGTTTTTTACCTCTCTGAGGTTGTAATGCAGTGATTTTGACACTGGAAATGATAATGCAAGCTTTGTGAATGGTTTTCAGTCCTTTGTTTGTATTATTTGCTTCATTTCAGATCCTAAATTATATCTTATCAGCCTGTGTATGTTTTATGTTGCAATCTCTGGTTTGTGTCTATTTGCATGACAAAAATGTTTCACCACTCCTTTTGGTGCATCACCATCTTTAGTTAGTTTCAATTTTTGCACTTCTATCCCTGTCTCCTTGCAATTTAGAGTAGGATTAGGATCTGAACCTCTGTAGTTGTGCAAGTATTAGATCTAATCAGAGGAGTTTGAGGAACCAGCCTCTAATCTGGAGATTCCTCTCTCAGTTTCACAAGTCCCACACTTGGAGAGAGGTTTCCATGTTGTGCAATCACACTGGATGCCTAGAGTGATCAACCTAGAAGCCTGATCTGCATCCAGGGGTGTTGTGAGCCTGCAAAAGTACTCATGCCCCCTTTATAATTCTTTAAACTATGACATTTTTGTTTGAATCGATATCAAAAGTATGAAAATAGTTGTAAGACTATAAAACTATTGGAAACTTCTAAGAATCTTCCCCCAAGTATAGAACACCCAACAGGGTGTGGACCGTACTATGTTCTTGACCTAAAGCATACATTTTTTACTAGTGTTAATTTATGCCAATTTTCTATATATGTACCTATTTATGAGGATATATATCCTGTAAAATCTTATGCATGTGTCTTGTAATTTTCATGTACTAGATGTAGATGTAGAATATATCTTGATGTATTCTCCCAATTTTGAGGTGTGTGTTATAAAATATTTGAGTGTGCAACTTAAAATAAAATATGTGTACCCATGTCAGATAAGTATTATAATTTGTGTTGGCTCACATAGAAGGTTGTAATGGTGGCCACTATTGGTAACCAATTATTGCAAAAAAGTGGTTGTTTAAGGTGGATACAATGATGTAAAAATAAACTCCTAGTATGCAATGAGTGAAAGTATTAATAATAATCATGTGTTAGATAGAAAAAAAAGTGTAGAGAAAAAGAATTAATCAATCCATTAAACTAAAATATCCCTTGTGGGATACTCTTTGAAATTGCACAAAATATATAAAATTGCAACAACTACAAATTCTAATTTTTGTAGGAAATAAAGTAGCTAGGGTAACAAACTGATTTTAATTGATAACTCACAAAATGCTTGCCCAAATCACACAGAATTATATAGGGAACTTGCAATTATGATAAAAAATAGTAGGAATATATTTTTGGAATTTTTTAGAATTGTTTATGAATGCTAATAATTTTTAGAAAGCCCTAAAATGCTAGAAACTTCAAAATTTCAAAAATTTGCAAATACAATTGATAAAAATCTGAAAATCTAGAAATAACATATACAAATGATATGGATGAGAACCTAACCTCTAGATCTAGAAATAACAGCCTGAAACCCTTCCAAAAAATTGATGCAAAACCCTATGGGTGACATCATCCTAAGGGAGAGGCTAAAAACCCACGAAAATGGAGCCAAAATATGCTCTGAATGCTGCGATAAATCTAATTTGAAACCCTTCAATTTTTCTTGCAAAAATCCTTTGAAACCCTCCAAAACTCTTTCTTGGAATCTCTAAAAAATATCTCTGAATATCAACACTAAATCAGCTCCAAAATGAAAAACTAGGGTGGATCTTCCACCACCGAAGAGTTCCCTACTACATAGGAATGGATCTCTCATCATCGAAGCTAGGGTTCCTATGGGATCTTACTCCACAAGCAAGAAGATTGCAAACAACAATTTCTCAATAAGAAAAATATGTGAGTGTGCAAGAATGAGCTCTATTAGTCCCCCATACCTCCTTTTTTAACTTCCTTGATCAACAAGATGCCCAAAAAGACCCCAATCGACCCCTTCTAGGGAGAATCATAAAAACATAAAGTAACTTAAGTTACTTTTATTCTCTAGTCACCAAAAAGGGACTTAAATAATCCCTAACACAAGAATATAACAATAAAGTACCATATAGTCACCCAACGACAAAATATAACAATTATTACCACCAACTCGTCCAACTTAATGTCAACAAAAAAATATAACATAAAGCGAGGTGGTACTCAAACATCTATACCCAATAACCTCCAACGTCGTTAGCCCCTTGGGTATGACCAAGGATAAGATGGATGAAAAAGCCTCCTAGGCCATCTGCTCGGAATTAGGGACATTACAATCCTCCCATACCAAAAAATACTTGACCCCAAGAATTATCCTGTCATGTTTTAGAAACTGAATACCACAAAGTAAGTTTCTACACCTCACCTTGTAGTCAACTAATGATTGGTATGATTCGATGTAACCAAAACACCCCATGTAGTCATCATGACCTCTATGTCGTATAGAGAACAATTTTTTCCTTGAAGTATAATGATTCCCAAACTAACTCTCCACTGGTACCCACATCGGGACTTCTAATCTATTTAATACATGTCAATGTGAAGCTATCATTGTGTGATCAGGAACTCCCTCTCCAATCAACTCTTAGGTACAAAAGTCCACTCTGAATCCTATAGAATCCCCTAGATCAACCTTTGAAACAACCTGTATATGCACAAAGTGTGATAACTCTCCACATGACCCACACTCATGTAAGAATAAGGCTCCTCATAGTGTTTCTCAATGTTTCCCATGGGAAAAAATCCCAAGACTCTAGTAAATTGTAAAACGACAATGTCAACTCTACATAGTTCACCTCCTGTGATGAGTGTGAACCTATTGAATAACTAGGTAACCGAGTCAACTTTGTCCCTCCACTGACTAGCACATGGGTGAAATGCTCACCATGAATAGAAGTAGTAAAATACATAGGAGTTTCATCCCATGTCGACTCATAAAATGATGGACTTGTAAGCTCCGATTTTTGATAACGATAAACCATACGCCCCTATATAAAGATGAGGATATCCTCCCTCAACCCATGCCATCTGACCCTCTCCCCTATGAACCTGTAGGTATCATCGAAGCTCAAGTGTTTAGTCATGGAATAAAAATGCACATGTTGCAGTATCTCCATCCTCAACCATGAATCTGACACAAGGTACAATATACCTAGATAGAAGATCATCTCGTCCTCTAATATGTAGTTGTCATCCTATATGTGACCATCCAGAATCTCAAAAGTATGTCAGTTTTTGGAGTACTCAATAAGTAAATGAGATCTCCAATCTATCGAAACCTCATATAACCAACACAAGGATGAGCTCGGCTGATCTGAACTCATAATCCCAATCTCTGTAACCATCTCTTATGCAACACTGCTGGTCACACCCATAACCATCAAAATATTCATCGGCCTATAATAATAAAACCCCTCATCATGCTAGAAAGTCTTCTCCATCCCCTCAACTGTAACCATTCCAGGTGCTCTTGTAGATAATCCCCTCAAGATCACATTCTTTCCCTCAGACTTAAACTTCGGTTCCATCATCTGAAAGTTAGTATGAAACTCACCAAGAAAGTGAAGCCACTGCACTCCCAACACTATGTTTGTCACTTCCATACCAACAATTTGGAAATCATTGGTAAATCTGTAGTTACCTATGGTGATGCTCAACTGTGGAACTCTCTTTGTGCATCTCATATACTCCCCATTGGCTACAACATTGTTGAAGCCCTCAAAGTCCTCCATCTGTAAACCTTATCTCTTAACCAATGATGCATCAATAAATTTGTGGGTAGCAGCACTATCAATGAGTACCATTACTCGTTGACTCTACATAACTCCTCTAACTTTGAATTCCTTATACATCATATTACTAGACAATGTAGCTATAATCCCCCGAGGAAAATTTTCCTCTTCCTTCTCCACATCAGCACTTTCCAATGCAAATCCATCTCCATCATCCATCTCATGGGTCTCTAACTCCTCACCTTTGTCATCCTCACTCTCCTCAAAGACCTTAATGAATTGGGCCTTCCCCTTTCTTGTGCAATCATTCCCTAGAGACCAAGGTGTACGACAATAAAAAAATAGTTTCTTTCACCTGAACTCATCCCTAAGATCTCAAGAAATGATTGGTTTCTTAGCCACCTCCTACCTTGGTGGAGGATCCTTTTGCTCAAGTTCATCTGGTCTAAATGAAGGCTCCCTTTGTTGCAATCTAGGTGGAAACCTTGACTTTGGAGTGTTAGAAACACAAGAATACTGAGAGGGGGGGTGAATCAGTATTCAAAAACTTTAAAAAAATTTCTCTATTTTTTTTTTACACTTAATAATATATTCAAATCTGAAAATAAAATGAGAGCACACACAAAATTCAAATGCACATAACACCAAATATATTGTGGTTCACCCAATGTGGGCTACATCCACCAAAAAGAGACTATTTGGATCTACTGTCCAAATCCAACCAAAATAAAAATAGTGTTTACAAGGTGCAATAACCCACTCACATAAGACACCAATCTCCAAGTCGAACACCAATTCAGCCCTTGAATGCAAACACCATTGACTGTGTAATATTTGATTCGAAGCTCCAAATTCTGGAGACACCAATCCCCAATTTGAAGCACCAACTCTAGAAAATTTACACTACAAATAAATAATATTTTATCTTTCACATACTCATACTCACTTAAGATATTTACAATATCATCTCACATACATATGAGACTCATATAAAACTCTCTCTTTCTCGCACACATAAAAAATGCGCACACAACACTTGCTTATATAGAAAGAAGGAGAGGAAAAACTACTTGTGGTTTCCCTAAATCCATGTGCACATATCGTGGGCCAATTTTTTTGCCCATATTTTAATTGAAACCTCCTACATGGAAAAATTTGCAAAACTTGGAAGTTCAAAGGTCACAAGCAAGCCACATCACCTGGCAATTACAACAATATTCAAACATTTTCTCCAAATAATAAAATTCTCTTACACATGTATGAGTAACTCCTCTTACACATCATAAACCTTCTTACACTTCCCTTACACCTCTTTAATGGTCCACCTAGAGAAACATTCACCCCATTTGGATAGATTCCCTCTTACACTTGTTAAGTAACTCCACTTACGCGTCATAAGAAGTCATATTTTCTCTAAATAGTAATATTCTCTTACAAGGTCAAGTGTAACTCATATTTTCAATTAAAACATATAACCAGCTTCACTTACACATCCTTAATGCTCCACATATGACAAAATCCACCCTATAAAGACATATTCTCTTTCTAAATTCAAATTTGTAACTCCTCCATGATTTTAAAATCATTTTGTAGCTCCTATATGTCATAACTCATCACCCATGCAAATGTAACTCCTATTTTGAATTCAAACATTTAACATGCATTAAGTAAATTCCATTTTAAATGTACCTCATTGAAAAATGTGTCCATGTGTCCATGTAGGTCCTACCACATTGTTGAATAATAAATTATTCAACTCGTACCTTAATGTGCAACTTGAACCTTTGACACGAGTAAAAATTATACGAACACAAATGTTATAATGTTGAATATTAAACAAATATTCAAACCTCAATAATTCCACCAACACTAATGTTGTACCTTTGACATAAATGAAAAAATACTCAACAAACTCCCCCTTTGTCATTGATGGTAAACCCTACTAAAAATATACATGAAAACCTGTTTGCTCTGAAATCCATCTTTCTACCTTTGAGCTCTTTTTGTACTACTGCATTGTACTTGTTCTATGTAACTCTTCCCCATGCTGCAATTATTCCCCATTATGCAATTCTCCCATTTTACATTAATGGAAAATGGATAACTGAACTTTTCACTTCAACCTATACTCAGGGCTAAAGATACTACAATGTGTAGCTCCCCCTATGGCCATGCTCCCATTGAGATAATCAATGAGTAAGAGTGACATAAATCACTCCTAAATTATGTGTGAGTGACTCAAAAGATTCCTTCGGTAGGGTTTTTGAAAATATATCGACAATCTGATCCTTAGTCCCAACATATTCCAATTTCACCTACTGATCAATAACTTTCTCCAGAAATGATACTTAATGGGAATGTGTTTTGTCTTGGAATGCTTGACTGAATTTTTTGAGATATTAATAGCAATCATATTGTCACAGAAAATGGAAATATGATGTTCATACTCTATCTTCATGTCCTTCAACATTTTCTTCATCAAAAGTACCTATGTATAACATGTCATTGTTGTAATATACTCTTCCTTTGCTGTAGACAATGAAACCAAGGCCCGTTTCTTGCTAAACCATGACACTAATATGTCACCAAGATAAAAATCTCCCCCACTTGTACTTTTCCTGTCACCAAAACTTCCTTCCCAATTTGCATTTGTGAATGCTGTAAGAGTGAAATAATCACTCTTTGGATACCATAACCCATAATCCAATGTAGCTTTAAAATATTTGAAAATTATTTTCACTGCTGCCACATGATTTTCCTTTAGTGGTGCTTGAAACCATGTAACTCATTCAACAACCTACATAATATCTAGTCTAGATGTTGTGGTATATAAAAAACTGCCTATCATGGGCCTATAAAAAGTTTGATTAACATCGAGAGAATCATCATCATTACTCAACTTGCAACCTGTAATCATGGGTGTACTAACTAGATTGCAATCTCCATTCTAAATTTTTTCAACATCTCCTTTATATAATTGGTTTGTGAAATAAAAATGCCTTGATTAGATTGCTAAAGTTGCAAACCAAGAAAATAAGATAACTCACCTAGCATAGACATGTCAAACTCCTTCTGCATCTCTTCTGAAAATTATTTAAATAATCTCCTGCACCCGCTTCCAAAAATAATGTCATCCACATAAACCATAACTATCACCTAATGTTCTCCTTTTGTCTTGATGTACAAATTGTTATTTGTGATTCCTTTTCTGAATCCATGTTCCTATAAGTACTTGTCCAATATAGAGTACCAAGCTCTAGGAGCTTGTTTCAAACCACAAAGAGCCTTTTTTTAACTTGTATACAAAATCTAGATTTTCTGATAGAATAAAACCTTATGGTTGCTCTATATAAACTTCTTCCTCTAACTTTCCATTCAAGAATGATGATTTTACATCCATTTTATAAAATTTAAAATTATTGGAAAAATAAAATGCTAAAAAAATTCTTACAACCTCCATGTGAGCAACAGGTGCAAAAGTCTCCTAAAAATTAATACCTTCAACCTACGAGTATCCTTTGCATACTAGTCTATCTTTGTAACAACTTCTCCTTTCTCATTCATCTTGTTCCTGAAAACCCACTTGGTGCCAATGATGTTTTTTTCTTTTGGCCTCGACACTAAATCCCATGTTTCATTTTTCTCAATCTGGTTTAGTTCCTCTTCTATAACATTTAACAAAAACTTATCTTTGCTAGCCTCATCAAATTTACATGGCTCAACTTTTGATAACAAATAAAAGTTTACCTCTTGTGATTCACTTGTTAATCTCCTCTTTGTCTGCACTCCAGTATCTTTATTTCTAATAATTTTATTTTCTAGATGATTCTTCTGGACTGCTCTGATGGTGTATTTATGTCTTCTCATTTAGATTCTTCATCCTCTTCTTATTCTTATTCTTATTCTTCTTCTAATTTACACTCTTTCTCCTCTTCAGGATAACTGGATTATCTTGTCTTTTTATTTATAGGCTTCAAGTCATCAACTTTCACATTTATGCTTTCAACTATTTTTTGAAATCTCTTGTTATAACATCTATAAGCCTTGATTTTTGAGGAATAACCAAGAAATATACCTTCATCCACTCTTTCATCATCTCTCTTAATATAACACTTGCTTCCAAACACTTTGAAATACTTTACAAAAGTTGGTCTTCCCTTCCATAGCTCGTATGGTGTCTTATTGTTGTTTACTCTAATATGTGCTCTATTAAGAATGTGGACCACTGTGTAAACTACCTCTCTCTAGAAATTATTTGATAACTTTGACTCATTAAACATGTTTCTCACCATTTATTGCACGGTCCTATTAGTTCTCTCCACTACACCATTTTGTTGTGGTGTTCTTGTTGTAGAAAATTATCTTTTGATTCCATGCTCTTCAAAAAACTCATCAAACTCATTAGACATAAGCTCTCCTCCCCTATTTGATCTCAAACACTTAATTCTAGAGTTTGTTTCATTCTCAACCATTGCTTTAAAAAACTTTAACTTATCAAAATATTCTCATTTTTATTTTAGAAAATCAACCCATGTCATTCTGGTAAAATCATCAACCAATAGCATAAAATAAGACTCACCTTGTAAGATCTGAGTTCTTTTAGGCCCATAGAGATCTGTATGAATGATCTCTAATGGATTTGAAGCTGAGTGCCCTTTCATCTTGAAGCTTGTCCTTGTCATTTTTCCATGCTGACATTGTATGCAGAAAGTATTTGTAGGTTTCAAAATCTTGGGCATATCTCTCATTGCTTGTTTAGATCTAATTTTCACCATGCTATCAAAATTAATGTAACCCAATAACCTATGGCACAACCAAATTTCATCAATCTGACTCATGCAAAATTTTTATCCCTACCCATCACTCACCATGTATAGGTTGTTCCTTGTTCTATTTACATCCGGAACCCATATACTTGTATCCTTCTTTCTAATTTCACAACCCTCAGCATAAAATGTGAGTGCATAACCTTGATCACACATTTGAATGACACTCAAAAGATTATGTTTCAGCCCTTAAAAAAATAAAACATTTTCAAATTTATCTTGACCATTCAATTTTATGTTACCTCTTCTTGAGATCTTGGCTGTAGTATTATCTCCAAACTTTATTGTACCTCCACTAGCCTTTTTCAACTTCTGGACCTTGCTTCTGTAACCCGTCATATGGATGGAACATCCACTATGAATTTACCAAGGTTGTTCTTCATATTGTGCATGGAGGGATGTTTGCACCAACATATCTTCTTCTTTTTCTCCCTCCTTTATCTTTTGACACACTTTCTTATCATCAGCTTTCTGTATGATCTGATTTCCCTCTTTCTTTTTCTTTGGCCTTTCTATAATCTTACTCTTGAAAAATCTTGCTATGTGGCCAACTTGGTTGCATTCATAACATCTGATCTCATTCTAATTCAAATTTGACAATGCAATAAAATATTTGTAGTTTCTAGCATGAAAGTTCCTATCCCAACTCTGAAACCTCGATCTACAGTCCATCATCTTATGACCATAATTGTGACAGGAAAAAAAATAACCATGAAAATAATACCTGGTCATGTAGGGCTACCTCTAATAAGATGAACTTCTAAAACTTCTTATCATCACCTTATTCCACTTGCTCTCTTCTTTGTTGTTGTTCTGTAGAGGATGATCTTCTTTTTTCTTTCTTCTTTATCCTTCACTTGAGCCCTTTAGGACATCTGCATAGCTAGATTTATTCACTAGTTCTTTAGTATCTTTCTTTTTTGCTTCATTGAATCCAAGACCACCTTTGGCTATTTTGGTCTCTGTTCACTCAAAATGTTGCTCAATACATCAGAACTCTTTTTCAAACTTAAGTCTCTTTCTCAACTTTTCAGTTTCCCATCTTAATGTGACAATCCCTCACTCTAATCTCTCGCACTCTTCTTCTTTTGATTTCAGTTGTTCTCTGATCACTTTCTCTATTATTTTTGCATCTTCAATTTGGTTCTTTAGATCAATAATACTCTTCTCACATTATTTTCCAGCATGCATATTTTTCTTTGCTTCTTCATACTCTTGAAGTTGCACTTTTTGATTTAGGTTCTTCTTTTTGAGTCTCTTGATCTCACCCATGACACATATGTGTTCTTCTTCCAAGTCTACCTCACATTCTTCATTGATCCATAGGGATCTAAAATGACTCTACTTCATCAAATCAGTCAACACGAAGAAGGAAAAATAATACACAGAGGTTCTATTTTTATAGTGACAGGGCCACCTCTCTGTGTAGAGCAGCGGTTACAGAACCACTGCCCAACCAGGGTGGTAGTCCTAGGACCGCCGGTCTATTTTGGGTGGTAGTCTTGGCTCTTTCAGATATAAAAAAAATATGAATCGAACAACCCAGAATTCAGAAGGTTGTCCTTATCTCTTCTCCTCCATGACCTTTTCATTCTCCAATGTATGGGAGGACATGAGAAAGGCTATAAATACATGTTGTAGAAGAGAATAGGATCATCGAATCATGAAAGCAAGTGAGCAAGAAGTTCTTAGTGCTGTAATTGTGTTTTGTAGAAGAATGGAGTGTTGAGATAGAGCAAACAAGTATTTGGGAGGAAGTGTGAGATATTATCTACTTCTCTTTCATACTTATTGTTAATTTTGTACTTGTTGTTTTGAATTGGCCAATAAAAGTGGGAAGAAAGAGAAATTTCCCTTCCTAAATGGATTTTCCTCCTATGGAGGTTTCCAGGATAAAATTTGTTGGTGTTTATAAGATTAAATTCTTTGCTTTCCTACAATTGTGGATTCTAAGCATAAGCATAATTCATTCACTAGTTATCTATGTCATTTTCTAATAGAAATTAGAACAACAACGTTTATTTTGTGATTTTGTGGATAATTCCAAAGTTGAAGAGTTTACAGATCATTCATCAACTACATTTTCAACTTCCACTTCTCCATCTTCAAGGTCCATAAAATAAAGTTCTTTAATGTCACCCTCTGAACAGTCTTCCTCCGAGCTATCATCTTCTCTGGTGCATAGGATCTTCTTGTATTGGTTCCAGTTCTTCTTTTCAAACTTCCCTTGGTTGAAATTATTTTTGTAGAAAGGCTTCCATTTCTTTTCTTTTGGAGGATCTTCATCATCAATTTCACTTTTTGCATGCGGACATGATGTCCCCAAGATTTCTCCCTGAAATCTGGGACTTCCCCTTTTTTAAAAAATTCATTCTTTTCAAGTAACGGGTCATTTTGTGTTTGTTTTTCCTGCATTTGTTTTCATTATTCTAAGGTATCCCTAGAGAGTCATAAAAGCCAAATTCTTCAAATACCCACATGCTAAAACTCACTCTATCCCTTCGTTAGGTTTTGTCTGAGAGAAATTTATTTATTTATTAAATAAATAAATAAAGTTATTTTAAAAATAGATTGAGCTAAAATTGGAGGATTTAGGTTATATAAAGCACTTCACCCCATCATTATTACCATAGAACATTCACCCGGGGGGAATAAATTTTGCAGACCAGTTAATCGAAGATAGTTTTTGAGAAATTGCCCACAACTTATTTCAAATTTTGTTTTAATTTATTTTTTTCTTTCTCTATTTCCCATCCAACAATTCCCATAGCCTATTCATTCTTCCTGCCATACCTTTTCTCGGTCCTAGGGTTTGGAAAAGCTATCCAATATTTTTAATTACTAATATGTCTAAAGGTGATCAAAGCTTAGGAGATTGCAAGAAGTTGCTTGGTCCAAAAAGGTGCAAAAATGGATTTTATGAAAATAAGGAAAATATTTCCATCAATGCGTAGAGCTTGAGAAAATATGCACTTTTAGAGAAAATGACACCTAAAACGGAGCCACGAAGTGAAAGTTATGGCACTTGCAAGTTTTTGCTACTACATCTTCCTAGACCCTTTCCAAAAATGGAAAATTTTATTCCATACTTGTGTTTTCTTGTTGCTGATGATTTTTCACACAATATTAAAATCATAATTCATGTAATTGGCACTTTTTGGGAAGAATCTTTCTTCCATGCAAATCACATTTTTTGGAAGGAGGGATTTTAAGTGCCAATGGGAATTTTGGGGTGGAAGGAAGGTGGGAATTTGGAGCCTTCCTAGAAGGTTGTTTTTTTCAATCATTAAAGTTAAATCACTTAAGTGCCAATGATAATTTTGGGGGTGGAAGGAAGGTGAGAATTTGGAGCCTTCTTGGAAGGTCATTTTTTCCCATAATTAAAGTTAAGTAGCTTAATTGCCAATGGGAATTTTGGTGGTGGAAGGAAGGTGGGAATTTGGAGCCTTCTTGGAAGGTTGTTTTTTCCCTTCATTAAAGTTAAATCACTTAAGTGAGAGATGGGAAATTTGGAGCTGCCTAGAAGGGTAAAAATTCCCACTTCCTTGCCTTCTAATTTTTAACACGGATTCTAGCCAAAAAGTGTGACCCATTCTGGCATAGCTAAATGCCTAAAAGATGATTTTTTTAATTGTCAGGAAGCATCTAGTTTTGGCGCCTAGGGTTGGAAAGGCTTCCTTTTTATTATTTTGGCTATTTTCATGTTGATTTGAGTGCATAGGTGAATAAAATAATATTTTTAACTTGCTTGGCATGCAAGCAAAGTCTAAAAATAGAGGGCAAAAACATTTATAATCAGATCTCGGTGAAGAAATTAGATATTCATGCTATGGACTACATACTTGTCTGAATTATTTGCAGGAATACTTAATTGGTGCTCATATTGGTGAAAATAAGATGAAGTCAATGTTTGATACATTGAATATATCTTTAGAAACAGAGGAAGAAATAGATCTAGCTCTCATGATTTCAAAGGCTTCCAAAAAAATTCATCCTCTTGTTTCTAACGCATCCCAAGTGGAAGCCATTACATGGAAAATTCCTTCTAGGAGCTTGTGCATGTTCTCCCAATCTTCTATTTGAAGCCTTCATTAAATTTACTTGTATTTTCCTTCACCTAGAGTGCTTTCCAGAATTTAAAATTGCTCATATGCAATTAAAAATAAAATATGATGAGTTTTGTATGAATTGTTTACGACAAGCATTTTAGTGGTGCATATCATAGTCAACTGCTTCCAGATCCAGTTTGGTGAGAATCAAAGGAAATGATTAAACAACATATGGGAGAAAAATTCATCTCAGATTCAAGACAGAGATATCATTCAGATCATTCATTGCTAAAGTGAATGAAGCAGAAGTGCAATACAGGTTGGATCAACATGCATAGTATGGAAGAAGAACAAGATTGAGAGTGTTACAACTTTCTTCTAATTTCTTCTCCTCTTTCTTCTTCTTTCTCTTATTTTCTTTGAAAAAACAATTGAGAAATCAATTAAAATTGTAAAACTTAGGTAATTGGCTATAAAAGTCATTACTTCAAGTTACTGGAAGAAGTCAATTACTTGGAAACAAGTGCCAAACATGCAAAATATAAGGTTCTTTTTTTAGTTATAAATCATGCATGTCATGTAAAGAGGAATTCTAGGAGGAAGATTGTCAGCTGCATCCCTTTTTCATAGCTTTCACATGTGGCTTCATTGAAAGATTCCTATTTGTAATTTCCCTCTATACACTATAAATAGAGGAAGGGCCTACATGTTAAAGGATCACAATTTTTTAATCAGCATTCTTGAGTTCTAAACTTTGTGTTGCAGCCCTTGATGGCATTTTTTTGAAAGCTAGGGAATTGAATAAAGGAATATTTATGGAGAACTTTGTGTCCACGGTTCCTTTGCTTCTTACTTCTGTGCGGATCTTTAGATAAACTTTGTGCTATCTGAGATTTAGATTAGAAGTTTTTCTTTTGTATTGTTATGTTTGCATGAATGTGAGAACAATAGCACGGAGAGAAACAATAAAATTGTAATAGTTAGACCAGAGACGTATGATGCTTTGACAGTCTGACTCAAGTAGTGTTGATGGAATTTCTGGTGATTTTTTTTAATTTTATGTAGAAATTGTTCCATTTAACGTTGCCCAGACATGGAGAGCTCTTGTGATTGTAACAATCTTACCTTAACAGAATAGTAGTTTAATTTGTCTTCAGAATGTTGTATTCAACATCCTGATGGGTGCTTTAAGTAATGCTTCAGAACATTCCAGTTGGATAATGACAAAATCAGACACTTTCATGAAATGGAAATGTCATGGGATTTGCATACTCGTATATGCATTTAGTGAAAAACTATGCTGGAAAATAGATGAAATTAAGTAAACCTTTTGTGCTCAAAATCTTCAACAGATATTGTGAAGGAGAGAGTCCCTTGCAATTAGATTAAGACCTCATAATTACACCATGCAGAAGCTTTGTTCAAATTTTCTTGCATTTTTGTATGGTTATGTTTGCACAAATGGGAGAACAAAATTACTGAGAGACATTCAAGTAGCAATAGTTGGACTAGAAAGGTATGATGCTTCGACGGTTTGACTCATGTAGTCTTTGATGGAATTTCTGGTGAAAAATTTATATATAAATTGTTCCACATAATGGTGCCGAGGCATGGAGAACTTTTGGCTTGTAATAGTCTTATCTAAACAGAATAGTAGGTTTTGTTGTCTTCAGAATGAAATATTCCACATCCTGATGCGTGTTTTATATGCAGCGTATTGCTGCCAGACTTATATCGAGGAGAACCATGGAACAAGGACAGACCCCAGAGTGAATTTGAAGAATGGCGAAGAAAGCATCTACCGGAGAGAGTTGAAAGTGACATTGAAATATCTGCAAAATGGCTTGTTAGATGAATTTTCTGCAATTGGAATAACTGACAAACTAGGTATTGTGGGTTTCTGTTTTGGAGGTGGTCGCTTAGTTGAAACTCTTGCTAGAGATACACAATCTCATTTCGGTGCAGCAGTTTGCTTTTATGGAACCCGATTAGATCCTTCCTTGGCTGTTCACTTAAAAATACCAGTAATTGTTTATAGTAGGCGAGAATGATCCATTGTGTCCTGTTGACTTGTTGCATAAAATGGAAAGCCAAATAAAAGGATCTCAAGTTTGTGTTTATGCTGGTAGAGGTCATGGCTTTGCTCACCATCCAGAGTCTTCTGAGGAAGATGAAGATGCTGAACATGCATTCACCACTGCAAGAAATTGGCTGCACAAATACTTGATTGAAAATGTAAATGTTACTGACTGAAGAGCAGTTTTACCATGTGTAAGTTTGTATGGAAGTATTATCATATTATTTTTTCTAAACTGCAGCTGTATATTAGATTTTTTGATGCAGGAATACTAGAGTTCATTAGCTTATTGGAGGAACTAATTTCTAGCATTTTGAATTTGCAAGCGTAGCCTTAATTGAAGTGTTTACTAATCATTGATAATATTGTCTTTATGATATTTTCGGCTGTTCCTAGAATGTTGCCTACTATAATACTGACTATGCTTTCAAAGTATTATATTTTGGATACTTTATGCAAACATGCTTCTCCTAGGGTGAAAGCTACGTAAAGTAAATGTCAGTATCTATATGAGAATAGCCAGAAGTCTCTCAAGTGAGTTGCAGCATGGACTAAGTGATTTACAGTTTCACCAGTCAACATTTCTATGTTTTGTTTACTGTTTGAGTGCAGTGATTGACATATGATTAAGTACATCAGGTTTCCAAATTCCACCCATGGAAGGACTGACTATTGGTTGAAAGGTTATAGATGAAAGAAAATTTAAGACTCCATAGTGATGTTTTATTTCTGGTTTTGGTTCCAATCGAGCAATGCAATTAAATCTCTGTAGCATGGCAATTAAATCTCTGTAGCATGGCATTATAGTATTGATGTTTATGGATGGTCAGGACAACTGTGGCCTCAACTCATTTATGTATGC
This sequence comes from Taxus chinensis, assembly GCA_019776745.2. Lineage (NCBI taxonomy): Eukaryota > Viridiplantae > Streptophyta > Pinopsida > Cupressales > Taxaceae > Taxus > Taxus chinensis. The sequence goes on from CM034147.1 coordinate 882,589,534, forward strand.
TAACGTACCTTCCAAATATGTATTACTACGTATTGTAAACTGTGTATACTCTACACCATTCACTAGAAAAGATTCCAAGATGTTTTCACACCATTTTTGGAGTTTCATTACATTCTATCAATATTCTGTTTTATATAGAATTATCTACTATTGTTAATATTTGTATCAATTTATTTTAATACTGGAGAATTGCGATTGGCATATTGACGTATGCAAGGCTACACATTTGACACCAAAAGACTCACACAAAGGTCTCGGTACTTTATTCATGTCTTATGTATAGGTACATGCAACTTCAAGTGTAAAAACATGGGCACATCACTAACACATATTTATACCAGAGATGTAGGTGGTGTATGATTGCAACTTGCATACATTTATGCTCCTGGAGGCAGGTTAAGCATCCAATCTGATATGAGGAGAATCAAATTAAGCTTGCTCTTTTTGCCAATGGCACGAGAAGAATTCTGTAATGTTCCCTTTTCTAAAATAAAATAACTAGCAATCGTACGTTAAAATGTACGATGTGAACGCCGAAAGGGATATAGTGAAGAAGGGAAACCAGTTGAAGAGAAATGAAGGAAAATGAAGAGGGGTTTAGAAAAATGCATGTGAGGGTGGCGAAGAGGATGAGAAAGGAAAGAAGAATGGAGGAGACAATGTGGAAAAATACGAAATATGAAGAGCACGACATGTTTGTTAATCAAGAAATGGATTAAAGCCATGTTGTGGTAGACATTTGTGGAGTGTAAAGCAAGATATATGAAAATGCAAGAAGTGGATGGAAAATGTTGTCGGGTTGAATAGACTGAATTTGCAAATCTTGACTCTATTGGGTAGTTAGAGAAAATGTAAAAGGGGAATTTGAATGCATGTTTTACGGGACAGGAAGATGTGGAGTACCCACGTTAGCGATGAGGGTAGTGAAGTGTTCATGCAAGTGCAATTTGTGCCCATAGGGTAAAAATAATAAAAGCAAAAATTCAACATGTTCCTACTTCAAAACCTGACCGCAATAAGTATTTGTTGCATAACTTCTAGCCTCTGTATCTAGTTGGAAGGTCAAGTAATTCTAGGGATCAGATGCACGTCCATGTATCGGTAATGCCACTTGATTGGATAAGGTGAACAACCTACGCAGGAGATAGTGACGACAACCCAATGGTGGAAGGTAAGTGCCATCAAAGTGTACCATGGGCAGTGATCACTGCTAGATATATTTCAGCAACGCTTCAATGTACGTACATGATGGTACCCATGGATCTTCACGGACAGGTCGAACCAGAAAAAGTAGCGTCCAAAATAGAAAAAGAAAAGTAAAAAAAAGTCTCTAACCTGGTTCACGTTTTTCAAAGGATTGTGCCCCTTCGATTTGGTCATGTTTGGCTCCACAGACACCTAGGGCTTGAAGAGTTTCGAAACAATATTACGGAGGCTTAGCCGCCTTTCTGTGAGCACTGTAGACGAAAATCAGAGCTTCTTGTAGATTTTCCATGGAGGGGGGGATGGCAAGAACGAAGGGCTAACTTGAATAAAACTTACGATCAAACGGCTTGGCTTGCTAGTGTTATTTATTTATTTCTTTCGAATCGTTTCTTTTATGTCTAATCGATTTTGGTTCTTTTATTGAATGGAATAGAATGAAAGCAAAAGAAAGATAAAACATCCGAGCCGACACTGATGACCAAGATCCCTGATCTCACAACGTCCTTCGACGAACCGATCTCGAACATGCCATTTGTGGGAGCAATTATAGACGTAAATCGAAGCTTCTTGTAGAATTTCCATTTCAGGGGATAAACTCTAATAAATCTTACGATCGCATGGATTTTCCTATGAGTGTTATTTATTTATTTATTTTGGATCATTTCTTTTAAGTCTAATCAATTTTGATTCTTTTATTGAACGAAAAAGAACGAAAGCAAAAAGATAGACAAAACATTCATTTAGCTGCTGACGACCAGAATATCCAATCCCATGATTTCCTTTGACGAGTCGATGTTGTTAATGCCAGGGCTAGGCGGATAGAAAGATTCCCATTGCACGACTCAAATTCTTGACAGGATCGTTTATGCAGACTATCTGGATGGTGTCAATTACAATATGTTGTCAAAGCCCCCGGGCTTTTTACCTGTAAACACACCTTTTTGATGTAAATATCTAAAACATCTATGCCACCACCGATGGCCAAAATGTATGATCCCACGATGTGTAGGGTAGGTGCAAGCACGATTGGGGATTAAATTTGGCGTCTATTTAGACTCTTTTTTTGTGTTCTTAAATGCAAAAGACAACCAATTTATTTGTTAATCGTATCAAAGGATGGGGAATTTTTTCTCATAAGTTGCTCCAATATCAAAATAGGTGAGTGTATGAATGAAAGAATAACTCTCCCCCAAGCACTCCTTTTATAACTTCACCATGCAACAAGAGGCCCAAAAAAGACCCCAATCGACCCCCTTGGGAAAACCACGTAAGTATAATATGATTTTAAGTTACATTTTCCCAAAAAGTAACTTAGGTGACCCCCAACCAAGAAATAGAATAATATAGTGCCATATAGTCACCCAACGACAAAATATAACAATTATTACCACCAAGTCGCTCACTTTAATGTCAACGACAAAATATAACATAAAGCAAGGTGATACTCAGACATCCATACCCAATAGCCTTCGGCATCATTAGCCCCTCAAGTATGACCAAGTATAAGACAAATGAAAAGACTCCTAGGCCATCTGCTTAGAATTGGGGACATTAAATAAACATAATAATACTGATAATACACGTGTATACAAGAAAGTAAGCACAATAGTGAAGAAATAGTCAATCAAGCTAATATAAGAAATAACATAAATATAGTCACTTCAAGGCATATAACTACAAATATGGGACACCCATGGTATCACAATAAAATCATAAAAAAGGAATTAAGGCCATATACAAAGAAACAAGTGTATACACAATAGATAATCATAGAGATGTAAACATGGGACACTCATGCCACATAAAATAATAAATCAAGTAGGCAACATAAGCACAATACAATGAAGGAGCTTAGGCCACATACAATAATCAATCAAGTAGGAAATATAAAAAAGTAAGAAATAAATATAACAAGCAAGTATAACAGATAATAGTGAAATAACACATAGAAAAAGATAGGTTAGTATTGCGCAAGAGATGTGTTAGTCTTATTAGCTCAAAAGATAGCATATACATAATATATATAATAAATTATAATGAGGAAGTGTAATGTAACTATTATGAAATAAAATCACATGTATAATGTATAATATGCCCCCAAATATTAGTGTTAGTAGGAAGGGACGAAATTGATACTTGTCATCATGTATCAACCTATGTGTTTCTTACATTAATCTTAATATACCTTGTGAATTCATATGTGTAAAAATTATATACAAATATAGGCTATATATCATACCAATATGAAAAACAACATATGTAAAGTAACAACATATCTAATCAAGTCATGAACAATCTTGACTTTGTATTTTTACAAATATTTGAATGTTTTTATATTATTTGGAAATAAATATGTATAGGAAATGGATGTAGCACAAGAGCTACTTGATAAGATTCTCATAAGGAGTTGGGATGGAAACATAAGGTGAAGGAGGCTCGAGCCTCACAAATTTCATAAGAGAAGAAAGATGGTCTCATACAAATTATTAAGGAACCCGAGTATGTACCACAGGAGACCTAGGGAAGAAAGACTAATTATAAGTAGTATGCATAGATGGGGAGCGAACATGAGGTATACGAGGTAGTATTCCAAAATAAATAAAATTTGAATTAGAAGACATAACATAAGGCCAAGGAGGGAGTGGCCCATTAGAAGCAACATGTGAGGAAGAAGACTTAACAGGAGACCTAAGAGTAGGAATAGTAACTATTTATTTTGGGCCAAACTGCTTAGTTATTGGTGCCTCATATGGTATACCCCTAATAATAAGCACATTATGATTATGAAGAAAATTAACACTTTAATATAATGTAGATATGATAGTGCTAAAATCACGCAATCAAGGGTAACCTATATATATGTCACATGAGTTAATAAAAGATGCAACCACTAATTAATAACAACAATATAGTATAACCTACTATGAGAGATAAAACAATATACCCCAGTTTTATCTTAGTATCAAATGTTACTTATTTTTTAGTTTACCTAAGAGAACAAATTAATTTGAGAATGCATACATCATATTTAGAAATATTATGAATCAAAACATTATGTATAAGATGTTGGTTAGTAAAATCATGGATGTAAAGTGTTTCTAAAACAAGATCATTAGCCATATAAGTATCATCAAACGTAATACATGGTTTAGAAGAAATAATCATAGCAATGAACCAATCATAGCATAAAATGGGTGATCATAGGAAGGTGGAGGTAGTATAGCATGATGAGCATGACATACTTCTGAATTAAAATTAGAAGTTTTATGATCAGGAAGTGGGTAATTAGCGATTTCAAGCTTTTCATTATCATTAGTAGGCTTATATCCATTAATGACATCTTGCTCAATAAAACCTGCATTAGCAATGCCTTGTACAACATGGTAAAGCTTATAACATTGATTAATAATATGACCAACACATCTATGATAATCAAAATGAGCATCAACATTGAAATTCTTTCCAAGAGGCTTACTTGCATCAACCTAAAGTGGTGGAGGGAGGGATACAAGATTACACTCAAGTAATGTTTTAAGTACTATTTGAGGTGCACAACACAAACACATGAATTTATACTAAGGATCTTGTAAGTGTAGTTTTTTAGGGTTATATACAACATTGAAGGTGGCATTTACTTTGGTTTTATCATCATTGGGTTTTCCTTTACAAGAATATTTTCCTTGAAACTTATGATTAGATGTGTTAGGAGCATTAACAACATATTTGATCTTATTCATGTTAAGTATCTTATCTTCACACTCTTTCAACATTGGCATAGATGATTGAATGAATGGAACTTGTGAAATATGAATGATTGTTGTTTTCCATAGTGTTTTCATCTTGATAAGTGTAGTTTTTTATCATAAAACATAATCATTGATGTGATCATTAGAACCTTATCATATTTTAGACATTCGAGCATGGGAAAATTTTTCCCTAATGATGATATATAATTGTGCATGGAATTGATTATTTAAAGGAGTGAAATTTTGTATGGAATGGGTAGTACGTTGAACCATTACAAAGAAAAATCCTTTAGACTACATGAAACTATCTTGGTAATTAACATATCATTATAAGTAAAATCTAAGCAACATGGAATGTACAAAGGTGCTCTTTAGGATTACTCTTGCCATCATAAATAGGGAGCTTAGGAGAAACAAAACCAATAGGTAGGGGATAAAAATCCACTTCTAGTGCAAGTGGGTTATGAAGTAATTGATTAAAATCTATGACATGAGAATAAGTAGGCATGTCTTGTTATAACTATCATATTTGATCTTGCAAAGTATGAACAAGGGTATCAATAGCTTGTGTGCTATAAGAAAATGAATGCAAACCAGTATGAGTATAGATAGGAGATGTAAGAATAGCAGTGGTCATAGGATTAGACATAGCAACACTATGAAGTGGAAGTTTAGGTGTCCCTGATAGAATAGGCATCGTAGATGTAGGAATAATAGATGTATGCACAGTACATGATGTGAGAATAGGATCAGTTGTTGAGGATATGATAGCATGCTTAAGTTGGTCCCAAATGGCAGTTAAGAACATACAGAATAATCTTGATCAAGATTTTCTTACAAAAAAAATGATGAGAATTATTGTGCCTCGTTCTTGCAAGTAGGTCATGATCATCAGATTCATTATGTGGAACCTTGCACCTTGGTGCACGTTGTCAATCCAAAATAGTGAAAGACATGAATGAGCAAAGATATTGGTAGTAGAATATGTGTGCTCGCAAGTGTCCAAAGAAACCATAGTGTCAGCATTGTATGATCAACACAAGTAGAATCAACATATGGGTCCCCTCCCCTCATACAAAGGGCATGAGCATGAACTTGATTAGAGGGATAGCAACTCAATACTAGAGCAAGGGTGGGAATCCTTAGGCTTGAGATCTAAAGATTATAAAAGAGTTGAGGACTAAGTCATGAGTGATACACCTAAAAGACAAAACATAGAGCTAAGAAAGATCATGTAATTGATAAACGAATTGAGAAACCTGAAGGGCCACTGAAGGTTTTAGCAAAGCAATAGATTTGATTTCAAGAGTTCAAATTCACCAAATTTTTTACGCCCTAAAAATATAATGTATGAATGCAATGCGCATAAACAATATATAAGATGTAAGTGTTCGTTATCAGGGGGTTATTATAAAATAATTAACTCACAATTAACCATGCATAGAGTCAGAATAATGCACATTAATACTTGTAACAATGATAAACAATGCAATGATAGCACAAAAACTCAATAAAACACAATAGGAGATGAAGACTTACCTGTACAGAGATCTGAACTAGAAGAGACGTGGATGTGCATATTTGGTAAACAAGCATATATGCATTTGAACAATGAAGATGCTCTGTTTCTGATAATGTAACTAGAAAATGCTCTAGTGTATAGGGTCGTTAACTACTATATAGTCCTAGCCCAAATCTTATGTGTACGGTCCCTGACTTCTACTGTACAGGTCTTTGACTTGACTTGCAGTGAAGTTCTGTAACTTTTTGTGCCCTTCGCTTGTTTGAAGATATTTGTCATTGTACGTTGCTTTGGCTTGCACAACCTGTAATGACCTGCAACAAGTGGACAACCTAAATACTTGCAATACCCTTCATCAAAACATTAGTTAATAAAAGGAGAAAGCAGTGTATGGGTGAGGTTTGGACTACCCTTGACAGTCAACACCTGCCAGAACCAATCCAAGTTCTACACTACATGCCCTCAAGTGGAATCAAGCGTCATGTAATTTTCCTAAGTGTATGTGCAAGTTGTGAATGTGATCTAAGCCAACCCCCTGTGTGTCCCCTCGTGTCTCTTGACACAAAGATAGTAGTGTTAACTATAGAGTAGAGAATGTACTTAATGCAATAGTAGTGTGATGTGGTGTGCTTCAGACTATTAGACTACATACATTTTGTCCCTTGAAGACCTTTGACAATGCTTGGTGTGACTTTTTTTCTTACTAAGACACGGCTCTAGGACCTTTACATGCTTAGAAGTGGACGAAGTTAGAATCTTTTGCCCTGGTTAAATGCTTCAGAGCATGTACTAGTGACTTGCTCTAAATAATGTGCAATACTAATTTAGGAAAACTTTAGGAGAGCCTTGAGTGATTTTTATATTGATATTTGCAATAAGAGCTAATGAAAGTGCCAAGTGAATTATGAAGTGATATTGGTTTTAGCTTATACAACCTTCCGTAGGTACAAAATATCGTACATTAAGGCCGAACCCTAGGAAGATGAAATGACGCACTTAAGATATTTAAATTGGAAAAAGAGTTGTTAGATAGGGAGTCTAAAATCATATAAGTCATTGTGGACCATATTCCATTACGACCCCAAATTGTATGGTTTTTCCCAAGCATATAGTGATGTAGATTTAGAAACGTGGGAATGATTGTTGGGGTTGAAATACTACTTTTATTAATTAATATTATGTGAATGAACAACATATCACTATGTAGATATGAGAAATTCAAGAGAGAGATAGGGATATGTGATGATTAGAATTATAATGTAAGCATTTGTCTTAGCAAGGAAACATAGCCAAAATTTACATTGACAAATGATAAGTTACCAAATTTATGTGTCTACCTACTATTTGAATTGTTTGAGTTCATTAGAATGGATGTATTTGCTTCTCTAAATTATGTGTGACTACTTTATGGATATTCTAGAGAGCCTTAAGTGATTTATTGTTGATATTAGCAATAGGATATTATGAGAGTGTCAAGTGAGTTATGAAATGCATTTAACTTTCTCATGTAGGATTTCATAGGTTAAACATTTACATTAAGGTTGATCTAGGAAGATGAAATGATACAATAAGATATTAAAAATGTAAAAAGATTAGTTAGGTGGAAGGGTCCAAGATGATACAAGTAACCTAGGACTATACTCCACTATGGTCTTGAGCTATATAGTTTTTCCCAAGTAGAAAGTGATGGAAAAACCAATGTTCAGATATGATTCCTAGGGTCAAATTACTACTTTAGTTGATTAACATTTTTTAAGTGAATGAAATAGTAGAATGGAGAGATTATAAATGAGAGAGAGAGAGAGAGATGTACTAATTAATCTTATAATGTGAGCATTTTTTTAGCAAGGAACAAAGCCAAAATTTTCATTTTCAAAGGATAAGTTGCCAATTTTGAGTCTACATTTTCCCCACTTTAAGTGTGTGATTGAAAAATTGCATGTTTAAAGGAAAGACATACATGAGTGTACACACACTTTATCTTCACTTGTTAATTTTTGTTGGGTGTGTTTGTTTTGGCATGCTCATTAACAAAAGCTATAACATAAAGTGTAATTGATGTTCATATTAGAATCAAATTATAACTCAAATGTAAATAATTGAATTGTAACTCCATAGTTGGAGTTTTTGACGACCACCGTTGCTAGATAAAATTTTCGTGGATTTTTCTTGCCATCTCCCCCTCTGGGTGTTGGCCAAAGAAATTAAATAAGAATTCTATCATAGCAGCTCAGGATAGGATCTAATGGACTATGATATGGAATTTCTAGGCTTTGGTTGGCAAGATCAAGGCCCACCCCAGTTGGTCAATAGTTTAGGGTGGCGACTTGATTTTTTGTTCCTCTTTTTCTTTTGTGATTAATTATTTCTTTTAGGATTTTTTTCCTAGGGCCTTTTTATCTAGTTTGTTTAGTGGTGTTGGGGCATGCTTCCATACCACCCACTTTTTTTGTGAATAATATTGTATCTTTATACTTGTTATTAATATAATATCTATTTCATCCAAAAAATCTTGTAACTTCGAAAAATTAAACTTGTGCATAGTAAAGTAAGAGAGATGAAAAACATGGAAGAAATACACCTCTTTGTTGAACTGATTATTAAGCTCCAAAAACATGTGCCTTGGAGATTGCAATTTTATTTTTGAACTATAAAAATATTGGAGATGATCATTCCCTAATTGTGTTTAAGGACAAATTGAAGTAGGAGAGAGAGGTACTGAAGCATCTTACTAAAAGGGAAGAGAAGTGTATCATGATATTTAGTAACCTTGATATCTTATCCCACAAACGTGAAAGAGGAAAGGAAGGAAAACCTATGAATAACTTATCCACTTCAATACCTTCTCAAATCCCACACACCACACTTCTATAGAAGGATCTAAGCCCAATTTTGTAACTGTGGTTTGTAACTATTGAGTAAGATTTTATATTTTGTTGTTAATTCAAAGGAGAAAAAGGCTCGTGTCCCTTAACCCTACATATGAAATTATATATGATTATTGGAATGGAGAAGAAATAAAGTACTTATACCCCCTATATAATGATATGAATTGTGTCATTTGTATTGAAATTATGTAAATTTCTATAAGAATATACAAATGTTGAAATTACCTAAGAAATTTCCCCCGAGTCAAGTAATCCCAGTAGGGTCCATAATGTAGTATGGTCTTGAATTAAAGTGTATGGTTTTGAACCAAAGTAAATTCTACCATTTTTTTTGTAAATATAAGTTTTTATAAGGATTTTTATCTTGTAAATATGTGTATGTGTCCTTTAATATACTTGTACTAGATGTAAACATGGAATATATTTTGATAAATTCCCCCCTCTTTTAAGGCACACGTGATAAAACATGTGTGTGGCTAAAAAAATGATGTGTACCTATGTTGGATAAGTTTGAAAATTTATATTAGACCACATAGAAGGTTGTAATTCTTGATCATTATGATCCTATTCCTACAAAAAATGGTTTGCACATGGTAGAATGCATGACACACAAAGCAACATGAAACACACAACAAGAAATAATAGTAATAAAAACATGGAATACATAACAAATAATAGTAGTAATAATAGTCTTGTGTTAGATAGAAAAATGAATACCGAGGAAACACTCTAGTTAATATAGTCAACATAAATAATGGTATGTAGAAGAGTCACATCAAGGCATAGAGCAATAAACATAGGACACCCACAATGTCACTAGACAATCATAGTGAAGGTACATGAGCGAGATATTAAAAAAAAAGTGTGTGCACAACCAAGAGAGGTATGAAGCTATAAACATGGGACACCCATTGTGTCACACGACAATCAAGGCACTCAATCCACATACAACGAGTACACCAGTATTCAAACAATCAAGTAAGAAAAAATGTAACGAATAAGTATAACAAATAATAGTGAAATAACATGTAGATCAAGATAAATTAGTGTTACACAAGACACATGTGTTAGAAATGTTAATCTACACGATATAAAAGACACAATAAATTTAATTAACTGTAATGATAAAAGTAGAAATTAGTTATAATGAAACAAAATCACATGTTTACTATAATAAATGCCCCAAAATGATCAATATTACTAGGAAGGGACCAGGCTAGAAATTTTCATCGTGTATAAATCTATGTATTTATTTCATTAAGCTCAATATACCTTCTGAGCATATGTTTGTGTGTATATATACATACATACATACATAGATACATACATACATACATACATACATACATATATATATATATATATATATATATGTTATCTATCTAACCAATATGACAAACAACATGTATAAATTAGCAAACTAGGAAATCGAGTCATGTACGGGTCATGATTTTGTATTTTTTCCACAATTTAAATGTTATTTATAGATGATTATTTAAATGTTTTTGTCCATTTGAAAATAACTATGTACATGGAAAGGGGTAACAAAATATCAACCCTATGAAGGCCTATTTAAGAGGTAGGGAAAAACCACAAAGTGAAGAAGGCTAGGGCCTCAAATACATCTTATTATCATAAGGATGATCCTGTGTAATTTGTATAATATTCTTTGTATGTGCAATAGGATACCTAGGATGGGAAGACCCACGAGGGGTAGAATGTGCAATAGAGAACCTAGTCTGAGAGTTAGGGAGGATAATCCCAGTATGAGTAGCATGTGCACAAGATTTTTGATTGAGCGTTATGTTTCATGAGATTGAATTTTCTTGATAGTGATTGTGATTTTTTCATGGCATTGATTGTGATTGGATTTGTTTGATATATCATATGAAAAGTATAGATAACATCAAAATTATTAGAAAAAATATCATAAGCACCACCACCACTAAAATATGTGGGAGCATGTATAGTGTGAGGAAACATATTTTTAAGAAAGAAGGATGGGAAATGCTCGTATCCCCCTAAATATTTGAGAAAGGATTCAATGTTAGTGAATATCATGTCAATATTAATAGAGTGGTGTCACTAAATTGTACAATGTGTCAAAATGAGTAAGCTAACCAAATAGAGGATGTTAGGTCTGTTGTCAACAGAAATTTGACCAAAAACTAAATCAACCCTTTTACCTATCCTAAAGGTTAAGACGGAATCGAACCATCTTTAATTGTATGAGGAACCTAGAAAATATTCTAAGTGTAGGGTATTTTATATCTTAAATCATTTATAAACAAACAAACCTAAGATTTTGGGAATATCATTTAATTCATTCAGAAAAAGTGAGAATATACAAACAAGAAAGAAACAAAGAAGAGAAACACAAACAAGAAAGACAAGAACATAAAAGAAACAAAACCCACAATCTTCATATTATCAACTCTATCTGATAGAGTGATATCCATGAACTAGATAACCTCTTGGAGGGAAGAAACAAAGCTTGCAACATCCTTTATACTTCTATTATATAAAGTTACAGGAATAATGCTTGCATGGAATCAATCCTTTTAACTCCCGATAAATTAACCCTTTTTACTCCATTCCCATACAATACAAAAATTAAAAATTAATTCATATGTACTCTTTTATTCCAAATTTCTGGTTTTAAAACAAGAGTATGTGAGTAAAAATTAAACAAGTATAAAACATATGCACAATGATACAAAGTCATAAAAAACCAACATGAAATTCATATTAAGATGAGAAATTGATTTACAAAAAAGAAGCACAAAGTCACTGAAATCAACTTTATTCAAGATCTAACAATACAATAGCCAAAATGGAAAATTATAAACCCAAATGCTCAGAAATCTGTGTAAATGGCCTTCATTGGTCCCTTAGATATACATATTTAATTTTAGAATCAGATTATAGATTAGAAAGAAAATCAATATTAAGATAATCAGGATAATAATAATATAACTGGATATACATGTTATATCTAATGTTTACACTCAAATCTTAAAACATAGGTTATCAAAATCTTGTAATCAAATCTTTATTCAAAATACTTTTAAAAAAATAGAGAATCAAAATGCACTAAAATCAAATGCAAATTACCTTGATTTTATTCCTTTGTAAAAGAGTCCTTCTTCTTCTTTTATTTACCTCTCCATGAAACAATTAAAACTGATCTCTTCATATTAAATGGTACTTTAGAAATAATCTCTTAAAAAATGCCACTTAATAGATAATATAACAAATGATAGAGATCATCAATTGAATTTATAATAGATGATTAAAATCATATCATAAATTATCATGGATAGATAGTAATAGGAAACAAATATAGGGGCGGGGGACTCACAATATTAAAATAAAACATTTATTCAAAATCATTCATATAACCATATCATTTTCATTAAATTTTCTAGATCACATTAATCGGCATCAAAATATAGATTTTAATATTTTCTACACACACACACACGCGCGCGCGCGCGTGTGAGCGTGCGTGCGTGCGTGCGTGCGTACGTGCGTGCGTGCGTGCGTGCGTGTGTGCGTGCGTGTGTGTGTGTGTGTGTGTGTGTGTGCGCGCGCGCGTGCGTGCGTGTGTGTGCGTGTGTGTGTATAAAATTCCACCACAAATATAATAATATCATATCATCATAATAAGTGCATCTGAACCAAAATATAACCAAGTCAAATGTCACCAAGTTTAGATAATAACTGTCTCAAAATAGCATGTTCTAGAGTCAAAGCCAAGTATCATAGTTTAATCATCTCCAACTAAATCCAGTATTGTAGTATCATCAGCTTCCTTGAGTTTTGTATGCCCATATTATTCTAAATTCAAAACTGTGTGTGTCATGACACCAGACTCACTATCTACTTCCAACTTAACTCATTTGACTATACTTAACTCCGTTGGTATGGTTGAAGAGGACCTAACCCGTTTAGGAGAAGGACGTGGTTCATTTGTAGAGTTTCTCAAGGTGTGTAATGACATATTTCTCTCTGCATTATATGGAAGAGGATTGGAATGGATTGATCTACGAGAGGCTGAATCAACATGATCAGAATGTGACTGTTGATGCAAGTTATGGGGGCATTTACCTCTAAAAAATGTGAGCAGGTTGATTATTACGAAAATCAATGTAGTCATTTTTATCTACCTTCAATATTACTTTCTAACCCCAAGCACATTGGCCTATCACCTAGCGGGTGATCACCAAAGGCACACGCGTGCACCGAGCCCCTCATTTATGTGAACATTGTGAGAATTTTTTTTCATTAGTGGAGGATGGATTGTAGAATGAGAAGTACATTCACTTTGTTAAATGAAAAGTGGAAGGGACATCTTATAGATCTACACATCAATGTATTACATGAACTTAACAATAATGAAATAAGCATAATAAACTAGATATGAGCCATGACAGTCATATAACACAAGTGTTTACAACCTTAAGCATGATATACATAATGAACCCATATATATTCATTGGTAGCCACATTACAATCAAAAGAGGTCATCACAGACCATGCATACTAAACGATAGAGATCCAACTCCTACAGATCTTCCCTAGCATGAGATCTTAGCTATACCCTCCCATTTTAACCCTTGTTATAGATCTTTGTGCTATACAGAGGCTCATGACATCCCTCACAACCCTTAGCACTAAGTTCTCTAAACCCTAGCATTACTACAACACTTTTTTACTCAACATATTACTCTCGATGCATTCTATCTACCTCTTGTATGCTCTTCAGATCATCTATCATGTGTCTCATTGATCATCTCTTCCTTGCTTTTGAGCATCTCTTTTTATAGGATCAACACCCACCACCATGCCTTCTCTTCTGAACAAATTGTGTGTCAAGTGCCGATGTGGTCCTCCAATGATGAATGTTTATCCCTTTGCGAACCCTCCACTCTTTGTAATGATGTCTCCTGCGAATATTCGCTACGTGGAATATCCTTTTCTTGACCTCCAAGATTCCAGGCTGGCACCCTACCCACTCATCATGCCTAGTTAGGTCCTCGTGTTTTTCCTCAAGTGCCTTCAGAATGCCAAATATGGCTAAGTCCTTTGAACCTGTGTTATACCTTCTACGGGCACCTTGGTTTCACCTAAACCCTTCTTATACCTCCTTTTCTTGTACGCTTTCTTCGAGTGCCCTTCTTCTTATTGATCATGCACATGCACCCTTTAGCACTTAGCCAATATTTCAAGGCCCAACAATGTATTGAAACATGTGTTGGACCACTTTGGCAGACAAAGGTTCCAAAACCTTGAAATGAGTTAGAACCTCTTCTTCCACCACTAGGATAGTCTCTATGTGGTGAGAACCTATTGCCATCTGGCCAACCCCTATTGGATCGAGAACCCTATGGAGTTCCCTAACTACTCCACCTAGATCTAGGAATCTGTTTAAAGTAACCATTATGACAATCATTATTTCTGAGCTATTCCATCTTTGTAAACATTAAACAGTCATGAGGTCATAAAAAATGATGAAAAATGATCAAAATAGTCATGTTGACTTATTCAAATCATCACTGCCCATTTTACTATTTCCACCATGTGTTACATTAGTAACTCAAAATCGAAGCAAAGTTCAAACCTGAGCCTATTATCAATGTCCAATCATTATTGAAAATACTTTTTAGAAGTCATCTTGCATTTAAAACAAAATCATTTCAACTGAGAAATCACAATTTTAACTGTAAACACATTTCTCATAACAGATGAAAACTTTTTTAGAAATCTATGAAATATAGACCAAATCCCTTCCAACAGTTTCATCAATAATTTATACCAATCAATGAATTGAATGTATATGCCTCTAATCATATTACCAGTTTCACTGTATTCCATCTAAAATAGAAACATATATGAGATTTCAAACACAACAAGAATGATATAGTGAAATTTTCTTATATTTCCAAACAAAAAATGCACAATCGACAACATGTAAACACGTAGAATGATTTTCTCTTAACAACATCATTTGATAATTTGTTTCAAATATTTATTTTAATGCAAATGTTCTTGGAAACTAATACTAATTTTCACAGTATTCAATTGAAACTGAAATATGCTTTCATCTTTCATCACAAATGAACAATACCCATAAGTTTGAATTCCATGAAGACCTCTAAAACATGCTTGACATGACACAGTTCCTGATAGATGCTTCTTTTGTTCACAAAAAACTAGATTTCCAAAAATAAATGTTTTTATAGGGAAAAAAAGAAATGGGTAAGTCATAGAACCATTGCAATTATTAGCATTGAACCTCTACAAGTTTAATCAAGAAAGAAATTTCATAGTTTATCACTTAAAAATCCATCAAGATTCTCATATGTCAATGAAAAACCCAAGAAAAGAAACTTAAAACTCACAACATATGCTTTCCACATATATTTTAGAGCAACTATTGTCATAGCCATTAAAAAAAAACACAATATTAAGCTATATCCACAGTATCATTTTATCAAGAACAAAATCCTTTTGCCTCTGTTTACTTCAAAATTCCAAATAGGAACTTCACTCTACAGATGAGTAGAGAAATGAGCCAATGAAACCCAAAAAATGATAGTGACAAAATTACACCTTCTCTAGACTAATCATCCATGCAGAAATATTGAAACCTAGTTTTGTAGTCAAATAAAGGAACTTCGAATGTGAAAACATGCAGAGATATGACCTATGCCGAATCGACACAATCAAAATGAGTCTCAAAACTTGAGAACAAGAGCATCTATAGTAATTCAATGACTAAACATACCTTGAGAGGTATAATTATCTGATCTTGAGTTTCCTGAGAGCACCTGGACACCAAAATGGAGGACTCAAATATTCTATCATGATTTTGACAGAGCTCTGCTATGGCGAAAAATAAAATAAAATGACCAAATAAACTGCTGGAAATGAAAAATATAGACTTTAGGGTTACATTCAATTAGCAGAGTACCTCGAGTTAGGTGCTATAAATATTCCTTTATATAACATTAATGCCCACTGTCCCAAAATTCCGGCTCGTAGATGATGATGCCACTAGGCATTTTTGAAAAAAAAATCAAGTAATGTGACTAAGTTAACCATTTTGAATGCTAATTTACATTGCTTACCATAGGAATATTTTATATCAAATATAATTTGATCTTCATGCCCCTTAACACTAATATTGATTCAATATTCCACAATCAATGAAGCAATAAGAAAAATATATCATATGTTCATAAGGAAGTCATATCTCAGAGTCTCTAAAATGTCACCATGATATAAGAAAAAAAACAAGACTGCCATCCCATTGAAAAATGTTGAGCTAGCCCATTTTAATGTCTCCTTATACAAATGTAGTGTAATCAAAGATAACAACACTTACTATTACTTTTACTGCAACCATGGAAAGAAGATATACACCAAAATGCAAGCTTGAAATTTGAAAATTGTTAATGTAAGATGGAACTCAATTGTCATCTTTACTATACTATGATCAAAAATTTGTAAAGCGCCCATGATAACATCTTATATCAATGTGAACATCTAAAAATATTAATCCTGACATGTAAATGTTTTGAAACCACTTTAAGCATGAATGATATTGAACTAAAGTTTCAAATTAAATAAAGTGCCCCTCGCCATATTTTTAATATTAATAAAAAGGAACAAAGGAGGACACTAAAAATGAACAGAGAAATGTTTCCCCCTTTTTCTTTAAGAAAAAGGGAGTAGGTAAAATTTGAGACATAGCATTGATGACCATACATGATTTCTTCAGTTAAGGGGGAAGACTGCATTTTTCAAGAAATGACTTAATTTTTTAACTCCAAGAGTGCAAACATGCTTCTTGTTTCTTGGATCACTCTACACAAACCTTAATGATTATAAACATGAAATGAGATGTATGTCTGGCTATGTGTGGATGAAAAAAGGGAATAAAGAGATTGGGAAAATAAGGGCATAATGAAGTGAGATTACAAAAATAAATTTCCCAATATTGAAAAAAATAAGTGTAACCTCGTCATCATGAATATCCAGCATCATCATGATAAAGATTTACCAAATAATCAACTTTTAATGTATAATTTGAAAATTGAAAGCATCAAAAAATATTACCATCCACGGAACTAAATATTGTTTCTGTCATTACCAAGGATCTGAGTAAATAACATCCAAACCCAAAAAAGAAAGATAAACCAAAACAACAAACAAAAAAAAGAAAAATATTTACAAAATTTACATAAATGATTTCATTTGTAAAAATGCTTCAAATTTTGGCTATTGACTGTGAAACACAGCCAATCACCAGCAATTTCACGTAAGTGGAAAACATTATTACCCAAAACAGAATCAATTTGGTAAGGACCCAACCATAGAGAATCAAACTCGTGATGCTTTCCAAGATTTTCTCTAGCCTTATCCCAACACAAAGCTAAATCACTAACTTCAAAACTCTTCGTATTAGCTTTTTTATCAAACAACTTTTGAAGCTTTTCCTTAAAATTTTCAAGTTTTTACAAAGCAGTAATTCTCATTTGATCTGAGGCTAGTAATTCATCCAATCTTGATTGTAATTCATTTGAATTGTCAAGGCCAAAATTCAAAGCAACACGTGCTGAAGAAATTTTCAATTCAATGGGCATGGTGGCTTCGAAACCATAGGCAAACATAAAAGGTGAAAAACCAGTTCCATTTTTGACAGTAGTTCTATCAACCCACAAAGCTTCAAATAATTTCAAATGCCAATTTCTTCTGCTATCATTAACTAATTTTTTCATGATGTTGAAAAAATTCTTATTAGTTGACTCAGCTTATTTGTTACCCTACAGGTAATATTTTGATGAATGACTTGAAATAATTGAGTATTTGCTGAGAAATTTTAGATACTCTTCAACAAAAAAATGTGGACCGTTCTCAGAGATAATCTCATGAGGAACTCCAAACCTAGAAAAAATATGATTTTCAAAAAACTCGACAACTTCACCAGCTACAAATATTTTTAAAGCAACGACTTATGCCCATTTCATAAAATAATCTGTAGCTATCAACTTGATAATTATGACCAATAAAATGACAAATTGTTTAATAGTCTGAAATGAGAATTCAAATCGTCCATTTCAAAAGAGTTTCATCATGGAGTTTACATCCTAGTTGTACAAGGTATTAATGAGTAATCTTTCATCGACCAACATTCATCAGACAAGGGGTGCAATATCTTACCCACTTGTCACTAATCTTTAAACAAAGTTGAATCCTAATACCCCCTATTTATAAAAATTTATGAGCAGTGCTTTGTGCCAAAGGCCAAGATTTCCACGACTCTTCATCTTCTTATGGCACATTTTCATATTCCTTACTGAATTTGATCATGCTAATTTCTCCATCCTAGGAGTATACCATCACGATTCTTTATAATTATATTTATTTTATAAAAGGGTGAATTATACAATAGCCTGAATATCGAATCGTAGACCTTCTTCATTGTATTTTATTTTCCTCTTCTAGGCCACGAAGTAGCACTGGTTCCCAGAAATAATGAAATGAATGGTGATACCAATTGTCTGGAGAAAAAGGGGACATTACACCATTCATTGCATGCCAAACCCAATGTCATAAATTTTAAGATTTTTCCTGACCAACCATAAAATTGAAAGTTAGTGATCTAAAGACCCTTTATGACAGTCGTCAAATCGACCAAAATAATCATGCCTTACTCCTTTGTATGGACATTGGACTTCCCTATATAACATGTTTCGCAAATTAGGTACCTATATTGGCCTTGCAAGTTGTCCAGCAGTAGGTCAAACTGTAGGGATTATGAATATCAATTCGGCCAATCTTCCTTAGATCCACCTCTAAAATTTTCATTAATTATGCTTTCTACCAAATTTGGATACATTAACTTGAACAATTATTTAGACCTCCCATAAGCACCTCATTTCTCTATATTTTGTAGTTGTACATGTAAAGTCTGACCTGCTAAAAACCTCCTCTAACTTTCCCACACATGTGAGATAGGTCATGAGACTCTCAACAGTCTTCTAAACCATCAAAATAGAGTTACTCACTGTTGGTCATAGAAAAAGAACTTCAAGAAGAGCAACAGTCAGGGGACAAGAAGTCCCTCCTCTTTAGTGGGAGAGGTTCCCTTATTCAGAAATGAACGTATTTACACATGTACAAAGCATGGTTTCACTATGGAACTTCGATATCATGAAATCGTTTCCTAAATAGATCATCAATTAAAAAAGTATAGAGGAATGAAGATGTGAAAATGAGTAGAAAGGCACAATTTAGAATTATAGATGATAGAATAATTCCTTATGCATGCAAGAATATAACGAATTGGAATAAGATCATTTGTACCCACATTAATAAGATGAAATTTGAAAAGACACACAGTTCTATAAATAACATCTACAAGAATACAAAGCTTCTCAGCATAATGTAGACAAATTATCTAACAATATTTAATGGATAGCTTGTGAATAAAAAGAATAAGATGGACAAAGAATGAAAATCCTTCTGTATTGATCGCATTATGATTTCTTTACACTTTCAAAAATAAGCCAAGTTCCTCCTACCAAAAATGGTGAGGAGAGGCCACTATATAGTTTACAAAAAAGTTACCTTTGGTAACTACTTATTTTAACTAATGTTTAGTTACAGGGCTGCTAATCGCAATACCCCAGCTAATTACAATAAATCCAAGATGAAGAAAGGAAGAAAGGAGAAGAATCAGGAGAAGAAGACAGGTGTTCATGATTGAGAGGGGCCCACTGATTTTAGGATCCACTGTCTGAATCTTTTCAACGCCTCTGCTATGTCTCTGCCTCATGGGACCAATGTGTTGGCATTGGAATGGATCCAAAATATGAGGCACTTCTCCATCTCTTTGTCGAATTCAACGTGCATATGATGATCTTTATTTGCTTCTTCAATAGCATATTGAAGAGAGCATATCTCCTTCATCTTTTCCTTGGAAATGGAATCCTCCTTGAACAAATTATCTTTGACAAAATCTCTAAATTGAGCTTTGATTTCTTGCAAGGAGAGGGGTGCACCAGAGGCCTCATCATGGAGGTGGTAATGTATGTCCTTGAAAAGCAGATATTACCAAAGTCTTGAAGGTCTCAGCCTTCTACCAACTATTTTTTAGTTCTCCCAAAGCCTCCTCTAGCACCTTGATTTTCCATTCCACACTGTATACCCATGATTTTGACAAGTTATCCTTTGCATCATCGAAGACCTTACTTGACCATTAAAATATTCTCATCATCTTGTCCCATAAGGTGAAGGTCTACTATACAGCTGCTCCAGAGTTTGAGCTCTTTATCTATGTTCCCAATAGTGGAGGAGAGATTCTGTTGCAAATTATTCACCTTCTCATGGAGTTTGAAGGCTTCACTAATGAAATTCAACCCTGCAACGAGCATATCATCAACCATGGCCTCCATAGCCCTTCCATAGATGGAATACTTGTGTATATCTTTGATACTCTTCACTTCATCTTGGCTGAGAATCACAGGTGGTGGAAGAGTAGTCAGTGGGGTAGGATCTAAAACTTTATCCTTGGATAACAGTGACTTGATGAAACTTGTAAGAACCTGGGCCTGCTCCTCCAGCTGTTCTATGGTTTTTTTCCCTTTCTCCACCCTCCCAATGACCCTGGTGACTGTTTCCTGAAGATTGTGGATATCACCTTCAGGGGTAGACTCTCCCATGGGAATCCTTGAGAGCTCAAGATCAGATGCTTGCAAATCCTGCTCTAGCTTGTCAACTTTGGGCTTGGCTATCTCCAGGAATTATTGACCCTGAGCATCAGATACTATTCTGGAGGTAGTCTTGGCCTTCTTAGTGGGAGTAGGAGGAGTAGTGCCTAACAAGGCCGCCACAGCATCAAAATTGGGTCCTGAGATCCGAGAGGAAGATTTTCTCTTCCTACTATCAACAAGAGGTTGCACCCATGCAAAAGAGGAGGAGGAAGAAGCAGGTGGGGCAAGAGGACCAAGAGACAGAGAAATCATAGCACCCAGGGTGTTCATTGTTGTTGCTTCTAGTTGAGATATGAGCGGGGCACTCGGGGAACTCGGGGCTTCTAGTGCAGAGGAATCAACGGTGCTTGGAAGTTCAGTGCTTTAGAACTTCTTTGTCTTTATCTATTGGGGCTTCTGGAGCACTTATGGGGGCTGACACCTCACTCTCCTTCACTTTCACTGAGTACAATAATGTTCTCTGGACCTGAAGGGTAATTCCGAATGCTTCATTAGGGGATCTTCTTCAATAGGTTCCTTCTTAACCTCCTTGACTTTCTTTTGGTATACTTGAGTGGATGAGGAAGGAGTGGAGGATGTAGGACCTTTAGTTGAGGAGGCAGGAGGAGTCTGCATAGGTGCTTCTGAACTAGGTGTCAATGCTTCCCTTCTTGGTGTTGAAGTATCCTTGGAGGAGGATTCCCCTAAATTCCTTCTAAGTTTGTAGACTTTCCTATCAAACCAGATCTTAGTTCTTACCAAAACGAGGAACTAAGATTTCTGCCAGATCATCCTTCTCCTTTTTGAACCAATCCAAATCCTCCAAGGGAGTGTGTTTGACCAACGTTGTCATATTCATATGAGTACAGGTCGGAATTATCATCCTAGAGTCCTTCAGGAACTTGGTACAGGTTAAGCTCTTGAATTAATTGAAGAGAAAACCTACCATAATGTCTCATCCTTGCTTCAAAATCATCAGCACAGTCAACCCAATAGTCCTCTGTGTCTGCCCTATGATGATAAGTGATTTTGATGTTCTGCTCAATAAATTTCTTCAAGTCAAAACAAGTTCTTGGCCTGAAGAAATGGACAGTGATGGGAGCTAGGGCTCTTTCTATGTTTTGTGCATCTAGAGTTGTCTTGCAGGTGTAGTTTCCCAAAGTGATGGGGAAGTGCAAGCCAGTAATTTTATTATCCCTGTAGGTTCTGTGCAACTTGTCCAATTACCTGCATACCTCTATCAAGGCCATTTTATCATTGCAGAACATGGGGAGCTTAAGAGGAGTGCTCTCATAGCCTGCAAGCCTAATATAGGAGAATTTCCTGAACTGGATGAAGTAGGCACCGTATTTCAAAATTAGGTTCATGGCTTCATCAGAAAATCTCCTCACCGTGTCGCTCTCCAGAAGCTATGACAATGTACATGGTGAAAGCATCATTCACCCTTCTAAAGTTGTGATTGCTAGTGTCCAGGGTGAATTGAGGGCAGTAGGCATATACAGGGTCACCCTTATGAGCATCAATGTATGAGAATCCAAACCATTACCTCGATGCTGCTAGGGTATACATTAAGTATGAAGTCATGTAGAACTTCTTGGTTTGTTGTACATGGACAGCTACTCTGCTAGGTTCATGCTGATGATTTCTGCCCAGTTGATGTTCTGAGTTCCTTCACACACCATGTTGATAAGAGGGTACATCCAAAAATGGAATTCATTGGTAGAGGGTAATCCCATGACCGAGCCAGTAGGATTATAAAATATGACAGTTCCTCATTGAAATCAACATGGAACAGAACCTTGGATAGACGGGATGCCCCCTTTTTAGGGTTTTTAAGCCAAGACTTCGCCACCCGCGCCTTGTATTTCTCACTGTCCTGATCGAAGAGGGCCTGTGCCTGGTTTTGAGAGATTACTATAGAATTTTCCATCTCAGGAATCCTTAGGGCAGTGCCAATGGTGGCAAGCATCAAGCTTGGCAATGAGTTCCCCATGCACATTCGTTAGCTCACTCGAGTCAGGATTGAAATGAGCACCGCAGGAGAGTACTGTATCTGCACATTGTACTGAGATTGGGAAACCACCAGCGAATGCCAAGCCACTATCATGAATCATTTGTGCCATAGGAGAAGGGTTCGAGTCTGTCATTCTTGCCCTAGAAATCCCCAAAGTCAAGGTGGTGGCAAACTTCACTGTCCCCGATATCGAGAATGACAGACTCGAGCGGTGAGATTTTCTCCTGACCTTGGAATTTAATCTTCATGTTGATAGTAATTTGAAAAGCAAGGTTGCAGTCTAGACTCGGGATGAAATTACAGGGGGAATGGATACACGCACAGAAATTTTGATCGCAAGGGTATGAGCAATAGATAGCAAGAAAGCAGTGTGCAAAAACGCATAGGGGGCAGTTCATTATATAGCCATTTGGGAGAGAGAAAGACAATAAATGCACATTAAATACACATCTACCAACTTGAAAAGCAAGATATTTGGGAAGAGTGGGAAAAATTAGCTCGGATGGCCTTTGGTTCATTTGGGACACGTGGGACGTGAAAGCGAAAGCGTGATTCGAACGATACGGGTGATGTGGGAAAAAGATGCACAAATGCTTTCGGGACATGAGGGACAAAAGTATGCATGGAGTATGTGATTCAGCTAAATCGGGTGAAAAGTGAACATTGAGCCTGGGTGAACTTGTGTTACTTGGGAAAAAAAGTTCCGACGGGTGCGAAAGAAGCGGACTTCGGGTAAATCGGCCGATCGGCGAACAGGGAGCCCGAATGAACTTGGGACATCTGGGACAAAAATGTCTGGCAGACCCACAAATCACACAAAATGACCCAAAAATGCAAGATTCTTCCCAATTTTTTGACTTTTCACATTACCAGGACAACAGAAAAGGCGTTTAACTTAAATTTTTTCAATTTTGAACTTCTCAAAAATAGGGAAATTTTGAGTGGACAACAGCTGGCTCCTTCTAGGGATGACTTGGCATAAGTTCAAAAGAATGAGACAAGGAAAGAATTCAGAAAAACTAGGGGAAGTAGACCAGTACCTTATCCATTGGGCCACGGAGTCAAAAGAAGATCAATACAAAAGACAACACAAAAAAAAAGGGAAAATCAAGGGGAAAGACAAAACACTATACAGAATATACAAAGGACTCCTAATCACCTATGACTTAAACAATTTCAGGTACTGCCCACTATAAGGAAGTGGGAGAGAAGAACCATCCATATAATCAAGGTAAAAATAATTCTCACCAGTAAAGTGCCTGATCTTGAAAGGTTCGAGCCAAAGGGAATCAAACTTGTCATGGCTGCCACGAGGTTCATGCCTTTTATCCCACAACAAAACAATGTCTCCAACTTTGAAATCCCTGAACCTGGCCTTTTTATCAAACAAGACCTTTACTTTCTGTTGGTGAGCAGATATTCTATCAGCAACTTTCAATCTGTCCTCATTCAATTTGTAAAGGTACATGATCCTTTTATCCAAAGAATCATTGAAACTGGTGTCTTCAATGGCCTTCATTAGATGCAGGGTTGGTAGCTCCACTGTTACTGGCAATTGAGCTTCCACTCCATATACTACCTAAAAAGGAGACATCCCAATGGCTCTCTTAGGTGTGATCCTATCTACCCAAAGAGCATCATAGAGTTTCTTGTGCCAGTTCCTCTGGGACTCATTAACTAATTTCCTTATTATAGCCACCATATTTTTGTTTGTTGATTTTGCTTGTCCATTCCCCTGAGGATAATAATCTGAGGAGTGAGCTAGGGAGATGCCATATCCATAACAAAAATCCATCATCTCAGTTGAAGAAAAATTTGAAGCATTATCTGTCACTATCTTGTTTGGCACACCAAACCTCACCAAGATGTTCTCTTTGATAAAACTGCATACTACTTCTGAAGTAGTACTCTTTACTGGAATGGCTTCTACCCACTTAGTAAAATAATCTATGGTAGTTAATACGTGGGTATGACCAGCACTAGAAGAGGGATTAAGTGTTCCAATGAAATCTAAACCCCATTGTTGAAAAGGCTCTTCGATCACAACTAGTTTAAGGGGCAAAGAGGCCAACTTGGGTCTACCCACGAAAGTCTGACAAGCTTCACATTTATCAACCCACTTTGATGCATCTCTGAACAAGGTAGGCCAGTAATATCCTGCACGAAGAATTTTATGAGCAATGACAGTTGATGAGTAGTGCCCCCCACATGCTTGATTATGAAAAGATGAAAGCAGCTTCCTCTATTGTTCCTTATCCACACATTTTAGAAACCTTCCATCTAATCCACGCTTAAACAAGGCATTTTCCCACAACACATATTGGGCTGATCTTAGCTTAACAGATCTCTTCTCTTTGGTAGTCAAATGAGAGGGACATTCTCCATAGGTGAGAAAGTGTGTGATATCTGCATACCATTCATCAATTGAGCCAAGAAACAGAATGGTAGGAAGATCAACTTTATCCTCTAGTAACTCATGTCTAGCTCCCTCAGCGATGAGTTCACACAGGCCTTTTCCATGGAAAAGCTTGGTTGGCCTGATGTCAATGTCATATTCTTGAACCTTGGCCACCCAGTTTTCTCTCTTGGATCCAAACTCCTGTTGTGTGAGAATGGACTTGATGGTTGTATCTGGTACAAATACTATGGAGTGAGAGTTAAGAATGTAAAAACGAAACTGCTTGACAGCTTTAACCACTACGAAAGCATGTTTCTCCATTATGGTATATTTTAACTCATGATTTTTTAGAATGTAGCTCATAAATGCAATTGGGATTTCATGATCATTAGAATCTTCTTGAGTCAAAACAGTAGCCAGGGTGTTATCCGTGGCGTAGCAATAGATAATAAAATCTTTGCTGAAATCTGGACACGCTAAAACAGGAGTTTTAGCAATAGCCCTTTTAATACCTTCAAAGGCCTCTTTCCCTTCAGGAGACCAACCAAACATCTGTTTTCCTTTCATCATTTGAGAGATATTCAAAGTTCATCTCTGCAAAATCAGGGATGAATCTCCTTAGAAAGTTAATCTTACCAAAGAAAGAGTGTACTCCCTTCTTGCTGGTTGGAAGAGGAATTTGCTTGAATAGCTTGAACTCACTCAGGATCAATTTTTATACCATATTTGGAGACAACGTGCCCCAATAATTTTCCCTCTGTGACACAAAAGACATATTTCTTAGGATTTAAAGAGATCCCATGTTCTCTACATTTCAAAAGAACTGTTTCCAGATGTTGAAAATGATCTGCCCTTGTTTTAGAAAATACAGTCAAGTCATCAAGGTATATGACAATACACTTCCCTTTCAAACTTCCAAAGGCCAAGTCCATAGCCCTTTGAAAAGTGGCACCGGCATTAATGAGCCCAAAAGGCATCCTTTTGTAGGAAAAGGTACCCCAAGGGGTAGTGAAGGTCGTTTTGTGTTGATCTGAGGTATTAACTTCTACCTGGTTATATCCTGAGAAGCCATCAAGCATAGACAACATTTCGGATCCTGTTACAACTTGCAAGACCTGATCCATCATGGGCAAAGGATAGTTGTCCTTTAAAGAAGCTTGATTCAGATTCCTAAAGTCGACACAGATACAGATCTCACCATTTTTCTTTCTAACAGGCACAATATTGGCAATCCATGTTGAATGGTGGATAGGAAAAATGATTTTGGCCTTTAATAACTTTTGTATTTCCTGAAAAATGGTGTCGGCTATCTTAGGATTGTATTGCCTCTGTTTTTGTTTGAAAGGCTTAATTCCAGGTTTGAGAGGGATAAAATGCTGCATTTCCTTTGGTTGAAAAGCTTTTAAATCCTCATAGGAATAAGCAAGGACATCTTTATACTTCCTTAAAAGACTAATTACCTTCTTCTTTTCCTCTGGTGTGCAACATTTTCCAATGTTCACGAGTTTAGGGTCAGTAGAACTCCCAATATTAATTTTGTCATATTCAGCTGATTGTTGAGGTCTAGTAGAAGCTTTAAACTTTACATACCTGTCATGTTTGTCAAACAATTCTTCTAAACTCACCAATCCTTTTGGAATCTTGTTTCCTTTGAGTTTGATACATCCATCTTGATCTGCCTCTTCTTCTTTGATGGCTTCTTCATTGAAGGGCACACTTTCACGAGGAAAATTATTGCTTCCTTCAAAGTACAACTATTCAAAATTATCCTTGAGTTCTAAGAAAGAAAGTAGGTGCTGATCATCATTGAAAACTTTCCAGTTACTTGCATTATCAGGTACACTGGGCCTATGGATCATCTCAATGGTAAACTTATCTTGAGAGAAGTCAGGATGAGGTATCAGTAATGACCCCGAGACTACTAGTGAATCAGCCCTGGTATTCTCCTCCCTAGGCACTGCTTCGATGGAGAAGGCGTCAAGAAATTCAATAGAGTCCCAAACCTGATTCCTATAATGTTTCAACCTTCTATTCTTTACCTGGAAGAGGTTTCTAACTTGCTTGACAATCAGCTCCGCATCTCCGAGCTAGAAGATTCTTCACTCCCTTTTCTTTTGCCACATGAAGCCCAAGAATGAGAGCTTCGTATTCTGCTGTATTATTGGTATTTTCAAATTGCAACTTGAATGAGAAAGGATGAATCCTACCCTCAGGAGATACCAATATTACACCAGCTCCAGAACCAGCTGAAGAACAACTTCCATCAAACTCTAATATCCAAACACCATTAGGATCCTCAGGTGATATTTTGGGGAGTTGGATTTCTTCTGGAGACATAATCATATAGTTGCCATGCCCAATATCCTCATAAAGTATTTGTGCTTTGGGATCATCTTGTTTTTTGTACAATATACTCAGACTGCTTCTCAGGTAGCAACTTCTTCATTTTCCCATTAACAGGTATGAGGGCATGTGACCAATCCATTTGAATTTCTCCACCCACATCCTTACAGAAGTTCCTACTTAGCAGCATCCCATATGAAGGAGGAATGTCTGCTACTAGGATAGTAGCCAAAACTTTCTTCTCAGGCAAAGTAGCAAAGGCTACTTGTGCATCCTTAATTCTTCCGACTAGGGGCACTTCCTTACTCTCCATGGAATAACAAGACCCGTAAGTGCGTGTGAGAGTTAGGCCTAAGGCATGGGCTACTTTGGCAGGCATTACATTGTCTGATGCCCCTGAGTCTATGACGTAATTACTGAGTCTATGGCCAGCTATAAGGAGTGTCACATAGAATGGTTTGATCTTGTCATTGGGTGAGGTGACAGCGGCTACCAGATTGGGTTGTGGTATAGAAGATGGAGTGGGTAAAAGGCCTTTAGAGGTAGTTTTAGAATGGGAATTGACAAAGTGGATCATTTTAGCAAAAGCCTTGGGATGGGTTTGATAATATTCAGCCTCTGAGATTTGAACCTTGGTCTTTTTTAGGTGATCAATAATATCGAAAGACCCAGAAGTGGATGGGCTATCATCACTTGGGACTCTAGGCTTATCAGTTTTAGGAGAAAAAGAAGTAACTTTAGTAGCAGAATTGACAGGACTCACCTTTGGTGTGGATGAAATGGGGATAGGAGATCCTCTTTTTGCAATTACAGGGATAGTTGTCGGCTGCTCCTTAGATCTTTTGGTGGGCTGCATCACTTTCTCCCTCTGATTTGTTTGCTCTCGAGTCATGACAACATATGATTCACTATTCATGTCTACTACTACTTCATCATAATCATCTCCTTCATCAACGCCTTCAGTAGTGAAGAAATTAACTCGAGATCCCTCAAGTTCTTATGTTCCATCATCAACCTCTTCAACAAATTCTTCACAATCTTCATGAACCTCTTCATCCTCTGGTTCTTCAACTTCACAGGTTGCATTGACAGGGACTTTAATAGGAGGTCCTTCAAGTGCTAGCCTTGTTTGAGAAGTAGGAAAATGATTTCTGGGCTGAAAATTCCTCCTTGGAACGTCTGCATAAGGTGCATGCTGAGCCAATTGTTTCTTAATGGTGATGAGATCATTTGTAAGTTTTTGTACTAATGGATCAGTATTGGGCCCAGGAGTGGAAGAGGAGGAAGAAGAAGACTTGGATCTAGAAGGGTCTCTCTTCAACTTTCCTGACATGATTAAATCATCTTCGACACTAACAACAAGAGTTTGATCTTTGGCCAATGTCGCAAGATTAGCTCTTCTCAATGCATAACTAACTTCAGGCAATTGGGCATTCAGGAAGAAGCATTTTTGAATTTGATCTACAGGTTGAGTGTCTGGTGGAATTTTATTAATCAACTTGTTAAATCGGGCCACAAATTCTCTCATGGGCTCTTGTGATTCCTTCTTTATTTGAGAAATTTGGGCCAGCAAAGCATGCACATCTTCCGCTGGTTTGAAACGGTTCTCAAACCTAGCTCTCATTGTGTTCCAGCTAGTGATAGCTCTGGCCGGAAGGTGATAGAACCAATCAGTAGCATTATCTTGTAAAGTCTCAACAAAAATCCTTACAAAGAGACGTCTTCATGTTCAACTCCCAGAACTCCACATGCAACTATGAAGGCCGTGATGTGTTCATCAGGATGTACCTTGCCATCACCCTTGAATTTAGGAAAGTTCTTCTGATTACCTCTGGGTAACTCATGCAAAGGCTGAGGAAGGGAAAGAGGCCCAACACGATGGCCCCAAGGCAATGGTACCACCATTCTTGGAAAAATGGCTTGAAGAGGAACTGAAACACCAGCAAGAATCAGAGCTCAGAGATTAGGACTGATTTTCTCTGAAGGAATACCACCCGTAGGGGTTCTATCTTTGACAGGAGGAGTGCTTGTTGAACGAGCTTCTCTATTTCTTCTTGTGGAAGGGAAAGGAAAACCCTGCTGTTCCAAAAGCTGAAACTGAGAATCTTCAATACCAAGGGCCCTTCTCCCTCGAGTAAAATGTGGAGTCACCAGATCAAAAGATGATCGATAAATGATTTAGGAACTGGAAAAACGTTCCCCAATGGAGTCACCAAAAACTGTTGGTCGTAGAAAAAGAACTTCAAGAAGAGCAACAGTCAGGGGACAAGAAGTCCCTCCTCTTTAGTGGGAGAGGTTCCCTTATTCAGAAACGAACCTATTTACACATGTACAAAGCATGGTTTCACTATGGAACTTGGATATCATGAAAGCGTTTCCTAAATAGATCATCAATTACAAAAGTATAGAGGAATCAAGATGTGGAAATGAGCAGAAAGGCACCATTCAGAATTATAGATGATAGAATAATTCCTTATGCGTGCAAGAATACAACGAATTGGAATAAGATCATTTGTACCCACATTAATAAGATGAAATTTGAAAAGACACACAGTTCTATGAATAACATCTACAAGAATACAAAGCTTCTCAGCATAATGCAGACAAATGATCTAACAATATTTAATAGATAGCTTGCGAATAAAAAGAATCAGATAGACAAAGAATGAAAATCCTTCTGTATTGATTGCTTTACGATTTCTTTACACTTTCAAAAATAAGCCAAGTTCCTCCTCCCAAAAATGGCGAGGAGAGGCCACTATATAGTTTACAAAACAGTTACCTTTGGTAACTACTTCTTTTAACTAATGTTTAGTTAAAGGGATGCTAATCGCAATACCCCAACTAATTACAATAAATCCGAGATGAAGAAAGGAAGAAAGGAGAAGAATTAGGAGAAGAAGACAGGTGTTCATGATTGAGAGGGGCCCACTGATTTTAGGATCTGCTGTCTGAATCTTTTCAACACCTCTGCTATGTCTCTGCCTCGTGGGACCGATGTGTTGGCAGTGGACTGGGTCCAAAATCTGAGGCACTTCTCCATCTCTTTGTTGAATTCGATGTGCGTATGATGATCTTTATTTTCTTCTTCAATAGCAGATTGGAGAGAGCAGATTTCCTTCATCTTTTCCTTGGAAATGGAATCCTCCTTGAACAAATTATCTTTGACAAAAGCTCTGAATTGAGCTTTGATTTCTTGCAAGGAGAGGGGTACACCAGAGGTCTCATCATGGAGGTGGCAATGTATGTCCTTGAAAGCAGATATTACCAAAGTCTTGAAGGCCTCACCCTTCTGCCAGCTATTTTTTAATTCTCCCAAAGCCTCTTCCAGCACCTTGATTTTCCATTCCACACTGTATACCCATGATTTTGACAAGTTATCCTTTGCATCATCGAAGACCTTGCTTGCCATTAAAATATTCTCATCAGTTTGTCCCATGAGGCGAAGGTCTACTATACAGCTGCTCCAGAGTTTGAGCTCTTTATCTATATTTCCAATAGTGGAGGAGAGTTTCTGTTGCAGATTATTCACCTTCTCATTGAGTTTGAAGGCTTCACTAATGAAATTCAATCCTGCAATGAGCATGTCATCCACCATGGCCTCCATAGCCCTTCCATAGATAGAATACCTGTGTATATCTTTGATACTCTGCACTTCATCTTGGCTGAGAATCACAGGTGGTGGAAGAGTAGTCAGTGGGGTAGGATCTAAAACTTTATCCTTGGATAGCAGTGACTTGATGAAACCTGTAAGAACCTGGCCTGCTCCTCCAGCTGTTCTATGGTTTGTTTCCCTTTCTCCACTCTCCCAATGACCCTGGTGACTATTTCCTAAAGATTGTGGATCTCACCTTCAGGGGTAGACTCTCCCATGGGAATCCTTGAGAGCTCAAGATCAGATGCTTGCAAATCATGCTCTGGCTTGTCTACTTTGGGCTTGGCTATCTCCAGGAATTGTTAGCCCTGAGCATCAAATACTATTCTGGAGGTAGTCCTAGCCTTCTTGGTGGGAGTAGGAGGAGTAGTGCCTAACAAGGCCGCCACAACATCAAAGTTGGGTCCTGAGATCCGGGAGGAAGGACTTTCTCTTCCTACTATCGATGAAAGGCTGCACCCATGCAAAAGAGGAGGAAGAAGAAGAAGGTGGGGCAAGAGGACCAAGAGACAGAGAACTCATAGCACCCAGGGTGTGCACTGTTGTTGCTTCTAGTTGAGATATGAGCGGGGCACTCGGGGCTTCTGGTGCGGAGGAATCAATGGTGCTTGGAAGTTCAGTGCTTTGAACCTCCTTTTCTTTATCTGTAGGAGCTTCTGGAGTGCTTGTAGAAACTGGCACTTCACTCTCCTCACTTTCACTAAGAACAATAATGTTCTCTGGTCCTGAAGGCAATTCTGAATGCTTCCTTAGGGGATCTTCCTCCACAGGTTCCTTCTTAACTTCTTTGACTTTCTTCTGATACACTTGGGTGGATGAGGAAGGAGTGGAAGATGTAGGACCTTTAGTTGATGAGGCAGGAGGGGTCTATACAGGTACTTCCGAATCAGGTGACAATGCTTCCTTTCTTGGTGTTGAGGTGTCTTTGGAGGAGGACTCACCTGAGTGCCTTCTGAGTTCACGAACTCTCCTGTCAAACCAGATTTTGGTTCTTACCAAGACGGGAGCTAGGATTTCTGCCAGATCATCCTTCTCCTTTTTGAACCAATCCAAATCCTCCAAGGGAGTGTGTTTGACCAAGTTGTCATATTCATATGAGTACAGGTCAGAATTATCATCCTGGATTCCTTCAGGAACTTGGTACAGGTTAAGCTCTTGAATTAATTGAAGAGAAAACCTGCCATAATGTCTCCTCCTTGCCTCAAAATCATCAGCACAGTTAGCCCAATAGTCCTCTATGTCTGCCCTATGATGATAAGTGATTTTGATGTTCTGCTCAATAAATTTCTTCAAGTCAAAACAAGTTCTTGGCTTGAAGAAATGGACAGTGATGGGAGCTAGGGCTCTTTCTATGTTTTGTGCATCTAGAGCCGTCTTGCAGGTGTAGTTTCCCAAAGATGATGGGGAAGTGCAAGGCCAAGTAATTTTCTTATCCCTGTAGGTTCTGTGCAACTTGTCCAATTACCTACATACCTCTATCAAGGCCATTTTATCATTGCAGAACATGGGGAGTTTAAGAGGAGTGCTCTCATAGCCTGCAAGCCTGATATAGGAGAATTTCCTGAACTGGATGAAGTAGGCACCATATTTCAAAATTAGGTTCATGGATTCATCAGAAAATCTCCTCACTGTGTCACTCTCCAGAATCCTGACAATGTACATGGTGAAAGCATCATTCACCCTTCTGAAGTTGCGATTGCTAGTGTCCAGGGTGAACTGAGGGTAGTAGGCATATACAGGGGTCACCCTTATGAGCATCAATGTATGAGAATCCAAACCATTGCCTTGATGCTGCTAGGGTATACATCAAGTATGAAGTCATGTAAAATTTCTTTGTTTGTTGTACATTGGACAGTTGCTCTGCTAGGTTCATACTGATGATCTCTGCCTAGTTGATATTCTGAGTTCCTTCACACACCATGTTGATAAGAGGGCACATCCAGAAATGGAATTCATTGGTAGAGGGTAAGCCCATGACCCGAGCCAGTAGGATTATAAAATCTGAAAAATTCTTCATTGAAATCAGCACGGAACAGAACCTTGGATAGATGGGATGCCCCCTTTTTAGGGTTTTTAAGCCAGGACTTTGCCACCCTTGCCTTGTATTTCTCACTGTCCTGGTCGAAGAGGGCCTGTGCCTAGTTTTGAGAGATTACTATAGAATTTTCCATCTCAGGAATCCTTAGGGTAGTGCCAATGGTGGCAGTGTCAAGCTTGGCAATGAGTTCTCCATGCACGTTCGTTAGCTCACTCGAGTCGGGATTGAAATGAGCACCGACAGGAGAGTACTGTATCTACACATTGTACTGAGATTGGGAAACCACCGAGTGAATGCCAAGCCACTATCATGAATCATTTGTGCCATAGGAGAAGGGTTTGAGTCTGTCATTCTTGCCCAGAAATCCCCAAAGTCAAGGTGGCGAACTTCACTGTCCCCGATATCGGGAACGACAGACTCGAGTGGTGAGATTTGTCTCCTGACCTTGGAATTTAATCTTCATGTTGATAGTAATTTGAAAAGCAAGGTTGCAGTCTGGACTCGGGATGAAATTGTCAAGGGAAATGGATATGTGTGCAGAAATTTTGATTGTAAGGGTATGAGCAGTAGATAGCAAGAAAGCAGTGTGCAAAAACGCATAGGGGGCAGTTCATTATATAGCCATTTGGGAGAGAGAAAGACAATAAATGCACATTAAATACACATCTACCAACTTGAAAAGCAAGATATTTGGGAAGAGTGGGAAAAATTAGCTCGGATGGCCTTTGGTTCATTTGGGACATGCGGGACGTGAAAGCGCGAATTCGGTTCAACGGATACGGGTGACGCGGGAAAAAGATGCACAAATGCTTCCGGGACATGAGGGACAAAAGTACGCGGAGTACGCGATTCGGCCGAATCGAGGTGAAAAGTGAACATTGAGCCTGGGTGAACTTGTGTTACTTGGGACAAAAAGTTCTGATGGGTTCGAAAGAAGCGGACTTCGGATAAATCAGCCGATCAGCGAATAGGGAGCCCAAATGAACTTGGGACATCTGGGACAAAAATGTCCGACAGACCCGAAAATCACACAAAATGACCCAAAAATGCAGATTCTTTCAAACTTTTTGACTTTTCACATTACCATGACACCAGAAAAAGTGTTTCACTTAAAAAAAAATTCAATTTTAAACTTCTCGAAAGTAGGGGAAATTTTGAGTGGACAACAATAAGCAATGGTTTTTTCTTCATTAAGATCAAAATACTGAGTTATGATGGCACCCATAGCTTTATCAGTAGCATTCAAGTATACAATAAAGGGTTTTAACAAATCAGGTTTGGCCGACACTAGCGCTGAAGTGATAGCCTTCTTAACTTCACTAAAATATGAATCAAAATGAGTATCCCAAGAAAAAAAATTATTCTTTTTTCAAAAAAATGTGTGATGGAGCAGCTCTATTAGAGAAATCAAAAATAAACTTGCGTATAAAGTTAATTTTCTCAAAGAAAGAATGCATACCAGTTTTATTTTTAGGAGTGGGCAATGCTTGAATTGCCCCAACACTTTCTAGGTCAATATAAATACCATTTTACGTGATGATGTGGCCTAACAGTTTCCCTTTAGTCACTCCAAAAATATATATTTTGGGATTTAGTGAAATACCATACTTATGACAGCGAGTGAATATTTCACCCAAATTACTTAGATGTTTCTTCCTCTTCTTAGAACGCATCGTAAGATCATCCAAATAAATCTAAATTATGACTCCAATTAAGTCATCAAAAGCTATACACATAGCTCTTTGAAAGGTGATAC
Organism: Taxus chinensis; assembly: GCA_019776745.2. Classification (NCBI taxonomy): domain Eukaryota; kingdom Viridiplantae; phylum Streptophyta; class Pinopsida; order Cupressales; family Taxaceae; genus Taxus; species Taxus chinensis. The sequence continues at coordinate 882,624,862 of CM034147.1, forward strand.
CCACGTTAATTAGACCAAAAGGCATATGATTTAAAGAAAAAGTACCTCTATGTGTAGTTAAGGTTGTTTTGTGTCTCTCTTCTGGATTCACAAAAATTTGATTGTATCTTGAAAATCCATCTAAAAGAGACATCATTTCAAACCTGGAGACCTGCTGCAAAATCTGATCAATGTTAGGCAATGGGAAATTATCTTTAGTACTTGCACGATTTAAATATTGAAAATCAACAAAAATTTTGATGTCTCCATTATTTTTACATACATGTACTAAGTTAGCAAGCTAATATGAATACCTCACAGGAAAAATGACACCACCCTCAATCATTTTATCAAGCTCCTTATTGATGGTGTCTTCCAATAAAGGGCTTACTTTCCTAGGATTCTGAAAAACCAATTTTATACCAGGTTTGATAGGTATGTCATGTTTAATGATTCTAGTATCATAACCTCTTAAATCCTTATAAGACCATGCCAATACATCAATGAATTGCTTAAAAAATTTAATGAAATTATTTTTTTCTCGTGGAGTTGAACATGCACCCAAGTAAACAAACTTGGTTTCCTTTTGAGAGCCCAAATTAACAACAATAGTTTCACCAATAATCCTCCTAGATTGTTTAGATGAAGATGAAATTTTGGGTTTGTCATTAGGTGCAAACATAGATTCAAGACTGACCAAAATAGCAGGCAACTTGTTACTAGACAACTGCAAGTAATCACCACAATTCAAAACATGGTCATCCGAATCAAAATAATTTCCTTTCAGAAAAGTATCAATATTTCAATCATAAGTAAATATAGGCCAATTTGTTTCTATATCAGGTATCATAGGCCTATATACTTCCTTGAAAATGCAATAAATCTAATCAACATAATTTGGATTAGCAACAAAAAGAAAAATCTTATCTTCTCTTGAATTGAATTCATGAAAGATGTGATTGATATTGAACACTTCAAATTGTTCCATAAAAGACCAAACCTTTTGTGTATACCTATGAAGACGGGTTTGGTTTATCTTATATATATTTTTGACTTGTCTAATTATTAATTCATAATCTCTAAAAACAATTATTTTCTTAATATTCAGACTTAAAGCTTGTTGTAATCCTAAACAAAAATCTTCAAATTCAGCAGTGTTGTTAGTAACATCAAATGCTTAGTGGAAAGCATAATCAAAATTTCTACCAGAAGGGCATTTGATGAATACTCCCACACCATTTCTAGATTGTGAGCATGCTCCATCAAAACACTTCTTTCAAAATCAAAAGGTAATAATCTAGCATGTTGGTAATATTCATCATCTAAAGCATAAGTGTCCATTTATTCTACTCCATAGGTTCCCATAACAGTTTCTAAAAATGAGATAGATGATGAAATTCCCTCAATGGGAGTACCTGACCATTATTCTCTCTAAATAAAATCTATAGCATTACCAACCAACACCCAAGTTTGATCCTTTCCTATGAATGCTCTTGTTTCATGTGACCAATCCCTTCCAAGAAGCATAACATAGTTACCTGGTATATCCAATATATGAATTTTACCAATAAATATGACTCTTTCATCTTGAGCTAACATAACCACTATGTCTCTGAACTTACCACAAAATCTTGTTTGATGTGAATCAAAACATGTGAATTTATGACTATCATGTTCATAGGGGATGCCTAATTAATCTGCAATGGTTTTAGGCATGATGTTCTTTGAAGCTCCCGTATCTAGTATATAGTTATGAATGATCTTATTTTGAATTTTGACAGTGAGATAAAAATGAGAAACATAATCATACATAATATTAGATTGACTCATTACATGGTATTCCTCATTATCATTTTCACTATCAGATTCATCCTCTTGGATAACCACTAACGGTTTTGATTCAGTCCTATTTTGTGAGCAGTTTCTATTTTTTCAAAATGACATGATAACCCTAGACTCTCAAATATGTTCAAATTACTTATAGAATATTTCATATCGGAAACAATGTCATAACCAAAGGAAAAGATTGAGGATTTTACTAAATTTTTACCTTTAAAGGGCTGATGTGGAGCATTGTTTAGACCACTTGGAACATCATCGGGAACAGGCTTGCTAGGCTTATCTTGAGCTTTAGTTTTATCGAGCTGATTTGATTTATGTTTTTCTTTTGTATCATCAGTTGTTTTATCCTTTGGATTATCAATTTTATTGTAATATTTAGACCTATTATGTAATGCATTTATATCTGAATAAAAAAAACTACACATTTTAGTAGCATTTTTACCTTTCACAAATTTCCTAATCTTTTTTGTAACCTTATAAGTGTCCGGGTCATGATCAAGTTCACATAATCCAAAATATGTTTCATTTGGTTTAGATTTTACTTTTCTATGCTCTGCTTTTACCTTTCCTAAGTCTATAGATACACATTTTGATGATGTGGGTTGATCATTTAATTTTTGTTTAACGGTGACCAGCTCATTACCTAAGGTTGGGATAACATTCAAAAAATTTGCATTATCTGTAGACATACCTGTAGAAGCTCTATCTTTAAAACCAATCCTTTTGAGATTCTTCTCATAATCAATGTAGAAAGTAATATTTTCCTCAAAATCAGTGATTTCTTTATCTTCAAGAGCTAACCTATAGTTCAAAGGCAAGGCACTGTAGTAATAAAGACGAGTAATTTTTTTAGGAGGTCTAACATCTCTTGGTATTTTCGATTTGAGCTTAGTGAAATGAATAGTGAATTGATAAAAAATTTCTCCTGTGTCTATCAAAATTTTAGAAAGCTCGTTAAGTAATTCATACTCATCTTTTTCCTTCTCAGAAATAGTCTTCTAACCATTCTTCTATTTCAAACTATGATGAAATGGATTTGGAAGGTATACTAACAAAGGACCTTTATAATCTTTTCCTTGGAGAGTCTGTGAAAAAAGCCTAAGGAATGCTCTTTAATTTGTAATACTAATGACAGCACCAATCAATTTAAAAGTGCATCAAGGTAATCTTCCCATTAGCCTCACCTACATCTCCTGAAAACTTAGGTAGAGTGATGCCCTTTAAGGAAGGCAATTTAGGTGGGTTTTTCCCGATATCTATCGAGTTATCCTTTGAGTCATGAATTTAATTCATCACCTTCATCATTAGATCCTTCATTGTTAGCTACATTTCCCATATCCCAATTATCTTCAAACCTAGGTATACGTCGATTATTTCTCCTTCTCCAATCTTCTCTATTGTCATCATTTATTTAGAGGGGAGTTTATTCTCCATTTTAGAACTAGAAATAATGAACTAAAGATATCAATGGAGATGTTTCAACAATTTCCTATTGTTCTTAGCATCTAAAGTTAATATCCTACATGGGTTTTAACTATTTGAAGAACAAACTCTTTTTCTTCCTGAATTTGTCTTATTTTGTATTCAAGATATCTCATTGTGTCTGTAATTGATTTCTACCAAGAGGATAAATCTCAAGGGATTTATCCTCTTCAGTATTAATGCAAACTACAACATTAATGAATTGTTCAAAATCCTTGTTAGTATTCCACGCAAAGGTCCTAATATCAACATTGATATGAAACTGTGTGTTTTCTAAAGGCAGACTTGGTTATATGACTCGGTAAAGCATCTGTGATGGTCATTAAAGAAATGAAAATCAAACAAACCAGAATAGTTAGAAGAAAAATGTTTGTAAAAGAATGAAAAAAAATATAACTCCCCAATGAAGTCACTAAATTTTTTGTCGACAGAAAATTTGACCGACAAAATAAATAAAACCTTTTACCTATCATAAATGTTAAGACGAAATCGGACCATGAATTTAATCATATGAAGGACCTAGAAAATATTCTAAGTGTAGGGTAGTTTATGCCTTAAATCATTTATAAATGAACAAACCTAAGATTATGGGAAGATCATTTAATTCATTCAAGAAAAAGAAAGAGAATTTACAAACAAGATAGAAACAAAGAAAGGACACATAGACAAAAAAGAAAAGAACAACAAAGATACGAAACCCACAATCTATGTATATTGTCAACCATATCTGACAGAGTGATATCTATGAATTAGATAACCTCTTGGAGGGAAGAAAATAACCTTGCAACATCATTTATACTTATATTATATTGATTTGCATGGAATAATTCTTGCATGGAATTAATCCTTTTGAACTCCTGATAAATTAACCCTTTTCATTTTATTCTCATACAATACAAAAACTAAAACTTAATTTAGATGTAATCTTATATTCCAAATTTATAGTTTAAAAACAACATAATGTGAATATAAAAATAAAACAAGTATACTACATATACAAAATGGTACAAATTCATAAAACATCAACATGAAATTCATATTAAGATGAGAAATTGATTCACAAATGAGAAGCAAAAAGTCACTGAAATCAACTTTATTCAAGAGCTGACAATACAATAGCCAAAATGGCAGATTATAAACCTAAATGCTCATAAATCTGTGTAAACATCCTTCATTGGTCCCCTGGATATACAATATTTAATTCTGCAATCAGATTATAAATTAGACACAGAAAATTAGTATTCATATAATCAATAATAATAATAATAATAATTGGATATACCTGTTGCATTTAATGTTTACACTCAAATATGTCAATCTAATGTTATCAAAATCTTGTAATCAAATCCTCATCCAGAATACTTTCACAGAAAAATATAGGATGAAAACTGCACTAAACTGAAATGCAAATTACCTTGATGTTCCTCCTTTGTAAAGGAGTTCTTATTGTTCTGTTATTTACTTCTCCATGAAATAGTTACAACCGATCTCCTCATATTAAATGATACTTTAAAAATAATCTCTTTAAAAAATGTGACTTAATAGATAATATAGACAAATTATATAGATCATCGATTGAATTTATGATAGATGATTAAAATCATATAATAAATTATCATGGAAAGATAATAATCGGAAACAAATATAGGGGCGGGGGACCCACATTATTCAAATACAACATTTATTCCAAAACAATCATATAACCATATCATTTGCATTAGATTTTCTAGACCACATTAATCGACATCAAAATATAGATTTTAATCTTTTATAAACATCTCAAATATAGATTAAACATTCCACCACAAATATAATAATATCATATCATCAAAATAAGTACATCCAAGCCAAAATATAACAAAGTCAAATGTCACCAAGTCTCCATAATAATTGTCTCAAAATAGTAGGTTCTAGAGTCAAAGCCAAGTATCGTAGGTTAATCATCTCCCTCTAAATCAAGTATTGTAGTATCATCATGCTACCTTTAGTTATTTATACTCATACGATTTTAAATTCAGGACTGGTGTGTGTCATGGGACTAGACTCACTATCTACTTCCAACTTAACTTGCTTGATAGGTTGTGACTCCATCGGTATGGTTCGAAAGAGGACCTGAATCATTTGGGATAAGGATAGGTGTTCATTTGTAGAGTTTCTTAAGGTATGCAAAGGAAAATTACTCTCTAGGCATTATATGGAAGACGATTGGAGTGAGACTGGTCTACATGAGAGACTAAATTAGTATGGTCGGAATGTGATTGTTGATGCAAGTTACGGTGGTAATTTACCTTTAGAAAATTACAAGTAAATTTATTATTTGAAAAATCAATTAACTGTAAGACCTCTCAAAGGATAGGTTTCCCTAGAATCGAAGTGGATTGAAACATGTGTTGGACCACTTTGGTGGACAAAGTTTACACGACCTTCAAACATGAGTTAGAACATATTCTTCCACCACGAGGAGAGTATCTGCGTGAGGAAAGAACATATTTCCATCTAGCCAACCCCTGCATTGGATCGAAAACCCTATGGATTTCCCCCTCCACTTCACCCAAATCTAGGTATCTGTTCAAAATAACCATTATGACAATCATCATTTTGTGAATTGTTTCATCTTCGCATTTACTTATGTTAAAAATTCGTGAGGTCATAAAATACTGGAACAAAATTTATCAAAATAATCATCTTGACTTATTCAAATCATCACTGCCCATTTTACTATTTCCACCATGTGTTACATTAGTAACTTGAAATCGAAACAGAGTTCAAAGTTGACCCTATTATCAATGTCCAATTATTGTGGCAAACACTTTTTAGAAGTCATCTTACATTTAAAAGCCAAAGTCATTGCAATTGAGAAATCACAATTTTAAATGTAAGCAAATTTCTCATAACATATGAAAAATTTCTCAGAAATCTGTGAAATATAGACCAAATCCCTTCCAACAGTTTCATCAATAATTTATACCAATCAATGAATTGAATGTATCATGCCTCTTTTCATTTTACTAGTTTCAATGTCATTCCTATCGTAAAACAGAACCATATCTGCAGGGTCCAATTCCATGAACCATTTCAAACAAAACAAGAATGATACAGTGCAAATTTTCTTACATTTCGAAACAATAAATTCATGCATAGTTGACAACATGCAAATACTTAGACTGAATTTTCTCTTAACCACATCATTCGATAATTTATTTCAAATACTAGTATTCATGCAAATGTTTCTTGGAAACTAATACCAATTTTCATATTATTTAACTAAAATTGAACTATTATTTGCATCTTTAATCGTAAATGGACAATACCCATAAATGCTGAAATTCCATGAAGACCTTTTAAACATGTTTGGAATGACACAACTTCTTTATAGATGCTTCTTTTTTCTCACAAAATACCAAATTGCCTAAAAAACACATTTTGATAACGAAAACAACGAAATGAGTAAGTCATAGAACCATGGGTACAACTACTAACAATGAAACTCTACAAGTTTAATCACGAAAGAAATATCATCATTTAATCGCTTCGAAATCCATTCAAGATTCTCAACTGTTAATGAAACCCCCCCCCCCCCCAAAAAAAGAAACTTAAAACTCGTAATCATATGCTTTCCACGGATATTTTAGAGAAAATAATACTATATCCACTCAATAAAACACAATATTAATTCTATTTCCATAGTATCATTTTATCAAAATCAAAATCCTTTTACCTCCTTTCACTTCAAAATGCCAAATAAAAAATTCACTCTACATATGGGTAGATAAAATGAGCCAACGAAACCCAAAAACGTCTGTGACAGAATCAAATCATCTCTAAACTGTATCAACCATGAAATCTTAAAATAGTGAAACCTAAGATCGTTATTGAAGTGAAAGGAACTTCAAATATGAAAACTTGCACAGATATAACCTATGTCAGACTCGACACATGACCAAAAAGAGTCTTAAAACTTGAGAAGAAGAGCATCCACAATAAGTCAATAAGTAAACATACCTCAAAAGGTATAATGATATGATGCTTTGAACTTCTTGAGAGCACACTGAACACAAAAAATGGAGGACCCAAATAGTTCTAGCTATATTTTGATAGAGCTCTGCTATGGCGGTGAACAATAAAATAAAATGTCCAACAAAACTAGTGGTAATGGAAAATGATAGACTTTGAGGGTTTCGCATTCAATTCTCAAGCTACCTCGAGTTAGGTGTCATGAGTATTCCATAAATATAACATTAATGCCAACTGTCCTAAAATTCCCAATGGCTCGTGGTTGATAATGTCCACTTGGCGTATTTTTTTTAAAAATCAAGAAATGTGGCCAAGCTAACCATTCAAATAAAATGCCAATTTACATTGCTTCACCATAGGAAAAATTAAAATCTACAATTTCAACCATGACTTGGTTTTTAAAATTCTCAATATCCTTGCATTATCACTGTGTCAAAATATTTGATTCACCGTTGATTCAATAATCAATGAAGTCAACAAGAAAAATATGTAGCATATATCCTGAATGGAATTTATATCCCAGCGCCCCTAAAATGTCATCATGACCATTACAGGAAAAACCAAGACTATCATCCCATTGAGATATTATTGAGCCAAGCCATTTTAATGTCACTTCATACAAACATAGTGCAATGAAAGACAAGTGACACTTATCGGTACTTTTACTACAACCATGGAAAGAAGATATACACCAAAATGCGATCTTGAAATTTGAAAATTGTTAATGTAAGCTGGAACTCAATTATCATATTTACTATATTGTGATAAAAAATATGATAAAAATCCCATGATAATATCTTCTATCAATGTGAACATCCAAAAATATTAATGTCAGACATGCAAATGTTTTGAAACCACTTTAAACATGAATGATACTGAATTAATGTTTCAAATCAAATAAAACGTGCCCCAAACATATTTGTAATAGTAACAAGAAGGGATACAAAGGAGGACACTGCAAATGAACAAATAATTGCTTCATCCCTTTTCTTTAAAGCAAAAAGAGGGTATGTAAAATTTGAGACATAAAAAGGTCACTCCAAATTTCAAATATGCATTGCTCTTAATAATTTATGATGTATTAATTATTCATGTATGTGAATTTCATAGTAACACCTATGCATGATTTACTTGATTATCTTGAAGTAAAAATGTTTTTTCTTTTGAAATCCATTTGAATTTATCCTTTTTTGGTGGTTGAGTAGTAGGAGCTCTATTTTGAGAGGCATTCCTCGCAGGAGTTTGAGAAACTAGTATGTTCATGGAGAGACCATATTGGGAGAGCACAACCTCCATAGATCGATTTCTAGGAGGAGGAGAAGGGGATTTTTTATAATATTATGTGTCAAAATTAATAGTTCCTTTTTCTTTAAGAAACGTAAGTTCTTAATATAGAGCATAATAATCATTATTGTTTTACCCATTAATGTGGTGAAAGTTAAAAAAAGGTTGAGATTTTTATCACAAAAGCTAATAAGGAGGGCGATGATCATTATATGGTAATCAAATTAAACACTTATCAAGTAAGGTGATAAAAATATTGTGTGGACAATCAAGATATTTTTCAAAGAGTAATGGTTCTCTACTAGGAGGATAAGATGGACGTGTAGGAGCCTTAGGTTTAGGTGTATTAGGATAGGAAGTATTGTCGTGATGTAAAACCTTAACCTATCCCAAAGTATAAGATGAAGCATTAACAACATAAGCATCAAGCTTTATGGAAGAAGTTGGAATAGGAACATGTGAATGTGTAGGAATATTTTTGAGTTGATGAAATTCAACTTAAGTATTAAAGCGTGGGAGGATTGGGCATGTAGACACATGGCGCAAGGAAGTATAGAAAAATAGGGCACACCTGAGAATAGTTTGAAATGAAGACTTGGCCATTTTGTAAATTGGGGCTAATTTTAGATATGGAGTGAAGAGCACATCTTCTATGAGACTTGAAGACCACGCAAAGGCTATTTTGGGTAAGCAGAAGAAGATTGGAGTGCCATGCATAGATTTTTCGAAGATATTAATAGGATTAAAAAAAAGTGTATTCTAGTAGATAATCTATTATTAGTGAGCTTGCATGCTTTTGTATTTTCATGTAAGGGCACATGGTTATTATTATCGTGTAGCCTATTGTTGGAAGGTACATGGGCGGTGAAGGTCAAGTACCAAGCCCCTATAAATATGTATTGATTTGCACGGTTTATGGATTAAATATTATTGTAGCGTTATGTTGCGAGTTTATTAACACGCATGACTATGATGAATTTATTATGTATGTATGAAGCTTATGTGTTTTTTAGTATTTAATATAATGGAGCTTATTGGATGGATAATGGTATTAGATGTAACTAAACATGGATATTGTGTGGTAAATCTGATTGATAGTAATTGTTTACGTTGATCCTTCAAATGGTTAAAAACTAGATTTATTTTATGCACTTAAGTGGAATAGTTGATTATTTGTTATGGATCTGAAGTATAAATTCAATCATGTTAACATCTTGAACAATCTTATTTAAATAGGGACCTATGGTATCCTTCCACACTTCGGGTGAGCACTTAGTTCAAGCTTAGTGATGTGTCAGCGCGCCTTGGGTCGTTGGTGGTAAAATCTAAGCTACATATTAATTCCGTTGTTGGGACCTTTTTTTTATTTGTTTAGAAGGATGTTGCATGATGAAGATGTACCAATTGACCTTGGTCCAGTATTGAAGAGTGGTTAGATGATTTGGAGGAAGAGTATGCTCACATATTTAGCACTGAGATCTAAATGTAATGCATGCGTGCACGGGTTAAACAGAATATGTATGACGAGTTATATAAGACTTTCTTTTCCATCATTCCTATAGATCTATATGATTGGTTGGTTACTTAGGTGTCTAGGAGGAATAGGAGGTTTCACGTGCTTGTTTGGATGCAAAAATAATTTCTAGGTCTTGTATAATGCAAATCTGACGTTGGACGTGTGTTGTGGATCATTTGGTTTTGTGGTGTTTTAGAACAACTATATTTTTGGAGTACATAGTCTCTACTTAATCTTGTCTAGAAGGTTATTGAGTTCTAGTTCTTATGCTTGAACCAAGAGGATCATATTTGCATGGTATTCCTTTGAAAATTAAGATCTTAATTCGTGACCCTGGATTTAGAAGAGAAAACTATGGTTAGCTAAACCCCACCATGCGTGGGGGCAGGAGTAAGTGTGGTGAAGGATTGACAGATCTAGCTGGCAGAGAGACAAAGAGAATAAAGGTGGGACTTACGTTTAATGAAGCGTGTGAGAGGGACTCTGGATGAAGAAATGCGAGAGATGGTGGAAAGAATGGTATTATGGATGGAGATGGCTCATGAAGGATTTGGAGCTCATGCAGAGGATGTGGAGTCTAGAGCATTTGGAACTGCCCCATTTGGGAAAGTATGGCAGATAACCTTCTTTGGATTTCAGATGAAGGCTGCGTCTAGAAGAAATATTGTTGAGTCATGGGTGTACATATAATCCTACCTAGAAACCTAGCCCTTGCGCTTGGTTTCTTAGATTCTACAATCATTAAACATTAAGCAGGCTAGTGTGGGTCAGTAGAGTTATCGCTAGATGGAGTTAATTTTCAGTCAAGATCAAGAGTTAATCAATTATCGTATTCATATATGGTGGCACAATCATGTCATCTATGTTATTTGGAGTTCTGGTTGGAGGTATCTTTTCTAGTGCATGCCATCAACATAGAACGTGGGCACGTAGAACATCGACATAACATCAGGAAGTAGCACAAATTTGCAGACTATGTGGGAGTTTAGTTTAGCACGACCGTTGGAACACAAGGCAGTGCGTCATCTGGTCCATGTTTCCTGCTTTAGGAGGAGAATCATGAGGGTTAGGTGAGCTCAGTTGTTGGTGGATCTGATGACTCTAGAGGTAGAGGAAACACATGGAGGAAATATAAGTACTGAATATGGTGGGCATGGTCTGCACCATCCCCATAAATATTTATAAGGAGATGTATCTTCATCTTAAAAAATACAAGAGGGATAGAAGATGTGGAGTAAACACGTACATATGTGTGAAATACTATGGAACCTGCGAAGGGTATTACAAATTTATAGTGCAAGGCAAGCCAATTTTTAACTTCATTACAAGGGCATAATGCATAGTTAGTACATAAAAGTTTGACTCTGGCAAGACTTGTGTAGATTTATTACCGCGTTGCAGGATGCTTTCTTGAAAGAGTTTTATATCCCTGAAGTTTGAGTAGAAGAGCATCAGCATGATGAAAGACATCAAGTAGGGGAAAACTGAGAGTGTACGAGAGTATGATGTATTTGTTTAAAACCCTTATATCCTATGTTATCTTGTAATATACATCTGAGCCAGCATGTCTCAGTGGTTCGTTAGAGGACTGATCATGCCTTTTAGGAGGGCACTCGTCACATAAAACTTATATATATCAACGTAAGGCACTTGAAGTAGCTTTGCATACTGAGGCGATAGTCGAGAGTATAGACATAAGAGCGAGCCCATTTTTAGAGGCCCAGATTGCAGTTATGGCTAAACAGTTAGAGAAATTATTAGCTAACTCGGCGCATGAGACACGTAGTGGAATTTTGTGAACAGATTGTGAAGTAGAAGGGCATACTAAGGATAGTTTTCCTCGTAAATCCAGTGCATGTCATGTTGTTGTAATGCGAGATATGTCACTTAGATCATGAGTTCAATTAGTTTCCCATTGCTGTACAACGCATGCAATAATAAGAAAAAAAACATGTGTCTTGTTACTGTAATATTTGTAGGTCTACTACTCATGATATTAAGGATTGTAGGTTGATTTGATCAGATCCATGATTTCATTGATATTGGTGTGTGTCAGACCAACGTTGCAAATAACTCTAAGGAGAAAGGTGAGCATCATGGTCATGATCATGATGAAGGGAATTCTAAAGGAGGCCATGGTAGAGGTTGAGGATACCGTGGAGGATTTAGAGGCCAAGGTTGTGGTAGTGGAAGAAGTGATTTCCCTCATGGAACATGTTATACATGTGGATCTCTTGATCATTACAGTCATAAATGCCCTCAAAAAATTATATCTTATTTTTGTAGAAAGAATCACAAATATGTAGATTTCCCATATTTGTATGAACACTTGAGTAAGAAGCACAAACAAGAAAAGGGCATGAGGATGGTTAGAGTACAATGCGGCATAGAAGATTAGTGGATGTTAAATTTAGCGCATGATCTTTAGTTGGTACCTGTGAAGATCACTACATGTGTTGAGGCTGCACACACCAAGGAAGTTCCAAAGAAAAATCTTGTTATCACAAAGGACGAGGTATTAAATGTATCCAAACCTTATGCATCAGAAGGAGGTTTATCAAGAGACCATGGAGGTGATTAATAATTTTCAGGGTGAGATACACTATTTGAAAGAACAGTCAGGGAAGTTAAAACAAAAGAAGCCAGCTGAGATCCATCAAATAGATGTTGATGATCAAAAGGAGGTTCGTAAGATGATGCGACAAGATAACATTATTCCTTTATTGGGGAACTGGTTAAATGGAAACACTTTGTGTGCTAGGATTTAACATGAAAGTCAGATTTTACATGTTAACCTCCCTCCTCGTATCTTGGATTATGACAAGGATATTAATCTGAATGTTTTTGTGGATGGTTCGATTTTGAGTAATATTCTAATTGATACAAGTGTGGAATTGAATGTACTCATGTTGGATGTGTGGATTGAGATGGGGAGATCACCATTACAGCCATCTTCAAATGTGTTTTTTATGGCAAACAAGACTAAGGCCATGCCAATTGGGGTTTTAAAAGATGCATCTATTACTATATATGGGGCCAAGTTTACTAGACACTTTGAAGTCTTGGAACTTGCACAAGTGGAAAGTTTTCCAGCACTACTTGGGCGCCCTTGGTGTTATGCTAAGAAATTTGATTTGCACTTTAAAAAATGGTATATAAGTTTTGAGAACAAGGAGGAGCGCATGATAATCCCTTTGACAGACGGAAAAGTTGTACCCTATGTAGAGCCCTTAAGTGAAGAAGATTTTAACCAAATTTATGTGCACGCCATTAGAGATCCAGAAGTGCTTGAGCCATTAGAGAAAGGAATTCTCCAGTGGGATGATGCACAGTCCATGAGCAATACAACAAGTGTTGCATGTGACAACTCGGCACATGACACTTATGTAATAGTGGGGCACAAAGTGAGAAGTGTAGTTGGGTGTGTAAGTAGGCCACGATGTGTTAGGAACTTAGGCAGAAACCAAGTACCAATGTATACTAGTGAGGGGAATCCTGAGGTATTCCTGCTTGTTATGGAAGTTCAGTGGGAATGTTAGGTGAAAAGAAGGAATATGATATTTTATACTCTGTTTGGAATAGCACCGCACTGGTGGATTGTTCATAGACATAATCTATTGGAATGGTGGGAAGTTAGAATTTCCTTCTCTGTTATCTTTCTCCAGAGTAATGCACCTACTCAGATCTTTAAATTTCATGGTAAGGGTCTTATTCAGCGCCACATCCAACAATGTGAGAGACTCTTGATAGAGAGGTAGGAAGATTTACGACCTTCGTTGTGGGTGCACAATCTCTATTTCACCTTGTGGGGATGTGCATGTGCTTGGTATGTCAATGTAGAGTTAAATAGAGAGACTAGAAATTGGTAAGAACTGACTGTATGTACGATTCAGACCTTTGACTATTTTTCCACTAAACCTCCAATGAATAAGGTGTTACAGGTTATGAAGTGTTTGACTATGGGAGATAGTGCAAAGGCTGAGGAACTTATTTACGATTTACTTAGTGAGTCAAACTTGGAGGTGTGTTTTGAAGAAGAGGAAGAAATAGATCCAGAACATCTTGGGTGTGCCTGCCTAAAAAAGGCAAAGGGTAAGATGGTCTACATTATTGATGATTAATAAGTGGATAACCTAGATACTAAGCATACAGAGGATACACATGAAGTCTTAGACATTGAATATGATAATGCGTGAACCTACCATGAGCCTATGAAAACCATGAAAGTAAACATTGGAACGGATATTGAACCTAAGGAGGCCATCATTGGAGATTATTGGTCTAACTCTAAGGTTGCTAAGATAATTGAGCTTCTACATGACTTCCAAGATTTGTTTCTTAGGGGATATAATGAATTGAAATGGGTACATGAATCTTTTGGCAAGATGTGAATTGAGTTAAAGGAAGGTGTGTACTCAGTTAGGAAGAGGCCTTATAGGATGAATCCTAACCTGCGCATCAAGGTAAAGGAAGAAATTGATAAGATGTTGAATTCTTGAATCATTGATCCCATCGAGGATTTAGATTTGGGTCAAGCCTCTATGGTTATTAGTATAAATAAGGATGCAAGAATCAAAATCTATGTGGATTACAGGGAGTTAAATGTTGCATGTGTAATTGATCCCTTCCCCGCACCATTTACTAAAGAAATCCTTGGAAGGCATTGCAGACCGTGAGATCCACTCCTTCACTGATGGGATTTTTTGGATATCATAGGTAAGGATAGCTAAAGAGGATCAAGAGAAGAAAATTTTCACCACTGAATGGGGAAGTTTTATATACACAATTATTCCATTTGGATTGAAGAATGTGCAACTGCAGTCTTTTCACGCATATTTGTTCAAGCATGTTCCAGGATTTCATTCATAATGTTCTTACAGGTTTACTTGGATTATTGGACAGTGTATGGGATTAATGAAGGATCACTGTGATAATTTTATAGACTTATGTTTGAGAGGTGCAGGAAGTTGAGCATCTCTTTGAACATCAAGAAGTGTGTGTTTGCCACATCCTTTGGAATTTTTCTTGGGACACATCATCTCTAAGGAAGGCTTGTTAGTAGATATTACTAAGGTTGTTGTCATTTTGGGATTAGAGGAACCTACTAACCAAAGCGAGGTGCATGGATTCTTGGGGCACAAAATATATTATAGAAAGTTTATCAAAGGATATGCCAATATCATTACGCCCTTAGAGGAACTGTTGAAAGGTAAATGTAAGTTGTATTGGGGTGAGGTGCAAGTAAAACACATTTGAAACATTGAAGGAAAGGCTTACTACACCACCTATTATGTGCTTTCCTTCTTGGGACAAACCTTTTCATGTGGATCTGGACACCTCTAGCATGGCCATTGGTGTGGTATTAGCCCATCCTCGAGAAGGGATTTTCGATCATCTTATTTGCTTTGCGAGCAGGAAGTTAACTCCAATAGAATAGAATTACATAACTACATAGTGTGGGGCTTTATTTATGATCTACGTGATCCATAATTTTTTACAGCATACTTACTGGAAACACCTTTCATATTTTATACAGACCACATGGTGTTGAAGTATTTCGTAACATAAGCTCATTTTGTAGGGGTACATATGTCGTTGGGTTCTGTTAGTTCAGGATTTTAACTTTACTATGGTGGTTAAACCTGGCAAGATTAATTCTGGACCAGATCATTTATCAAGGATTAAATCAATATAGGACGTGCAAAGCATTGAGTATACAATGCTAGATGCACAGTTATTTAGGTTAAACCATGTTCCCTTAGACTTAGAGGATATTTTTGTCTTTTTACACACAAGTGTGGTGCTTCTGAGGGAATGAAGGATTTGGAGAATAATCAACTTGTTATACACGTCGTGCACGCCTTGCATTTTGATCAGCGGAGACATATAGAAACTAGGTCGGGATGAAGTTTTGCACCGGTGTGTACTTGAGCATGAGCGGGAAGTAATTATGGAGGAAGATCGTGACGGTCTTGCAGGTGGACACTATGCAGGGAGATGTCATAATGCACAAGAGATCTCCTATTAGCTTGTCTATGGTGGGAGATATTATACAAGGATTGCAAAGAATATTACAAGGCTATGTGACCATTTTCATTGCCTTGGAAATCCTGGGTATAGAGATGAAATCCCTTTGAGGCCTATTGCTAGCGCAGAACCTTTTGAAAAATGGGAAATTAAATTTGTGGGTCCTATTTCACACACCCATGCGTAGGACTAGATTGTGCTACATTATAACTTGTATAGACTATCTTATAAGGTGGGAAGAAGTGGCACCTACAAAGGATTACATGGAAGTTATGGAAGCAAAGTTTATGTGAGAAAATATTATTACCAGGTATGGATGCCCTTTAAGTTTAATAAGTGATAGGGGTACTCATTTTCTTAATGAGACCATTGGGATACTATTGGATGAATTTATGGTGGCACACCATAAAACAACACCCTGTCATCCTCACGAAAATGGAACTTTTGAGGCCTTGAACAATATATTGAGCTATACCTTGACAAAAAAATTTGTATGTTGGAAGGAAAGACTGGGATGATTATGTCTATCTGTTGTACTTTTCTCATACATGAAAACCTATAAAAGGTTGAATAATGCAACACCCTTTCAGTCTTGTGTTTGGCATAGACGCTATTCTACCAGTAGAATCCATGTTACCTTCTATGCATATTGCATGGGCAGGAGGTTTGGTATATCACAAAGCACTTGAAGAATGTATTCTGATGCAGTTGGATGAAAAGCATGATATAGAAAGATGGTGTTAAAAGCAAGAAAAGGCCAGACAAAAGGCGTGGTATAATAGGCACATTAAGGATAAGAATCTTGAAGGTGGGAAAATGGTACTTCTATATGATTCAAAGTTTTTATGACACCCTGGAAAGATTAAAGTGCATTAGTTGGGACCATTTGTTATAAGTTATATACTCTGATTCATGTGCTTTCCAGTTAGAGGCGTTGGACGGAACACGGTTTCCCGGTTACTTCAATGGAAGTAGGAAAAATCCCTACTATAAATAAGTCTTCTTGGTGTTTGTAATAAGGTAGTATTTCCACTTAGATTAGATTTCCTTAATGCATTCCCTTTATATGTATTTCCTTCATCGTTGTTATGCATTGTCAATTTAGTTTAGTGTTTTGTGTAATAAGTGCACTTGTGTGCCAGAATTTGATTACTATCTACGTGTTTTCATGTGTAGAGGACCATGCATACCCTTAGTGTGGGTTGGAGTATACACAAGGTATCATTTCCAAGTTTGAATATTATCTGAAGGTGGGTTTGCATAGTAGAAATTTTTATTTTGTGCAGGTTCTCAAAGTAAAGGTGCGGATAGAGAAAAATTGTTCATGATTGAAGACCACATATGGATAAATGGATGCACTAGTGTAACGTGAAGTAGGATGGAGTAGTGAAAACTACTTAGTGCAAGGCAACAATGGTGAAAATTACTTCGATGCATGAGGGCACGTCAAAGGAGGTATGTGGCAAGAAGGAGAAGAAGGTGCACCAAAAGGGAATGACTGTGACACGAAAACAAGTAGTGCCAAAGATTGATGGAATGACAAATCAATGTTGAGTACGGTGGTAGGTGGAGAGCAATAAATGTGAAAAGTTTTTAAAATCTATATAAGGTGGTGTTGTGAAATCCTTCTTACCTTTGCGAACAAGAGCATTTGAGCAAGTTGTTGATGAGTGAGCTAGCGAACGAGCTGTGAAGTACGGAGAGATACGAACCAATTGAAGTTGTTAGATTTACACACTAGGTTGATTCATACTCAATTTGAGAAGTGTTTAAGAAAATCAGGGGCATACGAGGAAGAAAATTGACAATTAGGGTTCAGGTTTTGAGTTAGGGCACGCAGAGTTGAGTTGCAGAGCTTGAATCAATCAAAAGGACACACCTTTATAGTGGAAATGGCACCAAAAAGAGCACATGAGTGCAGTGACAAGGGGGAAGAAGAAAAAGGAGGTTTAAATCGAATTTGAAGATGTTTCTGAGAGTAGGTTTTCTGAAATGTAATACCCTAGAAGGGGTTTACATGGGTTGCGATTGGGATTCGCACATTCGTCGATGCAAGGTGAGTGATTACAATCACATAACAAAGGATAACAAGGATGAACTTGATAATTTGCTGGTTGTGAAGAAGAATAAGAGAACAGTGGTTGACATGGTCATGTATGATGACGTGAGCAAAAATATGTTGGAAAAGCTGGGAGTCTTACAATTGTATGAACTCCCTTATTTTAGAAAACTAGAAAAATTATACTAGTGGCTGATGAGTAGAGTCCATGAGGACTTCTTCTATTTTTCTAGGTTTTGGGATGAGGATCACCATGCAACCTTGATTGGGAGTTTGATAGGACTTAGGAGTATGGGCACTAAAGTGAGCAGCGACCTCACAGATAAAGAGGTACATAATGGTAATAAGGAAGGCATTGGGTTACCTCAAGGGTGGGGGCATATTAATAGATATTGAATTTTTTTAGAAGTATCCAGTGGCCCAAGAAGCAGTGCACCTCCTCACAAAGTTAAATAACCAGGAGTGGTGGTCGTAGGTAAATACCTTGTGGTTGCACATAACAAAGAAAATGACTGAAGGGGTAACTTACAACTTGGTTGGTTTCATTACTGAAACAATCATTGAGGAAGTGCATGGAGGTGATAATATTAGTTTCGGCGTGATACTTTTATCACTTGTATTTGTATAAATTGGGGTGCCTTGATGGGCCAAAGGACAAAATATGGCAGTATCCTACAGAGAAGAAATCATCTTGCAAGAGATATTTGAGAAATATACTTGTGATGGAATCCATGAGTAGACCATTTAAGAACATGGATATAGATTGTAGTATGTGTGACTTTACACTGCCACATTTGATGAGGATGAATGGAGAATACTAAAGGAGTTACCTTCGGTATTGGGTAAACAAGTACAATTTAGATTGTATCAACACTTCTGCATTGCGTACTTTCGTGATAAAATATGGAAGAAGTGGAGACCTTAGTGTAAGATGTCATCACGCCTTCACCGCATGGTATTTCCAATGCATCTGTACACATGTTTTCATATGTGCGTCGACTATTGATCTTCAATGCTAATAAGGTAGACTATGATTACGACACTCTCAGGAAGACTTATGTTTATCCAAGGTAAGTCTGCATATATTTAGAGGTTAATTTCAGATAATATTGATATGAATGCTGTGATCTTGGCCATTAGTGAGATTTGGGCATGCCCTTGTAGTATATCATATACATGAATCCTAAATTATAAAATTGGAAAGTATCTTGAGAATAAATTCAAACTCCCTGGAATTCCCAAGGGGAAAACATACGCAATTGGCACTTTGGCATAGGAAGAAACCATATTTTTCCCGTTAAAGAGGAAGAACGAGAAGAGGGATAAAATTCAAGAAGATAGTGTTGGCCTTGTATCATAGGAGGTAGAAAACAAACCAGTTACATGTGAAAATAAGAGTGAGCGTGCAGGGTGACTCCACTCTATTACAAGGAGACCAAGATGATAAAGTATTAAAGAGACAGGTGCGATGGAGATGGATTCAGATCAAGACTACTGAAAGAAACTTAGTTTAGAGAGGGTGTTAAGGATAACAAGGAATCAGGAGTGCAAGGACCTGACACAACCCCTCAAGAAGGTCACCTAGGACTTCTACCTGTAAAAGTATAGAGCCATGAAAATAATAAGAGGTGTAGAGTACATTCCTCAGAAGAAGGATGATGGAGGAAAAAGATAAAGACAATTTAGGGAACACTCTAGCTTATGACCGAACATATTGGAGGAGCATCAAGGAGAATAGATTGAAGAAATATGAAGAGGAGCTAAAGGAGAAAAACATAGACAGTGGGAAAGTTGACTTGGAAATAAGAAATAGAAAAGGGAGAGCCAATCAAGCGCGCCCCCTACTACAAAGAAATGTCAAGGTCTAGTGTTGGACTACAGGAGCCAAGATTCCAAAAGGGTAATTTCTTCAAGGAAAGAAAAGGATAGATGAAGATGTATAAAACTCCATTGCAGTTGGGTACATGTGAATGAACATAAGTAAAAATCATACACGTGCGCAATTCCAAAGTAACTTTAGGAGCCTAAGGACTTATATCGATGTGAACTCATGGGTGCAGACATGGCAAACACACACACACACGCACAAACAACTATCTTAGATTATGTATACTCATATGGATGAGCCTAATTTCGATGTGTGTGAGGAATCTTGTGTTTTGCACACATAATTAAGAAAGCACCCCATTCCAGGCACATTAATACCAATCCCCCTTAACATGTCTTATGAATAGGTAAGCAATGCCTCATATGAAGATATCTATTGATTTTACGCATGTAAGAATATTGACAAAGTGGAAATTATCATAGAACTGCTCGTGGATAAGAAGCAAAATAGAAACATAGATTAAGTGCTGTAACAATAGAGAAGGTGCATGTTGAAGCAAAGGCAGAGGCATTGACAAGTATGGTGGAAGAGGTTACTGATGAAAGTTTACAAAAGAGGCCGCATTTTGAGATGTAATTCACCCCATAAAAGTTTCCCATCTGTAATGCATTTATGTGCGCCCGTTTAGTCGTATGGTAATGGAAGAAGGGCCCCATGCGGATGCCTACAGCAAAAGTATGTTGCAACATAGGTTAGCGAGAGCCAAGTCCATAATTACACGTGGAATATTACGAGGTTATGAGTCCTTTATTGAAAAACTTTAAAGGAATGATCTTGAAGAGGGAAAGAATGGCTTTAGAATATTACTATGTGCGTGACCCCAAATGCAATTATAAGGAACAAGGACCATTGAAGAAGCACAATGAGGTCCTTCAAGGAAGCCACATGAATAACGAGACAATTGGGCATGTATGGAGAGACTTATTTTGGTATAAGTAAAAGTGTGACATGCACTTGACAGCTTCCCAGAATCCCACACAAGGAGATGACTGAAGGAGAAGTTGGGAAAACTCATTGTGCAGGATGGATGAATGTACTGGAAAGGATGGTCTCCATTATGGATAATAGTTGTCAGGGTCTATCACAAAATGAGAGTGAGAAACCTATGACTCATTGATGAGATGGAAGCCATAGTTATACATACATCCCCCTGATAAATATTGTTAAAATCGTTGAGTTACTGGAATGCAGTTTAGAAGCAGAGGTTAACATTAGAATATCCAAAATTGATCCTAGCCTGTAGAAGAGAAGGGTGCCGAGTGGTTTCTTTATTATTTTTGTGAAAGGAATTCCTTTATTATTTCATTCTTTATTCATTATTCTTTATAGAGAGATAAGTTGTGATTACCCATTATCTGGCGAAAACAATGAAATTAATGTGAGGTAATGTTCAACTAATAAAATATAAATTAAATATGAAAGCACAGTAGAAGGATTAGGTGCGTAGACACAGGGCACACAGGGCAGTGCGCAGAAGTATAGCAAAATAGGGCACGCACCTAGAACAGTTTGAAATCAGGACTTAGCCATTTTGCAGGTCAGGGATAATTTTGTACGTGGAGTGAAGAACATGTTTTTTCGAAGACTTAGAGAATACACAAAGGCTATATTTTGGGACTAGTAAAAGATCGAAGCCACCATGCAGAGTTTTGGAGCTAATAATAAGATTATGCTACATTTGTATTATTAGGTAATCTATTATTAGTGAGCTTGCATGCTTTTGTATTCTCGTGTAAGGGCACATGGTCTATTATTAACATGTAACCTATATTTGAAGGTGCAATGGGCGGTGAAGGGCAAGGCCTTCACCCCTATAAATATGTATTGATTTGCATGGATTAGACAATAAGATGTTATTATAGTGTTATGCTACGTGTTTATTAGCGCGTATGACTACGGAGACATTGTTACGTATGTATAAACCTTCTGTTTTTTTCAGTATTTAATTATAATGTATTTTATTAGTTGGATATTGGTGTTGGATGTAACTGAGCATGGATCTTGTATGGTAAATTTGATTATAGTAATTGTTTAGTTGAATCTTTCATATGGTTAAGCATCTAGATCTGGTTTAAGCACTGTGGAATATTTGATTATCTGTTATGGATCTGAAATATATATTCAATCATGCTAACATCTTGAACAAGCTTCTCTAAAGAGGGACATGGTAACCTTGCGTGCTTCAGTTGAGCGCTCAGTTTAGGATGAGTGATGTGTCATTGTGCCTTGGGCTATTAGTGGTGAATCTAGGCTACAAATATATAGGGGATTTCATAGGTGTGTTATTTCATTCTTATTTGATTTGATCTTAGTCATGGATAAATTTAGTGGCGAATATTTGTAATATGGTGAAAATTTCATTTTAGGAAAATTTGAAAAGGTGATTTTTTCAGAGCAGGTTGGTGTCCTGTTCACCTAAAATTTACAGTATATATTTTTTTGGGGTCGGCTTCGCCTACATTTGAAAACATCTCCTATAAAAACCTAGGTGATTTGTTGGGTAGTATACTATGATACTACCACCAGTACCTTACCAATACCGTCAACTCACATACTCTAAACACTAGAGATTTTTGTTATCCTGTTAGTAGTTTAGAGTCGGGTGACAGATGATATTTGCTGACACGTGACAAATGGGTTAGCTGATGACATGTGATAGGGATATAGTTGACGTGCGACAAGGAGGTATTACAGACACACGACAAGGGGGTTAGTTGTTGACGCACGACAGGGATATATTTGACACGTGATAAGGAGGTTTGCAGAAACGCAACAAGGGGGTTAGTTGTTGATGCGTGACAAGGAGGTATTGCAGACACGTGATAAGGGGGTTAGTAGTTGATGCATGACAAGGATATTTTGTAGACACGTGACATGAATTTTGTCTCTGATGCCTAACTTCATTCTTTTGCTCATGCAGGACTCTGTTCAGAATAATGGAAGGTGCTAGTCCTTAGAATGTGAAGACCTAAAAAGTAACTAAGAAATATCAGAAGTCCCTGTTCAAGTATTTTGTAAACTCTACCGATACAAATATTGTAACTACCAATTACCATATAGATGCCACCAGAAAGAATCAAAATACTGGTTGTGTGGAAGATAATATTGAGTTGGACATGCATTCTACACAGTATCAAACAAATGACACCTACGATAATATGTCATATCTTGAATATATAACTGTTGAGATGCCAGACCCTGAAGATATTCTTCCTGTTGGGGTACAACCAGGAGTGTATCAAGATATCACACATACAAATACTCAGCAAAATGGAACATAGAAATGAAATTTAAATTTTGGTTCATGAAAGAGGAAACTAGGTGATTGTGATATTGCTCAAAATGCTACTCAAAAAAGTAAAATATTGAAAACGAACAAGAATATGTGGACCATTAGAAGGACATACAAGTTTGATTGGGCTGCCAAATTTCTATTTATTGAACTTGTACAATCATCTAATTTAGAATATATCCCATCTGAATTTACATGTACAATATGTACGTGGAAATTGGGAAAGCAACAAAAAATGCAAATGAAGCTGGACACTATAGAAAAACATTGTGGAAAAAAATATTTGATTGTAACGGGGGCAGATGGCTAGAAAATCAAAGCACATAGGTAGAAAACTGAAAAATAATGCATGCATGTTAAATATGCAATCGATTATGAAGCAGAGTAGAAAAAATGCAGACATCTCATGGAAAAGGGAGGAATGATCACATCACAAATTGGTGAGATGAATCAAACAAATCTACATGAAAAAAGCATACATTTCTCTACTTTATTTCACATACTAAAGAAAGGAAGACCGATTATGGATTCCCTTGATTTCAAAGCTTTGTATCAATATAATGGAATTTCAAATGTACCTCAGTCTCATTGGTCTGAAAGTAGTGGATGGGAAATGGAAAAATGCCTTTCGATGATAGAGAAGGAAGATTTGAAAGAGAATGTAAAAAAATCAAATTTTATCTCTCTTTCAATATATGAAGTGGAAACATTCGACAACACTGCATGGGTATGTATCCACATATATACTTTAGAAAATAATATAAGGACACCTCATCTACTGGGTGTTATGAAAATGGTTGAAAACTGTAATGCCGAAAACCAACATAAAATATTTGTTTCTCATTTGAAATATATTGTTGGAATGAATGATTATGAAATTGCTATGAAGTTGGTATGCATTGGAGAAGATGGTACATCTATCATCCAGGGTTACTAAATAGGGATATGTGTAAGATTACAAACAAGAGTGGCCCCATATATGCTACCAATTCAATGTATGGCTCATAGAATGAATTTAGTGTATTAAATGGTAAGTAACTATGAAAATGTTGCTAAATTAGAAGACCATATAAGATAACTTCAGGCCTATATGGCAAGCAACCCAAAGTGATTTCTTGAGTTCCAGAAATTTAAAATTGGAATTACTTATAGCAAAAAACTTCTAAAAGATGTTGAGACGAGATGGATATCTTTGTCTGAAATTTCATGCAAATTTTGTGAGGAGTATTCTTCATTGGTTTGTTTCACGCATATATATTGTCATGAAGTTGATAGGGTGAGGGACTTGTTGTTCCGTTTAACCTGATTTGAATACATTACTTACATTTGTTGGTATTCTTTCAATTTTGTAGGATATCAATACACTGATGAATCATGCACACAGGGGAGATTAATATATATTGTGTATTTTATATGAATGAGAAAAATGGTATGTCAAAGTCTTGATATCTTGTAATGTTCCCCAGATAGTTTTAATACACCTGTTTTAGAGAATTAGAAATCTTTATTCGATCTTAAAATTACCCAGTAAGTATTTGATAATTAATATCCACGCTCACCTCTACATCACTATTAATGGGAGGGACATACCACTTCACATTTTGTAAAAATGTCAAGATATTACAGGATCAGAACGAGAAGATGTTTCCCATGACACATAATCTCTTTAAGTCTATTATAGTTTAAACAAGAATAAATCTTTAAAAAAATTTCAGAATCCTTATCATCAAAAATTAGAGAACGTTTCTCCAAAGATAAAATTCTTGAAGAAATGGGTGTGATGAATCCTAATTTTTGGAATACTAAAGGTGGTCGTGCAGACTTTGCAAGAAAGTATTTCTATAAATCCATGGGTACAATAATGTAACATTTCACAAAGACTTCAGAGTTCAAGGGTATGGAAATCAAAGGTATATTGAATGTGGATTTATTAAAGTTTTAATCAACAAATTTTGCAACAACAATGAAGAGCCAATATAAAAATTTAGACAAACCTTCTGAAAGTGGTGCTATTACAAGGCTATGGCGAGGAATCTATCAAAGTTATATCTTACAAGAAGACATCAGTGAATATTTCAGATTATATGAGTTATGAAAAACAATGATTTGGGGTTCTATGGAGGATGAAAGGGTTTTCAGTGCTTTATCATTTATAAAATCAAAACTGAGAAATAGGTTTGGATAAAAATATGGAAAATTGCATGAGGTGTTATGTATCTCGCTACTCCATGGAGACTTTTCCTTTTGAAAGAGCAATTGAGAATTGGAATTCCCTTTGCAGAAAGAAGAGGTGTGAATAATACAGATACAAGTACAATTGTTCCCAATGATGACAGTGGAATTGGCACATCGGCGCACTCTACAGAAGAGAACATCGAGTTTGAAGAAGCTATTGATAATGGATTGTTTTGACTTTAAATAGGTATCTCCTTCACCTTACTTTTATTGTTTGTCACCTTAAAAAAAAATTCAGCTCTTTTTATCATTAAAGATGTTACAAGTATATATATTTTACATTTATTTCAAATACAATTATTTCATCTTTTTTATTGAAAACGGTGGGTTGATATCCATCCGAGGAAGCTCGCACTTCTCGGAGATTGAAAATGTCAAGAAACTCACCCATCTATCTACTAATCCATTTCTTGGGTTGAATTTTCTTAAATCAAAGATCTAGGACACTACGAAGGATGATTTCACAACCATTTAAAACACAAGAGGTAAATTAAACCCTATCATATGACATTTCTTGATTTTTTACAATTATGTTTAATTTAT
This sequence comes from Taxus chinensis, assembly GCA_019776745.2. Classification (NCBI taxonomy): domain Eukaryota; kingdom Viridiplantae; phylum Streptophyta; class Pinopsida; order Cupressales; family Taxaceae; genus Taxus; species Taxus chinensis. The sequence continues at coordinate 882,651,023 of CM034147.1, forward strand.
TTTTTATGTTTACAAAATGCTTTGATATATTTTTAAACTTTGTGGGATAAAATCACACAATCAAATCTTACAAAGAGAGGAAGATTTTTCCATATTATACAATTCATAATCCACAATCCATTATACAATTCATCATCCACGATCGTGTTTGAAGCCATATCTACGTCCATATAAAATGCATCATCATCCATATATATTTTAATGTCATCATCTACATCTAATGTCATCATATCATTATCATAATCTTGACAATCCAATTATTATTAAAACAATTATTTATCTATTTTAAATGTGCAGAAACGTCTTTGTCCTAACACATTCCTTTTTTTTATAAACAAGTATCCATTATCATCATTCATCATCATCTATATCCATTCTAATGTCATCATATCATTACAAGTATAGAGAAGAATATTTTGAGAACATTTAAATGTATCTGTCGTACTACATTACAAATTTTCTTGAAACAATTATTCATTATCATCATCTAGATTCCATGATCGTGCTTGAAGCTAAATCTACGTCCACATACAATTCATGATAATCCATAACTATGAGACTATGATTCTATTCTAATGTCATCATTCACTTCTAATGAAATCATCATTACAAGTAGAGAAGAAACATAAACACCATATACAATCTAGAAATTCTATACATAATATATAGGAAGTTATAAAATTAAAGATTACCATAACACCATCACATTCAAATGAAACATAAACACCACATACATTGTACAATCTAGAAATTCTATACATAATATATAGGAAGATATAAAATTAAATATTATAAAGTATTTCAAATTTTCAAATGCCATCACATTCAAGTTTCAAATTTCAAATCTAGATAATAAATTTCAAATGCCATTACCATCATATTCAATGTTTCAAATTTTCAAATATAGATTCTATTTTTCAAGTTTCTACCCTCAATAATGAAAATTTTCCAACCCTCAATTTTTAGTACCCCAATCCCCACATGGCTTCGACTCCTATACACCTTTCCTCAAATGGTTTCTCCACTTGTACCCCATTTCCCCAATGACATGAATAATCCCAAAACTTATGAGATCTTCCGCAGCATTGTCTATATTCTTTACAATTCTTTCTTCTTACTTTGTCACATCTTCATGGGATAGCAAACTTGGATTAACAGTTGTATTGGTTTTGAATAAAAATTTTCAGGGTCGAAGCCATACTCTTTAATTATCCGCTTCAGTTTACTGTTTTGTTTATTAACCAAAACAACATTTTCCTTAAAATTCTTCACTGCGGATAAACTGTTCTTCGCGGTTTTCCAAGTGAACTTGGAAAACCTTTGTCTTGAATCTTCAAATTTTCATATTTCAACTGCACAAAAAAACGTGATGTCAATTAAAAATATTACTAAAATAAGAAAACTTCAAACTAACAAAAAATATTATTTGAAAGTGCTAATACTTACGACCACTCTATCTCTCTTGACATTTGTAACTGCCACTAGATTCTTATCCTTAAACCATTTTTTAAAATATGTCTGGGACTGCAACACTAATATTTTCCAATTTCTTTAATGATTTATCCAAAATATCATCTTTATAATTGTTTTTTTACATGACAATCCCACTTCTTACTTGGGTAAGTAAGGAATCCATATTCACATGTTGATTATGGACTGCAGCATATAAACTATCCCTCTGCCAATAATTTTTAAAATGACTTATTAGCTCATTGATTAGTACTTTATCCCTTCTCTCCCATTCTATGAGCTGGCTGATATGAGGTAGAATAAACTCATCGACATGGGATTAACAATCATAACCAATTACGTTCTCTAAAGGAAAAAGGGTAACAAATGTTCACCATTTGTTTTTAAAGAAGATGATCTCACTGGAGAGGTATGGGGGATTTCGGGTTGATCAAATGACTAATTGTTTTTACCTTTGGGTGGCCTGATCCTATCTGTGATAAAATAAATCAATATTCAAACAAATAAATCTAAAGTGAAATGTAATGAAATTTGAATAAATTATGTTGAAATAAAAGTATACATGCTGGCCTTGAATCATCTCACACGTATTGAACAATATTGTTGGGTCATTGCTATCAATGCCCAAGTAATCTTCATCTAAATTTATATTATTTAAAGTCGATATGCCCTGTTGCATTGGGCAAGCAACCGAGTGAGAGGGTTGGAATTTGAAATGAGGAGGCAAGGAGGCAATGTTTAGTGTCCCACTAGGGGCCAAAGGAATTGGCATGTGCATTTACTAATGTTATTTTTTTCCTAATCCTTTGGTTGGCATTTTGAATATTATTGGTTAAGGAGGGGGGTGGTGTCATTATTTGTATAGAAGGAAAAGGACTGCAATGTGTTGAAAAGTTCAAGAGAAATCATATGAAAAACTGTTAAACTATGCAAAAAATACGAAATTAAATGAAGTACTATTCAAAAATTGTACCTTATTGTTGAGCGGGTAGGTTATCGTGGTGCTTGAGGTGGCCATGTTGGAGTAGTAATTAGTGGTTTTTGAGTTGTCTGTTGCTAGGATTGCTGAGGTGGTTGTTGAGAAGAGACAAATACATACGACTGAACTAAGTGAGTTAGGGAAGACAGATTGACTTTGATAAGCACGTGTATGGTCCAAAGCCCCTGCAATGTCATCAAAATGTAAGGGTAAATGAAAATACAAATTTGGAATTTGTAAATAATACATGTAAGGGCATTAATTCTCTGGAATTTAACGAATTCAAATGGTTGGCAGTTCAAAGATGAGTGATCTTCCATTTCATATTGTGAATCTCCCGATGCCTCAACATGTAGTTGGCCTCTTCCTCTTGATGCTGACTTTTTTAGGGTAATGGCCTTCTAAAAATATTCTCTACAAACAGTAGATATTTAATACCTGTTGTTAGTGCTAATGTCGAAATACAAACTTTATAGTTTATACCTGTTGTTTTTGAAATGGAAATGACAAATTCATCAACGCCTCGTTCGTGCAAGTGGGAATTGGTTTTTTTTTTTAAATTTAAAAGAGCCTCGTAATAAAGGCCAAGGAGATAGTTTGTGGTGTGAATGACTAGTTTTTCTGAAATTTTTGCATTTGTAATGTCAGTTCATTATTTGTTTAATAAAAAGATGCACTAATCAAATTTTTGCTTTTCCGATAGTTGCAAGAATATATGTAATGGCCCAGTTTGGTATATCTGTTTGTTGACCCTAGCAAAACTATTTTGGCTTGAAATAAGGAAATCATATACAGCAAGAAAGTGGTGTGTAATTCCTTGCGTATCCACAGCACGTTTGGATTTATTGACATGAGCTGCAAATGCCCAAAAAAAAATTGGAATTAATATAAATTTGAATTGTATCAAAATTAGAAACTAAATACAAAATGATGAATGAAAACAATTTACACTTACAATCAACATGGAAATCAAAATTCGATTCAAGGTATTTCTTATCGTCTTCAACAAGTGTTTCCCTTCGTTGTAACAATGGGTAAGTTTTTGAATGGGAGGCCTGTAAACCGATGAATATCAACTGGGTTGATACCAAATTGAAACATTCGACTGTCGTCCATAGTAACATTAAACATGTTGTCGTCTGCATTGTACGAGGAGATAAGGTAGTTCAAAATATCATGGTCTATTTCAAAATTGGGAATCTTAATGAGCCCACCAAACTCACATGCATCAATCAAATCCTTGTATTCCGAATTCATTTGTAAAACAGTTTGGATGTAAGCACACAAAGGGTTCTTGTAGAGTATCTTGCCCGTGGATAGGGCTTTTGGGTTAACTGGATTTTCCTCTTGATTTTTATCTGGAGCTTGAGATGAAATTATAGTTTCCATTGTAGTTGTCCTTGAGCTTGATTATACCTGACATAGATAATTGATTCCTATATACAAGAAAATTCGAGATCTAAAAATTGTAAATGTGAAAATGACCAGTGCGAGAGGGCATTTATAAGATAAAACTAAGATTTCGAAGGCTAAGATGTGCGTTAACAAGCCTTGTTGACACACGATAAGAAGGACTTGTTGATGCGCGTCAGTAAGCCTTCTTGTCACATATCAGCAAGCCTTCTTGTTGTACTTCAACAAGGTTTGTTGTCACACATCAACAAGACTTATTGACACGTGTCGACAAGGCTTGTTGTCACATGTCGACAAGGCTTGTTGACGCATGACAAGAAGGATTGCTGATGCGTGTAAATCATGTGTCAGTGTCTTATGTCAACAAGCCTTGTTGATGCACGACAAGAAGGCTTGTTGACACGTGACAACAAGCCTTGATTGACACGCGATCAACAAGCCTTGTTGACGCGTGCATCAACAAGCCTTCTTGCCATGCTTCAACAAGGCTTGTTGACGTAAGACACTAACACATGATTGACACGCATCAATAAGCTTTGTTGATATGCTTCAACCATGTGTCTGTGTCACACATCAACCACACATCAGTGTCTCTAACTCTGCAGTCTTTCTAACTCAAAAAAAAGTGGGGTGAAATATTCAATTATGAAAATTTGGTAAATTCACTTTTCAGTGAAATCAGTTCCGGGGATATTCACCAGGCATTTTTCACCTCTGATTTCCAAGAGGTCTCTTAAATGAACCCTGATCTTAGTACTCATTAGATCGTATTTGGATTTGGAAATAATTTTTTAAAGATTTAATAGATTGTAGGATATCCTTATAAAATATGGCACTTTCATGACCATTTTTCGAAGTAGAATCTATGTTGGGATCCATTTATTTAAGAGGCATAAAATATATAGTATTGTTTTCCCACCTGCTTTAACAAATATTAAAAATTTTGCAATCCTAATTGCAAAGTCACAACGTAATGATAATGCAATAAAGTACAAATCTAGACCTAAGCAATAAGCTAGATAGAAATGAAACCCTAGGTGAAAGATAAGGAATAAGATACTTAGCTAAGTTTGTAATAATCCTAAAGAGGAAATGAGCTAGAAAATTGATGAAATAGGAGAGGATACTATCGCAACTGAATCCAAAAAATTGTAGAACTATCAGAAATGTGAGGACTGTGGCGTATGGATTAGTCTAGGGGTGTCAGGGAACTGGATACCTCTATTGGGCACATGTGACTACAAAAATGGTTGTAAATTGATTTCTTTTGTATCTTTTTAATATCGCTAACCTTGTTTGTTTGTCACATATGTGTCGCACTATGTCTGCAGAATTTTCCTATAACCTGGAAAGAGAAAGAGAACCTGTAAAACCCAAAAACATATCAAATCTTAAAAATGAAAATTTTCAAATGGGGATTCGAACTGACCCCAGAGGTCACCCAACAAAGTGAACTTACAACTGATTGTTGCACTACATTTGAGACTCCATGTAGTTTTACGTGTGAGTATGTGAAGAATCATGCCCTAGGTGGCTCTTGTGTCAAACGCATTTGAATAACGAGTAATAACTAGATGTAGTAAAGTAGATAGATGTGTGGATGTCAAAATGAAATTCCCCTCCTATGCGTGTATGTAGAAAATGTATTCCCTTGTCCCTTGAAAAAATCTAGATAGATGCTTTGATGCTCTTGAAATGCCTTTAGATATAACCTTAGGTGATAGTAGTAGATTTTTAGTGCTCGGTCCTTTATTATGGTCACATAGTTTTATATTTATATGATTCCCTTAGTTGAATTTTACAATTAACAACTAAATTGTTGACCCATAAGAAAACTAGATGTCCAAAAGATAAAAGAGGCACAAAAGGGGCGAGTAAGATACAAAGAGGTCGGGGTGCCCTAGAGGACGAGGGCACTAGGGCACTGATGTCCTGGCTAGGTGCTAGTGTCCAAAGTGATAAAACATGAAACAATGTAGCATCAATTGGGTTGTAGGGTGTAAGATGCCAAGAAGAAGACATGAACAAAGACAAAAATGCCAAATATAGTTGTTAATTGCTAGTTTTCTCACTTATGAATTATATGAATAGTAGTATGTGAGTAGCACCTAGAAATGTACCCAAAGTGCATGATTTAGTGTCTACACCACCTTACTAAGAATGGAAAAGACACAAGTAGAACTAATATTTTTACATTCATGTGAAAGAAAAGGATCACAAAGAGAATAAGAAAGTACATTTATGAGAAAGAAAAGAAAAGAAGTAGAAACATCATTATTATTTAAAAGATTAGAACTTACTGTATTTGCATTATATTCTATAGGAGGAGGGAAGAAAATATTCATATGCACATTCATAATAATATATAATGTCATTGTAATTATCAAAAGAGTAATAAACACAATAAATCAATGTATTAGTCAAAGTAATGTGACAATCATGTGAAACATCGTCATCATCAAAAGAGGAAACAATTTCATCATAGGTTCTATTGAGAAGAGAATAAGAAAAAGAATCCCATGCATGGTTGATGATAACTCACTAGGAATTTCCACATTATTAGAAACATATTGATTTTAAGGATAAGTGAAAAGATAGTGGGAATCATTATAATTATTTGTCCAATCATTAAGGTTGGAAAGTTCACACTCAAAAATATCATCATCATAAGATGGCTCCAGTGAATTAGGATAGCTAACCTCAACTACTTGATCATAAGAAAATGAATTTTTTAAGACAAAATGGATAGGAAGAACTTATACCTTTGGTTGGGCATCATGATATATAATTCTATTAAGGAATCACAATTATAGGGGTGAGTGAGATTTACTAAAAAATCATCAATGGGAGTAACATAACAGGTTTGATGTTGTGGGAGAACAAGAGAGATCTTAAATTGTGGATCAATGTAAAGATGAGTGACATCATCTATAAAACAAGTAGTGGAAGTAGAAATATAGGGGTATGGTGAGGATAAATCCTTACTAAAAATTCATAAGAGGAATTGAACCTAGGGATGGTATCCCTTAGGAATCCATAGATCAAGAGCCCAAGCCCAACCTTAACTAATCACAACACTTAAAAAATAGCATGTGCTCAATGAGAAACCCTATGGCCATTAAGATTTTACAATTACAAGATAAGATAAGAAATCTAAACCCTAAGCTATGTGAAAGGATAAAATAAGAGAGGGTTCACCAAATGTTTACACTTATATGATAAGATTTAGATCACCTATAAGATGTGTTAGTTGATAAAAAATCCCCAAATAAATGCTACTAAATAGATGGTCTTACACTACCATTGAAAATGAGAAGGACAATCATAGGTTCTTTCAATGAATAAAGTGGGTAAACTTCCTTATCTGAATCTAAATTTTTTGCATTAAAACACTTAGAAAAATGTTAGTTACTTTTCGTGGTTAGGGGACCTACATCAGTCAATCCCTAACCATTTAAGGAGATAAAAGACATTTTATTGTTAAAAAATGATAAAATAATCAAGTTATACCTAACTCGGTTGCAAACCAATCATGGCTACGATTTTCAAAAAATGCAGGGAAGTTGCAAGCTAGCCACAGGCGTGACTGGAACCTATACTGAAATATCACCAAAATAGTGATTTTGTGAGTTACAACAATCATTTATGACCTGCCTTCGCCTCTCTGAAACCTATAATACAAAAATATGCTATCAAGGAAGAAAAAATTAATGGGCTCTAATGTAAAAGAATCAAGGGCTTGAAATGATGGGGGTGAGTGATGTTTTATATTTTTTGAGTGTATAGAATATTGTGACATACATGGGTGCAATGTGCATAAATGGGCGAGATGATAAGGGTACATAGTGCATTGGGCATGTAAATGGGTAGGTGGGATGCACATAATTAAATGTGAATGGGTGAGGGCTAGTAAATGAGTGATGAGGTGTATTTTATATTTTTTGTGATGGTTTATATTTTTTAGGTAAATTTTGGGTTTATTTGATATTTTGGGATTATTTTGTTTTATGATGTTTTTGGTATTTTTGAATTGGGAGACCTTATGAGCAAGGTGTGTTTTCTAGTGTCTACATTTTACCCCTTTTGGGTTGTGTGTTGCAGTAGGTAAGATGTAGCACAAAAGATAAATAAAAGATGGGGGTCTTCTAACCCTTTGATAATGGTTGTCATAGTTGTAGGATTAGATGGTTGAATGGATTAATAGGAACCTAGAAATGAGATCCATGGGTCAATTTAGTCAGAGTCTGTGAAGGGGTAGATAGGTTGATTTTGCAAGGAAGAGAGTATTGAATAAATTGACTAAGATGATTGATTATTGGATTCCATAAGATTAACAAGAATTATTTTATATGATATCCCACTTCAAGTGATATATATTTGAATGCCTCGGGATGGCCCAATAGAAAAAAAAGGTGGTAGTTGAAGACATGGAAGTGGTGATGGAAAGTGGTATGAAAGGGAGATAAAATTGAAGAATATAAGTACTAAGAAGAAGGGCGTATAAATTTTGCAAGGACGGTTGAAGATAACTTGGGGATAGAGCGTGTGGACCAGAGCATGCAAGGAAAATCATGCACAAGGGAGAGGTGGAGCTAGTTGTACAAGTGTGGAGGGTTAACATGGGGGGGATTGGGATTGGTTTTTTTGAAGTAGGTTGGTCGCGGGTGTCATCGATCTTTTTTTTATTTTTTGTGTTTTTTTTTGTAAAAGGAGATGGGTCACTCATGGGTGTGATCATATCGAGAGGGTTTGATCGGGGCCGCCACTAACCCTTCTATTTTTTCATTTATTTGTATTTTTCATAGCTTTTTAAAAGGATAAGGGTTAGTTGTGGGTGTGACCGAAGTTACTATTATTTTTCATTTATTTTTTATTTTTAATAGTTGTATTAAAGGAGAAGGATCGGTCATAGGTGTGAACAAATCGATAGGGTCTGATCATGGCCACAATCAGACTGTTATTTTTTTCTATTTTTTTATTTTAATATTTTTTTATAAGGTTCAGTTGTGGGTGCGAGTGGCCCCATTGCGTTTGGGAGGCATGGAAGAGGAGAAGAGAGACTATTGTAATGGGGTAGCAAGGGAACATTAGGTGATGATTGCAATGGTAGAAAATAGGTGATGTATGTGTCAGGGAAGGATTAAGTATAGGATGGTGTGGTGTTACATCATGATCACATGAATGACAGGGTAGGATGGGGTGTTTGGAAGTTGGAAGGGGTGTGGACAGGGTTGAGGAGTTGGGTAAAGAAGGGGTTGGGGAGAAGACTTAGGGATATGGGCGAGGTAAGGGCAAAGGTTGGGAAGGCTCGGTCATAGGAGAAACTAGATAGGAAGTGGGTGGAAATTCAGTGGAAGTAGCAGAGGTGGAGCCAGAAGGTTCCCTAGTCACATGTGCAATTATGAATTATGTGAGCGGCAAGGTGACAATGAACTGTGGGTCTATTTTATATCACATGGATTGAGTAGGTGAGGAGGGGTAGATGCTTATTGACAAAATTATTAGAGAGATGGGATATTGACACAAACACATTTCATCTAGTGATGGGTGAGATGACTATCACATTAGAGAAAATATGGAGGATATTTTGAATTTCGATTGAGGGTGATCAAGTGGTCTCAATAGTATATCCAACCATGTGGTAGGGTATATTATGGAGAATTTATGGTCCAATGTAATATGGGATTGAGATTGATAGTGGGGGATTTAGGTATTATGAGTTGTATGATCAGGCAACATGTACTCAAGTGATGACCTATCTATGGAGTGTGAATTACAATATCATTCTACTAGATTCTTCAGGTTATACGTTCTTATGAGGTTTAGGTGAGGTGTTTTTTGATATCATAGAGTAAGTTACAATGTAATCATGGGGGCATGCCTTATTAGCGTAGGCGCATTCAGATTTGCAACAATACATCAGTCAGTTGAGGGTTGGATTGAATGTGGGGATACTATTTTAGGTGTAGGCATGGGATAATATAGTAGTGGATAGACCACATGGGTTATCATACTCTATTTATGAGTGGTTATCACTAGATGCACCATAATATCTATGATGGAGACTAGATCAAGATTCATTTAGGCACATACCATATGAAGCCATGATGGGGCACTATCAGCAGATGATGACAATTTTAGAGCCAAGTGATATCATATGGGGCCATATAGGAAGGTGGAATAGTTTTTGGGATGGTGGGAGGATGCATTACAACTGATATGGGTATGAAGGCCAAGGTAGGGGATTGGGTGGTAAGCACAAGAAATAGAGTTATTTCAGTATGGTCGTATGAAGAGATAATTTGGGCTTCAAAAAGGGTACCTCCAGATCTAGTCAGATACTCATGATTGAGTGGGGATGGGTGACTAGTGCTAATGTATGAGGTGACTAGGGATGAGGATGATCCACCAGTAGAGTTTGTTGTAGGGTATTATGCAAATAGTATACATGATTTTGACACATGGTGGGAAGTGTATGGGTCGAGGAGATGAGTAGTAAGATAAAATCTAGATATGAGAAATCCACAAGATGTTGGCAATTGGTATTTTCATTGATGTCAATATGTTTCATTTATATCAAAAGGATAAAGGAACATGAAGAAGGATTGGTAGTGTCATTGATGTCATGTGTTATGTTGATGTCTAGTTGAGTTTCTTGATGAGGTGGCATGATGTCTTGAGCAAGTATGATGGCTTGTAGGAGTGATACAAAGGTATTGTAGTGTTTTGGTGATGTCATGAAGTTTTTTAAGGCTCTTGTAGGTGATCAAGAGTGATGAATTCATGAGGTGGTTAGCATGGATGGTGCAAGCATGATCAAGATGCATTGTTAGGATACTTAGTAGGATAGTGTGTCATGGTAGTTCACAATTATGTAGTAGTTGGATAAGAATTTTTAGAGTATGGAGAGAATAAATATGAGGTTTTAAGACACTCACAAGTGTCTCAGAGGGTGCATATAGGTTTTGGTCATGTTTTCTAGGTTTGTATCTTGATCATTCTTAAGCCATGGGTGGAAAAATGAGATGATTTGATCTGTTTCTGAGCTAAGTATGAAAAGGTGAGCATTAGGAAATGTGTGGAAATTTTTTCTAGAGGTTCTGGAAATTTTCAAGTCCTAGTTTGAATAAATAATAATGAAAAGTTGTTTTTGACTCTACCGAGCTTCTAGAAAGTGAGAAACCAAACTCGAGAAGGAATGTTTGATGTTAATTGGCATGTGTTACCTCTGCATGGGAGGATAATATATTTAGGGAATTTGGGTAATGGACCTAATAAGGATATCCAAGCATTAGTTTATATAATAAGGCCCCAAGATTTATGAATAATCGTTAAGAAGGTAAGGTGGTCTAAACCCCTCCTTAAACCCTAGTTAGGTAGCGATGGAGAAATAATTTCTCTAAGTGCCAAAAAATGGATTATTTGACCTATTATGATGATTTCAAGTTGTAGAGGACTCCTCCATCTTTCTCTAGGTAGTATTTATGTGTCTTTATAGTGAGTGGAACCCGCAGTAATCTACATGTTTATGAAGAATTTGATATTGTTATTAGGTTTTGCATTGGACCAAATGAATAAATTTATTTTTGAGTAATTTGGGAAGCTATAATACATTATTAGAGTGGTTTCAGAAAAAATTTAAGCCCTTAGTGGGTATGTGCAAGTAAATATAAGAAGACTGGTTTTGGGGTAGTTTATGACAGTTTTGGTGGTCTTGATTACAAAAGTGTTCTTGGGAACTTACAATCTAAGTGATTGTGTCTAATAAAGTTGGTGATTACCATAAGGTCATGAAATTTTTATTCATGTGTCACACTTTCATGATTAGGTGATTTGATGAGTTAGGTCATGAAGACTATTTTTTTAGGTCACAGACCTAGTGAGGAAAGTTGTTCCTAATGGTGGTTTCATAGCATGAGATGATGCTTTAGAAGTGTAAAATATTTTTGGAGGTTTTTATTAGACTTATAAAACATATATAAGTGGTTTCATATGTTTGGTGAGGGCCATGTAGGCCCAAGATTACTTGGCTTTGGTAAGAGGGTAGTTTGAGTGTATTAGGTTTCTATGAGTCCTAATGAAGGATTTGAGTTTATATATGTTATTGCCGACCTAAGTGATCTTTTGTATGATTTCTAGATGATTTATTCATGTTATTTCAAGTTTAATTTCCATATTATGGCTAACCTATATGTATTTGATGCTTAAGTCATGTATATATGCATGTTCTTAGGCCTATTTGTTAAAGTTGTGAGAGTATGAAAAAGAGTGAGTAAGAGTGAAGTGAGCGGAAGTGTAAAAGGTATTTGTGACCATAAAAGGAAGGAAAATATGTTTTTATGAAGATCTAATAGGTGGATAGCTCATTTTTTTCAAGTTAAAATGACCTAATCAACTTTTTGAAGATGTTAGTTGTGTGAAAAAACCTAAAAGGCAGCTTTGAGGAAGATAGAATAAAGGAGAGTTGAATAAGTGTCATCATTAGTTGTGGAAAAAAATTCTCAAGGTGAAAAATAATCAAGTGGTTGAGTTAGTGTTGAGTCATTTAGGGAGTTTTAGCTTCCTTGTATGGTTGATCCTCTACTAAATCTAGGGGTTGGTGCTCCTTTTGGGGTTAGTGCCTCATTAAACTTAGGGGTTGATGTTCCTTGTTGGGTTGGTTCTCAACTAAATTTTATCTTTGTTTATAAGACAATTTTCCATTTCATTTATTAGTGAATTTTCTTCCCTAAAATTGTTTCCCACTTAAATTTTGTGTTCATGTATTCTTGCGTTCCTTTTTCATGTGTCAAATGCATGTGTTGTCTTGATGATTCATAATGGAGAAGTTAAATTGAATGGTTAATAGATGAAAATGTATAGGTAAATGAAAGTGCACATTGATTCACCCCCAGTGGTTGTGATTTCAACATAAGATGGTAGTGATATAGAGGAGGAAGAGGAGGAGAGAGACAAATTCTAATGACACGCTAGTGCAGAGTCAGCTACGCAAAGTAGAGAAATTAGTAAAGGTTACTGGCCAGGTAGGTGGAGATTTGGATGATGAGGTAGGGGTATAGGATGTACCCTTAGATATGGAGGGTGGGGATGGAGGGAGGTTAGATGATCCAAGAGTAGAGATATATGGTGTGGAAAGGAAGACACGAGGGTATAGGTGGGGAAAGGATCTAGTGTCATATGTAGAGACAAGAGATAGTAATGGGACACAAGTACCATTAGGAAAAACACGTTGAAAGAGAGGTTGAGATGTGGAGAGTGTAGTATATTTTATATTAGGATCCTTAGATGAGGTTAAAATGGAGGATGATAGGATACTAAGGGAGATGAAAAATCTATGGATATTTTGAGAGGTGGACTAAGCACAGATTGAGGAGTTGGAGGGTCAAATAGTGGTACCGTCAGATGTCATGGGACATATCCATGATCTAGGGGTCATATTGGCCAAGTGAGAGTGTGATCAAGAGAATGTTTCTCAATTAGAGGCACTCATGGAAAATCATAAGCATGAGAAAGTTTTTCAATATATCACATAGAATACATTGGCTTGTGTTAGGATATTCGCAAAGGGGGTGCACATGTTAGATACTATGAGGCGTAATTATGAGTTCATGCCCCACTTGTTACAATAGAGCCATTTTCACAATCATTTACCTCTAGGTTTAGGACACATAGGCCAAACATGGATCCTCCTAGGAGTGGCTCAGTGTATCCAAAAGGATCTCATATAGGTGATAATAGGCTAGGTCCTAATATAGGCCTGACCCCATGATTGTTGTGACATGTGGTCACAATTTTGTATGTACAAAATGATGATTATATATATATATATATATATATATATGACGTTTTGATATCACCCTTTTTTAGTGCATTATGAGTCATATTTGTGCTAATTGATGTGTGTGTGTGTGTGTGTGTGTGTGTGTGTTTTGGATTTTATTGAAAAATGGATTTGTACAATGGATAAAAATGTAACCAATTTTTGTTTGTTGTTTTATTTTTCACATAGTTGTGTAACTATAAATGTGCAATTTCATGGGATACACAATATGAAATGAACATTTTTATTTATGTGGGGTAAATGTAATACAATGTTTATAGGTATAATAGGACTCGACAAGGAACACAGACATGTGTGAGATGAACATGGAGAAAATAATTGATTTTAACAAAGTTTAGCAATTACAAGGCAACATACTAGCCCTCCATTCCATTGAGATCCAATGTGTGTGTATGTGATTAAATTATCACTTGAGGTAAAATTGTCAAGAAATAGTAAATGAGGACATGTTATCCAATGTGTAGGTATGTAGGGGAACATATAGTGTTGATTTTGAATAGTGGAAGATAAGTTTTGATTCAGGTATTTCTCCACTACCAGTTAGGCATCCATATCCCTGATGCATATACATTTGGTTCTAGTTACTTGATTTCTCTACTACCAGCCAAGCATCTCCGGTAGAGATACTGGAAAACTCTTTTGAGAGAGGTTTGAATATTGCTTTGAGATTTCTAATTTAATTTTTTTCTTTTGACATGATATTTAGTTCTCTCTCATGGGGGTTGATAACCACTACGAATCACTGGAGAAGATGAGAGTGTAAATGGAGACTTCATTTGCTAGCATGTGACAAATAAGTCCCTTTGGTGTTTGTAAAAAAGTTTTAAATGTGTGTAAAGTGTGTTAATCTCTCAAAATATGAAGTCATTCTTAAAATTTCCAAGCAATGAAGACCGCGCTCAAAATGATAGAGTTAACCACATGGATACTAACATGAATGTGTCTAAACCAAGTATAGAATTCCTATAAACATTAGATTTCTATATACAAGTGCAAAAGTGGTAGAAAAATTATTATGGATGGGTGGTTATGTACACTAAAATTGAATGATATCGTAATGCACATGGATAGTCACATGACTCATTTTTTTATTTTTAAGCACTTTATAATATTTTTTATTTTTTAATATTACATTGTTTTTGTGAATTTAAACTTTTTATATATTCTTTGGAATTTTTCATAAATGTTATATTATTTTTGGGATTTTCAAGCATAAACCTACATCAAATCCATGGAATTTAACAAATTTGGATCTTCATTTCCATCCATATCATCTAGTATATAAGTATCAGAGAGATATTTTTGGATGATCACATAGGGTCCAAACCAATTAGGGGAAAACTTGTCTTGTTGGGTAGGTTTTTAGGATGCATTTTTTTTTTTCCTTAAGCACAATGTCTCCAAACTCAAATTCATGGATATGGACCTTTTTATGTTAAGATTTTATATGATTTTGATACACTTAGAGATGATTAATAACATCAACACACATTTCATAAAATAGATCAAGTTCTGCAAGGCACTCACATCAATAATCATTGTTAGTGATACACTCTTGGAGAGTGACTCTCAAGGATCTCAAGCTCAAGGGGAATAACAATATCAAACCCATATATAAGTGAAAATAGTGTGGCTCCTGTAAGTGTGTGAATACTAGTGTGATACACCAAAAGGGCATAAAGAAACTAGGTGTGCTAATCTTTATGGGAAGCGCTGATGAATTTTTGGAGGATTTTCTTAATGGTTTTTTTGGAAGCCTTTGTTTTCCCATTATCTTGTGGATAGTATGGTGTGGATAATATGTGTTGTATTTTATACTTATTATTCAATGCTTTAACATATTTATTCTTATATTATCTATTGCAGTCTAAAATGATCTTGGTAGGAATGCTAAAGTAAAAAATGATGTGTTATATGAGGAATTCAAAAATTTAGGGACTAGTGGCATGTGTAAGTGGTGTGGCCTCAACCAACTTCATAAACTACTTTGTGGCAGTAATGATAAATGTATGGCCAACAAAACATAATTGGTAAACTTTCCAATAATTTCAAGTCCCCATTAGGAGAAAGGAAAAATGTATTAGAGAGTTTATTACTCTTGTGTGGAAAGATAAGAGACATTTGCAAACTTTTGGCACTTCTCACAATATCTAATGTACATACAACATTTTTATTCTAATGAAGGCAAATAATATCCCATAGGAATAACACATCATGCCATATCCATGCTACTAAAATGACCCCCACATGTACCATCATGTGCTTTAGTGAGCACAATGATGGTCTCTTGGTGTAATAACCACCATAATAATATACATTCATATCCACACTTATAAGGAAGATCAACTATGAGTATAAAATGAGTGGCCCTTTAATGAAAAATAAAACATCATGACTTGGGGAGGCCAAGTGGTAAGATATTAAATTTCAAGTATGTGTCAAGTTAATCATACCAAAGAGGAGGACATGCGTCTTTAATGTGAAAAATTTGAAGTGTGTGGGTACGACCGAAAGATGGCTACAATAGTATACAAATGGGAACATGAAGAATTTCATCTTAATTTTCTAAAGGTATGTAAGATCCTAAAGAATCCATGGTGTTTTTGAATTATGGAGAAGAATCAATTATGAAGTGTGCAAATTGTGTGAGTAATGAGTCCGCAAGGGTCTTATATTGTTGTATTATGTCATTGTGACATTGGTATGACCCTTAGATTTGGTTGATGACAATTTGTGAGTCACTTCCTATATCATAGTCTTTGTTTACCCAACAATATCTAAGTGCATTGGAACTTCATCCAAACTAGTCTTGATACTCACCCGAAGCACGCATAGCCTATAGTTCCCTCCTCTATTTGTTTATCAAGGTGTTAGCATGTATGTTCATAATTATAACCATAACAACCATTCATGCAGGGAGATTCATTATGGCATAGTAATTCAACAATATATATAATAAGGAAGTTCAATCAACATAAAGAATGATCAATATTGTTTGAATCCAATAACTCCATATTTAAATATAGTAATATTTGTAATATAAACATAATTATCCATGACAAAAATAACTTGATCACATATAAAAATAAGTTATTACATCCTTATTGTTTACAACAAGGCATTGGACCATGCACACTCACATACAGACTCTAGTAATAGCTCACACCTAGCACTCTCAATTCTAACTCTGCACTAACTAGAAATTACAATGAGGCATCACCTATATTTATATGGTGGGGAATTTACCTTAACCATATTTTTGCACCTTCCCTAATATTAGGCATGTTCTAACAATAGCCTGCATGTTTTTCTTATTCTTCTTTACAATAGATCAAGTTATAAATAGTTTTCATTACTTATGCTTTAACTCCTATTATTAGCATGCTTTCATGTGTCTTTTATATCCTTTGTTACATGTTATTTATTTATTTATATCCTTTGTGTGTGCCTCACATTATCCTATTTTTCTCTATTCTTAGCCAATGCTTCAAAAACAGCTAAGTCCCCCATATTCTACCTTCCTGCGCGCAGCCCTGCGTAGTGACCTATCCTTTTATGGTATGTGCATCTCACACTTCCCTATTTTACTTTCCTTCCTTTGTGTGTGCTCCCATGTGGTCCTTCAAACCCATTTTCATTTTTTATTCCTATGTCTGCATCCTCCTGCGTGCAATCCTTAGTACATGACAGATAGTTAGTCATATTTGTGACCAACATTACCCCACACTAGGGATATTGTACATCCTCGGTAATATTTGTATCAAATAATTTCCTTCAATGAAATAATGAAAAATAAATGAATAAAGTAACTAATAAATAATTAAATAATTTTAGAATTTGATACATGTGCATGCATCAATACTCAGGCCTTCTAGAGTGAAAGGAGTTCAGTAAATGCCCTTGTCTAAAATATTTTGCTATCTCCTTCCATACTTCTAGCTTCTTTTCTACTTTTACCTGTGTCAACATATATAATAGCAAGCACTTTCATGGGGATTAACTCATCTATCTTCCCTCTTAGTTCCTTGATCATCTCGCCGAGGTCCAAGGCCACATATTCTAATGCATCCATCCTGTGTGTGACCAAAGGGAAGAGGATCCTTGATTCTTTCCCTAAGTTTGTCTTTCATCATCTTAATCAAAACTCTTTTCTTCTCAACCTCAGCCATTACCTTTTTGTGCTTGGCCCTGTTAGTATTCATATTGGCATGTATTACCTTAAACTCTTCCACTTCATTAGTGGTGGTGCTCACTCACAATAGGGCCAAAATATTGGCAGTGATCAAAACAAATTTTTCCTTCCTTATGGCTTCATTAACCTCCACTGCCAACACTTCATACTACACAAGGTGTATTTGTAATTGTTCCTTATCCACTCTTCTTTTATGAAACTACTTCTTCTATTGTCGGCCTTGACCCATCCATCTTATCGTGTAACAACATTCATAGCAAGTCCTCTAAATAATGCAATTATGTGGGGTACTCATCTTCATCGTTCTTGACTAATTCTGGGAATGTAGTTGCAATTTTTTTCACTGTACATTCTACCTTCTTATATGTTGCATATGTTTGGTCCCTTTCTTATTTCAAAGTTTTCTCAAGCTTTTTAATTCTCTAATCCTTGTGTTACTCATCCTCGCACACCCTCCTTATGGCAGAATATTTATAAAAATCCTTAACCCTACTTGTTAATCTATTTTTTTCAATTCATTGCACATTTTTTCATATATGAGCAACTAAGAGTCAACAATGGGAAAGGATTCTCCTAGTGAGGACTTCAACCATGTTTTCATATAGTGACTCCCTTATTTATTTCAAACTCTGGCTCTTACACGTGTGCCTGATAGTTTCATAGATAATTTTTCTGGTGCACATGAGGGATTCATTTTTATCAAACATTTTCCAAATAATAAATTGTCTGTGGCCACTAAATTATGGTACCTAGCCCTTAGGACCTTCATAGGATCATCAATGTATTTTAGTTGGAAGCATTGTTGAGTTTTCCTTCATTTTCTCACTTTTCAAAAAACACGAAGGGAGACAACAACAACAGCACAACTCCACATTTACTTCTTGGCGGCTTTTTCTGTATTGTTTCTTAGGCACCTCTTGTGCAATAGTATTCCTCACACCACTAGCTTCCCATGTGCCTACATTCTCCCCAAAACCTATGTCACTACCTTTCTTTACCTCCTCCTCACACTCAATCTTGCACTTACCACTGTCTCCTCTAACATTCTCCTCAATAAAATCATCATAGTCTTCTTCTTCTTCACCATCGTTTCTTGGTACTTCTTCATTACGCGTACTGCACTCTTCGTCATCATTGTCATTCAAGTCGGCGAGTTCTTGATAGGTTTCCTTATTCCACTACTACTTTTTTCCAAAACAAACACCTCTATTATGTGCATATGTTTTCAACCACTCATATAATTCTATTAGAAAGAAGCTGAAAAATGTCTCGTATAGGTAATCATATAGGTTGTCTTCCACCCAATTGCATGCATTAAAATCAAGTCCAATTTTATACCTATGAGAAAATATTTCCTAGCCATGATATATCCATTTCTCAATATTCTCCAAATACAATAGAAACAACATATGCATACAAAATCCTGGAAGATAGATAGAAAAGAGGCCCCGACAATAGAACCAAAATTTAGTGTTTGTTTACCCAACAATAACTAGGCACGTTAACACTCCATCCAAATAATTTTGGATTCTCACTAGAATCACATGCATCCTCTAGGTCTATCCTTTCTTTTTTTATCAAGATTGTTAGCATGCATGTTCATAATTATAACCAAAACAATCATTTATGTGTGAAGATTCATCATAGCATAGTAATTTAGCAACACATATAATAAGGAAGTTTAATCAACATAAAGAATGATCAATATTGTTTGAATCCCCATAACTCAATATTCAGATACATTAATCTTTGTGATATAAACACAATTATCCATGACAAAATATAACTTGATCGCATAACAAGAAGTTGTTACATCCTTACTATTTACAACAAGGTGTTGGACCATGCACACTCACATACAAACTTTGGAAATAGCTCACACCTAACGCTCTCAATTCTAACTCTGCAAGAACTAGAAATTACAATGATGCATCATCTATATTTATATGGTGGGGAATTTCCCTTCACTACCTTCATGCACTTTCCCTAATAATATGCATGTTCAAATAAAAAACTGCATGCTTTTATAATTTTATTTTACAATAGATCAAGCTATAAATAGTTTGGTTTACTCATCGCTTTAATTTCCTATCATTATCTTGCTTTCATGTGTGATTTCTATCCTTAGTTTTGTTTTCTTTCTTATTTATATCCTTTGTGTACACCTCACGATATCCTTCTTTTCTTTATTCTTATCCAATGCTTCAAAAATGGCTAAGTCCCAGTATTATGCCCTCCTGCACACTAACCTTAGCCTTCTGTGGTGTGCACATCTCCGCACACTACCCTATTTTACTTTCCTTCCTATGTGCATGCTCCCATATGGTCCTTAAAACCCATATGCATATGTTTGTCCTCTATGTGCATCATCCTGCATGCAATCCTTAGCGCATAACTGATACTTAGTCATTTCTTTGACCAACATATATGTAAGCATTTGATCTTGATAGAAATATTTTAGTTGGAGACTAATGAAAAGCGCCTCATACTCTACCATGTTGTTTTTGCATGAGAAATCAATTTTGAATGATAACAAAATAGAGGTACCTTGGGGCATGATGAAGACAATTCTTGCACCACCCCTTGGTCATCTTTTGACCCGTTACAATGTAAGGTCATATAAAAATCCTCATTTATGCCACTATAATATTTTGTTTCATATATGGTGAATATGGAATCATCTAGAAGATCAAGATTGAGTGGTCTTGAATTAGTAAGTGGTGCTTTGGTTAATTAATCAGTTGTCACATGTCCCTTAATAACCTTTTGATAAATGGATTTTAAGTCAAATTTTGTGAGCAACATGATCCACTTGTATGTACAGCTATTGTAGCACATTTTTCTCATCTTATAGTATAATGGATCTACTTTGGTGACAAGATAAGTCTATGATTTAGCATATACTGTCAAATTTTGTGTAGAGAACACTATAGCCAAGAAAATTTTCTCAATGTTTGCATGATTCAGATCATAGGTGACATGCGTATGACTAATATTGTGAATGGTTGATTCATGATTTTTTGTATTGTGTTTACCTAACATACTTCCCATAGAGAAGTTCGTACCAGAAATGTACAAATGGAATGGTAAATCTAGTTGTGGTGGTGAAAGCAATGGGGGTGTGAAGAGATACTTTTTAAGTTATTCAAATGCAATATGATTCTCTTCCCCTAGTCAAGAAACCTTTCCTAAGGAGGTGATTGAATGGTCGATAATGATCATAAATTTGTGCAATGAAGCATAAAATGGCCGAAATCTTACCTTTAAGATTATGTAGTTGTGTGATGTCCTTAGGTGGATGTATGTCCACAATGGCCTTAACCTTAGCCATATCTACCTTAATACCAAAATATGAGATGATGAATACAAAAACATTTCCTAATACGACTCCAAATACACACTTCTTAGGATTTAGTCAAAATTTGTATTCCAAAATGCATGAAAATATTTTGCATAGGACCCTTATGTGCTCTGAGCGTAATGTAGATTTTACAAGAAGGTCGTCGACACAATCCTATACGATGTCATGGATGTAATAATGGAATTTTTATCTAGCAGAAGAGCACCCTTGTGAGGATTGGTATATTTTTCTATTCTCTCTCTTTCCTCACTTATATGGATAGAAAATGGAAACACCTCATGGGATATGGGTATCCCAAATGTGAGGTGAATCTCTAGATTTGAAGTGTTGGTTTCCTTTCATTGAATCACTAACTAAAATTGATGGGGATAAGGTTTAGAAGGAAGACTTGAATAAAAAGGGGGTGATACACCTTAGATTGTTGGAGACTGCTAATATGAAGACGTGCAAAAACTAATAATGAAAGAACAAACTTACACGAACTAGAGGATTTTGAATGAAATATCAAGGTAAAATAATTTAAAACTTTTAAGGGATAACTCACAATAAACATCTTACAATATGCATGCACACTAAAATTAACACACAACACCTATTATTTCAATAAGGGCATGCTACATAAGAAGATAACTTAATAAATTTAGGGAAATATCACAATAATAAACTACCTTGAAAGCACAATATTGCATATAATCTATGGAAAGGAAAAACACTTCTTATTATCAATGGGCACTTGCTGGAAAAAATTTGCAACTCTTAGTTACATCAACCAAACTCTCCTAATACTTCAAAAGCACTAGCATATATAATAAAATGAAGTGGAGCTGAATTTCTCATCAACTTCATTTACAACAATAGTTAAGACCCACTTGAAGACAATTCCAATGCAAGATTACATGCAAAAAAATAAGATAACTCTGAGTAGTAGATAAAATCAATTTTCCTTGCACAATTTGATTAAAAATAAATCAATTATATATTTATCCTTACAGAAGAATACAAATAATCATTTTTCCCATGCAATCTTTATTTTTCCATGTAAAATTATTTATTTTTGGATCTCATTCAAATTGAGCAAGACTCTGGGTTAGCTAAGCTTTGAAAATGTAATCCAAGCTAATTTTTCCCTTTTTCTTATGCCAAATGCCATTAACTTCCAATTTTGATGATTCTAACATGAATAGCATGTTGAAATATTTCCAATGAGGCTAATTTTATTAAATTTGGAGTTGTAGATCAAAATATATGGCCAAGGATGAATAGGAGAGTGACACGTGATGGCCTCTAATTTTCTTGGGGATTGAGTCTGCTCACGTGTCCGCCTCCCTGACTTTTTACCATGTGTCATCCTCTAGTTGGCTCACAAATTCAAACTTTGTTTCTTTTCTTTTCTCTTTTCTTTTTCCTTTGTGAGCGGGTCTAACATTTTACAAATATGAGCCAATATTGAATTGCCATGTTCCTCTTAATTGGTAGGTTGTCATTTACCTTATTTGTACATTTAGAAATGTGAGCCAATAAAAAGGATCCACTTTTCTTTGTAATTCACCTTTTGACCAGTCCCTGACTAACAACTACGAAGTGTGAGCTAATGAGAAATATCCACCTAGTTTGCAATGTCAATCCTTTTGATTGCCACTTTTAACATCCTCGAATGATAAGCCAATGAATACATTCCATGTAATCACATATTATACTTTTTTATAGCCACCTATGACATCTGCGAAACATTAACCAATGAGGAGGCTCCACAAACTTTCGCAATGTCATAGTTTCTTTCACTCCACTGAAAATTGTGAAACTTAAACCAATAGAATAAGTCCATGCTTTTGCAAATTATACTTTTGACTGACTTTTGTGAAATATGAACCAATAGAAAGGTTCCACAAACTTTCATTGACCTGACCTTTGTGAAGCTTAGACCAATGAAATAGCTTTGCACCCTTCGCGAATTTAATTTTGACTGAGTTTTGTGAATGTGAGCCAATAGAAACATCCTATGAA
Organism: Taxus chinensis; assembly: GCA_019776745.2. Taxonomy (NCBI): domain Eukaryota; kingdom Viridiplantae; phylum Streptophyta; class Pinopsida; order Cupressales; family Taxaceae; genus Taxus; species Taxus chinensis. Next base: position 882,674,283 of record CM034147.1, read on the forward strand.
TCCTCGTAGTGTCATCCCTTTCTTTAAAAGACCCTATCAGATTGGGAAACGTGAGATAATAGAAAATTTCCATGTGTGTGTCCACATTTTAGCTTTGAATTTTTCACTGTTGGCTCCATAGGATGTTACCACATAGCCCTTAACATTTTGGACCACATCCTGGACCTGAAATTTTATAAATTACATATCATTTTGTAGCCTTATGTCCACCAAAGTCCATTTGCTCAAAGTGTGATGAAATTCCACCATGTATCCCCATGTTTATGGAGTTGAAATTTGACGGCCAAATGAATGTCACATTGATTTTATAAAAACCGGGTAATTATTTAAACTTAATCTCCTGTGGTTTTCTAAAATGCCAACGGTTGGTGCTTTTGAAAGGAAGAATTTGACAGTCGTTTAACTGTCCCAAACCTGTAAAAATGGTTGAGTCTGTTTTATTCAAAAATAAAACTCTTTCATCTATACTCTATTGAGAGATGCTTTAAATGAATATGTTTTCAAGAAGGATACCCACAAATATATTCCTCAGCTCATGCAATCCATCCATTCATGCAAGTCATTCACAGGAGCTCGTTCTTGGCCACAATATTCTTTTTGACCAAGACATTTTTATAAAGGACCTGTGTCAAACTGAAATATAAAATATTTCTCTCTAGTTGGGTTCTTGATTTATAATGAAAAGCATTTACTATTAAGATCATATAAGCTCTAAAAATCTATTGTTCTTCCATTTACGGCCTGCATGTCGTTACGAAATCTCTGTAATTGAAAAAAAAAAGTTATGAGTTGACTTCTTGCACATCTGCAAGAAATGTCAACATTTTTGGAGATTTTGTGCGGTCATTTTTCTGCTATCTAAAATGATCTAGTGCCTTGGTGCATCCATTGGCCATGGAGTCAAAGCCAAGAATAACTCTTTCCTTAAAAAAAAAATTGCCTTTCCAAACAAACAAGACATTAAAAAGATCTAGGAAGAACTAGATCTTGTGCATGAAAAGCACTTATGGAAAATAAAATTTGTTGTACGCATGTGTGAGCACTTTATTGAAAGTCACATAACTAACCTAATGTTATCGAAAATTCCCCTTGGCTTATATTGTCTTTAACAAAGTTAAAAATGGACTTAGCCATTTTTACGAGTCTGGGGACATCTAAACGACCCTTAAATTGCACTTCCCAAAAGCATTGGTTTTTGGCATTTGAAAACCCATGAGGGATTAAGTATTATTCATTTGTGGGTTATATATTTAAAATGTTGAAAAATGTTCATTTGGCTGTCAACTTTCAACACTAACACCATAAGGGCCATGTGGCAACATTCTAACAAACTCCAACCCATTTTGTATTTTTTGGACCATAAGTCTGTGGAATAAACCTAAGTTTATAATTTTTCGGGTCCGGGAAAGTTCAACGAGGTCAAATAAGATGATGTGGAAACAACTTCAAAGCCACCAAAAAATTTTGAAGTCCCTAAAAGTTATAAGTTGTGACGCAAAGGCAATATGAAAAGTCTGACAAGCCCAAAAGCTACATGGAGCCTTTTCACTGACTTGCATTTTGTAGTCTGAAAAAAGTAAAGGCAAAAAAGACTCTCACAAGTTCTGACACCATGAAAGGCATGGATTTTTTCTATTAGTCGATGTTTTGCATCAGGAAGAAAAATATAAAGAAAAAAATGACATTTGCAAAGTGCATGGAGCTTTCTCATTGGCTCGTACTTCGTAGTTTTTCAGATGATACTAGAAAAGGGTCTAACAACCTGAGGGGCATGGAATGATCTCATTGGCTAATGCTTTGCATGTGTTATAAGGTCTAATCAGAAGGGACTGACATTACAAAATGTGTGTAGCCTTTTCATTGGCTTGCGCTTCACAATGATCAGTCAAAAGGGATTTGAAAAAGTAAATTATGAAGGTATGATGTTGTTTCTTATTGGCTCACATTTCTAAAGAGACTGTCAAGGTCTAAGAAAATTCTGACACCACAGAGGTACCATGGCGTGATCTTATTAAGCCTGTATTTCTTCCACCTGGGGATGTTTAATGTCTTGAAGAATAATTTTTATTGGGAAGGAAGATCTTTCAAGGTGATCTGGACCAATATTTTTTCCTCAATTATCTCATCGAGTGCTAATAATTTCGTTCACATCTCAACCACCTGATGTAAGAATTCCTCGACTTTCTCTTGCCCTACTCATTGGATTTTCTTTAAATGTTGAGAAATTGATCAAGATTGAAGATGTTATGGTTAAACATAGAATTTATCTTAATGTAAGGTTGATAAATAATATGGTTTGGTTGTGATCAAATTTTGATCCTCTTTTCAAAAAAAAAATGGTACTCAATCATGATTCATGATGGAGGATGATGATTTCATATTGGTCAACAATTATTTCAAGCTTCAAAATTGGATCATTTGAACTATGGGTGCTCCATATCTAATGGGTGAAGTCATGAGAAGAGTTTTTTCATACTTTCTAGTGTCACCAAGAAATTCACTCAAGTCATGAAATATACTACTGAATTCATTTCTTGAATTAATTAAATTGTTGTAATTATGCAAATGTAAACTCCAGTTATGTTGACTCAAGTTAGGAGTGGGCTAAGTCGTAAGGTATTTACATAACTACTTTCAAGTGAATGTTCCTATATATGGCTAACAAAAAATTGGAATGGGGTTGAATTTTCCCTCTTTCTCTCTCTAAATGTTGGAGGATTCTTGTTGCAAGTTTCTATGTATTTTTCTTCTCCTTATTCCATGAATTTATGAATACAATATTGATTTTTTTTGTAATCTTTTCTTGTAATGTTAATGCCCTTCAATCATAATTTACTCCTATTATTTATGATTTCACAATGCCATTAATGGTCTCATATCTCTCTTGTTCTATGTGATACTCTAATACTCATTCTTTGCATTGAATATTGATGTACATGGACTTTATGTCATATTTGTACAATTCAGGGGTCAAAAATACTTTGTGCTTCATAATTTCTACATCCACTATTGTATTCTTGCCTTTTTGTGTGTGAGAGAGGGTTTTATGTTGTGTTTATGTTTGATTTATCTTGATAATTTTCTCAGTCTATTTTGTTGTAGATTCCTCATTTCCTTCATCTTTCTCCTTCCCATTTTTGTTGTCTTTTTGCTTTCCAGTTAAAAACAACAAAATGCAAAAACCCCATCATACAAGGTAACCACCCCTCTCAAATTCAAAGAAAACATTACCCGTGAAAATATGTAATCTTCCCTAACTGTTCAAATTTTATGTCGCTTCCATTGTGTGAATCAAGATCACATACAATGACATAAAATATGTAAACACATGTTCTTAACAATATTTATTAGAATGGTGTAATTTTAATACACACTTTAATGGATGAATTACAAATGCCTTAATATAATTATATGAACACTTGCATGCAAAATCAGCCTAGTATTTTTACTTATTATTGTAAACATTGTTAATTTATTTATGGAATTACATGGAAAAAATTATTCAATTTAAATGTAGTGACACACTTAATTTACTTTGATAGATAAAACAATAATTACTCATATTAATATTGTATATGCTTATTGCATGTGATTGATTAGTAAAGTGTAGGACTAAGAAATCAATAGGGCATCATTTTTCATCTTAGGTTGTGTGCAAGTTGAGTTGAAATTTCAATTCAAAAAAAATCTAGCATGTTTTTCTAGTCACCTCAAGGGGTCATTACACCTTGGTATCAGATCCCAACTTCAATGCTCATGGCTATTTGAGTTGATTTTTTTCTAAATTATGTTTTTGTGTCATTCCACGAAATAAATAGTAAGAAGAACAATTACTTCAAGAAAGTGGGAATGGTAATAATGATGATGATATATATCATACTTTATCCCTTTTAAAAAACAATCGTGATAGACTAACTTTATTCGAGGTGAAGAGGTTCTTGTTGAGGAACTATAGACACAAATATTACACATTAGACAATATTTAGCCCGGTCTTATACTAATATTTAGAAGGTTCTCAAGTGTACAAAGTAATAAGTAATCCCACCTTTTGGACACCTTTTTCTTATCTTTTCTTTCTTCTTTCTTGTGTATTTCTTGATACCTATAAGCCCATTTCATGATTATTCTGAAACTTTAGCCTACAATCAAGGCGCCCCCAACCTATACTGGGGTGACTCAAGGTTCCTTGGTCCCATTCTAGGCACCTCGGTCTATGTACAACCTCTTCCTCTTCTTTTTGGGTCACTTATAGATATTGGTTGTCCTTATCTTCTTCTCATTCGGCCTTTGTCGGGATTAATTACAAAATTAAGATTGAGAACCCTATAAATATAAAGTTATAAGACCATAATAAGGGTCCTAGGTCATTGAATCTTATCACTACTGTCACCTCATCTAGGGCTGCATCCATTACATCACTTGCATCCACATAGTGACATGCACTCAAGCTAAGAGATCTGCATAGCACACATTGCATAGGGGGAGGGATTCCATTTTATTCCATGCACACATGCTACTTATATTTCTATAGCTATTATTGCTCGCTAATTCACAAAGTGTGACTGACACAAGAGAACCTAGGGCACAACACGTACACATGCACCAGAATTACATCAGGGTTTGTAATGTAGTGTGGCGTTAAATGATAAGTCCACCAGTTTGGCAGCCGAGGTCAGTCCAACCCATTCATATGCATATTTTATATTTCTAGGGTTGGATACTTCTCCTTGAATTGTGGGACATTTTCCAGTTCATCTAAAAAATGTAGTGTGAAAGATAAGAAGCACTCAGAGACACTTAGCGACCATAAAAAATTCAAATTCTGAGGATTTTTCATTGTTCCGAGTGCCCAAACTATAGACCAGAGTGCCCCATTACACTCCCAGGTGCCTGTGTCATCTCAGACAACCCAGATCTTCCCTTCACAGGGCCCATGTGTGTTTGTCTACACTATCAAGTTCCAGTTCTAGATCTGCGACAACCTTCGACAGTCATCGTCAATTAGCTAAGTCATTTCCTTTCTTCCTCTTGCATATTAGGGTTTTTATTTCACTTAGAATAATTTATTTTACATTTATTCTCATATTGTTTTAGCTCATTTACAATGTTTTATTCCTCCTATTTAGATTAAATATTAATACCCTAGATATCATTTAGGCTATTTTAGGAACCAAATATATATTTTTTAAATCATTTTGGTGAACCCGATGTTTCTTTATCACACTTTATGAGGTGTAGTTACACATTTTCCCATGGCTCAAACTCATAAGGACTTTATTGAAACTCACCTTAAAAGCCATGAATGATCACTTGGTTGAACACCAACATGATTTAGATTTGCTTATGGATGTGGCTCATGAAGGGGCCACTAAATTGGCCAATATCAACCCCTTTATAGTCTTGCCCATCCAACCTCTCGCCTCTACGCTTCCACCCATTTCTACTGTTCTAGTTTCGGTTCCCACTCCCAATAATCACTTCACCTCTCCTTTGGTCTCACATCAATGATAAACATCCTCTACTGGAAAAGAAGGATTTAAACTCCTAAATATCACAATCTCCAGGCTCAAATCTACAAGTTGCAATAAGCCACCACATCTCCGTCTTTAGATTCTACCGTCTTGTTTCATACCTCATTTTCATTACTTATTTCTACTTACCCTCTTCCTCCTAACTTTTTCACCCTTAAATTTCCCATTTTTAATCGACACAGTGACCCATAAGATCATCTTCATGCGTTTCATGTTGTTTGTCTTGATTTTTTTGACGATCAACTTCTGTTAGCCAAAAAATTTACTCGTAGTCTCCATGACTACGCCATGTGTTGGTTCTATGATTTACCTATCTAGTCCATCACCTCGTTCATTTATCTCGATGATGCTTTTATCACACAATTCTCCATCAACATCGGTTCTTAGATGACCTACGCCCAATAGGCAACTTAAACAAGGGCCCAATGAGGACTTCACTAATTATTTTTTGTGCTAAAAAAATAATCTTTCTAAAATGACTAATGTCCTTGTTGATTATGAGTTACAAGATTTATTTATACAAATCCTTTTAACACCTCTCTATGAAAGTGTTCTCCTTTGAAACATTTTCTTATTTTGGACCAACTATGTCATACTCTTAAGCTTCGTGAATCTAAGCTTCTCTCTATTAGCAAACTAAAGGTATCAGGAATAATCTTCATCCTCCTCTAATTTACTAACCAAGACATCATTTAAATCCTCTATGTCTAAGCCTATCGACATTAAACTCATTGTCAACACTATTACACCTTCTAAGGAGACATCGTCCCAACCGCCTCGGCATGTGTTTACCAACCTCCTTATAACACCACACCTCATCTTGAAAAAACTCCTCGATAACAACCTCATCACCCTCCCACCACTATTGAAGTTAGACCCCTCACGACCCAAAGGACGCAATTACAATGAAAACTTCTATTGCGATTACCATCGCTTTGTAGGCCACTCTACTAACTGCTATATGAAACTTCAGGAAATTATCCAAGATCTAATGACAATGACCAACTTGAATTTCCTAAACCTGATAGCCCTCCTCCCACTAAGGACAAGGGTAAAGTTAAACTATTTCATAAATAATCTAACCAACGTGAAAAAAATGCTACGAACTCTTTCGTTAATCATACATACCATGCCACACCACCTCCTGATGTAGGAGCAGTTGATTTCTTAGTTCTCAACGCTGATACAACCCCACCTTTTATTTCTTTCTCTCCCACTGACTATCACACTACTTTCACAGCTGACCATTTATACATATGGGCCCTTATCACATCAACCCCTATCAACAACACTAAGGTTGACCCATCTTCTTCAATTAGCACATGTTCCTTGTCTCCTTTAAGATCTATTGGTTACCCTCCATTGCAAATCAAATTTCTATTCAAGAGGCCTTATGGTGTTGTTAAGTTACATGTCACAGTTGGTCCTCTCAATTTTTCTCCTCCCTTGCTTCATTAACCAAGTTGTAAACCACTATGACGTGCTCCTCAGCTTGAATTGGATCCGTAAATCCTAAGCTATTGTCTCCATCAACCACTTGTGTCCTTAATTTCATCTACGAAAACTAAGTTATCTCTATTGATGGCATCCCTCATTCAACCTCCATCATCCCTCCCATTCTCGTTCCACTTCTCTTTCACCTCCTTCTCTCCCTCACACAGCTCCTCTCACATGACCAAAATTACATCCTCTTCTCACCCCACCATCTCAACCCATACCTATGCACCCACCCCAGTCCATTAGTCCTACACACTTCCATATGCCTATTCCTTAGACTACTACTACCTCCCACCGATGATCGCCACATTGTTTCTTTCCATGTGACTCATTTACTTCCACACGTAAAATCCCACCTCATTCACCATCACCCACACACTTTACTACACCTCAATCTTGATCTTACATGCGAGCCCATCACATGCCTATTGACTTCATTCCCCTGCGCAACACTTTTCTCACATACCACTCTTGCTTGACCTTCATCGTAAGGTGGCATCCTCTCCATCACCAATTATCAGACCTCCATCACTAACCCTTATTGGTTGATCCCCCCTTTTATCTACCCTAGTGTGCTTGTCTCATGCTACATCTATCATCACTCCTAGCTCATTCCTCATAGCACCCTCATTACCCAATGACGCATTCATGTGCTTCGGTTTACACTGGATTGTTGAGGGATTACCATTACATTGAACCCCACACACTACACTATAGGTCCTAACCATTTTACATTCTATCATGAACATCACACATCCTACATCATTCATTCTATACTTAGTCTCCATTATAAATTGTCCTATACACCTCTTATCTATCAGTCCTTTCCACATCATCTCTCTGTATACATACTACACTATTCATCATAGCCTCTATGGCTAGTTTTGCATCTCTTTCATACATTTTGAATTTACACTAGGTTACATTATATATAGGTCTAGTTTTACATGTCATTCCTACATATTATATCTATATCTATCACCACCTTTTGAATAGCCTACACACCATACATCCCCTACATTGCATGATGACCATCAGGCATTTATCTATCATCTACATTCTACATGCTACACTAGATTTCCTTATACTTGGGTCTAGTTTTATCTATCGTCATTACACATTCTATTTCTACTTACCCACATATTCCATTACATTCCATACCCATTACACACCCTACATTACATTTCCTACACTATACCTTCACATATCTCAATCATTTATACTACGTTTTCTATGTGATTTACTCATCACCCTATGACACACTTTATTTCCTTGATCCATACTTGAATGCCGAGGGTTTAACAATCAAATAGACCTTACCCACATGTGACATGTCATCATACAACATTCATCGGAGTAGTGACCAATGATCTAGGCTATCTCGTCACCCACATGCATCATCACATACCATAGTGGTATACACCTTAGGTTAAATCACCACTCTTTTAATCACTTCTACATCATCCTATTACGTTCTATCATCTCCTATTATATCATCCTATTACATATCACTTTTCTCAATTCCCCACTAGTCCATTACATTATCACACCTTCGATCATCACGTAGTGGTATACACCCTAGGTTAAATCACCACTCTCTTCATCAATTTCTCCTTATCCGCCTGCATCCTATCATCACACATTATATTATCCTATTCTATGTCATTCTATGAAATCCTCATTTATCATACTCATCACTTTGTGGTATGCACTTTAGGTTATATCACCACCCTCGCCTTATTCATCACATAGTGTTCTATGCTTTCTACTAAATCACCACCTTCCGCTATCCACTGCATGATCATATACGCTGTGTACACCCTCATCACCCATCTCTCATGTGAAATTATTTTCCTTATTTTTAGTATTTAAGCTTATTGTACAAAGACTCCAAAAAAGGGAGCATTATAACTAAATTTGTATGGTGTATTAGGTAATGTTTTCCATAAACTTGTATTTAGAAGTTGTATAAAGACCCTTTTAAGGGAACATATATCCTAATCAACTATTTTGAGTACCTGTTTATAGCTTGCAACAAGATTTAACTCATATTTATAAGCTTGGAGATTAGTTAGCCATTTTTGCACACAATTGAGCTCACTAGTGTTATCTCGGATCTTCATTATTTATAGAGGCATTGTGACCATGCAACAGAATGGTATTTAATTACCATTGGCATTAAACATCAGATCAAATCTTCATTCTGTCGAGAAGTGATCATGGCCATACAATAGAGTGGTACTTGATAATTTGTGTCAATAAAGAGGGGCTCACAAGAGATTATCTCGAAATGTCATTCGTTGTCAAGGCATTATGACCGTAAAACTGAATGGGAGATGATCGTCATACTTATCCCCGCATAGTGGAAGCATTGAGGTCTGCAAAGAGACTTATCTCTACACAGGTGAGGTGTTGAGGTCTAAAAGAGAATTAGCACCATACAACAGAATTGCTGAGGTTTGGAAAGAGACTTAGCACCACGCAGTGGAAGCCTTGAGGTCTGGAAAGAGACGTGACATCAGGTCACATGCTTCATTCTGTGTAGCGTCTCTTATGGTGTTGTAGCAGGATGGTACCCCCAAAAATCATTTTCCATCACTGACATCGAAACACTCTTAGCTCTGTGTAGCAATGTATTTTCCTTCGGATGATTTTGGGTTCTACGGAATCAACTTAGAGCTAGGAGCTATGTTATTAGAGTAAAAGGGGATCCTTGTTGTCAGATATTTGGAATCTTAGCACCACACAGTGAGAGTGTTGAGGTTTCATTGGTAAACTTAGCACCATACAATGGAGGTTGTGGAGGTATTCTTTGGATATCAGAGTGGCGTAGTAGGAGGTAGTGAGCCCAAGTGCCACAGGTCCTAAAGTTGAACCATCAGTTGTTCAATTATGGATTTGGTAGTATAGTGCATATCTCTCTTCTCAGCAACGTGATTTGGAGTTTACAAGCTTTTTGGGGACAAAAAATCCTTTCCCATTAGGGAGGTGTGGATCTGAAGGTCAATACAAAAAAAAAATGTTCCCTAAACTTCCTAGTTTCCACACAGTATGGAAGAGCATTTTGAGAGATTTCTGGTGACTATTTGAACATAGGAAATGAAGTCTGTACGTGCAAACAGTGGCTGGTCAAACTTACAGTCAACCCTAGGTGGGACCCGGGTCAACTAGAAAGTCACGAATAAATGGCAAGTATGATCATGCGAAGGTGATATTTTTGAGTTTATACCTATGGACTTTCATCATTCGAGTGTCATCTTCATCTTTGCATATGATTGACAAAAATAATTACCACGTGGTGGGTCCTTAGGCCACCCACTTTGCCCGAAGTCAACTCTGGTGAGCACCTTATCGAGCTATATTGAAAGCTAGAGCAAGTTGTGTATCGAGCCACCACCAAGTCCATTGGCGATTTTGAGAAATGTAAGGGTGATTTGCTTCTATAACTCAGTGAGATCATCTAGGAGGGGTCAAGCTACTCTTAACGGCCGGTAAAACACTTTGAGGATGTGGCCTAAGCCACATTATCCTTATCCACCACGGGATATAAAAAACTTCCTTCTGCATCGAATGTTTCATGCATATGGGATAATCCACATATAGTGTATAAGGCTCAGCGGAGGGTAACATGGTGGAGGACTTGGCTAGAGTAGTGGCAGATCCCACGCGGAACGGGTCAGGTCAACCAAAATAGTTGTCAGTTATGTGGGAGGTGTGATTTTATCCCCCAACCTCTCCATTTCAAATGGAACAGCCCTCACCAGCCCTCCTATATAGGCGGGTTGTGATAAGATAAGAGTGATAAGCCCTATACACAAGATTTGCGGGTGGTTTTGGTTTATAAAAGGCCCTCAACACCCATCCTCTACACAAGCTTATTTCTGGAGCTTATTCTCTCCCAAGCTAAGCCCGTGGAGGCTAAGGGAGAATATTATGAATGTAATGGGTCCTATATTTATATTATATATGCCATTATTATTTTGAAAGACCTATATTTTAGTATAGGTATATTTCAGAGCTAAGGCCTATTATAATATGCATGTAAAAATGTAAGTCTTATTATAGGCAGTATTCTTATTATTTTTAAGTCCTATTATTTTAATAGGAGGAAATGTTATTTTGTAGCTCTATATTCTCTTTGAGAATACATACTCCAAGCCTGAGCCAAGAAGGATGACTGGTGAAGTTCAATGGAGATCATGGCAACATTATGGAGATGTACAACCTATTTTAATATAGGCAATATGGAGACACAAGACCTATTGTTTTTAATAGGAAATATTGTTAGTAGGAGTTATTAATACTATCCAATAGGCCTTTTGAGCCACACTACATATTTTGGATCCTAGACTTTAGTGTCATAGGATATTTTGCAAAGGAAGATCGGATCTACTACATGAGCCAAGGATTATCACTTGGTGGTCGTGGAGGAGGTTCATGTTCTTAAGGATTATTAAGCCGCAGCTTTAGAGTACGGCATGTCTGGAAGACCGAACAGGGAGCCATAGGGTGTCATAATAGCATCTGGAAGATCTGAGAAGGGATCCATTGGGCATTGTACCATGAAGGAGAATACTTAAACACCATGCAACAGAGGCGTAGAGGTATTCTTGGATAGAATGTTGGATTGAATCTAACATGAGAGCTACTTGGTATAAAGGTTGTTGTTCCATTTGTATTCAATATTATATTGCTTAGATTGTATTATTTGTTGTAGTTGTGGAAGTAGATAATATATCGGTTCTATTACTAAATCTGGAGACATAAGCATTCTGCCAAACTCTGTTATCAACTTGTGTGCAATGTGGTTTCAATTCTTGCATTGTTTTAAGTTGATTTTAAAGGGGTAAGTTCGGGAAAATAATTTAATGCCTATAGGGGGTCCGTGATCGAGGAAAAAAACCGGTCAATTTTCGGATCATATATGCTTAGGGATAAATCATCACTCACACATTCAACAAGTCGTGGTATATGCTTCGGCCATAGGGTCCACGCACATCTTTCTATATATCTTATTCCCACACACTACTTCTATAGTGATATATGCTTAAGGATAAATCATCACTCCGCTCAAAAAAATTAGGATACACGCTTCGACTATAGGGTTCACGCACATCATATCCCCATGTCGCATTACATCACCACTCCCCATACACACTCATCGTAGCACACTAGACACAACCAACACTACTCGACCATTTCCTGATGATTGCACTATCGTTTATTGTTCATATCTTTATTTATGAGGGGGAAAACAAAATTAACCTCACTGCATACACTTCCATACACTCAAGGGGCATGTTACTCCTATCATTCCATTTTACATTCCATTCCATCCATCCACAACATGCTACATTGTATTGGTAGCATTTACTCTTGCTCACTAGTGTTTTGCATGCTTATTCTACCACACATGTTATATTGGTTTTCTTATATTTCATTATCATACACACATGCGCGTTCATACCTTTTTATAGTGTGATTGCATATACAGGACATTCACACGTGGCATGGATGTTCACCTTCTACCCTTACTATACTGGTCACTGGGGCATCCACATTCATCTCATACAGGTGTTATTATTTCATTTTATACTTAGCATCTTATACTATGTGTTTTTACATGCTTTGACATATTGGTTTTCACTCTAAGATGCTAATGGGTGTTCCTTGTGTAGCACTTGTTTTGTAAGACAACATGTTTCCATGACTACATTTTTTTGTTTTACTTGTCTGCATTATTTTCCATTTTTTGCAGGTTTTTCCCTTTGCTTGTGTACACACTTGACTGTTGTTTATTTTCATGATGGCCTTGTGTGTCTTACGGCATCATTAGTGATGTCCCATGTTTGAAACCCTCTTTGTGCAGTCTCCTTGTTTTCTTGCATGTTTACACTATTGTACTTGGTATTTTTTCTACATTTTGTGTCTCTTACACTTATTTGAATGCATGTGGTTTGGACTATTACTTCTATTGGCTAGTCATCTCCTTTTGTGCACACCTTGGTATCTACCAAGTGTTTCCCTTCCCCCCTGCAAGGCAGAGTTCTACAGGTCAAAGTGTGGTTAGTCCTCTTTTGGGGCCACATTCTCCTTCCAAGGTTAACACATGCACCTCCAAAGAGGGGGGCATCATTGAGGGTTTCTACTAACACATTGTATCTACATCGGTTCACACATAGCGAGTGAGTTCAAACCAGTCTATGAACTCCATACACATTGGATTTAACAGGACATGGTTTCCCTTCAACAATTTTGTGAAGAAGGTATAGACTCAAGGGTTACAGTGGGTGGCCTCTCTACACATCTTCGTCCAATGGAATAGGATCACCCAAAAAACTAGCGAAGTACAAAGATCTCTTCAACAAATTTTAGTAGAAATAGTTAGAGTTGGAGGACGCAGAGCATTTCCTCCCTATACTTCTTCAACTAGGGTGGTGTGATATTGCCCAAAAAACTCACGACCCTACAAGATATCCTTATACACCCTTTTTCTCTACATGGATCAGGTGCACATGTTTTCATTTTTCTATTTACACTTTCTAGTCTAGCGTATTTTACACAACATTTTTACATACATACATATTTGACTACTTGATTGTTTTCTCCTTGTAGGTCCATCATATCAGAAACAACTATTCAAGTTAGGGGTAACAAAATAATAACAACGACAAAGACAACACATTGTGATGATACTTTCCATGCTAACCATGCATGTACACCACACACATGCAGCAACTACACACGAGATTTGCCCCTAGGTTAACTTTCATCACTTTTTATTCACATTTTTCATCTTTAGAATCCACGCTCCTCCACCTTTTTCTTTTAGTCATTCCACGCTTGAGTCTAGTCCATCAGTGCATCTTCTTCTACACTCCACATAGTTATCAAGTATGCATATATATCTACTTTATGTTACCAAGCTTTCAACTCACCAACATAAAGTGGGGGAAAATGTAGACAACTATTGCACATTAAACAATATTTATCTCAGTCTTATACTACTGTTTAGAAGGTTCTCAAGTGTACAAAGTACTATGTAATCCCAACTTTTTCTTATATTTTATTTTCTCTTTCCCATGTATTTATTGATACCTATCAGTCCATTTCATGACTATTCTAACATTCTAACCTGAAATCAAGGTGCCCAAGCTTATATTGGGGCATTCTAAGGTGCCCTGGGTCCCATTTCGGGTGCCTCGGTCTATGCACAACCTCTTCCACTTATTTTTAGGTCACTTCTAGTTGTTGTTCATCCTTATCTTCTTCTCATTCGGCCTTGTCAGGATTAATTACAAAATTAAGCTTGAGAACCCTATAAATATAAAGTTATAAGACCATAATAAGGGTCCTAGGTCATTACATCTTATCACTATTATCACCTCGTCTAGGGTTGCATCACTTGCATCCACATAGTTCCATGCACTCAAGCTAGGGAGATCTGCATCACACACACTAAATAAGGGGAGGGATTCCATTCTATTACATGTACACATGTTATTTACATTTCTATAGCTACACATACACACACCAGAACTACACACCAAAACTATATCAGGGTCCGTAATGTAGTGCAATGCTTATTGATAAGTCCACCAATTTGGCAATTTAGGTCATTCCGACCCATTCATATACATATTTTATTTTTCTAGGGTTGGATACTTCTCCTTGCATTGTGGAACATTCTCCATTTCATCCGAAGAATCCAACAAGATAGATAGGAAGCACTCAAAGACACTTAGCGACCATACCAGATTTAGATTTTGAGGATTTACACATTTTTGAATGCCTAGAATGCATACCAGGCTATCCCGAGGCACCCCCAATACACTCCCAGGAGCATGTGTCATCTCAAATATCCCAAATCTTCCCTTCATAAGGCTCCTGAGTGTCTTTTTTGCACTACTAAGTTCCAGTTCCAGATCTGCGACAACCATTATCAATCAGCTAAGTCATTTCCTTTCCTTCCTCTTACATATTAGGGTTTTGATTTTACTTAGAATATTTTATTTACATTTATTCTCATTTTTTTTTTAGTTCATTTACAACATTTTTAGTCCTCCTATTTAGGTTAACATTAATACCCTAGATATCCTCTAGGACATTCTAGGAAGCAAATATCATTATTTTTGTTAATCAAGAACCAAATGAGGAAGAAGATAAAGGTTAGAAAGGTGATTATGATGACGAGCACAATTATGTACATGATGAACAATCGCATAAGAATTTTGAAGATCATGCCGTGGAAAATGAGCCCAAAAGGGAAAGATTTAAAATAGAACTGGCTAAGGATTTGAAGAGGATATCCAACTGAAGTACATTGGCGTAGTACTTTGAGATGAATCTGAATTGTGGTTGATTGAGATGGAGAAATACTTAGAGATTTTAAATTTTTTTGAGGAGATCAAATTT
Source organism: Taxus chinensis (assembly GCA_019776745.2). Classification (NCBI taxonomy): domain Eukaryota; kingdom Viridiplantae; phylum Streptophyta; class Pinopsida; order Cupressales; family Taxaceae; genus Taxus; species Taxus chinensis. Next base: position 882,689,727 of record CM034147.1, read on the forward strand.
GTTTGGGTAACTTATCATCTTGTAGGGGAAGCATCAACGTGGTGGAATGGTAAGAAGTGGAGATTATCTTAATGTAAAAAACAACATGTGGGAGTGTTTTGTCACTTTATTCAAGGTAGGTGGCTACCACAAATGTAATTTAATGGTAAGATAACCGAGCTCGAAAATATTTCTAAGGGAAATACGAAAAACTACATAGTATTGGGAGAAGTTCATGAGGCTTCTAAAGTATGTGTCATAACATCATACGGATGAATAGTTCTGCAACTGCAATTTTTTTATGGGATTGAATTACCGTGTTGGAGAAAATGTAGATGTACTTTGATCTACTTCTTTGTACTAAGATTTTAAAAAATATATGAAACAAGATAAGTTATAACTTATCTTATCTTATAACAAAGATTTCAAAGGGTAGGGAAGTGGTTCTAATTAACAGTTCTCCATACCGTTTAAGAAGAACTTTTGAAATTCAAGAAGAATGGTGGAAACAAAAATGGAAGTTCTTAGAAGTATAAAAAGACTAAGAACTCTTGCAAATAGATTAATGTACCTACGATATTTTAGAATGGAAATAAAGGCGGGTAATGGTAAGAATAAAAATTTAGGGAAAATTTCATAGGAAATTAGGACTAACAACCAATTGTTTCAGATGTGGAGGTGAAAACTATGCTAATAATATCCCCTAGAGATTAGTTAGAAAAAATGCTAGAGGACCACCTTTGTAGCTATATATTTAGGCTTACCAACAACATATACATGTAGTGGTTTCCAACCTTCAGGAAGAATTTCAATTGACTCAAGTAGAGGTGGCAAGTAAATTTTTTGGTGTTCTTATTTCTATTTTGATTAATACAATAACAAATGAATTTTTTATAACACCTGATATTTTAAATAAAATTGCTAGGATAGTAGACCATATGGATAAATCATGTTCATAAAATATGGTAACAAAATATAAAAGAAGGTAGAATAATTTATTTTTGTAGTTTAGTTAAGGTTACTTGGATTTACTACATAAGTCAACTTTTTTGTTTGCTCCTTTAGGATCTTATGTCACACTTTTAAGATTTATTTGGATATGCAAGCATCATGTGAAAATTGGATTTATTTTATAAGACAATTTCTTGTTGAGATGATAATGGTCAATTCATGTGTTTTCAAGGAAACAATAAAGACGCTTATTTGAGAAATAGTTCAGCTATACAGTTGAAAAAGGCACAACATGTAGACACAAAATCATGCACTTGCATACATTTCTAGGTCTTAAAGCATACTAATGTATACATGATTCCCAAGCAAGAAAACTAATGGTTGACATTTTTTGCCTTTTTTCTTTATTTCTTAATGTCTCTTTGGTTTTACACACCTTACATCCTTGTTGGAACTTGAATCATTTTTCTTTTATGGTCTCAGACACTGACACCCAGTTAGGACACCGACTCTTAGATGCTTTTGTCCATACTTGGTGCTCTTGGCCCTTTCTTACCTTTACTCGATCTTTTTGGATCTCTTTTATCATTTAGGAATATTTTTCACTTATGGGTTGAACTTATAGTTGTCAATTATGAAATTCAAACAAGGGAATTATATATTTTCTTAAGTACTTCTCAAAAATTTGAACAAAGCACTAAGAATTACATACTATCACCTAATATTTTATCCAAAGGCAAAAAATCACTTCAAGGCATCCATATAGCACATCCATTCAAGGGAAATGGTTGTATACTTCTGCATACACAACATAGGAATGGGAAGTTTGTTCTATTCCATCCCAACATACTATACATCTTCTACATTCTAGATCTAGCCTGTTATCTTAGTGCAACTTGCACAAGGGCATCCTAGGGCATTATTACACACACTTTCACAAAGAAATACATGGAGGTCTGAAATGTAGTGCAACACTCGATACTAAGTTCACTCTTTGGGTGACTGTCAAGGTCAGTCTGATTCCACATTCTACATCTTTTTTTATTAGATTTGATGTGTTTTGTGGACATAGTGCAGGGAGACAACTATATTTTACAGGCTACATGTACATTTGGTGATCTAGGAGAGGATATCCAGAGTGATAAATAGGAGACTAATAGTGAAGTTCCTCTTGTGACATGGAATGAGACCAGATGCTAATCATTCACACAGACCACTAGTGCCCAAAATGATCCACTAGCATCCGGGCACTCTTGTACTCTTATGCGGATCCCCTTGTCCTATGCACATTCCCAATTTTTAGAACTTCCAGCGAGCTTTGACGAAAATCTCTACAACATTTTTCCATCTATTTCACATGCCTAGATCACTTCCAAGCTCTACTCTTAAAATCAGCTAAGTCTTCCTATCTCCCTCTCTTGTTTATGGTTTCACGTTGTACATACTTGATTTTTGCTTGTTTATTTATTATGTTATATTAGCATTTATATATCATTCATATTACAGTAATTACTCTACAATCAGATGTAATCCAATTTATATTAAATAATTTGGTGAACCTTCAATCACTAAAACCCAACCTTACTTCTACGCATTCTTTTAATTTTTCTTCTATGGTTGAAGCCTATGAACCCTTTACCGATGAATACCCTCATGATCTTCTATGACCATATTGTTGAACATCCTTAAGACTTAGATCTCTTGTTATTCATTGCTTGTGAGGAATTCACTAATCTAGCTAAGCTCAATCCTCATGTCTCTAATAATGCTTACTATTCCTATTGCGACATAACCTCCTAATTCTACCCTTCTGCTTACCTCCATTATTCCCATATTTCTATACCTACTCCTACCAATCATTTCACCCCACCTCTTACTTCTCACACACGGAAAGTCTCCTCTTTAGGAACTCAAGACCTAGATTATTTATACCAGGATCTGTAAATTCAAAAACGGTCAATTACAGTGAGCTACTTCACGACTCCTCTCCATCTCTTGATTCCTCACTTACTTCTTTCATAGCCCTTTTGCACCTGTTACCATCTCTTCTTATCCCATTACCTCCTAACTTCATTTCACCTCAAGTTCCCGCATCCAATGTCCATGGTGACCCTCAAGAGAATCTCTGATATTTCCATATGGCATGTCTTGGCTATACGGATGACCATACCTTACTAGCTAAGCTATTTCCTAGAAGTTTGCAAGATTACACCATGCATTGGTTATATGATCTACTTGTTCATTTGGTAACTTATTTTACATACTTCGTCAATGCTTTCCCTACACACTTTTCTCTCAATATCATCACCAAGATCTCTTATACACAACTTTTTCAAATCAAACAAGGATCTAATGAGCGTCTAGATAACTATGTTTTTCATTATAAGAACAACCTCACTAAGATGACTAATGTACTAGTTGATTTGGAATTGCAAGATATTTTTATTCAAAGTCTCTTACCACCACTATAAGAGAGTGTTGTCTTTGAGACCTCTCCTTCCTTTGATCAATAATGTCATACACTCAAAATACGTGAAGACAAACTCTTATCTATGGGAAAATTGAAATACTACAACAATTTTTCATCCTCATCCTCTAATTGGTTTCCAATTAAATCTACTTTCAAACCATATCCTAATCCCACTGAAGCGAAGGCCACTATTAATTTTGTTTCTACACTTGATAAGATTCGATTACAACCTTCAAAGCATCCTTTTACAAAATTACCATACCCACCTTGGTTTCTGTTGCCACAACTTATTGAAAGCAATCTTATTTCTCTTCCACTACCACTCAAACTCGATCCCTCTCACCCACGTGACCTCAAGTATGATGAAAATTAAAGATGTGACTATCACCAATGCATTAGGAATTCTACTGATCTTTTCTTTAAACTCAAACATCTTATTCAAGATCTCATTGATAACAATGCAATATAGCTCCTTGAGCCATCTACTGCTAAGTCGGTTAATGACAATAAAAAGCTAAAAATATTTAATGACTCTTTGCCCAAGCATGACAAGAAAGTTACCGATTCTTATGCTAACCATACACATCACAATGTACCTCCTCCTTCATCACAACATCTCAATTTCATTGTTTCTATTGTTGATGCACCATCACCATTCATTACATTCTTGGCTCATGAATATCATGCTAAATTATCTTCTGATTCCTTACTTATCAATGTTTTTATTGCTTCCTAAACCATCAATAATATTATGATATTTCAATCAGATCCTAACAATGTATGCTCTATTACGCTCCTCCTAGATATCAAATGTCCATTGTCTAGTGTCACATTTCCACTCCCTAAGTCTTTTGGCTATGTCAAGCTTCCCATCATAGTTGGGAACCTTACCATGATTGTGTCATTCATCATTACATATTCAATCAAAGGTTGTGACATGCTCTTAGGTATTTATTGGCTCCGCACTACCCAAGTCATCCCTTCCCTGAATCATTTGTGTCTCAATTTCATCCCCAATAAACAATTTAATACTATCAAAGGTGTTCCACCATGTAGGCCATTTCCTTATCCCACTCTTGTTTATATATATATATATATATATATATACATATACCAGTCATAACATCTAGGATTCCTATGCCTCTCAAGCCTAAAGCCACCTCTACACCTAGCTCTCCTATTCACATCGACCTACACCATGACCTTGTCATCCTTATTGGTCCATTAGCCCACCTATTTTTCCTAATTCCCCTACTCAGGAAGCCCATTCACATAGGTTTTCACCACCTCCTTCACAACATAGGTCTCCTTCATGTGCACATGATTACTCTCCTACACCACCGATCTTAGAGCATCGTCACATGCCTTTATCTTCTTAGAAATCAGGTGGAGGGCCCTCACCCTTCACTATCCTTGAATAGCCTTTTATTCCTTACACACTTGGGGGGAATCGTGATCTCTCCTCCCCCCTCTCATATCTATAAATTATCTCTAAGTTTCCACTATTGTGCTTCACGCTCCATGTTTCACGTCTAATATTTCTACGCACTCCCACATGTTTTAATACACACCTTATATCATCATTACCCTATGATGTACTCTTGTGTTATGGTTCACACTTGACTGTTGAGGGCACAATACATCAATGAACCTCACTTTACACACTTCACGCTATGTGCTTCATGACATATCTTTTCTAGCATCTACTCACATGTGACACACCTATTTCCTAATGATGCACTCTTGTTCTATGGTTCATTCTTGACTACTAATGAGGAATTTATAAATGAACCTCATTTCATGCACATCCAATGGGGAGAAACATGGATCCTTCCATTTTCACATATTGTATGACATACCATCACACTCATACAACATTTACATATCTTGGTTACGTTTACTCTTGCTAGCTTTTTCTACTTATATGTTGCACTTTGCTTACTATGTTAGTCAGATATTTAGTATGGCATTATCTTTATCATATACACAGACGCATTCACTTGTTCTCTAGATGTGAATTCATATCTCTTACAACTCCTTGCATGATGCATGATGCTTGACATTGAATCCCTTACTAGCCCCACCAAGGCTCTTGATGGCATATACCTTTACTACTTTTACACATTACAGGTTCTATTGTTTCATCATTTACTACTTATTCTTGCATTGATATATACATGCTATGATATACTCTTTATCTTTCTAACATACTAATGGGTGCTTCATGTGTAACATTTTCCTTGCAAGATATATACAACCATGGTTATGTGTCACTACTTTTTTGCCATTATTTTCTCTTGCTTTCTATTGCTTACTATTGTTTGTAAGATATGCCCTATAACTTGATTTTTCATTGTTTTCTTATAGCCACTTCAGCCCTGATTATCTTGTGACATTGTGAGTAATGTCCCATGCATGAAACCCACTTCTTGCGGTCCATCTTTCTTTCCTAGTTAATTGTTACGTTATTTTCCATTGCATTCTTGATTTTTACTAACACTTGTGACTAGTCCATCTAGGCTACATGTGCCTTGGTTTCTACCATACATATCACCTACCCCTATAGGTATCCACTTCATATCAGAATCAGGTCCTATCCTTTGGGCCACATTATCCTACTATCGTCACATGCACCACAAACAAGGGAGGCATAATTTGGGTGAATAAATCACCCCTATGGCAGCTTAAAGCTACAATACAAATCAACACATTACAGAATCAACATAGGCACATATTCACATAGCTATCTAGAAACAGACTTGGACCTCACACATAGAAAGGACACTAATGCCCAATATAAGACAGTAACACCTAGGAACTTATTTCCTCCCCTGGGAACTAATTTCGTGGAGGTAGAAAACAATCATTTTCTCAATATAAAATAGTTTTAAAAAAAAATTCAAAGCATTTATATACTAGTAGGCACTGGCCTCCAATCACATAATGCATTTTATCTCCTACAATCGCTATAATCGAAACAATTCAGAACTAATCGTAACTAATCAAGACAAATGAAACAAATTGGGATGTAACATCTATTGTGGTGCTTATTGGGTGGAGTCATGGAAGGAGAGTAAAGCTATACCTATCTCCCCAACACTCGCTCTTGGCATGAGATCACCCAAAAAACTCACTCTTGGCATGCGATCACCCAAAAAAATCGCTCTCGGCATGAAATCACCCAAAAACCTCACCACCGACATTCAATTCTAATAACTCCAAGAAAATAGGAAAATTTTGTATCTCATAATATCTTACATATCAGGTGCACACTTTCCTTTTATACACTTTACACTCTTTACTTACTTATACATGCATTACTCTGATTTTTCACACATGAAACTTTGACTACTTTCTCACTCTTCTTTTGTAGGTTTGTCCTTAATATGCAACAAGAGGCATCTCATATTGGTAAAAACAACACACTAATACATATACACTTTACCCGTAGGATTTATTTCCCTTTCTTAGCTTCCACGCTTCACATTTCTATCACTTCACACTTAACGTGTCCACTCGGATCGCTATCGGCAACACTCTTTTCCATAGGATCATAAGGTACACATTTTCTATCTAGTTTATGTTATCAAGTATTCACTTGACAACATAAAGTGGGGGGAAATGCAGACACAAAATCATGCAGTTTGGTACATTTCTAGGTTCTAAAGCATACTGATGTATACATCATTCCCAAGAAAGAAAACTAGTGGTTAACAACTATCTTTGGCCTCTTTTATTTATTTCTTACTATCTCTTTGGTCTTACACACCTTACAGCCTTATCGGAACTTGACGGATTTATCTTTTATGGTCTCATACACTAGTTCTTAGTTAAGACACCAACGCCTAGGTGCTTCTATCCCTATTGGGTTCTCCTGACCATTTCTTACCTTTGCTCACTCTTTTTGGGTCTCTTTTATCTTTTGGGCATATTTTTCACTTATGGGTCGACCTTTCAGTTGTCAATTACAAAATTCAAACAGGGGAATCATATATCTAGCTAGTTACTTCTCAAAAATATATACCAATCACTAAGCATTACATATTATCACCTAAGCTTGCATCTAAAGGCACAAAAGCACTTCAAGGCATTCATCTCACATATACATTCAAGGGAAAGGGTTGTATACTTTTGCATACACAACATCAGAAGGGGAATTTTTTTTTATTCCATCCACACATCTTATACATTCTAGATCTAGCCCGCCATCTTAGTACACAAGGGCATTCTAGGGAATCATATCACACACATTCAATAAAAATACATGGGGTTTGAGCTGTAGTGTAGTGCTCGACAGTAAGTTCACTCTTCGGGTGACTACCAGGGTTAATCTAAATCCATATTTTGCATCTTTTTTATTATATTTGATGTGGTTTGTGGACATGTGTAGGTATATATTTCATTTTATAAGTTACAAGTACCTTCAATGATCAATGAGAGAATATCAAGTGATAAACATGAAACAAAATTGAAACTCTTACGACACAGAATAAATCAATTCCTAAGCATTTACATGGCTACCAACACTCAGATCTAGTTTTTAGCACCCAGGTGCCCTTATCTTCATGTAGGCACCCATGTCCTGCAAAGTTCCTGAGTTCAGAAATTTCTAGGGAGCATTAATGATGTTGTTTACAACCTGATTCAGTATTTTACCTTCCCAGATCACCTCCAGCCTTTCCGTAAATCAGCTAACTCTTCATATCCCCCTCTCTTTCTTAGGGTTTCACATTATACATGTTTGTTTTATTGTGTCTTCATTATACAGTAACATTTATATATCACATATTATAGTAATTATTGTGCAATTAGATTTAAAATCATTTAAATTAAATCACAAAGGAAGAGATTCATCTCATGTGTAGTTCACATTTGTGAGTTGGGTGAAGGGAAAGAACCCACACTAGAGGATTACCCTTTTCGTTGTGATTTTAGTGATGTATTTCTTGAAAAATTTCCAATTCTTTAGCTATATAGAGAGTTTGATTTCTCTATTGATATTATGTTAATATCATAGCCTAAAACAAAAGATATATATAAAATGACTACCATAGAGTTATTTGAGTTGAAAGAATAGTTGCAATATTTGTTGTAAAAATGATTAATTCATCCCAATGTTTCTCCTTAGGGAGAACCTACCATGTTTTTGAATAATATGGATAGAACATGCATACTCTGGATAGATTATAATATGTTGAACAAAGCAACAATGAAAAAAAGGTATTCATTGCCACACATTGATGATATTTTTGATTAAATGTAAGGGGCGACAATATTTTTGAAGATTGATCTAAGATCAAGGTACCATTAGTTAAGAATTTAGGAAAAGTAACATTCCAAAAACAACTTTTCATATAAGGGATATGCATTATGAGTTTATAGTTCTTCCTTTCATACTCATGAATACCTTAGTTGTTTTCATGAACTTAATGAACATTGTATTCAGAGACTACCTTGATGGATTTGTGTTAGACTTCTTGGATAATATTTTGATATATTCACAAGTAAAATAAAAACATATTCATCACTTATTGGTATCATAATGATTAGGAAAGTGTAAGCTCTTTCGATAGGTGTCAAAGTGCTCATTATTTTAGAGAAGAGTACACTATCTAGGCCATATTATTTCTTTAAAATGTATTTTTATAGATCCAATGAAGATACAGGCTATTATTGAGTGGCATATACCTAGGAATATGCATGAAGTTTGTAGTTTCATGGGAATGGGAAGATACTACATGAATTTTTTGGAAAGATTTTCCAAGATCAAAATTCCTATCATTTATTTACAGAAGAAGGGAAATAAATTTGTTTGGACAAAAATTTATGATTAAAATTTCTGAATTTTTAAATAGAAGTTGAAATCTGCACCAATATCAAATTTTGTAGACCCATATGGTGATTTTACCATTATTATAAATACATCTATTGAAGTATTTTAGGGTGTTTTGATGCATAAATAGTAGGCAGTGGATTACGAGTCATGAACGATTAAACAATGAAAAATTAATTATGCTCCACATGACCTTACAGATGTTGAGGTATTTCCTTCTGGAAAAATCATTTATACTTAAGATGGATCACTTGGGGCTACATTATATTTTTAACCATCCTAACTTAAACTTTCAATAATGAAATTGGTTAGATTTTTTGATCGAGTATAGTTTTTATATAGGCTATATTAAGGGAAAGGAAAATAGAGTTACAAATACACTTATCCCTATACGACATATAATAGCCTTGGCCTTAGTGAGGAAACATTTTTGGAAACATGTTTTGAGTATGTTGTATTCATATATATTTTATAGCGAGTTCAATTTTGTTTTGAAAACACACAGTTGAGATCATAGATATGGGGGTTATTAATGTAATTGATATGGACTTCTTATATTCCATGACAAAGTGCATATACCTAAGATTTATGGATTAAGGACCCTAGTATTGGAGGAGGCACACAATGCTCCTTATTTAGGTCACTCATGTGTGATGAAGATGTTAGTTGACATTCAATAATTGTATTTTTGGTTAGGTATAAAAAAGTATGTCATGGTATTTTGAAGTGTTTGGAGTGTTAGTGAGTCAAGGATGAACATGTTCATTCAAAAATGTTTTTGATCCCTCATGAACCTCTTGAATGGAAGTGACCGATTATTTTCATGGATTTTTTTCAAGGACTTGTGATGTCTAAGAACAAACATGATGTTTTTTGGTGGTCATGGATAAACTCACTAAAGTATCCCACTTCATTCCTCAGAATTTGTAATATTAATCATCGGTATTGGATAAGAGGTTTTTTCAAGAGATAATTCATTTACATTGAGTTCCTGAGAAGATTAATTATTATTGTGATACTTACATGACGTTAAGTTTAAAGAAAACATTACACACAACTTTGGGAAGGAAGCTGAATTTTAGCAATACTTATTACTCAAAAATAGATTGTCAAATAAAGAGGGTGAACCAAGTCCTTAAAGACATTCTTAGAATTTACTATATGGATCAACAATAGAAATTGGAGGATTACTTTCCATTAGTTGATTTTACTTATAGAAACTCACATAATTTGACATTAGGCATGGATATATTAGAGGCATTGTATGGGAGAAAATGTTGCACTCTTATCAACTAGGATAAAAAATGAATATGGTGATTATTAGTCTTGGCATGATTAAGGACATGGAAGAGGAAGTGAAATTATTTAGCATTTATGGTTTAAGGTTGTAGATAAATAGAAGAGTTACGTGGATAGGAAGAGGATTCCTAGAGAGATTGTACCATGGTATAATTTTTTCTAAGGGTGAACCCTCATAATATCTCTATCAAGTTTGAAAGGTCATTAAAAATGTCACCATATTATGTAGGACCTTTCAATGTTATCGAAACAATAAATCCAGTTGCCTACATACTTTCATTACCTCTGCCTCTATCTTGATTGCATAATGTATTTCATGTGTATTTATTAAAACATATTCAATGTGATATATCTTATGTTATCGATTGGAAATATCTTTAGGTGGAGGATCTGAGAGTTATTTTTGTTGATCCCCTTTGGGTGTTTGAGGTTTACAAAATTCACTTGAGAAACATGGAAATCTCTCATTACAAGGTATAGTGTGACCAATATTTAGAGGAGAATGCTATATGGGAAGACTCGAATGAAGTCCGTATAACTTATCCACATTTATTTAAGTAGATTGCTTATTTATTTATTTGGTAATAATTATCAAGATGATGCTCTCTTAGCAGGGAAGGATGTCACATCCCATTTTTAGACATATATTATTTTAGAGACATGTAGATGAATAGGCAGTTGTTACCACATTGATACAACATTTATTTCTACTTTTATTGATTTGAGAATTATTATGACATGTTTTGGGATTAAAAAATTAATTAGTTGTTTATTTGATTTATTAGTGGATGATGATGATGATGTTTTTCCTTTTAGCTATGATTACTATTTATATGATGTTCTTATTGTATTTCAGTTGATTTTCATTATGTGAAATAGATAATGCACTGGGTGTTTCTTATCTGATTGTGTGCATATATTATCTAATAGGAGGAATAGTATCATTGAAGAGATATAAGTAGATGCAGTAATGGGTATAGATAGAAATAATATCATGTGTTGCAGTGCAAGAAAATTGATGTAACCATAAGTTATAGTTACTTTCTTTACCTTTTGTCACTTAGTTGTATTCATTAGTGTCACCTCGTGAAAGAAATTGTGATCATTTAGTGACATTAAGATGGTAAAATTCATTTGTGCACTCTCTCACTATGGTGAGAAGCCAATTTTTCTTAACAAAATAACAATAAATCACATATCATTATTATTACAATGTTTTGGTTTTGCTTATTTGTGAGTACACATGAATCAATGTTTGACTAAACTTGTAATGATGACGAAATAATAATAATAATAGTATTAAAGGTCAAAAATTTAATTATGCCTTTGTACAAAAGGGCATTTTTTTGTTTGGAACTTGGCTTATCGATCCTAAGTTGGCTTTATATTTTCTATGTATTTTACCCTTTATTCCCTCATCCCCTTATCACTTTCAACTTATTTCCTTGCCCAAAGTTCCATATAACATATTTGGATCAATTTGAATCCTTCAAGGTACTTTATGCTTGTGTGTACCATCTACCAACTCAAGAAATCCTAGGGTGCACATGGCCTAACCCATGTCTCTACTTTGACATTGAAACAAGGTGTGTGTGGGATTAAAGTTGCAAGGAAATTTAAAACACATCTCACCACCACTTAGCTTAAATTTTCCCCACCTAAATGTAATCATCAATCTCTCCTTCACCTTGCTTAAACATAATATTTTACCATCGAGTTGCCCTGTATTTGTTGTTGAATCCTTATGTGGCTCATTTTCATGGAGAGCACTGAATGAGTTTTTTGGGCATTGAACAACATTTTTGAATTTACAAGTATTTTCATTTGCATATAGGATTTGATAGAAAAGAGAGTATTGGAATCAAGAAAAAGCACAAATATATAGATAAGGAAGAAGAAGTAGAGAAAACATCTTAAAGATTCAAGACAAAGATTAGAAGAAGTGCCAAGTGCTAAGGAATTTGGTTTCAATCTACCAGGTTCCTTTATTTTAAAATTTAAATACCATTAGTTTGAAATCTTTTTCTTCCTGCATGTAATGGTGTAATGGATAAGTCGTAAGGATTAGGACTTAAGGGTCCTAAGTTCAACCCTGGACCCGTACATCTATTTTTAACTCCTTTATATTCAATAACACCTATTTAAATTTGAAAATTAGGTGTGTAGTAAACATGCCAAGGTTTTGAATCATTGGTAATTCCATGCCTTATGAGCCCTGAGTCATGGGTTCGACCCATGATCCCCTCCAAATTTTTATAACTTAAATTTTTTCTTGAATAACAAATCATAAATTTAATAGTTGTATCAAATAAAATCAACTTGTATATAACCCAAACCACAAGCTTGACTTTTTGGTCAGGTAGAATGATTTAGGGGAAGGGATTTTAAGTTTGACCCCCTTCCCCATTCCTTTTGGTAAGAAACTTAAACTATAAAATTCAGGTTACAATATTTTTTAAAAGATATTTAAAAATTTATTTATTAAATTTGGTTGAATATTCTTATAAAGGGATTTGAAAACCAAATTATTAAGTTTTGGTTATAACATATTTTTATGGATTTTATATTATGAATAAACAGGGTTACATTTTGTAATAAACAAGAAAAATTAAGACTAAAACTTATGAATTAACCAAAGGAGGAGAAATTCCAACAAACGGGACTCATTTTTAAATGTACTTAGTTAAGGGGTTGGTTAGCCGAATTTGATAACTAAAACACGAGGCAACCCTTCTAAATGAATATGAAACTTCCAAGCTCTATGATAAAAATGTGAAACCTTGTACATATTTTTAATGCTTTATATGATGTTGGGAATGTGTTATTAAAGTTATCATGGTGGCTGATCTTGGGAAACAATATTTCACGACCCTAGGTACATATAGATGAACTTTTCTACACTTGAAACATGCATGGGGAATTATGATGGGTTGTTTGAATGAAATTATATTTTAAATGATGACATAACTTATTATATGCATTATGAAACTTGAAACTTGAAAAATCTAATTATGTATTTGAAACTATTTATGGGGCATTTATAGCTCCTTTATATGCATCGACAAACCAAGAATATGATCCCAATAATAACAACATTCTTGTATGGTATGGGATATCCAAGAGGGTTATTATTGCTGATTCATATCCCTCATTTTCCTTTTGTATTGGATCAAAAAATTAGGATTAAAGTTATTGTAATGATAATGCTATCGGGTGGTATGGGACACATGATAAGGTTATCATTACTTGAGTCCTAATTCTAGTTTACTTATGTTTTTTTCCAGTTTTGGATGTTGTGGAATATAGAGATATCATTGTGTGAGTTGTATATGGGAAGGTAATATCTTGAGAGATTTGTATATGAGTTAGGGGTGATATATGGAGATAGGTAGGTTTACCTAATTTAGTTTTACATATGACAAGTGTTAGGGGTTAATAGTTGATTGCGAGGGGTACCAAATTCTACCCTCATGTATAGTTGGGTAGGATTATTGCATGCCCTAGTATGTTATTGGATTTCATTAGGAATATGTATCAAATGTTGTCCTATGTCTTTTGGATAAAAAAATTATTTATTGCTACTATCTTAGGATGTTATTTGATTTTATACCATGATCACATGTCTATTAATTTTTGGTGACTGTACTACACATGTTTCTCTCTTACCTTGTTGGTTACTTACATATTCCTTCTCATGAAAGGTAGGGCCATTCTCATATAATGAGAGGTGTGTAAGGGAATTGTAAGGCTCTTGGCTAGAGGTAAATTTATTTGATGATAATCTCTCTTAGTGCACAACTTCAACACAAAGATGGATCGCTAGTGAAAGATGAGAACAATTGTCATGATTTAAATGTGACATATTGTGTCCATGTAAATTATTGTATTATTAGTACTTGATACAATTGGTTGTAAACATTGTATATTGGAACCTATTGAAAATTGAAACATCTATAAAGTTGTAAATGATTGTAAAATGGTTTATAAAATAGATACTTATGTATATTAAACTTATGAATTATTGGAAAGTTGTAAACATATCTTTCATTTTGAACCTTATTATGGAGTTGTAAGGCATGTAATAATTTGTAAGGACATTATGAATGTATTGTGAACTAAGTAAATGGAATAAATCATTTGATGAAATTAGTTATTGTCATATTCATAACAATATTCATTGGAATGGTATAAACAACATACACATGTTAATGGATTAATTACAAATAACTTGGTATAATTAGATGAACACTTGCATATGAAATTATATAGATATTTGTACTTAATGTTGTAAAAATTGCTATTTCAATTATGGAATTAAATGGAAGTAGATTATATGATTTAAATATAAAGACACACTTAATATACTTTAATAGATAAAATTTTGATTGATTATATTACTATTATATTGATTATTAAGTGTGATTTATTAGTAAAGAGTAGGACAAGGAAATTGAGAGGGAATCAATTTCCATCCTTGGTTGGGTGCAAGGTGATTTGAAATGCTAGTTTAAAAAATATCATTTTGTTTTTTTTTATCACCAACTGGGGGGTTGCTATATAATGTGATATTATGTATTCTCTAAAGCAAGATAAATTACCTTTGCAACCCAACACATCTTATAACCAATAATCCGCTTGCTAGAAGATTTATGTAATGATATTTTCCCCTCTTTTTCAAATTAGAAAACCACCTATGATTATTCTGCAATCCTCACATATTTTACCCAATATTTTTCCTATTGGAAGATGTATGTAATGACATTCTACCCATAATCACATTGTGGAAAGTTTTTAGATCTTATTGTGTCATTGCACTACACGTTCTACCCAAACACTTACTCATTATAATGTGTTTGCAACAATTTTCTACCCACACTCACAAATATGGAAAAATGTAAATATTTTTGTGTATTCGCTCGTAAGGAAATAAATCCTTACTTTGATACCAAATGATGTAAACATGGTTAGGGAGAAAAATGAAGAGTATCCTTACACCTTAGATGTTCTATGTTTGCAGGAAGTTAAAGTCACAGATTTTCATTTGTTAATAGTTTGTAAAACTATTTGGCCTGACAACCTGGCGTTTACTAGTATTATGATGGGGGACATGGGGGTTTAATTTATTTATTTTACCATAAATGAAAAACTTTTTTTTTTCATGGCACAGACCCCACCAATAGGTCCATTTGAGCTCTCTTTAATATTGAAATCTATCATTTTGGCATCATCAACATTTATGCTTTGAATGATGCGGTGGAAAGAGCATATATTTGGTAGTGGATATCTAATGAAATCCCTTATGCATATTGGGTTATCTACGGTGAATTTATTATGGTTGAATTTCCCATGGACAAGTTTGGGAACCTTCCAATATAATCGACAACTGGTGAAAGAGAGTCTTGGTATTAAATGCATGATAAATTTTGGTTTTATGACCTAAATGCCTTACATTGGATAACTATAAGGCCTAGTTCACTTGGTCCAATTTTTGAGGTGGATTAGATCGGGTTCTTAAATAAATCGGCAGGTATATATTGTCCACTCAAGACTTTTTTGATCCTGATAACATTTATTTTGTGCCTCTAGAAGTGAAGTCATATTTTGTCTTCTCTAACCACCTTCCCATCAGATTTTACATCCCTTGGCAAGCCAAGTGGCCCTTTGTCACAAGGGACGATTCTTTCTCAATACGGACCTAATGGAGCATGGGCCCACACTCAATCATATCAATTAGGTGTAGAACTTAGTGCCCATTCCACGTCACTTGCATAATCATCATCCACCTATTTTGTCCAGCTAGACTCAATGGTGGGTGGATGTTATGACTAAGACTAACAGGTTCCTTAGAATGTATGGGAAAAAACTGGCCAATATTAGAAATTCTCTTATTCTTCCACCTCATCCATGCTTAGCCAGGCGTTGGTGGTACTCAAAGGAAATCCTTTCTTTGATCCCCTACAACTATAATTCTCAGGGTGCACAAATCTATGCCCGAATCCACTAGCTTAAAGTGGGGGACTGAGTCTCAAAGGAATTATTTCAAATGCTTAAATTCAAGCATTCCTTTTAGAAAATTAGATCTATCTTCGATGGTATATCTCAGCTCATAGATCCTTAGCTCATGCTACAAGTGTTTTTCAATCACTACAAACAAGTGTTTCAATCCTAATCCCCTTTACTAGAGCGTAATTCCACCTTAAAACAATTCTCAGCTACTATGCCATGAAAATTTTCTCTAGAAAAAAATAATTTCCTATGATCGCTTACTCTCTGTTGAGGATTTGTAGGAAACAGCCATGAAAATGGCCAATGACAAAGCACTTGGCTATGATGGTTTTCTTTGTGAATTTTACAAGGATCTTTAGGATATTGTTTGTCTGGATCTTCATCAGGTTTATATGGAAGGATTCCAGTCATAGACTATTGGCCCTCATATCAACAAAGGGAATATCAAATTCATCCCTAAACTTGGAGATCCTGAGATGATAAGAAATTAGCATCCCATCACTCTGCTTAATGTGTCATATAAAATCATTATCAAATATCTTGTTGTTCAGTTACAGAAAATCCTCCCTATCATAGTTCATCATGAACAAACTATATTTTTCCAAGGGTGATACATTCTCAAAAACATTATTATAGTCAGTGAAGGCATGGAATGGGCTTGCAGATCTAATCAACAATCCCTTTTCATCAAAATTGACTTTGAGAATTCTTATGACCAAATAGAGTGGCCATTCATACTTGTCATGATCAAAGCTTTGGGTTTTGGTCCGAATTTTATTCAAACTATTAATATTCTCTTTATGCACACCTCTACCTATATCACCATTAATTGGAGAAATTTAGAGTCATTTGGTCTTTTCATATCCATCCATAAAGGTTTCCTTCTTGAGCTCGATCTTTATGTTCTTGTGGCCAAAGGATTTGGATACTTGTTTTTCCAAGCTCAATCCCAAGGGCTTGTTAGGGACATTGCTCTAACCTTTGTTGATGGATACCAATTTCTCAATGCAAACTTTACAAACTACTCCTTCCTTACGATTATTGAAGAGGAAAGTAACATCAATCACACCATGTAGTTCCTAGAAACCTTTTATTTTGATTCTGGATCCTCCATCCAATGTCGCAAAACACAATGCTATAAACATCTCTTCCTTCTTGCATCCCACTGGATGACATCCTATGATTGGAAGATTCTTAACCATGGAGAAATTTTTAAGCTTCTAGGAATTACTTTTTCCTTCCAAGCTTCTCCTACTGAGCTCTGGTAGTATGTCGTGCAACGTGTGGCCTAAAAACTAGAATAGTGGATCACCAAACTATTGTCTTTAGCGGGAAAATTCTATATTTTCTCCAAAGTTCTTGAAGTTTAAGAAGTCTATACATAAGATTGAAAAACTACTTAAAGAATTCCTTTGGAACTATTCTTCTTCTGGTAAAGGATTTCACATAGTTGTGTAGGAAATATGTTTCCTACCCCAGGACTCAGGTGGTTTAGGCCTTATTGACATCTTACGACAAGAGCAAGCATTCTATGCCAAATGGATTATTTGAAACACAAACAAGAGGGAATATTGGAAGGTACTACTTCAAAATGGCATTATAGAAGGTACCTTGTATGGTTGTGCTTACTACAAAGGAATTGGATTTTCCAATCTTCTCATTGCCCCTATTCTAGTCAAAGGGGTGGGTACCTTTGTGATCAAAATCATATAGAAAACTTGGGAGAAAATTAAACCTGGGCTCTTGTGGAATGGAAATGGATTCTGCGATGACCTTTTATTTAATCTCCACTCTTTATGGTTGTCTCTCGTTATTCAATTTCAAGATCGTTGTTTAGCCAAGGTACCTTAGATTGCCACTCTCCACCTTTTCAAGTGTATATTTTACATTATCTAAGACCTTTTCTGCAAACAGACTCAATCTTGGCTATCCTGGTAAGATCTCAAATTCAATTTCAAATTGGTTCTTCAATATAGAGCCCTCATAAATAACATCATTTCATTTGTTCCATATCACATGATCCATAAGATCATTCTTCTTTAGACTCATTCATGGTGGATAGACTCAAAATGGTATGTGGAAACCACATTCTAAAATTATTTAGCTATTCAAGGTTATGTCTGGCTTTCGCTACATCTTCCCATGGTGGGAAATCTTAATACCCAATGTGGAATTCAATCCTCGCCATCAATTCAGAATAGGATATTTCTTATAATTTGATCTATCTGTGTAGAACCTAAAATAGCACACTTTTTGTGGTGTTTTTTTCACTAAGGCCTTCCGCTTGGTTCACATCTAGTGTATTTTGGAGTGTTTTCCCCTGAATTCCCCTTCTATGGACATCTAGAAACTTTTTCTTACTTGTTATGGTATTGCCACAAATCCCAGAGGTTTTGGAATTGGATTCATTCTTTCTTCCTCCCTTTTCACTCAGAATGCTTCACTTGGAAACATGTGCTCTTAGGAGATAATCCTCGAATGTTGTATAAATTTTCCTAGATTTGGCATGCTTTTAAAGGGGAAATATTATTTCAGTTATGGAAAGAAAGGATTTCTTGTTTATTTTCTAATGTTGAAGTTGATCATTAATTCTCTATTTATAACAAGTATATGGTTATCATGAATGTCTTGCTGAAGATTCAACTTCAAGCCAACAAATTAGTGATTGATGTGGAACACCTAAAAACACTCCTACACTACTAGGGTGATTCCCCTTGAAATGTTTCTAAATAACCTCCATCCCCCTCTCTTCATTCCCCACCATGTGGCAGTGTGAGTAGGTGCCAAAGAGGTGGTGGCCATCAGAGCCGCTCTTAGCACCATTCTTAAATTCATTCCCACCATTCCCCTCATAGCCATCCTCCTTAGAGGAGCTTCTCTCTCCTCCACCTTCAGCTCTCCACAAAGGATGGGATGCCACCCACCTCCCAGCCATCTCAGTTGGGACTCATCGGCTACCCCTGAGCCAGGCACCCAAGATGGATGGAGTCTCTTTCCTTTGCCTGATAAATTTCCAAGGATGGCTCTCGTTATATTTCCCTCTCGTACTATTTTCAAATAAATAGAAGAAGGAATCCATTTTTTGGCTCAGGTTAGGACATTTCAGATAGTGGAAAAGATCTTCCTAGTTTTTGTTGGCATGATCAGGACCTACCCCTGCAGGAAATTAATTCAAACCAATGGCTTGATTTTATAGTCCTTGTGCTTCTTGATGCTTTGTAATATTCATCATTAGGAATTTTTTCCTAGTTTTTTCTATGGTTTTGGGTGTGCTTCCATACCGCCTATTTTTTGTGAATTATCTTATATCATTTTAATTGTTAATATAATATACTATCTTATTCATTAAAAAATAAATTGGTCAAAGGTGGGAAAATAAAATAAGCACATGTTTTAAAACACCAAACAGAAACAAGACTTAAAATTCATAGTTCAGAGGAATAACACACTTAGATTGATCACTATTGACCATTTTTGGTCATCATCGGAAAGGGGTATACAAAAATTTCAGGTTACACATTTCAGTGGCAAAATGGGAAAACATACAGGCAATAAACAACTTATAATTCTATTCCAAAATGCTTATTCCTCACATAGGAGGCCTTTCCATTTGTCATCTTCGCTAAGACCATGCATCAACCACTCATGACTATTACAAAACCCTGACAAAGATGGGAAAGACATCACATATCAGAAAGCAACACGCTAGGAAAAAAAATAAGTTGCGGATTTGAGGTGCCAAAGGACTTGGTTGCAAGTGCAGAGGGAGCATTCATTCAATTTTAGTTCAGTCTGACAGAAAAGTTACAAGTAAGCTATTTTTAATTACTTGTGATTATATGCAATTATATATGTATTGAGTTTTAAAAGTTCATTTTAGCTATGCAACTAAAAATAAATGGAAAGAAATCACCATTACAACTCATTACATGCAACGACTATATATATTCATAAGAAAATTGTACATTGTTTCCCACACAAGCCATGGGAAATAACTAAATGAAAATTATGTAGATAAGTTAAAAATTGAGAGTGTAAAAGAGAAGGGAACCATCATTACCTAGTTGACGTGATCCACTCTTGTGCATTACTTTTCCATCTTAATCATTTGTTGCCCCAACTTCATATTACCGCTCCACACATCTAATAGAAGGAAAAGAGATTCAGTTAGAGCTCAAGGTTCCTTGTTCTGTTATATTCTTTCTTTTCAACATATATGCATTTTATCACTATAAACTGTAGGAAGGAAAGAAACAAAGTATCAAAAATAGATCAACATGCTTCAAGAAGTAAGAGATTACAAGTGGAAATGCTCATCAATGATTAATTATATGAGACACTATCAAAATAAATGTCTTATATCTGAAAATTAATTTTCAAGGTTGCATGATACATCTATAGAAAATTACAGTCCTTAGTATGGTCAAAATTAATCAATAACATCTCTTTTACAAGTTATTCAGAATGAGATCAATATCAGATGAAGTAATAGCTCAGATTTACAACTTCAAAGCAAGCACTCAAGTTCCATGCAGCAAGGTATTCAAAACCAAAATATTTTTCCTCCTTGTGCACAAACGATCAAAACAGAAGTAGCAGTTAGCTCTCTAAGTATAGATTTAAAAATGAAGACATAGTACAACTTTTTGTTTATAAGCTTCTCAAGAAATATTTCTAGGTATTTAGGTTTAGTTTCCAAAAGAAATGAAACATTTTTAGCAAGCCCCAAACTTTTTTAGGTTTTAAAAAACCAGTAATATAGATCAACCTTCAATTAAAGAGATGCTTCAAATGTATTTCAAGTATAGTATATTGTTGTTAAAGGTTGTAGTCGTAGATCAAATTAAAGTGTTCCTTGAAAGAACGCACTTCTGAACATGTGTTGTCACATAATTAGAGACCCCACTTTTACAATTTTTTAGGTATGAAAATATTTCTTAGTTCTATTAAAAATCATATGAAGTTCAGTAAGGTAAAGAATATAGTTATCATTACGAATCTGAAGTGTGTTTTCAGCTAAAGATAAGACCAATGCCTCAGGAAAACTATACCACACTTTGTAAACTGCAAAACACAAGCTTATCTAAAGGATAACCATAGTATATAAAACTCCAGGCTTTCCTGAGTATAAAAAAATAGCAAGAAGTTCTTAGAGATGAGTAGCTTTTCAAGAGCCTAAAATGATACAAAGAGAGTGGGAAAATAAATTATATATATCAAGTTTTATAAATGATCCCTCCTTACAGGCCACATCAGGACTACGGTCTATTGCAGAGTAAAAAGAAAAATTTGATTATGATGGCATTTACAAACCTGGGAAGCCTTAACAGTGGAAATTAAAGGCTCTAAGGAATCATCAAAACATTCAAACATTTTGTAAATTTGGTTAGGTTTGTATCACAAGGGTTCGATTAATCTATGGATGAGGCACTGGGTGTATGTAAGAAGTTATTATTTACTGCCTATCAAATTGATAAAGAACTCCAAAAAGAATTCTACGAAGAAGAGTATTTTAGTGTTGAATAAGATACCCACTTTGGTTGAAAGTGGCATCCTAGATATCAAAGATTTAAATGACAAAAAGATGTAGAGTTTGAAGAATACAACAACGGCAAGTTTTCTTTAAATAAATGAGCAAACCCTAATGCGAAAATCATAGCTCAAAAATACAGAGCTTTAAACATATCAATGGTAGCTGGAAACATTATTGAATAGCAAGTTGATTTAGAACACCAACCATTGAGCCAACACCTTTCAGTTCGCATTGAGCACAGACTGAGTTATTTAGATAGGCTCATTGAGCCACTAGAGCAAGCTAAAGTAATGTAAGCCATGACAAAAGAGGCTCGAACTATGTACAGATTCAGATGACCAACCTTTTTCCAACCCATGTCAAAAAGAGTAGCAAAGGATGAAATAAGAATGAGGTAGGTACTAAAGTGTAAGCCAGCTAAAACTGATTCCAAGTAAGAAGCCCACAACAAGTAGAGCTTCCCAGATCTAAAACCACAAGTTGGGGAAAGGGGCTAGAATGTCAAAGCAAGCTTAAACAACAGATCAAGAGCTCTAAATTTGAGCTAGGCCATTCAATAAAAACCCCATGTTGGCCATTTTGTTTTTGTGTTGTCATTGATGTTAATTCCATTGATGGAAAAGGATGTCATAAGGTCATCAAAGTCTCCATGTGGTGTTAGTCAAGTATCAAACATGAAGGTTGATTGGTAGTGTCCAATTTCTATTAGTTCTAGGAGGTCCTGGCGTTTGGTTTGCTAAGCAAAGTCATGGTTTGAGTCCTCTTGAGTTATTTGGAGTGTTTCATAAGGTAAAACACGTTCATATAGGTTTGTTACAAATTTCTATGGTTATGCATGATGTCATCAAGGTTATTTCATGAGTTTTCATGGTTGAGTGAAGTCATTCCATGCCTATTCCTAGCCCTATAGCATGTAGAATGGTATGGAGGTGTGAAATTTGGATTCTATTAGTCATTGTGGAACATGGTATCAACATAGCGGTAGTGTACCTAAGTTTTATGGTGAGTTTCAAGTCATAACCCATAGGTTTGATGGTGTTTTAGGGTCCCTGGGAAGCAAACATTGAGGAACATGCAAGTAACCACCGGTAAATGAGATTGTATGGATATTTTGAGAGCTATCTGGGCTAGATGGTGAGTATATACAATTAGATAAGGTTTTCATTATGCTTCATGACAATTTTCAGGTCATTCTAAAGAACATTTTTTAAGATACATTGTTTTTGGTAAAATTGAGTAAGTAACAATGTGCCTTTAAGGCAAAAGTGAACCTTCTGATGCTTGTTTTTAACTGTATGATTTTCATGGGGACCTAATCTCTTTATTATATCTTCTAAGGTAATTTATGAAGGTTTCACAAAAATAATGAGGTGGTTTGATTTGTTAGTGTGGGCAATTAATTATCCTTTTATTTATTTATTACAATAATTCTTACACTTGTGTTAGCCCTACACTTTTTAGGTTAGCTTGTTTAGGTTTACTAGTTGTGTGGAGTTAGCTTACTAGTTGTGTTGAGTTAGCTTAACTACCATTATCAGTTAGTGGGAGTTCTTCACCACTGATCTAGGTAGTAGTTGCACTTCCCTCCTCTTATATGTACATCTTTCTTATTGAGTAATTGAAGTCATTGTATTGTAATGTATTGAGCATTATGGATTATGATGAATATTCATATATGGTATTTTAGATATTCTATTTTGAAAATCTAATGTGGTGTGTTATTATCATCTGATGCTGTGGCTTGGAACAATCTTATTATCATTCCTTTCATGGTATCAAAGTGATAGATGATGTAGACATTCATTTTCTCTCTTGTGGGGGAGCTATTCTACTGAAGCCTAATGTTATTTTATCAGTGTTCAAGTAGTTGATTTTTTCCAACTCATACAAATTTTTGGTGTCACTCTACCCATTCAACAATATAGGAGGGTGTGGTGTTAATATTTCTTCTTCGGGTTTCGTGTACTTGCCTTGTTACTTTGGTTTTTCTTTTTTCGCGACACTCCTATTTATTTATATCTTATGTCCTTACCTTGTTGCCTTGGTTATTGTTCTTGGATCATGACACACCTATTTATAGCAGTTGATGTTACTTCTTCAGGTTTGTCTTCTTGCCTTGTTACCTTAGATTTTCTTAGATCGTGGCACTCTAATTTATTTGGATCTTGTGTCCTTGCCTTGTTGTCTTGGTTGTTCTTAGATTGTGGCACACCTATTTGTAGTAGTTGATCAAATTATGTTTGGTGTTTTTTTCACTTTCGACATCACTTCATTGGCAGTCTCCTTGCATGGAGCTATTCTGGTGAAGCCCTAGTGTCAATTTTTTTTAGTTTTATGATTGAGCAGTGGATTTAGACCACAGTGCATACCAAACTTCTTCAGCATTGTATAATTTTTTGGAGCTGAGATTCTTGGGATATCTTACAGCGGGATTTGGCTCTCTCTACTTTGTTAGTACTGGGATGGGTGACCTCCTAGGAATTCCTGGTGTCGTTTCCTCTTAATGTCATTGGGCATAATTTTTTGAATACATGGTGAGCCTAGAGCCCATGTGTTTGCATCTAGCTCCATCGTGTGGGGGTGTGTTGGCGTAGCAGCTAGTTAACACGATGAGATCCTCTCCACTACCAATTCAAGCTTCTGGTGTGACAGAAAGTTATTCAACTCTGATACCAAGCTTCTGAAGTAGTACTGGGATGGTTGACCTCCCAAAAATTCCCAGTGGTGTTGTCTCCTAATGTCGTTGGGCCTAATTTGGTGAATACGTGGTGAGCTCAAGTCTCACATGGTTGCATTTGGCTCCATCATGTGGGGGTGTGTTGGCGTAGCAACTGGTTAACACAATGAGATCCCTCTCCATTACTAGTTTGAGCTTCTAGTGTAATAGCAATTTTTACAACTCTGATACCAGGAAGTTAAGCATGCTTCACCTAGAGTAGTACCGGGATGGGTGACCTCCTAGGAAGTCCCAGTGTCGTTGCCTCCTAATGTCGTTAGGCCTAATTTTGTGAATACATGGTGAGCTCAAGGCTCACATGGTTTCATTTGGCTCTATCATGTGGGGGTGTGTTGGCATAGTAGCTGGTTAACACAATGAGATCCCTCTCTATTACCAATTCGAGCTTTTGGTGTGATGGAAAATCATAATATGGTATCAGAGAAAGCCAAGTCAAAAACATAGATGCTAATCAAACACCATGATTAATAAGATGAAAGTAATTCACTAGAATAGCTTTACATAAACCTTTGCAAACAAATGAGCATCAACATCATATATTATTATGGAGCTCAATGAAATACAATGAGAATGGGTCTTGCTTATATAGGCAAGGAATAACAATTTAAGAACCAATCAAGGTCGTAGATCAAGCCATAAATTAAGGAAAGAATTAGTCGTCAAAGAACTAGTCAAGACCATAATTTTAGAAGTGAACTAGACATCAATGATCTAGTCAATACCATGGATCAAGGAAAGAACTATACCTAATGAAATGGATGTGTATCTCAATATGCTTGGTCCGCTAGTGCTCAACTGGGTTACGAGAAATGTGAATTACCAAAGTACACTCAGTGAATCCTATGGGAATCCAAACTCTGTCAATAATTATTGAAGCCAAAGAATATGTTGACTTGCTGTAACTAATGCCATGTACTCTGCCTCTGAAGATGATTGCGATAGCATGTTGCTTTTTGCATGCCCAAGAAATTGGAGAAGAACAAGACAAAAAAGATAACTAGAATCAAAACATTTTTCATTAATAGAACCTACCCAATCTAAATCTGTATACCTAACCAATTGTATAGAAGCCCTAGTGTAGTGTAGGCCAAAGTGGGAAGTGCCCTACAAATAGTGAAAAATCCTTTTAGCAGTCTTTTAATGACTACTATGAGGAGAATGTGAAACCGAGATACAAACCCTACTGCAAATGAAATATCAGGGTGACTATGGGTCAAGTACATGAGACTCTCAACCAACTGCCTATACAATGTAGGACCACAAAGTGGTGTGGTACATGTGGAAGTAAGAGTAACTTTAGACTGAAAAGGAGATGGACTTGGCTTGTAATCAGCTATATCAAAGTGCCCAAGAAGATCATGGGTGTACTTTTGTTGACTCAAATGAATCATTGAATTTGTCTAAGAAATATGGAAACCAAGAAAATAATGCAATAACCCAAGATTTTTCATGTCAAACTTTGTAAAAGATCCCTCTGAATACTCTGAATGTGGGAAGAAGAGTTGTCAGTAAGTAATAGATCATCAACATACAAGACAAGTATAACAATATCCTCACCAACATTTTGGAGATACATTGTATGATCGGAGTAGAAATGAACAAAACCAGTAGATAGAAGAAAAGAATCCATCTTCTCATACCAAGCCCTAGGGGCATGTTTGAAACTGTAGAGATACCTTGGAGCCTACAAATAAGATAAGAATCCTAAAAAAATCTAGCCAGTTGCTCCATGTATATTTCCTCTTATATATCTCCATGTAAGAAGGCACACTTCACATCCATTTAGTATATCTTCTAATGCTTGTTTTTACTTGTTTTTAACTGTATGATTTTCATGTGGACCTAATCTCTTTATAATATCTTCTAAGGTAATTTATGAATGTTTCACAAAAATAATGAGGTGGTTTTATTATCACATTTTTATGAATGATCGTTAACAAGGTAAAGTGGTTTGAAACCCTAACAAAACCCTAGCTAGGAGCAACTTGGAGAAAAGTGAGGATATTGAGCCTATATTGATTGGTTTTTAAAAATTAATGATTGGATTTTGTATATGAATCTTCCATATTTCAAGAAATCTATATTATAGTATGTGGTGTTATGTGGGCCCCACTTGAATTTACTTATTTCTAAAGAGTTCCAATTTAAGGATAAGCTTCCCAAACAAGTTGAAAAAAATGATATTTTTTATCCCTTGAGTTAATCTAGATGTTCATGATATTTTTATGTCATGGTTGAGGTGAAAAGGGCAAAGTATGACCTATTTATGAAGACTAGTTTTTGGGGTAATTTGGAGTAACTTTAAGTAAAATTGACATCACAGGAGCTACAGGAGGAGTTAGGACTTAATTCAAGTTTTTTTGTGATTTGGGTTTAGATATATTTCCATCGGTATATAAAAATTGATTATTGGATAAGGTATGTAAAATTTAAGAGCTTTTATTTGAGAGTCAAGTTTGAAGGATGTTTGTTCTAACAGGATGTTAAGTGCTACATAAGGTAAAGTGGATGATCTTGAGTTGTTTGTGCATGGTGAATATTTCTAAGTGCTTAGACATCATTTCTAAGTGTGTTCCATGATTTATTTAATCTTGTAAGTGATTTTTGAGGTGATGGAGCATGTTGGGCTAATGGTTAGTTGTTGAGACCTAGAAGGCATAAGGAACAACTTGCAGAGATTGGGTTGGTTGAAGGCCTTCCACTTATAGTTGGAATGAGTTCTAATATGTTATGTAAATTTTATTTAGATATATTTCTATTAGTATATGTCTTATGTCTTGGTGATTTTATTGTATGGCTCTTTCAGGTTGATTTATGAAGAAGAAGGTATGTTGAATTTCAAGACAAGTTTTCTCAAGCTGGAATATTGAGTTTTTTTATGCATGTAATGGATGTGTTGACAATTTCTATCACCTATAGAGTGAATCAGGATAATTATGTTCCTATTTAAGGCCTTTGGATTTATTTAAAGTGGCATAAAGGGTGCAAACCAGTTGAGTTTGCAAAACAAAGTTTTGCTCAACTTGATTTGGAGAAGAGGAAAGTAGATGTGGATTGAACACATGGATGTTTCATTAGGTATAGCATGCATGGATGCGTTGTAAATTTCATGAGGATTTCATATATTTTTAACATGTCATATTTGAGTTCATCTTGAGGAGTATTAAGGCCCAAAGGTGAAGACAGAATATTGAAAATAATTGTTTGGTAAAGGATATGAGTCGGTGGGCCCATTTAATGATTTATTTGATTGGTTAAAGTAAATTTTCAACCATGTATGATGCTTATATGTTATGTTACTCATGTATGGTGAATTTTAGAGCTTTAATAAGCATGGTTTTTGTGTTAGTGGATTTTACTCATCCTAATGATGGGGTTTTGAGTTTTTTTGGTGCATGATGAGTGATTTTGGGCATGACCGACCTATATGGGTCATATGTGACCATTGTAATGACTTTTTGGGGATGTTATTATGATTTACTGGTCATACAATTTTTTAATGACCATCCTCCTTCATGTTGGTGATTAGAAATTCATATAAAGCAAGGGTTTGAGTTCAAATTTGTACTAGTATTGTAAGAGGGAAAAATGTAACCTACATAAGAGTGTGAAAGAGATTATAATGCATTATTTCATAGATTATAATGTGTGTTACAATTTGAATATTTATTAAGGGCATGTGAGAAAGGGTTTATATCCAAGGAAAGACCAAGAAGAAGAAGATAGAGAAAGATAGAGGAATGAGGGTTTGAGCAAAGGTGTGTGAGCTAAAATTGTGATCTCCATCAGTTTTGGAAGAAAAAAATTTAGAGATCATCATCATCAAGTGGCTAAGTTGGTTCTTAGTCATCTCATGTGGTTCTAGCCTCCTTGTGGAGTGGGTGTTTCACTAAATTAGGGGTTGGTGTTCCTTGTAGGGTGGTGGTATACTAAACTAGGAGTTGGTGCTCCTTGTGGGGTTGGTGCCTCACTAAATTTGAAGCATGGATCAATAAATTTTATATTTCATTGCGTTTTATTCCCCATGAGGGTTTCCCACATAAATATTGTGTCTATGAGCTCTCTTCTATATGTTATGGTTATTTGAATGTATTTTCCACACTTACTAAGTTATGATTGAATGTATGTGAATGTATGGATGTTATTGTATGATTCAATTAATGGTAAAATAATTAAAGAAATTTTAGGATTGATTCACCCTCCCCTCATTCCATTGTGATTCCAACACCCCACATAGTGAGATTGATGTTTGGCTTGATGAATGGCTAAACAAAAACAATAAGAAACCCAACATTGAGGTGTAATTCAAAGAAAACTCATTGTAGATTTGGAAAATCTCAAACTATAGAGAAAAGGGATTTCATAGCAAGAATAATTAGAAAAACATGATATTCATGGAAATATAGATGGTGGGAAAGCAGAAAATTGGAAAATATAGAGCCATTTCCTAAAAAAACCCTAGCTCAAAGCTTCAAAAAGGATTCACAGTGCATGAAAAATAGTGATACAAAGCTCTAACAGTGAGTTATAAATGCAAAAACCTAAAACCAGAAGCTTTACCTTCTTAAAAATAGTGGTTAGATAGATCAAAAACCATAACAGTGGCAACCATGGTACTTTTTTACACATAAAACCTCAAACCAAAGCCCAAAATGAAGTAATGGCTACATATTTTCTTGCAAAGTCTTCCCCAGTACAACCGCCATCAAACCAAGAAAAGTGAAAATGAGAGGTGGTTAGGGTTTCTACTCTAATCCTAATTGGTCATGGTGAATTAATTTTACCATGATTAATTTTTTTAACCACGATTCGAACCTAAGTTATCATTTCCCTATGCCCACGTAAGGGGTTTTTGAAAGGTTTTAATCATATCAACTATTTCATGTGAAGAAAAGCAAAATCCAACTCATACCAAATATCAAATTCAAAGACATCATGTTAACCAAATACCATGATCACCTCATACATACATGTGCCAGAAAATCCATAATTATTCAATAATCAAAGACCACACAATGATGAATTAACTAATGTCCAAAAAGGGAACAATAATCATCACTCTTGCATGACCAATAATAAGAAAAAATAACCTTTGGACTCAAAAAGCAAGAGCTATTTTTACCTTATTCTCTCTAAGCCATCTGTACACATCATCTTGGGTTTTACAAAAGTATTTGACTAGTCAAACAATAGTAATTGGACCATGTAAAGCCTATTTTTGGATTTTGCTATCATGCACTTTATCTTTAGAAATTGTATTTTTTGCAATTTTTTTAAAATTACGCATGTAAGAACTAAAATTGGGTTTGTTTCCAATTTCCTAAGTTATACGCACTATGTTTGGAGCTTTTTGGGTGAGTTCTTTGTTATTCATACCTTGTTTGTGCAAGTGTTTATGGGTGTTTATCATTATTTTGCATACTTGTATGCATGACTATTGTACTTGTGCATATTTTTTAGCAATAAAATATTGCTTTTCCTCTAATAAAAGTTTTTTGAAGTTTGTTACAAGTTTCATATTTTTTAGTGAATGATTGATTTCCTTTGCATGCTCATAATTGTCCATCACCTCCATTTAATTGTTTTGTAAGTCCTACAAGTCACATAAGTGTATGTCAATGCCTTTGTGAGTGAAAACTCCATCAAAAAATGGTTATAGTGAAGTCTATCAGTTCTTTACTAGTCATTAAGTGTGTTTTTTGTAAACATAAGTCCCAAAACATTGGTGCATCACCCTTTTACTTGATTTTTGTTAAGTTCAAGTTTGTTTCTATCCATCAACCCCACTAGAGACTTAGTTAGGTGATTTACCAAGGGAACCAGCCCACTCTGGAGATTCTTCTCAACCCCAGGCACCCAAAACTTAGAGGAGATGTCATTATATTGACTAAAGTTAGATGTCAGGTTGATTTCCTTCAACAAAGTGTGTACTTCAGACCAATAACAATTTTTTGGCACACTTGGTGGGACAAATCAAATTCATATTACTTGTTTTCATAATTTTCAAAGTTTTGATTTGTGCTTGGTAAATTGTATCCTTTTGGAGGTATTTTTTCAAAATAGATCTAGTTATTTTGTTAGTCCAAATAACCTCTTTTTATTTTCAGAAAATTTGTTTTTCCCAATTTCCCATCTTTTATGAGATCATGCAGTCATGTCATCGGTTCCTTAATGGAATTCCTTTCTCTAAGATTTGAATCAATCAAATCCACATCCTTTTTACCCATATCCTCTTCCAGATCAGAACTATAACCCTTATCACAATAAGTATGCTCATTATCCAAACCTTATAAATCAATATGGTCATCATTACAATCCTTATGATGTTTCAGACAAGGTTATACAGGGTATACAAAACAAAAAAATGCAGGTTATGGAAGAAATTTCCAACCAGAAGAAGAGTTTGAATGTGGTGTTCAGAGAATAGAAAAAATATGGTAGGATGAAAATGAGAAACTAAAACTTTTGTAAGCTAAATATCTTGGTGCAGAAAAATCCATGTCAATAGGGAGGTCCTCTACCTAGTTGGCTTAGCCCACAATAGAGGAATGATTTAATAAAAAACTCTCTCCCTCAATTGGTTGATTCTATGACATATATTCAATAATTAGAGGCTAATGAGCATAAGGTTGAGGAACCCTACCGATGGGATGTTCCCACTTACCTTCCTTGTCAACCATCTAAGCCCAATTTTTAGATTCCAAGCTTTCTTACTACTTCTATTCCCACTCCCTCTCCTTCAAAAACAGATACTAAACCCCATCCCTTTGTACAAACACTACCAAATCAATTTGAAATCCATCCCACTCGTCCTCCATCATCCCCAAGCCCAATTCAGGAACGTGACAATCAGAAAATTAGTCAAGATGGGCAGCCAACCGAAGAAACCAACATAGATGAATATATTGAAAATTTGAATAACTGGGTTTTAAAATTTGAGTTCAACCACAATCTGTAGTTAGAGAAAGAGTGCATGCAAAAAGGGGAGTTTTTCAAAGAAGCAACGGGATTATGATCATCAGGTAAAGGTCAATAATCTTGATCCTATATCATCTTCTAACATAGAAATTAATTTAATAACAATTGTTGATTTGAATGTTTCTGAGGACCAAAATGTGTTGAGCATACAAAAAAATCTTCTTATGAGTGTTGATCAAGAATCAGAATTAAATTAAGAAAAATTTTAATTTAAATCTGAGAGTGAATCAACAGATTTAGTGCTACCCCATGACCATGAACAACATATTTCCAGGTTAGCATACTTCATTTTAAGTGACAATGATGATATAAAGGAGGAAGAATATTTGTAAAGTGATCAAGATGATACTTATTATTTGGCATGATTAGAAATTGCTGCACTTCTGGAGGGTTACAATGATTCTCAAAGAACATCAGTAAGCACTGCAGCCAGCTAAGGAGAACAAGATAATTTTGAGAAGGGTGATTTTTACTTTTTCGATTACATGGTGGATCAGAATGAAGAACAAGAAGTTGACATGATTTTTGAATCATTTTTCAAAAGAAAGGTACAATAGTTTAAATAAGAAGAACAACGTTCTTATTAGCTTCCACATGTGCTCAAGCATGAAGGGGAAAGTAAGGAAATAAAATAGATCAAAAAGGATAGTTTACCAGCTACCAGAAAACCATGCCCAATCATATACTTAGCTGGTTTGGAGTTAGTTTCATTATTACCAGAAATTGTGCTTGATTTAGAGCACAAACAGGAGTTTCGTATTGTCAAAAGCCAACCCTAATACTTCCCTAAATAGATTACAAGTCCGATAAAGATATTTTTCATCTTTTGGATTGATATTTTGAGAAATTAAAGGGTACAAATCATGTTTCCACTTTTTCCATGTGATATGATTGTTAAGTTGATCTCATGGTCGCGCTTTCTCATAAAAGGAAGCTACTTCTCCTAGCATGTATCAAGATTTTTTTATCTTCTCATTTTAAGCTAGTTAGAGTAGTTTATTATAGGTTTATTTGCTATAGAATAAGTTCTTGCACACACTCGGCATGTTCCACTTGGAAGTTATATGACTTTTAATCAAGTTGTAGGAATGTTTCCTTTCCTCAAAGTGTAGTTTTTCACCTATTGTTACTATTTTTTCTAGTTGTTTTGGGGGATTTTAAGTCTTGGATAGGTTTTCTTGGCATGAGGTACATTTTTTCAAGATCACAAAAGGGTTGCAGATTGTTTTTCATTGATGAGAATGATAATATTCATAGGTTCTTATTGATTAGAAGGAAATCAATTCTATAGAGTCACCAAGGATGTTGACCATTTTTTGTCATCATCGGAAAGGGGTATATAAAAATTTTAGGTTACACAGTTTAGTGGAAAAAATGGGCAAACATATAGGAAATAAATAACTTAGAATGTTATTACAGAATGCTTATTCCTCACATAGGAGGCCTTTCAGTTGTTATCTTTGCTAAGACCATGCATCAGCCACTCATGATTGTTGCAGGACCCTGACAAAGATGGGAAAGGCATCATATATCAAAAAGCAACGTGTTGGGACAGCAAAATAAGTTACATATTTGAGGTGACAAAGGACTCGATTACAAGTGCAAAGGAATCATTCATTCAGTTTTAGTTCATTCCAATAGAAAAGGCAAAAGTAAGTTATTGGTAATAGCTTGTGATTATATGCAATTGTATATGTATTGAGTTTTAAAAGTTCATTTTAGTTATACAACTAAAAAATGGAAAGAAAACACCTTTACAACTCATTACATGCAACAATTGTATATATTCATAAGAAAATTATACATTATTTCCCACACAATCCATGGGAAATAAATGAATGAAAAAATGTAGATAAGTTAAAAACTGAGAGTGTAAAAGAGAATGGAGCCTTCATTTCTTGGTTGATGTGATCCCCTCTCATACACCTCTTCTCTAGCTTGATCATTTATTTCTCCAACTTCATATTTCCACTCCACACATCTAAAAGAAGGAAAATATATTCAGTTAGATCTCAGGGTTTCTTGTTCTACTATATTCTTAGTTTTCAACGTATATGCATTCTATCACTATAAATTGCAGGAAGGAAAGAAACAAAGTAAAAAAATAGATCAACATGCTTCTAGAAGCAAGATATTACAAGTGGCAATGTTCATCAATGATTAAGTATATGCGAGACTATCAAAATAAATGTCTTAGATCTGAAAATTAAGTTGCAAGGTTGCATGATACATTTACAGCAAAGTACAATCCTTAATATGGTCAAAAGTAATAAATAACATCTCTTTTACAAGTTATTTAGAATGAGATCAATATCAGATGAAGTAATATCTCATATTTACAACTTCAGAGAAATCATTCAAGTTCCATACAACAAGGTATTCAAAACCAGAATAATTTTACTCCTTATGCACAAACTATCAAAATAGAAGTAGCATTAAACTCACCAAGTACAAATTTCAAAATGAAGATAGAATACAACATTTTGTTATAAGCTTCTCAAGAAAAATTTTCCAGGTATTTAGGTTTAGTTTCTAAAAGAAATGCAAGATTTTAATCAATCCCCAAACTCTTTTAAGTTTAAACAAACTAGTAATACAAATCAACCTTCAATCAAAGAGATGCTTCAAATGCATTTCAAGTATAGTATATTGATGTTAAATTTTCCATCCTTAGATCAAAGTAAAGTATGCCTTGCAAGAATGAACTTATGAACATGAGTTGTCACATAATTAGAGACCTCACTTTTGTAATTTTTTAGGTCTAAAAATAGTTCTTGGTTCTATTAAAAATCATACGAAGTTCTATAAGGTAAAGAATATAGTTATCATTATGAATCCAGAGTGTGTTTTCAGCTAAAGATAATACCAATGCCTCAGGAAAACTATACCACACTTTAAAAACTGCAAAACACAAGCTTATCTGAATGACAACTATAGTATATAAAACTCTAGGCTTTCTTGAGTATAGCAGCAACAAGAATTTCTAAGAGACGAGCAACTTTTCAAGAGCCTAAAATGATACAGAGAGAGTAGGAAAATAAATGATATATATATATATATATATATATATATCAAGTTTTATAAATGAGCCCTCCTTACATGTCACATTAGGACTAGGGTCTGTTACAGATTAAAAAATAAAATTTGATTATGATGGCATTTACAACTTGGGAAGCCTTATCAATGGAAATTAAAGGCTCCGAGGAATCATCAAAATATTCAAACATTAAACATTCAAATGTTTTATAAAGTTATAAAGTTTTGTATCACAAGGGTTCAATTAATTTATGGATGAGGCACTAGGCATATGCAAGAAGCTATTCTCTACTGCATGTCTAATTGATAGAGAACTCCAAAAATAATTCTGTAAAAAAGAGTATTTCAAGGCTTAAGAATACACCGACTTCATTTGAAAGTAGCATCCTAGATATCAAGGATTTAAATGACCAAAAGATGCAGAGTTTGAAGAGTACAATAATGGAAAGCTCACTTTAAATAAATGAGAAAACCCCAATGAAAAAATCATAACTTGAAAATACAAAGCTTTAAACATATCAATGGAAGCTAGAAACATTACATAATAGTAAGCTATTTTAGAACACCAACCACCGAGACAACACACTTGAGTTCACATTGAGCACAGACCAAGTTGTTTAGACATGATCATTGAGCCACTACAGTGAGACAAAGCAATGTAAGCCATGGCAAAATAGGCTTGAACTATGTACAGATCCAGAAAGCCAAGATTTTTCCAACTTGTGTCAAATGGAGTAGTAGAGGCCGAAATAAGAACAAGGTCAATACTAAAGGGCGAGCTAACTAAAAAGGATGTCGAGTAAGAAGCCCATAAAAAGTAGAGTTACCCAAATTTGAAACCATGAGTTAGGGAAAGGGGCTCGAGTGCTAAAGCAAGCTTAAACAACATATCAAGAGATCCAAACCCCACTCAGTGAGCTTGATGCTTGACTTGGTGACTGGATAAAAATAATAATGATAAACCCAACACTAAAGTGTAGTTTAAAGAAAACTTGTTACAGATATGGAAAATATCAAACTATAGAGCTATTGTCACCCTCAGAATTCCCCTCTTTTGAAGTCAAGTTTTGAAAATTTTGAGTCAGTACCTTGGAGTAATCCATGTGTTTTTGCTTGAAAATCTTTTCCTTCATTTAGATGTCATTGTCAATCCTTCTCTTTGGCTGTGGATTGCATAGAGCCTGGTATTGTTTGCAGTTTTTCATTCCATGGATAACAATTTAAAATTTGGGTGTAAAGGTGGGGTTTTCCCTTTTATTTTTATTTTTCCACAGTCATGAATGATGGGCATATCTTCCCTGTCAATTTTTGCCCCAACATCCATGGGTAGTACGTGGAAATCTCTGATTGGATGTGACGTGGCCATGTTTCAAAGCTAGTGGCCCGAAGGATCCTGTGTGACCATGTTTTAAGTGGAAAGCCTCCACACATCCAAAACAACACAACTCCAAGGGCAGGGCCCAAGGGATAGTCCTCAAATAAGTGCAAGCTTTCCACGTGTCTCAGGTCCAAAATGAAGACAGAACAAGCCTGAATCAGCTAAGTATGGAAGGTTCATCAGATGGTGCCACGTGTCTCATCAAGTGTAACTTCAAGGGTTAAAGCCAAAGGTAGTTCCCCAAACTTGCGCCAGCTCTCCACGTGTCCCAAGTCTGAAAAGGGGACATAGCCAGTTGTTTAATCGACTAAGTATGAGAGGGTCGGTGGAAGCCTCCATGTGCCTCAACGGCGCAACTTCAGAAGTGAGACCAAAGGGACAGTCTCCAAATGAGCACGCCAGCTCACCACGTGGTTAGAGTCAAAGAGAGAGATTATTGTTGAAGAGTCTAGGACCGGTAGAAGGAGCCATGCATCATCTCGGATACCCTTTCAAGGGGTGAATCCAAAGTGGAAACTCAAATGAGCACCATCTCTCCACGTGTCTAGGGTCCAACAGAAGTCAAGTAGGCAGCAGGCCCAAATCGGCTAAGTATAAAAGAACTGGTGGAAAGTCTCCACATGTCTCTTCGGCACAAATTCAAAGGAAGAATCAAGAGTGAGTCCCCAAGTGTGCACGCAGGCTTGCCACATGGTCATAGTCAAAGAAGGGGTAGAGCCAACCATTGAATTAGCTAAGTATAGAAGGGTTTGCGGAAGCCTCCACATGTTAGCTCAGATTGCAACTTCAAAGGCAAAATCTAGAGGCAGGTCCCAAATGTGCGCTAAGCCTCCACGTGTCCAGGGTCAGACATATGGCCCCGCCAAACAAAAGGGACTTAGTCAAAAACACAAAAATACTGAACTGGCCCACAAAGGGACATGTGGTCACATGTTTTCAAGTGGAAGGTGGAAAGGTGGGCCCTTTTTGTGTTTTGATGCTTTGAAAAGTCAAAGTTTTATTTCCAAAAGGGGAAAGTAAGCCACGGTCGTTGAAAATGTCAGAGGCCATCGAAATTTGGGAATTTGGGCTTTGTTTCCATAAAGAGCTTAAAGTTATAAAGTGACCCATGGCCCCACTCATGCCAAGGGATAAATTCAAATGTTGAGCCCGCATCAAAGTGAGAAAGTCAAAGAATTGGGGAGGTGGGTCTGTTGAAAAGAGCAGAGCAATTTGAGTTTTTGAGCCTGCGTTGAAAAGAGGTAAAATTATAAAAGTGAGCCACGACTCAGTCGCCACTCAAGTAAAGCCACGTGTCAGGCCTATATCAAAAGCGGGTGGGCAGGCCAAAATGTTTCCGAAGTGCCATTTCTCTAAAAGGCACAAAATACAAAAGGTGTCCTCAGGCCCACTTCAGTTTAAATATCTCCCACGTGGATGGCTCAAATTCAAAGTTTGCAAAGGCAGGATGAATGGTCTGTGATTCAATGCATCTAGTTTTTCCGCCAGGCATGGAAATGGACCGAGGCATTAGAGAAGTTTAGACGTCGGTTTCTTGAATCAGTTTCATCATTTTTGTAACCGAATGTAATCATTCTTGGAAGCTATTTAATGGCTTCTCCATGCCATTGTTAAGGTTGGATCCTGATACTCTATAGAGGTAATAGATTCAAAGTAATCAATACAAAAAAATTTCCCTTTCTTCCTCTACTATTCCTTCTTTCCTTGTCTAAAAATTTGTGAATTCATCCATCTTTTATGATAAGAAACTTTGTGTTCTTGTTTATATGATTTCTAGAACTTTGTGTCTATGGAATTATATTGGTTATGAAAGTGAATGATTCTACTCTGCATCTCACTGGTTCAATACATATAAGGTTATACTCTGCTATCTATATTTCCTGAAGGTATTGTTATGTTCTTCCTCTCTCATCTCTTTAATTCTTCCATTCTTTCATATTGATGATCTTTGGGCATAAAATGTTTCAAAGTATCAGGAATCCACACTTTGAAAGTTGTACATTTTTATATAAGTTTTGTTGCTTTCTTTCAATAAGGGAACCTCTCCCATTAAAGAGGAGGGACTTGTTGTCCCCTGACTATGGTTTGTTAAATTATCATTTTAAAAACCCAACAGTTTTTTGGTGACTCTACTGGGGATTTCATTTCAAACATATCCCTTTCTAAAAGAACAACTTCAAGATCATTTTTTGGTCTGGCAACTCTACGGTATACACATGGGAAGAAAGATCTCAGGGTTGAGGATTCCCATTTTCAACTTTTGGAGCAACAAAACTTCTCTCTTCTAGCAAGAAGGAATAGAGGAACTCATTCTACAAGCACACCTCCTGTTAAAGACATAGAAATTCCAAGGATAGCATTCCTTAAGAACATCTCAGTCATAATATCCATGCTTTGATACTTGTTGGTGTTTCAGTTCCCCTTCAGTCAATTTTTCCAAAGATGGCAGCCCCTTTGCCTTGGGGATAATAGGTTGGGCCTCTTGCTCTTCCTCAGCCATTGCATGAGTTACCTAGGGGTAACAGGAAAAAATTTCCCAAATTCTGGGGTGATGGGAAGGTTCATCCAGATGAACACATTACAACCTTCATTGTTGCATGTGGGATTCTTGGGGTTGAACATGAAGATGTCTCTGTCAGGATTTTTATGGAGACATTACAAGACAATGCTATTGATTGGTTTTATCATCTTCCTGTTGGGACGATCACTAATTGGAATACCATGACAACTCAGTTTGAGTAGCATTTCAAACCTACTGAAGATGTGCATGCTCTATTAGCTCAAATTTCTCATATCAAGAAGGAACCATTTGAGCCCATGAGGGATTTTGTGGCTAAATTCAACAAGCTAATTCATAAAATTCCACAGAACACTCATCCAGTGGATCAAATCCAAAAGTTCTTCTTCCTCAATGCCCAGTTACCCAAAGTGAGTTATGCACTAAGGAGAGCTAACCTTGCAACTCTGGATGTTGATCAGCATTTGGCTATCAGTGTTGAGGATGATTTAATCATGTCTGGTAAACTGAAAAGAGAATCCTCCAAATCTAAAGCTTCTTCTTCTTCCTCTTCCCCTGGAGCCAATTCTGATCAGTTAGTACAGAAGCTTGCAAATGATCTCATTGCTATCAAGAAACAATTAGCTCAACATACTCCTTACCAAGATGTTCCAAGGAAGAATTTTCAGCCCAGGAACCATCTGCCTTCTTCTCATACTAGATTGGCTATTGAAGGCCCACCCATCAAGGTTCCAGTCAATGCAACTTGTGAAGTTGAAGAACCTGATGATGAGGAGTTTAATGAACTCTGTGAAGAACCAGAAGAAGAGGTTGATGAAGAACTGGAGGAGCTTGGTGGATCTCAAGTTCATTTCCTCACCACTGAAGGTATGGATGATGAAGATGAATATGATGAAAGAGTGGCAGATATGAATAGTGAGTCATATGTTGTTATGACTCGGGAGAAAATGAATAAAAAAGAAAAAGTGGTGCAGCCTGCTAAGAAGTCCAAGGAGTTTCCTATAACTATTCCAGTGGTTGCAAGAAGAGGAGCTCCTATTCCCACTGCCTCCACACAAAAGGTGAGTAATGCTAATCCTCCTTCTTCTACTTCTATTTCCAAAACTTCTTGTCCTTCAAATCCTAAAATTGATAGATCAAAAGTCTCTCAAGTTCCTAGCAATGATGCCCCATCTACCTCTGGATCTTTTGATATCATTGATCACCTCAAAAAGACCAAAATCCAAATTTCAGAGGTAGAGTTTTACCAAACCCATCCAAAATATTTTGCTAAAATGGTAAACTTTGTCAATTCCAAATCCAAAGCCTCATCCAATACTTCTAAAGGTATTTTTCCCACTCCCTCTTCCTCACCTCAATCAAGCCTTGTGGCTGCAGTCACTTCCCCTAATGAGAAAATTGAACCATTCTATGTGACTCTTCTCATAGCTGGCCATAAACTCAGTAATTATGTTATAGACTCAGGAGCATCAGACAATGTAATGCCTACAAAAGTAGCTCATGCTTTGGGCCTGACTCTAACACATGCCTTTGGTTCCTGCTATTCCATGGAGAGTAGGAAAGTGCCTTTGGTTGGAAGAATTAAAGATGCACAAGTAGCTTTTGCTTCTTTTCCAGAGAAAAGGGTCTTAGCCACCATTTTGGTAGCTGATATTCCTCCCTCATATGGGATGTTGCTGAGTAGAAATTTCTGTAAGGATGTAGGAGGTGAAATTTAGATGGATTGGTCACATGCTTTGATCCCGGTCAATGGAAAAATGAAGAAGTTGCTACCTAAGAAATAAACTGAATACATTGTGTAAAATACTGATGATCCAAAAGCACAGATACTCTATGAAGATATAGGGCATGGTAACTACATGATCATGTCACAAGATGAGGCAAAACTTCCTAAGGGAGTGATTCATGACCCCAATGGCATTTGGACTCTGGAGTTTGATGGAAGCTGCTCTTCAGCTAGGTTCTGGAGCTGGAGTGGTGTTGACCTCTCCAGAAGGGAACATTCATCCTTTTTCTTTCAAGATTTGTTTTGAAAATACAAACAATACAGCTGAATATGAGGCACTCATACTTGGATTGAACATGGCAAAAGAAATGGGAGTGAAGAATCTTTGTGCTCGTGGTGATGCAGAGTTGATTGTGAAACAAGTCAGAGATCTTTTTCAAGTGAAGAATAGGAGATTGAAGCATTATAGAAATCTTGTCTGGGATTTCATTGAGTTTCTTGATGCTTTCTCCATTGAAGATGTGCCAAGAGAAAGGAACACTAGAGCTGATTCTCTAGTGGTCTCAGGATCTCTGTTGATTCCTCACCCAGATTTCTCTCAGGAGAAATTTACCATTGAAATGATTCATAGGCCCAGTGTACCAGATAATGCAAGCAATTGGCAGGTTTTCAATGATGATCAACACTTTCTCTCATTCTTGGAGCTTAAGGATAATTTTGACCAGTTGTATTTTGAAGGAAGTGAGACTTTTCCTAGAGAGTGTGTATCCTCTAATGAAGGAGATATCAAGGAAGAGATGGATCAAGATGGCTGCATCAAATTGAAAGGTAATAAGATCCCTAAAGGGCTGGTGAGTTTGGAAGATCTATTTGATAAGCATGATAGGTACATTAATTCTAAAGCTTCCCAAGGAGCTCGGAAGTCTGTTGAATGTGAAAAGATTAATATTGGGAGTCTTGATGAACCCAAGATGGTGAACATTAGAAAATGTTGCACTCAAGAGGAGAAGAAGAAGGAAGTAAATCTACTAAAAAGGTATGTTGATGTTCTTTCCTATTCTTATGATGATCTCAAGGCTTTCCAGCCAAAGGAGATGCAACACTTTATCCCTCTGAAACCTGGGATCAAACCTTTCAAGCAGAAACAAAGGCAATACAATCCCAAGGTTGTTGGCACTATTTTTCAAGAGATACAGAAGTTACTAAAGGAAAAGATCATCTTCCCTATACATCATTCAACATGGATTTCCAACATTGTGCCTATCAAGAAGAAGAATGGTGAGATTCACATCTGTGTGGATTTTAGGAATTTGAATCAGGCCTCTCTGAAGGAAAACTATCCTCTTCCCATGATGGATCAAGTTTTGCAAGCTGTCATAGGATCTGAGATGTTGTCTATGCTTGATGGATTCTTTGGATACAATCAAGTGGAAGTCAGTACCCCAGATCAACACAAAACTGCTTTCACTACTCCTTGGGGCACCTTTGCCTACAAGAGAATGTGGCACCTTTTGGTCTTATCAATCCTGGTGCCACCTTTTAGAGGGAAATGGACTTGGATTTTGGCAGTCTAAAGGGAAAGTGTGTTGTAGTGTACCTTGATGATTTGATGGTTTTCTCCAAAACAAGGGCAGATCACTTTCAACATCTTGAAACAGTCCTCCAGAAATGTAGAGAACATGGAGTTTCTCTCAATCCAAAGAAGTCTGTCTTTTGTGTCACTGAAGGCAAGTTGACTGGGGCATATTGTCTCCAAAGAAGGAATCAAGATAGATCCAGAAAGAGTTCAAGCAATCTAGCAGATTCCTCTTCCCACAAGCAAAAAGGGTGTTCACTCTTTCTTTGGTAAGATAAAATTCCTGAGGAGATTCACTCCTGATTTTGCAGAAATGACTATGAGCATTGCTCACATGATGAAAGGAAAGAAAAAATTTGGTTGGAATTCTGAAGGTAAAGAATAATTTGAAGGTATTAAGAAAGCCATTGCTAAAACTCCCATCTTAGCATGTCCTGATTTCAGCAAGGATTTTATCATCTATTGTCTATGCTACAGAGAATACCTTGGCTGTACTGTGCTAACTCAAAAGAATTATGAGGATCATGAAATTCCAATTTCCTTCATGAGCTATGTTCTAAAAGCTCATGAGTTGAAATATACTATGATGGAGAAACATGCTTTTGTAGTGGTCAAAGCTATCAAGCAGTTTCATTTTTATATTCTTAATTCTCACTCTGTTGTGCTTGTACCTGATACAACCATTAAGTCTATTCTTACACAACATGAGTTTGGAACTAAGAGAGGTAATTGGGTAGCAAAATTCCAAGAATATGACCTTGATATCAAGCCAACTAAGCTAGTCTAGGGTAAAGGCTTGTGTGAGCTTATTGCTGAAGGAGCTAATGTAGAATTTTCCAAAGAAGAAGTTGATGTTCCTGTTGTCCTCTTCCTCAGTTCAACAGATGAATGGTATGCTGATATTGCACATTTTCTTACTTATGGAGAGTGTCCATCTCACTTGAGTGCCAAGGAAAAGAGGGCTATTAAGCTAAGGTTTGCACAATATGTATTATGGGAGAATGCTTTGTTCAAGTATGAGGCATAGATGGAAGATTCTTGAAGTGTGTGGACAAAGAGAAATACAGAAGAAGTTGTTCTCAATCTTTTCATGATCAGGATTATGGAGGCCATTTCTCTTCTATCTGTCACTTCCCATAAAATCCTTCGTGCTGGGTACTATTGGCCTACATTGTTCAGAGATGCATCAAAATGGGTAGGTAAGTGTGAAGCCTGTCAGAATTTTGTTGGGAGACCTAAGTTGGCTGCTTTGCCACTAAAGCCAGTAGTGATTGATGAGCCTTTTCAATAGTGGGGATTGGATTTCATTGGAACTATTAACCCACCTTCCAGTGCTGGGCATACTCACATGTGCTAACTGCTACAGACTACTTCACAAAGTGGGTAGAGGCTATTCCAGTCAAAAGCACTACTTCTGAGGTGGTGTGTAATTTCATTAAAGAGAACATCTTGATAAGGTTTGGGGTACCAAACAAGATTGTGACTGATAATGCTTCAAATTTTTCTTCTTCTGAGATGATGGATTTTTGCTATGGTTATGGAATTTACCTTGCTCATTCTTCAGACTACTACCCCCAAGGGAATGGATAAGCAGAATCAATAACTAAGAATCTGGTAACCATCATTCAGAATGCTTGTCAATGACTCTGAGAGGAATGGACACAAGAAGCTCTATGATGCTCTCTGGGCAGATATGAATTACACCCAAAAGAGTAATTAGGATGTCTCCATTTCAAGTGGTGTATGGTGTTCAAGCTCAGCTTCTAGTAGTAGTGGAACTACCAGCCTTGCACTTAATGAAGGCCATTGAAGATTCAAGTTTTACCAGTTCCTTAGACAAGAGAATCATGTATCTCTATAAGCTGGATGAAGATAGGTTGTAGGTTTTTGATAGAATCTTAGCTCAACAAATTAAGGGTGAAAGATTTATTTAACGAGAAAGCCAAACCTAAATATTTTCAAGTTGGGAGACATTGCTCTGTTGTGGGATAAAAGACATGAACCTTGAGGAAGCCATGGTAAGTTTGATTATCTTTGTCTTGGTCTTTTCAAAATCAAGCACTTTGCTAGAGAAAATTCTTTCTATTTGGATTATATGGATGGATATCTTCTCCCACTTCCTTATAGTGGGAAATATTTGAAGTTGTTGAAGTCTTAGGTGACTAGGTAGTCCTTCTATATATTATGTACAGTGTTTTGGTTTTTGGCCATTCCTTTGTGTTTTATTTACCTTTCATGTGTTTTGTCTTCTGTATTGGTTTTGCTTTTAACTCTATTTGCCCAATGGATAAGGCACCGGTCTGCTTTCACATATTTTTTCTATGGTTCTTGATCTTGCCTTGTTCCTCTGTCAAGTCATCCCCAGAAAGAGCCAGTTGTTGTCACCCTCAAAATTCCCCTCTTTTTGAAGTTAAGTTTTGAAAATTTTAAGTCAGCACTGTGGAGTAATCCATGCTTTTTCTTGAAAATATTTTCCTTCATTCGGATGTTGTTTTCAATCCTTCTCTTTGGCTATGGATCACATAGAGCCTAGTATAATTTGTAGTTTTTCATTCCA
Source organism: Taxus chinensis (assembly GCA_019776745.2). Taxonomy (NCBI): domain Eukaryota; kingdom Viridiplantae; phylum Streptophyta; class Pinopsida; order Cupressales; family Taxaceae; genus Taxus; species Taxus chinensis. The sequence goes on from CM034147.1 coordinate 882,734,304, forward strand.
TGGAGAAAAATTTAAAATTTGGGCATAAAGGTGGGGTTTTACCTTTTATTTTTATTTTTCCACAGTCGTGAATGACGGGCGTATCTTCCCTATCAATTTTTCCCCAACATCCACGGGTAGTACATGGAAATCTCTGATTGGATGCGGTGTGGCCATGTTTCAAGCAGCAACGGAAACCTCCATGCGTCTAAATGGTGTAACTCTAAGGGAAAGACCCAAGGGACAGTCCTCAAATAAGCACAAGCTTTCCACATGTCCCAGGTCTGAAATGAAGACAGAACAATCCCAAATCGGCTAAGTATGGGAGGTTCAGCGGATGGCACCACGTGTCTCATCGAAACAACTTCAAGGGTTGAGGCCAAAGGTGGTTCCCCAAACTTGCGTCATCTCTCCATGTGTCCCAAGTATAAAAAGGGGACAGAGTCAGTCATTTAATTGATTAAGTATAAGAGTGTTGGCGGAAGCCTCCATGTGCCTCAACAACACAATTTCAGAAGTGAGACCAAAGGCCTAATCTCCAAATGAGCACCAGCTCACCACTTGGTTAGAGTCAAAGGAGAGTCTAGGACCAATGAAAGGAGCCACATGTCAACTCGTCACCCTTTCAAGGGGTGAATCCAAAGTGAAAACTCAAATGAGCGCCAACTCTCCACATGTCTAGGGTCCCGCGCAAATCAAGTGGATAGAAAGCCCAAATCAGCTAAGTATAAAAGAACCAATGGAAGTCTCCATGTGTCTCTTCAGTGCAACTTCAAAGGAAGAATCAAGATCGGGTCCCCAAGTGTGCACGGGCTCGCCACATGGTCATAGTCAAAGAGGGGGTAGAGCCGGCTGTTGAATCAGCTAAGTATATAAGGGTTTGCAGAAGCATCCATGTGTCATCTCGGCGTAATTTCAAAGGCAAAATCTAGAGGCAGGTCCCAAATGTGCGTTGAGCCTCCACATGTCTAGGGTCAAACATATGGCCCTGCCAAACAAAAGGGACTTAGTCAAAAACACAAAAATATTGAATTGGCCCGCAAAGGGACACGTGATCACATTTTAAGCAAAGGTGGAAAGGTGGGCCCTTTTTATGTTTTGATACTTTGAAAATTCAAAGCAGGAAAGCGGGCCATCGGAGCAATTTGGGAATTTTGGATTTGTTTCCATAAAGAGCTTAAAGTTATAAAGTGACCCACAGCCCCACCCATGCCAAGGGATAAAGTCAAATGTTGAGCCCACATCGAAAGTCAAAGTGAGGAGGCGGGTCAGTGGAGAAATTTGAGTTTTTGAGCCCATGTTAAAAAGAGGTAAAATTACAAAAGTGAGTCGCGACTCCATCGCCACTCAAGTGAAGCCATGTGTCAAGCCTATATCAAAAGCAGGTGGGCATGCCAAAATGTTTTGAAGTGCCATTTCTCTAAAAGACATAAAGTAAAAAAGGTTTCCTCAAGTCTGCTTTAGTTCAAAGCTCTCCCACATGGACGGCTCAAATTCAAAGTTTACAAAGGCCAAATGAATGTCTGCAATTCAATGCGTCTGGTTTTTCCGCCATGCATGGAAACGGCCGAGGCATTGGAGAGGTTTAGACATCTATTTCTTGAATCAATTTCATCATTTTTGTAACCATTCTTGGAAGCTATTTAATGGCCTCTCCACACCGTTGTTAGGGTTGGATCCTAGTACTTTGTAGATGTAATAGATTCGAAGTAATCGATACAAAAAAAATTCCCTTTTCTTCCTCTGCTATTCTTTCTTTCCTTTTCTAAAAATTTGTGAATCATCCATCTTTTATGATAAGAAACTTTGTGTTCTTGTTTATATGATTTCTGGAACTCTGTGTCTATGGAATCATATTGGTTATGAAAGTGAATGATTCAATTCTGCATCTCCCTAGTTCAATATGTATAAGGTTATACTCTACTATCTATATCTCCTAAAGGTATTGTTATGTTCTTCCTCTCTCATCTCCTTAATTATTCCTTTCCTTCGTATTGATGATATTTGGGCATAAAACATTTCAAAGTATCAAGAATCCACACTTTGAAAGTTGTACATTTGTATATAAGTTTTTCCCTCCCATTAAATAGGAGGGACTTGTTGTCCCCTAACTGTGGTTTGTTAAAGTTCCATTTAAAAACCCAACAAGAGTAAAAGGATTTCATAGTAAGAAGTATCAGCAAAGCATGAGCTTCGTGGAAATATAAATGGTAGAAAAGTAGCAAACTAGAAAATAAGAAACCATTTCCTAAAAAACCCATCTCAAAGCTTCAAAAAGGCTTCACAGTGCAAGAAAAATAGTGATACAAAGTTCTAACAGTGAGCTGGAAATGCAAAAACCTAAAACTAGAAGCTTAACCTTCTTTAAAATGGCAGTTGGATAGAGCAAAAGCTAGAGCAGTGGTGGCCATGGCCCTTTTTTGCATAGCAATCTTGAAACTAAATCCCAAAATGAAGAAGTAGCTACACATTTTCTCATAGATTCTTCCCTGATAAAACTGCCATCAAACCAAGAAAATTAAAAATGAGAGATGGCTAGGGTTTCTACCCTAATCCTAATTGGTCATGGTGAATTAAGTTTACCATGATCAATCTTTTCAGCTGTGAGTCAAACTTGGGTTATATTTTCTCTATGCCCACGTAAGGGGTTTTTGAAATGTTTTAATCATATAAACTATTACATGTGGAGAAAAGTAAAAGCCAATGCATACTAAATATCAAAATCAAAGAAATCATGCTAACCAAAGACCGTGATCACCTCATAGATACATGTGCCAGAAAATCTAGAATTATTCAATAATCAAATACCATGCAATGATTCCTTAGCTAATGTCCAAAAAGGGAACAATAATCATCACTCTTGCATGACCAAGATTAAGAAAAAATAACCTTTGCACTCAAAAAGCAAGATCTATTTTTACCTTATTCTCTCCAAGCCATCTGTACACAACACTTTGGGCTTTGAAAAAGTAGTTGAATATTCAAATAGGAGCAATAGGACCATGCAAAGCCTATTTTTGGCTCTTGTTATCATGTACTTTATCTTTAGAAATTGTATTTTTGCGAATTGATTAAAGTTACGCATGTAAGAGCTAAAATTGGATTTGTTTCCAATTTCCTAAGTTGTGTGCACTATTTTTGGGTATTGTGGGGTTAGTGTTTTTCTATTTATACCTTTCTTTTACAAGTGTTTAGGGGGACTTATCATTATTCTGTAGACTTTTATGTAGAACTATTGTACTTGTGCACCTTTTTTAACAATAAAGTATTGTTTTTCTCCGATCAAAGTTTTCCGAAGTGTGTTACAACCAGTTTGTAACTTGTTTAGTGAATGATTAATTTCCTTTGCATGCTAATAACTGTTGAGCACCTCCATTTAATTGTTTTGTAAGTCTTGCAAGTCATGTAAGTGTATTTCAATGCCTTTGTGAGTACAAAATCCATCAAATAATGGTTATAGTGAATTATATCAGTTCTTTACTAGTCATTAAGTGTGTTTTGTGCAAGTATAAGTCTCGAAATGTTGGTATATCACCCTTTTACTTGATTTTTGTTAAGTTCAAGTTTATTTCCATCCCTCAACCCCACTAGATACTTAGGTGATTTACCAAAGGAACTAGCCTTCTCAGGTGGTTCTCCTCAACCAGAGGAACCCACAACTTAGAGGATATCCTATTGTACTGGTCAAAGTCAGAAGTCATATTGCTTTCCTTCAAAAAAGTGTGCACTTCAGACCAATAACAATCACCAACTATTTAGTCATACATCATATATTCATTCCCCTTTTATAATGTCATATCATAGATTGAATGATTACAAAAGTCCCATTATTTTCTTACCAACCTCACTATTCACAACATTAAGCTTAGTTTTATACTCTATTGTTAAAAACGAATAATGAGCTACTTGATTCCTCAAAGCTCCACTTTCCAAATCCTTTCCTAAGAAAATTGGGATTTATTTATATATACATATAATTCCAAAAACATAGACTCTTAAACTTATGGAGTTCAAATGTAAATTCCAAAGGACCCACCTAAAGATCCAAAACACAACTATTCAACCTTCTTAAAAATTATGCCTTCAAACATCCATATATCAATTACTCATGGTTTCAAAAAACATTGAAGTGCTCTACAACTCCAAATATTATTATGTGGGTTCAATAGAAATTTTTGGATTTCAAAATAGGTTAATAGATTTCCATGTCTTGGGGAAACACATGCATGCTTGAAAAAATAATTTATAAATTTTCCTTGGTTGAACAAGATAATGCAAACAAATTACGCAATTTATACAATTGCATGAAAAATCTAACATTGCACATAGGAATTGTGTATTCATGAAAACATTATGCAATGGACTAGTGCACCTGATATAATGAAACACTATAATTTACATCCTGCCAATAACATACTTTTTCACTATGCGGCCTGCCAACAACACACTTTTTTATCGTGGAGCCCACCAATAATACATTATTTCATTGTGCAACCCACTAACAACATAAAATTCATAGTAAATGTAAACATAGAGTGACCCCAACTATTCAACTATTTTTGGATGATAAAATTTTTCTTATGAACCTAGATGTCAATGTATCACACAAAAATTTCTAGAACTGTATCATATTTTTGTATAGAAATTCCATATGGATGGAACTATTAAACAGTCATATTCATAAATAATGGTTTTTTCATGAGATCCTAACATAAAATGCAATCTTATAATAAAATATGACACATCTCTAGGATATTTCTAGCTTGCTCATCATACCCATATCAACTTCCATATTAGTGAAATATCTAAGTGCAATAATATTCTCATGTCTTACTCTATTTAGCACATGTTTCGGTTGATATATCTTATAAATGTGTGTGTGTGTGTGTGTGTGTGTGTGTGTGTGTGTGTGTGTGTGTGTGTGTGTGTGTGTGTGTCCTAATCCAAGTGTTAATTAAAAATACAAATATGCATCTTGTTTCTAACCCTAATCCTAAATTTAAATAAGTAAAAGATCCACATTTTATATATGCACCTTTTATTTTAAGTTTAATTAGCATTATTTAAACTTTTTTGACTTAATCTACTTTTCACCCCTCCTATGCTTAGAGTAAGATAAGTGGCACTCATAGTTTGACCACTTGTCTTATGTGTTCCTATTAATGTGGAGGTTATTGCACACATGTCTATCATACAGTCAAAATTAAAGTTGCACTAAAAATTTTAATTTTACTATATATAGGTCACTTCTATTTGTAAATAATGAAGTTAGCTGATAAGCTTATTGATATCAATTCATTTAGTTGATTCTTCACAATAATGTGTTTTTATTATTATTTATTATTTGTAACAACTTCAAGCATTTCTTGAGTGCTCATCCAAATTGAGAATATCCATGGGTTTCACCTATTCTTTCATGGTTTCAAAGAGGTACTCCTTTAATTGGTAATTATAGTGTTGAATCTATTTATTCTTCTTTTTTTCCATATACTTCTCTAGGCTATTTGTAATATTTTAGGCATATCAGCTTGCTCATATTAAAAAACCATCTATTTTTTATTCTTGCCAAAACCCCTTTTCCAACACTTTTTTAAGGCATTGTATTAATTTATATATAAAACTATATTTTTCTAGTTCTTTATAATATTTTTAATGGATTCTAAATTAGAAAATGTAAATTTTTAAAAAAGAAGCTTTTTCGATGCATAGATTGTTTCTTATGCATTTTTTAAGTTTCGCTTCTACAGGACAAGTCACAATAAGTAGGGTGTACAAATAATTTTGTGAATTTTTGTAGGTTGGAGGATACAATAACTAATTTTTAGATTCTTCATCCCATGATATTTCTAGTAAGTCCATTTTTTTACAATATGGACTTTTGATGCTCCTAGAGCGTCCATTTGAAGCTTGTATTTGTTTGGCCAACCCTTCAAATACACATGATTGCACTTGATCTTTAATAAAAATTAAATGTAGATATTTGTGCATTAAACGTGATAAGTGGCATGATGGAAAGTATCATTTTGTAAGGAATTGTCTACCAAGAGGTGTGGAGTTCAAATCCCTTAGGCTACATGCTTAGCCTTAAGGGCATTCTTTTAGCTCTTTGTTGCTCATATGACCCTCCTAATTCTCTAAATTAACCCCTTACACCCTAATTAGCTTCTATTTTCTTATTTCAACCATCATATGCCCTACAACTATCTTTTTTAGCCCCATATACAAAAAAATCACATAAACTGTTGTAGCCAATTTTTATACCCCTTAATAAATAAGGACAACCCCATGCATGTCGGCCTATCACCCAGCTGAAAGTGGGTGCTCACCCGAGGTATGCGTGGGTGCCGAGCCCCTCTTTTATGGGAGTTGTGCAAGAATGTAGCATAGATGCGTAATATAAGGACAAAAGAAATTCCTTATTTAACTGAGAACTTCGAGTAAACATTACACTAATGTATTCATTCAGACAAGAAGCATATTGACAAAAGATAGATCTGAACCATGAGGAAAAGAGGATGCATAATGATTATACTCATTTATATGAAACACACTGAACACAACAAAAAGATATATGTATGAGATGCGAAACACATATATTCATAGTTGATCATGTCCACTAATCACATTACATCTATCAGGGTCATTACAGACCAAAATGATAGTGTAGATTAGAACTATGTAGCAGGAATAGAATTACATCCCTTACAATTCAAAAGAAAAATATGTACCCATCCCTAGATACATCACTCTTCCTACAGATCTCCTAGCCTAACCCATAAAGCTCTCCATGTATTTCCTCAGAGCTTCACCTCTTATCTACCCTTGCTAATCTCTCCTCTTGTTTCTCTCCTCTCCTTTCTCTCCTCTTGTCTCTCTTTTCCTTTACCGGGCGCTTGTATTTATAGCATTTCTCAACACCTTTAAGCCTTTGTGGGAATTTCGGATCCGTTGCCAAGTGTCCAAGGTGGTCCTCCATGGGAGCATGCTTCTTCAAATTCGAGCCCTCCACTCTTTCCAATGATGGCCTTCTAGAAACTTCCATCGCAAGGTATATTCCTTCCTAGGCCACCTTGTTGCCAGGATGGCACCTTATCAACTCCGCATGTGCAGTTGGGTCACACTTTTCTCGTGTTCTGTCTGATACAAAAAATATGGCTAAGTCCCAAAACCTTTTCCCTGCCTAGCGCGCATGCCACTTGTTCTACTAAACCTTCCTAGAACCTTGTCTCGTGTTTTCTCCTTGCACACCCTTCTTTAAGTAGGTCTTGCGCGCCCACACGCTTCTCAGTACTTAGCCAATAAATTAGGGGCCCAACATCACCCCATAATACGCTTGTTCTCCGTCCTCGGGAACATCTTCTAAAAGAATAAAGAATGACTGTCCTTGAATAGTTTGGAGAAAAAATAGAGGAATGAAGAATTTTGGGGAAGAATGAAAGAATGGGAACTATGATTATTTCTGCAATAGGAGAGGGAAATCTTTTGTCAAGTTTTCCTCCAACTTATTCTAGGTATCGACTTCACTTTTTACCTATTGAAAGAGGTCACCAACTAAGGTGCTCACCTCTTCAAAACTTAGCCCTTCTCCTTAGGTACTCAACATTTTCATGATCTCCTCCAATTGTTTTCCCAAATCCTCAAGCATGTCCATCCTTCAAGTGATATGGGGATATAACTCTTTCAGCCAGTTTTTTATTGAGCCCCATAGGGTCTCAATAGCCTCTAATTTGTTTTCAACCTCAGCTAGAATTTTGTCTCTTTTAGCCCTATTCCCCTTGTTATTTTCTTGAAATTCCTTGAGCTCCACCTCATGGGTGGCGACCAATATACTCGACACTCTATCTCTATCGATGCAGTTGTCATAGGTGACCTTAGTGATTTGGGCGGCGGCTTTCACATCTACAAGGAATTTCTTGTACTGGGCCATAATGACCACAACCTTCATCTTGTCCTCAGTTTCTCTGCACACCGATGCCTCCTCTACAAACTCTAAGGCCAGTGGTTGTCTTTCCATTGTGAGGACACGTGTCAAGTCCTCTAGGCACTCTAGGGTGGATCCACACTTCTGTGCTAGTGGTGTTAGATCTGGATGCTTCAAGAAAATGGCATATGTGATCATCTCTGCTTTCTTGTAGACCTCGTGCACCCTTGTCTTCTCTTCTTTCAACTCACGCCTTAGTTGAGCGCTGATTAGTTCCTCATTTTTTAACTCCTTAGTTATTTTCTCTGGCTCCTCTTCCTTCTTCTCCAGCTCTGTCTCTAGAGACTTCACTCTGTCGTTACTCCAGAAGAGTCTAGCCTCTACTTCCACCAAAACTTTATTCAGTGCATTGTAGATTTGTTCGTTAGATAACTACTAAGAGTTTACCAAGAGGTTGACACCTTTTGACTCTAGTACCTTCATTATCACCCCTTGGCTCACTTCGAATTCTGGTTTGTTGATGTGGGACTCAAATGCCCAAGAAATCATTTTCCTTGTCTGAGGCTATGCACCTTCCTCATCAAATGATGCCATAGCCAAGAGTTGCTCCCTTAGAATGGTGCTTTGAAAGTGCGTGTACAACACCTTGTTTGAGTCATCAATATAGCCCATCCTTTGAACCTGTGATGCTTCTGTGATTTTTCTCCCTGTGCGCACAGCCTTAGGAAAGCTTACAGCCAAACTGGGATCCCCTCCCATGCTACTATATTATTTTTCCACGCTTTCCTCCTCTGCTTCCTTCATCACTAGGTCTGCGTTGCATTCCATCTCTTGCTCCACTAGGTCATCAATGATCTTGGCCACTTCCTTCTCCGTGGCCGCGTTGATCTATTCCTTAGTGTGGCTTGGGGTCCTTTGTTCTTTTGTGACTTCCTCACCTATCCCCTTTTTTGAGTATATTCTTCTTCCTTGTTAAACTCCCTCTTGGCAAAGACGTATTTATTTTCTTCTTCCTCTCCTTCCTCCTCCGAGTCATGAACCTCATAGATAGGATGGTCCTCACCTCTTGGTTCATCTTCATCATCATCATCTCTCTCACCTCTATAGGCCTCCAAGCTCTTTGTATCCTCTGAATCATTTTCTTCTATCACCTTCTGCTTCGTTTTGGCAAGACATTCTGCTTCCTTCTCCTCCTCCTCTGGTGACCTCTCCTAGATGATGGGTTCCTCATGCTATGACACTTCTTCCTCTAGAGTCTTTTCTTTCACCGGGGAATTCTTTCTCTGGGCGTAAGTATTGGGCTTAGCGCTTGTCTCCACCGTGCTTACCACTTGCGTATCTTGAACACTTGGTGATTTCTGCCCCTCTTCCCTTTCCCTCTTCTTTGGTGTGGGATTCTTTCTACTTGTGGGCTCATTAGGGATGAATACATAATTTTCCAAGTATGTGCCCTTTTTTAAAATTTTAGCCTGATGCAAAGGTATATTCTTGCTGCAGCCCTTTAAGCGATTGGCAAAGTCATTGGTTTTATCATCTGTATTTCATGGGAGACATATCTCTCCACATATGCATGCTTCTTGGGGTAAGCTAACTTTCTGAGAAGCTCTATGTGGTCTTGATCTACCTCACTAAGGTCAAACCTTAGTTTCTTGGCTTCCATGAACCTGGTCACCCCTACTTGAAAGTATTGTGTGGTGAAGGAGAAGGGGAGCTTGCATCAAGGACCCATGCTTTCATATGTTAACCTAAATTTGCTAATGAAAAAGTGTTGATATACTATGAATTTTTCCTCTCCTTCCACGAGCATGAGTAACTAATATGGAATTATCCATTCTACTCTGAACGTGTCCCTCATACACTTAAACCATTTTTCTAAGCGCACCTTGTGAGTGGCTGTCAAGGTCTCACAAGTATAATTTTCGAACCACTTTGGGGGCGAGGGATCCTCTTCTGGGTACTCCCAGACAAACCTTTCCGGCCCATCGAGCACTCCGATTTATGAGAAAATGATAGTGAGGAGGACATTTCTAAATAGTATTTTGTCACCTTCTTGTGCGCCGATAATGATTTCATCTGCGATGAAAGTGGAAAAATTGTAGATGGTCCCCTCAGCTATAAAGTGGAAAAAGTTGTAGATGGTCCCCTCAGCTATTTTATGGCATACATTAATCCATGCCTTGTTCACCTACGTCCATCTCTCCTAATCATCAAGATTTGTAACTAGGCGTGCGCTCATCCTTATAATGGGGTACGCAATGTTAAAGTATCGCGACCCTTTCTTGTAGGCGTACGCATCTACTATCTCTTTGATGGCCTCTTTTTCACTCAAGTCATCTTCTAGAATCTCTCCCTCACAGGTAAGGCCTGTGAACTTTGAAATTAACTGGGGAGTTATGCGCATCTTACATCCTGCGAAATAGAAATGATCCTCGTGTATGCGAGACATCAACCATTGGTAGAGGTGCTCAGGATTTCCAAAGTATGGTAGTTCATAAAGTTGTAGCAGCCCTACCTTTTCCATCTTAACCTTTACCTTTTCAATGTAAATGGGCATGCCTTCTGCCATTCTCTTGTTGGTTGGGCGCACAAGCTCCAAGGCCATCCCCTTCTCTATTGTAGTTGTGCGATGGTTATAATTGTTCACTGTCATCTTCCTTAGGTACAATTCCCATTCTTTTCCTAGCAACACCTCATCTGGGTACTGCATCTATGTGTACCATTCTTCATTTGTTCTCTCGACTACTATTGTTGTTTTCCCTTGCCCCTTTGTTTTTTCTTCTTTGGTGAGATGGTTGGTTTTCTGGGTGCCATCTTTCTGACTAGTTTTAGCACTTAGAACTTCTCCCTCTTGTTCTACATTACCACTCTATCCAGCCCCAAGCTTGATCTTCGTGGAAAAATCCTTCTCACTCCGTGCCCTAGTCACCAAACCCTAACTGGAAAAAACCCTTCCACAAGATGGTGCGTGCTTACTTAACTTCTCCACACCCATGTACTCCTTTCCTACTAGTTTGTGAATTTACCCTAGCTATACACTTTAGGTCTGTTAAATGTTTCCTTCCTCGAAAAGATCTTGCTTTGGATGCCCTAGTTTGCAAGAGATTTCTTCCCTTTGTAATCGAAATGTAAATAATAAAGTGCTTGACCTCTTATTGATAGGTTTTCCCTTTTTCTAGCATTAAATTATCTCTCACCTACTACCATACTTTGACCTTAAATTCAGATTTTTCCACTTATTCGGTCTTAAGAGCCTTTTACCACGTGCCACATCTTGTGTGAAAACCCCTTTATAACCTTCTGACACGCAAAAAATCAACCCAATTGAAGACTCTTATGCACGTGTTCATAGCGCTGAAGGCACTTCTTGTTTCCTTTTCCCTATTTTTTCCCTCACCTACCTCATGTTGTTCCCGTGCTCTTATTTTTTCCTATACTTGGTTTCTTCAAGGATTTCTTGACATTAACCATTCACATCCATCTCTTCTCTACGCACCTATTAACCTTACGTGCACCTTTAGTCCTTTAACCGGACCATTCACCACAACTTCTACTGCCAATTGCACACTTGTACTATAGGAATATACTTCTTTTCACTCCATCCCACACGAAATTGATGTGTGGTCCTCTGTGCATACACAACCTTCCAAACGTAATGTGGTTACCGGCGCACACGGTGTAAAACAAAACAATAGAAAGGAACGAACAACGAGAAAGGGAAACACAAGAAAAGAAAATGCACTAAGGGAAAGTCTATTCTAACTGGCAACACTGCCTTATTTAGAAACACCAAGAAGACTTATTTATAGTAGGGCTTCAACCTACTCCTATTAAAGTGTCATGGTAATCTTGTCCCATCCAGCACTTGCAACTGGCACGCGCCTGAATCAAGGATGTACGATATGATGTAAGGGTCCAACCAATGAACTTTTAGCTTACCTGGATGGCACAGAAACTTGGAATCATATAGCAAACCATCTGCCCAACCTCAAACTTCTTGTTCTTGATGTGACGATCATGTCATGCCTTTTCTTTTTCTTTTTCAGTCTTCTGGCTCTACCTGACGAGTGACCATCATTCGTCCAACTGCATTAATTTGTCAATCCTTTCTTACAACGCTTGCTCATTGGATAATCCTCTTGTGCGTGCTATACACAACAAAGGTAACATGAATTCAACTAGTAGGACATCCTCTGTGCCAAACACCAATTAAAATAGTGTGGCCTTATTTAACCTCTTTTAGGTTGTCATGTATGCCCAAAGAATGGCTGATACTTTTTCATCCCAATCTTGTCTACCAACATCATAGATTTTAGTCAACGTGTGACTAAGTATTTTGTTAAATGCCTCAGCAGTTCCATTTGCTTGAGGGTGATAGGGGGTAGTCCTGTGATGGGCCACCATGAATTCTGATAACAGAATCCTGACCGTTCCATTGAGAAAGTGCGTACCTCTATCACTTGTCAAACTCAATGGGCATGCATACATGCTGATTATATTTTCCCCTAAAAATCTAGCAGTTGTAGCCACTGTATAATCTTTTGTAGGTGCTGCCTTTGCCCCACCGTGTCAAATAATTGGTGCAAGTGATGATATACCGCAAACCAGTCCTTCACGTTGCTGGCGAGATTTGTCCTCCAAAGTTGATAGCACATTTTTCAAATGGTTCGGCATTGGCTATTGGTTGTAAGGAATTTCATCCCTTTTTATAGGTTTGCCAAGGTACTGGCAATGGTCACAAGCCTTGGAAAACTCAATACAATCTTGGTAAATGGTTTCCCACCAAAGCCATGCGAGTAGAATCTTCCGTGCGGTTGCATTTCCCGCATAGTGTCCTCCTGTAATCCCACCATGTGCTTCTTTCATAATTGCAATGCACTCATGTTCTATCACGTATCGGCGCAGAACCTCATCACGACCCAATTTTTATAGATCTCCACTAATCAACATGTGAGACATGGTGCATATGGCCAATTGTTTCCTCTCCAATGCCTTCATTCCTTCTGTTTCCATAGCCATGCCTTAAGAAATACTGTAATGTCCTCCAAATCTGAGGGCGCATGCCACCATGACCTAAACAATCTGTGTGTCTGACATAGTCTCCTCAATGCTTTATGCGTCCTCCCCTGAGTTAATCCTAGATAAATGATCTGGTCTAGAATTCCTCTTTCTTGGCTTCACAACTACGGTGAACTCAAATTTTTGAAATAGCAGGACCCACCGAAATATGCACCCTTGAAGAACATGCTTATTGACTAAGTATTTTAATGTCATTTGGTTTGTGTAGAATATAAAGGGTGTTTCCAATATATACTGCCTAAACTTATGTAGTGTGTAGATAATGGATAATGCTTCACACTCAGTAGTCATGTAATTTTTCTCTGCTAGTGTTATTAGCTTTCTGTTGGAAAAACACAAAGGATGATCAAAAATCCCTTCACCAGGTTGTGCCAATACTACTCCAATGGTTGTTCCCGAGGCATCAACATGAACATGGAAAGGTATTATCCCGAGAAGGGAATCGTAGTATGGGCATAATGACAAGCTTATCCTTTAAAGTATTAAATACCTTCTGCTGCACCTCTCCCTAAAGGAAGGCACTCTTGTGTTTAAGAAACTCTTGTAAGGGCGCGAGCTATCCTAGCATATCCCTTGATGAACTTCCTATAATACCCTCTATGTCCAAGGAATCCGCGCACTGTGCTTTGGCTAGTAGGCTCCCCCAACCCGACAATGACAACAACTTTGGCGGGATCTACTAGTAAACCCTCCGTACATATGATGTGCCCCAATAATGTTCCAAATGGGTTAGCAAAGACACATTTCTTAATGTTGAGGGCCATCCTCAACTACTGACATCTCTCAAACATTAATCTTAAGTTATCACAATGGTCTTTCACTAGCCCATACACTGTCCAATCATCCAGATAGACTTGAAGAAATTTGTGGATAAAGTCCTGAAATGATTGTACCACAATGTGCGAGAACACAATATGCACATTCTTCAACCCAAAGGGCATGACTGTATAGGAAAAAATTCCCTAGTTAGTGGTGAAAGTTGTTTTTCTCCTGGTCTTTCCTTTGCAATCCACACCTAGTGGTACCTTGAGAATCCATCCGTAAATGAATAGACTTCGCATCTGGCCACTCCTTCCAAAATTTCTTTAATGAAGTAGGTTGAAAAAGGATCAATGAAAAAAACTGCATTCAACTCCCTATAGTCTATGTAGATCCTTATCCTTCCATCCTGTTTCTGATATTAGTGACCATTGGACTTACCCAATTTGACTCTTCAACAGCTTCAATGATGCCTGACGCTATCATCTTATCTATTTCTTCCTTGACCTTCACTCGTATGTTAGGATTCATCCGGTATGGCATCTTCCAGACTGGGCACACACCTTCCTTCAGTTTAATCTTCATTTCCCCTAAGGAATGGTGGATGCCTTTGAGTTCATGATACCCACGAGGGAACAAATCCTGGAACTCATGTAAAAAATCAATGATCTTAGAGACCTCCTTCTCTAACCATATAATCCCCGATGATGGCCTCTTTAGGTTCCTCTTCTGTGCCAATGTTAACCCTTTTTTGTCTTTGATGGTTAATGGTAGGCGCGTGCTTGCATTCATCAGCTTTATCTATCACTTAGCGCATGTCCTTACAAAATGGTTAACATCCAAGCTTTCCACTTCCTCCCCATCAATTACATACACCATATTCCCTTTTTCATTTTCCATGCATGCACACTCAAGTTGCATCTCTTCTGATTCTTCTTCCTCAAAGCGCACCTCCAAGTCAGGTTCTCCTAGCAACTTTTGTATTCTATCCTCTGCCATAGCACTATCTGCTATTGTAAGGTGGTTGAAAAACTATAATGCCTTATCCACTGATGGATTTGTACTTCGATACTCAAATGTTTGAATGAGACCAGCCATCAATTCTTACCAATTACCAGTTTTACGACGCATCTCTGAGTGTATATACCATGCGCACGCACAACCTTGTAGGTGGAATATAACTTGTGAACCCATAATGAAGGTGGTAATGCTTCTGCGCTTCCCATCTAGGCCATCTCACATGCCTGGATATGGAATGAAATAGTCTCTTTACCATGGTAGTCTTGAATGACCGTGGGCGCTTTGCCTCTGGAAAACCTTATAGAGAACGTGATTCTTACCTCGCGCCACTCTAAGAGGCTATCTCGATGTGTATCCCACCAGCGTGTTGTAGTCTTGAGTAGGATATAACTGAGCATCCCTCTTCTTTCATCCTCATATTTCCACTGAGTTTCCATGTCCCATAATAAAATCTCAGGCTATGCCCTTCCAGAAGTAACTTGTTAACTTCTTTCTTCCTAGGCACTTGAGTGAGCGTGCCTTGGTCACTTTTGTTATAGACCCCCTCAACTATCACCCAATTAACTCATAGGTCTCGTATGCACCCAATTGTCACACGCCATGCTTGTGGTATCACTCATAGATTGGGCATCCTTAAATTGGATATCTCCTTCTGTAGGGTGAATTATCTTCGAGTCTTTGATGGAGCACACATAAATTCTATCAAGGACCTCTTCTCCCAAAGGTTTAGTGTAAGGTTTCGACTTCCCATCCGTCAGGGGGATGATGACCCATTCTTCTTTGTTCTTGAAATTGATATATCAATTTTTTAAATCTCAAGTCAACGTTGTTCTTATAGCACCATGTGCACCCAAGAAATGATAGAAAATTATCTGCCTCTGACGAGTGCCAAGACCTTGAAGTCTCCAGTAAACTTGGCCCCCTGAATGGTAATCACTGCATCCTTTAATTCTCCAATGGGCATTGCCTTAGTTTTGTTTTCCATAGACAACACATTCGAAGATGGATGCAATGTGGTCCTTCCCATTTGATGTCAGGCATCCAATCTAAGAACATTGACTTCTGCTCCCATGTCAATCAATATATTTCTTAGAATCCAACCATCCACAACTACGTTCAACGTGATCTCCTTGTCATAGGCAAGGCTATGGGGAGGGAGGTTTGCATGCAACACCTACCTTTTGCACTCTAGTCCCATGCGTGGCATCTTCTCCCATAGCCATTCTCCTAGAAAGGGAATAATATTATCTTGCCTTAACATTTTTCACACTTCCTTGACCTCATCCAGGTCCTTCTGCGAAGCCTCAGCATTTCTTCTTTGCTCCTTCTATCTAGACTACTCCCTTAGACACTAGATTTCCCCCTGCAAACTCTGAATGACATCCATTGTCTCTTGGTACACTTCCTTCTGGTGGGATGGGTCCGGATACTTCCCATGCACCACTTCCTCTCTTGAGACTAGAGTCTTTTTCCTTGGTATTTCTTTGGTGTGTACGTAACTTCTGCTCATGTTGTCACCAGAACAGGTTCTAACCCTGACTCATGCACCACTCTAGGCATCCACTATGTGTCGGAGCCTTCTTTATACTCACCATCCCAGTGCCCTTGTCCTTCCGGTACTGTTGGATCATGTGCTCAAACAACTTAGGGCACTCCTCATACTTATGCTTCTTCCCGCACCATGAGAACTGCAATAACTATGGACACTCACATTTGTAGTGTTCTGTAGATCTGCAATTGAAACAAGTTCCTCATGGGAACTCACTTCTTCCTCCTCCGCAGTTATTGCAACCAAGGAATCCTCCACGAGAACCTCTCCCCACGTGCCCCTCCATCCACATGCCCTTCATAAAAATGATCATCATCCTTGGAACTATTGGCAAGGCTGGTCTGGCACACACCATGATCAATGGCTTCATGGATTTGGTCAATAAGTCTATAATCCTTAGTATCATGGGTTGTAGAGGTGCAAATATTATAGTAGCAAGACACATTCTTCTGAATCCCGTGCACTGTAACAAGGGACATCTACTTGCATCATGGTCCCTGTGGAAAATTTCACAATCTACCACTATGACGCGTACATATTTTTGGGGGCAGCTATCCTTGGCATGCCCCTCTACTTCACAATCTATGCACCAAAGACCACTACAAGTCTCATGGGAAGAGTTTGCAGATATCTTTTCTAACTGCTTAGCCATGGCAGCGATTTGAGCCTCCAGAAAAGGGCTCACACCAGTATCAACACTCTCAACTGATCTTCAGCGTGTAAGGAAGTCTCTATGGCCTCGTGGGTCAGTAAATGTTATATGGAACAATGCCCTCCTAAAAGGAGTGATCAACCCTCCAACAAACCACTAAGCATGTTGTGAAGGGTGAATGTCATATGACAGTTTTGACAAGAGAGTTTTAAACTGTGCGTCATACTCTCGCACACTTTCTACCATTCCCTGTTGGATTTATTTCAAAGCGCTGATGCTCTTCTGCTCGAACTCTAGTATATGGAACTCTGCTAGGAAGTCATTTTTCAATACAGTGTAGTCTACCACCATCTGATGGGGGTCATACTTCCTATACTAGCTATACACGTGCCCTTACAACATCGTTGCAAATTGATTGGCCTTCCATTCTAGGGTTGTGATCCCCTTCGTGCACCATAGCAACTCACACTTGTGAACATGCTCTGCAACATCCTCTATGCCTTGGTAGTCTGGAAAGTGTAAAGACATTTCAAAAAATACTTGAGGAGGGGGTTGAGGCCCTTGTCCTCCTGATCCAGATCCTTAGTTTCCTCCGGTGTTTCCTCCTCCGCTGGACCCACTGGATCCACTAGGTCCTGTGCCCCCAGATCCACCAGTTCCACCTCTAGATCCTAACCCATGTAGCCAGTAATGGGCCTGAAGTGGTCATGCCTAGTGTCCCCAATGTTCCACTAAACTGCATGCACTGATGGTCTATGAGATCGTTCCACTACTAGATGTATGTCCCATGCCACTCCTTGACACATTAGCCCAAACCTTGTGTATTTTCCCTGTGCTCAAAAATTCCTCCGAACACTGGAATGGTATGTGTAGCCATAGAAGTTCCAAATGAGAAATTATATCTCCTGGGCATAGATCGGATCACTTCCACTAATATAAACTAGGTTAACAATACTTCTCCCTTGATCTAGAAAACCAAGCGCCAAGGTTTGATCACTAGGTGGGTTCAGATGCGCGCCAATGACTCTTCTTTCTCCATGTGATGAACTCTCATCAGAAGCCGAAGGGGTCTCTCTTCCCGTTCTTGCCAAGATGGGGTAGCGAAGCCTTCTCAAGTTCCACGTCCTCTGCTGTGAACCTCAACTCCTTCCTGCAATGTCTGCCTCCATAGATCCATCACACTTGTAACCTCACATTGTCTAGCAATCTCCCTTTCACGTGCTTCACTATACTTGAGTCGTCTCTCCTCCCTTTCTTTCTCAGCCGCAATGTCTGCCATCTTCCTCCACCCTAGCTTCCTCGCCCAACACTCAAAAGGGTTTAGCTGGCCATTGGAAATGCCTCTAAACTTAAGGTAATGATCAAGATCTTCATCACCGAAGGAATAACACATAGAAATGATCCTCTGGGCTCCCTCAGAAACTTGAACTCAGCAACTTCAGACAAGATTATGTAGAAATGGTGTATTCCAGAGTGTAGCTAGCCAACACTCTCTTCCACCAATGATCCACAACACGAGTCAACATCAGATCTGCATCTTACAGCCTCTGGTAATCATCTTGGGTCCATACATGCACACTCTATAGTACCAACTTGATCTAGACGCATATGTTGAGAGCCATTCATACAACTCTACTGGGAAGCAATCAGAAGAAAATTTCATACAACTCATGGTAGAGGTTCTCTTCTACCCATCTATGTGCATCAAACTCAGGTCCAATGTTGAATCTCTAAGAAAATTCATCCTCCGTGCTCTTGAACCATTGTTTCAACACTTTCAAGGTTAAACACTTTTTCATCACATAGTACAGATACAAAGATGCATGCCATTTCTTACAACAACTTCAAAAAGAGGTCCTATAATCAGAACCAAGATGTAGTCAATTTTTATACCCCTTAACAAATAAGGACAACCCCATGCGTGCCGACCTATCACCCAGCGGGTGTTGGGTGCTCACCCAAGGCACGTGTGGGTGCCGAGCCCCTCTTTTATGTGATTTGTGCAAGAATGTAGCATATATGTGTAATATAAAGACAAAAGAAACTCCTTATTCAACTGAGAACTTTGAGTAAATGCTACACTAATGTATTCATTTTGACAAGAAGAACATTGACAAAAGATAGATATGAACCATGAGGAAAAGAGGATGCATAATGATTATACTCATTCATATGAAACACACTGAACATAACAAAAAGAGATATGTATGAGACGCGAACCACATATATTCATAGTTGAACATGTCTAGTAATCACATTACATCTATCAGGGTCATTATAGACCAAAATGATAGTGCAAATTAGAACCATGTAACAGGACTAGACTTACGTCCCTTACAATTCAAAAGAAAAATATGTAGCCATCCCTAGATACATCACTCTTCCTATAGATCTCCTAGCCTAACCCATAAAGTCTCTCAATGTATTTCCTTAGAGATCTTCTTTTCTTGTCTACCCTTGGTAATCTCTCCTCTCTCTCGTCTCGTCTCTCTTTTCCTTTATCAGATGCTTGTATTTATAGCCTTTCTCAACACCTTTAAGCCTTTTTGGGAATTGCATATGCATTTCCAAGTGTCCAAGGTGGTCCTCCATGGGAGCATGCTTCTTCAAACTCGAGCCCTCCACTCTTTCCAATGATGGCCTTCTAGAAACTTCCATCGCAAGGTATATTCCTTCCTAGGCCATCGTGTTGCTCAGGTTGGTACCTTATCCACTCCACATGCGCAGTTGGGTCACACTTTTATCGTGTTTTGTTTGATACGCCAAATATGGCTAAGTCCCAAAACCTTTTATCTGCCTGGCACGCGCACCACTTGTTATACTAAACCTTCTTAGAACCCTGTCCTATGTGCTTTCTCCTTGCATGCCCTTCTTTAAGTACGCCCTGCGCACCCACGTGGCTTCTGTATACTTAGCCAATATTTTGGGGGTCCTAACATATTGCACCATTGATCATTACTTTGAAAGATATTAGGTGTCCAAAGGAGATGTACTAGTCTACCCATGGATATGCCTATTTTGTACTTCATTTTCTCTAGATTATGTATTATTTGCAATGCTTTATTATAAAATTTGACATTGTACTTCTTAGTAACTTTGAAATGGCCTAGAATATTGAAGTAATATAATGGTTCCTTATAAGCTATCAAAGTCATATCCCAGTTTTTTGTAGATGTTAATTGGCCATATCTTTTGATCCGCCTGTTGGATTAAGACAATAAGTTTTTTAAGTACATGTTTTTCATGATGGTATAAAATAGTGCCTTTAGATTTATTGCATAAAGTACTAGGATTCAATACTTTGAAGATAAGTTCCAACATCCTATTGATGGGAGTTGATCTGTAAATCTTTGGAGTCTATCAACTAAAGTGTCGCCTATAGTTCATTTAAGGAGTTTTAAAGTCTATACAGTCAAGCATCAATGTTCATGGGTTGAGGATTATTCCATTATTGGCTTGCATATCAACCAAGTGTATCAAAGAAAATTCATCTAAGGAGCATCATATTATATCATCTGTAGTGTTGGGGAGATTTCATTTAATGTGTTCATTTTGTTGAGGTTAATCCTATCGACACAAAATCAAGTACTAGATTATCATTTGAGGATACCACCTAGTATGTTGTTATCATGCATGGATATTACCAGTAAGAAAATTCAATTGAAGAGTGACACAATCCTCTGTCCATCCACTAAGTTTTAGGGGTCAATCTATGAGAAGCTTTCAAAGTCTCATCAAAATCCGTCATTTTTGTAAAGACTTACTATGCACGTCACAAAAATCCCATGATGTGTTATGTAATCTAAAAAGTTATATTGTAATTTATCCTTGTACACCAGGACCCAGTAAGGTACATTAGTTCCCATGCAAAATTGTCCATTCTGAGGTAGAATCCTAGCAAAATAACACGATTTACTAGCTTATAATATGGTTTAACTAATCATTTTGACATTTGAAATGCTATGCCTTTTAAAGATTTATCTAAAACTTATCTTGAGGTCCTAAGGAATTGTATGTCATGTTACTAGTGTATGAATTCAATAATAAGAAGTCGATACATCACACACACACCCTACACACACACACACACATTACATTCAACTTAAGGTTTATGTGTTTCTAAGCAACTTTTTTCCTTTGTATAAAACACCTCTACACCTCTACATCACCAATAATTGAGAAATTCAAAAAAATAGTAAAATGCACAATGTTAAGGATTAAATTTTGGGGAATAATGATCAAACCTTATAAGAAAAGTAAAAAAGTATACATCTATGTCCCCATTATCGCCTTCTAACCCAAATTATCTTTGTATTAGCTTCTTTAACTATTTTCTAGATGTATTTATATCTTCACCTACCCTCTCCATTACCTTCATCGATATCCTGCAATATCCTAATAGGAAATATCTCTAGTCACTACATATTATCAATACCATTAATAGGGAGTCCATTTTTGGGTTGCATAAATTGCATAAGAAGGGGAATGTGTATGAATTCCATCTGGCACATAAAGATTTCTATAATATCCATGGTTTCAGGATCTAAGTATAATTCTTGTGAGTGAAACCTATGTCAAAATGAATTTACACACAACCTATAGAATGAGGAAAGGGATTTTTGAATCCAAGTGCTACTCCTTGGTCACTAAGTTCATCTTCTTCAGGTGAGCATTTAGGATAAGTCTGCATTCCCCATATTGTATATTTCGTAGTATTTGGATAAATTGTCTTGAAATGTAACTCAAGTGTAGGTAGCTAAAATTAGTTCCTTTTGTATGGATCAAATTTTTACCATCGGTGATTAAAGAAATAAAAAACATAGGGTCATCAATAATTAAATAAATGTGAATACCCTAATCAAATAGGAAAAATTACAAAGAGAATGCATAATACTACATTCAGTAAAAATCATGGCATATATTCTCTATCAGAATAATAAAAAAAAGCACCCTATGCCCCAGCCCACGTGTTTTTTTCAATCTAGAAATCTGTAAGTCCTAAAATAACTAGACATAGAGATTAGTTCTCCTAAGAAACAAAAAATGTGAGTTTATTACATACAAAGAAGTTAAACATGAGATTCAAATTTAGTTCCTTGACTTAATGTAAATGAGATAAGTTTCTAGAAATGCTGTATAAAAGTCTTGAACAAGGTTAAATACATCAGAGTGTTTATTATTTGTCCTCATAAGGAAGGGGAACATAAATTAGTGACTTTGAAAGTAGATTTAATACATTGACATTTTTATTTGGAAATAAGTGTTATGAACCCCTCTCTTGTATGAACTCCTTACCCTAAAAATTTACTCAAACCCACTCCTGGCTAATGAAATAAATCCTCTTCTCCCAAGCAGGGTATATTCCATATTAATGTGGAATTCCTAACATTGATGATTTTCAATATCAAAGTTAATACATTAGTGATCTTGTATTTCAAATGCTACATTGATACAATCCAAAGTACATAGATACATAGGATTAAGTGTACGTAGCTGATTACAGTGCCATTCCCACTAGCTTTCATAAGTCTAGCGATATGAATGATGAAACGCTGGGGATCTAAATTCAACTTCATGTTTGCTTTATTCTTCTATAGTCAACTATGAATTGAATATCTATCTTCAAAAAAACTCCTATTAGTAGGTGTAGGAACGATCCATACAGTCTTCACATATTCTATTATTGGTCTTGAATCCTCTGTAGAACATAGTAGATCTACAACTTTATTGGTTATGTATACTAATGAAAATCTACGTATGCATGATCGTCACTCTCTTTAGTGGTCACATTGATGGGGGGGGGGATTCTATACTCAACCTCTTCAAACTTCTGAGACATGGATCCAAAGAGTCCTAAAAAATAAATCATTAGTTGGGTTTTGGGTACCCCTATGCTACTTATTTACATGTTGATGACTACTTTGAAGATGACCTTACTACCATAGGTTGAAAATATTTTTAACCTAGTGATTTGAGATCTATGTTGTAGTGTAATCATGAATTTGTTAATTATGTTATTTCTCTGAAAAATGTTTACTGTAAGTTTAGTACTTCTATGTCCTTATAATTGAGTGAGTGACTTTGTATTCGTTGAAAATGATGAGAAGTAATCCTTCTAGACCTAGTGGGACAGCTCTTATACTTGTAGATAGTGATGTTCTAATCCTAGCATGTGCAGAGGTATTTGTAAAGTGTAGAGAGCTCCTCTGGGTGCATCTCTTGTGTTAGCTTCTTGCTACATATGTTAGTTCATACTAGAGTGCTACTATTCCTAGTTGAGGTACATCTCTCATCATTTATTTATGATTATGCTTCTAGCAGGTCCATTAAAATTACAAAGGAAAACTAAGGGGGATTAAATGACCTTTCTTCTTAATCTATAGGTGTAATTGATGAGTTATGGGATCAAAGTGAGTAAGGGAAAAACTCATATTATTTAGGGTCAGGATCTACATATAGCATTCACATAAATGACCCTACTATACGTTCTTCGACTCCTTCAGATCCGCTTCTTCTTATGATAATCCCATGGTCACTCAAAGATGACAAGCTTCAGATTTTATCAATGTGCCTTTCACTATATTCTACCATACCCTTTCATGATAATCTATCTCTGAGAGATGATGTCGGTAATTATGACCAAACTCAAGCTAGATAAGATCACTCTTGAGATGAAAATCCAGATGATCTGTCCAGTGATAAGTTTACTTCTTTGAGAAAGAGAATCCAATGCCTAAAAAAATCACAATTCCAGTGTCCCTAAAGATTTCAAAATGCCTACATTTACATGTTTTGATTGTACTAGACATTTCCCCCCTTTACATTATGAATTGAAATTATCATTCCGCAATGAAAATATACATGGGTATATATGAATGCACTTTGTCTTCTCTCAACATTTTTTTACAAGATCCCTTTGTGTTGGTGTTGGAATGCTCCATGATGAAACCTATATCACATAGTGTACACTTAATGTCCATGGATCTATTAGCACTTACTATGATATGGAGGATGTTTTTTTAGATAGTTTTGTTGGTGTGTATTATTTTCCACATCATTAGGTGAGTCATCTCACTTAGGTGAGATCGTAGGTCCATGTGTCATTTAGGGGTCATTATGAGATTCTCTTATGCTTCAGTGCATCATCGCATCAGTGCATCAGTGCATCAGTGCATCATATGCGTCATTGGGAGTTACACTTCTATTCTAGGAATGTAACTCCCCCTATCTACTCGAGTTGTCATGATTGCAGCATTGGGGGTTACTCAGCACCTCCTATATGTACACCCCATTCGATCTATGAGATAGAGGAGAGTTTTATGGCTTAACCAGGTTCTTCCCATGTTTCAAATCTTTGCATGCATATTCAGTTGATGCTCACTCCTCCTGAGATCTCTTCATGTTTTCGTTCACACATCTGTTGATGTGCACGTCATCCCTCGTGATCCTCGCTTGCGGGTTTTAAACCCTCTTTCATGGTATCAGAGCTACATAATTTACCGTCACACCAAAAGCTCAAACTGGTGGTGGAGAGGGATCTCATCATGTTAATCAGTTTCTACGCCAATACCCTCCCACACAATGGAGCCAGGTATACACCCAATCAGGCCCAATAGCATTAGGAGGAAGTGACACCGAGAATTTCCTGGGAGGTCACCCATCCCATAACTACTCTGGGAGCGGCGTGCTTAACTACCTGGTATCAGAGCTACATGACTTGCCATCAAACCAAAAGTTACGATGAAGGGGGGTGTTGGTGTGTATTATTTTCCACATCATTAGGTGAGTCATCTCACTTGGGTGAGATCGTAGGTTCATGTGTCATTTAGGGATCATTATGAGATTCTCTTACACTTCAGTGCATCAGCATGTCAATGCGTCAGTGCGTCATATGCGTCATTAAGAGTTACACTTCTATTCTGGGAATGTAACTCCCCCTCTCTACTCGAGTTGTCATGATTGCAACACTGGGGGTTACTCAACACCTCCTATATGTACACCCCATTTGATCTATGAGACAGAGGAGAGTTTTATCACTTAACCAGGTTCTGCCCGTGTTTCAAATCTTTGCATGCACATTTGGTTGATGCTCGTTCCTCCCAAGATTTCTTCACACTACCGTTCACACCCATTTAGGGCCCAAACAATACCATTTGCGCCCATTTAGGGCACTTTTTTAATGGATTTGCAGTGTTTATTAGCATTTTCTCATTAGTTATGGGAATTGTTTTTTGCTATAACTTTTGACTCGTTGCTTGGATATGAGAACCTCTTTAGTCAAAGTTGCATGTTTTTTCACATTCTACATGATGGGATTATCATTTTTGTAAACACACTACTTTATAAAGTGCCACATTCTGGGGGGTAGACTAGTACTCTTGGGTTTTCACACGCAGACGCATTATCAGCCAAGTCCAACGTCTTGCCTTTGTGCACCTTGCACTTTTGATTCCGCATCATGGAGAGTACTCTTTCTAGACTTGAGCGTCATAGGATCTCCTTACAACCTCCACCACATCTCACCAGGAGAGGGAACTATTTAGCTTGGCGTGCTTCCATGGAATGTTACTTTGCCCACGAGGATCTTTTACCCTTCTTACTTGGGCCAGTTCCTGCACCCATTGATCATCATCATCTAGAGGACTTCCTTGACACTTGTGACCATGTCTTTGGTCACATGATGATGCATGTCTCTCGATCTCTCTGGTTTCACATGGTAGACTCAAATCCACCTCACCATGTCTAGAGTATTTTTCAGTCCCTCTATGGAGACCCTTCACATACTACTGCCATTGTTTTTTCTGTTGATTTAGTTGTCTCCTCTATTTCTTTGTGTGATGACAGTTCCACTGACAGGCTCACTTGGTTCTACTTCTGATGACGAGGATTGTGCAACCATTTCTGATGTCGAGAGTACTAGAGAGGACTCTTCTCCTCTTTCTCTCACTATTCCAGAGAGTGTTGACACTTCCCACATCTCATTAGATATCGAGCAGTCTCCTTCTTAGTCTCATACAGTCATCACATCGGCCTCTTTTCCACCTTCAGTGTGCGAGGCCCATTTCACTCCTCTACCTTCATTGAATGACTCATACCTATCTAACATCGCTCTACTATTTGTTGAGCCCCCTCATTGGGACGAGTATCTACATGACCTTAGTCATCTTTTCGCAGAGTCTACTTGTGATGCACTACAGGTCCCTCATCCATCTATAGGTGTTTCAAATGAGTTCATCATATCTATTGTTGGGAGTGCCCCTTCCAGGAATCATGTCACTTCCACATTTCTAGAGACCTTCATTGATCCACCCTCAGCTGTGGATCCCTTTTTTTTTGTGGAGGATGTTTTGTTCCCTTCACATCACTTGGACATACTTTCCATGGGTGTTCCTATTTTTCACTCTGATAGTTCTACACACATGGAATTACCTTTAGTTCCTTGGCACTCACTCGCTATACCTACATCACACTTCCATGCACTAGACTCAGAGTTCTTCATGTTGTTGCCTTCGCTTTCCTTTGTGGAGTGGGTGGACTTTTAGCATGTCATTTATGTCCTTCCTAAGGGTAGGCACACTGTTCGGTGCGGGTGGCTCTTCTTCAGTCTAGAGGCAAAGGATCTCATCATCGACATTCTTCTGGGAGACCTCCTAGAGTTGCAGAATTCAGATCCATCCATGGCATCTTCTGTATTTGTCTCATCTCCCTCTTCTTCTCTCTTCTTCTTCTTTTCGAGAGATTTCCTCTTTGTACATGGGTACCCTTTCAGGCTTGTCTATAGCTGGGACCCATCTTTGGCATCTTTCTTAGATTAGAGATTGTTTTGTTCTCTTGTGGTGGATGTTTTTCCCACTGGGTTTTCCTTCACTACTTGGGACTTCTTTTTTGTACATAGGTACCTCATCAAGCTTTGTGTCGGGACCCATTTCTCGTTTTTGACTTGCCACCTCATCCTAAGTTACGATGAAGGGGGGTTTTGGTGTGTATTATTTTCCACATCATTAGGTGAGTCATCTCACTTAGGTGAGATCGTAGGTCCATGTGTCATTTAGGGGTCATTATGAGATTCTCTTATTCTTCAGTGTGTTAGCACATCAGTGCGTTAGTGCGTCATATGCATCATTGGGAGTTACACTTTTATTATGGGAATGTAACTCCCCCTCTCTACTTAATTTTTCATGATTGCAGCACTGGGGGTTACTCAACACCTCCTATATGTGCACCCCATTTGATCTATGAGATAGAGGAGATTTTTATGGCTTAACCAGGTTGTGTCATGTTTCAAATCTTTGCATGTACATTTGGTTGATGCTCGCTCCTCCCGAGATCTCTTCACACTATCGTTCACACATCCGTTGATGTGCACGTCACCCCTCATGATCCTCACTTGCAGATTTTAAACCCTCTTTTAGGTTTATGGTTAAAAATGGTCCTAGACTTACATATGATCGTTTACCTAATTTGTATCAAGGAAATAAAGAACCTATTATCAATTACATTTATGTTTTAATTCTTGTATGCATTAGTTATTATTTAATCCAAATGATACAGAAAAGAAATTTATCTTTTTTCGTGGCTTAATTCTTACATTAAAATAAAAATTACTATATGATACATGTGAATTTTTACACTTTTGTGTTATAAATTTATAGATCTAGAACAAGATTTAATTGTAGAACATGTTATTCCTTCTCCTCCTACTTCTACATCTTCTACAACTCCATTGCCTACTACTCCATCTCCTCTTCCATCCATTGAGCATCCTCCATGGTCACCATCTCCTCCTCCATGTAAGCATCTTCCTTCCCCTCCACTATGTCAGTCAACACCTAAGTCTTCTCCACCTCCTCCTCGGGAACCATTACACTTTCTATATGCTTCTAAGCCTTGTGATGTCTTGTGTACTTTTCTTGATAAGCACCTAATCTATTTTCCTTCTAATCAGCATCATCCTCCTCATCACTTGCATCGCCAACATGATCACCCTTATTGTAATTTTCACTACATCAATGGCTACTGTGAAAATTACTATTGTGCTCTACATTATAAATTGCAAAAATTAGAAGATAGATGTATCATTTCCTTTAGATCTCACTCTTATGAGTGGTCTCTTTCTTCCATTCCACATAAGCATGCTCCCATAGTTGTTCACTTGTTTCCTCCACCCACTTCTAAGGATGTCATTCATCCACCTCCTAATATCATTATCCACCCACATCCTCAATCTATCTCATCTATTGTTATATCATATCACCCTCCTCACAGTGCTACTATATTCCATTGACTTCCTAATCCATCGACATTAGTACTTCCCACTACCACACCTCTCATTATTGGTACCATTTCATCTGACATTTAGTTCGACTCTTATACTCATGTTGTTTTTGTTTCACATGCTTCTACCATCCATTACAGGCCTCTCCATATTTGGTAGGTGACCTCCATATGATCACCTCATTACGAGATGATGCACTCGTTTTCTTAAGGTTTTTACATGACTGTTAAAGAATATGCTACAAAAATAAACCTCATTACTATAATGGGGGGCATCACTCTTCTTTCCCCCTTTCTTTTCCTTATTCATCACATGTTATTATTAACATGCTCTCATCACACAATTAGCAACATATCATTATTATAATCTCTTATACTATCTACATCACACTCCCAATTCCACTAGTCTATCACATTACATCATATACATATGTTATTTTAGTCATATAATTATACCACTCATTCACATACAAATAATTTTTAATTCACTACTTACCCATTATATCCACATCATGAAATATTTTGAATATTCAACAATCACAACAACCATTTCAACAATGCATACGAAATATAGCACATTAAAATGCAAATAACAACCATCACATCATATCCCAATGCAAGTGCACAACACATATGTGATCCAATATATGGTTATATCTATATCTCTTCAAAAATCATAGTTACCAAAATATAGTCACTATGGGGCAAGCCTCCATGCATTGCTACATCTATATATGGCATACATCATCCTCACTATCATTGTATACAATCGTGGGAGCTCTAGATATATATGCTTCACTGCTCAATCTATGCCTTCATTCACGGCCTCTATATCTCTCTACATGTCTCTGTAGTCAAACCAGAGGATCCTCACTAAGAAAATATGATCTATAATTTTCTCATAATTAGGTACATGTGGTTGCATTGCGTAGAGAAAAATTGGATCTTTCCAGTAGTATGTTGTTTGCATAAAACATAGCACGTATGCAGAAATTATGGCTCGCTGAAATTTTTGGTCAACTAGTAAAAATTAGGATGCTTTTCAGATGACACGCATGCACATCCACCAAGTGGACCAAAAAAATTGTGACAGATGGCACAATGGTTGTGAAGTAAAAATTTTGGTTTATAACATTGGCCTTCGACACTCGATTACAGACAGGTGGGCCCCACTATTTACTAGTTCGAGGCCCTTAGCCAAGTTAGACACACTCGATTATGGAGGGGTTCCTTGGCCTCTAATCTTCATATTACCATTGCAGAGATTTTAAATATATGTGTTATTGTATGTAACATCAGGATACATGTGGGACTAATTATTAAATATTGTAAACAATATTGACGCAATGGACAACTCGACTTGGCAAGTCGAGCTGACTTGGCCGACTGATTTGACCTTTCCACCAAGCCAACCTACCCGCTTAATTTCCCATCTCATTATTTTATCTTCTACGCAAGCTACCTTATCCCCTTGCTAACTTCCTAACTCCTTCTAACTCAATGCCTATCTCCATATCCTCACAACTCAATGTTTATCCTTCATGCGGCCATATTTCCACACATACTCAGTGCCTAACTTAGCACATTCTAACTGTGCTATACAACTACTACCCAACAAAATTTCTCATAAGAAAATCTACAATGACCATCAAATAAATTTTAAACCATTTATATACCTACCTTGCACTACATGTGGGATATTTTCCCACAATGGAAAATGTGAATCGCATAGAAGGGAATCGAACCTTGGTTAGCAAAGAAAAATTCTAAGGGCCTAACAGTTATTCCACAGTGTTTGAACTATATAAATAGAGGCATAATTTTATTTGAAGGGTAATTGGTAGCAGAATATGTATTTTAAAAAAAAAATTGTGAGAGCTATGAGGAGAATTTTGGAAAACTTCCAAAGGATATTGAGGATAGTTTTCCAGGAGAAACACAATGAAAAGGTAAAAATCATATAATACTTTTGTAAGTGTTATTTTATTATGATTTTAATAGATCGGTACCTTTAATGGGACCTAGAGACATAGGTCATAAGCACCAAACTCTATTATCATGTACAGTGTCAAAATTCTTGTCAAATTTTCTTGGTTATTTCTCTAATTTACATAGTGCTTGAAGTTTTCTAATTTTAATTAAAAATACAAGAAAGTCAAAATGTCAATTTTGATCTGAAAAAATCATCATTTAAAGAAAATGTAATGAAATTACTTGTATAATTCAAATCATGAGCAGAAATATAACACCAAATAACACAATATTCCAGAATGATGATCTCAATATGCAATTAGAATAGCTTCGCCACTTCGAGGGGGCAACCTCCAAACCATACCATAAGACTCAAATGCTCTAATGAGGCTGAACTACTACCTACAATCCCCTATATATACTATTCATATGTTATGGCCATTACCAAGGTGGACCTACTAAGCATGAGAAAGTATAAATGATATAATAAAATGATATGGTAAGCCACAAGTCGGCTACTCATATCCTAATACAAGCAATAGATTAAGGGTGAGCATGCCCTTCCCCTTCAAAGCAAAATTTTCACCAATGTTGAGAAGCTTTGGGTGTTGCTACAGGAATGTCATATCTTCCCATGTTGCATCTTCATTGTCCATATTCTTCCACTTGATCAGGTACTCAGTAATAACTCATGTCCTCAATCTTTTAGTGTGTGTTTGAAGGATGCATACAGGTTCCAAGATGACTCTTCCCTCCTCATTGAGCTCAGGTAATACTATTTGGGCTCATACTCTCTGTCTAATTACTTTCTTCGGGAAAGAAACATGAAATACTAGATGTATTCTGGTTGATTTTGGAAGTTCTAATTTGTATGCTACAGTACCAATCTTCTGCAATACTTGATACGGGCCATAATACTTCAGTGAAAGTTTTTTATCCTTTTGTTGTTGTTTCAAAGACATTTTCTTATATGGTTGTAACCGCATAAAAACCCAATCACCAACTTTAAAATGTCTTTCCATGCAATGTTGATCAACATGTTGCTTCATGCAGTTGTGTGCCATGACCAAGTTCTCCTTGAGACTAGAGAGGACCTCTTGTTGATATTGAATGTGTTCTTCTACTGCTCTAACCCGTGGTTGTCCTCTCAATGATGATGTGATGGATGGTGGATGGTACCCATAGAGTGCCAAAAAAGGAGACATTTTAGATGAAATATGGAAGGAAGTGTTATACCACCATTCTGCAAGTGGAAACCATTAGACTCATCTTGTTTATCTGACGTAAAGCAATGGATATATCCCTCCAAACACTTATTTACAACTTTTGTTTGCCCATTAGACTGGGGATGATAAGAAGAGCTACGAGCTAACTGAGTACCCAAACATGAGAATAAATCAGTCCAAAAATTACTAGTAAATATAGGGTCTTGATCACTTACTAGAATCTTTGGTGTCCTATGAAGCTTATGAACTATGTCCATGAAGGTTGTTATTACAGTGCTTGCAGCAAATGGGTGTGCCAATGAACAAAAATGAGCATATTTGGTGAGTCTATCCACCACAACCATGATGACATTTTTCCCTTAAGATTTAGGTAATCCTATGATAAAGTCCATGGAAACCTCTTCCCACCACTGGCTAGGAATAGATAGAGGTTGTAGACGACCTAGGGATTGAACTATTTCACTTTTATTTTGTTGACAAACCATGCATTCTACCAAAAATTTTTAGACATCCCCTTTTCCCTTCCCAGAAGAAATATTGTTTGACTCGATGATAAGTCTTCAAGAATCCAGGGTGCCCCCCTACTGGAGAAGAGTGGAGCTTAGATAGAATCCTATTTTTAAGAGTGGACTTCTTACATAAGTATAATCCATCTTTATAACATAAAGCATCCCCTTTCAATAAAAAAAATTTAGACATGCTTGGATCATTCTAGAGATGATGAATGAGGTTTTGTGTGGTTGGGTCATTTCTCCATTCAGACCTTGCGTCATCTATCCAATCTTCTTGTAATATGGATATGGCACATAACAAGGCTACAGTTGACTCATCTTTCCATGAAAAAGAATCCGCAACTACATTCTCCTTCCCTTTCTTATAGATAATCTCAAAATCATATCCCAACATCTTGGAGACCCGTTTTTGTTGTTCTTCAGATGATAAACATTGCTCCAAGAAGTATTTCAAACTATCATGATTTGTCTTCACTTTAAAGTGTCTTCCTATGAGATATGGTCTCCATTGCTTTACTGCATGAAGTATGGCTAGCATTTCCTTCTCATAAGTTGGCTTGGAAAGATTCTTACCTTTGAATTGATGAATCAAAAAGGCAATAGGATGGCCTTCTTGGATGAGAACTACCCCCATACCCACCCCTGATGCATCACATTCAACAATAAATGTTTTGGAAAAATCTGGAGTAGCCAAGACTGGAGTGGTGCACATGGCCTCCTTTAGTTTCTCAAATGTTTTGGTTGCATCCTCACTCTAATGGAAGGATTCCTTCTTTAATAAAGTTTTGAGAGGTGCAGCTATGCTTCCATAATGCCTTACGAATATTTAGTAATAACCTGTAAGCCCCAAAAATCCTCGTAGATTCTTTAGGGTTTTCGGAACCTTCCACTCCATCATGGCTTTGATCTTATTAGGATCCACTTTAACCCCTTCATGAGAGACAATGTGACCCAAATATTCAACCTCCTTGAGTCCAAAAGAAGACTTATAGGGATTTTCATAAATTTGATGTTGCTCAAGGGTTTCGAAAACCTTATTTACATGATTCATATGTTCCTCCCATGTTTTGTTATAAATTAATATATCAACAAAAAACACTAAGACAAAATTCTGCAGGAATAACTTAAAAATAGAATTCATCAAACTTTGAAATGTAGAAGGTGTATTTTTGAGTCCAAAAGGCATTACTAGCAATTCATAATGGCCTTCATGTGTCTAAAAGGTGGTTTTATGAGCATCCTCATCCTTGATTATGATTTGGTGGTATCCCGAACAAAGATCAAGCTTTGTAAAATAAACAACACCATGCAACTCATCAAGCAAATCATCAATTACAGGAATAGGAAACTTATCTTTGATTGTGTACTTATTAAGTTCCCTATAATTAGGGCACATGCACCACATGTCATATTTATTTTGTACCATCGCTACTAGAGAAGAATAAACACTCTAACTATGATGGATGATTCCTGCTTCCAACATCTCTTATACAATCTTCTCGATTTCACTCTTTTACACATATCGGTACCTATAAGGTATGATGTTAGGTAGTTGAATTCCTCGTAATAACTTAATAGCATGATCATGATCTCTCTTTGGATGTAATCCCTTTGGTATATTTTCAAATACAACAAAGTGTGCATCCAACACTGCTTGCATATCTAATGGTATAATCTCCTTAGAATGATGAGCCTCCAATGAAAAGAGTTATGCCACAAATCCCTCTATACCCTTTTTTAGCATTTTGTGCATCTGATGAGAACTTAGTATTTGTGGAGACTTTTCTCTTAATCCTCTTAGCTCAAAATTTCTTCCTTCAGAGTGAAATCACATGAACAAGTCTTGGAAGTTCATCTCAATGGTTCCCAAAGTGCTAAGCCATTAAACCCCTAACACAATGTTTGCTCCTCCCATAGAAATGGCATACATGGGACTATTTAGTATGTAATCTCCCATGGTAAGCTTAATGTTATGGCATTTTCCAGAGCAAGTAACAGTACCTCCATCAACAATCATTACTTGACATTCAGGAGCTGGATAAATGAAACAGTTTAGGTGCACTATTAACTTATGATTGATAAAGTTGTGAGTACTTCCTGAATCAATCAACACTGTGACCCTCTATTTTTTTAAACATCCAACCACCTTTAGGGTTTGGGGTGCTAATACTTGAAATTGCATGGCATGAGATCGTTGGCTGAGGATCTCCTGACTCCTCCTCTGGCTCAACCAAGACCTCTGACTCTGAATCTTCATCCTTCTCTTCATCTTCACTAGGCCCATCAATGTAGAACAACTTCTTTTCAGCACATTTATGCCTGGGTCCAAATTTACTGCCACAGTTAAAACATAAACCTTTTTCTCTTTTTTCTTCAATTTGTTGAGGTGTCAATCTAACTGGTCGAGGGAGTGTTGGGGCCAAGATGTTGTGATCTTTGGTATAAGTGAAATGTTGTCTCCTACTTGAAACAAATTTCTCCTCTACCCTTCTCTCCATAATCATCAAATTAGAAACCTTATGAGGATTAAACATACACACCTCATGCTCAATGTGATCCTTAAGACTCCCAAGAAATAGGTCATTCAGATTCTCTTTAGTAATATTTTCCACCCGCAGAGAAAGGTTTTGGAAGTGATGAATGTAATCCTTGATAGATCCTATCTGTCTCAACTTTGCTAATTGGCTGAAGTAATTATTTGACACACTAGAACTGTAGTGTAATTGTAACTCTTCAGTGAAGATTGTCCATGTAACATTGAGACCACTCTTCTGCCTTTGAGCACATAACCATCGATACCAGACGAATTGGTCAAGTTCAAGATACAAAGCTGCCATGGTCACCTTTTGTCCTGATGGAATTTGATGTAGTTCAAAGAAATTATCTATTTGGTTGATCCAATTGAGTGGATCCTTTTCATCAAACTTGCGCATCTCCACTTTTGGAAACAATGTACAACCCTGCAGAGTGTTCGTATTTTAATTGTGTACACTCAAAGATCCACTCTAGCTCATGTGTCTATTATGTTGACCTGAGGATCTACCTTGATTTACATAATTATGATTACCCATCATATGCATATTGAATTTTTTCATGAAATCCTCCAATCTTTGTCCAATCCTTTCCACATCTTCTTTGTTGGCCACCTGAGATTCGAGGTCTCTCAAGTTAAACTCAAGTTTGCTTAATTTATGGTCTATTGAAGTAAACCCTAATCCTAAGGAATTTGTAGTTATATATTCTATCTCCAACTCCTCAACTACTATCTCATCCTTTTCTGGTGTTTTACCCGGAGTGATGGGATTCTTTTTTCCTCTTATGGAAGGCCCCACCATGATGCCCCAAAATAGTAGGATGTAGGGATCAAGGTAAAATTTTAGGGTTTTATATTTCGATACAAATTTGTACAAATATAAAAAACTTAAAGAAAAAACCCCAAATAAAAAAATTTCTTTTTGAAAATGTAACGAATTTGAAAAAATTCCACAATTTGCACCCTAGGGAGTGATTTTATGAAAAACTCTAAATTTGTAATAACTTTTACAAAATAAATCAACGAAGTCTGAAAGTTTCAGTGAACCTTACTTGAAATGTTTAAAAACTTTGGTAAAAATATCTCCCACCAATTCACTTTGGTTCACAATATATGGCAAAAACAAAAAAAAAATTAGGGTTTTTGCCCTAATTTTTTGCCCAAATCGCAGCTCTGATACCACTTGTAATGAAATTACTTGTATAATTCAAATCATGAGCAGAAATATAACACCAAATAACACAATATTCCAGAATAATGATCTCAATATGCAATTAGAATAGCTTCGCCACTTCGAGGGGGCAACCTCCAAACCATACGATAAGACTCAAATGCTCCAATGATGATGAACTACTACCTACAATCCCCTATATATACTATTCACATGTTATGGCCATCACCAAGGACAACCTACTAAGCATGAGAAATTATAAATTATATAATAAAATGATATGGTAAGCTACAATTCGGCTACTCATATCCTAATACAAGCAAAACGTTAAGGGCGTAGCAGAAAATTTTTGATGAGTGTTGTAATTTCACTATGATTTTGGATCATCTGGTATTAGAGCTAGTCTATGATCAGATTAACAGTGTTTGGATTGCAAGTTGTGTTGAATGTTAATAAGGTCCTATTCTAGAAAAGGTGAAGGAGAACTAGCATAATTTGATCCCAAAATTGGTATAAGACGATCTCGTAGTCTAAGGATGGACGAGGAATAAGAAGAAGAATTTCATTAATCATTCCTTCAAATGAAAGAGATGGTAGAAGAATTTTACCAAGATAAGAGAAGACAGTTGGAAAAGAAGCTAGAGAAGGTAAAAAGGAAGAAATATATAGTTTTTATTATGATATTCCTAAAGCTGAAACAAAAAAATCGGATTCTATTCCTTTATTAAAACTAGATATAAAGTTTGAATTTCCAATGTATAATGGGGAGCTTAATGTAGAGAAGTTGTTTAACTAGATCAAAAATATTGAGGTATATTGCAGTGTTCAAAATATTGTTGATGATGAAGAAAAAAATCATTTGGAAAATCTTCATATGGGTGGCACACAACTCATATGGTGGGAGAGTAAGCTTTGGGAAGCCGATGAGAAAACAGGTAAATAAATCAGTTCTTGGTCTGAATTTTTTTTTATCTAAGAAAACAATTCTATCCTCTAGGATACGTGCAACAAGCTATGATGGATTGGAAAACTTTGAGACAAACTAAGGGAAAAAGTGTTCAATATTATACACGAGAGTTTAGGAAAAGGGCTTTTATTCATGGTATTTCTCTCCATACACAAGAAACACTACTTAAATATATTGGTGGATTACATAGTTATCTAAGACATATGATTTGTGTTTTTAATCCTACTAATCTTGATGTGGTGTGTGTACAAGCTACACATTTGGAAGAAAGAGGGAAAATGAAAAAGGATTCCTCCTCCTCAAAACACAAGAACAAGCAATTTGAACGCAAATAAAAAGGTTCAAAAGAACAAGGAAAAGGAAAGGTAAGAAAAATACAAACTCTATTGTTAAGAAAGAAGATGAAAACCCATTTTGCAAGAATTGTAAAAAGAATCATGATGAATCTAAGTGTTGAAAATTACATCCTGAAATGAATCCTAAGTGGTTTAATAATAAGAAGGGAAAATAAAAGAAAATCAATACTATGGTCCATGATCTTAGGTCTGATTCAGGAGATGAAACCAAGATCACGACCATGATTTTTTAAGGTATTCATTCTTCATCTTCTTCTAACACTAGTTTGTCAAATGTTGCATTTTCTTATAAGCAACAATCTATGCATGATGAAAAGAAAATAAATGAGATTTTCCACCTTGGATTTGTTTCACAACATACAAAAATTGACACTTTATTTGATAGTGGATCTCAAGCTAATCTAATTTCAGAGGAGGTTGTGAAGAAATTGGGACTCAAAATCAAACCACATCCTAAACCTTATCCTTTGGGCTAGGATTTTGATGATGCAAAGTTACAAGTAACAAAAACTTGGAGGTTCAGATTTTCCATTATAGACAAGTTTATTGCTGAGGTTGATATGGATGTTGTTCCTTTAGATATTTTTGTTGTGTTTTTGGGAAGTCCTTATTTATATGATCATAAAGCAGGCTTCTATAGGGAATAGAGTAAGTACTTGCTTATTAAGGGTGGGATTGAATATATTGTTAGAGATCATCATGTGAAAACAAGTCTTTCCTTAGTTATTGTAGGACAGATGAAAAGGCTTGTAAATTCAAGCAAGAATTTTGTACTCATGGTGATCAAAGACAAAGAGAAAGATCACAAAAAGTATTTTGAGGATTGTGACCCTAAAATTCGTAATGAATTGGTTAAAATTATTTCTAACTATGATGATGTTTTTCAGGATCCATGAGGTCTACCTCCCAAAATAGGGCTTTAACATGAGATATAGTTGTTATAGGATGCACCTCTTCCTAACATTGGTATATATAAACTTTTCGTTGTTGAAAATGAGGAAATCAAGAAACAGGTGATGGAACTATTAGCAAAGGGAATTATCTATCCAAGTTCATCTCCTTGTGGTTTGCCAATTATTTTGGTGTTAAAGAAAGATAACACATGGCGAATTTTTGTTGATTTTCGTGCCTTAAACAAAATAATGGTGAAAAATTGTTACCCTTTTCCTCATATTGATGATTTATTGTATCAATTAAAGAATGTTATTTATTTCACTAATTTAGACTTAAAAAGTGGTTATCACCAAGTAAGAATCAATGAAGGTGATGTGTGGAAAACTGATTTGAAAACAAAACAAGGTTTATTTGAATGGTGTGTTATGCCTTTTGGATCGAGAAATGCACCAAATACATTCATGCTTGTGATGAATGATGAATTTAGGCCATTCATTGATGGTTTTTTCATAGTCTACTTAGATAATATTTTGATTTTCAGTAAATCATGAGTTGATCATATCATCCATATTCAAAAAGTCTTAGATGATTTAAGAAAGGATAAATTAATTTTGAAGATGTCTAAATGTGAATTTGGGAAAAAATCTTTGGTTTATTTGGGTTATGTCATGGGAAATGGTGAATTGAAAATAGATCCTACAAAATTTAAGGTCATTTTTAATTGGCCTAGACCCAACAAAGTAATGGAAGTTAGAAGCTTTTTTTGTGCAGTACAATACTAGAGAAAATTTATTGCTAACTTCTCATTTATTGCATATCCTTTACGTGTTTAGACTAGTATTAAACATGTCTTTCAGTGGGGAGAAAAACATCATAGAGCTTTTGATGCACTGAAAGAGAAAATCAATATCACTCCATTCTTGGCACTTCTATATTTGCAGCAGTCATTTGAGATTGATACGGATGCTAGTGACTATAAAATGGGGGTATTCTTGATGCATAATAAAAAATGTGTTTATTAGCATTCTGAGACCTTCACGAGTGTGATAAGAAATTATCCAGCCTATTATAAAGAGTTGTATGCATTGGTACAAAGTGTAAAGAAATGGAAAAATTACTTAATGGGAAAGGAAACAATAATACATACAGATCATCAACCCCTCTAGCACTTACAAACACAAACCAAGCTACAATAGTCTAGACACTTCCGTTGT
Source organism: Taxus chinensis (assembly GCA_019776745.2). Taxonomy (NCBI): domain Eukaryota; kingdom Viridiplantae; phylum Streptophyta; class Pinopsida; order Cupressales; family Taxaceae; genus Taxus; species Taxus chinensis. The sequence goes on from CM034147.1 coordinate 882,773,378, forward strand.
ATCGGATTATTATAGAAGTTTCACCTTGTGATCAGGTATAAGAAAGGTATATAAAACAAGGTTATTGATATGCTATCTAGACATCTAATTGTTGTTGATTTTATTCTCTTACAACATAGTTCTTTGTCTCGTGATAGTTATAAAGAACAATATGTTTATGATTTTGATTTTAAAGAAGTGTATGAAGACTTAATGAGTGGAAAACAAGTAGGATAATTGGATTATCATGTGCCTGATGGAATTTTGTATCATTTTGGTAAACTTTGCATTCCATAGAATGAAAGAGTGCATGTGATTATGGAAGCTTATACTTCTCTTATATCTAGACATTTTGGTATTGGTAAAATAATTTCACATTTACAAATGTATTGTTATTAGCCTAGAATTCAAGAACATGTAACTATGTATATAAGAGGATGTGTTCTTTGTGTCGTGAGCAAGCTTATCAATAGGAAATTAGTACTTTATACTCCTCTTCATGTTCCTACACATCTATGGGAAAATATTTCCATGAATTTTGTAGGAGGTTTTCCCATGTCGCAAAAGAAATGTGACTATTTATATGTGGTTGTGGACATGTTTAGCAAGATGTGTGTGTTGATTCCTTATACTAAACAAATAATTAGTGAAGGGACTACATATTTATTCTTTCATTTTGTATGCGTTCATTTTGGTTTACTCACTTTTATTATTTCATATCAGGATTCCAAGTTTCTTCGAGAATTTTGGTCAACTTTATGGGGTTTGATGGACATAAAACTGAAGAAAAAAACTTATTTTCATCCACATACCAATGGTCAAATAGAGGTTGTGAACCGCACAGTGGTACATCTTCTCAGGGGGTATTTTGGTAAACATACTAAATTGTGGGATGAACATTTGTATTATGTCCAGCATGCTTATAGCCGTGCCTTACATTCTTCTATTATGAAATCTCCTTTTGAGACTTATTTTGGTTATTTGCCTAAATCTCCATAATCAACCTGTATCGGCTCCATAGAAGCATCTAGCTCATCTAGACTAGGAGGCACTAGTTGTGCTCCTACCATACTTGGCCTTGTTCTTGGCTACCTCGGTTCTCTAGTAGCTCTCAACCATACATATGGCTCTAGGGGCACATCTTGAGCCATACCAAATTTTCGAGATACATGCTCTGTCTAGAATAACTCTATCACCCCTATAAATCATTCCTCCAACCACATGGTGTGTCAAATGCACCGCAACTCTATTCCATCCTCAAACCAACCACTAGAGTCTCTATATGGCCTTCATATGATGGTCGCAGACCCATCTAATCGAGCATCGACCTATAGGTATTTGTGTCCATCCTCCTACTATGGGTGCCTACCCACCTCACTATAAATATATTGGGCCTTGCCCAATCGGACCATGGCCCACTGAGTGGCCTCAATAGTGCAATGTCCTCATATTCCCATACATGTAATAAAGTGGTGGCTTCTAATCCACCCCCATTATCCTCATATGTGAACCTATACAAATATTTGTACAAGTGGGCCAACATACATTGCACCCAGACATATCTCATCCTATCCTCCTCTGTATGATGACATTTATCATGCATATTATACAATATACCCACTCCACCACCCTTTATTGCCACCGATGATGCTAGAATCACTGCGATGAAATTATGCAACTGTGGAACCCCAGATCTCAATATAGCATCTAGACTAATATGATATATGTATGTACTTATGTCCTAGTAAATACTACCTTGTTGCACTCATCTATCTTTGGGAATCCACTATACTCATAACTTGCACTCTTTCTCCTATGATTGACAGACACAATATCCGATAAACATCCTCTAGGGTCATTTTCATCTCACCAATAGGAAACCAAAAGGTACATGTATCGGCACACCATCTCTCACATAGTGTAGTCAACATATGCATATTATGTGGAATATCCCCTAATATAGCTATGTATGCAGGCTGACACGGTCTGGTATATCGCACTCAACATCAGATAACCCCAAAGTAAGCAATGTCCTTAAATTATGACCCCCGGTGATATCTATCAAGTGTATATCCCTCCAAAATGCAATAAACACAACCAAACCCACATTAGTACGTCATACATGTTATAAAATAGATCATGATAGTACTCAAATTGATCAAAATATAATTATTTAAGATCGTATTGCTTGGCGCCCCCAAGATTTTACCCTGAAATTTGGGACTACCCCTTTTAAATTTTTCGTTCTTTTCAAGTAACAGGTCGTGTTTTTTGTTTTGTTTTGCCTACAGTTGCTTGTATTTCTCTAAGGTACCCCCAGAGAGTCATTAAGCCAAATTCATCAAATACCCGCATGTCTAAGCTCACTCAATTCCTTCACCAAACTTTGTCTGAAAGCATTTTATTTATTTTTATATTAAATAAATAAAGATATTTTAAAAATATATTGAGCTAAAATTATATTATTTGGATTATGTAAGTCACTTCACTTCACCATTGTTACCACACCAGTATTAATTTTACCTTTAAGTGGAGCATTCACCCAGGGAATATTTTTTACAGACTAGTTTATTAACAAATTATTTTTGAGCAACTGTCTGCAGCTTCTATCATGTATTTTATTTTTATTTATTTCTTTTGTGTTTTCTTTTGGTTTTTCTCCGTAATATTTATGGAAATTCCCCTAGCCTTATCTTTCTTCCTACAACTAGGATTTTGAACATTTCTCCATTGATTCATTTGCAAATTGACTTGTCTTCCAACTACAATTAAATGAATCCCCGCAAATATTCAGAAATTTTCTTCAATCCAAATCGTGCCTTTTAGGAGCAAGTCGCAGTTTTTCAAATTTTCCTACATCCTTCGAAATTCATGCAACTTTAAAACTAATTATTTTTTTTAAGTCGTGAATATGAGCTGCCTTCCACATCTAGTTTCAACATTGCTTTAACTGAGGGGTTTTCATGCAATTATTAAAAGAAATTTTCTTGTGTAAGTCATTTTTTTTGTTGCCTTCCTCTTCATGTTTCCACATAGGTATTAAAGGGAATTTACAACTGCCAATCATGAATATTCAAATTTTCCTTCCATGTCTCACTTTCACGTTGCCTTCACTTATGAATTTCCATGCAAAAGTTAGAGCAATTCCTAGTGCAAGTTTAAACGCAAAATATAAGCACCAATCATGAATTTTGCAAGTTTCCTTCACTTATGTATCTCCATGAAACTTTAAGGAGATAAATCCCATGCAAGTTTCAAATCCAACATGCCCTTCCACTTGATTTTTCACGCAAATTTTAAAGATTCAAGTTTAAGTGAAAATCATGATTTTTAGAGTTGCCCTTCATGTCTAATTTCAACATTTCCTTAACTTATTGTTTTACCATGAAATTTTAAAGCAAACTCACTTAAGTAATTTGTAACTTTACCTACCTCCATGTCTTATTTTTCACGATGCCCTTCCTTCATACTTTTTAGGAAAATATTAGGAGTTTGCAAAGTTGAAGCATGAACATTAGTTTACTTTCCTTCATATTTTCCATGTTTCCTTCCTACCTGAAGCTTCACACAATTTTCAAGAGTAAAGGTAAAAACATTTAAATGTAAGTCACTAAATTTGGCAGCCTTCTCCTTCCTTATGGTCCACACAGCTTTTGGGGAAATTATTATTAAAAAGAGAAGCAAAATCATTAAGTGTTTGCATCTATGTTAAGTCATCTTCATTCTCTCATTTCAACACAGCCCATATTGAAGCTAATTATAAATTGCATAAAAAATCCCTCTAAAAGCATGTGCATGTGCTTCCCAATCATTTAGTTAAGTCGATGTTGAGCCTACTTATATATTCCTTCACCCGGAGTGCTTTCCAAAATTCAAAATTGCCCCTTATGTAATTAAAAATAAAAGGGAAATGAGTTTTTTCTCAATTGTTTACATAAAATATTTCACTGGTGCACATACTGGAGAAGAGCTGCAAAAGCTTTAAGGGTAAGAGGAGAAGACATGTCAGAGGCAACACCCACAAGAAAATCACAATCAGTTGCTTCCAGATCCAGTTTGGTGAGAATCAAAGACAAAGAGTCAACCACATGTGGGAGAAAGAGCTTCTCAGATTCAAGGCAGAGGTATCATTCATGAGGTGGAAGTGCAATACAAGTTAGATCAGCATGCAGAGTATGGAAGAAGAACAAGAGTAGGATTGTTGTAGTAGGTATTGCTTTTTTTTTCTTTTCTGTTTTCTTTTTCTTTCTCTTATTTTCTCTAACAAATTAATTCAGTAATAAATTAAATGGTAAAACTTGAGTGATTGGTTTAGAAGCCGTTACTTCAAGTTACTAGAAGAAGTCAATTACTTGGAAATAGGTGGAAAACATGCAGAATAAAAGGTTCTATTTGCAGTTGTAAATCATGTATGTCATGCAAAGAGGAATTCTAGGAGGAAGATTGCCAAATGTTTCCTTTATGGCTTCCACATGCAGGAATTCATAGAAGCTTCCTATTTTTAATTTCCCTCTATGTACTATAAATAAAGGAAGAGCCTACAGGTTAAAAATCGCAACTTGTTCATTAGAAAAATTTTAGCAGAGGCTTTTGTAACTAGAGCATTCTTGAGTTTTCAGACTTTGTGTTGGAACCTTTAAGGTAATTTCTATGAAAGCTAGGGGATTGAATAAAAGGTGAATTTCTAGAGAACTTTGTGTCTACGATGCTTTGCTCATCACTTCTATTTAAGGTTTTAGATAAAATTTGTGTTATCTTAGATCTAGTTAGAAGTTGTTTCTTTCCCTTACTATTGAATGTTATGATTTTTCTCTATTTATTTAATTTGTGTGGATGAGACCAAATTTGATAGCTATTGGTTAAATTTAGCTTATCCTCCTTTCTTCTTTCCTTACTTCTATTTTCCCTCTTCTGTAAATAATCCCAACACATTTGTTTACTTGTTGCAAAATTGTCCAACTGTGGTTCACGAGTTGTGGGAATTAAAGTAAAACCCCTAGAAATAGTTATTAGGATTCCCCCTTACCAAATTTATAAACATATTACATGGGATCCTCACCATTAAATGAGAGATATTTATCTCATTGATGCAGCCTAGAATCTACAATGAAAAACCCAGGCACGCTAGCATGTCACTCAACCTAAGCTGAGCGCTCACCCAAAGCATGCAAAGGTACCAGGACTCTCTTTAGAGTTACTTGTGTAGGATGTTAGTGTGATGATGATAATACATATTCATATCCATAACTAATCATAAACATTTCATAGTTCATAAACCAGATCTAGTTCTTAGCGAATCATGAACTAAACAATAACTATAATAAGGCTAACCATACAAGAACCAGATTCAGTTATGTCTAACACAATTATCCAGCCAATATACTCCATTACATTAAATATTGTAAAACACATAAGCCTCTTACACTATAAATTATCTCCATGAGTCATGTGCGCATTAAGTCCATCAGCATAACTCTACAATAAATTAGTCTCTCTAAACTACACAATTTAATACATATTTATAGAGGTGGGGACTTGTCCTTCACCACCCATGCACTTTTCAAAATAGGTCGCATGCTGATAATAGCCATGCACCTTTACAATAGCTTGCACACATGCAAGTGTTCTAATAATAGATGTCCTATAGTTAACTCTAAGAAGAAATCCTATTATTAGCCTAAACTATGCATGGTGTTTATCAGTTGCTTGTTCCCCAAAAACCATTACGTGTATTGCAAGTCTTCACTCTATGTGTGCTCCACACACTATCTCCAAAAATAGCCCCTATCCATAAAAAGGATAACTCCTGAGCTAAAGTGTTCTAGTGTGTGTTTCCTTCCCTATCTTCCCACGCCTTCAAATGTGCCTTGTTCTCGCACGTGCATCCTTTGTGTGTCTTCTCTTTAGAGCAATATTATGTCTGCTCAACATTACCCCACACTAAAGTACATTATCGTCTCAAAAATGGGAATTCTTTTTTATGTTCCCAATAATAAAGATTAAGGAATGAAATAATTAATGAAACATTATACAAAAGAATTAATTTTCACTTTGCAACACCCTCTTCTTCAACTGGGAGGATTAGCTCTAGATATTGATTTTTTATTTTAGCCTCCAATGTCTGTCAACCACTTAGCGTGGTCCTTGTCTTCTCTAGAATATTTGTGGCTATGGCATCTAGTTCGTCTTGAGTAATATTCTCTTTCTCATTTTGTAGTACCCAGAAAACATTGGTCATACCTGACATCATTCCTTTTAGGAGGTCCATATTTTGCACTATAAGCTTCCCAATCTCATCAATCCTCTCTTTGTGTGGATCTTGGGCTGTTGCGAGGGCCTCATAATTTTGTTTCACCAGTGCCAATGTTTTTGCATGCCCTAGTGTCTCATCTTTCATTACCACTAGAACTTCATTATCTTCTACTACAATTTTGATTTTTATTATTGCTTTTGGTGCCACACATAAATTGAGAACTTGGTGAGACATAGGATTCCTTGCACACGTCAAAATCTAGTTCTTCCATATGATTCTGTATGGACTAGGATAATTTCTTCCTTGTGCATGTAGTGGCCATATCTAGATCCATCAACTCCCACCCATATAACTCCTTAAGGCCCATGGTGCTCTGGAATCAGGCGTGGACATTTTTTCTTGTGTCCTCAGTATAGCCCATACTAGGGACAACAAACTCTTCACTTGTTCTTTCTCTTTTTGTTCTTGGCCCCTTAGGAACCTGGGCACCAAGGTCTAGAGTTGGCCCTTCTCCTACCTGAGTCATAATGGGTGCGATGGGTTGCTCTTGCATAGTTTCTTCTACTTCTTTCACCCCATCCTCTTCATCTCTCATTTCTTCATCCCAAGGTTCCTCCACATCTTCAAATTGAACCGGGGTTCTTGAAGAGCTCTCTTCAGACTCCTCCTCCTCATTAAGCTTCATATTTCTTCTTCTCTTTCTCTCAGGTGCTTCTTTTTGAGGGGAGAGTTCAAGGTGACCTTCATAAAGGTTGAGATATGTTCTTGTGCCTTAGGTCTCTGGTTCTTCTAAACACTTTCTTAAACTTACGTTCCTCATGGACTGTACATACCTCCAATTCTTCCTCTCCTCCTTGTGTCAATATGGGGGAGTATCTGCATGCCCACTCTCCACTCTTGTCTTTGAGATGCCTCTAGCCTCTATGGTCCCCCCAATCCTCCACTATCCTCATCAAGTTCTTCTTCCTCATCTCCTTCTACGGTCAAGGTAGGATATTTAGCTGCCACATTTTCAACTGTGTTTTCCCTTAGGTGGCCCTGGGAGCATAAACTCATTCTCCACATACTTTCCCTTTTCCATCCTTAGGCTTGAGCTAAAGATAGATAAGCATGGCCCCCACTATGTACCTAATAGCGTAAACTTACAATGGCTTTATGCTTATAACATCATAAATAAGACTCTCGATATAGGCATATTGACCTGGATAAACATATGTTTTCCTTAGATTATGGTAGTCATAGTCTACATTGTCGCATTGTAGCTTAACTAGACTCGCATCAGTAAACCTCTGTACTACTGCCTAGAAGTAACACGTTGTGAAGGCATATGGTAGTTTGCACCAGGGTACTCCATGTCCTATCCTTCATTGCGAACCGTGCGATGTAAAAAATGTTGATACATCTGTGAACAACACTGCCTTGCCCACTACTGAGGGTAACTCTTTTGGAATGCGTCATTCCTCCTCAAAGGCCGCTCATGAAGTTGATCATACCATAGTTCTGCCCTTTGTTTTGAATGGACCACTCATTATTCCTTCACAAAAATACTTCTCAAACCTCTTTGCGAAGGACTTTTTTCTGCGGGGTATTCCCAAATTTTGTTAGTTGGCCCATCAGGCACTCCAATTTCTACAAACACAAGAGATAATAGGATAGCACCTAAAACCTATCTTTTTCACCTGTGTGCGCTTCCTCAATAATTATTTCTACTATGTAGTCATGGCTAAGTTGTACATTTCTCCTTGTGACATTTTCTTCGCAATATGTAGCCACATGGTATTTACTTGTGACCATCTCTCCTGATCATTCAGCTTAGTGAGTAGATGTGCAGTTGCCTACACCACAGGTACTTCCTTAATTTGTAGATGTCCATTTGACACATGGACCCTTGGCATATCCCAACTCCTTACTTGTGGCTATAAAAAATACCTTATCAGTTAGATCACTAATAACCTCTGTCCCTGATGCCCTTTAGTCCTATCAATGTAGTAATAAAAGGCACGGTGATCCTTACCCACCATCCAACAAAATAGAAAAAGTCCTCATGGACTCTGCTCATAAGCCATTGGTATAAATTTTATGGTTTTCCAAAATATGGGAGTTCATACAGCTAATACACCCCTACCTTCTTGAGCAACTTCTCCCCATCATCATCATATACTGACATGTCATCCACCGTGTGCTTGTTGGTCTTCTTATTCAACAATGTGTCAAAATCCCCCTTGTTATCGGTGGTGTGGTGGTTGTAGTCACTTACTTTGCATCTGCAGATATGGGAATCCCAATCCCATCTGATGATCACTCCTTCTGGATACTGTATTTCTAAAAATTTTTTCTCTCGGGAGCATCTTCAACCTTGATTTCCACCTTTTTCTTCCCCTTCGTTCCTGCTCCAGGTGCTTTCCTTGGTGCCATGGTAAAAATCTCACCTTTTTCCTCTATCGAGTAAGCTCTCGTGCCCTCTCATTCCCTATCTCGAAATCATGTGCCCTAGCTCCTTCTCAATGCTTCTGCTTCACTCAAACCCTTCTCTAATGGGGACGCAAGCCACTTTCTGTGCACAAATTTTCTCTCCATGCCTAGTTTCGCAACTCTCCACACCTCAACACACTTTTTTCTTGGTTTGGTTGCAACTAGCTCACTCAAATACTTGTGATCTCAAAGGTAGAAATAAACCCACATCATGTCTTTATATAGAGTTTCCTAAAATTTATTACATTTATTTCTCCTTTACCTACCACCAATCCTCTCATTAATTGACCATTTTCCCAATTTCTATGCATGATACACCTACGTGCCATAACTATAACCTTCCAGCGTGCACCTTCCTACCTTCTAGCTATAGACCTCCTTCTACGTGCACGTGTCCATGCACCAAAGTACCTCACCACTGTGCTTTCCTCTAGTAGTTTCTACGGCCGCTGCTTACCTCGTGTTATATTGTTCATTCATTTATTTCCAGCTCTATGGTCTTCCTTAGGAGAAATATTCTTTCTAGCATCTCCCTTCCATTTTTGAATAGCACCTATAATAATATGTTCTCATGTGTACCCAATTTTTGAATAACAACCACCCCACACCAATGGTATGTGCATTCCTTTGCGCATAAAAATACTTCAAATTGTAATTAACTTCCAGTGCGCAAATGCGCTTATTACACAAAACACCGAACTAAATTGACAAAGCATAGCAACGAAGAAGGAAATACATTAAAAGAAATACAGAAAGGGAAATATATACTAAATGGATAATACTACCTTATTAAAAACACCAAGAAGACTTATTTATAGTAGGGCTTCAGCCTACTCCCGTTAAAGTAACCTAGGTAACCGTGTTCCATCAAGTGCCTCTAACTGATAAGCGCCTGATTCAAGTATATGAGTGATAACATATGGTCCCAACCAATGCACCTTAAGTTTTCTGGATGGCACAAAAACTTGGAATCATAAAGAAGTACCATTTATCCAACCTCAAGCTTCTTATCCCTGATGTGTATGTCATGCCATGCCTTCTACCTGGCCTTTTCTTGCTTCTGAATCCAATGTGTTATGATGCCCGCCTCTCATCTAGTTGTATTAACTTGTCAATTCTTTCTTCTAATGCTTGTTCATCAGCTAGACCTCCTCACATGCACACAATACACAAAGAAGGTAACATGAATTCCATGGGAAGAACTGCTTCTGCACCAAACACCAACTGAAAGGGTGTGGCCTTATTTAACCTTTTGTAGGTTGTTCTATATGCCCAAAGTACAACAGAAACTTTATCATCCCAATCTTTCCTTCCAACATCACAAATTTTTGTTAAGGTCTGGCTCAATATCTTGTTGAAGGCCTCAATAGTCCCATTTGCTTGAGGGTGATAAGGTGTAGTCTTGTGGTGCATGACCATAAATTCATCCAACAATATCTTGATTGTCTCATTCAAGAAGTGTGTGCCCCTATCACTTGTCAAACTCAACGGACATCCATACCTAGTAAGAATATTTTCCCATAAGAACCTTGTTGATGTAGCTATTGTACAATCCTTTGTAGGTGTTGCTTCTACCCATCATGTAAGATAATATGTACAAGTGATGATGTAGTGCGATCTAGTTCTATGCGTAGCTGGGGAAATAGGACCCACAAAGTCTATTGCCCATTTTTCAAACAAATCTGCACTAGTAATAGGCCTCAAAGGAATTTCATCTCTTTGTCTAGGTTTTCCAAGGTGTTGACAGTGATCACACGCCTTACAATACTCTTTACAATCCTTGTACAGGGTCTCCCACCATAATCCAATGAGTAGAATCTTTGCACACAGTGGCGTCACCTGCATAATGCCCACCTGTAATACCATCATGAGCCTCTTCCATGATATCTGTGTGCTCATGTTCTAATACACACTGGCACAATACTTCATCTCGGCCTAGTTTGTATAAGTCACCACTGATCAACATGAAGGGTGCAGTGTGAATTGCAAGTTGTTTCTTTTCTAAGGATTTCATTCCTTCTTGCCATACCTATGTGCATAAAAAGATATCAATATCCTCCAATTCTGAAGGTGCGTGATGTAACCTGTACAATTTGCATCCGGAATTATATCTTCAATTGTCTATGTGTCCTCTCCTGATTGAATTCTTGATAAGTGGTCTGGGCCAGAATTACTTTTACTTGGTTTTACCATGACTGTAAAGTCAAATTCTTGGAATAAGAGAACCCATCGACATATGCGCCCCTATAAAATGGGCTTATTTACTAAGTATTTTAATGCCATGTGATCTGTATAAAATACAAAAGGTATTGCTAGCAAGTACTGTCTAAACTTATGCAGCATGTAGATCATCGAAAAAGCCTCACGCTCTGTAGTTGTATAATTATGTTCTGCAGGAGTCAACTTTCTACTAGCAAAGTAGATAGGATGATCTATAATACCTTCTCCAGGCTGAGCTAACACTTATGCACCAATGGCCATGCCAGAGGCATCCACATGTACGTGAAACGGTTGGTTCCATGAGGGAAAACAGAATAGGCGTTGTAGTAAGTCTCTCCTTTAATGCCTCAAATGCGCGTTGTTGCGGTTCTCCCCAATAGAATGTCCCTTTTCCCTTTAGTAACTCCTCCAGGGGGAACGACAATCTTCACATATCCTTTGATAAATTTTATGTAATACCCTGTATGGCCCAAGAATCCACGCACCTCACTCTGACTGGTAGGCTCCTCTAGGCCTATAATAACTGTAACCTTAGTTGGATCTACTAACAAACCTTCCTTACAGATGATATGCCCTAGCAGAGTTCCAAAAGGTGTAGCAAATACACACTTCTTGATGTTTAAAGAGATGCTTAATTGTCTTGCATCTTTCAAACATTAAGCGCAAGTTGTCACAATGATCCTTAACAAGCCCATATACCATCCAATCATCCAAGTAAACCTGCAAGAATTTATGAATAAAATCCTGGAATGCTTGAACAACTATGCATGAAAATACAACAAGCACATTCTTCAAACCAAAGGGCATCACCGTATATGCAAAAGCTTCCCCATTCAGTGGTGAAATTTGTCTTCTCTTGATCCTCCTATGCAATTCTTACCTGATGATACCCAAAGAATCCATCTGTAAAAGAGTAAATTTCATGCCTGCAATGCCTTCTAATATTTCCTCAGTGAAAGGCGTAGGAAAAGGATCAATCACACATGCAACATTTAGCTCCCTATGTAATCCACACAAATCCTAATCCAACCATATTTCTTTATACTGATTACCATGGGGCTAACCCACTCTGATTCTTCTAGGGGCTTAATGATGCCAGATTTCAGCATTTTTGTCAATTTCTTCTTTAACTTTTACAGCAGCAGGTTAGGGTTCATCCTGTAAGGTCTCTTCCTGACCGGGGTGCACACCTTCCTTTAGCTTAATCTTCATCTCACCTAATGACTCATGCACCCCCTTTAACTCATGGTAGCCCCTAGGAAATAAGTCCTAGAAATCACGTAGTAACTCAATTATCTTTTCCACTTCAGAATCAGACCAATAATCTCCAATTATGGCCTCCTTAGGTTCAACATCTGTTCCAATGTTCACTTTCTTGGTCTTCATAGGTTCATGATAGTGCACGCACGTTTTATCCACACTATCTAAAATCTCATGCGTGTGTACCTTCAAAATGATCAATGTCCAAATTTTCTACTTCTTCATTATCCACTATGTAGACCATCTTTCCTTTCTCCTTCTCAAATACAAGCGTGCTTAAGTAGTTTGGCATCTGTCTCATCTATTTCATCAAAACGTGCTCTTGGTTCTTCCTCACCAAATAACTCTTGAATGAGTCAGTTCTTCAGCCTTTGCACTGTCTCCCATAGTCAAGTGTTCCATAACCCATAATGCCTCTCTCACCAGAGGTTTAGTAGAGAAGTAGTCAAAATTATGGACCATTCCTACAATCAAGTCTTGCCAATTTCCAATCTCCCTATGTAGTTCTGCATAAACATACCAAGCATGTGCACAGCCTTACAAAGTGGAATAAATTTTGTGCACCCAAAGTGAAGGTGGTAAAGCTTCCTGCCCCTCTGTCTAGAGTCTCTCACACTATTGAACATGGTGCTGAACAGGTTGATTACCATGATATATGTAAATTTGAGTAGGTGCATTGCTCCTGAGAAACCAGGTTGTTAGAGCAATTCTTACTTCATTCCATTCTATGAGATTATCCATGTGAACCATCCACCAGTGTGTTGTCATCCCACATAGGGTATACACTAACATATTTCTTCTCTCCACTTGATCTGTCCATTCTCCTCCATAGGTGCACCTAGTGAATACTTGTAGGATCTCCTTCTCCAGTGTACCGGGGTACAGAGTTGTTACCTATCCGCCTAATACAATGAGGTTTGCTCCTATGTGCAAAGGCACTTCTTACTTCATGCCCAACCATCTCATAGGTGTCCATGTGCCAATTGTCACAAGCAATACTTGTAGTATCACTAATAGACTATGCATCCTCCCACTAGAGGATTCCCTCCTTAGATGGCTCAAGTACTTCTGGATCTTGAATGACATGCACACATAAATTATATTCAAGATCTTCCTCACTCAAAGGTTCAACATAAGGTGTAGATTTTCCATCTATCAAAGGGATAATAACATGTTCTTCCTTGTTCTCAAAACTTATATACCCCTTGTTGAACCATAGATCAGCATTATTTGCATAACACCAAGGGTGCCCAAGTAGAGCTGGGAAGCTGTCTACTTCTGCAAGTGTCAAAACCTCAAAGTCCCCAATGAACTTGGCCCCTTGTATAGTAATGGATGCATCCTTTAAAACTTTTATTGGAGTGGCCTTAGTCTGATTAGCCATAAATAGTACATTAGAGGATGGTTGTAATGGAGGTCTGCCCATCTGCACCCATGCATCTAAAGTAAGCACATTCACTTCCATGCCTTATGTCAATCAATATATTGCTCAAAAGCCACCCATCCACAACAACATTCAGAGTGATTTCCTTTTCATAATCCAAGCTATGAGGGGGAAGATTAGCATGCAGGATCTGTCCGTCCATTCTCAATACCTGTGCGTGGAGTGTTTCCCTTTAACCAATTCCCTAGTAATGGAATAATATTCTCCTGGCGCAACATCTTGCATACCTCTTTCAAATCATCAACATCTATGGACCATATCTATTTACAATAGGAGGGTGTTCCAACTCCATGATGTCGACCTCTAAAAAATTAGAGATCAGAGAGACTGCCTTTTTTGTTCCATGGTTTCTTGATCTCCTTCTAGTGATCTGTATCTTGCACAGTTAAACACTTAGTAATCAGCAAGTTGTATGTAATTCACCTGAAGATCTTTGAGTAGTAGATCTTCCAGTACTACCTCCATATTCTTTGAGTTTATTTTCCATTGTTCATTGTATTCTAAACTATTTATGATGTTTTCTAAGGTGCTACATATAAGCCCATGCACTCCTCATAGTTATGATTCCTACATAAAGATAGGATCTGGGTAGTCGGTGTGGGATATCCACTTCATGATAACTACCTCATCCATCCTGCCTTATACTTTTGTGAGTATCCTCGCTTCTTGTTGGTTTCTGATAATGGGTATCTTGCATGTAAAACCTCCTCCTTGGTAATAGTACGCAGCTTCAATGTTGTAACGTCTCTCTGGTGTGTAATCTTCAGTATTTGGAGTTGTAGTAATCTTATAGGTACTACCTCAGGTTCCGGTGCCAACTTTAGAATCCACTGATTTTTCCATGTAGCAACATTGTATTCTAACCATCCTTAGTGTGCCCTTGTTCTCCTATTTATGTTGCTTGTCTAAGATGTCTCATATAAGTCTTGAGAATTCCTCATAGTTATGATTCTTCCCACAAAAATAAAAAGTAATATTCTCTGAGGGCATTCGCACCCTGTAGTGGTTAGGATATCCACATGTATAACACGTTCCATGAGGAAACTCACCTCATCCACCACCCACGGCCTCAGACCCCCAAATCCACCATAGATATCCTTGACCTCTTTCATGAACTTCCTTCAAAGTGATCCCTCATTCCAATCATAGTGCCCTTGGGTGTGATCATGATCATGGTGCTCACTTTTACTTTTAGATTTATCTGATACTCCTATCTGTCGCACACCAATATCAATGGCATCATGGATCTGACCAATCAACCTACAGTCTTCTAGCATTATGAGTTCATCGTGGACCTGGAAATCTTACAATAGCAAGATACGTTCTTTCTTGATCACGTGTTGTAATAATGGGCAATCCGGCTTGCATCATGGTCTAAATGACATATCTTGTTATAGTCTAGCAACAATGAACATACTGACCTATGGGTTTGACAATTATCCTTAGTGTGCCCTTCCACTTCACAATTGTACACCAAATCCCAGTGTGCATCTCGTGTGCTGAATTAGCCGATAGTTTCTCCAACTACTTTTTTCCATAGTTGTAATCTATGCTTCCAGGAATGGGCTCACTCTAGTGTCTATACTTCTGACTGCCTCAGTGTGTCACAATGCTGCTTCAAGTGCTTCGTACATGGGTCATTATATGTCTTATGTGATATTCCCTCCTAAATGAGTGTGATCAAGCCCCCAACAAACCATTGTGCATGCTGGCTTGCATGGATATCATACGAAAGCTTAGACAAAAGTGTTTTGAAATGGGCATCATATTCCTGAACTGCTCTCAGTAGTGCCCTGCTTAATATCCTTGAGCGTGCTTATACTCTTCTACTCAAACTCAGGGATATAAAACTCCTTAAGGAAAGCATCACTATAATGTTGCATAATCTACACAAGTTTGATCAGGGATCAAATTTCCTATACCAACTTGTGAGTGCATCCCTACAATGTAGTTACAAATTGGACTTTCCTTGCACTGAGAAGCCGTAATCCCTTTTGCATGCCACAGTATCTCACACATGTGCACATGCTCAGCAGCATCTTCTATTCCCCTATACTCTGGAAGATGAAGTGACATCTCCATGTAAATATTCTAGGGTTAGTGAGGACCATGCCCACCTGATCCAGAACCTCCTGTGTTACCTCTACCTCTAGACCCACAAGATCCACCAGAACTAGAAGCCACCTATGCCCCTTGATCCTCCACCTATAGCTGGAAGTGGACCAGTGGATGTATTGCCCTATGTCCCAACAGTGGTACTAAACTAAACTCCTACAGTCTGCGAGGTGGTACTACTCCCAGAAGTGAGTCCAAAATTTTACGTGCTTGAGTTCTGCACCGATGACGATGCACCTGAAAAGGTACCTCTAAATAACAAAGGAACACATCTTCCCAGCCATAGATGTACTTTTCTATTTTATTTAATCTTGTTATTATACTACCCAAACTAGCTTGCTGACTATTGGTTATACTAGAAATTAGAAAACTAGGTGCAAGGGATAGCTTGTCTAGGTAGATTTAGGATACATACCCACGACCCATGTCATCTCTATCTAGCATGCACTCATAAGAGGATGATGAGGGTTCCTTATCATGATTTCCCAAATGGGTGAGTTATAAATGGTCTGGCTCCATGCCCTCTACGTGAGTTCTAAATCCTTCATGAGCCATCTCTCTCCTCAACGTCGTTTGTTCTGTAATATCACGTTGCTTCTCTAATCTCCCCTCTCACGTGCACCTCATTCTAATTAAGATACCTTTCTTCTCTTTTCCTTTATGCCGCTAAGTCTACCATCCTTCACCAAACCTTGCTCCTACCCCCACGCGTCATGGGGTTTAGCTAGCCATTGACTTCTCTTCAAAATTAAGGGTTACCAATCAAGATCTTAATAATCATTGGAATACCTTATAGATAGGTTCCCTTGGGATAATGTAAAAATTGGCACTCAGCGACCTCCAAGCAAGAATAAGTGGAAATCGAGTACTCCCAAGATATAGCTATTCATAGACATGCCATGAGAACCAAGTGTGCACAGCACACACGTCCAAATCAGATCAAGATCATAGTGGGCCTGAAATTCTTCCTACATCCAAACAAGTGTGTGAAACCACCAATTCCTTTTAGACACTTAAGCAACTTTCCACTCATATAGATCTATCAGGAATATAACAAATAAACTCTCATATAAATAATCATACAAGTTCTATTCCACCCATGCGTGTGCATAAAAATCATATCCAATGTTGAACCTCCAAGTTGTTATCCTGTAAAATTGACGAGGGAAATTTTATAGGTAACCATACCAAAATTTTATTCTGGTTCCTCGTCGAGGTCCCTCAACGTTCGGAATGTTGTAAAATCCCTTTCTGGGAAATCTAGTTTTCCGAACTTGGTCATTTTGGTCCTTTTTTAGCTGGGCGCACCTTTTATCTATGCAACATAGGGTAAAATTGTTCCCCCTTTATTCCCTTTGGTGCACCTTTTGAAGTGTTGACACAACAATTGTTGTGCCTCCCCGTGATGTGCCTTTCTTGCCTGCACCAAGGTGCATGCGCCTTCCTGTCAACAACAAAAATGTTGCTCCATATTTTGGTGCGCCAAGGCACTCAAAAACTAATGTCGATAGTAATAAATTTGCGTCAAGGCGCAGATAATTCCATGCTGAAAAAATCATATCCACGCCAAAGGGCGCAAGGTTTTCCATGTCGGCACACATTTTGGTGCACCTCTTTAAAAAGTGGTTGGCGCATTTATTGCGCTTTTGGCTATATATAGGCGCATCTACCCTGTCACTTTCACAATCAAAAACATGTGATAATCTTTATTCCTCTACACCTGTCAACATGCCCGTCATTCTCGTGTCGCGTTCGTGGACCCCACTTCGTTTCTCCCGTTCTATATATTCCAGGTAAGTGGTTCTTACTTCTCTTGTGATTTTGTTTTGTTGGTTGTTTGTAAGGTAGGATGAAATGAATCTGAGAAACCATAAAGCCCCACCTGCCTGTTTTTGCAAGTTTTCACTCCCAAGCCGTTTTCACCCTCTTTCCAGATCTACTGGCCAAGAGGGCTCTGTCTCGAAAAAGTGAACCCAAATGTCTTTGTTGTACCCCTTCACCGACTAAATCCATGAAGAGGGAGGCCTAAAAGACCGCAAACCCATCAAGAAAGGAAAGAAAACCTAAAGGTTAGTTCTGGGCCACTTTTTTCTCTTGGCACAATCGCCACCCTTGTTACAGAAAACATAGTCATGCCAAGAGGGCGCACTGACCTTAATTGCAGCACACAAAATCCCTGCGCCATGCATAAACCAAGTAAATCCTAAACCTGGCGTAGGCGCAATCCCCCTTACAACAAAAAAAGTGCCATGCAAGCTTTTCCTGCGCCGTGCCAAAGTCCCCCTTCGCGCACATAAAGATAGTGCTACACGCATTAATCCTGTGCCCTTTGGCGCACCAAATTTCCATGTTACACGTAAATTGCTTGCGCCATTGGCGCATCCTGCTCCCATGCAACACCAAACTTATTTGCGCCCAGTATAAAATTTCACGTAGTGACGTAGGCGCACCCCTGTCTACAACAACAATGATGTTATATGTAAAATCCTTGTGCCCTACGCCCTTTGGCGTTGATTTATTCCTTGTAACACTCTGCTTCAGTGTGCCATACTTTTAACCCTGCAGCCTACAGTGTCCCTTGCCCTGCGCCCTGAGGCCTTAAAATTACTAACTCCCCAATTCTGTAGTGCCTTAATGGAAGATCTGACAGCTAACATGGCTCTTCTGCGTTGGACTTCACTCCTTCTTCTTACAGATGCAACTGAACTCAGATCCTCATTATGTAATTACATTAATGGAAGATCTAACAGCTAACATGGTATCAAAGGGTCAGAATTTTGCATTGGACTTCACTCCTTGCAGATCAGGAGCAACTGAACCCAGTTCCACATCACCTCTCCCGAGTAGCAGAGATGAGTGGGAGACTCGTGAGGTCATCGGCGATCATACAAAGGGTCCCCCAGGATCAACTTCAGCCGATGGTCAGTAAATTCAGAATATCAGACCTAATTCCACATCACCCTCTCTCAAGGAGCAACACAAGCAAGATACCCCCTTTCAGCCGCGAGACGATGATGAATAGCCTTCTTCCTCTTGGCTTTCTTTTTGTAAATATCTAAGATTATGTTGGCACAAATGATGACATCATCCATGTTGCACCATGGGATGTTGTCATCCACCAAGTTGCCCAAAGTCAACATTGACTTTTAGATATTTTGTAGATATTTTGTAATTAGTTGTTGGTTTCTTTTTGCCTTCTCTCTTCTCCTTCTTATATATATACTTGGATACTTGTTGTATTCGTGTGGACACTTTTTAGATGAAAAATAGAAGTGAGAAGGAAAGGCTTTGTACTTTTTGTAACAGAAGAAAACATTAATACAAATATTAAGACTTTGTGCTGAATATGTGTATTATGGGCATCTGATCTTTCTTATGTTACATATATGCATGTTTATTCTGTTGGATCTATCTCTACTCTTTTGTCATTTGCTCATCAGTATTGCTTTGTAAGTCTATGCAAGTAGGTTTGGCTCTGTTTACTACCATCCCAAAACATAGACCCTCTGACCTTTCTACTTTGGAATTCATTTCTTTTCTCCCTTTAGATCTGTATTCCTTCCTTTCCTTCCTTCATTCCTTTCTGTTCTTCATCGAAACTACCTCTACTGGGACGAGATACCAAACCCCCTCTGAAGGAAAAATACTATAAGACTTGCACAGGTTCCTGCTGGTAGAATAGCAATAAACCAGTTTCGCTTTGCTGTCTCAAAGAGGGGTTATGCCCTACACACTGTTGGCTCGTCTATCCATAGATCTGCTCTCACGATAGATTTTCGGACCAACAATTTTTTGCGACTCCACTGGGGATCAAACAGATATAACAAATCTATGGTAGTGGTATGTTAGAAAATCAGTAAAATTAAAAAAATCACTACCTGTTTGCAAATTTTAACTTTTTGTTCAAAATCCAATTTTTTTGCAAAAGTGATCTAAATTGAATTTTTTTTTAGGGATCCATAGATCGGGACTAGTTAGAGATCTTTAGTTTGTTGAGTTTTTACAAAAACCTTTATTTTTCCGTAGATCTGAGTTTTTGACTATTTTTCGAAATTTCAAACCCTTACCAAAAGTCAACTCTAAGATCCAAAAATCAGCCTACTAAGTTGGCCATTATTTTATCCTCATTAACATTTGTCTTTAAACTACAACCGGTTTCCAAAAAGGGGATAAAATTAAATATCTAGAAAAGTACATGCTGCTGATTTTTGTCAAAAAATCATAAAATCAGCAAGTACAACCAAATAGAGTTTTTAAATCTACTCCAAAATATTGCAGATCTGGAAGGTACGCTGGTGGGTGAACCATTCACTCATGGTAGAAGAGCTCGTGGAGAAGTCGATTCTACTTTCAATCTACTTCAACAACACAACTTTAGTGTTACACCGACACGCTTCTCATCGCTAACTTCAGCTGACCGGTCATCTAGAAGTGTCTCACCTCCACGAAGGAAGCATTTCTCACAAGGAGCATCCTCATCTCTTTGCAGTGCTTTGCTGCTCAGTGGAACTATGCTTCCGGCTCACATCCTTTTTCCATCTTTTCAAATGGCAGTACCATGGGGAAATGCTATGGGCCCTCTCGCTTTGCCACATCCTGTTCATGCGCTCCCTCACGAAAACCAGAAGAATTTTCCCAAATTTGATGGGAGCGGAAACCAAAGCACAGATTCACACATATCTGCATTTATCATGTCATCCAACATTCTGGATGTGACGCATGAATATGTGTCAGTTTGCCTCTTTCTAGAGAACTTTCAAGGACCCGCAGTAGAATGTTTTCAGCATTTGTCAGCCGGATCTATCACTAGTTGGGCCACATTATGGACTGTATTTGAAAACAAGTATAAGCCTTCCGAAGAAACATTCACATTACTGTCCAAGATCACTCACCTAAAAAAGGAGGTCAATGAAACCATGCGCGATTTCATCACCCCTTTCAATTCACTAATCAACCGAGTTCCGCCTACCATGCTGCCAACGCCAGAAAATCATAAGTGTTTCTTCATAAATGCCATGAGCTCAAAAGTAAGTTTCTTGCTCTTGCAAGAACAGGTCGCTACTTTGGTTCTCGCCCAAGCTGCTGCCATTCGGATTAAAGATAACTTGCTAATATCTGGTGAATTAAAGCGAGAGTTGTCCAATCCTAAAGCTTCGATCCCTTCTTCCGCCACTTCATCTGATCCGGCATTTCAAAAGATGGAAAATGACTTGCTCGCGTTAAAGAAGCAACTAGCTCAGGATTCTCCTAGCACTTCATACCGAGATGTCCCACGAAGGAATTTCATTTCCAACAATGTTCCACAAAGGCCGTGCCTACCTGCAGTTGCTCCACGGTTGGCGCTCGAGGCCCCTGCAGTTAATGCTTTAGCCAAAATCAAAGAAGAGGATAAAAATTATGAAGAACCTTCATCGCCAGGTGAAGATGATCAAGATGTCGGTGAACTGACTGGTGAATCTACTATCGGGTATATGGAATTTGACAAGGAGGAATCTGATGAAGAAGAGGGTACCCAAGGATATGCAAGTGGGAAGTCATATGCTGTTTTCACCCACTCGCAAGGAAAAGAAGAAAAAGTTGTTGTCAGGATGCAGAAAGAGAAGGCGGTATCAAACACGCCTCCAACCATCACTAAAAGAGGTAGTCCCCTTCATGCTCAACCTGTTATTAAGTATTTTTTGAAGAAATATTTTTCCCCTATCTCCCCTCTGAATTAGCCCTCTCATATTCCTATCAAGACTAGTAATCCTACCCTACCATCGTGAAATGAGGGACTCATTCCTTCATCAATGCAACCTTTGGCCACGTTTGACATAATTGATCTTGCTAAAAAGACCAAGATCCAAATGTCTGAAGCCGAGTATCTTTAGTCTAATCCTGAGCAGCTTGTAAGGTTGACCGAATACCTCCAAAGCCAAGCTGTCATAACTACTCAGGTTTCCCTAAAAGGAATCCTTTCTACTCCTCCTGCATCTCGCATAAATGTTGCCTCGACTTCTGCATCAGGCAAAATAGAACCTTTCTATCTCTCCCTCCTAATCAATGGTCACAAACTAAGCAATTGCATAATTGATTCCGGGGCTTCCTATAATTTCATGCCAGCAAAGGTCGCCCATGCTCTGGGCCTCACCCTTACCAAGCCTTTTGGCAGATGTTATTCCTTGGAAACCAAGCAGGTTCTGTTGATCGGTCAAATCAAAGACGCGTTGTTTACATTTGCGGTGTTCCTAGAGAAAAGAATAAATATGACCGTCCTCATTTCTGATATCCCAGCAGCATATGGAATTCTACTAGGAAGGAGTTTTTGCAGTGAATTTGGTATAGAGATTCATATGGACTGGTCTAAGGCTAGAATCCCCGTCAAAGGCATAATGCAAACGTTGGAGCCAAAATATCAAAATAAATACTTAGTTACCAATTCTGACGACCCCAAAGCCCAAATTCTCTTCAAATCATCAGGGATGGGGAACTATTTCTTGTCTACTAGAGTCTAAAAAAATGGATGTTCCCATCCAAGAAGAGAATATTAACAAGATATGGACTTTGCAGTTTGATGGAAGTTGCGCAACTAGTGGATGCGGCGTTGGAGCCATGCTGATATCTCCTGAGGAAGAGATTATTCCTCTCTCTTTCAAGTTTTAGTTTTTCAACACAAATAATACTGCTGAGTATGAATCTTTGCTACTTGGCATGCAAGCCGCAAAGGAAAGAGGAATCAAAAATCTAAAAGTACAGGGTGATGTAGAGTTGGTCGTAAATCAAGTTAAAAGGATATACCAAGTGAAAAATGAAAGGCTCAGGCATTACCGCAACGCGGTATGGGATAGCATTGAGGATTTTAACACTTTTTCAATAAAATCCATCCCAAGATCTCAAAACAACATGGCCGATTCATTAGCCGTCTCGGCATCCCTCATGCTCCCTCACCTGGGTTTAAAAACGGGCACATATACCATTGAGGTAGTTTTCGGCCAAAGCGTGCTAGACAACTCTCAGTACTGGCAGGTATTCAATGACGACAATCAACTTATTGCCTTCCTGGAAAAGGTAGAGAATTTCAATGAGCTTCATTTTGAAGGATCCACTTCTGTATGCCATGAATCGGTTACGGATCAAGACGAGGAATCAAAAGGAAGTGATGGCATATGTCAGCTCAAAGGAAATAAAATTCCAAAAGGTTTGGTTTCTCTAGAACGTTTGTTCGACAGACATGATCATTTTGTCAGGGATAAGAGGTGAGATAATCCTAACTCCTCTCCAGAGACTGAACCGGTCAATCTAGGTACTATGGAACATCCACAGTTTGTGAACATCAGAAAATGTTGCACACCCGAAGAAAAGTGAAAATTCATCAAATTGCTGAAGAAATACATGGATGTATTGGCATGGTCCTATGCCGATCTAAAGTCTTTCAAGCCAAAGGACGTCCAGCATGACATCCCGTTGAAAGAAGGTGTCAAACCCTTTCGCCAGAAACAGAGGCACTATAATCCCAAGATCTCAGGTACCATCCAGGCTGAAATTCAAAAGATGCTAGATGTAAGGATCATTTTTCCTATCCATCACAATACCTGGGTCGCAAACATTGTGCCAATACGCAAGAAAAATGGCGAGATATGCATATGCGTGGATTTTCGTAACTTAAATCAAGCGTCCTTGAAGGACAATTACCCGCTTCCCATAATGGATCAGGTTCTACAGATAGTAACTGGTTCAGAAATGTTGTCCATGCTTGATGGTTTTTAGGGCTATAATCAGATTGAAGTCTCACCTGAAGACCAATCCAAAACAACATTCACTACCCCCTGGGGCACATTCACCTATAGCAGGATGCCTTTTGGTGTGACCAACGCCAGCGCCACTTTTCAGCGGGCGATGGACTTGCGTTCAAAGGTATGATGGGAAAGGTCACTATATTCTATTTGGATAACTTAACTATGTTCTCTAAACAGTGAAATGATCATTGTGATCATTTGGAGCAAGTATTGAATAGATTCTGAGAACATGGGATCTCCGTAAATCCAAAAAAGTCTATTTTCGAGGTCATAAAAGGAAAATTGTTGGGGCACGTGGTCAACAAAGAAGGGACGAAGATAGATACCGAAAGGGTTAGGGCTATTCAGGGCCTCACTTTACCCACAAGAAAAACTGGCATTCACTCTTTCTTCAGAAAAGTAAACTTTCTCAGATGCTTCTTTCCCGACTTTGTTGAAAAGAATCACCACTTATCAAACATGATGAAAGGGTCACAGACTTTCCGGTGGAGTGAAGAAGGAAAGAAGTCATTCGAGGATATAAAAGCCTCCATCGCTCACGCACCAATCTTGGTATGTCCCGATTTCTCTAAGGATTTTATCATGTATAGCTACGCATCTGAGCATACTGTATCGGCCATCTTAATGCAAAAGAATCCTGAGGATGTTGAATCCCTGATCGCGTTCATGAACTCTCCCCTCAAGCCTGAATTAAATATGTCTTAGTTAGAAAATCATGCCTTCACCGTTGTCAAAGAAGTCAAGAACTTCAGGTATTATATTCTAAACTCTCACACAGTGGTGCTGGTCATTGACACAGCAATCAAGTCAATTTTAACTCAATAGGAGTTAGGGAGTTTAAGAGGAAATTGGATTGCAAAGGTTTAAGAGTATGATCTAGATATAAAACCAACCAAGCTAGTAAGAGGCAAGGGCCTATGTCAGCTTATGGCTGAAAACTGAGATTCAGAAGACCCTGAGGGAAAGGATGATTGCACTGATGGAACACAAAGCCAGCTGGAGAAAGCTGATTCTCTACCCATGGTTCTATTTATCGCGACTAGTGACGAATTGTATTCTGATATCACTTTCTTTCTCACTTACGGTGAGTTCCCAGCTCATCTAACTTCAAAGGAGAAGCATGCTATAAAGCTTAGAGCATCCAGATATGTCATCTGGGATGACTGTTTATACAAACGTGAAATAGATGACATCTTCTTGCGATGCGTTGACAAGCCACAGAAGATAAAGTTACTTGAGAGTTTTCATGATTCAGCCTGTGGTGGTCACTTCTCCTCTTCCGTGACGGCACACAAGATCATCTGGGCCAGGTACTATTGGCCAACATTGTTTCAAGATACAACCACCTAGGTAGCAAATGCGAGCTCTGCCAACAATTTGTCGGCAGACCAAAATTGGCTACTTTTCCCCTCAGGCCGGTCATTATTAACGAACCATTCAGGCAGTGGGGAATTGACTTTATTGGAGCACTCCATCCCTAATCGAGTGCCAGACATAGTTATGTCCTGACAACAACAGATTACTTCACCAAATGGGTGGAGGCCATTCCTATCAAGAATGTCACCTCTGAAGTTGTTTGCAATTTCATCAAAGAGAATATCATCGTGAGATTTGGCGTTCCACACAAAATCTTTGTTGATAACACTTCCAACTTCTCCTCATGAGAAGTTGTTGGTTTTTGCTACGAACATGGGATAATCTTGGCCCACGCCCTAGATTATTACCCCCAGGGAAATGGTCAGGCAGAATCCAGTAATAAAAACTTAGTGACCATCATACGGAACCTAGTTGATGAGAGTCAGTGAACGTGGCACAAGTCATTGTATGATGCTTTGTGGGTGGACCGCATTACTCCCAAGAGGTCTCTTGGTATGTCACCTTTTCAAGTGTTATATGGAATCGACGCTGAGCTTCCCATTTCTACAGAACTTCCTGCTCTGCACTTGGCATGAGCAATTGAAGATGAGACTTTCCAAAATTCTCTTGAAAAGAGGATCATGTATCTATCAGAGCTCTAAGAAAAAAGAGTAAGAGTGGTCGATAGGATCACCGAACATCAGAATCAAGTTGAGAGACTGTTCGATAAAAGGGCCAAGCAAAGAGACTTTCAGGTGGGAGATCTCATCCTTTTGTGGGACAAACGAAGAGAGCCAAAGGGCATGCACAGGAAATTTGATTCTCTATGGAGAGGGCCTTTCAAGATCAAGTAGCTCAATGGAGAGAATAGATTCTATCTCTCGTATCTAGATAGAACCGATCTCCTGCTTCCCTATAGCAGGTAGCATCTCAAAATATTTAGGAAGTAGAGCTTGCTCTCTTCTTTGTATAGTTTGCTTTATGTTTTGTGTTTTCTTTCTTCGTCGCCCTTGTTTTTGACTCTGTGACCCAATGGATAGGCACATGTTGATCTGGGGTTCTCTACCCTTGAGCTTTGCTTAAAGATAGTCCCTAGAAAGAGCCAGTTGTTATCCTGTAAAATTGACGGGGGAAATTTTACAGGTAACCATACAAAAATTTTGTTTTGGGTCCTTGTCGGGGTCCCTCAGCGTTCGAAATGTTGCAAAATCCCTTTCCAGGAAATCTAGTTTTCTGAACTTGGTCATTTTGGTCCTTTTTTGGCTAGGCGCACGTTTTATCTATGCAACATAGGATAAATTTGTGCCCCCTTTATTTCCTTTGGCACACCTTTTGAAGTGTTGACACAACAATTGTTGCGCCTCCCCGTGATGCACCTTTCTTGCATGCGGCAAGGCACATGCGCTTTCCTGTCAGCAACAAAAATTTTGCGCCATGTTTTGGTGCGCCAAGGCACTCAAAATCCAGTGTTGACAGTACTAAATTCGCGCCAAAGGCACAAATAATTCCATGTTGACAAAAACATATCCGCGCTAAAGGGCGCAAAGTTTTCCATGTCGACACGTGTTTTGTTACGCCCCTTTAAAAATTGGTTAGCATATTTATTACACTTCTGGCTGTATATAGGCACATCTACCCTGTCACTTTCACAATCAAAAACACGTGAAAATCTTTATTCCTCTGCACCTGTCAGCACGCCCGTCATTCTCATGTCACGTTCGTGGACCCCACTTCGTTTCTCCCATTCTATATATTCCGGGTAAGTGGTTCTTACTTCTCTTGTGTTTTTGTTTTATTGGTTGTTTGTAAGGTAGGATGAAATGAATCTGAGAAACCATAAAGCCCATCCTTCCCGTTTTTGCAAGTTTTCCCTCCCAAGCCGTTTTCACCCTCTTTCCAGATCTACTGGCCAAGAGGGCTCTATCTCGAAAAAGTGAACCCAGATCTCTTTGTTGTGTTCCTCTTCACTGACTAAATCCATGTCAAGAAGGGAGGCCTGAAAAGACCACAAACCCATTAGGAGAGGAAAGAAAACCTAAAGGTTAGTTCCGGGCCACTTTTTCCTCTTGGCGCAATCACCACCCTTGTTATAGAAAACACAGTTGCGCCAAGAGGGTGCACTAACCTTGATTGTAGCACACAAAATCCCTGTGCCATACAAAAACCAAGTAAATCCTAAACCTGGCGCAGGCGCAATCCCCCTTACAACAACAAAAGTGCCATGCAAGCTTTTCCTGCGCCACGCCAAAGTCCCCCTTCGCGCACATAAAGATAGTGCTACATGCATTAATCCTATGCCATTTGAGGGGTACCAAATTTCCATGTTACACGTAAATTGCCTTCACCATTGGTGCATCATGCTCCCATGCAACACCAAAATTATTTGTGCCTAGTATAAAATTTCATGTAGTGTTGCAGGCGCACCCCTTTCTACAACAACAATGATGTTATATGCAAAATCCTTGTGCCTTGCGCCCTTTGGCACTGATTTATTCCTTGTAACACTCTGCTTCAGTGCGCCATACTTTTAACCCTATAACCTGCAGTGTTCCTGCGCCTTGCACCCAGAGGCCTTAAAATTGCTAACTCCTCATTCTGTAATGCTTTAATGGAAGATATGACAGCTAACATGGCTCTTTTGCATTGGACTTCGCTCCTTCTTCTTGTAGATCAGCAATTGAACCCAGTTCCACATCACCTCTCCTGAGCAGCAACAGAAGCAAGATACCCCATTTCAGCCGCGAGACGACAATGAATAGCCTTCTTCCTCTTGGATTTATTTTTGTAAATATCTAAGAGTATGTTGGCACAAATGATGAAATCATCCATGTTGCACCATGGGATGTTGTCATCCACCAAGTTGCCCAAAGTCAACAGTTGACTTTTAGATATTTTGTACTTAGTTGTTGTTTTCTTTTTGCCTTCTCTCTTCTCCTTCTTCTATATATACTTGGATACTTGTTGTATTCAAGGTGTGGACACTTTTTAGATGAAAAATAGAAGGAGAAAAGGCTTTGTACTTTTTGTAACAGAAGAAAAGATTAATATAATATTGAGACTTCATGTTGAATATCTATGCTATGCATCAGGACTTTCTTATGTTAGAACTACATGTTTATTCTGTTGAATCTACCTCTACTTTTTTGTCATTTGTTCACCAGTATTGCTTTGTTCATTTATGCAAAGAGGTTTGGCTCCATTTATTACCAATCCCAAAACATAGACCTTCTGATCTTTCTACTTTGGAATTCATTTCTTTTCTCCCTTTAGATCTATCTTATCTTCGTTCTTTCCCTTCTCTCCTTTCCTTTCACAGTTGGAAACACCGCTACATGGATGAGATCCCAAAACCCCGAAGGTAGAATATTGTGAGACTTGCACAAATTCCTGATGGTAGAATAGCAATAAACCAGTTTCACTTTGCTGACTCAAAGAGGGGCTATGCCCTACACACTATTGGATCGTCTATCCATAGATCTATCCACCCGACAGATTTTTGGACCAACACAAGCGTATTCTTCTTCTAGATCTAGTATCTACTCCTCAACACTTGTTAGGGTCAACCAGTACGTCTTAATCATGAAGCATCCTGAAAACGGCTATAAAATAGATCCCAGTAATGGAACCAATGATGTAGCCTAGAATCTACTATGAAAAACCTAGGTGTGTTGGCACATCACTTAGCTTGAGTTGAGCATTCATCTGAAGCATGCAAAGGTACTCTTGATGTAAAATCATAGCACCCCTGGATGTTGATCAGATTTCTAGGTTGATCATGCTAGCATCCAGTGTGATTGCACAACATGGAATCCTTTCTCTAAGTGTGGGACTTGAAAAAATGAGAAAGGAATCTCTAGAGAAGGCTGGTTCCTATTCCTCTGTTCAGATGCACATGAAAAATGCAGAGGTTTTACTCAAAACCTAATCTAATCTTGCTAAGGAGACATGGTAAGAAGATGCATAAAAATAAACCTAAGCTAACATAGGTGATGCACCAAGGAATGAAGAAGACCTGTCTTGCCAATAAACACAGACCATTCAAATGTGATGCAAGATCATGCACAAATAACAAAATTTGCAGTGAAAGACCAGGAGGATGCAAATGAACACAGAGAGGGTTGAGAATCATCCACAGACATGCATTACTTTCTCCAAGGATTGATACGATACACTACAAAATGCCAAGAGGCAGAGTCACATTACAGTTTCAAATGGGAGGTTCGAACTCCACAAATTCATCTGATAAAGAGAAGAAGGGAGGAGCAAAATAGGAAATGTTAGACCTTTAGAAAGAAGCCCCTCCTTACAATATATAGGAAGAATGAGAGAGGGAAGAGAGAGGAAATCCATATCTACCCCAACCACTTCTAGGTTGCATTTAACTCATCTCATTAGGGCAGAAGCGGTGAATCCTAGCAAAATGGTAGACTGTCTAGCAGAAACGGTGAACTGTCTGTTGCATTAAAGCTGGTTGTTGAAATGTCGCTTCTGTCTATTATTACGTGCCAGAGGTGTTTCTCAATTTTCTCTCTCCACACTAAACCAAAATGTCATATTGACCCTAGAATCATGTAGAGCATTTCACCAGCTTTCCATTGATATAAAGAACGAGAAAATCTGAGCTCTGGATCGAAAGATATGGCGATCTGAAGATTTAGGGCAAAAAAAGGCCAAAACGGATATTTGAAATTTTACCGCTCTCTGCCACTTGGACGACACGTGTCGGGCACTGATTGGATGAGAAATTCTCTCTCCTCCACCTTTCTGTGGGCTTTCCTTTGAAATTTTGACCTTTTTCATACTTTAAGAAAATTCTCATTTTTCCCCCCCGCGCCCCGCCACTTTGGGACACGTGGCATGCATTGGTTCGTTGACAGGGGCGCGGGGAGAACCTTTACCTTTTAGTTTTTTTTGGCCAAAACTTTTGCTAAATTTTCTAAGTCCTCCCTAAGCTCCACACTCCCCCACCTTAGGACACATGTCGTGCTCTGATTCATTGGCGGCATTTCCGGGTTTTAGCGTCCCGCGCGTCCCTTTGTCCCGGATGTCCCAAACTGCCTGGGACAAATTCCTCTGAACCGCCTAATTCGGGCTTCCTTGTCCCTCTTTGCGGTGAAGACACATGGAACATTTCCATTGGCTCTCGGATCCTTCAGCTCTTTGCGTCCTGTGCATACTTTTGGCTCGAATGTCCCAGATGAAAGTCCTCTATTTCAGACGAACCAGACGTCGCGTCCTCCGCGCATTTTTTTCCCAACTGTCCCGGACTATCTGGGACAAATTTCTCCAAACCACCCAAAATGGGCTGACTTTGCTCTCAGCTGCTTCACCTTTTCGTGTACTCACAGCCCAGATGTCCCAGACTGCGTGCACAAGAGTTAGTCAATTTTTTCACCTTCGGCCGGTTCGCCCTTTCGTGCCCTGCGCGTCCCGGTGTCCCAACTTTCCCGGATGCTGCGCAGACCGCCTGGCGGCCTTTTGGCCGATTCGCGCCCCGACGTCCCAACTGTCCCAAGTGCTTCCTGGACTAGGACTTAGCCGATTTTCTTACTTTTTTTGTCCCCAAGCTTGGTACAAAGAACCTCAGTTCAACCTAAACCCTTGAGACCCGAAATGCTTCAAAATACTCTTGCAACCTTATTTTTAGCATTTCTTCCATTTTCTCAACCTGTTGGGATTCCTTCTTGGACAGGAGAGCTAGAAAGAACCCGAGGGGACCCCAGAAACATGATTTCAAGCCTTGAATCATTCTACTTGCTCGGGACTGACAATCTGATGCATGTTATCAAAATTACCTTGGGGGGAAATTTTGACAACAATTTGGCGACTCAGCGGGGTCACCTGCCTGCTAGGTAGAAGATCAATGGCCTTTTAACAATCCATTAGGCATGGATTAATGACCTGAAACCAACCTGATTTCTGATCCCAAGCCTGATACCGAAACTCCTTCTCTGAGAGCACGCTGAATTGTAGAAATCCAACCTAGGAGTAACAAAACCTGTACCAAAGCACTTAGGGAAACAGAAACCTAACTACAACAAGACAATGTGCATACACACTTAGAGGAATTGAAATCTAGGCTAATATTTACAAGGGTAAACCTTTTTCTTTTTAGTAGCAATGTTTAAGATAGATTCCGTTAACTGGAATCGGGAGTTCTTCTCCATCCAATGCAGAAAATTGGAAGGCATTACCACTTTTGCATCTCGTGACCATGTAGGGGCCACTCCAAATGGCATCAAACTTGGAATGCCTTCTAGGTTTCACCCGATCTGCATCCCATTTCAAAATTAGGTTCCCCTCCTAGAAGGTCCTTGCTCCTGCCTTCTTGTCAAACCATCTTTTTACTAAGGTTTGATCCTTTTCAATCATCATGACTGCATGTTCTCTTATTTCTTCCAATTACATCAACTCTGCGTACCTGGCCTCCATTGGTTTGAACTCAGACAACTCCAACTGCTTCATGAGCTCCAATGCTGGAAATTCTAATGATATAGGCAATACTGCCTCTTTCCCATAGACTAATTTGTAGGGAGAACTACCTGTAGACCTCTTTGGTGTTATCCTGTCAGCCCATAATGCTGATTTTATCTTGGTATGCCATGTCCTTTGGTTTTCATCTAGAGTTCTTTTGATGATCCTTAGCAACCTTTTGTTCATGGACTCTACTTGTCCATTACCCTGTGGAAAATAATTTGAAGAGGTGCTCAAATAGATTCCATTCTTGATAGCCCATTCTGTAATCTTGGAACTTATGAATGCTAATGCATTATCTGATATGATAGTGGCCGGCACACCGAACCTAGTCACTATTTCTTCATAAAAGTCTAGTATGTTAGACTCACTTGCCTCTTTGAGCACTACTGCTTCGGTCCACTTGGTGAAATAGTCCGTCGCCGTGAGAATCCACTTGTGGCCTTGACTCGAATTAGGATTGATGACTCCAATGAAGTCCAGTCCCCATTGCATGAATGGCTGATCTACTGAAATTGGATGAAGGGGAAGCCACTGCTAACCTTCCTTTCCCTGTGAAGAATGCACATTTCTTGCATTTCTTAACCCATGAGTAGCAATCATTGAATACAGTAGGCCAATAGTAACCAGCTTTCATGATTTTGAGAGCTGTTACTCGTGGGGCAAAGTGGCCTCCTACCTCCTCGTCATGGAACTTGTGTAAGATCCTCTCAACTTGACCTGTTCCAATGCACCTCAATAGAACTCCATTGATGTCTTTCTTAAACAAAACACCATCAACAAACACATATGGAATGGCTTGTAGTCTAAAGTATCTCCTCTTCACTTTGCTCATTTTTGGAGGGCATAGGCCTGTCTGTAGGAAGTGTATCATATTCTGAGTCCAACAGGGAGTGGGCACATCATCATTTTCCTGTTCTTGACCATCATGTAGTACCAAGACAGCCTCTTTTCCATTACTTGCTTCAACTTGCTGACTCAAGGCTAGTTGTTCGCACAGTCCCTTCCCACGTACTAGTTTGGTTACCTTAATCTCGATGTCATATTCCATGACACGGGTTATCCATCCTGCACGTTTCTCATTCAGATCCTTGTTTAGAAGGAATTCCTTGACTCCCGCACGGGAGACCAATAATTGGATCTTGTTGTTTGAGACTAGGTGCTTGAATTTATTTAAACTCCTGATCACTGCAAGTACATTCTTTTCAATGAAATAGTACCTAGTTTCATATTCCTCTAAGCCTTGACTGAAGAAAGCAACTAGTTGTTCTAATCCTTCTTTGTTTTGTTGTACCAAGATTGTAGAAATTGTGTCTCCACCACCAAAGGCGTATAGCATGAAACCCTTGGAGAAGTCTGGATTGACGAGAGTGGGAGCTTGAGATATAGCCTCTTTTATTGCCTCAAAAATTGCCTTGCCTTCAGATGTCCACTTAAATGCCATGCTCTTTTTTAACATCAGCGTTATTGGCTTTATGAGAGCTGTAAAGTTTGGAACAATCCTGTGGACAAAATTGATCCTTCCCAAGAAGCTTTGAAGAGCCTTCTTGTGACTTGGCAATGGCAATGCTCGAATTGCTTCAACTCTTTCTGGGTCAATCGTCAATCCCTCCTTTGAAACAATATGGCCTAGAAGTTTCCCCTCATGAGCCAGGAATATGCATTTTTTGGGATTCAATGATACCCCAAATCTTCTACACCTCTGAAATACCTACCTCAGATGAAAGAGGTGATCCACTGCATTTTTGGAGAATACAGTGATGTCATCAAGATATATCAGAACTATTTTATTGATCAACCCTTTGAATGCCATATCCATTGCCCTTTGCAAAGTGGCTCCAGCATTTGATAGGCCAAATGGCATCTTCTTGTAGGCATATGTGCCCCATTTGGTTGTGAAGGTTGTCTTGAACTGGTCGTCTTCCTTCACCATTATTTGATTATAGCCTGAATATCCATCTAGCAATAAAAACCTTTCTAAACCAGCTACAACCTGTAATATTTGCTCCATGGAAGGGAGTGGATAATGGTCCTTGAGAGAGGCTCTATTCAAGTCTCTGAAGTCAACACACAATCTGATCTCTCCACTCTTCTTTCTGATTAGAACTAAGTTGGCAACCCAACTAGAATGCTTGATTGGGAATATGATCCTTGACTCAATCAGCTTGTCCAATTCTTTCCTCATGAGAGGCTCCATGGATTGACTGGTATTTGTTTCTACCTGACAGACTTAGTATTTGGATCCAATTCGATGGTATGCTGAGCTAAGTTGGGATTGAAACCTTTCAAGTCTTCATAGCTCCAAACAAACATGGCAGGGAACTCTTGACACAGCTGTATGAACTCATACCTTTCTTTTTCAGTTGTCATCTTTCCAATTTGCAATGGTTTGTTCTCTTCCACCAAGATGGATACTGAATCTTCTCTCTTGACCTGAATGTTTGCTTCCTCCTTTCTAAACTGATCATTGGGGTTAAAAATGGACTCCAAAGTGATAAATCCCTTGGGCAGCTTGTTACTTCTTAGCTGTACCACTTGGTCACCATACTGTTGTTCCAATTTTTCTTGATTCTTGGCTGAGAACTCAGCTTCTTCTTGCAAGAAATGGATGATTTGCTGGTCATTTTCAAACACTTGCCAACTTACATTGTTATCCGGCACTGAAGGGTTCACAATCACGTGGATGTTTGGCTGTACCTTATCTTGTTGAATACTTTCCATAATGTCAAAGGCTGCCCCTACTGCTGCAAGCCTGTCAGCAGCCTGATTCTCTTTCCTAGGAATGGATTTGATGCCAAAACCATCGAAATCTTCCATGAGGTCCCACACCCTGTTCTTGTAGCACTTGAGTAGATCATTCTTGGCAGCATGTTGTCCCTTGACCTGATTTACAATCAATTCACTGTCCCCAAAGAATTGCAAGTTTTTTATTTTCTTCTTGATTGCCCAATGCATCCCTTGCACCAAGGCTTCATATTCAACGGTGTTATTGGAGCATGCAAACTGAAATCTAAAAGCTGAATAGTACTTTACTCCTTGAGGTGAAACAAGCATGGCTACACCTCCTGCACCTTGTCTACTCCTTGATCCATAAAAAAACAGCTGCAATACCTCATCCTTGTGGTTTGGCTTGGTGATGCTAGGAATAGGCTGATTTTCTTCATGTATGCAATAGACCCCTAGCTTAGATTCTTCCACTTCTTGATAAGGATCAAATCCATGTATCTTGTTTTCCCATTCATCAAGAGTTACATCTGAGATGCTTCCAACCTTGGTGTCATCCTCATCAGTGCTTGGGTGATCTTCTTGATCAAATGCTGAGCAATTGGCATTAATCTTACTTGGAGTGTAAGGCTCAATATGGAATTTTACAATAGGTTCTGACCTGATTGTAGCTTTTGTTCCATACCTCGTTCTAAATAGCATGTGTGACCAATCAGCAGAAAGATAGCCTCCAATCCTGGCTGTGAAGTCCCTTGACAAGCAAAGGGAAAAAGAGTGGTGGAAGGTCTATGACTGATACATCTTGTAAAAACAACAATGTTTAGACATGCATATAAGGTGAGACTCAAGTTTTTAATTACTCCAACTGTTGCTACTACTGCTGTTCCATCTAGCTGCACTACCCCTTTGGATATTGTTTCATACTGGAGCCCTAGCTGATCAGCTATTTGTTTAGGCATTACTGAGCTACTTGCCCCAGAGTCTATCATGCAATTGTGCACTAGCTGATTTCCAATGATCAATGAAACATAGAAAGGGGGGGGGGGGGTTTCAACATTTTACCTTGCTGTCCTCCATGATTTCCCTCAGGCTGGGCAGCATTTGTAAGCACTTTGTCTTGCATCTGAACTTACTGATTCGAAGTTGGCCAGTCCTTCATGGCAGCTTGCAGCAAATCTCTTTGGCCTGGGATAGATAGGGATTTCCACATCGATATATTAACATTTTTCTTATTCATCTGATCAATGATACTGAATGGTGATGAAGGATCTCTTTGTTGTCCCTTGGAAAGTACATTCACTCCTTGCACGTGGGCAGCAACAACTGGTATTTGAGTTGGCCTAGGGTGTTGTTCTTGGTTGCCCTTGTGCATTTGAAATTGGACTTTGCTTGCCAACCATTTTTGGAACCATGGAAGGTTGTGGATTAGTTGGGGCTAATTGGCTGTTCTTCACCCAAATTCCTCCTTTTTGACCTTGTGTTGGCTGCAACACCTTGAGAAATTGCCTGGTTCAATGCCAAAAAAATCCACTGCTTGCCAATTTACCAATGTGGTGTCATTTGGGGCTGATTGGTGTTGGAATGTTTCTTATTGTTGGCTGTTTCCTGGACTTGCCCTCACCCTCCACACCAGTAGTTGTCACCATTAATTCTTGATTGAGAGCACCATTGAAGCACATGGAAAACACCAATCATACTCCTGGGCAATGTTGTTTTGTGTTGGCACCAGTGCCTTAGAGGCAGATATCGCATTTGGATTATAGGGCTGAAATGGTCTATTGGCAGGAGGCCTTGTTTGATTTATATTTGTAATTGGATTAGGAGGCCTTTGTGGTTGGTATGGCTACCTGTTAGGCTGAGCTTGGGGTTGATAAGAAGGTATTAGTGCAAAATCACAGCACCCCTGGATGCTGGTCAGGTTTCTAGGTTGACCATATTATCATCCAGTGTGATTGCATAACATTGAATCCTTTCTCCAAGTGTGGGACTTGAAAAGTGAGAAAGGATTCTCCAGAGAAGGCTGGTTCCTATTCCTCTGTTCAGATGCACACAAAATATGCAGAGGGCTTGCTCGAAACCTAATCTAATCTGCCAAGGAGACAGGGTAAGAAGATGCATAAAAATAAATCTAAGCTAATAGAGGTGATGCACCGAGGAATGAAGAACACCTATCTTGCCAATAAACACGGACCATTCAAATGTGATATAAGATCATGCACAGATAACAAAACTTGTAGTGAAAGACCAGGAGGATGCAAAATGAACACAGAAAGGGTTGAGAATCATCCACAGACATGTATTACTTGCTCTAAAGACTGATACCATACACTATAGAATGCCAAGAGGCAAAGTCATATTATAGTTTCAATTGAGAGGTTTGAACTCCACAAATTCACCTGATAGGAGAAGAAGGGAGGAGCAAAACAGAAAATGTTCGACCTTTTGAAAGAAACCCCTCTTTACAATATATAGGAAGAATGAGAGAGGGAAAAGACAGGAAATTCAGAATCTGCCCCAACCACTTCTAGGTCATATGTTAAATCATCTCATTATGGTAGAAGCGGCGGATCCTGGCAAAACGGCGGGATGTCTAACAGAAGCGGCGAACTGTCTGCTGCAGTAAAGCTAGTTGTTGAAGCATCACTTCTGGCATTACCACGTGTCAGGGACATTTTCTCAATTTTCTCTCCAAACTAAACCAAAATACAAGATTGACCCCGGAATCATGTAGAGAATTTCAACAACTTTCCGTTGATCTAAAGAACGTGCTAATCCGAGCTCTGGATCAAAAGATATGACGATCTGAAGATTTAGGGCACGAAACAGGCCAAAATGGATTTTGAAATCTTTTCCCGCACTTTGCCACCTGGATGACACGTGTCAAGCACTGATTGGATGCGTAATTATCTCTCCTTCCCTATCCTATGGGTTTTCCTGCTTCATTGGACACGTGTCCTCTTTTCATTGGCTCGGGTCAGTGCTTGAAACCTCGCCCTTTGACTTTTGAACTTTCTCCCTTGTGACACGTGTCGTGATTTGATTGGTTCTCAAGCCTACCGGATTTTCACGTCCTTCGCATACATTTGTTCCAGATGTCCCAAACTATTTGGAACAAAAACTCCCGATCCGCCCGAAATGGGCTTCCTTGTCCCTCATTCGGCCGATGACACGTGGTGTTGCTTGATTGGCTTTCAGCTCCTTTGGCTATCCGCGTCCCACGCGTCCCTTTATCCCAACTGTCCCAGTGCTGAAGTTCCCCATTTTGGCCGAACCGACCGGTTCACGTCCTTCGCGTACATTTGTTCCAACTATCCCGGACTATCTGGGACAAATTCTCCCGAACCGCCCGAAATGGGCTTCCTTTGCTCTTGGCCGCTTCTCCTTTTCACGTCCTTTGTGTCCTCGTGGCCCAGATGTCCCAAATGTTTGTCGATTTTCTTCTCCTTCGGCCGAACCGGCCTTCCGCGTCCCACACGTGCCGACGGCCCAGATGTTCATTTGCAAAAGTTCTCCTTTTCGGCGGAACCGGCCGGTTCGCGTCCTCCGCATACATTTGTTCCAATTGTCCCAAAGGCGGCCTGGAGCAGGACTTAGCCAATTTCATGATTTTTTCCTGAATTAATCTACTTGCTTGGAACTGAAAAACTCTTATGCATGTTATCGAAATTTACCCTAGGGGGTGAACTTTGGATAACAATTTGGTGACTTTTCGGGGTCACCTGCCTGCTAGGTAGAAGATCAGTGGCCTTTTAGCTATCCATTGGGCATGAAGTCATA
Source organism: Taxus chinensis (assembly GCA_019776745.2). Taxonomy (NCBI): domain Eukaryota; kingdom Viridiplantae; phylum Streptophyta; class Pinopsida; order Cupressales; family Taxaceae; genus Taxus; species Taxus chinensis. The sequence continues at coordinate 882,811,227 of CM034147.1, forward strand.
AGCAATAACCTGAAACGAGCCTGATACTGCAACTCCCTCTACGAGAGCATGTTGAACTATAAAAACTCAACCTAGGAGCAACAAAACTTGCGCCAAAGCACTTAGGGAAACTGAAACCTAACTACAACAACACAATGTGCAAAGCACTTGGAGGAATGAAAATCTAATTAATATTTACAAGGTGGTAAATTTCCCTCTAGAAGCAATGCTTGAGATAGATTCCATTTACTGGAATCTACAGTTCTTCACCATCCAATGAGGCCAATTGGAAAGCATTGTTGCTCTTGCACTTCGTGACCATGTATGGGCCACTCCAAATGGCATCAAATTTCAAATGCCTTCCCAGTTTTGCTCTATCCACATCCCATTTCAACACTAGATCCCCAACCTGAAACGATCTATCCTTGGCCTTCCTATCAAAGGTCCTTTTGATCAAAACTTGATCCTTTTCCATTGCTTGGGATGCCTGATTTCTGATCTGTTGTAGCTCCATCAACTCTGCATACCTTACCCCCATGGGCCCAAACTCTAGCAACTCCAACTGCTTCATGAGTTCCAATGTTGGCAACTCAAGTGACATGGGAAAGATTGCTTCTCTTCCATAGACAAGCCTGAATGGAGAGTTACCTGTAGATCTCTTGGGAGTTATCCTATCAGCCCATAAGGCTGATTTCAGTTTGGTATGCCAAGCCCTCTGATTCTCATCAAGAGTCCTCCTAATGATCCTCAACAAGTTCTTGTTTGTAGACTCGTCCTGGCCATTACCTTGAGGGTAATAGTTTGATTAAGTGCTTAGGTAGATCCCGTTCTTGACAGCCCACTCAATCACCTTAGATCCAATGAATGCCAATGCATTATCAGAGATTATTGTAGCAGGTACGCCAAATCTGGTAGTTATCCCCTCGTAAAAGTCTAAGATGCTAGACTCATTTTCCTCTTTGAGTGTTACTGCTTCTGTCCATCTGGTGAAGTAGTCCGTGGCTGTCAAAATCCATTTGTGCCCTTGGCTTGAATTGGGATTAATGACTCCAATGAAGTCCAAACCCCATTGCATGAATGGCTGGTTAACTGAGATTGGATGTAATGGAAGGGCAGCAAGTCTTTCTTTTCCTGTGAAGAATGCACAATTCTCGCACCTCTTGATCCATGCATAGCAATCGCTGAAGATTTTAGGCCAATAATAACCAGCCTTCATGATTTTTAGAGCTGTCACTCTTGGTGCAAAATGACCACCAGCTGCTCCACCATGAAACTCTTCCAACACCCTTTGAATATGATTTGTGCTAATGCATCTCAGCAGCACTCCATTCACATCTTTCTTGAACAAAACTCCATCAACAATGGCATATGGAACAACCTGCAACCTGAAGTATCTCCTCTTCACTTTGCTCATCTCTGGAGGGCATAGGCCTGTCTATAGGAAGTGTATCATACTCTGAGTCCAACAGGGGGTGGGCACATTATCATTTTCCTATTCTTGACCATCTTGTAGTACTAAGACAGCATTTTCTTCATTACCTGCTTCGACTTGTTGACTCAAGGCTAGTTGTTCACATAGTCCCTTCCCACATACTATTTTGGTGACCTTGATCTTGATGTCATATTCCATGACACGAGTTATCCATCCTGCACGTTTCTCATTCAGATCCTTGTTTAGAAGGAAGTCCCTGACTCCTGCATGAGAGACCAATAATTGGATCTTGTTGTTTGAGACTAGGTGCTTGAATTTCTTTAAACTCCTGATCACTGCAAGTACATGCTTTTTAATGAAAGAGTACTTAGTTTCGTATCCCTCCAAGCCTTGACTGAAGAAAGCAATTGGTTGTTCTAATCCTTCTTTATTTTGTTGTGCCAAGATTGCAGAAATTGTATCTCCGCCACCAAAGGCGTATAGCATGAAATCCTTGGAGAAGTTTGGATTGACGAGAGTTGGAGCTTGAGATATAGCCTCTTTCATTGCCTCAAAACTTTCCTTGCCTTCAGATGTCCACTTAAATGCCATGCTCTTCTTCAACATCAGTGTTATTGGCTTTACGAGAGCTACAAAGTTTGGAACAAACCTGCGGACAAAATTGATACTTCCTAAGAAGCTTTGAAGAGCCTTCTTATGACTTGGAAATGGCAATGCTCGAATTGCTTCAACTCTTTCTGGGTCAATCATCAATCCCTCCTTTGAAACAATATGGCCAAGAAGTTTTCCCTCATGAGCCAAGAATATGCATTTTTTGAGATTCAATGATTCTCCAAATCTTCTACACCTCCGAAATACCTGCCTCAGATGAAAGAGGTGATCCACTGCATTTTTGGAGAATACAGTGATGTCATCAAGGTATATCAAAACTATTTTATTGATCAACCCCTTGAATGCCATATCCATTGCCCTTTGGAAAGTGGCTCCAGAATTTGATAGCCCAAATGGCATCTTCTTGTAGGCATAGGTCCCCCATTTGGTGGTGAAAGCCGTCTTGAACTGGTCATCTTCCTTCACCATTACCTGATTATACCCTGAGTAGCCATCTAGGAGAGAGAATCTCTCCGAACCGGATACTACTTGAAATATTTGTTCCATTAAAGGAAGTGGGTAATGGTCTTTGAGAGATGCCCTGTTTAGGTCTCGGAAATCTACACACAACCTGATTTCTCCGCTCTTCTTCCTGACCGGAACCAAGTTTGCGACCCAGCTTGAGTGCTTGATCGGGAATATAATGCTTGCCTCTATTAGCTTATTTAGCTCTTTCTTCATTAGAGGCTCAATGTGAGGGTTGACTGGTCTTTGCTTTTGCCTGATGGGTTTAGCATCTAGATCCAATTCTATGGTATGCTGAGCCAGGTTGGGATTGAAACCTTTTAAGTCTTCATAGCTCCAAGCGAAGACATCTAGAAATTCTTGGCAAAGTTGTATGAAATCTGATTTCTCCTGTTCAGTGGCTACCTTGCCAATTTGAAGTGTTTTTTTTTTCCCAACCAGAATTGGCTCTGAATCTTCTCATTTGACCTGTATGTTAGCATTTTCCTTATGGAACTGGTCATTAGGGTTGAAGATAGACTCCAATGTTACTAAACCCCTAGGAAGCTTGTTTGTCCGCAGCTGCACTACTTGATCCCCATACTGCTGCTCTAATCTGTCCTAATTCCTAGCTGAGAATTCAGCCTCTTCTTGTAAGAAATTGACGATCTGTTGATCGTTCTCAAACACCTGCCAGCTGGTGTTATTATCTGGAACTACTGGCCTCACAATCACATGGACATGTGGCTGTGTTTTTTCCCTTTTGATGTTGTCAACCACATCAAACATTGCTCCAACAGCTGTGAGCCTATCCGCAGCTTCATTTTTCTTCCTAGGTATGGACGCGATATTGAAAGCTTCGAAATCCTCTACAAGGTCCCATACCCTGTTCTTGTAGTTCTTTAGCAGTTCATTCTTTGTAGCATGTTGTCCCCTGACTTGATTGACGATTAGTTCACTGTCACCAAAGACTTGCAAGTTCTTTATTTTCTTCTTGATTACCCAATGTATCCCTTGCACCAAGGCTTCATATTCAGCAGTGTTATTTGAACAGGAAAACTAGAAATGGAAGGCTGAGTAATACCTTATACCTTGTGGTGAAATGAGCATAGCTCCTCCTCCTGCACCTTGTCTACTCCTTGATCCATCAAAGAACAGCTGCCATACTTCATTCTTGTCCTTATGATCTGGCTTGGTGATGCTGGGGAGAGGTTGATCCTCTTCATGTAAACAATAAACCCCTAGCTCAGATTCTTCTACTTCTTGATAAGGATCAAAAGCATGCACCTTGCTTGCCCATTCATCAAGAGTCAAATCTAGGATACTTCCAACCTTGGTGTCAGCCTCGTCAGTGCTAGGGTGATCTTCTTGATCAAATGCTGAGCAATTGGCATTAATCTGACTTGGAGTGTAAGGCTCAATATGGAAGTTTGCAATAGGTTCAAACCTAATTGTAGCCTTAGTTCCATACCTTGTTATAAACAGCATGTGAGACCAATCCGCCGAAAGATAGCCTCCAATTTTAGCAGTGAAGTCTCTTGACAAGCACAATGAAAAGAGTGGAGGAAGGTCTATGACTGATACATCTTGTAAAACAACAACATTTGGACATGCATGCAAGGTAAGACTCAAATTTCTAATCACTCCAACTGTCACTATTGTTGTCCCATCTAGCTGCACTACCCCTTTGGATGTTGTTTCATACTAGAGCCCTAGCTGATCAGCTGTCTATTTAGGCATTACTGAGCTACTTGCCCTGGAGTCTATCATGCAATTATGTACTAGCTGATTCCAATTATTAACGAAACATAGAAAGGGGGGGGCTTTAACATTTTACCTTGTTGTGCTCCATGACTTCCTTCAGGCTGGGCAGCATTTGTAAGCACTTTGTCTTGCATCTGAACCTACTGATTCGAAGTTGGCCAATCCTTCATGGCAGCTTGCAGCAGATCTCTTTGGCCTGGGATGGATAGAGATTCCCACATAGATATATTGACGTTCGTCTTCTTCATTTGATCAATGATACTGAATGGTGATGAAGGATCTCTCTGTTGTCCCTTTGTTTGCACATTTACCCCTTGTACGTGGGCAGCAACAGCTGGCATTTGAGTTCACCTGGGGGTTGTTCTTGGCTGCCCTTGTGCATTTGAAACGGGACTGTGCTTGCCAATCATTTCTGGAGTCATAGAAGGTTGTGGGCTGGTTGGAGCTAGTGGCTGCTCCTCACCCAAATTTCTCCTTTTTGACCTTGTGTTGGCTACAACACCTTAAGAAACTGCCTGATTCATGCCACAGAAATCCTCTGCTTGCCAGTTCACCAATGTGGTGTCATTTGGGGCTGATTGCTGTTGGAATGTTTATTGTTGTTGACTATTTCCTTAACTGCCCCCACCCTCCACACCAGTAGTTGTCACCATCAATGCTTGATTGAGGGCACCATTAAAACACATGGATTGGTTATGAGGCTCGTTGCATGGAAAGCACCAATCGTATTCCTGAGAAATGTTGTTCTGTGTTGGCACTAATGCCTTATAGGCAGATATGACATTTGGATTATAGGGCTGGAATGGTCTATTGGCAGGAGGCCTTGTTTGATTCACATTTGTAGCTGGATTAGGTGGCCTTTGTGGTTGGTATGGCTGCCTATTTGGTTGAGCTTGGGGTTGATAAGAAGGTCTGAAACCTTGGGCTTGTTGCCTCTTGAGAGTAACTAGCTCATTGCCTAGGTTCTGCAATTGCTTCATGACCTCTTGAAGCTCATTTGGGGCACTTGGAGATGAAGTGGAAGCTTCATTTGAACTCTGATTTCTAGGAGTGGGAGAAGGAGCCAAATTAGGTGCTCGACTAGTGTTTGGACTCTCTAAACTTGGAAACAATGGCATGGGAGGTCTAGGGGCAAGTTTTCCAGCTTGAATCAAACAATTTTCAGCCCTAATGGCAATGCTATAAGCCATAGGGATTGTTGTGCCTCCCATGGACTGAATTAACATAGAAATATCAGAATTTAAAGCTTTGAGATAGTATAGAAAAGCACCTTCTGCTGTTGGCCTGACTGCCACTGGAATCCTCTCCCAAGTTTTTTGAAATTTGAAGTTGAAATCGATCAGCTGCTCATTGGGAGCTCTCTTGATGGTTGTTAGCTGCTCCAAAAGAGACAAGTTGTCTCCCTTCTCTCCAAATTGCTCGTGAAGTTCTATACACAGTTGATTCCAATTTGTGATAGAACCAGCTCCAAGGATCCTAAACCATTACAATGCTTTACCCTTGAATGAAGATGCCAGTAACTTGATAGCCACTTGCATTTCATTGATTTCATGGATTGCACAAAGGTTAGCAATATCTTTAACATGATCACCTGGAGTAGTCTGATTTTCTCCAGTGAAGTAGGGAATGTTCTTCAAGGCTGTAATAGGAACTGGATGTTGTGCATTGAGAGCAAGTGGGCTGCTGCCTGTGAAGTTGACGTAGGGGTTGTTCTGAGCCATTCTAATTGGTCTTAAAACCCTTGTTGACTGAATGAAAGGCCTACCAGGTGGAGGAGTTGAGAGAGTTCTATTTGGTGGAGTGGAGACCTCTGAATCCTTCTTCCTCTTTTCCTTCTTCTCAGAGATAATTGCAGGTATTCAAACAGCACTTCTTCTTCTCAGACTCTTGACCTTTTGGTGATTCTTCTCATGAGTTTTCAGGCCTGAGCTTGGAACCAGTTGATTCTTCCCCTTGGAGTCACCAGATATGCAAATAATAGCTCTTTTTGAGCAAGAAAAATGCAGCAAATGCACATCAACCCTACTACAATGAAAATGAGACCTCTAAGTCCCACCGGGCGTGCCAAAACTGTTAGTGTAAAATCACAGCACCCCTGGATGCTGATCAGGTTTCTAGGTTGACCATATTATTATCCAGTGTGATTGTGTAACATTGAATCCTTTCTCCAAGTGTGGGACTTGAAAAGTGAGAAAGGATTCTCCAGAGAAGGATAGTTCCTATTCCTCTGTTCAGATGCACACGAAATATGTAGAGGGTTTGCTCGAAACCTAATCTAATCTGCCAAGGAGACAGGGTAAGAAGATGCATAAAAATAAATCTAAGCTAATAGAGGTGATAGACCAGGAGGATGCAAAATGAACACAGAGAGGGTTGAGAATCATCCACAGACATGTATTACTTGCTCCAAAGACTGATACCATACACTATAGAATGCCAAGAGGAAAAGTCATATTACAATTTCAAATGAGAGGTTCCAACTCCACAAATTTTCCTGATAGGAGAAGAAGGGAGGAGCAAAAACAGAAAATGTTCGACCTTTTGAAAGAAACCCCTCTTTACAATATATAGGAAGAATGAGAGAGGGAAAAGAGAGGAAATTCATAATCTGCCCCAACCACTTCTAGGTCGTATTTTAAATCATCTCATTATGTCAGAAGTGGCGGATCCTGGCAAAACGGTGGGTTGTCTAACAGAAGCGGCAAACTGTCTGCTGCATTAAAGCTGGTTGTTGAAGTGTCACTTCTGGCATTACCACGTGTCAGGGACATTTTCTCAATTTTCTCTCTCCAAACTGAACTAAAATACAAGATTGACCCTAGAATCATGTAGATAATTTCAACAACTTTCTGTTGATATAAAGAACGTGCTAATCTGAGCTCTGGATCGAAAGATATGACGATCTGAAGATTTAGGGCACGAAACAGGCCAAAATGGATTTTGAAATCTTTTCCCGCACTCTGCCACCTAGACGACACGTGTCAAGCACTGATTGGATGCATAATTATCTCTCCTTCCCTATCCTATGGGTTTTCCTGCTTCATTGGACATGTGTCCTCTTTTCATTGGCTCGGGTCAGTGCTTGAAACCTCGCCCTTTGACTTTTGGACTTTCTCCCTTGTGACACGTGTCGTGATTTGATTGGTTCTCGGGCCTGCCAGATTTTCACGTCCTTCGCGTACATTTGTTCCGGATGTCCCAAACTATTTGGGACAAAAACTCCCAATCCATCCAAAATGGGCTTCCTTGTCCCTCATTCAACCGATGACACGTGGCGTTTCTTGATTGGCTTTCGGCTCCTTCGGCTATCCGCGTCCCACGCGTCCCTTTGTCCCAACTGTCCCAGTGCTGAAGTTCCCCGTTTCAGCCGAACCGGCCGGTTCACATCCTTCGTGTACATTTGTTCTAACTGTCCCAGACTGTCTGGGACAAATTCTTCCGAACCACCCGAAATGGGCTTCCTTTGCTCTCGGCCGCTTCGCCTTTTCACGTCCTTCACGTCCTCGTGGCCCAGATGTCCCAACTATTTGTCGATTTTCTTCTCCTTCAGCCGAACCGGCCTTCCGCATCCCACGCGTCCCGATGGCCCAGATGTTCCTTTGCGAAAGTTCTCCTTTTCGGCCGAACCGTCCAGTTCACGTCCTCCGCGTACATTTGTTCCAACTGTCCCAAAGGCAGCCTGGAGCAAGACTTAGCCAATTTCATGATTTTTTCCTGAATCAATCTACTTGCTTGGAACTGAAAAACTCTGATGCATGTTATCAAAATTTACCCTTGGGGGGGTGAACTTTGGATAACATAAGGTCTAAAACCTTGGGCTTGTTGCCTCTTGAGAGTAACCAACTCATTGCCTAGGTTTTGCAATTGCTTCATGACTTCTTGAAGCTCATTTGGGGCACTTGGAGATCTTTGAACTCTGATTTCTAGGAGTGGGAGAAGGAGCCAAATTAGGTGCTTGATTGGTGTTAGGACTCTCTAAACTTGGAAACAGTGGCATGGGAGGTCTAGGGGCAAGTTTTCTAGCTTGGATCAAACAATTTTCAGCCCTAATGGCAATGCTATAAGCCATAGGGATAGTTATGCCTCCCATGGACTAAATCAACATAGAAATATCAGAATTTAGAGCTTTGAGATAGTAGAGAAAAACACCTTATGTTGTTGGCCTGACTGCCACTGGAATTCTCTCCCAAGTCTTTTGAAATCTGAAGTTGAAATCGGTCGGCTGCTCATTGGGAGCTCTCTTGATGGTTGTCAGCTGCTCCAAAAGAGACAAGTTGTCTCCCTTTTCTCCAAATTGTTCATGAAGTGCTATACACAGCTGATTCGAATTTGTGATAGAACCAGCTCCAAGGCTTCTAAACCATTGCAATGCTTTCCCCTTGAATGAAGATGCCAGCAACTTGACAGCCACCTGCACCTCGTCAATTTCATGGATTGCACAAAGGTTACCAATATCTTTAACATGATCACCTGGAGTAGTCTAATTCTCTCCAGTGAAGTATGGAATGTTCTTCAAGGTTGCAATAGGAATTGGATGTTGTGCATTGAGGGCAAGTGGGCTACTGCCTCTGAAGTTGACATAGGGGTTGTTTTGTGCCATTCTAATTAGTCTTAAAACCCTTGTATACTGAATGAAAGGCCTACCAGGTGGAGGAGTTGAGAGAGTTCTATTTGGTGGAGATGGAGACCTTTGAATCCTTCTTCCTCTTTGCCTTCTTCTTGGAGATAATTGCAGGTATTCAAATAGCACTTCTTCTTCTCCAACTCTTGACCTTGTGGTGACTCTTCTCATGAGTTTTCAGGCCTGCACTGCTGAAACCAGTTGATTCTTCCCCTTGGAGTCACCAGATATGTAAATAATAGCTCTTTTCAAGCAAGAAAATTGCAGCAGATGCACATCAACTTTGCTGTAGTAAAAATGAGACCTCTAGTCCCACCAGGCGTGCCAAAACTATTGATGTAAAATCACAGCACCCCTGGATGTTGATCAGATTTCTAGGTTGATCATGCTAGCATCCAGTGTGATTGCACAACATGGAATCCTTTCTCCAAGCGTGGGACTTGCAGAAATGAGAAAGGAATCTCCAGAGAAGGCTGGTTCCTATTCCTCTGTTCAGATGCACATGAAAAATGTAGAGGCTTTATTCAAAACCTAATCTAACTTGCCAAGGAGACAGGGTAAGAAAATGCATAAAGATAAACCTAAGCTAACGGAGGTGATGCACCGAGGAATGAAGAACACCTATCTTTCCAATAAACACAAACCATTCAAATGTGATGCAAGATCATGCACAGATAACAAAATTTGCAGTGAAAGACCAAGAGGATGCAAATGAACACAGAGAGGGTTGAGAATCTTCCATAGACATGTATTACTTGCTCCAAAGATTGATACAATACACTACAAAATGCCAAGAGGCAGAGTCACATTACAGTTTCAAATGGGAGGTTCGAACTCCACAAATTCACCTGATAAAGAGAAGAAGGGAGGAGCAAAACAGAAAATGTTCGACCTCTAGTAAGAAGCCCCTCCTTACAATATATAGGAAGAATGAGAGAGGGAAGAGAGAGGAAAGTCAAATCTACCCCAACCACTTCTAGGTCACATTTAGCTCGTCTTATTATGGTAGAAGCGGTGAATCCTGGAAAAATAGCGGACTGTCTAGCAGAAACGGTGAACTGTCTGTTGTATTAAAGCTGGTTGTTGAAACGTCGCTTCTGTCTATTATTACATGCCAGAGGCATTTCTTAATTTTCTCTCTCCAAACTGAACCAAAATGTAATATTGACCCTGGAATCGTGCAGAGAATTTCACCAGCTTTCCATTGATATAAAGAACGTGAAAATCCGAGCTCTGGATCGAAAGTTATGGCGATTTGAAGATTTTAGGGCAAAAAACAGGCAAAAAAGGATTTTGAATTTTTTCCCGCGTTCTGCCACCTGGATGACACGTGTCAGGCACTGATTGGATGAGAAATTCTCTCTCCTCCACCTTTCCATGGGTTTCCCTTGAAAATTTTGACTTTTCTATAACTTTGGAAAATTTTCCATTTTTTACCCGCGCCCTCGCCATTTGGGACACGTGGCATGCTTTGGTTGGTTGACAGGGGTGCTGGGGCATCTCTTACCTTTTAGTTTTTTGGCCCACGACTTTTGCAAATTTTTCTAAGTCTTCCCTAGCTCCGAACTCCCGCGCCTTAGGACATGTGTCCTGCTCTGATTTGTTGGCGGCTTTTCCGGGTCTTGGTGTCCCTCGTGTATTCTTGGCCCGGATGTCCCAAACCGTTTGGGACAAATTTCTCCGATCCACCCGATTCAGGCTTCCCTGTCCCTCTTTGAGGCGAAGACACATGGCACATTCCCATTCGCTCTTGGCTGCTTCAGCTTTTCACGTCCCATGCGTCCCTTTGGCCCAAATGTCCCGAACGAAAGTCCCTTGTTTCGGCCGAACCGGCCGGTTCACGTCCTCCGCATACTCTTGTCCCAATTGTCCCAACTGAGTGAAGTGAGACTTAGGCAATTTTTTCCCATTTTTCCAGCCGGTTCGGCTTTTCGCGCCCCGCGCGTCCCAACAGCCCAGATGTCCCAATTACTGCGTGGACCGCCTGGAGGCTTTTCAGCCAATTCGTGCCCTGACGTCCCAACTGTCCCAAGGACCTCCTGGACTAGGAATTAGCCGATTTCCTCTATATTTCAGCACCAAGCTAGTTTTCTGCAATTTCTTCCATTTTTTCGACCTGTTGGGATTCCTTCATGGATGGGAGAGTTAGAAAGAACCTGAGGGGACCCCGGAAACATGATTTCAGGCCTTGAATCATTCTACTTGCTCGGGACTAACAATCTGATGCATGTTATCAAAATTACCTTGGGGGGGGGGGAATTTTGACAATAGGTACCAAGCCCCTCTTTAGAGTTGCTTATGTAGGATGTTAGTGTGATGATGATAATACATATTCAAATCCATAACTAATCATAAAAATTTCACAGTGCATAAACTTGATCTAGATCTTAGGGAATCATAAACTAAACAATAACTATAATAAGGCTAACCATACAAAAACCATATTTAGTTATGTCTAACACCATTATCTAGCCAATATACTCCATTGCATTAAACACTATAAAACACATAAGCTTCTTACACTATAAAGTATCTCCATGAGTCATGTGTGCATTAAGTTCAGCAGCATAGCTCTACGATAAATTAGTCTCTCTAAACTACACAATTCAATACATATTTATAGAGGTGGGGATTTTCTCTTCACTGCCCATGCACTTCTCAAAAAAGGTCACATGATGATAATAGCCATGTGCCTTTACAATAGCATGCACACATACAAGTGTTCTAATATTAGATGTCCTAAAGTTAACTCTAAGAAGAAATCATATTATTAGCCTAAACTATGCATAGTGCTTATCAGCCGCTTATTCCCAAAATACCATTACGTGTAGCAGAAGTCTTTATCTCTATGTGTGCTCTGCATGCTATCTTCAAAAATAGCCCCTATCCATAAAATTGGCTAAGTCCTGAGCCAAAGTGTTCTGACGCATGTTTCCTTCCCTATCTTCCCACGCCTTCAAATGCACCTTGTTCCCATGCGTGCATCCTATATGTGTCTTCTCTTTAGAAAAATATTATGTGTGCTCAACACTCATGACTGCCTAAGTTTTAAGCCATGCATAAAATATAGCCAACAGTTTTTGGCATCTCCACTAGGGAACAACAAATTTAGCAGACCGAAGCTTTGTCATGTCAATTCCCTTTATATTAAAATCTTAACCTGGTTAAACATCCATTCACCCAATATAGCAGAGCTCAAAGGAGGAATGATCATTTTTTTAGATTATAGGAGCAATTCAATTTCAATCATCCTCCTCAAGTTAGAAGTCGAATATCCAGTCTTTTACTAAGAAGAAGAGTGCAAACTCCTCCAAATCCGGATCATTTCCAGCACAATCCAGTAGTTGGGATTATTCACCATGTCTATTTCCAGAGAAGACGCAATCCATTCATAATGAATCAATGGCCACTTGTTATAGCATCGGTTTCATGGGGCATAGCTTTCAGACCTCTAAATCTGACTCCTCCTATGCATGAATTTCCTAAAGGATCAAGAAATAATTTTCCAAAATTCTTTGGAGATGGCAAGTAAAATCCAGATGACCACTTGGCTACATTTTTTATATCTTTTGTAGTGCTCGCATTGGAACATGAAGATGTATCTGTCAGACTCTTCATATAGACTTTATATGATCTCACTGGAGAATGGTTCTATCGGTTAGCTCCTAGTTCCATAACCAACTAGGCTACTATGAGAGATGTGTTCCTAAAAAGGTTCAAGCTAGCTAAAGATTCTAGTACATTGATAACTCAACTGACTCAACTGAAGAAAGAGCCACAAGAGCACATGCAAGATTTTATTGTAAAATTCCAAAGAATTACAAAATTTTGGTTTCTACTTCTCTTAATGATGAGAATCAAAAGGTATTCTTCATCAATGCATTGCTTCCTAAAGTAGTTTATCAACTGTGAAGAGAAGGTCCTGCTAACTTGTTAGTAGCTCAAAACATGGTGGTTGAAATTTAAGATGACCTCATCATGGTTGGAAAAATAAAGAGTGGAACTTCTAGAGCTGAAATTTCATCCTCTGCTATTACTTCTGATTCACTAATGCAAAAAATAACAAATGAGATTTTACAGATGAAGAAACAAATGGCTCAAATGGCTCAAGGCAATAACACTACCCCTGCTCATAATTTCAACAATAACAACAACAACTGGAACCGCATTGTTGGTTCTCAAAGATTAGCAATTGAAGTTGCTCCTAGAAACAACATGGAGATGGATGAAGAAGACCAGGAAGCTATCACTGATCAACTCAAGAATGATGATTTTGTAGGTTTTGCTGGTGAATCCAACATTAATTACCTAAACTAAAAATTTGAACATGACTATGAGGAGCTTATTTAGGGCGATCATGGTCATACATATGCATTATTTACAAGATCACAAAATCACCAAGTTGAGACATTAGCTGATGAACAAAGTAGGGGCAGCCCTTTACCTTCTTCCTTGGCTCCTAGAGATAAGTATGTGAGATCTCCATCTAAACCACGAAAGGCATCTCAAGTATCTAAAGCTAACACATCTATACCTTCTTTTGACATTATTGATCATGTCAAGAAAATCAGAGTTCAAATGTCAGAAGTTGAATACCTGAGATCCTTTCCTGAGAAAATAAATAGGATAATCAAATACGTGTAATCACCAAGATCATTTAATGCATCAAAGGGCCTTTTGCCTAAGCCCAAAGATACTCCTCCCTAGAAATATGCTGCAGTTGTTAAATCCCCATCATCTTCCAAAAGAATAGAATTGCTCTATGTTTCCCTATTGCTTAATGGTTTCAAGTTAAGCAACTGCATTTTAGATTCATGTGCTTCTGAAAATGCCATGCCAGCTAAATTCGCAGATGCTCTTGGGCTTACCTTAAAAAATAAAATAAGAAGGTGTTACTCCATGGAGAGACAAGTCCCTTTAATCGGAAAAATCAAAGACACACAAGTTGTTCTGGTAGCTTTTCCTGACAAAATATTAAATATGAAAATCTTAGTTGCAGATATTTTTGTCTCCTACGGGATGTTGCTAAGTAGAAAATTCTGCAAAGAGCTGGGAGGAGAAGTAAATATGGATTGGTCCTATGCCCATATTCCTATCAAGGGAATAATCCAGAAGCTGGAGTCAAAAAATAAGTCCAAGTACACTGTTACAAAATCTAAAGATCCTAGATCTCATATTCTTTTTCAGGGGTCTAACCATGGTGTATCCTTCTTGGAAGTAGATAAAGACATTCCAGAGCTAGAACTTCAACCAAAGCCAAAATCAGAAGAAGTTGAAAAATTTTGGACTCTAGATTTTAAAGGTATTTGTTTCTCTTTTGGATTAGGAGCCCACACTCTATTCATATCTCTAGATCATGAGATATTCCCATACTCCCACAAGCTGATGTTCGAGAACACCAACCATACAGCGGAGTACGAAGCATTGCTGCTAGGAATGGAGCAAGCTAGGAAGAAAGGAGTAAAACTCCTCAAATCCCAAGGAGATGTTAAGATTATAGTAAATCAAGTTCGAGGGAAAAACAAGTCAAAATAGATAAGTTGAAGCATAACATAGATAGAGTGATTTTTTCCACACCCTATTTTGCAGCCTTCTCTATCAACTTCATTCCAAAAAATTAGAATTCCAAAGCAGAATCTTTAGCAGTCACAACTGCACTATTAAATCAGGATAGACCACCATCCATATTCAAACAAGGAAATTATAAAGTGGATATTTTATACCGTCCCAAAGTCCTGATGACAAAAAATAAACATCTAAATGTCTAGAATAAGACAACTTTGATAAGTTGTATGTTGAAGGGAGTAAATCACCACCATGACAGACAGTCACAGGTGAAACTGATCTAGATTGTGATAACAATAGTGGAGTAATCCAACTGAAAGGTAATAAATCCCCAAGGGTTTAGTTTCCTTAGATGAGACTTTTGACAAGCATGATTAGTACCTAAAGAAGAATAAAGAATATGGTGATAATTCTTCCTCAGGAATGCAGCCAGTAAATCTGGGTACGGAGGAAGTTGATGAAGACTTACCCAATATAAAGAGAAGATAGGATGATCCATCACAAGATGAAGTTGATGAGTACTTTCCTAAGTTATTTGACAAAAATTCCAGAGAAAGGAAGTTTGAGATAGGAAACTAGGTACTCTTGTGGGACAAGAGGCACAAATCGAACGACATGCACGGTAAATTTTATTCACTCTAGAAAGGCCCTTCATGATCAAGAGAACTTCTAGAATGGATACTTTCATCCTTGCCTACTAGGATGGAATTGAGTTACCACTTCCTTTCAAAAGGAAACATTTGAATTTGTTCAAGAACTGATATACAGGGTAAAACCTATGTGTGCACGAATAAAACTCTCAATTGTTTTCTTTTCTTTTCATTTTGTTTTTGTTTGTTATGTGTTTCCTTTTTCTTGACCCTGAGCCCAAAGGACAAGACATGAAACCAGAGATGTTGGGATCTCATCTTCACTCCTTTCATTTTGATATAGGTAAATATGGCCACAGACAGAGTTGACTGGTGTCCCTAAGATTTTACCTTGAAATCTAGAACTACCCCTTTTAAAAAAATTGTTCTTTTGAAGTAACAGATCATGTTTTGTGTTTTATATTGCCTACAGTTGCTTACATTGCTCTAAGGTACCCCCAGAGATTCATTAAGCCAAATTCAACAAATACCCACATGTCAAATCTCACTCAATTCCTTCACTAGACTTTGTCTAAAAGCGTTTTATTTATTTTTATATTAAATAAATAAAGTTATTTTTAAAATAAATTGAGCTAAAGTTAGATTATTTGGGTTATATAAGACTCTTCGCCTCACCATTGTTACCACACCAATATTACTTTCACCTCTAAGTGGATCATTCATCCGAGGAAGAGTTTTTATAGACTAGTTAATTGGTGAATTATTTTCGAGCAATTGTCTACAACTTCTATCAGGTATTTTGTTTTTATTTATTTCTTTTGTGTTTACTTTTGGTTTTTCTTCGTAATATTTCTGGCAATTCCCCTAGCCTTGTCTTTCTTCCTACGACTAGGATTTTGAAGAGATCTCCATTGATTCTAATGCAAATTGACTTGTCTGCCAGCTGTAATTAAATGAATCCCCACAAATATTTAGAAGTTTTCTTTCATCCAAAGCGTGGATTTTAGGAGCAAGTCTTGGTTTTTCAAATCTTCCTACATCCTTTGAAATTCACACAACTTTAAAAGTAATTATTTTGTGCAAGTCGTGAATATGAGTTGTCTTCCACGTCTAGTTTCCACACTGCCTTAACTGAGGGGTTTTCATTCAATTATTAAAAGAAATTTGCTTGTGTAAGTCGTCATTTTTGTTTCCTTCCTCTTCATGTTTCCATACAAGTATTAAAGGGAATTTTCAAGTGTCAATCATGAATATTCAAATTTGCCTTCCATGTCTCACTTTCATGATGCCTTCACTTATGAGATTCCACGCAAAAGTTAGAGCAATCTATAGTGCAATTCATTGAATTTGAAGTTGCCCTTCCTTTACACTTTCCACGCAAAACATAAGCACCAATCATGAATTTTGTAAGCTGCAATCACTTATGTATTTTAATGAAACTTTAAGGAGACAAAGCCCATGCAAGTCTCAAATCCAAGCTGTCATTCCACTTGATTTTTCACGCAAATTTTAAAGAGTCAAGTTTAAGTGAAAATCATGATTTTTAGAGTTGTCCTTCATCTCTAATTTCAATGTTTCCTTGACTTATTGTTTTCCACGCAATTTTAAGGCAAACTCACTTAAGTAATTCGTAACTTTAGCTACCTCCATATCTTATTTTTCACGATGCCCTTCCTTCATACTTTTCAAGAAAATATTAGAAGGAGTTTGCAAAGTTGAAGCATGAACATTAGTTTACTTTCCTTCATATTTTCCACGTTGCCTTCCTACCTGAAGTTTCACACAATTTTCAAGAGCAAAGGTAAAAACATTTAAATGTAAGTCACTAAAATTGGTAGCCTTCTCCTTCCTTATGGTCCACACAGCTTTTGGGGAAATTATTATTAAAAAGAGAAAAAAATGATTAATTTTTTGCATGTATATTAATCCAACTTCATCCTCTTGTTTCAATGTAGCCCATGTAGAAGCTAATTACAAATTGTATACAAAATCCCTCTAAAAGCATGTGCAAGTGATTCCCAATCATCCAGTTAAGCCCACATTGAGCCTCCTTATATTTTAATTCACCCGAAGTGCTTTCCAAAATTCAAAATTTCCCCTATGCAATTAAAAAGAAAAGGGTGATGAGTTTTTTCTGAATTGTTTATGGAAAATATTTCACCGGTTCATGTACTACAGAAGAATTGCAAAAGCTTCAAGGGTAAGAGGAGAAGATAGGTCAGAGGCAACACTCGCAAGAAAATCACAGTCAGTTGCTTCCATATCTAGTTTGGTGAGAATCAAAGGCAAAGATTCAACCACGTGTGGGAGAAAGAGCTTCTCAAATTCAAGGCAAAGGTATCATTCATATCATTCATGAGGTAGAAGTGCAATACAGGTTGGATTAGCATGTAGAGTATGGAAGAAGAACAAGATTGGGAGTGTTGCAGCAGGAATAACTTCTTTTCTTCTTTTCCTTTTTCTTCTTCTTTCTCTTATTTTTTCCAATAAAGTAATTGAGTAATCAATTAAATTGTAAGACTTGAGTGATTGGATTAAAACTCGTTACTTCAAGTTATTGGAAGAAGTCAATTACTTGGAAATAGGTGGAAAACATGCATAATAGAAGGTTCTATTTTCAGTTGTAAATCATACATGTCATGCAAAGAGGAATTCTAGGAGGAAAATTTCCAATTATTTCCTTTACGGCTTCCACATGTGGTAATTCATATAAGCTTCCTATTTGTAAGTGCCCTTTATGTACTATAAATAGAGGAAGAGACTACGAGTTAAAAGATCACAACTTGTTCATCAAAACTTGTTTACCATAAGATTTTGTAACTAGAGCATTCTTGAGTTTCCAGACTTTGTGCTGGAACCCTTGAGGTGATTTCAATGAAAGTTGGGGAACTGAATAAAAGGTGGATTTCCAGAGAACTTTGTGTCTACGGTGCTTTTCTCATCACTTATATTTAAGGTTTTAGATAAACTTTGTGTTATCTTAGATCTAGTTAGAAGTTGTTTCTTTCCCTAACTACTGAATGTTGTGATTTTTCTCTATTTATTTAATTTGTGTGGGAACTGATATAAATGACTGTTTATGATTGTGGATAAATATGACTAGGATTTGGAGGATAGGACTATGTCAAGGAACAAAAAGATTTCTCTCAATAATAACCACATGATGGTGAGTAAGGAACTTGCTAGTTAAGGTTTAGAGATGGATTGTAGAGTTACCTTTTCATAACATGTACGAATCTCTTAAAGATAGGATAAAACAAAGAACCCAAGATAAGTAAATTGTGAAAGTTCCTTTTAAAAGATTAAATGAAAAAGGAAAATATAGTTAGAGTCTTCATAGAGTCTTCAAGATATGAATTTTTTGCTATTTTATAGCATTCCAAATTGTGGATATCTTTCTTAAGGCTTGAAAGGTGAAGTGTGTTAATCCTCTTACATTTTTGGAAAAATACTCTAAAACTTTGACTGTAATCAAGTCCATAATAACCATGTAATCTTGTTGGGCCTTCAAAATAAAGTGTATAGGGTGATGTGGTATAGATTTTGAGTGAAAAAAGGTATCTCAATACAAATAAAATAAATAAATAAAGAAACCTTGTAAGAAATTATTAAATAGTGAGGGTTTAAGAAAAGTAAACCCTGCCCCTACATAACATAATAGTGAAGGAAAGCCTCAAATATATGGTTGGAAACTTAGTTGAAGCCCACTGGTAATCCAAATTTCTTATAAATGTGCATGCATTCCTTAGGAATAAGGTTTCGATCTTGGAAATAAGGGGGACAAATGATATAAGGTATTGTATTATTCACAGTCTTTCACAGTTAGTAGTTAGGGTTTTAGAGGAAACTAAGTTTTGAAACTTGAAATGATGAAACTTGCCTTCAAAATCACAAGATATCATGCCAATAGACTTGAGCCTTCAAAATCACAAGATATCATGCCAATAGACCCTTGAAGATGATTAAAAAGTAATTTTCTTTTTTTTTTTATGGTTGCATTTAGAGATATTTATAACAGTCTGGGGTGAAGTGAGCAAACATAGTCACAAGCCTAGATCAGTAGACTCATTTATAAAGGAACCCAGTCTTGTACTTTGAACCAAGAGTTGAAATTTATAAGGAGTAAAAAATATTTTAACGTGTTCTATGAAACATATCTTTTGTGCCTTGAAACCCTCAGGGGAGATATGTTGGAGGACCATATAAATGATGTACGTACACACTTTTTAATTGTGTAATTGAAAATCATATGATTAAAGGTTAAAATACCTGAGTGTGCGCACACACTTTATTTTTTCTCGATATATATCTTTTGATGTGTTGGTGTTGGCACACTCCATGGTAAAACCTGCACCATGTAGTAATGTCTATAATAGAAATAAAATTGTAACTCTATAAGTAAAACTTTGAATTTATAAATTAAATGAACATCAAATGGAAGGAATACACTTGTTTGTTCTAATCAACGCAATGTAGCTTTGAATTTGCTATAAAGTGGAGATGAGACATAAAATGGAAGGAATATCACTTGTTTTTCTAAAAATGCAAGAACTCCCATTCTTTACGTACTTTAGATAATTGGAATTTTTTATAAGATGCCAAAGGATTGGGGGTGATCATTCCCCATTTGTGAGGAAGGAGAAACTAGAATATTGAGTGCATCCAACCCAAAAATGAAGGAGATAGATGAACCAAAGCACCTCATTAAGAGAGAATAATCATGATCAGAATGTTCAGTAATCTTGATATCTTCCCCTTTAATTTTGTGATAAAAGATGGAATGATAACTTAAGATAGCTTATCCTCTTCGATACTTTCCACCACCCCATGGACCAACCGTTATAGATGGGTCTAGGAAAATTTTTGTAACTGTCGAGTATGATAAAAACTACATAATCAAGAAGGAATGGATATAACTTAGCCTCATCATGTATTATACTATTGAGATTGACTGTATAAATTCTAGAATAAAATAGAAGAGAAGAAGGCACATGCCCCTAAACCTTTTTATTGCAACTTTGTATGAGTAGTGTAGAGGTGAAGGAATGAAGTACTCATTCCCCTTGTATAATGCTCTAAACTAAGTAATTTGTGCCTAAAATTGTGTAAGAAGTCTATAAATATTTGATAGAATATGAGAATACTGGAAATTTATGATAATTTACCCTTTGTTTGGGAACATATAGTGTTTTCAAAACCCTACCATGGTCTTGATTGTAGTATATGGTTTTTACGTATATTGAAAATTCTTTCACTTTTTAGTATCTATACCTATTTATGAGGATTTGTACATTGTAAAATTATGTTCCTTCGTACTTTAATTTTTTATATAAGTAGAATATATCTTGATGATTAACCTCTCTTTGAGATTCATATGATAAATAATTTACGCTCGCAAATCAAATGAAAAGAGGTGTTCCCATGTGTGATAAGTCCAATAATCTATATAGGATCACATAAAGGTTGGAAATGGTGGTCCACCATTGGGAACTTCTAGCTGCAAAATAGGGTGTGTATGGTGGATTCAATGGAACACATAGAATGCAATATGTAACATGAACAAACAATAGTACACATATATAAAAGTAGCAAAAACAATGTAGAAAGAGTCACAAGTCACATGTATTATTCCTAGTAGATTAAAACATATCATAGACAAATATGTGTGTAATAAAGCATGATTAATAAATTTGTAAAGTAACTGTATTGAAAAATAAGTACTTATAAAGTATAGGAGATGTCCCTAAAGAGTAGCCAACATGAAGGAACCAAGCCGACACATGTCAACATGTGTGTGTCCTACATCAAAATCAATATGCCTTGTGATGTATGCGTATAAAGAGTGTATAGAAAAAGGTATTTTATCTATTAAATTAATATTAAAAATAACATGTATAAAGTGACAAGCTAGCAAATTGATCCGAAAATGGTACTATTTTTTCTTTTTTGTACTTTTCAAATTTCCGGATACTAGGAACTCAATATCAAATTATTGGTCCAATTTCCCCAAAATTGATTAGTTACTTCTAATACATGCACCTCACTTTTAATTTCATTCAGCACAATTAAACTTGTATTTATAGATTATTGATACTTAAATGATCTTAAGTCCATTTTCCCGTTTGTAATGATGATTGCTTAGTCAAATAATTAAAATCCCTTTAATTGATTTTTATCTGATCAAAAGATTCATTCACAACAGAATTAAACATCCACAAACTAAAATCAAATCCACAACATGATATTGATAACGGAGTTCACCCGAAGGCTACGTCTCTGGATTCTCAAAAAGAGAATCAATCTATTCAACATCCAATGAAGTACATTTAACCCTTCAATAATGACCAATAGAAATTTATACCTGTAAATGATCTTATCTAAGACTCAAGGAACTCTGAAAAATAGTAGAAACTATCCATATGTCGATATGTGGCTCCTACAGTGTCTCCCTGGTGAGTTTCCCATGTAAATGCATCCAAAAAAAACCTAAAATTTGAAATATACAACACCTACATGAAAAAGGTTTACATTTCTAAATTCCATCTCACACATTCATATTTTATACAGTCATAGCCCGGTATCTTGGCATAATTTTCACAAGGGCAACCTAAGGACGCTATTTCATACACAAGCACAAAGAACTACGTGGTCTTTGGCATATATGGTTGGTGGATTTATATGGTTTAACGTGACCATTTCACTTAGATATATGGCTTAGATATATTCGCCAAGTTATATGGAAATGTGGTAACATTTGATCACCACGTTGTAAGTGGACGCACCGAAATCAAACAGTCCACACGACGGCTGGAAGCATAAATTTTACGCTCGTCAAATACCGGAGATCAAAACCAAAAAAGGAATTTCTTTTGCTTTTTGCCATGTGTCGCAGTGCTATTGGTCCAAATTGACATGTTGACCATAGTTGACTTTCTTGTTGACTGAACTTTGACCGATGATAGAATTCGCATACAGAATCCGTTTCTAGATTTCAGCATACCGTCAGAAAGGTCTCAAGAAGCCCTTTAGCATGGTATATTTTAGGGAATTTTAGAGAATATCTACTCATGATAAATCCTCTGGATCACTCCTCCCTAGTAAGACCATTTGGACCTCAAAATGGAAATTCACTTTGCTAAATTGTACACACATTCTCTGCATATTACAAACATAGAACCTAGTTTATAGCATGGTAATTTTTTCCATAAAAAATTGCAATAATCAAATGGCAATAATAATGATATAACCCAATGGCCTGAAATGCAATTAATATGACACTAAACTGCCATATTTCTTTGTACATCCTGATCTTGCACATACCATTGTCAACAATGCAAATGTAACCTGCATTCGCAGCTTGTTAATGCAAAACTTGTACATACTATTTGCAGCTATACTTAACAGTTACAAATATTAAGTCTATCAATAAGACTTACAAATGTGCAAATATCATTCATAGTAAACAAAAAGTTTCTATAAGTTGTACACTTACAAACAATGCCTACATGCCACAAATTGCACTATAACAACATTTTAACTACAATCCACACGTAGACATCTGACCAATGATCATGCCCAATGAACTGTACATACTGCTAAAGATGAAGTTGTAAAACCATCAAAAAGAAAATTACATCAAGTATTTTAAACCTGTCACTTGATTATTTCCTCTTTAGGATACGTCACCAACACCAAAGTAGAAAAATAAATTTGGGACTATCCTTTTTCACAATGCAACAAGACTTCCAAAACTACCTAGTTAGTTTGCATATATTTCACAAATCAACTATGCAAACATAAAATTGATAAATTGTTTACCCACCTTACTCAAGACACTATCTTCTTTAGGGTGTTAATTCAATTCAGTTTTTACCTATACCACTGATGTGGTTAAATTAGTTGGTTTTAAACTCTTATCCTTCTTAAATTTTTGTTCTGGATGTAGCTTCCAACATTTACCAATTTCATGACCTGGTTTCTTACAGTGATCACAAAATCTCTGATCCATTTTTTTAGGATCCACATTTTTAGGAACCTTACCTTGACTACTCTTAGCCGAGCCAGGGTTAGAAGAATGCTTTTTCTCAAACTGTCCCAATATGGATTTATACTTCCTACACTTGGCCACACAATGATTAGATAAGCCACAGAACGTGCATGGATAACTATGTAAAATTGTTTCCATATTATAGCCAAACTTTTTTAGTGTAGTTAAGGGATCCATTTGTTTACCTTTCATTTTTGAACCATGGTAAACAGAATGTGGAGGAATTTCTATACCTCTCCATGGTGAATTCTCACTAGGTCCTCCTGATGAGGATGAACCACCTGATGCTAGAGGGGATGACACTTGGTTGTCAGAAGCTTGTCTTCTTCCAGCTGACTTGGAACTCTCTCCAATCACCTTTTCCCCTGCACTAACATATCCCAGTCCTAGATAACGAGGTCTCTCCTCAACCAAGATTGGGTTAGTTATACCTTGATTAACTTTACCAAGGTTAATTCCATTAAAACCCATGCTATTTAAAATTTTAGATCCTATACCTTTAGTGTGCTTTTCAAATTCACCTAGCAGTATAGTAGATCTAAATTAGCCTAGGAAGAGGAATTAGATGTTTCCATACTTACTGTACATCCATCTATCATAGTGGATGCATCAATAGTGATAGGTACCTCATGCTTGCGTCCATTTTGCAACACTATCAAGAGCTCATCCTTAGATTCTATCTCTTTTCTCAAAGTGTCAAGTTTCTCTTCAAGATCCAATACCTGACATCTCAGGAAGGCATTTTCTCCCTGAATTTGATGATTACATGCTTCAAGTTCTTCAAACTTGGTCTTGTTGGTAGGGTTCATTTTAAGAGACCTCTTGGAAATCGGAGGTGGAGAATACCTGGCGAATATCCTTGGAACCGGTTTCGCGGGAAGGTGAATTTTTTGGGGGTTGTATGAAATTTTTTTGCTTGATTGTCAAGTGGTGCGACAGAAGGCTGCAGATGTGCGACGGGAGATTTTTCTATCGAGCGTCAAAAAAATGTATTGACGCGCGTCAACAGACCTCATTGACTCGCTTCAACAACCTTAGTGATGTGCGTCAAAGAGGTCTGTTGACGCGCGTCAATGAGGATGTTGTCGTCCATACATTTTTTTGACGCGCAACAGAAAAATCTCCTGTCACGCGTCTGCAGCCTCCGACCTCTACTTTCTCATCAAAAAAATCTTCGTGTCGCACGTCAACAAAATCTTTGTCATGCGTCTGCTATGCGTCAATATCTATTGTACCTCCTTGTCACGCGTCAACTACCCGTTAGTGTCGCACGTCAACAAATAACCCTCATTGACGCGCGTCAACAGACCTCTTTGACACGTGTCAATGAGGGTTATTTGACGTGCGACAAAAAATATCCTGACGCATGTCTGCAGCCTCTGCCCTCTGCTTACACATCAAAAAAATCTCCATGTCACTCATCAACAAACTCTTTGTCATGCGTCTAATATGCGTCAATATCTGTAGTACCTCCTTGTCACACGTCAACTATCCGTCAGTGTCGCACGTCAACAAATAACCCTATTGCCACACGTCTGCAAACCCTCCTTGTCACGCGTCAATAACTTACCCCCTTGTCGTGCATCTATAATATAGGATATATCATATTGTTGAAAAATGTGAAGTAGAAGTGTTCTACCTGGCAAATAATCTAGGTTTATATAGGGGATATTTTTCAAGGGTAGGCGAAGCCGACCCCTAAAAAAAATTAAAGTGTAGTTTTTAGGTGAACAGGTCATTGACCCGCGCCAAAAAAATTGCCTTTTCAAAATTTTCAAAAATGGAATATTCGCCATATTACAAATATTCGCCACTAAAATTTTCCCTGCTTGTTGGACATATTGCCCATGATTCCTGCCCACCTGTAACTCCAAACTCTACACACTGCAAATGAAAGATTAAGCAAAAATGCAAAAAAATCACACTGAACCAAATCAAAAGCTAAACCAGCTCTAACACCAAACTTGATCTGAAAATGGTACTTAATTTTTTTTTAAGTACTTAGAAAATTTCCATATTTTAAACCTTACAGACTCAACATTGATCTTGAGTTAACTTAGTCCAATTTTAGGGTGTCTTGAGACCCAATTTCCAAACTCTTCCAAAAGATCAATTAATCTGATTCTTCAACTTTAAGTGAATAAATTGAATCTAATACAAATCCATTTTAACTTCACAGTTGATTTTCCCAACATGCACTCCAACAGATATTTAAATCCAAGTTAACAAGTGTATTAAGATCTGGTTGTGGGTTCTGGATATTGAAAGTTACTTCTTTCCAATTTCACAAGCTTCGTGCTTGCATTAATAATTAATCAAATAAACTTAATTTGACTATTTTTATCTGATCACAGCTTTTTAAAAAAGAAATGAACAAATCCACAATACAAGAAATTGATAACAAAATTCACCCGAAGGTTACGTCTCCGAATTCACAGAAAGTGAATCGATCCATTAAACATCCAATGAATTACAATATCCCTTTAATATTGACTTAACAGACCTTTATACCTACAAATGAGCTGATCTAGACCTCATGAAACTCTGCAATTTACCAGAATCATTCCCAAGTCCATTTGTGGCTCCTAAAGTGTTTCTTTTGTTTGTTCCCTGTGTAAATACGTTCAAAAAACATCTACAACTTGAAATATACAACACCTATTCAAACAAGGTTTACATTTCTGGAAACTAGAGAAAAATATTAAAAACTTCCCTTTTTACTTTGTGTTTTGATTCAAACCAGAAGTGGATGCAAAATGCAGATCAAATCCTGCTCCTCATGCCTGTTCTGTGAAACTACGACTGAAAAATGCCTACACAGAAAAATACATGGCACTTCATGTAACAAAAGTCCCATTTCTGGAAAGCTTATTGAATTATGAACATTTTTTCTTTTTACACCAAGCCTTGAAACTAAGCCCAGGTGCCTCAAAAATGACCTTCTTTAAAAACTACGTGTCTGCTGCCTTGACCCCTTGTCCTCCTTTTACACAGAGCTACAAGCTCTATTTATACCGGGAGCTCACTTTCTATCCCATCTGAGTTGGGCAGCGAGTTGGTTGGGAGGATGAGCTTGGGTAGCAGAGGTCTCATGGTCAAATCCCAGCGGCATAGTGTTTTGCAGAGTTGGTTTGGATAAGATCCCCCATTGGTTGGCTATTATTTTGCTTAAGTTTTTAAACCTTAGAACCTTCCTCCACTATTCACATGGACTTACCAAGCATGGGCTATATATGGGACCCCCACCACTTATCCATGTGGTCTTTGGCATATATGGTTGGCAGATTTATATGGTTTAACGTGACCATTTCGCTTAGATATATTCGCCAAGTTATATGGAAATGAGGTAACATTTGATCGCCACGTTGTAAGTGGACGCACCGAAATCAAACAGTCCACACGGCGGCCGGAGGCATAAATTTTATGCTCGTCAAAGACTGGAGATCAAAAACTAACAAATGACTTTCTTTTGGCTTTTCACCATGTGTCGCAGTGTTATTGGTCCAAATTGACATGTTGACCATAGTTGACTTTCTTGTTGACTGAAATTTGACCGACGATAGAATTCACATACAGAATGTGTTTCTAGATTTCAACATACCATCGGAAAGTTCTCAAGAATCCCTTCAACATGGTACATGTTTAGGGATGTTTAGAGAAGATCTACTCGTGATAAATCCTTTGGATCAGTGACTTTCGGGGTCATTCCAACTTTACATATTACATATTTCATTTTGATTTGATGTTTTTTTAAGATTTTGTTGGTAGCTAGGGTTTGTTTTACAGGTTACAGGTACCCTCGATGATCAAAGTGTGACATATAGGTGATCAACAATGAATAAGCGTGAAACTCTAGCAACATAAAAAAAGGTATCCCTATCAATATTATGTATCCTTATTTTGCACACCCTTTTCTAGTTTGTTATGTATCCCTATCAATAGTAATGTCATGTTATTTATGAGATTCCCTTTTTTCTGTAGCATTCGACACCTTGACAGTTAGATCATCTCCTTTGAGTGAGAATCTTTTTGGCATATTCACATTTTTTCATTATTCATTGTTTAAGTAGTGAATTCAAATTGCTCATAAAAATATATTATTTTTTCCACTTTACCCATTCAACATTATGGGGGTGGGTTTAGTCATACTACTTTATTAGTTGTTGTGTACCTTGTTTATCCTTGGCATCTCACACGATAAACATCAAACAATTGTTGGAATTCTTGGTATACTCTTTTATACTTTCATTACCTCATTCAACATATTGATAGTCTCCTTAAATCTATTATAGTGCATATGTTGTCATCTTGTATTCTTTGATAATCGAATAGTGGATTCAGACCACTTGTGTAGATTTAAGTTCTTCACCATTATTTTCACTTTCACTTCTCACATATTATTTAGTAATGTCTTTCATCTCATCTGGTGTTTTTTTATGATGAATTCCATCCCATCTAGTGCAATATCCATAATACATAGTCTAGTTTTTTGAGAGACCTTTTTTTATCTCATTTTTTCCAGGTTGTACTTATTGTACATGGGTACATTATCAGACCTAGTTTTCGGGAACCATTTTTTACTTTTAACTTCCCTAAGTATAACTTAAGGAGGGCATTGGTGTAATATTTATACATGCACATTTTATTTTAAGTTTACTTATACTTATTTAAGATTTTTTGAATTACTCTACTTTGCACACCTTCTAGGATTAGATTCCAATGTGGCACTCATAACTTGACCACTTATCTCATGTGTGCCTATTCGTGTAGAGTTTGTTACACACATGTCTATCATATAGTCAAAAGTAAATTTGGAATATAATTTTTACGTTTGCTATATACAAACCACTTTTATTTGTAAATTATGAAGCTTATTGATATCAATTTCATTCGGTTGATTTATTGGCGGTAATTTGTTTCTGTTATTTCTTATCATTTTCATCGACTTCTAATATTTCTGTAGCGAGTCCAAATTGAGGAGATTTCAGGGTTTCACCTATTATTTCATGTATGTGTTAAAATATGAATGTTAATTAACAATACGAATATGCATATTGTTTCTAACCCTAATCATAAATTTAAATGATTAAAGGATCCACACTTGTTTATTTTTGGGTTAAATCAATTTTATGTAATGCCATGATTGAAGAATATGCATAAAATGGATTTTGCATGGATGTTATCAAACTCTTTAAAGTTATGAGGAACTCTAGAATATATCATGTCTATATAAGCTTCATTTTTGTTTTATTCACATGAAACCATCAGGTTTAGTTAATAACTAGGGATAACTAAAAGTTACTACATTAACTCTCACAAAAAATATAAAATCTAAAACTATAGAATAAAAAATAAACCTAAGCACCCTATATACTATGATTCCTCATAATATAGATAGACTTGTTATAATAAGATATAATATTTCCCAATTATATCTTTTAGAATGTTCTCAAAATGTTATACTAACTTGTTGGGTTCAAATTTCATTATGCCACCATTCCTTTATTTTTGAGTGGTTGTATTTGGTTTCACACTCAGCAAATAAGTTTTGTAATGATTTATGTAAATGCTTAAGATTTCAAATCTTGTTTATATATCTCACTTTATTCTCTTTTATTACTACATTTAAAACCTTGTTTATTTTTTCATCTTAATTCCCTTTAGCTTATTGTTGGATTCATTTTACTTATTTTGTTCTCATAACTACATATCTAAAAGTAATTATAATTTAAATATTGATTTCCATGAGATTGTATGTTTGGAGTAATAAGGAACTTTTGAATGTACCTCTACCATGTAAGCTTATTTTTTGTTTTATTACATTAGTGGATGAGGTATATATATATACTTTGAAAATATTAATGTCTCTTAGAGAAGTACACCTAATATTTATCATGATTTTATCATGGTTGACATTCTTGACCATGTTGGCTATCTCAAGGAATCTCTAAAATTTAACATAAAAATGACAATCAAAATTTTGGTGGTTGTGTTGATGTGTTTTTTTGGTTCATGAAGAGTACATAATCATTTATATTATTTTAAAAAAAACAATGTTCTTGTGGAGATTATTTGTAATGCTATGTGAAGCAATCTATAAAACATTGGATAGAACTATAATAAAGTTCACCATGTCAAACCTGTAGTGATAAAAAAAGGATTTAATTTTATCCCTGATTTATACTAAATATTTTTTCTTAAGCATTTGGATATCTAGACTACATCGTTAACTTCATAAGATAATATTTATAGTTTGCAATGTGCATTTTTGCCTATATATATTGTGGGATATTTGTTAAAGACGTGTTTTATAATATCATGGAGGTGGCATGCCATCGAATAAACATGTGAATATATGTGATGATAAGTTGGAGGTGGAAAAAGTAATATGAAAAATGAGTGGCATTCTTGAAGGAAATGGAACAATGCTTGACTAAAATGAAATGTGAGAAAAGGCCTTACAATCAATCCAATGCTCTAAGATTATGGATAGAGATCCTCTTGATTATTCTATACACCAATTTTTGTCATTTTATATTTTCCTTTTTCTATAGTATTGTATTATATTATGGTTATGTTAGGTATGTCATTTGGTATTAGATTACACATACAATATTATGCATGATAGTTATATATGCTTGTGTGTTTTTATCTCATGTATGATTATAGATTTTCAATATTTCTTCACATCCCTTTTTGAAAGAGATTATATGTTTTTGAACACAATCCTTTTTTCAATCTAATTTTATTTCAATTGGTATGTTTTAATTTAAAAATAAATTATAAAAAATTATGTATGCAAAATCAAATTTACATTTTTTATTATATTATAGTTGGTAGACATGTGCACGATACTTTAAGCATTTGCATATTAAATTTTATATATTGATGTTTGATAGAAGAGAATAGATTCTATATATGTAGAAGTAAAATGAAAATTAAATATCACATTGTAGTTACATGTATATGGTATTATATATTTAGGATAATGAGCTTTATCAATTAATAAATGTGAAAGGAGGTCGAAAAATGATCCAAAGAGAGCTAAATAGGTCATAAATCTTCTTAATGAGCCTAATCATGTTGTGGAAAATCAATGGGTTCAAATAATTTCTATGTAATGCGGTACTGATATGTAGCTCCTTAGTAAATCATATGCCCTTGAGGAACTTGATTAGAAAAGTGCTTCACAAGGATATGCAATCTAGCACTATTCTTTTGGACAGTTCATTCAAAATAAATATAAGACTTATGTAATCACAAATCTTGTAGTGACATTTGGCAATATTCCTCTAGATTATGGATGGAGTTGGAAAGAAAAAACCAAAGGATATGTATATATAGCTATATTGTCATTATGTTGGATTTTCTACAGGTAAGGAACCTACTAGTACAAACTTCAAAGAAGTGAGGGTGGTAATATTTTGGGATGGGTATCACATATGACCAAGGTCGGTCTTGTAGAAGATGTCATTGATCCCTTCATTTCTAATGGACCTTAGAAGTCTCAAATGTTCCAAGTATTGTAATAAATAGGGATTTTCACACCTAAAGGTCTAAGGAAACACCCTTTAATGATAAAGTTTTTCAAGCTCTTGAAATAAATTGAGAAACTTGATAAAAGACTTAACATTGATACAATTGGTACATCTTGATTACCCTTGTTCCTATTTTCTCAATTTCTACATTTATTTAATTCATTTTATTTCTCTATATTTAGCCACAAAATGCAATCATATCATCTATTTTATTTCTCTAGATTTAGCCATAAAATACATTTCTTTCATTTTGTATTGATCAAGCACAATTGTTTGTTGTATATTTATAATGTTTTTATTAATGTTTTTGCATACACAAAAAATGGTGTAACCTATTACATTGCACAAAAGCAATCATATCAATTTCCAAACTAGCTTTATATTTAGGTGGTGTGTCTTCAAGTTTGTGTGTAATTACTAGTAGTTATCACATTCTAACTGATGTATGTGCATGACTCTTCTTGATGGTTATCTTCGTGTATAACCTTAAAAAGAAAAAAAAATTCTATTGGTTTTATTCTCATTTAGTTTCTAGCATAGATTTTCCCTTAGAATAATTTAGGGTTAGGACACCCAACTCAATTGTAAGGAATTTATTTAGTTTTAAGAGTCTCATCATGCGAGAAGTAGAATTCAAAAATTTAGAAATAATCATCTAACATCTATTTTTTGTATTATTTATAGAAATAAAAAGATAAGGGTTAGGAAACTTGAATTATATAGGATTGTGTCTATTATAATCAATCTATTATTTGTTAAATTGTAAAATCATAGGGGTTTGATTATGGAAAAGGGATAACAAATTACCCCATTAAATCCATCTACTTTTTATAGTTTTGTAAGGTGTTATTGGATTATTAGGGTTTCAAGGAAGCAGAGAAATTTACCAATGACTTGAAATGAGTTTGAAAAAAAGTGAGGCCTTCAAATATCATAACCAGACAGTAAATAATTTTTACAATATTTGATAGTTTAGTCATACCTCTAAAGGAGTGTTGTAGTTCTAATCGATATTCTCTATTTTGATTGATTTTTTGGGTTTATTTTACATCATTGTCTAGATTTTTATTGTATACTACATATATTTGTAGTTCAATTAAAACATGTATCACTCTACAACACTAATTATCTCCAACATTTTGATTATCCTATGTTCTTAAAATATTTTTGAACTACTCATTTCTATAACTAAATATGAATATCAGTTTAAGATTGATTACTAATTATACATGGTTAGGTTAATGAATTGTTAGTGGAAAACTACTTTCCACATCCACATATATATATATAGTTGCTTCAGAATATTTGTATTGGGTTACCATTAATTTATTCTTACTTTTTAGTAATATTTGAACAAGAAACAAATAACAAATTATTACAGAAAAATATATATCACGACTTTATACATTAAAAATTGTTAATGTTGATTTCATGATTAGGTTAGATGACATACTTATTAAAACATGTTAAAAATCATTAATAATGATATTTTCATATGCTATGTTAATCCATATTCATTTAATTTTTATTTTATTGAGTACTTAATTTGGTAAACTGCGAAGGGTAGTCCAACCTCACCTACACACTTATTTCTCCTTTTGTTATGTAATGATTTAATGAAGGGTATTGCAAGTATATAGGGTTTATACTTATTGTAATTTTTTATAGGTTTGTGTGTGTTTCGCGCAGAATGTTTCAACTTTTGGGAATAGAGTTGCTTCTATCCTTTCATTCCTTTTAGAAACAGATAAGGGTTAGGGCTAGGAGGAATACCTGTTGAATGTCGAGATGGTGTGCGCGTACCGTAGAGAGAGATCAGGTTGATTGTGAAGAACTCCTTTTTGTCTTGGAAGGACTACCTGCAAATAAGAATACAAGACCACAAGATTTTAATTAGACAATAAAGGAGGGAACTGCCTTGGGCCCAGGAAATATAAAACTTCCTTTCGAAGGTGGTCAGTTCCCCTGCTAATATGAATTAACACAAAAGATTGTAAAATAACAATTTAATTGCCTCGTTGAAACAAGTAGGGGGAAAGGCTGGTTTTTGGTTTTGAGTCAAGGTAACCGATATTGGTTACTGCTAACCGATATCGGTAGGTTCTATGTTTTAGGGGCTTTTGGTGAGGGTCAGTTGTAGGGTGGTTGTGTTGTTTGTAAGGCTAGTAAATGAGTGGGATTAGGTAATGGGGTGATGAGAGGGTAGAAGAATGATAGTTAGATGTAATGTGTTGTTGGGTAGTAGATCTGGGAATAGATTTATGACGGCTGTGATTCAAAAGTCTAAGAAATTTTTATCAAAGAGAACATACAAGATTCTACTTACTGTTTATTGACGAGAATGCAGGTCCAAGAACTGTGATGACAAAGGCAGAACTCAGATAGGACGCCTTGACGATCAGAAGATGAGATGTCTTCCCTCACGATGATCAGCTGAGTGTCACAGGGCTCTGGTTGTGCAGTTGCAGTCTTGGGCTTGATGTCCTTCTCTGCAAACTCTTCTTGTTTTCTTCACTATCTATGCTTTGCCAAGAAAAATTCGGATTCTCTCAATCGCTTCTGATGATCTCGATTGATCAAAAATCCTTCAACCTTTGTTTCTGGTTAGGGGAGCCCATTTACAGGGAACCGATGGCGGTTACGTAACCGACGGCGGTCGAGTAGAAACTGGTATCGGTCAGGTCAAAGTGGGCTATTTTTAGTAAAATAGCCAACTTTCCCTCCTTTTCTCCCGAGGGATTAGTTGCGGGCTTGGTCAAGTAACTACAAGGTCGGTTTTGGGTGCGAGTAAGGGGTCATTAGTCATGGGTGTGGATGTAGGACTAAGTTATAGGTCTTAATTAGGTTAGTTTAGGGTTAGGACTTGGTCATGATGAGGTGGCAAGATGAGGTGGCAGGTAAGGCGATGTGGATTTATTAATTATAAGGTAATTAATAAATAATTGTGTAAGGTTTAGGTGATGAGGTTAGGTTGGCGAAATGAGATGTCACAGGGGGTCGTAAGACACAAATTTGGTGTCTACATTAGCCCCTTATTGTCGTGTAGTTTGTTTTGTAAAGCTGCACGGACAATAATATGAAGTGGTTTCCCCTGTTAAGGGTATAGGTAATCCCCCTCAAATCTATCACAG
This sequence comes from Taxus chinensis, assembly GCA_019776745.2. NCBI lineage: Eukaryota > Viridiplantae > Streptophyta > Pinopsida > Cupressales > Taxaceae > Taxus > Taxus chinensis. The sequence goes on from CM034147.1 coordinate 882,844,989, forward strand.
ATTGAGATTAGCGGGAAAATCAGGGATAGAGTTGATAAAGGGTAAATGGTGTGGAGATGAGGGTGAGATGGTGGGGGGTCCAAGGAGCAGACAAGCATTTTTAGGGTGTCCTTGAGACCCAATTTCCAACTCTTCGCAAAAATCAATTAATCTATTCTTCTTCACCTTTAAAGTGATAAATTGACTCTAATCCAAATCCCCTTTTAACTCACATTTGATTTTCCAACCATGCCTCCAACGTATTGAAATCCAAGTAACAAGTTTATTATATTGGTTTTTGGGTCCTGGATATTGAAAGTTCTTCTTTCCAATTCACAATCTTCGTGCTTTCATTAATAATTAATCAAATGAAACTTAATTGACTATTTTATCTGATCCAGCGTTTAAAAAAAAAGAAATGAACAAATCCACAATCCCAGAAATGATACAAAATTCACCCGAAGGTTACGTCTCCGAATCACAGAAAAGTGAATCGATCCATTAAACATCCAAGAATTACAATATACCTTTAATTTGACTTAACAGACCTTTATACCTCAATGAGCTGATCTAGACCTCATGAACTCTGGCAATTTACCAGAATCATTCCAAGTCCAGTTGTGGCGCCTAAAAGTGTTTTCTTTTGTTTGTTCCCTGTGTAAAGACCGTTTCAAAAAACATCTACAACTTGATATACAACACCTAGCAAACAGGTTACATTTCTGGAAACTAGAGAAAAATATTAAAAACTTCCCCTTTTTTACTTGTGTTTTGTTCAACCAGCATTGGATGCAGAAATGCAGATCAAATCCTGCTCCTCCTTGCCTTCTGTGAAACTACGACTGAAAATGCCTACACAGAAAAATCATGGCACTCAGTAACAAAAGTCCCATTTCTGGAAGCTTATTGAATTAGGAACATTTTTTCTTTTTACACCAAGCTTGAACCCTCATCCCCTGTGCCTCAAAAATGACCTTCTTTAAAAAACTACGTGTCTGCTTGCTTGACCCCTTTTCCTCCTTGTACCAACAGAGCTACAAGCTCTATTTATACCGGGAGCTCACTTTCTTTCCCATCTGAGTTGGGCAGCAGTTGTTGGGAGGATGAGCTTGGTTAGCAGAGGTCTCAATGGTCAATCCCGCGGCATATGGTTTTTTGCAAGTTGGTTTGGATAAATCCCCCATTGGTTGGCTATTATTTTGCTTCCAGTTTTTAAACCTTATACCTTCCTCCATATCACATGGACTTACCAAGCATGGGCTATTATGGGACCCCACCACTTATCCTGTGGGCTTTGCATAGGGATGGTTGGCAGATTTATCTGGTTTAACGTGACCACATTTCGCTTAGATATATTCGCCAAGTTAATATGAAAAGAGGTCACATTGATCGCCACGGTTGTAAGTGGACGCACCAATCAAACAGTCCACAGCCGGCGGTCCGGAGGCCATACCTTTTAGATGCTCGCAAAGACTGGAGATCAAAAACACACAAATGACTTTCTTTACTTTGGCTTTTCACCATGTGTCCTTCTGTATTGGTCCAACTTGAACATTTACCATAGTTGACTTTCTTGTTGACTGAAATTTGACCGACGCTAGAATTCCCATCCTAATGTGTTTCTAGAATTTAACATAACCATCGAAAGTTCTCAAGAATCCCTTCAACATGTCCATGTTTAGGGATGATATTAGAGAAGGATCTCTCGTGATAAATCCTTTGGGATCAGTGCTTTCGTGGTCATTCCAACTTTACATATTACATAATTTCATTTTGATTTGATGTTTTTTTTAAGATTTTTGTTGGTAGCTAGGGTTTGTTTTACAGGTTACAGGTACCCTCTATGATCAAAGGGTTGTTACATATATGTGATTCACACTTAATAACGTGAAACCTCTAGCAACATAAAAAAGTATCCCATCAATATTAATGTATCCTTATTTTGCACACCCTTTCTAGTTTTGTTATGTATCCTATAATAGTAGATTCATTTATTTATGAGATTCCCTTTTTCTGTAGCATTCGCACCTTGAAGTTAGATCATCTCCTTTGAGTAGATCTTTTTTGGCATTTCACATTTTTTCATTCTTCATTGTTTAAGTAGTGAATCCAAATTGCCATAAAAATTATTTATTTTTTCCACTTTATTACCCAATTCAACATTATGGGGGTGGGTTTTCATACACTTTACTTAGTTGTTGTGTACCTTGTTTATCCCTTGGCATCTCACAACGATAAACTCAAACATTGTTGGAATCTTGGTATACTCTTTTATACTTTCAGTACCTCATTCAACATATTGATAGTCTCCTAAATCTATTAATGCAAATGTTGTCATCTTGTTATTCTTTGATAATCGAATAGTGGGATTCAGACCACTTGGGTGTAGATTTTAAGACGTTCTTGTCACCATTATTTTTCACTTTCACCTTTCACTTCTCCTATTATTTAGTAATGTCTTTCATGCATCTGGGTGTTTTTTTATTATGAAATTCTCCCATCTAGTGCAATATCCCTAATACATAGTCTAGTTTTTTGAGAGAACTTTTTTATCCATTTTTTCCAGGTTGTAATCTATTGTACATGGGTACATTATCGACCTATTTTTCGGGAACCATTTTTTCTTTTAACTTCCCTAATTATAACTTAAGGAGGGCAATTGGGGTAATATTTACATGCACATTTTATTTTAATTTACTTATACTTATTTAAAGATTTTTTGAATTACTCTACTTTGGCACACCTTCTAGGATTCGATTCCAATGTGGCACTCATAAACTTGACCACTTGATCTCATGTGTGCCTATTCGTGTAGAGTTTGTTCACACATAGTCTATCATATAGTCCAAAGTAAATTGGAATATAATTTTTACGTTTGCTATTATACAAACCACTTTTATAATTTGTAAATTAGTAAGCTTATTGATCTCAAGTTCATTCGGTGATTGAATTGGCGGTATATGGTTCTGTTATTCTTATCATTTCATCGACTTCTATATTTCTGTAGCGATCCAAATTGAGGAGATGTCAGGGTTTGCACCTATTATTTCATGTATGTGTTTAAAATATTAATGTTAATTAACAATACAATATCATATTGTTTCTAAAACCCTAATCATAATTTCAATGATTAAAGATCCCACACTTGTTTATTTTTGGGTTTAAATCAATTTTAGGAATGCCATGATTGAAGAATGCATAAAATGGATTTTTGCAATGGATTTATCAAACGCTTTACTCCTTTAAGTTATGAGGAACTCTAGATATATCATGTCCTATATAAGCTTCATTTTTGTTTTATTTATTCACATGAAACCATCATTTTATTTACAATAACTAGGGATAACTAAAAGTTACTACCTTCTCTCACAAAAATCTAAAATCTAAAACTATAGATAAAAATAAACCTACGCACCCATATACTATGATTCGCATAATATAGATAGACTTGTTATAAGAAAATATCATATTTCCCCAATTATATCCTTTAGAATGTTCTCAAATGTTAGACGACTTGTTGGGTTTCAAATTTATCATGCCTACCATTCCTTTTATTTTTGATGGTTTGTATTTGGTTTCATGTTTCACACGCAGCAAATAAGTTTTTGTAATGTTTATGTAAATGCTTAAGATTTAAATCTTGTTTAATATCCTCACTTTAGTCTCTTTTTATTACTACATTTAAAACCTTTGTTTAGTTTTTTTCAATCGTAATTCCCTTTACGTATTGTTGGATTCATTTTACTTATTTTGTTCTCATAACTACATCTCTAAAAGTAAATTAGAAAATTTAAATATTGATTTCCATGAATTTGTATGTTTGGAATTAAAAGGAACTTTTTGCATGTACCTCTACCATGTAGCTTAAATTTTTTGTTTTATTACATAGTGGGATTAGGTATATATATAATACTGTTGAAAATATTAATGTCTCTAGAAAGTACACCTAATCTTTACTCATGATGTTATCATGGTTGACATTCTTGACCATTTTGGCTATCTCAAGGCAAATCTCTAAAATTTAACATCAAAAATGACATCAAAATTTTGGTGGTTGTGTTCCCTATTTTCCTTTATCCTCCCGCTTGTCTCTCTGTTCTGTTTTCGTGATCTTTTCTCTCTATTGTGGCGGTGTTCTCCTGCTTCGTCGTACCAGAGTATGCAGTGAGACATTCCCCCAATTAATGTGTGGGGACGTCCTATATGATTTTCAAAAAAAACATGTTCTTGTTGAAGATTTGTAATGCTATTGAGGCAATCTATTAAAACCTTGGGATAGAACATAATAAAGTTCACCTTTCCAAACTGTAGTGATAAAAAAAGGATTTAAATTTTATCCCTGATTTATACTAAATCTTTTTCTTAAGCATTTTTTGGTCTCTAGACGACAATCGTTAACGTTCCATAAGAATATTTTATAGTTTGCAATTGTGCCTTTTTGGCCTATATATTTTTGGGGATTTTGTTAAAGACGTGTTTTATAATCTCATGAGGTGCATTCCACACGAATCAAACATGTGCCTCATAGGTGATGCTACGTTGGAGGTGGAACAGTAATCTGCCACATGAGTGGCATTCCTGAAGGAAATGGAACAATGCTTTTACTAAATAAATGTTAGAAAAGGCCCTTACATCAATCCAATTCTCTCCGATTATGGATAGAGATCCTCTTAAAAAAAGTCTTATTCATAATAACAACCAATGTTTGTCAGTTTAATATTTTCCTTTTTCGATATATTTGTATATATTATGGTTATGTAGTTATGTCATTTGGTATTAGATTACCATACAATATTAGTCATGATAGTTATATATGCTTGTGTGTTTTTATCTCATGTATGATGTATAGATTTTTCAATATTCTTCACATCCCTTTTTGAAAGAGATTATATTTTTTTGAACCACAATCCTTTTTTCCCATCTAATTTAGTGTCACTTGGTATGTTTTAATTTAAAAATAATTAATAAAAAATTTAGTATGCAAATAAATTTTTACTTACCATTTTATTATATTATAGTTGTAACATGTTCAAACGATACTTTAATTAAGCATTTGCATATTAAATTTTATATAATTGATGTTTGATCAGAAGAGAATAGATTCTATATATGTAGAAGTAAAATGAAAATTAAATATCACATTGGAGTTACATGTATATGATTATATATTAGGATAATAGCTTTATCAATAATAAATGTGAAAGGATGTCGAAAACTGATCCAAAGAGAGCTAAATAGGTCATAAACTTTCTTATTAGCCTAACCTGTTGTGGAAAATCAATGGGTTTCAAATCATTTCTATTTATGGCGGTACTGATATGAGCCCCTTAGTATCATATGCCCTTTGGGAACTTGATTGAAAATGCTTCAGCAAGGATAATGCAATCGTAGCACTATTTTTTGGACAGTTCATTCAAAATAAATATAAGACTTATGTAATCACCATCTTGTATGACATTTGGCATATTCCTCTAGATTATGGATGAGTTGGAAAGCAAAAACCAAAGATAATGTATATTAGGCATATTGTCATTAGTTTGATTTTTCTCACAGTAGGAACCGATAGACAACTAACTTCAAAGAAGTGAGGGTGGTAATTAATTTTGGATGGGTACACATATGACCAAGGTCGGTCTTATGTAGAAGATGTCATTGATGCCCTTCTTTCTAATGGACCCTTATAAGTCTCAAATGTTCCAAGATTGTAATAAATAGGTATTTTTCACACCTAAAGGTCCTAAGGAACACCCTTTAATGATAAGTTTTTCAAGCTCTTGAATATTGATAAACTTGATAAAGCTTAACATTGATACATTGGTACAATCTTGTTACCCTTGTCCTATTTTCTCAATTTCTACATTTATTTAAATTCATCATGTTATTTCTCTCATTTTAGCCACAAAATGCAATCATATCATCTATTTTTATTTCTCTAGATTACCATAAAATACATTTCTTTCATTTTGTAATTGATCAAAGCACACAATTTTTTTGTTGTATATTTATATTTTTTATTCCTGTTTTTTGCATATCACAAAAAATGTGTACCTATTACATTGCACAAAAGCAATCATATCAATTTCCAAACTAGCTTTTATTTAGGTGGTGTGTCTTCAAGTTGTGTTTAAATTAACTAGTAGTTTATCACATCTAACTGATGTATGTCATGCTCTTCTTGATGGTTATCCTTATCTGCGTGTAATAACCGTTAAAAAGACCAAAAAAATTCTATTGGTTTTTTCTCCTTTAGTTTCTAGCATAGATTTTCCCTTAGATAATTTAGGGTAGGACACCCACTCAATTAGTAAGGATTGATTTAGTTTTAAGGTCTCATCATGCGAGAATAGAAATTCAAAATTTAGAAATATCTCTAACATCTATTTTGTGTATTCTTTATAGAAATAAAAGAATAAGGGTAGGAAACGTGAATTATATGGATTGTGTCTATTATATCCATCTATTTTTGTTAAATTGTAAATCATAGGGGTTTGATTATGGAAAAGGATACCAATTACCCCATTAACTCCATCTACTTTTTATATAGTTTTGTAAGTGTTTATTGGATTATTAGGGTTTCAGGAAGGCAGAGAATTTACTAACCATGACTTGGACAAAATGAGTTTGAAAAAAGTGAGGCCTTCAAATATCATACCAACAGTAAATAATTTTTACAATATTTGATAGTGTTAGTCTACCTCAATCTAAAGGAGTGTTGTAGTTCTATAATCGATATTCTCTGTTTGATTGATTTTTTGGGTTTATTTTACATCATTGTCTAGATTTTTATTGTATACTACATAGATTTGTAGTTCAATAAACAGGAATCACTCTACTACAACACTAATTATCTCCAACATTGTGATTATCCTCTTTTCTTCAAATATTTTTGACTACTATTTCTATAACTAAATATGAATAATCAGTTTATGATTGATTACTAATTATACGGTTTAGGTTAATGAATTGTTTAGTGAAAACTAACTTTCCCATCCACACATATCTATATAGTTCTTCAGATATTTGTATTGGGTTACCATTAATTTATTCGACTTTTTAGTAATATTTGAACAAGAAACAAATAACAAATTATTACATAAAAATATATATCACACTTTATACAATTAAAAATGTTATGTTGAATTTTCATGATTAGGTTATAATACAACTGTATTAAAACATGTTAAAAATCATTAATAGGATAGTTTCATTGCTAATGTTAATTCCATATTCATTTAATTTTTATTTTATTGAGTACTTAATTTGGTAACTGCAAGGGTAGTCCACCCTCCCATACACACTTATTTCGCCTTTGTTATTAGAATGATTAATGGAAGGTATTTGCAAGTATATAGGGTTTTATACTTATTTGTAATTTTTTATAGGTTTTTGTGTGTTTTCGCCGCAGGGAATGTTTTCAACTTTTTTGGGAATAGAGTTGCTTCCTATCCTTTCATTCCTTTTGATAAACAGATAAGGGTTAGGGCTAGGAGAATACCTGTTGAATGTCGATATGGGTGCGCGTACCGTAGAGAGATATCAGGTGATTGGTGAGAACTCTTTTTGTCTTGGAAGGACTACCTGCACATAATAATCAAGACCACAAAAGATTTTAATTAACAATAAAGGAGTGAAACTGGCCTTGGGCCCAGGAAATATAAAACTTTACTTCTTTCGCAGGTGGTAGTTCCCCTGCTAATTTGAATAACACAAAAGATGGTAAAATAACAATTTTAACTTGTCCTCGTTGAAACAAGTAGGGGAAAGGCTTGGTTTTTGGTTTTGAGTCACGGTCACCGAGTTGGTTACTCTCTGCTAACCGATATCGGTAGGTTCTATGTTTTAGGGGCTTTTGGTGAGATGTCATTGTAGGTTGTTTTGTTGTGTTTTCCTGCTAGTCCATGCGGGGCTTACGGTCCTGTGTGCTGCGCGGGTCGAAGACTGCCTAGTTCGGCTGTCCGGTGTGTTAGGTAGTAGATTCTGGAATAGAATTTATGCGCTGTGATTCAAAGCTAAGAAATTTTGATCAAGGAACCCTCCCCCGATTCTACTTACTTTGTGTGTACTGTTTATTTGCCGAGAATGCAGTCCAGAACTGTGATGACAAAAGGCGAACATCAGATAGTACGCCTTGACGATCAGCGATGGAGACTGTGCTGCCCTCACGTGATCAGCTGAGTGTCACAGGGCTCTGGTTGTGCAGTTGTCAGTCTTGGGCTTGATGTCCTTCTTCTCAAACCCTCTTCTTGTTTTCCTGCACTATCTATGCTTTGGCCAAGATAAAAATTCGGATCTCTCAATCGTTCTGATGATCTCGATGATCAAAACTCCTTCACCCTTTGTGTCCTGGTTAGGGGAGCCCATTTACAGGGAACCGATGGCGGTTTACGTAACCGACGTTCGGTCGTAGTATAAACTGTATCGGTCAGGTCAAAGTGGGCTATTTTTAGTAAAATCGGCCAACTTTCCCTCCTTTTCGCCCGAGTGAATTAGTTGGCCGGGCTTGGTCCAAGTAACTACAAAGGTCGGTTTTGGGTGCGAGTAAGGGGTCATTAGTCAATGGGTGTGGGGGGGGGGGGATGTAACTAGTTATAGGTCTTAATTATGGTTAGTTGAGCGGGTTGGACTTTTGTCATGATGAGGTGGTCAAGATAGGTGGCAGGTACGAGGGGGCATGTGATTTATTGAATTTATAGTTACTTAATAAATAATTGGGTAAGTTAGGTATGAGGTAGGTTGTCGAACTGAGATGTCACAGGGTTCGTAAGACACAAATTTTGGTGTCTACATTAGCCCCTAATTGTCGTTTCTTTTGTTTTGTAAAGCCTGCACGGCCATATATGAAGTGTTTTCCCCCTGTTAGGGTATAGGTAATCCCCCTCAAATTCTATCACACGATTGCGAAAGCGGGAAATCATGGATAGAGTTGATAAAGGGTTAAATGGTGTGGAGATGAGGGTGAGATTGTTGGGTAGGTCCCAGGAGCAGACGCGCGTGTGAATGCAGTAGTGCCCAGTGGTACATGATTTTGACGAGCAAACAACAGCATTCAATAGTTAAAGGTCGATAGTTTTTATCCAAACAAGGGTGATATAATCCTGGTATCCAAGGCATCGAATAGCTCCAGGGATATAACGGTTAAGGTACATGAACGTTTAGCATGTTCGCGGCAGTACCAAATGGTTGGGGTTTTTTGGTTGAGATAAACATCACGTCAGGTCTAAGCTAGCAACAGTTTTCGACTGATCAAGTCAAGTATGCTAATCATGCTAAAACACAAACAGTGAGCTCGATATGAACGAAGTGACAGGTGAGTGGATCAAATTGTAATTTGTTGGTTTTTGGGGCTAGGTTTTTTTAAGTGGTAAAAGCTTTGTTCAGGCTTATTGATTAGTGAGGGCCGTGGGTCGGGCCGGATGGGTTGGTGCGGCCTGGGTCGGGCCAGTGGTTGGTTGCGCTCTAGGGTCGGGCCAAATGGTTGGGGATCTCCTTGTGTCGGGCAAATGTTTGGGGTGAGGCCTTGGTCGGGCCAATTAGTTGGTTGCGCCTTTGGGTGCGGGCTAATGGGTGGGTACTGCCTTTGGTTCGGGCAAATAGTTGTTTGCGGCCTTGGGTCGCCAAATTGTGGGTTGCGGCCTTAGGTCGGGCCAATGTTGGTTGTTGTGAGGCCTTTGGTCGGGCCAAGTAGTTTGTTGTCGGCCTTGGGTCGGGCCCAAATGGGTTGGGGTTGTAGCCTTCGGTCAGGCCAAATAGTTATTTCGGCCTTGGGTCGGCCAAATGGGGTTTGGTTGGCGGCCTTGGTCGAGCCAATTAAGGTAAGCAAGAGGTGTTTTCACAGCCCAAGGTGGATTTGGTGATGTTTGTGAGAAAGCGAGTTAAATAAGGGCAGAAACTTGGGGAGCGTTTGGATAGAAACGGTGTCGATTGGCTATGCCGATATCGGTAGGTTGACCGATACCGGTTCCTTAGGGCACAATAAAACCGATATCGGGTATAACGTCAAAAACCATAAAAAGAAAAATACGACGGCCGTCATTGTCACAAAGTTGACAAGTTGAAAGCTAATTTGATTTGTCTGAGGTGTAGTGTTAGACTTGGAGCATTTGGTGTTGGTTGGCGGTATTTGAGTGGAGGAGTATTGATTAGTGGGCCCTGATGATAGGAGGCAAGGCTTTGATTGGTGGAGGACCCAGCAGAGGAAGATTAGGCCATGGCACATCCATGAGTAGCAGGCGGTGCTGTCCAGCTGGACCACCAACCACCCATACCCACCATGACGACGTGTCGTCATACCGTCTTTTCGAAACCCCCTCAATTGTGTGGGATTTGCAGTGGATTTGCTTACTTTGGGTTTTGGGTAGGAATTGCTAATTTTGCAAAAATCTTACTACCTGGAAGTTTAATTTGAAAAAGGAGAGGGTAGATAGGTTAATAGGCCCAGGCGCTGGGTGGGTTAGGTTTTAGGGTTTTTTGGTTGGGTATCGAGGGAGAAATAGGAAAAAAAGGGAATGGGGTAGCCACTCGGTTGGGGCTCAGGTATTTTCCAGTGACTGTACCGGTCACTAGCGCCCGGCACTCGTCACGAATTCTTGGGGTACGGCCGGGTTTGTTGGGTGACCTGTGTCGGTACGGGAGTTGACCGCACGTGGAAAAGGTGGACCGGTCTCGGTTAAGGTTGACCGTACCGGTCCCTGGGCAAGATTTTCGATTTTGTGCAATCATTTTGTGTTGTTTTTGGGTGTTCAAAGTTCGTGTTGGGGATGGGTGTTTGGGTTGTGTAGTGTTGTTTATTATGGGTTTTTTTGTGTTGGGTGTGAAGATGTTGGGGGATATTGTAGAATATAGGTGGGTAAAGGGGTTTGTTAGAGAGTCGGGGTGTGGGTCGGGGGGGATACAAAAGGGGGTATAGAGGGTATAAGTAGATGTTGTGATAAACAGTAGGGCTAATGTAGTCAGTTTGGTTTTTGCAGGCACGTCACAGCTGACGATGCAGGACAAGATGCCTCCAGCTGTTTAGACCGGTGTGGCCACACTGTCACAGCGCAATGGGGGTATCATTCCTGAGGTGGGTACTTCCGGCGGAGTGCAGTTGTCAGTCTTGGGCTTGATGTCCTTCTTCTCAAACCCTCTTCTTGTTTTCCTGCACTATCTATGCTTTGGCCAAGATAAAAATTCGGATCTCTCAATCGTTCTGATGATCTCGATGATCAAAACTCCTTCACCCTTTGTGTCCTGGTTAGGGGAGCCCATTTACAGGGAACCGATGGCGGTTTACGTAACCGACGTTCGGTCGTAGTATAAACTGTATCGGTCAGGTCAAAGTGGGCTATTTTTAGTAAAATCGGCCAACTTTCCCTCCTTTTCGCCCGAGTGAATTAGTTGGCCGGGCTTGGTCCAAGTAACTACAAGGTCGGTTTTGGGTGCGAGTAAGGGGTCATTAGTCAATGGGTGTGGGGGGGGGGGGATGTAACTAGTTATAGGTCTTAATTATGGTTAGTTGAGCGGGTTGGACTTTTGTCATGATGAGGTGGTCAAGATAGGTGGCAGGTACGAGGGGGCATGTGATTTATTGAATTTATAGTTACTTAATAAATAATTGGGTAAGTTAGGTATGAGGTAGGTTGTCGAACTGAGATGTCACAGGGTTCGTAAGACACAAATTTTGGTGTCTACATTAGCCCCTAATTGTCGTTTCTTTTGTTTTGTAAAGCCTGCACGGCCATATATGAAGTGTTTTCCCCCTGTTAGGGTATAGGTAATCCCCCTCAAATTCTATCACACGATTGCGAAAGCGGGAAATCATGGATAGAGTTGATAAAGGGTTAAATGGTGTGGAGATGAGGGTGAGATTGTTGGGTAGGTCCCAGGAGCAGACGCGCGTGTGAATGCAGTAGTGCCCAGTGGTACATGATTTTGACGAGCAAACAACAGCATTCAATAGTTAAAGGTCGATAGTTTTTATCCAAACAAGGGTGATATAATCCTGGTATCCAAGGCATCGAATAGCTCCAGGGATATAACGGTTAAGGTACATGAACGTTTAGCATGTTCGCGGCAGTACCAAATGGTTGGGGTTTTTTGGTTGAGATAAACATCACGTCAGGTCTAAGCTAGCAACAGTTTTCGACTGATCAAGTCAAGTATGCTAATCATGCTAAAACACAAACAGTGAGCTCGATATGAACGAAGTGACAGGTGAGTGGATCAAATTGTAATTTGTTGGTTTTTGGGGCTAGGTTTTTTTAAGTGGTAAAAGCTTTGTTCAGGCTTATTGATTAGTGAGGGCCGTGGGTCGGGCCGGATGGGTTGGTGCGGCCTGGGTCGGGCCAGTGGTTGGTTGCGCTCTAGGGTCGGGCCAAATGGTTGGGGATCTCCTTGTGTCGGGCAAATGTTTGGGGTGAGGCCTTGGTCGGGCCAATTAGTTGGTTGCGCCTTTGGGTGCGGGCTAATGGGTGGGTACTGCCTTTGGTTCGGGCAAATAGTTGTTTGCGGCCTTGGGTCGCCAAATTGTGGGTTGCGGCCTTAGGTCGGGCCAATGTTGGTTGTTGTGAGGCCTTTGGTCGGGCCAAGTAGTTTGTTGTCGGCCTTGGGTCGGGCCAAATGGGTTGGGGTTGTAGCCTTCGGTCAGGCCAAATAGTTATTTCGGCCTTGGGTCGGCCAAATGGGGTTTGGTTGGCGGCCTTGGTCGAGCCAATTAAGGTAAGCAAGAGGTGTTTTCACAGCCCAAGGTGGATTTGGTGATGTTTGTGAGAAAGCGAGTTAAATAAGGGCAGAAACTTGGGGAGCGTTTGGATAGAAACGGTGTCGATTGGCTATGCCGATATCGGTAGGTTGACCGATACCGGTTCCTTAGGGCACAATAAAACCGATATCGGGTATAACGTCAAAAACCATAAAAAGAAAAATACGACGGCCGTCATTGTCACAAAGTTGACAAGTTGAAAGCTAATTTGATTTGTCTGAGGTGTAGTGTTAGACTTGGAGCATTTGGTGTTGGTTGGCGGTATTTGAGTGGAGGAGTATTGATTAGTGGGCCCTGATGATAGGAGGCAAGGCTTTGATTGGTGGAGGACCCAGCAGAGGAAGATTAGGCCATGGCACATCCATGAGTAGCAGGCGGTGCTGTCCAGCTGGACCACCAACCACCCATACCCACCATGACGACGTGTCGTCATACCGTCTTTTCGAAACCCCCTCAATTGTGTGGGATTTGCAGTGGATTTGCTTACTTTGGGTTTTGGGTAGGAATTGCTAATTTTGCAAAAATCTTACTACCTGGAAGTTTAATTTGAAAAAGGAGAGGGTAGATAGGTTAATAGGCCCAGGCGCTGGGTGGGTTAGGTTTTAGGGTTTTTTGGGTGGGTATAGATGGAGAAATAGGAACAAAAGGAATGGGGTAGCCCACGTCGGTGTGGCCAGGTATTTTTCCGTGACTATACCGGTCACTAAAGCGACCGGCATCGGTCAGACATTCTTGGTAGAGGGCCGGGTATTGTGGGTGACTGGTGTCGGTCGGAGTTGACCTGGCATCGGTGGCAGTGACCGGGCTCGGTTCGGTGACCGGTACCGGGTCCCTGGGCAAGATTTTCGATTTTGTTGCATCATTTTGTGGTGGTTTTGGGTTAAGTTCTTGTTGGGATGGCGTGTTGGGTTGTGTAGTGTTGTTTATGATTGGGTTTTGTGTGTTGTGGTTGTGAAGATGTTGGGGGATATTGTAGAATATAGGTGGGTAAAGGGTTTGTTAGAGAGTCGGGGTGTGGTCGGGGGATAAAAAAGGGGGTATAGAGAGGTATAAGTAGATGTTGTGATAAACAGTAGGGCTAATGTAGTGAGTTGGTTTTGCCGGCACGTCAGCAGCTGACGATGCAGGACAAGATGCCCCAGCTGTTGAGACGGATGTGGCCACACGTGTCCACAGCGCAATGGGGTATCATGCATGAGGTGGGACTCGGCGGAGTCCAGTGGTACAAAGCGATCGACAGGGATCACAGTTTGATGGTCGCCCTCATCGAGAGATGGGATCCGGCGACCAATGTGTTCCATCTCCTGACTGGAGAGATGACCATTACATTGGAGGATGTGTATCGCATCCTTCGATTACCGATTGATGGAGAGGTAGTCTTTCAGGTGGACGCAGAGACAGCCATGGACAGCATCCTACACGTATTTGGGGATGCAGCCGCGCTACTGACGTATCACAGCGCGAGCATCGCATATGGGGATATGTACCGGGCCCACCGACATGAGACACGGCTTGCCGTGTTGATGATGATTGGGATCACCTGCTTCGCCCTCCTGGACTCAAAGGGAGGCCGCTTCCATGGGTGCTGATGGGGGTTTTACATGAGATGGTCGAGGAGCATACGTGTTATGCTTGGGCACCAGTATACCTGGTGCAGTTATACCGAGAGCTGTGGGGCTATCGCCGGATGAGGCGATTCAGGATTTGCTCTACGTTTTTGCTACACTGTTGGGCATATGAGCATATCATATGCATTAGACCAGTAGGGCTGCCCCAGCAGCCAGGGCCACAGGTGATCTATAGATATGGCTTCCAGAGGTGGTTGGGGGTCGTGGGCCAGCCACGAGCAGTTCTTGCCGGACGAGATGTGGCATATTACCGGCATGTATTAGAGGGCTTGACAGCGTTAGACATTGTATGGAGACCTTATAGAGGTCATCACCCCCGTGGAGGAGCCCGAGCATAGTTTCAGTGGATCCAGTATACATTCTGGATAGCAGGACGGAGGCTGGGAGAGTACGAGCGGATACCCCTGGAGAGGGTACGACGACAGCTGTGGCTACGACAAGATGAGCCACCTCCCTTCCCTCAATACCGGAGGGATGATGTAGAGGCTCCACTGCCTGCACCACAGCCTATGGACCCAGATTGGGTAGCCGAGAGGCCTGTAGATGATACCGTGGATGACACCGGTTGTACGGGAGTATTTTTGGTATGGTGGGCAGGGGAGAGAGCCGCGAGGAGGGCACACCCCGCATAGCCAGACTTAGTGGCTGTTAGAGCAGAGAGGGACCAGCTCAGAGGGCAGGTACAGTTGTTACAGGGGCAGCTTGCTGCTGCACAGGCACATATAGGTGTCTTACAGGGGCAGTTAGCCCAGGCACAGGTACAAGTAGCAGCACAGGTACCACCAGCGGTACAGGTACCAGCACAGGCACCACCAGTGGCACCAGCACAGGCACAGGTACCACCACCACCACCAGCGCAGCCACAGGCACCACCAGCGGCACCAGCACAGGGGGCACTATTATTAGGAGTCGGGGGACCAGCCCCAGCAGCGATGGTGGCACGGGCCCGCTATATGGAGGCGAGAGCGGAGGCCCAGTACTATCAGGATGTTCTTTATGGTACCGGGGCTGACTATCAGCCATATGCGGCACATAGAGCAGAGACCTCTCGGAGTCAGAAATCTCAGGGAGGTGCAACCACAGCCGGTGGGTCTGTTACAGGCAGGAGGCGAGAGGTGGCACAGGGACCAGCAGGGAGACAGGCAGAGGGCGGTGGAGAGAGCTGAGGGATCCCTGCATATTTTTGTATTTGTATATTGGATATGGGCACCGGTCTGCAAACCGGTTATGTTTATAGAGGCCTGCGTGCCTACATATTATGTATTCATTTATTCATTCATTTATTGTATATACCGGCCTGCGAGCCGAGTACAGGTTGTACAGTTGATACTGGCCTACGAGCCGAGTATTTATTTTTTGATATGAGAGACCAGCCTGCGAGCCGAGTCGAGATTATGACAGTTATTGCGGCCTGCGTGCCGGCTTTGTTGTATTATGAGATCACAGAGGCCCCTATGCAGGACACATTGTACATTTGAAACTTTGGATATATAGATATGATGATTTGACCCACATGCTGTGTTTAAAATGTTTTTAAGTGTTTTGTCGATGGTTTTTGATATAGAATGTATGATGAGTTTGATCCACATGGTTTATATATTGATGGTGTTGATGTCTTTTGTTGATGGGATGTATGTATATATCTAGATGATGAGTTTAATTGACATGTTGTGTTATGAAATGTTATATGTTTTGTCGCTGGTTTGTGAAATTGAATGTATGTAGCTTGTTGAGTTGGATCCAAATGGTGTATAGATTGATGGTTTTGGATATCATTTGTTGATGGCTTGTTTATTTTGGTAATATAGATAGATGATGTTGATGAAATTGAAATGAGATGTGGATTTGATGAAAAATTATAGATAATGGTGTTGTTATGCAGGAAAAAGGGACAGCACCACAAAAATTAGGTAGAAAATAAAGAAAAGAACTATGTTTAAAAAAGGTAGGTATATAACCGATATCGGTTAGATAACCGATGTCGGTAGACAATAGACCGATATCGGTTAGCTAACCGATAGCGGTTATTCAAATATGAGATTTTCTAAAAATAGAAAAGCTTGGGTGGCAACTTAAGTTCTTATTTTGAGAGCCATGCAAGAAGTTAAATACGCAATTGCGACGCTTTTTGACGACTGGGACAGGTAATTGCATGAGTGAATTGAGTGATAAGGAGGAAAGAGACAGGGAAAGTGAATGTGAGTGGAAATTCAGAAAGTAGAAAGGCAAATTTGAAAAGGGTGGTGAACATGGCAGAACGAGGAGAAGCATCCAGCAGGCAGGGACGAGAAGGAAGACAAGTGCCATCTCAAGCTGCTGCAGCCCAAGAGGTAAACGCCATGGTTGTAATTTGATTCTTGCATGTTTTGTGAATAGGATGAGGGAGATTAAGTAGAGAAAGATGAGAAAGAAAAGGTGATAGGAAATGAATCGGGATAGGGTGAATGTAATGGGGTAGGTAGTCAAGGGTTTCAGGTATGTTTGTATGTATAGAGGAGGATAAACGATCAAATTTTTGTCATAAGTGGTGTTTTTTAGGTAGGGTGTGTAGAGTTGATTTCGACCGATATCGGCTGAGAATAACCGGTATCGGTTATGGAACCGCTACCGGTCATCTAAAACCAATGCCGGTTACTGTAGAAATTTCCAGAATATGAAAAAAAAACCCTTGGGGATTTGATTTATTGAATGGCTGTGTGTTGTTTTGATGTGTGCAAGCGGAGGCAGGGTTCAGGATGAACGATACTGTGCCAGTGCTGTTGTCACGAATCCGAGCAGATGTAACACCAGCTGAATGGACATTGATAAATCGTTTGGGGTTAAGTGGAATCCGCTATTATTCACGGATCGCACGTAACCATGCTATGTTACAGGCGTTGATTGAGAGATGGAATCCAGAAAGGAATACCTTTTATCTGCCAACAGGGAAGATGACAGTGACATTGGAAGATGTGTTCCGTATTTTGAGACTCCTAATTATAGGAAGACCCGTATATCAGGCATTGCCTAGCGCAGCACGGGGAGCGATAACAGCAGTATTTGGTCCATACGCATGAGATTTGACACAGCGAGGTTTGACATTCACGTATGGTATAATGTATGCAGCACACCCTGAGGAGACAAGGTTAGCAGTGATATTAATGATAATGGTAGGGTATTATGCGTTACCGAGGGTGGATGGGGGAAGATTTCCAAAAGCATTGATGTGTGTTATTTGGGAAATGATAGAAAGGAACGTGACTTTTGCATGGGCACCTGCATATTTGGCGGAGCTATACAAGGGTTTATGGGCTTGTAGACGAAATCACAGGATGACACTGGATTGTTCATTTTTATTACATTGTTGGGCCTATGAGCACATTGTTTGTGTGCGACCAATAGGCCGACCCATCCAGTCAGGAGAGACCGGAGTGCAGAGGTTGGGATTCAGACGATGGGTCCAGACAGAACAAGAGGCAAGATCCCAGGCCGTGATGGGTGACATCGAGTATTATAGGCAGGTATGGGAGATGGTGACGATTGCGGATATCTGTTGGAGGCCTTATGGGAACTATATGGTAACAAAGAATATAGCTGAGGAGTTGAGGGGTGTAGAGCGATTGAGGTGGATTGCAGGGCATGGGCCAAGGGAGTATGAGAGGATTCCTCTAGATCGTGTGCGGCGATAATTTGGATTTGTGCAGGATATACCCCTGGCTTATAGACCATATATGAGGATCGACGCTGAGGTAGCATTCTCACCTCCCCGGCCAACACCTCCAGAAGGGCCAGAGGAGGTAGCAGCCGATCACAGGGTGATGGATGCAGGAACGATAGAGGCCTATAGATTATGGTGGGTAACAGAGCTATGAGGGGTACGTGATCGTCCTAACATAGCTATGATTACAGTGGAGAGAGATCATCTGCAGAGATTAGTTCATCAGCTCCAAACGCAGGTGAATGAGATAAGAGGATTGTTAGCGGTTGTGGAGTCACGAGCGGAGGGACTAGAGGCGAGATACCTCCATGCGAGGGAGCGTATTCAGATGTTACAGGAGAGATTGGTAGATCAGTGGGTGGTACCAATAGCCGTGGTACCTTTGAGGACAGAGAGGCCCGGCGAGAGGCGTCGACGATCACGATCATCACCTGGTTCGAGATGAGGCGTGAAGGTCTAAGTAAATTGTATCGAGGTATAAGAATAAATAAGGATGCCGACCTGCGTGTCGATGATAGAGAAGATGTATTTGTTTAACATCTAAATAAAACTGAATATGTATGTTGATTTGAATTATGCTAATAATAAGAATGTTTGTGTTTGAACCTTTTTGTATTTTGAAAAAGGATAAAGAGGAATGTGATTAAATAGAAATACACAAAAATATTTATATTTACCACACATGATAGGTTATGGTAGGGGATGGTCGAGCTAACCTTGGGAGACCCCATGTCTCCGAAGTGCTGCCTACATAGCCCATTGCACAAAGCAAGGAGGGGCCTCAGACCGATGTAGTTCTCCCTTAGAACCAGGGAGAGGTGAATTCAAGCAATTTAGGTATGGTTAGGCAAGTTGTTGGTTGGTAAAAATATTGATATTGATATTGGTAGGGTAACGTTGTTTGGTGTTGGTAATGAATTGGTGATGTTAGAATAGGTATAAGTGAAGCGAAAGTTAGCCTACCCAAGTGGTAAGGAACCATGTCCTTATTAAGATCAACACATAATCCTAGCTTCGAGTCAAAGAGGGAAAAGTTACTCTGTAGTTGAAAAGAGCTAAACAAACCACATATTAATGTAGGATGAGCTTGAATCCCCTAGGTACCGTGCATAGACAAGAAGTCAATAGGTGAAAAGAGTTGTATGATCACAATATATCGGGTGTACGTCACGTCCCTTGAGTTGTGTTGTTTTAACAAATGGTGATGTGAGGTGGATGGTATAGCTGAGGCATGGAGAACTTGTTATAAAGTGAGTGTTCTGACGAAAGAGAACCTAACCTAAATAGACAAGTCCATGACTTCAAAGTTCTTTTGAATGCGGCTTTTATGTTTCTGAATATAGACTGATCGATGCGGGAAGTCTACAAGGGATATTGATTGTATTATTCTTGAGGTCTTCACGAAGCTGATCAATGTGAGAAGCTTCTGATAAAGGCTGACTGTGTATAGCTGTCCTTCAAGGGAGAAGTCTATTTATAGTAGCAGATGTGGTTTTAGTGCATAGCTGTCCTTCAGGGGGAGCAGTCTATATATAATAGCAGCAATAGTGTGGCATATAGCTGTCCTTCGAGGGAGCAGTCTATATATAATTTAGAGAGCCAGATGTCATTTTGGCGTAAAGCATCTAGTTTTGTAGGAAGTTTGACTCAAGAAAATCCCATAAGTGTTTTAATTAAGAATGTGTCATTTTGATACTTTGAAGTCATGGACTAAACTAAAAAGGGGAAGGCATCTTTTAAGGGGAGGTGATAATCAAACCATGTGAGCTTGATTTTATTTTGAGATGTAGGAAACAAAGTGTATGTGGTGGTAAGTGAGCTCAAGGGACGAGCGGTAGGTAGATAAGAAGTGATATAACACTAAATTCAACAGTAGAAAGGTCAAAGATGCAAGGCATTAAGGGGTTCAGGCTCAGGTTTACCATTAAGCGAAGCTAAACGATAAGTGCCTGATCCATAAGTATGAGTGATTATGTAAGGCCCAATCCAATTGGGAGAAAATTTTCCACGTTTGCTCTTTTCTAGTTTGGTTACATGTTGATTCTCTTTGAGGACAAGATCACCAACCTTAAAGGTACGCTCATGAAGTTGCTTATCATAAGCACGCTTCATGCATTTTTGATAGATTTTAAGGTGATCAAGAGCTGTAAGACGACGCTCATCAAGAAGCTCTAATTGGGCTAACCGCTCTCGGCGAAAATCATCGTTGGTAAGAATATCTTGAAGAGATATTCTGAGGGAGGGTATTTGTATTTCGAGAGGCAAGACAGCCTCGGTACCATATACCAAAGAAAAAGGTGTGGCATTAGTGGAGGTACGAATGCTAGTACGATAAGCCCAAAGGGCAAAGGGGATGTGATCATGCCAATTTCTTCCGGACTCATTGACAACTTTCATAAGAATTTTGGTTAGGGTTTTATTAGAAGATTCAGCTTGTCCATTTGCTTGTGGATAGTAGGGTGATGAGAAACTAATTTTGATACCAAAGTTGTCACAAAGGTCTTGCAACAACTTATTTTTGAAAGATTTTCCATTATCTGTTATCAGGCGATGAGGAACACCAAAACGACAGATAATGTGGTGGTTAATGAACTCTACAATTTTTTCTTTTTTAGTTGAAATGAGCGGAATAGCCTCCACCCATTTTCTGTAATATTCAGTTGCTGTGATTATCCATCGGTGATGTTGTGAAGAAGGCGGATGAATCTCACCAATAAGGTCTAAACCCCATTGTGAGAAAGGCCAAAGATCTCGTGCGACCTGTAGCAGATGGCTAGGAGTATGTTGAAGGTTGGCATGTTTTTGACACATAACACAACACTTAACATATTCGTAGCAGTCATTATTGAGAGTAGGCCAATAATAACCTAGGCGAAGGATTCGTTTGGCCACAGAAAGGCTGCTAAAATGTCCACCACAAATACCGTCATGGACCTGTTGGATGGTATAGGTGACTTCCGGGCCGGTTAGACATCGAAGGAGGATGCCATCAAAGCCACGTTTATAAAGGAGTCCCCCATAACGACATAACGAGAAACACGTTTAAGAAAAGCACATTTTCCAGTACTTGTAAGGTCAGATGGGAGAACGGAGGTTGTAAGGTAGTCATGAAATTGGTGATACCAGGTATCCTGCGAATTAGCAGTCACATTATTTATCATACAAACAACCGGGGCTGAGTAAGATGGGGCAAAGAGTTGTTGGACCAAGACAAAAATGTCAGAGTCAGTTGATGAAGCTGGAATTTGTGAGGCTAAGCAAGCCATAGTATCCGTAAATTTGTTAGTGGAGCGGGGAATGGTTTGGATAGAATAATGAGTAAATAAGGTTAGAAGAGAATCCACGTAATGTTTGTACTTTTGAAGCTCCTCATTTTTGCATTGGTAGATGCCCATAACTTGATTGACTACCAATTGAGAGTCACCGAAAATATTGATAGATTTGACACCTAAGTGTAATGCAACCTGGAGACCCAAAACAAGGGCCTCGTATTCCGCTATGTTATTAGTGCAGGGGAAATCGAGTCGGAATGAAAGAGGCATAGGCTCAGCGTTGAGAGGAATGAGAACAACGCCGGCTCCTCCGTTGCACTGGCATTTGGATCCATCGAAGAAGAGGGTCATTGGATACAACTCCTCCGTGAGGGAAACAGTGGCGATGAGTTCATTAGGGAAATTAAAATTAGTAAATTGTTCCCCAGGTAAAGGGGCTTCCGCAAGTTGGTCTGCGATGGTTTGTCCTTTGATTGATTTATGGTGGAAAAACTCAAGGTCGAGGTCGGTGAGGAGCATAAGCCATCGGGCGATGCGTTGGTTTAGATGAGGTTTGGCATACATATAATGGATGGGGTCCGTGTTGGTGATGACGAAAGTTTTGTGATTCAGCAGGTAGTGTCGGAGTTTGGTGGCCACGAATGATAGGGTTAGGCACAACTTTTCTACATGTGTATACCTAGTCTCATAGTCTACCAAAGTACGACTTATATAATAAACTGCTTGTTCTCGATTCTCGGAGTCACAATGTGCAAGCATGGCCCCTACAGTGTGGTCGGTGGCGGAAAGGTAAAGGTAGAAGGAGCGATCGTCCTGAGGTGGGATAAGCACGGGTGGCTGCAAGAGATAAGCTTTGAGAGCTTCAAAGGCTTGGTGGCACTCTTCGCTCCATTGAAAGTCAATGTCCTTTTTAAGGAGGTGATGAAAAGGTTGACATCGATCCGAGAGTTGAGAGATGAAACGCCGGATAGATTGGAGCTTACCTTGTAAACTACGCAATTGTTTGAGGTTAGTAGGTGGGGGCATTTCTAGGATAGCTTTGACTTTAGATGGATCGACCTCAATGCCACGCAAAGAGATGATAAAACCAAGAATTTTTCCCGAAAGGACACCAAAGACACATTTCTTTGGTTGAAGACGGATAGAATATTGTAACAGGTGATCAAAAATAATGGTTAAAACATCGAGATGTTCACTGCGATGTTTAGATTTGCCAAGAAGATCATCGACATAATCCTCAAGGATAGTGTGCATAATGTCATGAAAAATGTAGGTCATATCCCGCTGATAGGTTGCACCAGCATTCTTAAGGCCAAATAGCATTACACGATAACAGAAGGTTCCCCAAGGAGTTATGAAGGCAGTTTTATGTTGATCGGCAAGGGCAACCAAAATTTGGTTATATCCTGAAAAGTCATCCATGAGAGAGAGCATCTCATGGCCTACAGTGAGATCAACAAGTTGGTCAATACTAGGTAGGGGGAAGTCATCTTTAGGGCAAGCGAGGTTAAGATCTCGGAAATCCGTGCATATCCGAAGTCCCCCCATTGCTTTAGTGACAGGTACGATGTTAGAAATCCATTGAGGATAGTCAATAGGCAAGATGAAGGAAACAGAAAGGAGTCGTTGAAGCTCTTTTTTGACCAAGAGGGCAATGCATGGATGTATTTTTCTTAGTTTCTATTTAATTGGCTTGGAATCAGGTTTCAGGGTAATGTTATGGACAGCAATGTCAGGAACAATTCCTGGCATGTCAGCGTAGGACCAAGCGAAAGCTTGGTTGCGAGCACGGAGAAAGGTAGTAAAGGTGACTTGTTCTGATGCGTTAAGGGATTGTCTGATCTTCATAATGTGAGGATCTTCCTCTGTGTGGATGTTGATTTCTATAGTAGACTCGTTCAGCATGGTTTGAGTTTCAGATGGTAAGGCGCGTTGAATATAAGAGTCATCCGCACCAAGGTAAGTGAGGATGGATTCATCATCCTGGCACTCAACAACATTAATTGAAGGCGAGTCCTCTTCAATCATGTCTGGATATAGAAGGGGGATAGAAGAGGGGTCCTCATTATCGCGTTGATAAGTGAGAAGACCTAGGAAGATAGCATTTATGAAAAAAAAAAAAAAGTTAGGAGGGATAGATTCAGGATCTATCGACTCTGTAGGTGACGAAGGCAAAATGGGTGATGATGGTTCGGTAGGGGTGATGTCATCATCTTCCAGGAGACAACTGACACGAGGTTCCTTCAGTGTAAGTGTTCCAGGAAATTCGAGACCACTACGATCATTGTGCTTGTGTGTAGTTACGGGGGTGATTGTATGTCGGCCTTGTTCATAAAGACCAAAACCAAAGCCTTTCCAAGCACAGCGAGTCAAGAAGGTAAGGGCGAAATGACGATTTGCCAAAATGTTTCACGCGAAATGTTTCAACTTTTGGGAATAGAGTTGCTTCTATCCTTTCATTCCTTTTAGAAACAGATAAGGGTTAGGGCTAGGAGGAATACCTGTTGAATGTCGAGATGGTGTGCGCGTACCGTAGAGAGAGATCAGGTTGATTGTGAAGAACTCATTTTTGTCTTGGAAGGACTACCTGCAAATAAGAATACAAGACCACAAGATTTTAATTAGACAATAAATGAGGGAACTGCCTTGGGCCCAGGAAATATAAAACTTCCTTTCGAAGGTGGTCAGTTCCCCTGCTAATATGAATTAACACAAAAGATTGTAAAATAACAATTTAATTGCCTCGTTGAAACAAGTAGGGGGAAAGGCTGGTTTTTGGTTTTGAGTCAAGGTAACCGATACCGGTTACTGCTAACCAATATCGGTAGGTTCTATGTTTTAGGGGTTTTTGGTGAGGGTCAGTTGTAGGGTGGTTGTGTTGTTTGTAAGGCTAGTAAATGAGTGGGATTAGGTAATGGGGTGATGAGAGGGTAGAAGAATGATAGATGTAATGTGTTGCTGGGTAGTAGATCTGGGAATAGATTTATGACCGCTGTGATTCAAAATTCTAAGAAATTTTTATCAAAGAGAACATACAAGATTCTACTTACTGTTTATTGACGAGAATGCAGGTCCAAGAACTGTGATGACAAAGGTAGAACTCAGATAGGACGTCCTGACGATCAGAAGATGAGATTTCTTCCCTCACGATGATCAGCTGAGTGTCACAGGGCTCTGGTTGTGCAGTTGCAGTCTTGGGCTTGATGTCCTTCTCTGCAAACTCTTCTTGTTTTCTTCACTATCTATGCTTTGCCAAGAAAAATCCGGATACTCTCGATTGCTTCTGATGATCTCGATTGATCAAAAATCCTTCGACCTTTGTTTCTGGTTAGGGGAGCCCATTTACAGGGAACCGATGGCGGTTACGTAACCGACGGCGGTCGAGTAGGAACCGGTATCGGTCACGTCAAAGTGGGCTATTTTTAGTAAAATAGCCAACTTTCCCTCCTTTACTCCCGAGGGATTAGTTGCGGGCTTGGTCAAGTAACTACAAGGTCGGTTTTGGGTGCGAGTAAGGGGTCATTAGTCATGGGTGTGGATGTAGACTAAGTTATAGGTCTTAATTAGGTTAGTTTAGGGTTAGGACTTGGTCATGATGAGGTGGCAAGATGAGGTGGCAGGTAAGGCGATGTGGATTTATTAATTATAAGGTAATTAATAAATAATTGTGTAAGGTTTAGGTGATGAGGTTAGGTTGCGAAATGAGATGCGGGTCATAGGGGGTCGTAAGACACAAATTTGGTGTCTACAGTGTGAGATTGAGTTATTTCCAATCGAGTGAAGGGAAAGTGAAGTTACAAGTACCTACTTTCAATAGGTCCAAACGATGTAGAAATGGGTAGAACCATACCACTGTCCAGGTAGATTTGTATAGTCATGGATAAAGGAATTTTCTATTTTTTAGTTTTAGAGGTGAAAAACTTCCAAATTCAAAAAAACTCACCCATATAGTCTAGAAACCCATATCCTCCATGTACCACTATACACAACTAATGGTTTATTCCTTTGTGTGTTTCAAGAAATTGTCTTATAGTTTTAGCATAGTTGCAAGTATTAATGCAATATTATGAATGTACATGGTTAATGTTAATTAATTAATTGAGAACAATCCCATGTTAGAAACCATTACATCTTTTATTAATTATATTTGCATTTATATTTTTTAGGGTGTTGTAGACACTAGAAAACAAACCTTGTAGATAAGGTCTCCCAATTCAAAAATACCAAAAACATCATAAAACACAATAATCCAAAAAAATCAAATAAACCCAAAAAACAACTAAAAAAATTCAAAACCCCACAAAAAGGTGATAAATGACACCTCATCACTCATTTACTAACCCTCTCCCACTCACATTTAATTATGTCCATCCCACCTACCCATTGGCATGCCCAATGCATTGTGGACCCTTATCATCTCACCCATCTATGCATATTGCACCCACATGTGTCACACTCTTCTATACACTCAAAAACTATAAAACATCACTCACCCTCATCATTTCAACCCCTTGACTATTTTTTTACTAGAGCCCATACTTGAGTTTTTGCTTCCATGCATATTTAAGTATTGTAGCTTTTAGACAGACAAATACGGATCACAATGGACTGGTACAACTCGTGGCATCACTATTTTGGCAATATTTTAGTGCAGATCCTAGTCATGCACGTGACTGGCCTGCAACCTCAGTGTGATTTTCAATGAATCATAATTTATGGCCGAGTCATGTATAACATTCATTTTATGCCTTGTTTTATCATTTTTCTACAGTAAAATGTATTTTATCTCCTTAAATGGTTAGAGATCTAACTGAGGTAATTCCCCTAATCACCAAAAATAACTAAAAATTTTCTAAGTGTTTCAATGCATGTTTTAGTTTTAGATTATGAAGTTTACTAATTTTATTCATTGAAATAACCCATAATTGACCTCATTTTCAATGGCAGCGTAAGCCCATCTATTTAGTACCATTGATTTGGGGATTTTTATATCGACTAAAACATCTTGCAGATGATCTAAATCTAGACGTATAATTTGGAAACCACGATGGGAGCATTTTGGTTGTGGGTAAATCATTTCATTTTATGAATGTAATAGTGTTTTCTTTAGAGTTGTATAGTACTTTTCAAAAAAAAAATGTTTTTCCCTGATATTTTTGTTGCAGATCTAACACTTGGTTTTGTAGATCTACTAAAAAATATAGATACATGTTAGTCGTAACCATGACTAGCATGTGATTTTCTGGTAAAAAAAACCAATAATATGGTTATAGGGTGGTCTCAAACGCAACTTGTTGGTTGGATTTTATGTCATTATATATGTTCATTGTTCACCCAATGGAAGCGCATAAAACTTGCAATAGTTAGGGAAGCTCGCCTATCAACAGGGTGGTGTTCCTCTGCATTTGAGAGGGGCAGTTCCCTCATATCATGGTTTTTTATATTTTGGTGTTTTTAACCAAAAAGCACAAAAAGGAAACAAAAGTAGAAAGGGAAAGAAAGAGAGAAGAAATGGGAAAGTTGATAAATCTATAACATAATAGAATCAGAGAATTATTGTGATATATTGAATATAGACAAAGAATAGGAACTCTATATCTTGTTATAAGATTAAAATACAATGATTACTGTAAAGATATAAAGCACCAATTTTTCATCACCTATGGAATGATGAAAATGGCACAAAGCCCATGTACCTTGACAACCAACACAAAGTCTGAATATTAGAGCATTTTATACACCACAAAGAAAAAATAACATCTATGAGATCATCCAATCATAAATAGAATACAAAATTTACAACTAGAGAGCATAAATGCAACAATGATAAAAGAATTATATTATTATATAAAAGAGAATAATAGTGTGCACAAAGTCACATCCATTATTCTCCAATTAGAGAGGGTCCAGAAGTAAAAATTTGAGAGAGATAGAGATATAAATAGGGGAATATATCCTTCCTCTTCCCCATAACTATCATTGTTACTTGTTGACATAGAGTGTCAATAAGTGTTTGACATTTTGCCCCTATTCCTAAGAAGGTTCCTTGATGTGATAAATGAACGTGACAAACATTCATTCCCCAGTGGATTCACTAAAAATTGTTGTTTAGATTTTATGACGATGTATATGTTTTTTGTTTTCCCAATGGAAGCACATAAAATTTGCAATAGTTAGGGAAGCTCACTTATTGACAGGTTGGCACTCCTCTACTTTTGAGAGGGTAATTTACCTCGTATGATGGTTTTTTATATTTTTGGTACTTTTAACTAGAAAACACAAAAGGGAAAAAAAATTAGAAAGGGAAAGAAAGAGATATGAAATGGGAAAGACAAGATATATATATATATATATAACATAATAAAATAAGAGAACTGCTGAGATATACTGAATATAGACATGGAATAGGAACTCTTTATCTCGTAGGAAGAGAAAAAATACAATGATTAATGCAAAGCTATAAAGCATAAAGTCTTTATCACCTTTGAAATGCATATATACGGCACAAAGTCCATGTACCTTGACAACCCACAAAATTCTAAATATCAGAGCATCGAATACACCATGAAGGAAAAACAACATCGATGATATCATCCAATCATAAATAGAATACAAAATTTACAACTAGAGAGCGTAAATTCAACAACGAGAAAATAATTGTATCCTTATATAAAGGAGAGTAATAGTGTGCACAACATTACAACCATGGTTCTCCAACAAAGACAGATAGAGAGGTTCTAGAAGTAGAAATTAGAGAGAGAGATAAATAGATAAATAAGGGAATATTTCCTTTATGATTACATTTCAACCTTTTATAGGCACATTGGCTCAAAATTACTTATTTTAATTACTTCTCCCTCTAACTCACATAAACTCTAATTTGTATAACTTGAGTCAAAAATACATTCAATTTGGTACAAATACAATATTCTAACATTACATTACAAAATATCAACTTTGAAACCTTCAGTGCAATCTCTTTTTGGTGAATTTTGAGATTTCTTTTGAAAATTGGTAACGAATTTAGTCCAGGTGGCAATCCAGAGAACTAGAGGAAGTCTAGAATAGTTCCATCTGAGCCTTCATTTACCGACTTAACCATTTGTTTTGTCTTTCTTGGCTTGAGTGGTGTTTTGGAGCTCTAATGGAATGGAGGAACTATTCCTCAAGTACTTAGCATAACCGAATTAATCACTCTTTCCACCCCTTCATTCTTGTTGGATCGTGTGAAATTGTAGGGAACTGACAAAAGCAAGGTGTTGTTCTATGAGTTTTTGATTGATCCAACATAACCAATCCTTTGTTTTTGGGATGCACGAAGTTACGAGGCATTGATGGAACTTGTGAACTATTCTTGAAGTTCCTACAATGACTGACTTAACCGAACATTGTAAATTTTTCTAAGCGTCAAATAAGGCGGGTAGTCAAGGAACTAAGAGAACATAGGAACTTTTCCCTCAATGCCAACTTTAACCAAACTTACCAATTTGCATGTAGAAGTTGGTCACAACGGTGAAGTAGGGAACAAGTGGAACAGAGGAACTATTCCACTTGTTCCTCATTTGTCTGATTTTGCCTAGTTTTGGCCCAATTTTGCAAAAATGGTGAACTCATTTTCAAGAGGGGCTTAACAAGAGGAGGAAGAATGAAAAAAATATGAAGGATTTTCCCATGACTTCTAAATTTTTGAATTTTTACTGATCCGTGACAACCCAATAGTTTGTAATTTTCTTTTTTAATATATATGTTTGTTTTAAAAGTGTAGACATAAAATCACGCACTTGGGTACATTTCTAGGTCCTAAATACATATTGGCATTCATATGATTCCTAAGTAAGAAAACTAGTAATTGATGATTGTCTTTGACCTCTTGTCTTTATTTCTTGCTTTCTATTCGGTCTTTATAACCCACATCATAGATGGTATTTTACTTATTTATCTTATATGGCTCCAACACTAGCGCCTAACCAGGACATGAGAGCCCAAGTTCCCTTGTCCCCTCTATGCGCCCCTGACCATTTTCCACCTTACTTATTTTGGGTCTCTTTTATCTTTTGGGCATCTTTTTCACTTATGGTTCAACCTTTCAGTTGTCAATTACAAAATTCAAATAAGGGAATCATATAAATATATGTTATGTGTTCAAAATCAAGGACCAAGCTCTAAGAGTATACTATCATCACCTAATCTTACATCCAAAAGCACCTAATGCACCCTAATGCATCCATCTAGTGCTCATTCAAGGGACAAGAGACTACATTTTTTGCATACACAACATAGGATGAGGAAGTTTTTTTATTCCATCCACACATCTATCTACTTTATTACATCTAGCTACAACCCGATATCAAATGCACTTACACAAGGGCATCCTAGGGAATGATTCTTACACACACTCACCATAACTACATAGAGTCTAAGATATAGTGCAGTGTTTGGTCATAAGTTCACTCTGTCAGGTGACCGTTGGGGTGAATCCAACTCCCCATATTGCATCTTTCTTTTTTTGGATTTGATGTGGTATTGTGGGTTTTACATGTGAATATATGCTTTGCAGGTTACATATACTTTGGTATAGACAATAAATCACGCACTTTGGGTATTTATCTAGTCCTGATCACATACTACTATTTATATGATTCCTAAGCAAGAAAAGTACTAATTAACCCGTGTCTTTGGCCATATTTGCTTGTTTTCTAATTCTATTGTTGATCATACACTCTTTCTAGCCTAGTCTATCTCTTCATACTTCGAAATTTCTCATCCTAAACACTGGCACCCAACCAAGATGCCAGTGCCCCCTTCCCCTCTGGGTTCCCTTGACCTATTTTTACTTTGTTCACATCTTTTAGGTTAATTCTTAGCCATTTGGGAATCTTAGCTTTTTGGTAGTCGGCATTTTTGGGTTTAATTACGAAATAGAAGTAAATGAATCATATGAATATAAAGTTATGTGACCATAATAAAGGACCAAGCACTAAGCATTAGCTATCAACACCTAAGGTTGCATTTAAAGGCCATTACAAGATCACTCAAGCATCCATCTAGCATCCACACAAGGGCAAGGGACTACATTCTTCTGCATACACTTCATAGGAGGTAAGTCATTCTTTCATGCACACATCTACTTACATTGTGTACATCTAGCTATTTACTTGTTATCAAGTGTGACACACACAAGAGCCACCTAGGGAATAATTCCACACACACTCACATAGAACTGCATTGGATCTGAAATGTAGTGCAACGCTCAGTCGTAAGATCACTCGTTTGATAGCTAAGGATAGTTTGACCCCTCATTTTCTTTATTTTCTTTTTGGTATTTTATGCACTTTTGAGGGTTTTGCAGGTCATTTATTTATTGCAGGTTACCAATGGTATCTGCAGATTTAATCTGATATACTAGCGATAAGAAACAAAGGGAAACAAACATCTTGTGACCCAAGGAAACTATTTTTCTAAGGTCCTAAGCAATCATAAGATAGGGGCAAGAAGCAAATAAAACACATGTATAGGGAATAAGAGTGCCACAAACACTACATTTTATTGCTTTAAAATATGCACGATCCATTACGTATCAAATAAAGGCAAGAGCATAGTTACAAAGGCCAAAATTAAATATTAAAGTTCATAGTTTCTTAGGAGACCATTTTGATGTGGTTCCTTTGCATATTAGAATGTCCATCCCTTTCAAAATGAAATATTTTACAATATATAGCTCGAATAGAAAGAGAGAGAATAAATAGAAGAGAGGGAAAATATCATGGCTTTGATTTTGTCATTAATTGAATATTTGTTTTTTCCCTGCAACATGGCATGTCAGATGTATCCAACCATCGTCAATCTTGCATTAAAGCTCTGTATAAGATTATGGGCACTCTTATAGGAGCATTCCCCATACTGTCCTTTTAATTGCAGAAGAAGTCATTTGAGTCTGCATATTAGATGGCCCGAACTGGGTTTTTCATGCTCATTTGAAACTACTTTTCATTAATCCCCCAAACCCATGTTTGCCATTCTTGACCCACTAAATGCCACCAAAATCATGATTTGATGTCTAATGCTGAGTTGAAGGACTTGAGAAGAGATTTCCAATTACATAAAGTTTGTCTGATTTAGAGCTTTGGATCAAAAGATATGGCCTCTTGAAGATTTGTTTGTCTGGATGCATAGGAATTTGACATGTGGCATCACTTGATTGGTTCAGTGATCGGCCTTTGCCAATGTGTGCTTGCTTTGCCTTTTTCCAAGTGTCTACCTCTCATTGGTTCGCAATATTGGGCTCTGTTTCCTTTCTTTCCTTTTTATTTCCTTTGGCTTTGTGAAATTTTACCGTATTAAGAAATACAGACCAATAAGACTTTGCTACGTTCCTCATAGTTGTCAAACTGTCCTGACCCTTCTCAATCCCTTCAAAAATGCAAGCCAATGAGAAATAGCCACATTTCTTCACAATTTGCCCTTTTCAAAGCCCTTTGACTGACCATTGTGAAGTGTGAGCCAATGAGAAGGTTTCACGCACTTCGCAATGCAGTCCTTTTGATTATGCCCTTCTGAACACCTACATGAAGCATCGGCCAATGATATCATTCCACACCCATGCACTTGTCTGACTCTTTGATAGCCTCAATGACAATTATGAAGTGTGAGCCAATGAGAAAGCTCCACACACTTCGTAATGTAAGTCTTTTCTTTTATCTCTTGTACCCACTGTGAAGTATTAGCTAATGAGGAAGCTCCACTCCTTCGGGCTGTTAGAACATGTCAGACTTTTTAGCCCATCACATTTTGTCAGAATGCGAAAGGAGAGCCATTGAAATGGCTCCACATAGCTTCAGGCTTCATAGTTGTCAGGTCTGATGACTTCACAACGCAACAATTTTAAACCTTTGGAGACTTATAAACTTTTTAGCTTTAAAAAGTTTATCACCTATCCTCTTTGACCTCGCCACTAATCTTCCTCGGACCCGACAATTTTATGAACTTGGATTATTCCGGGGACTTGAGGAGTCCGAATGAGCCAATCTTCCTTAGGAAATGTCATGGAATGTCACCATGTGGACCACTTGGACCATCAATCTTGCACCTATGGTGCCATTGTATTGGTTGGGGGCTTGCTTCACGTGTACTTTGTATGCGGGTTTCCTTTTGCATGAATTGTGGCATTTTGTAATAGGAACTTGCTTCCCTCAATTTCCAACCAAATGCCAATGGTCGGTGCCTTTGGGCAGTGCAATTTGATGGTCGTTTAACCTACTCCCAAACCTATAAAAATCAGTCTCTAAGTCCTGTGATTTTTAATTGACATCCATTTGAAGGTCACCAAACTAGAAAATTAACCATGGGGGTAATTTGGGATAACAGTTTGGCAACCTCTAGGGGTAATTTGCCTACTAAATTAGAAAAGTAGCCTTTATGCAATCCATTGGGCATGGAGTTGAGCCCAAAACTTTTAAAAACTGATCAAAAACATTTAAATTTTTCTTACCCTTGAGCCGTTATGAACTTAGCACGAAATAGAACTTAGCCTGAAATGATCTGTGGAGCTCTAAATGAGCTTTTGAAATTTCTCCAACTATCTGATTCTGCCATTAAACACTGCTCTTCCAAACTGAATCTGAAGCTACCTTGGTCTACTCTTAAAGCTAATTGCTTGGGAGATTTTGATTTACTTTTACAAACTGTCCCAAAACACTGCATTTTTTAACCAAGGAAGAAGGCACAGGGACTCTGAACTGCAACTGATCTCTTGGGGTTGAAAAATGCACTTTAAAAGCTACCCCAAAATCTGATTTGGCCATGAACACTGCCTGAACTGATATGGACTGTACAAACAACAACAAAGCACCGCAAAAACTATGTACAAAACATGAAAATCATACATGATCCAAGTGGAAACATGCAGAGTGTGCACAATGCACTTGTTTTACTGAAAGCAAACCTTCTACCCTATTCTAACCAGAGAAATGAGAAGCTAAACAAATCCTGAAACAGGTAGGGAGAAATAGCTTCCCTTTCTTACAATTTTAGACCATGTATTTGATTTGGCAATGGACATGGCCTTTAACAAGAGTGAAAAACTTAATTTGAAGTTGGTTTTCCACCGTTTTCATCAAAGTATCAGTAAACAAAGAAAATACCTCTTTCAAGTTGCTCTGCATTTAGATCTTGGAGGCATTGATGTTGACCTTTGGTACATTGAAGTTCATCCTCATGATCTGAAATGAGCATGACTGGTTGCAACTCTAATTTTGGCTCCAAAATATCTAGGTATCTAATTGGGAAGGGGCTTTGGGAACCAATGGGTTGATCCTTGTGATTTTCCCATTCTCTTGAAGCTCAACTCCATGAATGGAGTCATCATGCAATTCTCCTGAAGATGGTTGTTTGTAGGTTGGTTTGGACTTTGTTGTGCCTTTGCAAACAAATATACAAAATACTATGCCTCCTCCATGATGATTGATTTAGCAATGGTGTCATCATCTTTCTCCTCCTCCATCATGAGCATAAGGTTTTTGCAGCAAGAGGCTCTCTTTATTTTCTTCATGAGGAACTACAAACTTCATCAGGATCTTCCAAAGTATTTCTCCATGGTCTTCCAAGTCATTAATAAAACCTCTTAAATTCAACTCTAAAAGAAATAAAGAAGATTTCAATGATCTCTTCTTCACCTAAGGCATCTTGAATTCTTCGTGGATCACTACAATCTTTCAAAACTCCTCTCGTTTAGAAGTTTATCTTCCTTTGTTGTTTCAACTCTTCTTCTGATTTTGCAAGCTGGGATGAATTAGTAACCTCCATGAACATGGTGCCATCATACACACTAGATTGAGAACATAGAGACTGTTCATCATCTTCTTCTTTTTCTTGTCTCTTCTATAAAACTAGTCTCCACCTTGTGTTCTTTAGCCCCAACCTGTTGTTGAAGGCTTAACCAATTGTGGAATTTGATTGGTTTCAAAATTTAAATCCCAATTCCTTAAAAAAATTTTTTCAAGTTCTTCTCTACTGGGTTCTTCAACTTGTTACCATCCTTGAATGATTTTTTGATTTGGTTCTTCCCAAAATGGATTTTAGAATGCAAGAGGAGGGGGTAGGCTGGGTTTCAATTGATTTTTGCAATTGGTTGAAATAAAAGGGGAGGTTGTAGGATATTCTTATGGAGGGGATTGAGATTTGGAATAAAAGAGGGCAGAAAATTGAAGGTGGGATAGAAGGGTAGAAAATAGAGAATGGGAATCCTCATTGGATCAGGCAGAAAGCTATGGATATGAAAATTAGGTTGATATGTCGAGCTGAGATGGTGTAGATTGGGGAAAAAGATAGGGTTGATAAGATGGTGGTGAAGGATTAACCCATTGAAAAGGTTTTTCTAACAGTAGGTTCATTAGCCTTGTTTTTTTCAATTGACTGCAACAATACGTTCAAGGTTTTAACCATTATAGTTAGAGTTTCATCAATACCTCTAGCTTATGCTAAAGGGTTGTACTGAATTTGGAAAAGGCATACCCCATGGACAAGGTTTGCTAAAACCAAGGTAGTTCATTCCATCATGATAGTTGTAGCACCTCACCCTTGAAGCAATATTGCCTCTATATCTTGAATCTACATTTGAATATCAACATACCCTTATCCTTGAAAATCACCATGGTTAATCATAAATATCAAACGGTTTGATTGGATATGCATAGTCCTCATGATAAGGCTCATAATAACTTATTTGGAGCTTGGATGAATTTTGGGAATATGGGGGTGGAGGGGACAAATTTTACTACTGCAAATGAGATTTCCATGAAGGAAATGAAATCATGATTTCATAACTTCATGAATGAAAGGAAAATGGGAAGATATGGAAGGGAAATAATGAATGGAAATGGATGGAAGAAAAGGGAAAGGTATGAACTGAGATAATGGGTTGTTTGGAATTATTGGAGTCAATAAATGTGCTTGATAACATGCCTTCAAAGGCTGATATCAACAAATAACACATCAAACTTGACAATATGAAATGAAGAGCTCTTAATTTGTCCCACTGGATGTGCCAAAACTACTTGATAAGTGAAGTCCTGAGGTGGAAAGGATACCACAATGGAACACCTGCAAAATATAAATATTTGAATACCTCACAGGGCATGCCAAAACTGTTGATGCTCAAAAAATTAGCACCCTGAGTTTTGTCTATGCAGAACTCTAGATTTTGAGGCTAACATGGGACTATCTCTCAAGTTGTGGGAATTTCACTTAAGATAAAGATCTCCGGAGAAATCTAGTTCCTCTACCTCTTCCTAATGCTAACACTACTCCTTAATAAGGAAATTAACTAACTAATCCTAAGACTAAAAATTCTAAGGGACCAAGGTTAGAAGGAAATGCAGAAAAAGGAAAATCCTAAGCTAAAAGGTGGTGATAGCACCAAGAAAAGGGTGACATACATTTAAACATAGTCAAAATGGAGCCTACAAATGAGAGGGATATGCAAAACCATAGCAAGAGTAAGAGAGAGGCAAGATGCATTTAAAACAAAAGTATAGGGTAGAAAAGAGCCACAAACACTATATTTTATTACCTATAAATCATGCATAGTCCATTATAGCTCAAAAAAAGGCAAGAACTCATTTATAGAGGCCAAAATGAAGGCTCAAAGTTCATAGTTGCTTGGAAGACCATTTTGACATGGTTCCTTTGCAGATTAGAATGTCCATCCCTTTCAAAATGAAGGATTTTACAATATATAGCTCGAAAAATGAGAGAAAGAGAAAGAGAGAGAGAAGAGAAAACGATTAGATTTCATCTTGTCATTAATAAGATCTATTTTTCCTTGTAAAGAACATTGGCATGTCTAAAGGTCATCCCCTATGTCTACTTCCATCTTGTAGAAGAAGGAATGAAGCCCCATACTTCATTAATTCTGGTGGTTGAGTCGTCGGAGTCTGCGATTAATGGCCGAATCTGTTTGCATCGTGCCCAATGACTGCTAAAATTTCTTTCTCCCATTTGAACCGTTTTTCTCTTTTAACCCACTAAACGCCACCAAAACTCAAATATGATTGCATGATCAAGTTGAAGGGCTCAAGAAGACATTTCCAATGATATAAATTTTGTCAAGATTTGGAGCTCTGGATCAACATATATGGCCTCTTGAAGATTTACATGTCATGGAATACAGGAAATTAACACGTGATAGCCTTTGATTAGTTCAAGGATTAGCCTCTGTAAACGTGTGCATCTCTTTTACCTTTTCCATGTGTCAACTCAATCATATGCATCTTTTGTTTAGTCTAATGTGTGCTTAAGTATTATACAGGTAGTTAGGGTTTATTTTATAGGTACGTGTGTGATAGGATAACCCTATAGAAAAGTGGATGCAACATAGTGAAGTGAATGTGACATTATCTGACACTGAATGAATCAAATCTTCCCCCATTTCCAGGGCACCAATGCTCATTTTAGAAACTAACACCCAAATGATCATGTCCCCTTTTAGGTGATATTATTTAGAATAAACTTCATATCATTATTTTCTAGAAGAAGCATACACAGTCTAGTTTGAGATTCTTCCACCATTAGTCCAACCTAGATCCAATCTAGATAGCTAGATATTAGTTAAGTCACTCTTATCCTTTTATTGGTTGCACTTGTTTATCATTGCATGTTTTCTATATATATGATTTGTTCAAGTCCTGTTATTAAGATTTTTTTTAAATCATTTAGTGAACCCCTGGTGCATATACTTCTACACCCATTACTGATGGTCCCATGACTTTGACATATAATACTACAACATCTAGAACTCCTATCACTCATAGTGCTAGTTTCACATATCCACCTAGATTTCATTCACTTGTGGTTTCTTCCTCTCACCCAAGATGTCTTTAGCAATACCATAGTCCACATCACAGTACTAGGTCCCAGCACAAGATGCATGTTACACATGGTACATCTAGGCACACTTCACAGTCTCATTCTCCACATGCACGACATAGTCCTACCCCACACATCATGACACATGCACTTTTGCATGACACTAGGTCTTTAGATCATATTCACATGCATTCCTCTTTCGCATTAGTAGATAGTGGGCACTCGCCCTCTATCCTCGTTGGATAGATCATTATGATGGCTACACTTAGGGGCATCTCATTATGCACTTGCGACCAGATGATGCACTCTTGTTCTAGGTTCAAACATGACTGTTGAGGGTGCACTTGCATACATGAACCTCACTTTACACACATACATACTAGGGGGAAACCTTGATTCCCTTCCCTAGTTCATAGGATCTCATATTATAATAATACAAAAACATTTAGATTATTTAAAAAAATACAAAAAAAATTAGCCTAGATCTTGGTTGAATGTATCCTTAATCTTGCTTATATTATTCCATTTTGTATTTTACATATCATGTTAGCTTGATTCATAATGTGATCTATCATTTTTACATATACGAACACATGTTCACATAGTACTTTAAGGTGAATGCATAGGCTATATATTGGTTATCACATGATGCATGATGCTTTGAAATTATTCAATACTAGTGTCCACTTAGAATCTCTTGGGGCATTTACCTTCCCTATATTTTCCACATTCATGATTTTTTCATTGTAATATCTATTAATTTCATTTATACTTCATTCTAGATATATGCATTGTGATGTATTATTCATTATTCTAACATGCTAATAGATTCTTATTCATGTGTAGCATTTATCTTGTAGGACTTACTTCCAACTACATGGTAATATACTTGTATTGTTTGTCTTGTGTCTTGTCTTATATGATTGTGACTTGTTTACCATTGTTTGTAGAGATATACCATATGATTGTGTCATTTTCATGTATGGTCTTGAAGGCCTTGAATGTATGCGTGATATCTTGGGTTGTTTCTCAGTGTTTTTCGCCATCTACTGTACTATACTTTTTATGTGTTACTACATGTTTAACTTAGTTTATTTTACATTATGGCATGATTGGTTATAATTAATTCTTATCATTAGATTTATTTACATTAGTGTTTTGCATGTGCCATGGTTACTACCATAGAACATACCCTATTTCCCATACAAGTAATCCTTCTTCAAATGTGCATGTTAGGTTAAGGTCCTATCGTTGTTGGAGCGCACAATCACATTGATCCATCTCTTACACCCCAAGCAAGGGGAAAAACCATCAAGTGATTATTTAACCCTATTAGAAAGTTCAAAAACCATAGACAAAATGGTACATAAGTAGAAATTGGTTAAAAACAATGACTCAAAACATGGTTTTGAATAAAACATAAGACAAAAACAACAACGGGACATGATTACCCAGAGTCAGAATAGTAATGATGGGCGTTATTGTCCCACCTAGGGCATGGTTTTTTCTTGAGGAAAAATAGGCATTTTGATAGTTGGAATAGACTTATCAGTGATATTTTTGCATATAGTCCAGCAACATACAATTAATTTTTAGTTTACTATCTAGAACAAAGGAGCAAAATCAGTATCATGTTTAATACGTTGGGCAAAGGGAACTAACTATTTTTATATCTCAGATCACATTTTTCCTACCTGTATCTAATAATGAATGCGACACCTATGGAATATATAGGGAAAATCGATATGTATGGAACAAAGTATCATGTGTGACTAGATTACTATTGGGTTGGTGACCATTTACAATGGAACTTATCCGTGGGTTTTTGGGAAAGTTTCATGGATGGAGGGAAAATCTGAACCGCTCACATAATAATCTTCCTATGTAGTAGGAGGATTTTTCTTACATAAATCCTAAGATTAATCACATTTGTTTAGACAGAAATGATGGGCATAATCTTAGAAATAGAGTCCGTACTGATCTCCATGGAAAAACTCACTAAGGAAACAATACACAAAGGATTCTATCTTTTCAATCTTAGGATTCAGGTGTACTCTATCCTTGATTCACTTGTTTATATTACACATTTCTATACATGTGTCATGTTTATTTCTCTAATTTCAATTTGAATTTCATCTACTATGAGAATTGGACCTACAGTTTTCTTCTTTTGCAATGCTCCGTCCTTATCCTGAAAAAAGGCAATGGAAATGGAACAAGGAACAACCTCGAGCATAAAATGCTCAAGAAAATTAAATATTCAGTTACAAACGTAGGTATCAATTTTCACTATGTGCACAAGTCACCCCTAGGGTCCTTATCCCTTCTTAGACTCCATGATACACATCCTACATTTTCCATTTGACACATTATCAGTTACAATCTTCTTCAACTCTCCACAAGGTACATTATTCTTATCCACTTTATGTTATTGAATATTCATTCACCAACATAAAGTGGGGGGAAATGTGGACACAAAATTATGAAGTTATTACTATTACATTATGCCTCTTATATGACATTATATTTATGATTCCTAAGTGAGAGAATCATACAATTGATAACACTTGTTTTACTTTACATTGACATTGTTTTACCTTTCCATGCTTTTGTCCTCTACTTTTACGGAATTATCTTGTTATTTCTGGACACCAACAATGTTTTACTCAGACTGAGCATTTCCTTATTTATCTTTGGAGATTTTTGGACATAAGCACCTAGTAAGGGACAGTAGCAACCGATGTTACAATTCCCCTATGGGAACTTTTGTCCCTTCACTTGGTTCTTATATTTTAAAATTACACACCGATTGGTTATCTTTTCTAAAACTTGTATTTATCGCTTTGGGTCATCTTCTAGTGTTATTAATGTAAAATTTCACAAGGAATCATATACATACACAACATACTAATTATTTTAAGGGGCATTCGGTTATTATTCTTTGCCTACTACTTGGGAAAAAAGGAGCAACTTAAGGACTACATTTGGATTTCATCATTCATTGCATAGGAAGGGAAATTTCTGAATTTTATGACATACATTATCTTGGGAGAAAAGTTAGTTGTAGTTTGTTATCTTGGTGCATGACTTGCACAAGGGAAACCTATCTTCAAGGGACACGATTTACACACACACCATAACTACATTGAGTTTTAAATGTAGTGCATTTCTCAATGGAAATCCCATCGGGGTGACCACTGAGGTCAATCCAACATCAAGCATATGCATCTTTTGTTTAGTCTAATGTGTGCTTGAGTCGTGTGCATGTAGTTAGGGTTTGTTTTATAGGTACATGTGCGATAAGAGAATCCTATAATGAAATTTATGTGACATAAAGTGAAGTGAAGGTGACATTATTAAACACTGAAATAATTGGATCTACACCCATTGTCAAGACACTAATACCCAGTTCAAACACTAGTGCCCATGTGATCTTTTTCCCTTCTAGATGATATTGTCTAAAATAACTTTCAGATCATTGTTTTCTAGAAGAAGCATACATAATCCAAATTGAGCTTGTTCTACCATTAGTCTAGCCAAAAATCTAGTCTAATCAACCATATATTGGCTAAGTCACTCTTATCCAATTATTTGTTGCACTTGTTTATCATTGTATTTTGGTATATTGCATGTATTTGTTATATCATATTTGGTCCAGTCCTCTGAGTAAGATTTATTTTTTGTTAAATCATTACTACAACTATACCACTTGCATTTGAGTCACATCCTTTGCAATAATTGAGGCCCGAGCCTATATCTTCTTCAACAAATTCTCCACCTCTTCCTTGTACATAGCTTAACATGCAAAAATAAAAAAAAATTTACATACTATCAATATACAAAAACATTCATATATATTTACAAAAATAGAAAATCAGGTTACGTACACTTAGCTTGAGTTGTTTGCACTTTATATTACATATGTTGTTAGTCACTTTGGTTTGATTGATAGTATGTATTTTCTACTCTGTACAAACATGCATCCACATGGTATATTGAGCTTGATACATAACATACATAGAGTGGTATATAATGACAGGTGTTGGTTGGCCATTTACCCATATATATTATACATATGAGGGCATTTATCATACATGACACATAGGTGTTAATATTCCAATATAGTTATTTTTCAATTCCTCATTAAACTTGACTGCATATATTATGTATATATTATCTTTTGAGCTAACATGACTAACACATGTGTCTTGTGAAGTGTTGACACCTCTTGCTTCACATGTCTCTTTCTATATCAGTTGTTGTACCATTTCATCATGCTTAAACACTCTTGTTTTCTATACATACTTGATAATTGTGTTTTTTAATACTTTCTTACTTCATTGATTGTGGTCCATGTGACTTGTCTTGTGACACCATGGGTGTCCCATATTTGTGGCTATATGCATATCTTGTGTGCTTTTGTTTGTAGGCATACGGGTCTTGATTGTTTTGTGAAACCATGGGTGTCCCAATGCCTTTTGTGTGAAAATTTGTCCATACTATTTTGATGTAGATACATTCATCAAATTCATCCAATATCATTAGTTAAGATAATCATTAATCAAGTTCATCAAAACTAGCAATTTTCTACGCCCTTAACCTATTACTTGTATTAGGATATGAGTAGCCGACTTGTGGCTTACCATATCATTTTATTATATCATTTATACTTTCTCATGCTTAATAGGTCGGCCTGGGTGATGGCCATAACATATGAATAGTATATATAGGGGATTGTAGGTAGTAATTCATTATCATTTGAGCATTTGAGTCTTATTATATGGTTTGGAGGTTGCCCCCTCGAAGTGGCGAAGCTATTATAATTTCATATTGAGATAATTATTCTGAAATAATGTGTTATTTTTTGTTCTATTTCTGCTCATAATCTGAATTATACTAGTAATTTCATTACAAGTGGTATCAGAGTTGTGATTTGGGCCAAAATTAGTGCAAAAACCCTAATTTTTTGTTTCTGCAATATATTTCGAACCAAAGCAAATTGGTGGGATATATTTTTACCAGAGTTATAAAAAATTTCAAGTAAGGTTCCCGGAAAATTTCAAACTTTTTTGATTTATTTTTCACAAGTTATTACAAATTTAGGATTTTTCATAAAATCGCTCCCTAAGGTGAAAATTATGGAATTTTTTCAAGATCTTTACATTTTGGAAAGCTCTGAAAAAAATAGTATTAGTATCTTCTCTGTGTTTTTTCCTGTTCGGCCGAATTCGTATCAAAACCCTAAACCCTAAGGTTCAATATCATGGCGGGGCCTTCCACAAGAGCAAAAATGAATCTGGTTACTCCAGGTAAAACCCCAAATAAAGATGGGATAGTGATTGAATAGATGGATTCAGAAGGGGTAAATATAGATTCCTTAGCACTAGGGTTTACTTCAGTTAATCATAAGGTGAGCCAACTTGAGTACGAGCTGTGAAATGTACAATCTGAGATGGCCTCTAAAGGAGACATAGCCCAAATCAATCATCAGTTAGATGATATCATGCAACATGTATAGGGTAAATAGTATGGCCCAAATCCATCCCATATCAACCAAGGAGGATATTCAGTTCAAAATCATGGACAAAATAACCATGTTGGATCACTTTTCCAGCCCAATCAGAATATAACTTATTCGCAACCACGGAACATGGTGTCGAAAGTGGATATGCACAAATTTGATGGTAAAGATCCCCTGAATTAGATAAATCAAATGGAGAACTTCTTTGAGCTACATCAAACACCATCAAGATAAAAGGTGACATTGGCATCCTGTATCTTGGACCACACCAATTAGTTTGGTATCGATGTTTATGTGCTCAGAGGCAGAAGAATGGTCTCGGTGTCACTTAGACAGTTTTTACTGAGGAGTTGCAATTACACTATAGTTCTAGTGTTTTAGAGAACTACTTTAGTCAATTAGAAAATTTATGACAAACAGGATCAGTCAAAGATTATGTGCATCAATTGTAATATGCCTTACAATCCTTATACAAGGTCTCCCACCACAATCCAGGGAGTAGAATTTTGCGCACAGTGGCATCACCTACATATTTCCCACCTGTAATACCACCATGAGCCTCTTCCATGATATCTCTACGTTCATGCTCCAATACACATCAGCGCAATACTTCATCTTGGCCTAACTTGTATAGGTCACCACTGATCAACATAAAAGGTGTTGTGCGAATTGCAAGTTGTTTCTTCTCTAAATCTTTTAGTCCTTTTGGTGCAACACTTGTGCATAGAAAAATAGCAATATCCTCCAAGTCTGAAGGTGAACAATGTAACTTG
Source organism: Taxus chinensis (assembly GCA_019776745.2). NCBI lineage: Eukaryota > Viridiplantae > Streptophyta > Pinopsida > Cupressales > Taxaceae > Taxus > Taxus chinensis. Next base: position 882,888,459 of record CM034147.1, read on the forward strand.
TATAATTGTGCATCTGGAATTGTATCTTTAATTGTTTGTGCTTTTCCATAACATATCCTTAAGGGTGGAGAATATACCAAAAGAGAATCTGAATGACCTATTTCTTGGGGGTCTTAAGGACCACATTGAGCATGAGGTACATATATTTAATCCACTCAAGCTTTTTGATTCTATTATCATGGCACGTCAAGCAGAGGAAAATATTCTTTGTAGTAGGAGGCCGCCTTTCATTAACACCAAAGACCGTAGTATCTCTTCCCCTTCATTTTCTAGGCCAATTAGACTGACTCCTCAACAAATGGAAGAAAAGAGAGCAAAAGGATTATGTTTTAACTGTGATAGAAAATATGGACCGGGACACAAATGTGCTAAAAAGAAGTTGTTCTATATTAACGGAGGTAATGAGGATGATGAGGACGCTGAAATTATAGGAGAGGCCGAGGAACCAGTAGAAGAGGAAGTAGAGGATCACCAACCTACAATTTCTTGCCATGCATTATCAAGTATTAGTACTCCTCAAACACTCGAGGTTATTGGCTATCTCAAAAAACAGAAGGTGATAGTGTTGATTGACTCGGGGAGTACTCAAAACTTCATAAATAGTAAGTTAGCTACCCGCCTCAATTGTTTTATTTACCCAGCTCCAGAAATGCAAGTTATGATTGCGGATGGTGGGACAGTTAAGTGCACAGGAAAGTGCCATAGTATCAATCTTTCCATGGGAGACTACATGTTAAACTCACCTATGTTTTCTATTTCTGTGGGAGGGGAAGATATTGTTTTGGGTGTCCAATGGCTCACAACCTTAGGTATTATAGAGATGAATTTCTAAGAATTGTTCATGTGATTTCATTTAGATGGAAGGACAATACAATTGAATGGGATGGTAGCTAAGTCTCCACATATTATTAGCTCTCATCAGATGCAAAAGGTTTTCAGAAAAGGAGTAGATGGATTTATAGCAAAGTCATTTTCCATAGAAGTACAAAATACATAGTCTTCAATACCACCCGATCTTCAGAAGATTGTTGATGCTCACTCATCTATTTTTTATGCAATTCCAAAGGGACTACCACCAATTAGGGATCATGATCATGCCATTCAGTTGATTCTAGGGATCCAAACGCCTAACATCAGACCATACAAGATACCACTATTCCCAAAAAAGTGAGATCGAGAAAATGGTTCAGGAAATGTTAAAGGCAGGTATCATTAGACCTAGCCAAAGTGCATATTCTTCACCAGTGGTCATGGTATGTAAGAAGGATGAAACATGGAGGATGTGTCCAAATTACCAAGAACTCAACAAGTACACCATCAAAGATAAGTTTCCTATTCCAATAATTGATGATTTACTTGATAAATTGCATGGTGTTATTCATTTCACAAAATTAGATCTTCATTCGGGGTACCATCAAATTAGAATAAAAGAGGAAGATGTTCATAAAACAGATTTTAGGACTCATGAGGGCCATTATGGGTTTTTGGTAATGCCTTTTGGTCTTACAAATGCACCTTCAACCTTTCAAAGCTTGATGAACACTGTTTTTAGGCCATTTTAAAGGAAATTTGTATTAGTTTTCTTTGATGACATATTGATTTACAGTAAGACATGGGAAGAACACTTACAACATGTAAATAAAGTGTTGGAAGTTTTGGAGAAACATACTCTCTATGCAAAGCCATCTAAATGTTCTTTTGGTGTACAAGAGGTAGAGTACTTGGGTCACATTGTATCCCATGAAGACATCAAAGTTGATCCTCAGAAGATCAAAGCTATGGTGGAATGGACAAGGCCCAAAACTCTCAAAAATCTTCGTGGGTTCCTAGGACTAACAGGGTACTATAGAAGATTTGTGCGGGGATATGGTAGAATAGCAACCCCACTCACTGCATTGCTAAAGAAAGATGCCTTCCATTGGAGAGACTTAGCCACTAAATCCTTTGAGCCGCTGAAGGAAGCTTTGTGCAGCAGCCCAGTTTTGGCTACTCCCAACTTCTCAAAAACCTTCATTGTTAAATGTGACGCTTCAGGATCAGGATTGGGAGAAATTCTAATGCAAGAAGGAAGACCAATTACATTTGAGAGTCACTAATTCAAAGGAAAAGATCTACTCAAACCTGTCTATGAGAAATAAATGATGGCTATTCTTCATGCGGTTAAGCAATGGAGGTCCTATCTCATGGGTAGACACTTCAAGGTAAAAACTGGTCATGATAGCCTCAAATACTTTTTGGAGCAAAGGTTATCATCTGAAGAACAACAAAAGTGGGTAACAAAAATGTTGGGTTATAATTTTGAAATCATATACAAAAAAGGTAAAGAAAATGTAGTAGATGATGTGTTGTCCAGAAGGGATACATCCGCAGATGCCTTACTATGTGGAATGTCCATGTTGACGGTCGATTGGGTGGATGAAGGAAGATTGGAATGGGATCAAGACAAGAATACACAATCTCTAATACATAATATCAAGCAAGGATATCTGACATATAACAAATTTGAGTGGAAAGGTAATGCCCTGTGGTACAAGGATAGGTTATACTTGAGTAAAGATTCTGAGTTGAAGCATAAGATTATTGCAGAGCTACATGCCTCACCTGTTGGAGGACACTCTGGGTTTTTGAAGAGATATCATAGAATAAAAAGAGAATTATTTTGGGAAGGACTCAATGGGGATGTACAAACGTTTGTATAAGAGTGCTTAGTGTGCCAACAAAACAAAGGGGAAGTAATTAAGCCACCAGGTCTGTTGCAACCCTTACCAATACCTAGCCAGAGATGCGAGGAGGTATCCATGGATTTCATCACCAGATTGCCTTGCTCATGGGGTAAGAATGTTATTTTCGTGATTGTGGATAGGCTCACAAAATATGCCCATTTTTGTGCCCTATCACATCCATTTACAGCTAGTACAGTTGCAACTATTTTTTTGGAGATAGTTCAAAGTCTACATGGAACCCCAAAGATAATTATAAGTGATCGTGATCCTATTTTCACAAGTAATTTTTACACGGAATTATTTTCATGTTTGGGTACTCAGCTAGCTCACAGTTCATCTTATCATCCTCAAACTGATCGGTAAAAGGAAGTGGTCAACAAATGCTTAGAGGGGTATCTACGTTGTTTTGTATCAGATAAGCATGAAAGATGGATTAAATGGCCACCACTTGCAGAATGGTGGTATAACACATCTTTTCATACCTCTTCTCAAATGACCCCATTTTTAGCATTATATGGTTACCATCCACCTTTTATCACTTCCTCCTTGAGGGTGCAAACTAAGGTCAGAGATGTTAAGGAACACATTCAACATCAACAACAAGTTTTGGCTAGTTTGAAGGAGAATTTAGCATTAGCACAAAACAAGATGAAACAACAAGCAGATCAACATCGTAGTGAAAGACATTTTGAAATTGGTGACTAGGTTTTTGTATGTCTCCAGCCTTACAAACAGATGTCTTGAAAGCAATAGAAAAAGGACAACAAGCTTGTGCCTAAATACTATGGCCCTTATTAGGTTCTACAGAAAATTGGTAGTGTTGCTTATAAACTAGAGTTGCCTCCATCTTCACACGTACACCCAGTATTCCATGTTTCATGCCTGAAGAAGGTTATTGGACAGAAATTTGAAGCCCAGACAAAGTTACCAGAACTTGATGAGGAAGGAAGAATCATTTTGGAGCCAGAGAAGATTCTACAAACACGTACTAAGAGGCTGAGAACTAGAGACATTAAGGAATATCTGATCAAGTGGAAGAATCTGAGCATAGAAGATGCAACCTGGGAGGATGAAGGTTTTATGCAGCAACATCCAGGATTATTCAATGTTGAGGACAACATTGGTTTGAAGGGGAAGGGTATGCTACGCCCTTAACCTATTGCTTGTATTAGGATATGAGTAGCCGACTTGTGGCTTACCATATCATTTTATTATATCATCTATACTTTTTCATGCTTAATAGGTCGGCCTAGGTGATGGCCATAACATATGAATAGTATATATAGGGGATTGTAGGTAGTAGTTCATTATCATTTGAGCATTTGAGTCTTATTATATGGTTTGGAGGTTACCCCCTTGAAGCGGTGAAGCTATTATAATTGCATATTGAGATCATTATTCTGAAATATTCTGTTATTTGGTTTTCTATTTCTGCTCATAATCTGAATTATACTAGTAATTTCATTACACAATTTTACCTTTCCTTCAAGAAGCTTGAATTGGCTCATAATACCCAGTATGTACAAAATGACTAACTCCATAGCTAAAACCTCTTTACACCTACTAGAAAACACTAAACCAACATGTTAGAATGTTCCACAAAGTTTCATAAGTTCATTTTTCACCATTTCCCTTTTAGACCTCTTTAAGTCCCTATAACCCTCCAAAGTGCCATTTTTTCACATAAAATACAAAGTACAAAGTAATTTTCCTCGTTGGTAAGGTATTTAGACACCCATTATCCCCTTCTAGCTATTTATAAATTTTTATGCTTCCATTTTTATCCCATGAGTTTTTTATTCATCTTTTAACAATTTACACTAGTCTTGTCAATTAGCCCTATTTTCACTGAAATAGTTGTGACTGGAAGATTCAATCAATTTTCATGAAGATGTGATTGATGTTCTGAATACCCTTTAAGGTCTACCTGCTCCATGCCAAATTTTATAGTCTAATTCTACCCACAACTCCTTTAACACCAACTTTCTTCTTCCTTATTAGGTCTTCTTTAAGGTCATGTTAGGGTTTGAAGGGCTATTTAGGGTTTCACAAATTACCCCTATTCTCCATCTTGTAATCACATTTTTCCACCTCTAAGACACATATAATTTCTCTTCTCTTCATTCATTCACTCTCCTAACTTCATTTTGTAATCTTTTCCAATTTTTCCTTCTTGAGTTCTCGCATACCTTTAAGTACACTACAAACTTCAACTCTACCTCACACCCTTTCTTGGCTCATAAGACTCTTTATTCTCACCTTCCTAATTGACATTAAGATTCAGAAAACACACCTCTAATTCCCTCTAACCCCTCCTTACAAGTTTACTTACAATATCAACAAAATACCACTGTTACATTTTCACCCTTAAGATTGTCACAGTCAAATCTGGGCCTTCTCATTAACTCTTATCACTTCTTGTCCCTGATTTTACATTATATTTAATTCATTCATAACCTTATACTCCTTTTATAAACTCTTCCACTCAAGAACCTTCACAAAACTATTATTCTTCACTTCAATTCTCCAATATAACTTGTTATTGTTTCTCAAACTTGGTCTAACCGTGACAAGGAATTCACAAGACTGTAGCTTGTTCTTAATGCCTTCTCACCTCTCAGTTATCTTCCCTTCTTCCAATTAGCCTACATAACACTCTTAGAACTCTTAAACCTCTTTCATATCCTTTCTCAAGCTTCACAAACACCAAAACTTAATCTTTATCAAAAATTCATTTCATGTTAAGCTCAAGATTGGGCATTCACAGTCCAACCTAAGTATCATTGTTTTTGGCCAAGGAATAGTCTTTCCTTCTAATGATAATTTTCATCTATTTCAATTCCTTTCTAGAAATATCACACTCTAAAACGTTTCAAACATAAGTTATAGCCTAATGACTTGTTCTCCAACTTTATAAGACTGTGTAAACCTTGATAAGAATGTCTTTTCCCACTTTCTTTTCATCCATATTTCAAAAATCTAGGGTGATTCAATGGATTACATGTATTCTTACTCCCTTCACCCTTCTTCAAGCTATATATATGACTCCACAAGTTTTTCCTACAAGCATGCTATAAACCTTTCTAGTGAAAACATTCTTCCCTAATCCTCCAAATTATGCTCTGTACAGCCACATCTGTGAATAATAAGTTTTAGCGTATTGATATCTCTTTCCACTAATATAACATTTCACACAAACTTGTAGATACTTTTAGATACCTGAATATTTATGGTCAATCAACTAAACTCACTAAAGCAATCTCAGTCAAGTCTTTTACCTTCTAAACCCTTGAAACATGGTAGTCACAGCCAGAGTAGAGTTATTATTATTCTTGACATCTTAGTCTCCTATTTTGTACTCTTCAAGGCTCTCAACCTCCCACAAAAAGCTAGCACAAGCATCCTAGAACCAATACAAGTCGCTAGTAATGGGATTAGAATGCAATGATATCTCAAAGACTTGTCAATCAATAAGAAAACAGTCTATGCATAATTTTTAAGATAATCTTCACACTTTTTAATTCTCAATCATGTAAACATAGAACCCAAGGGTTTCAATCCTTCATTCCACTCATATACATTTCATCAAGCATATGTGTTTAGTAATAAATCCATTCCTATACGTATTGAGTGTTGAACTCTCTATCATTACCTTCTTACCTTAAGATTGTATTGTCATAGTTCTTTTCTCATATGATATTTCTTGTTACTTCAAAAATTTGTTCACTCCTTCATCTCATTTATGATTTTTTTCAGGCCATATCCTCTTTCATGTCATTTATATATACATAGCGTATAAATAAGATCCGTCTAAGACAATCACATTCAATTGAACCACAACATTCATTACACAGTTTTGTAAATTCAAGAAGCTTTATTGATAAGTTTCAATGCATGTACAACTTCAAGAGCCATTAGGGCTCAGTTATAGTGGTCCTCTCCTCCACACACTTCTTCTCTACCTTCACTCACTTGAATGCATGATGTATTATCCTTTACAAAGAGTAAGAATAAGGTAGTTAGGGTTTTTCCCATACTAACCTAACCTTAATTAAGCTAACTCAAGATGAGTCAAGTACTAGGTGAATTGACAAATTCAGGAAAAGGTAGATTAGATAACTTATGGCCTTCATTATGACATTCATGACTTGTGTATTAAAATATAATCCTATAGCAACCTATGACTACATTCAAAAATTCAAAATTTACAAATAAAGGGAAACTCCTTATTTTGCACATGGAGTCCAAATGGACCCAAGGCACACCTAAAACACCTAAGAAATCCAAAAATTCTTATTTACATGATGTTCTTGCATCATATTGACTCTAACTTCATTGTTGCTACATTTGTTTTCTTATACATGCTTTATTACTACTATTGTTATTGTCTTTATTTCTTCTATTTGTTGATATTATTTCTGTTGTTTGTGCATCATGGTTTACCAACATGCGTAAACCCTCCTTTTTATAAGTATAGGTTTTTCAAGGTGGCCGCATCTTCAGCATCCTACACTCTTCTATAACCTCTCAGACATCTACTGCATGGGTAAACATCTATTCTCTTGAGACATTTGCTCAACATGGTTTTTCACATGCACCTCAAAAGTGAGGCATTCATATGGATAAATTCTACACTTAAAAAAGACACAAATAATATTTTGAGGTAATATACAAGTATAAACAAGGTACGAGTACTCAAAAATAACTTCCAACACAAAAATATAGAAAAATTGCATATGTTCAAAAATGTACAAATTGGTCAGGACCATATGAATGGTTATGACCCTTTCCCACATTTTTTCGAAGGGCAGTTACATAAAATTTCTCAGCAACTTCAAATTTCACCTACATGTACATGTTTTTTACATAGTTTCAAATCTATATCACCCAGTCCAAATCAGTTACAGGGGGCACGAAATACTTCACTCCTTCACCATGACACTCAGTTTATACTACAGTTTCAAGAATCTTGGGGGCATGGGTCTCCTTTCTTCATTTATATTTTAGTACATGATTATTTTTATTCAATTATGTGGCACATGGGAAGGGCATGTGGCCACTTATTTTATTTTCTACTATGTGACCTTATTTATAGAATTGGGCCTATATCTCTCTACAATTTGTGTGGTCTGTGGGGTTACGAAAGGTATCAAATTAGTAAACTTATTTGTAGGTAGTCCCTCCTTTCCTATTACATTTAAAGGGCACGATATTAAAGTTTTTGAATAACTTTGAACACAACATTCTTCTTTCATAGGGTGCTTTGGCACTTCACTCTTCTCCTCACTCTCTCCTTTATTTTTGTGTTGGATTGCATGCACCTAACACTATGGTTCTCCTCGACGCAATTGGGGACTAATTACCCCCAATCCTCTAGAAAATTTAGCAATCCAAATCTCCAAACTTAAGCAAAGCACATGAACTTCTCCCTCTAAAAAATAAATTAGTGTATTCCTTTCATATTTTGCATCTCTTTATTTCGGTTTGTGAAAATGCAAATATTTCATGTTCTACTTTACATATGAGTTAAAGTTTAATTCTTTACTATGGACATTGAATACACTATGTGTTGCAGGTTTCATCATAGAGCATGCCAACATTAGCAGAACAAGACTTTATAAAATAAAATATGAGAAAAAACAATGCGAGTCTACACACTCATGTATCATTTCCTTTAAGCATGTAATTTTCATTTCATACTTAAAGAGGGAAATGTAGATAATTAAATTTGGCAATTTACTTTTGGAAACTACTAGTTTTGACAATTCACTCTTGCTAAAATAAACACAACATTTCTATTCCCTATTAGTACACCCCGAGGTCTCTTTTCTAGTTTGTTAGTGTTACGCCCTTAATTCTATATCTTACATTGGATGTGTATGGCTGACTTGTGGCCATCATATCAACTTCTTATCATGATGTACCTCTTTCTTATATGATATAATATCATTAGTGGGTCAGCTTTGGTGATGTCCATAACATAGGAATAATATATATAGGATTTAGTAGGTAGTAGTTGATGATCATATTAAGCAATTGAGTCTTATTGTATGGTTTGGAGGTTTCCCCCTCAAAGTGGATAATTTATTCTACTTAAATCTTTTGATAATTTCTCTACATTTTGGTGTTATATTTTTTATGATATTCATATATATCCAAGTAATTTCATTACAAGTGGTATCAGAGCTTAATCTCTGCCAGAACTATGTCAAAACCCTAATTTTGAAGGTTTAACTATATCTCAAAAAACAAAGTGAATTTTTGTGCAAATGTTTTGATGGTGTTTCAAAATAATTCAATTAAGATCCTCTCCAAATTTTGATCTTTTTTAAATTATTTTGTAAAATTTATATCAATTTTAGGTTTTTTTCATAAATTCACTCTATAGGATGTAAATTGTAGAATTTTTTCAAGTTCTTTACATTTTCAAAAAGATAATAAAAATTAGTTTGAGTTTGTTATTTAATTTTTTTCATAATTGGCTTACTTCCTCTTAAAACCCCAAACCCTAAATTTCAGCTTTGATCCCTAAATCCTACTATTTTGGGGCATCATGGTGGGGCCTTCCACAAGAAGAAAAAAGAATCATGTCACTCTGGGTAAAACCCTAGAAAAGTATGGGGTAATAGCCGAAGAGTTGGAGTCATAAGGGGTAACTACAATATCCTCAGTGTCAGGGTTTACCTTAGTGGACCATAAGGTAAGCTAACTTGAGTATGATCTGCAAATCTTACAGTCTGAGATGGCCAATAAGAGAGATATTAAAAATATTAATCAATGATTGGATTGTATCATGTAGTAACTTAGTACAAATATAAAGGCTTGTCATCATCTTCCAAATCAACCACAAGTCAATCATACTCTGATTAACCAAGATGGATCTTTATGTCACAGTAATGGACAAACTAGTCAAGGTGGATTTTTTAGCCAGCCCCATCCAAATATAAATACTTTGCAGGCCTGGAATTTGTTTCCAAAAGTGGAAATGCATAGGTTTGATACAAAGGATCCACTCAATGGATTAACCAAATAGAGAATTTATTTGATAAACAGTAGATCCCATCTAGACAAAAGGTGACCATGACATCCTTATATCTTGAACCTAACCAATTCATTTGGTATTGATGGATATGTGATAAAATGTAGAAGAATGGTCTTAATGTCACATGGAATGTTTTGACCAAAGATCCACAATTGCACTATAGTTCTAGTATGTCATAAAATTACTTTAGCCAATTAGTAAAGTTACGACAAACAAGATCAATCAAAGATTATGTTCATCAATTCCAAAACCTATTCTTGTGTCTAGAGAATATCATAGAAGGGAATCTAAATGACCTATTTCTTGGGGGTCTTGAGGACCACATTGACCATGAGGTGTGTATGTTTACTCCATTGAAGGTTTTTTTATTCTATTATCATGGTACATAAATCAGAGGAAAAAAATTCTAGCAAGAGGTAGACTTTCACTAACATCAAATGCTATAACACAATGACACCATCATTCCCTCCTTGACTAATTTTACTAAAACCTCAAAAATTGATGAAAAAAAGAAAAAGGGATATGTTTTAACTGTGATAGTAAATATGGACCGGGACATAAATGTGTTGAAAAGAAGTATTACATTGAGGGGGCCAATGAAGAAGAAGAGAAGGAAGAAGATGAAGAGGTAGAGGTCATTATCGAACCATGGGAGGAGTTAAAATATCACCAACCAATGATATCATGTCATGCAATTTAAGCTATTAGCACCCTCAAACCCTCAAAGTGGTTGGATTCCTAAAAAAATAGAGGGTAACCATGTTAATTGAATCGGGAAATACTCACACCTTCATTAACCATAAGTTGGCAATGTGCCTGAACTATTTTATTTATCCAACTGTAGAATGTCAAGTAATGATCATTGATGGGGGCTACAATTATTTGTTCATGAAAAATCCATAACATTAAACTCACCATAGGAGATTACTTGCTAAACATCCTTGTGTATGTCATTATCAAGGGAGGACCAAACATTGTGTTGGGAGTTCAATGGCTTACCACATTGTGAACCATTGAGATGAAACTTCCAAGAGTTATTCATGTGTTTTCAGTTAAATGGGAAGACTTTTTAACTAAAAGGATTACCAAATGCAAAAAATGCTTTTAAAAGGTGCAGAGGGGTTCATGGAACAACTTTTTTCCTTGAAAACATATCAGTCAAATGAATTTATACCATCAAATGAGCACTCAGTTGTGTTTGGAGATATGCCAAAGGGTTTACCTCTAAAAAATACCATGAAAATGCCATGCAGCTAGTACCAAGAAGCCAACCGCCCAACATCAGACCTTATAGGTACCCATATGTGCAAAGAGTGAGATGGAGAAGATAGTACAAGAGATTTTAGAAGCGGAAATTATCCACCATAGTCAGAGTGCTTACTATTCTCCAATAATGTTGGTGTGTAAAAATTATGACAATCGGTACATGTGTCTCAATTATAGAAAACTCAATAAGTACATAATTAAAGATAAGTTTCTTATTCATGTAATTTATGATTTTCTAGATGAGTTACATGATGTTGATTACTTTAGAAAAACTTGATATCCATTCCATATATAACTAGATCAAAATCAGGGATGAGGATGTTCATAAAACAACCTTATGAACACATGGAGGTCATCATGAATTATTGGTAATGCCTTATTGGACTCACTAATGCACCCTATGCATCTCAAAGTTTGATGAATTCTATATTTAAGCTATTCATGTGGAAGTTTGTTTTAATGTTCTTTGATGATATATTGATCTACGAAAAAATATGGGAGGTAACACTTTCATCATGTAAATAAGTTGTTGGAAACTCTTGAACAACATCAGTTTTATGAAAATCCCTCCTAGTGTTCTTTTGGAGTAAAAGAGGTTGAATATTTTGGGTAACATCGTCTCTTATGAAAGTGTTAAAGTGGATCCTAACAAGATACAGGCCATGCTTGAGTGGAAGATTCCAAAAATCCTAAAATATCTTAAAGGATTTTTGGGGCTTACATATTATTATCGAATATTTGTAAGGAGTTGTGGCAGCATAACAACACCATTGAATTTTTTTATAAAAAGTACTCTTTTCATTAGAATGAGGAAGCTACCAAAGCATTTGAGAAGTTAAAGGTAGCCATGTGCACCACTCTAGTTCTAGCTACTCCATATTTTCCAAAACATTCATTATTAAATGTGATGCTTCAGGGCATTGTATGGGGGTAGTACTCATGCAAGAGGGTCATCTCATTTCCTTTGACAACCATCAATTCAAATGTAATAATATTTCAAAACCAATTTATGAGAAGGAAATGCTATCCATAGTTCATGCAGTAAAGTAATGGAGACCATATCTAATGGGCAAGCACTTCAAAGTAAATACAAATCATGATAGTTTGAAATACTTCTTAGAGCAATGTATATCATCTGAAGAACAACATAAATGGGTCTAAAAAATGTTTGGGTATGATTTTGAGATAATCTATAAGAAAGGGAAGGATAGTGTAGTTGTTGATGCTCTATCTTAGAAGGATGAGTTAGTTGAGGCATTATTGTGTGTCATATCTATATTATAAGAAGATTGGGTAAAGGAGGCAAGGTCTAAATGGAGAGATGACCCAACTACAAAAAATATCATTTAGAATATCCAACATGATCCAAGAATGTCAAAAAAAATTGTATGGAAAGGGGATGTTTTATGGTACAAGGATATATTATACATATGTAAGAGCTCAACCCTTAAAAATATGGTTTTATTTGAGCTCCATGCTTCTCTAGTACAGGGGCATTCTAGCTTCTTGAAGACTTACTATCGAATTAAGAAATATTTCTTCTAGAAAGAGCTAAAAGGGCATTTTAAAAAAAAATTCACATAATGCATGGTTTGTTAGCAAAATAAGGGTGAAACAATTAAGTCCCCAGGTCTTTTGCATCCTCTATCTATTCCTAATCAGAGGTGGGAAGAGGTTTCCATGTACTTTATCACAAGATTACCTAAATCAGAAGGGGAAATGTAATCATGATTATGGTGGAAAGACTCACCAAATATGTTCATTTTTTGCCTTATCACACCCATTTTTTGTAAGTACGGTAACAACAACCTTCATGGATATAGTTCAAAACCTCCATGGGACACCAAAGATTATAGTAAGTGATTGAAACCCTATATTTACTAGTAATTTTTGGACTGATTTGTTGTCATGTTTGGGTATTTAGCTAGCTAGTAACTCTTCTTATCATCCCCATTTGTATGGGCAAAAAAAGTTGGTAAACAAGTGTTTGGAGGGATATCTTCATTGCTTTACCTCAAATAAGTATACAAGATGGGTCCAATGATTGCCACTTGTAGAATGGTGGTATACCACTTCCTTCTAAAATTCATCTAAAATGTCTACTTTTTTAGCATTATATGGGTACCATCCACCCTCCATCACATCATCCTTAAGAGTCCAATCAGGGGTTAGAGCAGTTAAAGAGCACATTCAACACCAATAAGAGGTACTTTCTAATCTTAAGGAGAACTTGGCCATGGAAAAAAACCACATGAAACAACATGATGATCAACATCACAGTGAAATACATTTTGAAGTGGGTGATTGGGTTTTTGTGCGTTTACAACCATTTAAGCAAATTTATTTGAAAAAACATAAGAAGGATAAAAAACATTTCACCTAAGTATTATGGCCCTTATCAAGTGTTGCAGAAGATTGGTATTGTAGAATACAAATTAGAACTCCCTCAAGCAACTAGAATACATCTACTCTTCCTTGTTTTTTGCTTGAATAAGGTAATTGGACATAAGGTATCAGCCCAAGTAGTGTTACCTGAGCTAGATGAGGAGGGAAGAATCATATTGAAACCTGAATGCATCCTGTAGATATGCATTAAACACTTGAGGACAAGTGTCATTTCTGAGTATTTGATCAAGTGAAAAAATCTAGAAAGATGCAACATGGGAGGATGCAACATACCTGTAACAAGATCTAGAGCTTCTCAACATTGGGGAAAATGTTTCTCTAAAGGGGAATGACTCTTACATTGGATGTGTATGGTTGACTAGTGGCTATCATAACTTCTTAACAAGATGTACCTCTTTCATATATGTTATAATATCATTAATGGGTCATCCTTGGTAATGGCCATAACATAGGAATAATATATATATGATTTAGTAAGTATTATTTGATAATCATATCAAGCACTTGAGTCTTATTGTATGGTTTGGAGATTGCCTCCTCAATGTGGCTAAGTTATTCTACTCGTATCTTGTGATCATTTCTCTACATTTTGGTGTTATTTGGTATTATATTGCTACTGATATTTAGATTTATCTAATTAATTTCATTAAACTTAGCCATACACATTGATATGACAACAAATTATGATAGTTTAATGCATAAAATCCATAGAAAAATCCCAACTTATAGGATACAAACTCCAATTTTCATATTTCTCATCCTTGGTCAAGGTCATATAGTTTGGTCGAAATTTTATATCTAATCCGGACCTATTTGTATAATTTTTTACCTACATATCCTCCATATTTACTTTGAATTTCACATTCTATGATGGGTCCTTTACTCCCTCTATGTCGGCCTTTCTTTGAAAATTTACCTTTGAAACCCTATATAAACAAGTTAACACCACCTCATTTTCTCACCTAGAAATATTATGGCACTATATTGATACACTCACTTCCAAAACTTGAAAAAGGCACCCAAGGCTCCCTAAATCATGTAAAATCTCATAAAAACTCATTAGGGTAGCTATCACTAAAAGGTATAAACCTTTTTACAAAGTTAAGGAATTAACCTCTCTCGTTTACAAGGACTCAAACATTCCTTCTCCAAGTATTTTAGCAAGATCAAAACTCAACTCAAGAATTTTCAAAGAGGTCTTTAGATCTAATTGTATTCATTCCTATTTCACATGCTAGGTGGAGAATGACATGGGGTTTAAGGCCTCTTCATATTACTGCTAATGTTAGTGGTACATGAGGGTGCTTAAACCCCAACTAAGGTTTGTTTTACAAGGTCTCCCACCAATGGTCAAGGTTTGAGATTTCATTTAGGATGTTAAGAGAGCTTCTAGCTAAGTGTACTCATCCCCTTGTGTTTTTAAGTTCATATCTTGTTTCATGCATTATTTACAAGTATTAATTCATTGTTCTAATATTGGATAATTAATGTTGGAAGTTCGTTAATAAAAATAACCTTCTATATATCCCCTTACATCCTTTAGTGTACTTAATTCATTAATGTAAATTTTCATATAATATAATAAGGGTATTAATAGAAGTGGTGGTAAAATTTTTAGGGTATTTGGCTAGACAAATCATAAGTTATGAGCATTTTTCTCTATGGAGGGTGTGGGAGAAGTCGAAGCACTTATGGATGCGTGGAGGAGAATATTATGTATAATTTTTGTTTGATATTATTAAAATACTCATTAAAATTCCCTCACGACACATCTTTTATGTGATTGGTGGAGAACTATCATTCAACACACTATTCATGCTTGTGTGGAAATTAATTAATATGGACTGCACTTTTGTCTTCACATGGAACATTTAAATCCCCCCCCCCCCAAAAAATCACATTTTAAGGTCTTTTAAAACTTAACATTCACCAAGTGCATTTATAATTTCATCTATTGATTCATTTTGTTTACTTAGTTTATAATACATCCATAATTCCTTATAAATTACTTCATGATTTACAACTCCATTACCAGCTTTGCAATAAAATTCAGGTTTACAAATTTCTAATAATTCATAAGTTCAATATACATGAGTTTTAATTTCATAAACCATTTTACAATCAATTACAACTTGCTATATGCTTCAATTTGCAATAGGTCCCAATATACAATGTTTACAATCAACTATCTCAAGTATGAATAATACAATAAGTATCATGAATACAATATATCACATCTACGTCATAACAATAATTCTCATCTTTCACCAAAGATCTATCATGATGTTGAAGTTGTCCAATGAGAGAAAGAGTATCATCAGAGTGCTTTACCTCCAACCAAGAGCTTTATGATTCCCCCACACACCTCTCGTGAAATGAGAGTGTCTCTACCCTTTGTGACAAGAAGTATGTAAGTAACTAATAAGGTAAGAGAGAAAAATATGTGTACTACAGTCACCACAAACTAGTAAACCTATGAACAAGGTAGGAAATAAAATAACATCCTACGATAGTAGTAACAAATGTATTTTTGGCCAAAATACTTAAAACAACACTACCTACATATTCCTAATGAAATCCAATAATGTACTAGTGCATGAAATAATCATAATTGACTATACATGAGGGTAGAATTTGGTACTCCCCACAGTCAACCGTTAACCTATGAAACTTTTCATATGTAAAAATGCATTAGGAAAACCTACATATCTCCATATATCACCTCTAACTCATATACACATCTATCAAAATATTGCCATTTCAGTATATGAATCAAAACATGATATCTCTATCTTCTAAAACATATTAAATTAGACAAAAACATAGGTAAACTAGAAACAAGACTCAAGTAATGTTAACCTTATCATGTGTCTCATACAACTCGATAGAATTATCATCACAAGGACCCTAATCCCAATTTTTTTATCCAATACAATTCAAGGAAGATGAGGGATATAAATTTAGAAATAAAAAACCCTCTTGAATGTCCCATACCATACAAGAACATTACTATTATGGGGATCCTGTAATTGGTTTATCGATACTAATAAAAGAGCTATAAATGCCCCGTAAATAGTTTCAAATATATAATTAAGTTTGGCATGTTTCAAGTTTCATAAGGCATCTGATAGGTTATGCCTTAATTTAAAACACAATTTCATTCATATAACCCCTCATAATTTCCATACATGTTATGAGTGTAGAAAAGTTCATCTATATGTACCTAGGGTTATGACATATTGTTTCCCATGATCAACCATCATGATAAATTTAATAACAGATTCCTGACATCATATAAATCATTACAGATAATGTAATTTCACATTTTTATCATAGAGTGTGGAAACTTTTCATATCCATTTAGAAAGGTTGTCTCATGTTTTAGTTGTCACATTCAAATAACCAACCCCTTAACTAAGTACATTAAAAAATGACCCTTCTTTGTTGGAATTTCTCCTCCTTTGGTTAAGTCTTAATGTTTCTATCTTAAATTTGCCTCTTTATTACAAAATGTGAACCCTCTTTATTCATAATAATATATAAACCATTAAAATATATTACAACTAAAACATTATAATTTAGTTTTCAAATCCCTTGAAAATAATATTCAACCAAATTTAATAAATACTTTGTTGAATCTCATTATAAATAAGTTTCATCCGGAATTCAATAGTTTAAGTTTCTTACCAAAAGGAATGGGGAAGGGGGTCGATCTTATGATCCCTTCCTCTAAATCACTCCACTTGACCAAGCGACCAAAATTGTGGTTTGGTTTAGACACAACTCAATTTTATTTTAAACAACTACCAAATTTATGATTTGATATTCAAGAAAAATTTTAAGTTATAAATAATTGGAGGGTCTTGTGGGTCAAACCCATGACCTAGGATTCCTAAGGCATGAGATTACCAACAAGCCATGACATTTCCTTGTTTACAACACACTTAAACATGTGTTATTGAATATAAAGGGGTTAAAACAAATGGATTGGTTCAGAGTTGAACTCGAAACCCTAAAGTCTCAATCGTTATGGCTTAGCATGTGAAATTATATTCAAGATACATCTCAATATTTGTAATTAGATTATATTACCAAAATACGGATCTCGAGAAGTATTTTGAACCTAAAGATATGGAATATCCCAAAATATTCAAAATTTCTTACATGAAGATGACAATCATACATCTCTTTGGTGGGAGCATATCTAAAGGGGATGAGTGTAGAAAGGAAAACAATAGATCGAGACATGGGATAGGCTAGTGGAAAATCTCATAGAAAGCCTTTTTCTTGCGGATTACTGGTTAATTTTTTTGAAGAAGTTACACAAATTGCAATAAATAGAATTCTGTGTGAAAGGATACACTAAATATTTTTACTAACTCACAATTAGAGTGGGTCATGTGGAGGATGATTTAGATAATATCTCCAGGTATATGAATGGATTACATATAGAACCTCAAAATTATTTTGGAATGATCCAATAGGGGGCTTATTAGTATGCATTGAAGGCATAAGAGAAATTAACACACAAGCAAAATATTTCAACATGTATAAAGGGTAAACCCACACAAAGTCATGGACATGATGGTGGCAGAGAGAAGTTTGTGCATCATGAAGGTGAGGTGTGTTCAACATTGTGTGACATGGGAAAAATTAATGGAGGATGAAACACATCTATATGAAGAGATTGCAAATTCAACAACACATGTTATAGGTGTTAAGAAATAGGGCATAAAACATATGAGTGTCTACATACCAAGAATGGGGGGAAGAGAAGTGTCCACATTATGCAAAGAGAATAAGAAGGCATTTCAAACCACGAGGAAACACAAAAAATTGGAGAAACACCAATGTTCAAGCATGTATTGTTGAAATCAACTAAAGAATAAGTTTTTCCTCAATAAAGGAAGAGTCTATCTAGAAGAACGTGTACATCCAATGATAAGTTATGTAAGTTGAATGTAGACATGAGAAGTACTAATAATTTTTTTTTGTAGGATGTGGTTGATAAATTGGTGTTGAAGAGAATTGAGCACCCAAATCCCTATAAGGTCTTGTGATTACAAAAGGGACAACAATTTTTTGGGGATGGAGCAATGATTGTTAAAATTACAAACATGAATATACGAGGTTGAAGTGTTGTGCAACATCGTGCCCATGGATGTATGTCATGTACTTCTCAAAAGGTCTTGGATATTCTACTAGAAGTGATAACATGATGGTCATACAAACATATACAATGTGGGAAAAAATGGTTCAAGATAGTGTACTCTGAACCCATTGTGGGAAAAGAGTGAAGCAACACCAAAAAAAAAATTCTCTCAAGGAAGCAATTCCTAAATGAGGTGATACATAATAGTGCATGTTTTTTATGCACGAGCATCTTGCTCTCCAACAGGTAAAATCACAATTTTTGGTTTGAATTTTCAATTTTTGGTTTACTTTTGTATATTGTCTAGTAGTCATAGTGGAGTCTTAGGGCACCTTTAGAAGCTTTGAAATTAGTCCCAATCCTTTCAAAATTCAAATTCTTGATTTTTCCTCCAAAATCAAAATTTGAATTTTTGAGAGTAAATTGGTGTCAAACTCAATTGTAAAGGTGGTTTTGAGGTTGTAAATGTTGTTCTCAAGGTGGTTATAAGTCATAATATAATCAAGGAGGTCTTCAATGGGTGTAATAGTTCAAAACTCTTATATTCACATGATGTGTATTCAATAAACTTACTAATTTTGGATTGGTAGTTTAAAACTATGATTGTGAGTCATTTTTTAGATGACTCGTTCAATAAGAACTGTCATAGAAAGATATAAAGGCTAAAATGTAACTAATTTTCATCATTATGATTCGAAGGCAATAGAAAAAAAAGGCTCCAAGAAATTGTGAAAGGTTAGGTCTCTAGATGAATACTAGTTATAGAGAATTTCATAGTTTGCATGTGTATATTTTGAGCAAGTCAAGTCTACTTATTTCATTATTGAGAGTTTTTGTGTGTTTAAAGTTGCAATACACCTTCTTGTTGCATGTGGTGTGAAGAGAACAATTGATCAAGGCTTAAAGGATGTATTCATTGGTTGATAATTGAACTAAATAGGGTTCTGTGATGTGTTGATTCTATAACAGGTGTAGAAATCAAACTCGAAGGCTTGTGTATTGCTAGAGCCGAATTAAAGGTTAGGAGTGCCCTAGGCAGTAATTGAAGTGGACACCATTCATAAAATTTTAGTTAGTATTTTTTTCCCATCAAATAAATAAATAAATTCTACGTACATTTTTTTTTAGAATTTGCATAAGAATCATAATATATCATTAATTTAGAGAAATGGCATACAAAAAGGATTTAAAATATCCTATAAAATTATCAAATAAGGATAAACAATAATCCATGGATGGAAAGAATTAATCTGAGGAGGTGCTTAGAAAGCAACAAATACAATTTTGTATACAAGCTTGGTTACTTGTCTTATTTACCAATATCAAGTACGTGATGAGGCTTAAAACTAAAAAAAGTACCACTTTTTGCAAAAAGATAAAAATTATTTGGTGGCTCCCATCATTTTGTGAAGAGTGGTATTTAGACCAAGCCTACCAATTCCTCCTAAAAAAGAGACATTTCCCCTAAAATATTAGGAATATAGAATTAAATAATTCTTTCCTTCAATTGTACTTGCCTCTACTAGTTACGCTAGTGACATTATAAAAAATACATTAGCCTTTTCTCAGAAAAAATTACACACCTGAATTATATAGAGCTACATTAGAGAAAGGGTAATAATACCAAGAAAATTGGATGAGCTTAAAAATATGGATATTTATTTTTACTTGCAAAAATATTATAGTACATTTTTATGTATATGCATGAAATTTATACTACTCTATAATACTATCAATAAATGAGTCAATTAATATTGAATTTAGGTTAAAAAATATTAATATTAAGTTTTAATAATATTAAAAAATAATCATATATTTTTTAGATTTAGGCACTCCCTTAGTGTTGGCGACCTAGGCAGTTGCCTAATCTTCCTAGGGCTTAATCCCCCCTTGTGTATTGCTGGCATTTCCAATTTCATATTTAGGAGACAATCAAAATGTGTAGTATTTTAATCAGAAGCCTATAGTCCTTCTTTAGCCTGGAACAAGGTATTTGAAATAATATATCCTGCAACTCATATTGAAGATAATTGTTGGAGATCGTTCATAGAGAAATAAGTGTTTATCGAGTTCCTAGAAGGTAAGATCTTCCTTTCAAGGCCATTAGGTTCGAAGAATACCAAAAATCGAGCAAGTATCATTCGAATTTTGCTTCTCGGGTCTGTAGAGTTGTAAGAACCCTGCAACTAGGGTTTCTAGAGGGGAAAATTGTCAATCTCAAATTTGAACCAATAAAACATTCTAAAAATTTGAAGAAACATCTACCCAAGGGTCATGAATAGGGTGCAAAAGAAATTAGATTCAGTCCTTACAAAACTATAGATAAATTAGTGACAATTTTAAGTCATAATCGTGGGGAAATAAGGGAAGACAAAACCTTTAAAGGAGATTGTTCTTTCTATTAACTGCAATGTCTTGAGTTATTCAACACAACACAGAGGATTAAGGGTGATAGAAAATCATGAGTTTTGGCTTTAAAAGAATTTTCAAGAGGAAATAATACTGACAAAGTGCAAATAGAGGCCTAATTGGGCTAAAGGGGAGAGTGTTGATCAATAATATAACCTAGTTAAGGTAAGTTCCTGGTCAAGAACCTTCACCATTGTTAATAATAAACAACTAGAAGGTTAACAAGGTGAATTCCTAACAATTTGGAGTCTTGTGTAAATTGAAAAGCTCCTAGAATCAAAGAATTATGTTGGAAAAATCTTAAAGATTGAGTGAAATTGTTGAACTATTTTTTTGGGAGCCTAAAAGTGTGAGTGAGGTAATTCAAGAAGCACCTTCTCTACACCAATTTTACACTTATAGTGTAGACCACATTGGATATGATTGAAGAAACAATATCACGAAAGGTGAAAGAGATGTTAGGTGAGTTTGTAAAGATTATGTCAAGTGAGTTAATTGAATGGTTACCATCTATGATGGATATAAGTCACTACATGTATCTAATTCCAAGGTCACATTTACTAAACAAGGAGGCTTACTATATAAAACCACAAGAAAAAAATTGATATATAAAGATACATTCATGATTTATTAGATACAAGACTCGTCAAGGAGTGTCTGAGTTTGTGCATAATGTTGGTAGTTTTGGCACTGAAGAAAGGTGGTGAGTGGCGTATGTGTACGAATTTGAGGGCCATCAATAACATCACCATTAAGTAAAGGTTTCCATTTTTAATATGGATGATATTAGGTATTTCTTGAGTGGAGCAGAGTATTTTAGTAAGACTGGTTTGTTGAGTAGATATCATAAGATTTGCATACGAGAAGGAGATGAATGGAAGACATCATTTAAGAATCGATCTTGGGATTATATGAGTGGCTTGTGATGTCATTTGGATTGAGAAACACATTAATTACTTTCATGATATTGATGAATGAATTCCTAAAACCATTTTTGGGCAAGTTTGTGAGCATGTACCTGAATGATATTATGATTTTCAACAAGACGGGTGAAGAGCGTTTGTCATATATGAGGAAAGTGTTACAAAAATTCTAAGAGATAAATTTGATGATTAATTCAAAGAAATGTAGTTTTGTGCAAGAGGATTTAGTACATTTGGGATTTGTGATTTCCACTAAAAGTTTGAAGATGGAACTAAATAAGAGTTTTGTAGAATTGAAGAAGGTGACTTAACAACTAGTGTTGTAGTCTGTTATTTATACTCAATTGCCTAGGGGCACTGACACTTCATTCAGGTAGATCTGAATGTTCACCCAAAGCAGACGAAGCCTACCAGGTCCCTCCTTTGTATAATATTGTCAAGATGTTGGCATGCATGTTCATGTTAACCAATATCAAAGCATACATTCAAGTACAGAAAAACACATCTACCAGATCATGAGTTTAAATTGGAAACACGCATAATAAGGAAACATAACATATCATATCATAATTAATAACAATTGTACCAATAAATCACCATACTCAGATACATCAATTACCAGAATCCATCCAAAATGATCCATTACATCAAAAGTATTACATACCAAAGTTGATTACATAATAATAGTACTAGAGAGTCATGTGTTAATACATCTAGGAAGCATAACTCCAATACATCATGATGTCCAAAATAATGAAACACAACTAATATATATAGGGGTGGGTACTTTCCCTTCACCACCCATGTCTTCTCAAAATATACTAAATGCTCAAAATAGCCATGTGTACATGTAAAATCAGCCATAAAGTATTCATGCTTTTCTAACAATCCTAACAATAGATTAATCTATAGTTAAACTCACATTTAATCCTATTATTAGATGATTCCTTGCATGACCTTTCTTCCTTGCTTTGCATGCATTTTATCCCAAAAATAGACGTTCCTTGATCACCAAGTCTCCTTGATTTTCTCCTTTGCGTGATCCGCACTCCAACTTGATTTTTCTATTTTTAGCACGTAACTGCAAAATTGTCTAAGTATCAAGTCTATCTATCTAGGCATGCGCCACTTCAACTGGCCCTTGCGCACATCCACATTACCCACTTACATGCCTCAATATTCTGTGTGCTCTCTTGATGCTTAGTCAATTTTCCAACCCATCATTACCCCACACTAATTACATTACCACCCTCGGCAATGGGGTTTCTCAATTTATCTCTCCAAAGAATAAAAAGAATAAAGAATGACCATACAAGAATGAAAGAATGAATTAAATGGAAGAATGCTTGGTGCACCTTACTCCTTAGCTAATAGTAGAAGTTCAGGGTACTCCTTATTTATTTCAGTCTCCAATTCATTCCACTCTCCCAGTCCCTTTTTTGCTTTATCCAGGACTGCACCAATCACTCAGTCCATCTCTTCTAGAGTAATGTCATGACCCTTGTGCTTCAGTTCCCACATTACCCTAGCCAAGCCTAATACTATTCCTTCCATAAAGTCCATCCTTAATGCCACCAATGCCCCTAGCTCCTTTATTTGTATTTCATGAGGTTCCCTGGTCACCTCAAGTGTGTCATGCTTCTTTGTTACCACAACCAATTTCTCCTCTCTCCCTAGGGACTCATTTTTCTTAGGTGTTAGGATGTCATTTTCCTCCTGCACCATGTATTCCTTAAGGATCTTTTCTGGATCCTCACAGATTCCTAGCACCCATCTTTCCTTCTTGAGCTAATCTTTCAATGTCTGTAACATGGCATCATACCCTGGAATCTGGTGCTCTATAATCTTTTTATTATGTTCCTTCTCTACAACTATATCCTCCTTGTTTGGTGCCTGCACACTTGTTTTATCCTTTAACAGTAAATGTACCAAACACTGCAAGTAATGTAATATGGAGGGAAATGTGCCAATGACTTTGTCCTCATATTGTGGGTGCTCTTCCAAGATCTCTTCTCCTATCTATTCTTCCATATCTAGGATAACCTTTGCCTTTCGTTCCACTCTATCTTTCTCCTCTGTTAGTCATTGGATCTCATCTTCTTTATTCTTCTTTTCCTCCAACAATGTTCTAAGGGTGGCCCCCTTATCCAAATTTCTTTGGACCACTTTTGCCATCATTTTTGTTAAGGCATTACCAGCTTGTTCATATGTGATTTTTTGGGCTTCACTGTGATGTGGGTCGCTTGAGGTGACTTCTTCATCTAACGCCTTATGCATGCATCCTCACTGATGTCAAACTTTGGTTCATCCATATGTGTTTTCATCGCCCAACTCAACATCTTCCTTATACACATATTAGCTCCCTTTGGATCTATTATCTCCCATCCATATAGTTAGTCATTGGTAAGGGTACTTTGGAACCTCGGGTGGATAATCTTAGAAGGATCATTAACATACCTTAGGTTCAACATTTGCAATACTTCTTCTCCCTTCTTCCTATCATATTGCCTACCATTGGGAATATGTGTCTCTGTTTCTAGAATTAGACCTTCACCTGACACGTCCCCATGCTCACCCGATGGTTCCCCTACACTCTTCTCCTTCTCTTCTTAACCTCTAGTGGCGTCTTCCTCCTCGCGCTTAGTTGGTACTTTTGTATGTTGTTGGGTTTCTTATTGTCTATGTTCCTCTTCTCTTTCCACATAAATAATGGGTGAGCACCATGTGTTGTGCTAAACTTCTTTTGATATGTCTTCTTCCTCACTCTCTTCATGTTTTACAAGTTTGCGCCTTCTCTTTGTCTTCTTCTGCGGACTTGGTTTAACG
Source organism: Taxus chinensis (assembly GCA_019776745.2). Lineage (NCBI taxonomy): Eukaryota > Viridiplantae > Streptophyta > Pinopsida > Cupressales > Taxaceae > Taxus > Taxus chinensis. Next base: position 882,913,206 of record CM034147.1, read on the forward strand.
GGGGATGTCTTGGGAGACCTCCTAAGTGGTTCTGCACCAATACCCTAAGGTTTGGTATTTCATCTTAGTTGTCTCCTACCACCCTACTCAACCATGTCACCTTTACCCTTTTCTTTCTCTATCTCTTCAACCACAGGATCAATCCTCACCTCTTATTCTTCTTGCCTAAAAGGAGCATCTTTGTGCAACCTATTATTGCATGCAGTCAGTTGCCTTCTTATACCATGACCGAGCGCACTAACATCCTCCATATTATCCTCCTTATCCTTAAGCTCTTCTTATTTTGTTCTGGGAAGAGTAGGATCACACTTATGCCTTGTGCTGACTATATACTTCCCCTTGGGCATCTCTAGGAGATTGAACTCATTTTCAATATACTTTCCATTCACCAATCTAGGCTTAAGATTGATGTATACCATAACTGCATCCACATTCCCAATTGCCAAATTCATTGAATTAATGATGATATCATTTGATATCATAGTCTCAATATAGGCAGACTTACTCAGATATACATAAGTCTTCTAAAGCATGTAGTAGTCACAATCAAATTTATCTACATCAAATATGAGATTTCGTGTGTCTGTGAATCTGTTCACTGAAGCTTGAAAATAGTGCATTGTAAATGCATATGGGAGCTTACACTAAGGGCCCCACTTATCAGTCTTCGTTTGAAACCTCCCAATGTAGTAGTGTTGGTACACCACAAACTCTACCTCCCCATCTACCATTACCGGCAAGTATTTTGGTATGCGTCACTCATGTTCAAAGGCCTCGCACATTCTCCTCTACCACATTTCCAGCCTAATTTTATAGGCGTCACCCATGGCTCCATCACATGTATATTTTTCAAACCTTTCAGCAAGTGAATTCTTCTCTGGTGACTACTGCCATATTTTTTCTTTAGGTCCAACTGGGACCCCAATATCTACAAACACAATCGACAGAAGGATCACACCTCAACTAATCCTATCTCCCTTGTGTGCCTCCTCAATAATACCTTCTTCTATAAATGTCGCAAGGTTGTATATAGTCCCCCCCATCATCTTCTTTGCATTATGGAGCCATTTCTTATTCACTTAGCTCCAGTGCTCTTGGTTATTAAAATTTGTCAAGAGGTGCGTGGTAATCTTAACCACAAGATCAATTATCTTTGACATGTCCATTGTGTGCCCTCCTTTATGTTAATCCAACTCAAAATTAGTGACCTACTTCATCATCTAAATCATTAAAAAAATTAATTCCTAAGCTTTGTAACCCTATAAGTTTTCTTATCAAAAGTGTGGTAATGCGCACTCGCCTCCCTGCAAAATGGAAAAAGTCCTCATGGACTCTTGACATCAACCACTGGTAGAGTCTTATTGTTTTTACAAAGTATGGTAACTCATAAATATGTAAGACTCTAGCTTTCTCCAAAATCTTTTTCCCTTTGTCATCATAAATCAGTTTGTCATCCTCAGTTTGCAAGTCGGTCTTCTTTACCAACTCTTTCTCTATCTATTTCTTGTTTGTAGTCATGTGATGGTTATAATCACTCACCTTACGTCTACAAACATGGGACTCCCAATCCTACCCCATGATTACACCCTCGGGATATTGTATTTCTAAAAAGAATTCCTCTGGTGCGTCTTCTACTTCCACCTTTGGTTTGTTCATCTTCTTGCTCCTTGTGGTTGTTACAAGTGCTTACCTTGGTGTCATTACTCACTTACAACTTATCATTTCCTTTATCCACCTTATACTACTTATGTAACCTCAAACCCAAGTGCCCTAGCTGTGGTTTCTTCTTCTCAAACCCTGGCTCCTCGAACCCTATTCTTTGCACGCCTTCCACTTGCTCAAACACTTTTCATAATGGAGCTCTACTATGGCCATGAACAAATTCAACTAGTTCTATATTCTTCGAGTCTACACTTGCACTCATTTGAACTTCAATTCACTCTTCAGGGCTTGAAAAATCAAACATGCAAGGTTAGAATGAAGTCGCATGCACCCCTTTTATAGATTTTAAAAAAACATCACATTAATTGTTCCTCACCTACCACCATACGTCATCTTTAATGACATTTTTCTTCTTTTCCGTGCTTTTCACTACTTTCTTCCGCACCCTATTCGTACCATTCTGGTGTGCTTACTACTTCTCGGCCACAAACCTCTTTACACATGATCCATGTGCCAAAGTAAATAATCCACAACGCTTTATACCAAGTAGTTTATCATGTCATTTCCTACCTCACATTACACTGTGCAAATTTTCCTCACGCATGGTCTTCATCCTAAGTAATTTTCTTAAGAGCACCTTTATCCTTAGCACTTGTGTTAACTTTTCCTTATGCACGCACCAACTCTTTAGAGGACATTCATATTCCATCTCATGTAAATACTTATATATAACTCGCCCACTAATAATTTTCTTTTCCTCTTTCGCGCACTTGCACATGTTTCACCCCACACTAAAAGGATGCATAGACCTCTGCACATGAAATCAATAGATAGTAACCATCTTCTTGCATGCAATCGTGCTTATTACAAAAAAACAAAGAACTAAAATGACAAAGCATAACAATTATTTAAAGGAAACACATGAAAGGGAAATCTAATCTAAATGGCAATACTACCTATTACAAACACCAAGAAGACTTATTTATAGTAGGGCTTTAACCTACTCCCAGTGAAGTAACTGGGAAACATAGTGCTATCCAGCACCTATAACTGACATGCACCTGATTCAAGTATCTTGGTCATTACAAAAGGTCCCAACCAATGCACTTTCAATTTTCTTAGATGGTACAAAAACTTGGAGACATAGAGAAGGACCATCCTTCCAAATACAAATGTATTTGTTCTTAATGTTCCTATCATGCCAAGCATTTCTATGTCTTGAATTCTCAGTTCTTCTCGCTCCAACATGCAATGACATGCACCACTCATCTAATTACATCAGTTTATTAATGCGCTCCTCAAGATTTTTTTCATCATCCAGTCCCTCCTATGCATGTAATACGTAGGGTATCGTAACATGAACTTACAACTAGTAACATCGCCTTCACACCAAACACCAACTAAAAATATTTGGCTTTATTCAACCCTTTATAAGTGGTCCTATATGTCCAAAGTACAGAGTTGAAACTTTATCATCCCAATATTTTCTTCTGACATCACATATTTTTGTCAAGTTCTGCCCTAAAATCTTATTAAAATCATCTACAGTTACCATTGACTTGAGGGTGTTAAGGAGTTGTTTTATGGTGTGCCACCATAAACTATGCCAATAGGAATTCTTGTTGTCTCATTCAAAAAATGAGTTCCTCTATCACTTTTCAAGCTCAAAAGACATTCATACATGCTAATAATATTTTCCCATAAAAATAGTGTTATTGTTGATGTTGTTGTATAATCCTTTACAGGTACTACATATGCCGACCTTGTTAGATAATTTATTTAAGTAATAATATAGCACGCGTCAGTCCTGCGGACAGGTGTTGAAATAGGATTCCTACAAAGTAAATAACCCAATTTTCAAAAGTTTTTGCGCTTGTAATAGGCCGCAATGACATCTCATTTCTATATTTCCAGTCTTTTCAAGGTGTTGGACAATGATCACAAGCCTTAACAAAATCCTTAATATCCTTGTACAAAGTTTCCCATCAAAGGCCAACCATTAGGATCTTATGTGCGGTAGCATCACCTGCATAATTTTCTCCTACTATTCCACCATGAGCCTCTTCCATAACAACGTTGCACTCATATTCCAAAACATAACGGAGTAAAACATCATCATAGACCTAACTTGTACAAAATTCCATTAATCCTCTAATTAGGTGGCGCGCATATAGCAAGTTGTTTTTTCTCCAAAGTCGTCATCCCTTCAGGTGCTTCATGTCTAGTGCACAAGAATACAACACAATATCCTCAAATTCTACATGCAAGTGGTTTAACCTAAATAATTGTGTATCTGGCATAGTGTATTCTATGCTAAGTGCATCCTTGCTAGAGTCTAATCCTTGATAAATGATCAGGCCCAGAATTACTCTTTCCTTGTTTCACAATAACTGTGAAATCAAACTCTTGAAATAGAAGTATCCATCTACATATGCACAATTATAAAATAGTATTTTTGACTAAGTACTTGAGCATCATATGATCTTTATAGAAAATAAACAGGGTTGCCAACAAGTATTGTCTGAATTTATGTAGCACGTAGATCATAGACAAAGCTTCGCACTCAATGGTTGTGTAATTTTGTTCCGTAGGTGGCAACTTCCTACTTGCAAAACAAATAAGATGATCCAAAATTCCTTCCCCTGGTTGCACCAAAATTACACCAATCACCATTCCAAAACCATCAACATGAACATGAAAGGGTTTTTCTCACAAAGGAAATAACAAAATCTGTGCAGTGTTAAACCTCTCCTTCATTGTTTCAAATGTCTATTATTGTGTGTCACCCAATAAAATTTTCCTTTAGCCTTCAATAATTCTTCCAAGGGCGCGGTAATCTTTGCATAGCCTTTAATGAATTTCATGTAATACCCTATATGTCCCAAGAATCCACGCACCTCACTTTGATTGTTAGGTTCTTCTAGGCCTAAGATCATAACGATCTTGGTTGGATCTATCAATAATCCTTCCTTGCAAATGATATGCCTGAGTAAAGTCGAAAAGGGAGTAGCAAAGATGCATTTCTTAATATTAGGGGAGATTCTCAACTACCTACACCTCTCAAACATAAGCCTTAGATTATCACAGTGATCCTTAACTAAGTTATACATTGTCCAGTCATCCAAATACACCTAAAAATTTATGAATAAATTCTTAAAAATCATGTACCACAATGCATGAGAACACTGCTGGCGCATTTTTCAGTCCAAAGGGCATAACTGTATATGCAAAAATTCTCCACTCAGTGGTGAAAATTATATTTTCCTAGTCTTCCTTTGCAATGCGCACCTGGTGATAACCCTAAAACCCATCTGTAAAGGAATATATCTCATGCCTAGCAACTCCTTCAAATATTTCTTATGTGAACAAGTTGGGAAAAGGATCTATAACACATGAAGCATTGAGCTCTCTATAAACTACACAAATCCTTATCCTCCCATCCTTCTTAATTCTTATTACCATGGGGCTAACCCACTCATATTTTTCAATAGGCTCAATTATTCTATACTTGAGCATCTTATCAATTTCCTCCTTCACCTTCACATGTAGATTATGATTCATCCTATAAGGCATCTTCCTAACCGGGCCCGCACCTTCTTTCAATTTGATCTTCATCTCACCTAAGGAAGGGTGTACTCCCTTTAAATCATGATAACCCCTCGGGAATAAGTCTTGAAAATTATACAAGAGGTCAATAATTTTTGTTACTTCCTACTCTGACTAGTAATCACCAATAATGGCCTCCTTGGGCTCATCGTCAGTACCAATGTTAACCTTCTTTCTCTTTATGGGATCATGGTACGCGCACGCCTTCCCATTTGTAGTGTCCATAACCTCACACAAACCTTTAGTGTGGTTAATATCTAGGTTATAAACTTAATCATCCTCTATCATAAATACCAATTTACCCTTTTATTTTTCCTTCCAGAAGCACCTCAAGATCTAGCTCACCAAACAGCTTCAACATGATCTCTTCAACCTTCACACTATCTCCAAAATTAATGTGTCTCATGATATGTAATGCTTCATGGATTGGAGGCTTAGTAGAAAGTAATAAAATGTTTGAATCATACTTGTAGTAAGATCTTTCCAATTTTTGGTCTCCCTTTTCAGTTTATCATGGACATATCATGCGCGTGCGTAGCCATGGAGTGTGGAATAGAAAGTATGTACCTAAAGTGATGGTGGTAAGGACTCTTTGCCCTGTACCCAATATCTCTCACACTCATGGATGCGATGAGAGGTAGGAGACCTCCCATGAAATATGCATGTTTATGTGGGTACATCGCTTCGAGTAAACCTGGTGGATAAATTGATTCTCACTTCTCGCCACTCCAAGAAGCCATCTATGTGTTTCCCATTAGCGCATTATTGTCCCATGCAAGGTATAGACAAGAATATTTCTTCTATCCCCTTGATTTTTCAATTGAGTATGCATGGCATGTAAGAATGCATCGGGTTCCCTTTACCAGTATACCTTGGTACCTGAGTAAATCCTAACTGCCTCACCATGCGCAGCCTAATCATCCTAGTGACTTGTCCTTTGACTTCATGCGTGACCATCTTGTATGTTCCATGAGCTCAATTATCACAAGCGACACTAGTGGTGTCACTTACAGACTGCGTGTCTTCCCAATGAAGCATTCCCTCCTTGGATGGTTCTAAATTCTCTGGATTATGTACTAACTATACATATATCCTATTGAGATTGTCCTTGCTTAATGGTTCAACATAGGGCTCAACCTTCTTTTCAAACAGATGTATAATCACACGCTCCTCATCATTCTTAAAAATGATGTACCTGTTATTAAAGCATAGATTTGCATTGTTTACATAGCACCAAGGATGCCCAAGTAATGTTGGGAAGTTGTCCGCTTTAACAAGTTACAATACCTCAAAGTCCCTAGTAAACTTGGCTCCTTGAATAGTAATAGATGCATCCTTCAGGACCCCAATAAGCATAGCCCTAATTTTATTTTCCATATACAACACATTCAAAGATGGGTGCAACATTGGTCTACCCATCCAGTTCCATTCATCCAAGGTCAATACATTTACTTTCATGCTTATATCAATTAGTATGTTGTGTAATAACCACCCATCAATTATTGCATCTAGTGTAATCTCTTTATCAAATTCATGGTTCTGATGTGGTAGATTTGTGTGAAGTATCTTCCTTTCACACTCAAAGCCATCGCATGGTACCTTTTCTTGTAGCCATCCCCCTAGCAAAGGAATTATATTCTCCTAGCGCAACATCTTGCACACCTCCTTCAATTCATCCACATCCTTCCACGGGAGTTCAACTTTCCTTGCATGTTCTCTCTCACACGCATGTTCTTTAAAGCATTATATTTCTCCCTGAAGTCCCTAATGACTCCCATCATCTCTTGGTACACTTCCTTCTAGTACAAAACATCTAGATATTTAGCATGTATCACTTCCTCCCATATAATGAGTGGCTTAGCCTTTAGAGGCTCACATGTGCATGCAGCCTCAGTGCATGTGGTAACCTTTACTATCTGTAGTGTCAGATCAGGTGTCAGATTAGACATCCACTGATCAGTAACGGCTTATTGTACCTTTATCATTCTCATGCCCTTTTCCTTCTTCTAATTCATGCACATGTGTTCATAAAGCTCTGAACAATCTTCTAACTTGTGTTACTTTCCACACGATGAGAAATTTGTATTCTAAGGGCACTCACATTAATAATGATCAGGGTATCCAAAAAGTATGACAAGTCCCTTGCATGAACCTACCTCTACAACCACTGTGACCTCGGCCTCTATATCCTCCTCAAAAGCCTTCATTCATGTTATCTTTATTGTTGAGCCCTTCATTATGTTGTCCTTCTTACTCCTTGGATTCACTCGCCACACTAGTTTGGTGCACTCCTATCTCAATGGCTTCATGACTATGATCGATCAATCTATAGTCAATGGTGTCATGAGTACGGAACTTACAAATATTACAATACATGGACACATTTTTCTGAATAGCACATTGTAAAAGAGGGAAATCCCAGACATCATGGTTCAGATGACAAACTTCACAATCTAGTAACAAGGCACGCACTGACTTACGTGGGAAACTGTCTTTAGTATGTCCTTCAACCTCATAATATGTGCACCATATACCACTGTGTGTCTCATGAGCTGAGTTAATAGAAACTTTTTCCAATTGTTTTTCTATAGTCATTATCTATGCCTCCAAAAATGGACTTACTCTAGTATCAACACTCCCAACAACCTCAGTGTGTAGAGTTGATTCCAAGGCCTTGCACAAATCAATGTATGTCTTATGAGATAAATGCTTTGTAGAAAGGAAGTCAGCAATCCTCCAACGAACCACTATGCATGTTGACTTGGGATGAATATCATTTGACAATTTGGACAATAGAGTATTGAAATATGCATCATACTCCATCAGACTTTAAGCTAATCCCTACTTAATATCCTTGATCGCATTGATACTTTACTGATCAAATTCTAAAATATGAAACTCAGTCAGAAATGTATAATGCAAAGCATCATAATCCACCACAGTCTGATGTGGTTCATACTTTCCTATACCAATTATGTGCACACCCTTGAAGAGTAGTAGCAAATTGACTTGCTTTCCTATCTGAGGTTGTAATTCCCTTAGCGTTTATAGTAGCTCACACTTGTGTACATGCTTATGTTGCATCTTCAATTCCTCTATATTCTGGAAAGTGAAGAGACATATCATAATAAACCTATTGAGGTTGATGTGGGGGTTACGAGGGATGTGGGCCTTGTCCACAAGATCTAGAGCCAGAACCTCCACCAGTATTTCCTCCTCTTGATCCACCTGATGCCCCTGATCCTCCTGCACCCCTTACAATGGGTTGCAGACCAGTTGACATGCTCCTTTGTGTCCCAATTGTAGTACTAAATTAGACACCTATGGTCTGTGTTTTCGTAGCTGCTACTGAAGTACTCCTAAATGTTATGCATGCCAACATTCTATCCTGATGACATGCCCGAAAACAACCCTACAACCAAACTTCCAAACAATGACATGAACTGTGTTGCCATGGGCACACTACTAACTGTATGATACACTTCTGAATTCAACTAGAAAATGATATCTACCCAGAGTTGTTTGCTTACCTACACTAGTCTACTTCTCAATGACTAATTTTGGATTTGGAACACCAAGCGCAAGGGGTAGGTAGCTAGGTGGGATCAGATGTGCACATGCGGTCCTCATGCTCTCCTCTGATTCCCTCTCATCTGAAGTTGAAGGGGATTCTCTATTGCACTTACCCAATGTTGGGAGAACCAGATGTTGTGGATCCTCATCTTCTACGAGAACTTCAAATCCTTCATGAGCCATCTATCTCCTCAACTTCCATTGACTCTACAAATTCCCTTGTTCATCTCCCTTTCTCACACTTTATTTATATGAGTCATCTTTCCTCTCTTTGTCATTTCTACCACTAGGTCTACCATATTTCACCACACTTGTTCTTGCCCCTGATGCAGTGGGGATTTAGCTAGCCATAGGGAGGTGCTCTAAATCCAACTCTATGATCAAGATCTTAAAGTCCAAGGGCATAGCATGTAAATACGATCCTCTGGGCTTATGAAAGAACTGAAACTTAACTTCCTCTGGGCACATATAAGTGGAAATAACGTACTCCAATGCATAATTGCTGCAACACTCCAGCCCACCAACGATCTACAACTCTAGTCTATTCCACATCAACATCAAACAGAGTCTGGTAATTTTCATCCAAAGCTTCGAGCCTATAATCCAACACACCAATGCATATGACAACCATTCATAAAATTCTACTGGAAAGATGTAGAAGAATGTCTCATAAAGTGTGTAAAGGTTGTCTTCCACCCATCTGACATCATTGAAATCAGGTCCAATATTATATCTCTACACAAACTTATCTTGTCCATCTTCTACCCAACTTTCAATGCTCTCCAAAGTCAATCAATACACCATCTGCATGCAACATCCTGACAGAAAGTTTCAAAAGAGGTCCCGGCAACAGAACCAAAATGTAGTATTTATTTATACTTAATTTCCTAGTGCACGTTGACACTTCATTCAAAAAAATGAATGCTCACTCGAAGCATGTGAATCCTACCAGGTCCCTCCTTTGTGTTGTCTTGTCAAGATGTTAGCATGCATATCCATATTAACCATGTCAAAGCATACATTCAAGTATAGATTACATAGATATACATGGATCATGAGCTTAAATTGGAAACACACATAATAAGGAAATATAATGGATCAAATAATATTAAGATCAATTACACCATATCACCATGTTCATATACATCAATGATACCATAATCCATCCATAATGATCCATTCATAACATATTTTTACATACAAAGTTGATTACATAATAACAATATAGTGAATATATAGTCATGCACGCTAGTACATCAAAGCAACATAACATCACCATGATTCCTTCTCTACATGGTACTAATGAAACAACAATAACGTATATATAGGGGTGGGGACTTTCCCTTCACCACCCATGCATTCTCAAAATTGATTGCATGCCCAAAATAGCCATGTGTACATGCAAACAATAAAGCAGTGTATGCTTTTCTATCAATCCTAATAATAGATTAATCTATAAATAAACTCCGCTTTAATCCTATTACTAGATCAATCCATGCATGACCTTTCATCTTCACCTTTCATGTGCTTTATCCCAAAAATGGACCTTACTTTTCTCTAGATATGAATCGTTGTTTGATCGACACTCCAACTCGTTTTTTCTATTTTTAGCCCATAAATGCAAAATCAGCTAAGTCCCGAGTCTATCTGTTTGGGCGTGTGCCACATCAACCAGCCCCTTGCACACGTCCACACACCCCACTTGTGTGCCTCACTATTCCGCGATCTCTCTTGATACTTAGTCAATTTTTCCAACCCAACAAGTGCTAGAATTACTGAAAATCTTAAAAGCTTTTTAAATAGATTATAATGCTAATGGTATATTCGTTAGTGCAATGTTGAGTTAAGAAGGAATACCTATTGCGTATTTTAGGAAAAAATTGGATGATGCAAAGAAGAAGTATGACTTTCACGTATGATCAAAAGTTTTATGTATTTGTGAAAACACTCAAGATATGGATACACTACCTATTGATAAAGGTGTTTGTGTTATTTACTGATCAACAAACATTGTAGTTTATTAATAGTAAGGGGAAATTGAACTAGAGGTATATGAAGTGGGTGGAATACCTATAAAGATACACATTTTTGTTTAATCACAACAGCGGAAAATCTAAAAAGGTGGTTAATGTACTTAGAAGAAGTAGTTGTCTATTGAAAAAGATGAGAGTGGAGGTTGTGGGTTTTGAATCCATGGAGGAGTTGTATATGCAAGATGAAGATTTCAAATAAGTATGGGAGGAGTGTGTAGTAACTACAAGTGTTGATATGACATCTTGGTTGGGATATTTTGTGCACGAAGAATTGTTGTTCCACAAAAGGAATTTGTGTATGGAGAGAGGATCAATGTGAGAGAATTCGGTAAGAGAAAATCATTGTATATGATTGGTCCAATAGAACTTTGTCTTAGATAAAACCTTATCTCAACTACGGGAGAATTATCTGTGGATGAGTGTGGATGTGGAAAGTTTTTATAGGAATTCCACACATGTTAGTTGACTGAAGGGTTGTATCAACCTTTTCCCATTCCAAAGACTCATTAGGGAGACATAAGTACAAATTTTAGTTTAGGCTTACCTAGGAGTTGATTCCATTTTTTAGTTGTGGAAATTTTTTCAAAGATGGAATATTTCATTTCTTGTATAAAAACCAATGATGCAACACATATAGTATGTTTTCTTTGAGGATATTGTAGGTTGCATATATTTATTCGCACTAGAATTTTAAAAGTATACAAAATTTATTGGTCATTCTTGGTAAATCGTGGAAGAAATTGGATATAAAGTCATGTTTTAGTTCAGTGTACCATCCTTGGATTGATGTCTAGACAAAATTTGTAAACAAAAGCCTCAAATGTTTTCTCAGATGTTTGGTCAAGGATAATCTAAGAACATGGGATTTGGATCTTTTACTTATGACAATTTAGTAAATAAAAGTATAGGAAAAAAAACCATTCCATATTATGTATGGAATGAATCCTCACAGAGTCATGGAGTTGAGAGAGTTACTGCGTAATGAAGAAAGGAGTGTTAAAACTAGGGAATTTATAGAGCATATGAAATAAGAGCACCAACAAGTACATAATATGTTAATAAAGATGAATGCATAATACAAATAACATGCAAATGAGAAAAAGAGAGAAAATGGATATTGAATTGGATATATGGTCTTAACATATTTTTGGAAGGAAATATTTCTTAAGGGCACATACAATAAGCTTATGTGGAAGAATGTGGGGCCATGCATAATCATAAAGAAGTTTACACAGTATTTTTATGAGATCGAGTGTCCTACAGATATTGATATCTCTAGTATCCTTAATGTGACATGTTTGCATCCAAATCATGAAGGTCACGAAAGTGTTGAATTCTCAAAATTATAAGAAAATGGATTAGATTGGAGAGAGAAATGCTCTAGAGATTGTGTGATGAAGAATAAAATGTGATTGAAATTACGATCAAGAAGACATGCAAAAAGGAGTATAAGGAGTATTTGGTTAAGTGGAAGGGAGATTATTTTGAAGATAAAACTTGTTTGATTGTTGTAGATGTTGTGAAACATGACATTAGGGTTCCTTGAGTAAGAGCTCAAGTTTTGAAAATTACTAGAGTTGTATGATACAAAAGCATATGAGTTCACAGGATATCCTATATCATCCAAAAATATTTGAATAGTTTGAATAATTCTATGTTTGCATTTTTCTATGCATTTGTAGTTATTAACAAGTCATACAGTGAAGGAATGTGTTATTGGTGGGCCATACAGTAAAAAATTCATGTAATTAATGGGTTGCACAATGAATAAATATGTTGTTAGTAGTTTACGATGTATAATGTTACATTCTTTCGAGTGTGCAATTCCATTTTGTAATGTTTTCATGAGTGCATAGTCCCTCTCCACAATTTCAGGTTTGTTGTGTAAATGACTCAAGTGCACAATTTGTTAATGTAATTTTATTCGTGATACACAAATTTGTAAAGTATATTTTTAAGCAAACACAAGTTGCCTCAAGATGTGGAACTCTATAAAATTGTTTTGGAAGTCAAAAAGTACTACCGAACCCATGCAAGATTGTATGGAGTTGTAGAACACTTCAAGGTTCATTGATCATTGGATGTTTGAAGGTATAAGCTTCGGGAAGGTTGATTGGTTGTGTTTTGGATATTTAGTTAGGTCCTTTGGAATTTACATTTGAATTCCATAATTTTAGGAGTTTTAGTTTAAAGTATTGGATGTCTATATAAACAAAGCCCAATCAACTTAGGACAAGAGATGGAAAAAGGAGGTTTAAGATATCGGGTTCTATTATCTATGGTGTCAAGCAATTCACAAGAAGAAAATATTACAAATGACATCTAAATGGGTGTCAAATTTAGGGTTGAAAATACCCTATAGCATTTAAATGAATGTAAAATTTAAAATAATCTATTAATTTTTAACATCTCGTGAATAGAGTCATGAACATTACAATTCACCTCTACCTCGATTACTATACAATATGATTACTATCATTATCAATAAAACATCAAACAAATGATGCAAATTAATAATCAACTAAAAAAGAATACTACAAACTACAATGCTCGTGAATAGAGTCATTTTTTGTCACTTGTACAAGATGTATATATTCCTTCAAATTGAGGGTTTGAAGATATTTTGAAAACCTTATTTCCAATAGACCACTGTTAGTGCCAACATATCACATTTAGTATGCATACACAACTCTATTTTTAGGACAATCACTAATTTGCAGGGTAATACTAGGTGCCATCAATTTTGTTAAAATAATTATAGTATAATTTTTAACTACAATGTCATATAATTCACAAGAAGAAGTACTTACAAATGCCAGTAAAACGAACATCAACTTTTGGGTTGAAACTATCTTATAACATTCAAATGAATGTCAAATTTGAATTCATCTATTAACATCTCACGAACATTACAATCCACCTCTACATTGACTACTATTGGGACCAACCAACATTACAATCCACCTCTACATTGACTACTATTGTACAATGCCTTTCAATGTAATAATCCAAGTCGATAGATATTATTGTAAATTTGAAATAAATATCAAATGATATTCAATTACTCTCATTAAGTGATGTGATTTGAACTTTTCCTTATGTACAGATAGTCACGCCCCCCCTAGTTTAAATTTTTTAATTGCTGCAGTGGATTCAAATTGAGGGTTTGAAGAATAACTTTCCATGCATGAATATGACCTCCACCAATCCATTCAAGTGTTTGGTTGTAAACTAACATAGAGTGATCTTGGTACCCATAGGTGTCGGAGCTCCCTAGGCAGTAGTAAGAGCGTACGCCCCCCCTCATACATGGGGCATAATAATGACTCAAAAATTATGAAAAGGGTCACCACATGTTTCGATGCCCACATGTTGGTCATATCGACTCATATATTTCCAATGGTTGGTTGGTTATGGAATGAGTATATGTTTATTCTAGGATTCTTGCTTGCTCTCCCTTTCCCTCTCCTTCTCCTCGGCTTCATGATTGAGAAATTTCTTGTAAAAATGCCTTTAAATACATGCCTTACTACCCCAAGTGAGATATGTTCTTCAAGTGCATCTTGGAATTGATTTTAAAACAAACTTGTAAAAATATGAGAATCATTCATTCAAAAAATTCATATCAACTCATATTTTCCAATGGTTGGTTAGTTATGGAATGAGTATGTTTACTTTCTCTCCCTTCCAATGGTTGGTTGGTTATGGATTGAGTATGTTTACTTGCTCTCCTTTTCCCTCTCCTTCTCCCAAACTTCATGATTGATAACATTCTTGTTAAAATTCCCTTAAATAAATGCCTTACTACCCCAAGTGAGACATGTTCTTCAAGTGCATCTTGGAATTGATTTTAAAACAAAAAATATTCATTCAAAAAATTAATCCCATGCTAACTAGTAAGCTTAATTAGTGATAAAGTTAAACCCAAAAAACTATGTTTGTTATACTAATAAGAGTGATGTCGTAATGGAAGCGACCCTCCTAACCATAAAACATGGTCCATTTTCTTGGTGAATATATTGACCCATTACTTCCAAAAGCATGGTTGATGCATATGAAAGTGATGAAGATATGACTGTATATACACATAATTAGTTGATTTAAATCAAGGGTTCAAAGAATAAATTTTCATGCATGAATACAAATGACAGCAATCCATTCAAGTGTTTAGTTGTGAACAGACATATGATAATTTTGGTATCCACACTACATAGGACATGATAATGACTCAAAAATTACATAAAGGGTCATCGTGAGTCTTAATGCCCACATATCGGTTACACTGACTCATAACTTTCAATAGTTGGTGGGTTACAAGATGAGTATTTTATGCATGCTTGATATTCCCCCTCCTTCCCTGTGACTTCTCAATTAAAAAAATCTTGTTGAAATGCCTCCAAATACATCCCTCACTACCCTAAGTGAGATGCTTCTTAAGTAGAATTCAATTTTTTTCCGTGGAACCGAAAAAATGTCATTCACTCAAAAAATTAACCCAAAAATGATTTATAGGCTTTATTAGTGACAAAGTATAAGCCCCAAAAACTCTTTCTTGCGCATGAATTGTCATAGTTTAAACTTGTCGTTGACTTAGTTGATTCAAATTGAGGGTTCCATGAATTACTTTCCATGCATGGATTTAACCTCCACCAATCCATTAAAGTGTGTGGTTGTGAACCGACATATGACAAATTTGGTACCCACACTACATGAGGCATGATAATGACTCGACGATTACAAAAAGGGTCACCATGAGTTTCGATGCCCATTTGCCTATCATACTGACTCATATATTCTAATATACCAATAAGAGTGACGCCACAATAATAGTGGTCCTCCTAACCATAAAACATAGTGCATTTTTCTTAATGAATATGTCGACCCATTACTTCCAAAAGTGTGGTTGATGCATATGAATTTGATGAAGATATGTTTGTATTAACGAATATTGTGATATCAATTTGTGGACATGAGTTATTCCATAGTTATCCACGATGCATCTTCTTATCATTTAAGAACTGTTTGGCTTGATTTTCATCTATAACTAAGTATTACTCATGACTTTATCTCACCCCACGTAAAAAAAGTCTTAGTTCTATAGGAAAATATTTTGAAAAAAGAATTTTTGAACTATTATACGACATTGCACCAAAATGAATGTAGATACATTGATGATAATTTTTTTCTTGCCATCTCATAAACATTCCAGTAAATAGTAAGTATTGAAGGTTAGACCATCTTTCAAGATTAAATTAATGCCTCTTAATAAATAAAAGTGTGCAAATCCATTGTATTGTATCTACTTGTATGAATCATAACTTAACATTTAATAAAAATTCCTACAAATCTTATTTCATTTGAAATTATTTTTATAATGACATCACTTTTATTTATTAAAAAAAAATGATATAATTATTTTTATATTAATAATTAAATACTATAACAAAAAATTTGATAGTTATTGTTAAATTCTTTTTCCTGAAAAATATACAACTAAACTGCAACTTCTCTTGAATTTCTGATCGACTACTTAATCCTCATAAAAGCTTTGCAGAATCGTCACAAAACTACCTATAAAGAGTGTTTCTGGGCACCTTTTCCTTGCCCCGACTAGGGATCAAATTTGAACTCGTCAATGCCCTTCAAATGTCTTTCATCTTGTCATAGAAGGGTGATAAAAAATTTACACTTAAAAAAAAATTGAAATTTAAAATTACACTTTAGTACTAAAAGTATTAAAATATTATAAATTTTCATTAGAAGTGCTAACTAAATAAATCACTTGTCATGTAAATTGTATGCTAAGTTAATTTTTATATTTTGTTGTATTTATGTTAATAAATAAAATATTAAATAATAATTAGAATAAAAAATTCATGCTTGCTAGCTTTCTATTTTCTATATTTAAAAAATCTTCATTCACTTCACATAAATCATGCACAAAATCACTAGGAAAAAGGATAAATCTATAGAAAGTAAGTAATTACCCTACTCTTTATATTTTCAAAATAGTGATATTCTATTTTAACTTTTGCCATCTTGTAAATCATGTTTGGAATTTGCTGGTTTATTCTCAACGCCCTTAAGTATTTATTCTATAAATTGTTCATTTAAATATTACCAAATTCACAACCTTGTGCATGAGTGATAATTTGTGCAAGAAACATGTGAAGTCAAGTCTTAGTGAGTTTTGTTGCTCAAAATATTATCAATGTAAATGTGTTGGCCAAGACATTGTTGGAACAACTTGCTACATATTGTATAATTTATTTAAATACATGTTTATTTTACAAATCTAACACCACAATTATGTCATTTTTATTTCTCAATAGTAAATTGTTATTACTTCTTGTCTATATAACATTTCAGGTGCGATAATATATTACTCGATATGTTTATTAAGAAGGTATCACCGATTCAATGTATAACATTCTATTATATTTATAAAAAATTCAATAACCTTGTATTTATTGAATTATAGGTTTTAACAAATATATGAGAGGCATGCCCTTAATTCTACACAAATATTCTATTTGTTGCCTTAGGAAGGTATTGTATTCATGTTAAACTTCCTATGCTAATTGAAAGGAACTAACACCTAGTAGTTCTAAAGCAAAACTAAATCTACAATTAACATTATGATTAGAGCTTAAATGAAACTAGCTATTTTGCATAAATATGAATTGAATCAACTAATGCTAACCATTCCTACTCTATTAATGTATGATTACTTCTAAACACGAGCCTCTTTAGATCACGAGTAATCAAATCTATGTGTTTGATCTCCAAAGAGAGGGAAGGATCTCACCAAAAAATGGCTACAAGGCCAAGCTTAGATCTTCCTTTCTACTCAACAATGTTAGAATGGATGTAAAAATGAAGTAACTATTTTAAAGAATGGAAAAGGCTCTTATCATAAGCTTATATGAGAATACTAGCAAAAGTATGGTGTAAAGTGTGATGGATGTAGGAGGGTCCTTTATATAACTTTCATATTTGGGAGAAGCTTGAATCCCAATGAATGTAGGATAAATGATAAAATAGATTTACACTTGTTAAACTTGATTAGTGGAATTAACAAGTGATTAACAACTCATGAGAGTTGGAGATGGTTTAATTAATCAACTATGATTAATTAATAGGCTAGAATAAGCTTTTTAGGTTATTTGGAAGTGAGTTAGGAGGAATTTGATATGATTGAAGCATTTGAAAAATGGATCTAGCCAATAAAAGGGTTTATTGATTAAACAAATTGTTCGCATAAAAAGGCTCAATTAACTTATATTAATTAATTAATTAATTGGAAGATGATTATAACTAACGAAGTGTCGTTAATTGACATCCAAAATGTGATAAAGGCTAGTTAATTAACGAAGTGTCGTTATTTGACTAGAATAGAGAGAAACATTAGTTAATTAGTGGGAAATCACTAATTATAACGGAACTATTAGGAAAGCGGATAATACAATTTTAGCAATAAAACTACGTAAGCGGATTTTAGGTGTCTACAGGTATAGTCTAGTTTGAGAACAATATTATTTAAATTAGAGATTTCTCATTTTCTCCTCCATACCCATGTTTTCTATCTGTTAAGACAACTTTAGTGGGAATGAAATGATTTGAAAGATGTGACACTACAATTACCTAAGTTGGTGAGCCTAAAGTTCATGTCTAATGCTAAAATTTTATTTTTTAACAACCAATTTACAATTTTATTACAAAGATTTGTCAAACTTATATAACTTAAGTAAGTATTTGTTTAAATCTTGATTATTAAATTTAAATGAATTTCAAAATTATAATTAGATGTTATATATTTAATAATTTTAATTTTTTTCATATTTTTTTATATAAAAAATTAACATTTTCATTTTTTTAAATTGAAGGGTAATGTGTTGATTAATCTATCATTTACAGAGAGTACAGCTTAACCTATCCCGTCAAATTAAAATATGGGGAGCCCTTCAAATTTGATCATTGCCCCCGGACGTTCATCAAAGCTTCGAATCCGAGCAACACCAAAAAATTTAAAAGAAAAAAGCAGAACAACGTTCTCTGAACATTTGAATCTTTCCTGGTAAATGCGACACATTAGGGTTTACTTTATTCAGAGCCCACCATAGGAGAAGATGGCCTCCTGCGAAGGCGAAAGTGATAACGCACAGAAAAAGAAAATACAGATTTATTCCACTCCCACAGATCTTGTTTCTGTCTTCTGGAAAGGTTCGTATGTATTTACATCATTGTTATCATCATAATTGGGGTAATATCTAATAATAACAATTATGATGCTTCATTAACATCTGTGTACACCATCATATATTAGTTATATTCGTTTCTTTTCTGACAGAAAAATATGAAAAGGATGCGAAGAAGTACTGGGATATATTCTATAAACGCCACGAGAACAGAGTATTCTGTTTGTGATTTTACCAAGTTGATTATTCATTTTTGGCAGTTTTCAACCTCAGCTTTAATTTGATTTATTGTCAACATTTGTTGCAGTTTTTCAAGGATCGACATTACTTAGACAAAGAATGGGGACACTACTTCTTTGTAAGTAGTTCATCATTCTCATTTTAGAACCGAGGGTTTCGTTACTGGTCGGTGGGCTGAATCTGGTTGCACATCTCAAAACACATTTTTTTTAATACTTCGCAACTTCACTTATTCATATGGTCATATTTAAGTACTACCCAAACTTGATTAACATATTTATATATTCCAGAACCTCAATTACCCTATTTCAATACTTCACCACCTCGCTTTTCCATATTTCAATAATTCACAACCTCGCCTACCCCTATTTCAAATGAAATGAAATGAAAGATTTTAATGACGTCCACGAGACTAAAGAGTCTATGGGACCACAAAAACAGTTATTTTAATCAGATTTCAGACTCCTTTCAATATCCACTCTTCGGCTGTGAATCTCGAGGATGAAGCCTGCTGTCGCTTGAATCTTTGTTCCTTCGAAGAGTTCCTCTAGTCTGTCCACCCTCAGTTTTTTTTCGTACTGAATACGGATATCATCATATGCTGAACACTCCGTGACAAAATGCCATTCTGTCTCGACCGCCCCTTTGCTGTAGAAGAGACAAATTCTCCTTTCCCAATCTTCCTTTGGGATAGTCCATCTACCAGTTTTACATCAGAGATGATGCAATCCGGTTCTTAACTGCGCCACTAGAATCCTTGCTTTACCTTTGATAGATGCCCCTAGATAACTTTTTTCATCATGCTCCCCAGTGGGATTGAATTCTCTGATATAATGTGCTTTCTTTCGACCAATCTGACCCGTCCACATGGCAGTCCTGAACTTTTCTATCACATAATTTTTTATTTCCCTGTTGCAGTTAGGACACTCATGCATGTTGATGCCCCATTTGTTCATCCGTTTAGTATTCTGATTCATCCAAGTTTTCTTTTTGCGTTCCAAAGTGTCGTCTACAACTATTTTGGGCCAACGAAGGTTGTCCATGTTTTCAACTTTTTTCAGATAGCTTATCATCTGAGATATTGCTGAAGCTTCCAACGAGAAAGAACCCGCTTCAACCAACAAGATCTCATAAGGAACAGTTGATTTGACTTTAAGGGAGCTTGTGATTAGATGTTTCTGGATTCTTTCTATCTGTCTCCACCTGTGATTTGACATGCTACTTCCCCAAACTTCGCAGCCATATAGAACAACCGGAGTGACCAACAATCCAAAAAGGGTTTTCTTAGTTTTCCAGTCCCAAAGTTTAGCTTCCTGCACCTGTTTTGAAGTAGGAAAGATGCTTTCTAACCTCCCTGTATCCTTTTTTGCTTTACAAGTCTCCCAGCTAAGTTTGTGGTGAAAGTCAATCCCAAGATATTTGTATTCAGTGACTATTTCTAAAGGGCTCCCCTCAAAAAGGAAGATGCTTTGTCTCTCTTTCCTTTTCAAGGTGAAAATCATGATTTTTGTTTTGCTGGTGTTCACTTGCATTCCGACTTCTTGACAGAAAAGCTCTAACGCTTTTAACTGTTCCCTCAAACCTTGGGCTATTTTTGAAATTAGGATAAGGTCGTCAGCGTATAGAAGTAACTTCACCACGTAACTTGTTAATTGAATACCTCCTCCCTCAATTTTGTTTAACCAATCTTCAAGCTTGTCAATGTATAACCCAAATAATGTGGGAGAAAGAGGGCAACCTTGCTTGACACCGAAACATTCGGACATACCTTCTCTGGTTCTAATTTTAGCTCTGACCTGCTCATACAATTTATGAACTGTTGCTCTAAACTCATCTGGAATCCCAAGCTCCTCCATCCTGTCCCAAAGTTTCTTTCTGGGCACTGTGTCAAAAGCCTTCTTGAAATCAACAAAACAACAAAAAACTTCTTCTCCTTGGGTGTCCCAAACCTTTTCAATCAAATGCCTAAGAGTGATACAATGATCAATTGTTGAGTGTTTAGGTCGAAAACCCGTTTGCCCTTTTGCTCTTTTACCCTCTCTTTCGGCCCAACTACTGATTCTCCGTTCTATCATGCCTCCAAAGAGTTTACCGAAGAAGAGGGTTGATCATAATGGTGCAATAATTGGACGGATTATTAATGTCACCACTTTTAAATAGAGGGATAACAACGCTAGTCGTCCACTCTGTCGGAAAGCCATTTTGATTGACATCATTGAATATTTTTCTGATGTGTGGCGTGAGGACCTCAACCCCCCATTTTAAAAATTCAGCCTGCAGACCATCGATGTCTGTTAGGAAATAAGGGATAAAATATGCGGAATAATCCCTCACAGAATTGCAACAGTAGAAACTAATATGCAGAAATTATTACAGATCTCAAATAAAATAACACAACACAAAGAGACAGTATTTAATGTGGTTCACCCAATTTGGGCTACGTCCACCAAGAATCACTTGCTCAAATTTTATTACAAGCCACCGCTCTCTCAATACAATACTCAGATCCGTTTGGAGCTATGCTCAACAAACTCTACAGAATTCACACCCGAATTCAAAACACATCTGCAATACATTTGCTTGTGCATCTATCATATGTATAAGACCATATAAATAGATAACTGCTTAAGCAGTTTTAAAAAACCATAAGTATCAAAACCATGGGCAAAACCCGTCCCATAAACCTATGGGTCAAAAAACTCGCCCATATGAGAAAAGCACATTTCCCGATATTTCGGGTGCAATTTTTCGAGGCCAAAAAATTTACGCCTAAAAAAAACCCTTGCTTCGGGGGCTGCTGCCCCCGGACTCCCGCTCGAGGCCCGGCTCAGCCCCGAACCCCGGAGAGGATACATGAAAAGTGTATAGTACTCTTAGTGTACAGTCTTCAACACTTTCACACATGAAAACAGGCTCCACAACCTAACAATCTCCCACTTGGAGACTAGTTTTCCTCTGAGTAAGCTTCTCAACCCTTCACTAGTTTCTGTGAAGACCAACCAAAGCTGAACACAACTTTAGTTTTTCCCTTGTGACCACCTTGGTCATCATGTCTACAGGATTCTGACTGGTATGAATCTTCTCCAACTTCAACTTCTCTTCCTCCAAAGCTGTCCTGATGAAATGATACCTTAACTGTATATGCTTTGTCCTAGAGTGGAAAGCAGAGTTCTTAGCTAGGTGTATAGCACTCTGACTATCACTATGCAGCTTACATTCCTCCTGCTTATGCCCCAACTCCTCAAGCAATTGTTGTAACCAAATCATCTCTTTGCTTGCCTCTGTGGCAGCAACATACTCAGCCTCTGTGGTTGACAAAGCCACCAGCTTCTGTAGTCGTGAAATCCAGCTCACTGTTGTCCCACCTACAGTGTAAATATAACCTGTCGTGCTCCTCCTGCTGTCTACATCTCCAGCCATGTCTGAATCTACATAACCACGTAAAGTGTTGTCTGATCCACTGTAGCACAAAACTGTCCCCATGGTCCCTCTCAAATACCGAAGGATCCACTTTACTGCTTGCCAATGCTCTTTACCTGGATCACTCATAAATCTACTCACAGCTCCCACTGCATGGGCAATATCAGGCCTAGTGGACACCATAGCATACATCAAACTACCAACTGCTGATGAGTAAGGTACCTTGAACATTTGGTTCCTCTCCTGCTCTGTCTTGGGACATTTCTCCTTTGATAACTTGAAATGGTCCTGCCAAAGGAGTCCCAACCAGTTTAGCATCTTGCATATTAAACCTCTCCAAGACCTTCTTAATGTACTCTTCCTGAGATAAAGTCAGCTTCTGTTCCTTCCTATCCCGAGATATCCTCATACCAAGGATTTTTTTGGCTGCACCCAAATCCTTCATAGCAAAGGATTCACTTAGCTGCTTCTTGAGTACTTTTATTTCCTACATGTTTTTACCTGCAACCAACATGTCATCAACATACAAACACAGGATAATATAACTTCCATCCTCAAATTTCTTTGTATACACACAATGGTCAGAATGACATCTGATATAACCTTGCTCCATCATGAAGCTATCAAACTTTTTATACCATTGACGTGGAGCTTGTTTCAGGCCATACAAGCTCTTCTTCAGTTTGCACACCATCTCCTCTTTACCTTTGACTTCATATCCTTCTGGCTACTGCATATATAGCTCCTCCTCCAAATCGCCATGGAGAAATGCAGTCTTTACATCTAACTGTTCTAAGTGCAAGTCTTCTGCTGCCACTATTCCAAGAACAGTTCTGATAGAAGTCATTTTTACTACAGGAGAAAAAATCTCATCAAAATCTATACCTTTTTTCTGTGCAAACCCCTTGACCACCAACGCGGGCCTTGTATCTTTTCTTGCCTCCTTCTTCCTCTTTGACTCTAAACACCCACTTATTCTGTAATGCTCTTTTTCCTTCGGGTAGCTTTACCAAATCCCATGTCTGGTTCTCCATGAGAGCCTGATGCTCCTCATCCATGGCTTGCTCCCACTTCTTACTAGCATCTACCTGCATTGCTTCATCAACGCTCTCTGGCTCTCCACTATCAGTGAGTAATAAATAATAAAGAGAAGGAGAAAAATGTTCAGGTTCTTTGCTTACCCTAGAAGACCTCCTCACTATAGGAGTTTGGGGTTCCTGTTGAGTAGGTTCCTGAACTGATTCATGGGTCACTTTCCCATCCGGAAGATCCTCTACCGCTGCATATTCTTTCTTGGATTCTTCCCTATTTTCCTGCAACTGTTGCTTATACATGACTTTCTCATTAAAGACCACATCCCTAGACCGAATGATTTTCTTGTCCTTAATACTCCAACATTTAAATCCAAAGTCATCACCACCATAACCAATGAAAGTACATTTTTCTGATTTAGCCTCTAGCTTAGTCCTATCATCCTTGTCTATGTGAACAAACACCTCACATCCAAAGACTCTAAGAAATGAATAATCAACTTTCTTACCATACCAAGCCTCCTTAGGTATGCCTCCATCCAAGGCACTTGAGGGTCCTCTGTTTATCAAGTACACAGCTGTGCTCACCGCTTCGGCCCAAAAAGAAAGAGGCAGTCCTGCATGTAACCTCATGCTCCTAGCACGTTCCATTATTGTTCTGTTTCATCCTTTCTGATACCCCATTCTGCTGCAGAGTTCCTGGAACCATCTTTTTCCTGCGGATTCCATTCTTAGAACAGTAATCATCAAATTCATTGCTGCAATACTCCCCTCCATTATCTGACCTGAGACATTTTAGCTTAAGACCTGTTTCATTCTCTACCAAGGCTTTCCATTTAACAAAAGTGTCAAATACATCAGATTTGTTTCTAATACAATAAACCCAAACTTTCCTTGTTGCATCATCAATAAAAGTAACATAATAACTTGAACCCCCAAGAGATGATACCTGAGCTGGCCCCCACACATCAGAATGCACTAGCTCTAACTTACTCTCTTTCTTTGTAGGTCCAACCTTGAGAAACCTTACTCACTTCTATTTCCCATATATGCAGTTCTCACAGAAATCCAAACCTGTTTCTGTATATCCAGGAAAATTCTTCTTTATGATGTTCATGCCCTTATGGCTCATATGACCGAGCCTATAGTGCCATAATGTTGTATCTACATCTGAAGCCACAAGATTACAATCATTAGTACTATCAGTGGTTAAATACAAGGTTCCAACCTTCTTACCTCTTGCCACCACAAGAGCACCCTTGGTAACCTTCCAAGAGTCTAGCTGTAAATATCACAGTACAACCATCACTTCCCAACTGCCCTGCTGATATCAAATTTCATCTTAATGTAGGCACATGTCTGACATCCTTCAATAGCCAAGTATTCCCATTCTGCATCTTAACCTGAACAGAACCTTTTCCAACTATGCTGCAAGGCTCATCATCACCAAGAAAAACATGCCCAAAATCTCCTTGAACATAATCAACAAAATAATGCCTATGTGGAGAAGCATGGAAAGAAGCCCCTGAATCTAAAACCCAAGATTCAGTAATATTGTGTAAAGAAAGAATCAAAGCATCCTGACATACATTACCCGTTGCCACATTTGCCTCCTTGTTTTCTTCCTGTTGTTTCTTCTTATCCCGAAGCTCCCAACAGTCCTTCTTTGCATGCCCAGGCTTTCCACAATTCCAGCATACAATCTTGTTCTTGGATTTTGACCTTGCCCGATCTTTTGATTTTCCACGGTTTCCTCTATTCTTCTGTCTCCCTCTAGTTTCCACTGTCAAAGCATTCCCTGAAGTAGAAGATTCCCCAGAGCTTTTTCTTCGCATTTCCTCGCTTAGAATCACCCCTACAACATCCTCAAACTTCAACTTTGAGTTAGCTGGAACCGAGTTACTTACAGCCATTACCAGGCTATTCCAACTCTCAGGTAAAGAGCACAGAATTAATAAAGCCCTAACTTCTTCATCAAATTCTATTGTAACCGAAGCTAGCATATTCACTACTGTATTGAAATCATTTAAATGATCTGCTACTGAACTATTCTCAGACATCTTCATATTAAACAACTTTTTCATTAAAAATATCTTATTAGAGGCAGAGGGTTTTTCATACAACTTCCCTAATGCATCCATTAGATCTTTTGTAGTCTTTTCCTTTGAAACATTAAATAATACCGAAGATGCAAGACACAGCCGGATTGTCCCAAGTGCTTTGTCCTATCCAGCAAATCCCATTCCGCATCTGTCATACTCGAGGGTTTGTTCACCTTCTCAGACAATGGAGTATAAAGATCCTTTTGATAAAGGTAATCTTCCATCTGCATCTTCCAAAGACTGAAATTCTGCCCGTTGAATTTATCAACCCTAGATCTTCCATCATCTGCCATAGCTCCCACTCAAGCTAAAAACTTTCCCTGCGATTCAACACTTCAGCAAACAAAACCAGGCTCTGATACCAATTGTTAGGAAATAAGGGATAAAATATGCAGAATAATCCCTCACAAAATCGCAACAGTAGAAACTAATATGCAGAAATTATTACAGATCTCAAATAAAATTGCAGAATAAAATAACACAACACAAAGAGACAGTATTTAATGTGGTTCACCCAATTTGGGCTACGTCCACCAAGAATCACTTGCTCAGATTTTATTACAAGCCACCACTCTCTCAATACAATACCCAGATCTGTTTGGAGCTATGCTCAACAAACTCTACAGAATTCACACCCAAATTCAAAACACATCTGCAATACATTTGCTTGTGCATCTATCATATGAATAAGACCATATAAATAGACAACTGCTTAAGCAGTTTTACAAAACCGTGGGTATCAAAACCATGGGCAAAACCCGTCCCATAAACCTATGGGTCAAAAAACTCACCCATATGAGAAAAGCATGTTTCCCGATATTTCGGGTGCAATTTTTCGAGGCCAAAAAATTTACGCCTAATTTTTTTTTTTCGGGAGCTGCGCCCCCGCTGTGCCCACAGACCCCTGCTTGGGGCCCGGCCCGGCCCCGAACCCCGGTAAGGATACATGAAAAGTGTACAGTACTCTTAGTGTACAGTCTTCAACACTTTCACACATGAAAACAGGCTCCACAACCTAACATGATTGACATCATTGAATATTTTTCTAATGTGTGGCGTGAGGACCTCAACCCCCCATTTTAAAAATTCAGCCTGCAGACCATCGATGTCTTGAGCTTTACCACTTGCTAGATTCTTTATGCCCTGCTTGATGTCTTCTGTCGAAAAAAGCTCAATCGAAGTCTCGATTATGGGAGGAATATTTTTTTGTTGAGGACGTTCATAAAGGGTCCTTGCATATTCTAACCAATGTGCACCTGTGATATTATTTTCTATGTATTTTTTCTTTTGTTGTAGCTCCTTCCAAAAACCTTTGGGGTTGTGTTTTCCAAGAGAAATTAATTCTGTCCTTCTCTTGCACACATAGCTTTCTTTTTTGTGTTGTACCAATCTCTCATAAATCTTTTTATTTTCTTTGTTCATCCCATTTTCTTTCAAAGCTCTCTTGGCAGCTTTACATTCTTCATCATACCACGGGTTTGTCGGGAAAGTATTTGCTGCTCTCTTTCTAGGCTTAGATCTCTCACAAGCAGTTAGAGCCTTTTGGATTAAGGATATCAATAGATTACTACGTATATAACCACTCGATCCCTTGGACGTCGTGTTCTCTATATCTTTCCTCATTATCTGAAATTGCTGCCTAAGGGCTGCAACAAATATTCCCTGATTTTCTTTATTGAGAATGATTTTTCCCTGTTTTTGAGATGCCTTTTGCATGTGATGAGCCTGATTCCTTTGTTGCTGATTGAAGACGGTCCCAAGCTTTACCAAGAGAGGACTATGATCTGAATTTAATTCGATAGGACAATCTCCAATTTCAAACTCAAGAAGCGTGGAGATAAAACTTTGAGAACAAATTACATAGTCTACTACACTTTGCCCATTGTATGTTTTACAAGTGATGTTGCCTGGCCTGGGCCAAGCTCTTATGCCATTGCAAATGACCATGTTGTATAAGCTACATAGGCCTAGAAGCTCGACTCCAAAATGTGACACCCCTCCAGTACCGTCCTGAGATAATCTTTCCCAAAGCTTGTTCTCCTCTTCTTTAAGCCACAACGGATTGTCTTCACCTCCTTCTAAACTGGTCAACTGAAGGGATTGATTATTGGCAGTCCTTGCATTGAAATCACCCAATAGAATTATTTCTCCAGATGTACTGAAAACAGAAATGTCTTTTTTTATTGAAGCGTATGGATCTTCACTATCTAGCTTTCTTCTCTTATATGTCTTTGAACCTTTCGGTGCAAAGTAACAGGCAGCTAATCTGATTGTTGTCTTGCCATCTGTTATTTTCAGCCATATGTAGTGCTTATTTGGATCGTCTTTTTCAACTTTGACATTTTCGAGCCATATTTCCTTGATTAACACTATGATTCCGCCGTGGCCTTTCCCTGTTTCGTTCCCTTCATTCCAAACTGAAATTTTTTTGTAGCCTTCAAATTCTGGAACCTTGCAACCTTCGTGCTCATGTGTTTCCGTAAGAATGATAATATCTTTCCCTTCTGCTATGGGCCCCAAACCCAGTCCTCTTCTCCATGGATATCCTCTGCAATTCCAACTCACTATGTGCATGAATTCCCGTGGGGCCCCTAATTCCTATTTCCTGTTTGATAAATGATCACTGATTTGGGCTTTCCCATTTCTCATCTGTGCCCATTTTCCTGCTTCCCTTGCTTTTCTCACTTTCTCCCATTCTTTCCTTCGGTCTTCTTGTTGAGCGAATGTCAAATCCTCATCTAGATATATGTGTGTGCCTCTAAGAAGTCCCCTGTTTTTTAGGATAGCATGCTTGTCTTCTATTTTTCTCATAACCACTCGCACGTGTCGGTCCTTTCCTCCCTCTGTTCTTCTGCCAATCCTGTTTGCTTGTTGTATGTTACCTGTCCACTTCAATTCGTCTTTAAGAAAGTCTCTTGCCAATATGTCAGTTCTCTCATTTTCACCAAAATCTTTTAGACCCTTGATAATAAAATTTACTGCTCTGTTTTGTTGATCTTTCTCTTCTTTTATCTGTGTTTTGATGTGTTTCTCCATGACTTGCCTTTGTTCATTTGATGATCCACTTACTAATTGAGACCAAGTTTTAGCTTCTTCTATCCGATCCTTTAGTTGATTTTCTTTTATTTCGATGTCTTTAATTGCTGATTGGATCTCATCTATTTGAATTGTTTCCTTCCCATTTACCATTTCAGGTCTTTTTTCTCCCCCTTTTTTCATGTCCTAGATCTTGTTTTATCATGGTTAACTCTTGTTGCCCTCTTTCCATGAGGTTTTGAAGATTTAGAACCTGTTCTTTGATAATTTTATTTTCTCTTTCAAACTTGTATCCGACTTCTGTGAGTTCTTTCCTTTCACTATTTTCTTTCAATTTCTGGTTTTCTAAAATTCCAAGCCTTTCCTTCATGTTCATGAGTTCCTTCACATATAGTTCTGAAGACCACAAAAGAGGGGTTGAAGTAGGACTGTATAGGTATTTAGAGTCTTGGACTACGTCTTCCCTTTCCTCCTTGTATGTTGCAGTTCTGTCGATTTTGTTCAGCTTTGGTTCCTTTTTATTATCCTTCTGATTTGATTGTTTTTCTTCCATTTTATGTTCTCTGAAAACAAAATTCTCTTTGCTGTTTGTTGCCTTCGGTAGAATCAAAGTGAGGTTTTTCTTCTGGGTTCTTCATAGTTTTTTGGCCTGCCTACGCCGTAAAATCCCTTTGTATTGTTTTGCATTCACATATACCAACTTTTTAGTTGTACCTGCTGTATGATTTTGGAAGACTTCTGTCTTTCCCCAAATTTTGTTTTCTATTGCTGTATGAGTTTCTGGGATAATAGGTCCCTATAGTGCCATATTTGGGTTGTCTTTGAAACCCTCATGTTTAATCATGGTTTGCATGTCTTGTTGAAACCAGATTTGACAGAAATAAGTAAAGAGTACTGCAAAGAATGAAAAGGTTTGGTGGGTCTACCTGAGAAATTGACTTATCTAAATCGACTTTTACCGAGATTGATCTTTGAATCATGAATACTCGCAGCCCTGGCCCACATCCCTGTCCTCCACTCGCAGCCCTAGCCTGCAGCCCACAGTCTTGTCGCAGCCCTGTCCCCTTCTATTATCAGCCTGTCCCTGGCCCGGAGCCCTGGTCCTCAGCTCGCAGCCCTATTCTCTTCTATTTTCTACTTGTCCCTGGCCCGCATCCCTGTCCCAGACTGTCGCAACTTCCTGTTTGAAAACCCTGTCGCACCCCGCAGCCTGCAGCCTCTCTCCCCTATCGCAGCTTCTTGTCGCAGCTTCCCTATTGCCTGTCGCAGCTTCCGCTAGTCCTCGACCCATCTTAGCCCCTTTTCAATATTCCGCACCCTCCCTCACTCATATTTCAATATTCTGCAACTTTGCTTACTCATATTTTTATATCTGGCAACCTCACTTTCCCAAATTCCAATTCCTGACAACCTCACTTATGCATATTTTAATACATGTCCTCCACGTGGTATGTGTGTCCTATGGTCTAAGCACACTAGGTGCATAGTGTGGTCTCATATGCGAAAGTGTTACCCAATAATCGATGGGTGCGATGCATCATAGACCTTTCCTTTCATTTCAATGACTGAGCCACCCACATTACTTCACAAGCTTCAAGACATGTTCTCACAGTTCTTTCATGTCCTCCAGAGTTTTATATGCCATATTGAGATGTAAGTTCAGGATCCTCCACTAATCACTTAACACATATTTTAGGACTCCTTAACATCCCAAGTCTCAATGAATCACCTACTTTCAATACTCTACAACCTTCATGGCATGTTCTTCAAGCTATAGGTGCAATATTGCCATGCGGGGATTCGAACCTGGGTCACTCTTATATGAATACTATAAATTACAATCCTTAAATGACTGTTCAAAGATTGGGATTTTGAACCCTTGAATGATCAGAGACACAAGTTTTGGATCACACTTTGTGATCCATCATTAGGATGAAAATAGTGAGTGAGTGTATCCTGTGTTAGTTCTGCATTTTATTGATTTCTAGTTTGAAGTATCTCAAATTAGGATTGTTTATGCATCTGTCAATTATTTAGATATCCCAATAAATATTCTTTAGGACTTTGCAATTAGTTTCGTGGAAATTTTATAATGGGAACTGCCTTTCTTCTAGGAGCTTGCTAGGAATCAATGGAATTTCCCCGGATCAGCAGGTACAGAGTCCGTGTTCAGAAAAAAAGTTGTCTTGGAGGTAAGGGTCATCTTATTCTATATAATAATTTTAATATTTGGAAGGTTGGTTTTTTAACATGTTACTTTTGGAGCTTCCATATGTATTATAATGACATTTTTAGTGTTTTCAGCAATAGCTTGCTCCTGTTTAAGTGCTCTTTTTAGGAGTTATAAGGATATTTTCTACCACCATTAGGCTGAGGTGAATTTTGTTCGAGATATAGAACCGTCTTGCATGGCATCCTTTTTAAGAGAAATGAGACGAATTTTGACTAAATTTTGTAAATTTTAGAAAATAAAATTTAAAGAAAGAAAGAAAGAAAGGAAATATATTAATGTCCATGTATGATTAAAAGTAGGTCAAGGTGACTCAAGAATACATTCAATTACAATAGAAAGTGTTAGGGTGAAAGGATGCTAGGATCAAAGACTAATTAAATAAAAAGAACAAAAGTATTGAAAATATACGAGTGGTAAATGCGAAGTAGCAAAGCCCCAACCCATGTGGTTAAGGTATCAATAATAATAGCCACGTCGGAGGGGGGGAGAGACAAGAACTCTCAAAGAGCATGAGCTGATGAAATTCAGAAAGACGGATGGTAGTTCCATCAAACATATCTGACCAGTCCTGGGATAGAGGAATCATTTGTGTCATTGTCTACCATTGTGAAAGGGCCAATGCAGGATTTGATAATGTTCATTGAGGAGTTTATAAAACTGAAGGGGCCAGACTGGGTGCTCCTAGGAGGAAGTAAGACACTCCCCCTAGTATGCCTCCTAACATCAAAGGACAAAGAAACTTCTGTGGAAGCAAAGAAACAAGTAATGTGTCCTTGTCCCTACGGCCTTAGAAGCGGTTGAGTAGGAATAAATCCATGACGTCGGGGAGCATATCCATGGCATTGAGGAGGAGCAAATGCCCGTTGGCAAGAGATAGTGTCATGGAAATTTTTTTTGCCGTCCCGGAAACCCCGTCCCCCCGTCCCCGAGACTTAGGTAACTATGAAAATATGTTACAATAGCAAGTAGGAGTTCTAAAAACGATCTCCAAAAACCAAACACATGTATCTAAAACTAAAAGAGCAGAGCATCCTAACAAAAATGGGGTTAACCCACAATGGATATATCCTAAACAAATACATGTAGAAAATGTCATACTATACATATAAACCTGTGAAAAGGAAGACCACTCTCAGAAGGGAACAACATTAGGAAAGGCAACATGTCAGCTTTAGCATGCATGTCTGAAGCAATCTTAAACTTTTTTATAAATGTTTGCTTTGGCTGAAGTTTTGGCAATAATATCAGCTTCAATAACAGAAAATTTACCGTGGTTAAAGTTAGAGGAAACAGCAATGACAGTGGGCTCACACCTGTGTTTCCAAAGAAAGAAAACTCCTGTTAACTGAATCGTGCTCGAGATTTTCTTGCCATATTGGATTTATCCATAAATCCTCAGTTTTTCCTCCTTCAATGTATCGCTCCAACAGAAGGATGGGCATATTCTAAAGTGATCTAACCCAGAACAGCTTTGTTATTTAGATGATGCCAAAGAAAATGTTGTACAACTTCCTTCTGGCATATCGCATGCATCTCATTAGTAAAGCTGGATATATACAGTTAATCTATAAGCCTTAATGAAGTGTATTCTCACTCATATTTAGTTTTGTGGTTAAATGCCAGTCATTGCTTGAAAATTTTCTTTTAGTGCAATGTCATTTCGAAGTGGAACCCTTCTGGATTAGTACTGTTGGAAGAAATGACATGCTTCTCCCTGATTTTGGTGTAGATTGTTGAATCTTCCCTGTACAAAACCTATTGCCTAAATTTTTTCATATGGATAAATTTGTAAATAATAATGAACTTTTAAATACAAGATCTGACTGGAAGATCATTATGAAGACTTAACATCTTACTGAAATAAATGCACGCAGATTAGACACATAAGATTTTTAAATGGGAATTCTCTTCGTTGAATACATGGGATTTTGGTCTCTACCTAATTCAGTGATTAGGATGGCTTAAGTATTTTCATTTTCATGGTCACCAATCTGTAGGTGTGGGTTTCATATTTTTTGATTTATATACTGAACAACTTGCCATTATTAGTTAGCAGGCTGGATATGGACTCTCCATTGCAGAATTATGTTTAATTGAGGTTGACTGAATTTCAAGTGTTCCCTTGGCAGGTTGGATGTGGAGCTGGAAACACCGTCTTTCCTCTTCTATCAACATTCCCTGATCTGTTTGTGTATGCATGTGATTTCTCTCCACGTGCCATCAACTTGGTTAAGGTTTGGCCCTTTTCCCTGTTATTGAAGTGAGGCCATGTGGGGTAGCAGCAATATATTTTACAGGATTTGTTCTTTTTGTTTTTATTTCAAATCTGCCGTTGAATTTCTATATGCATTATTTTCCTTAGCTACAGAAAAGCTATAGCTCTCATTCTTTCTAAACTG
Source organism: Taxus chinensis (assembly GCA_019776745.2). NCBI lineage: Eukaryota > Viridiplantae > Streptophyta > Pinopsida > Cupressales > Taxaceae > Taxus > Taxus chinensis. The sequence continues at coordinate 882,946,739 of CM034147.1, forward strand.
CATAGCTTTATGCCGAAACAAGAGACTTTAGAGGATGTAACTCATGTAAGAATGATTAGTGTTATGTGTGTTCATTGTATTGGGGCAGTGAAACAGAATGTCTTAATACTACAAATTTTTTGATTAATGCAGGCACACAAAGATTACAAGGAAGAACGGGTACATGCATTTGTGTGTGATGTCACAGTAGACGACCTTACTGTTGAAATTCCTCCAGCTTCTGTTGACATTGTTACAATGGTACTCTGATCAGTACTACTTTAACTAAATATGTCAGAATCGTTTGGTAGCCCGAGTACTTTTCATCAGTATTTGTTTTGGTCTGTTGATCCAGTGCATTTCTATCGGTATTTGTTGTCATATATTGACCCAGTGCATCAAGCTTAACTTTCTTTTTACAGATTTTTGTGCTGTCTGCAGTGTCACCAGAGAAAATGTCTCAGGCATTAAAAAATATCAGTCGTGTCCTAAAGGTAGGCCTGCTTTTGCTTCAAAATCTCACATAAGGCTCAAGGGTTATCATATGCTTGTTTCCCATCTATTCTAAATGCACTTATATAAATATTTGCTGTGGTTTGTCTCTTTTTAAAGGGTGTTTCTTCTAAACATGCTATAATTTTGACATTTTGATTATCAGCCAAATGGACATGTACTTCTGCGTGACTACGCCATTGGAGACCTTGCACAGGTTAGCTCGCATGGATGTAGTATGTTGGCCCTTTAAGTTCTTTGTTAATGTTTACCACTGACTGTTAATCCTCAGACACTACAATTCTACTAATTGTGCATCCTCAATAGATTCTCTTGAAATTTATGCTGAAATGATTACAAGAAGCTGATTCTTTTGGATGGACCAATGTTACCAAGATTCTGAAGATTGTATTTCATTTTCATTTTAGTGATGAGAACTGACTTTAGAATTACAATTTCACCTTTTTGATATTCATAATTGTGTAATTGTTAATTGCACGACTCATTGAGTTTAATATTAAAATTCTACTCAAATAAATGCGTTGTCTTTAACAACAATGTTCATTTCCTCCGTATTTTATAATTTTTAAAATATATTTCTACTCCCCATGTCATGTATGCTATACCCTGAAACTTGGGGGATCTCTCTTGCTGTGCCCAAAACTCTCTACCCTGAAACGTGGTTTAAAACTGGTTGTAATCCTCGTTTTTCTCCCTCCCTCTCTAATATCCTTTTGGTTATTTTGCACAGGAAAGGTTGATAAGCAAGGAACAAAAGATCAGTGAGAATTTCTATGTTAGAGGGGATGGGACTGTAAGTACCATATATTATATAAATTTATCTTTGAAGTTACTTTGTGAAAAGATGCATCTTACATTACACCAAAGAACATATTAGTAATTACATGATAGGGTATTGGCTACCTTTAAGTTTTCATTATGGCTTTACTTCAATCTTATATACATTTTCATGTCTGTGTATGCTCAGATCTTCCTTGTTTTTCTCTTTCTTGACAGCGTGTTTTTTACTTTTCTGAAGAAGCTTTAACAAGCCTTTTTATAAATGATGGCTTTGTTTCTGAGAAAATTGAAGTTCATTGCAAAAGAATAGAGAACCGTTCTCGAGAATTGGTGATGGATCGGTAATTTTGCATCAACCTATTCTTGAATTCTTATTCAAGTCTTTAGTGGTGTAAAAGAAGAGTTGATGTTTTATGTTTTGGAAACATATAAGCTGTTCTCTGATTAGGTTTGATTAAACTGTCTCTACTAATTTTTAGGCGCTGGATTCAAGGAGCATTTTGCTCCCCCAATGTTGAGCTTCAGCCTCTTTGGTCAGATGTTCAAAGGAAGAAAGAAGAAGACATCGAATATAAACCTCTGATATGTGATGAACATGAGCAAACAGCTGTTCGTAACTTCCTAGAAGAGACTGATGATGGGGCTGAGGTTGATCTTTCTGAAAGCATTGGCTTGGAAATGCTTGGAGGTGTTCCTGCTGCTAATGAGGTATGGTTCAAAAGGGTTATTTGAATTTGTTTTGTCTAGAGAGATTTCTCACACTCTCATGTGTTCGGGTTTTTAAAATAGCAAAGAACAAAAATATGTGTTTGTGAAAGTGAAAGAAAGACTGAATGCTTCTAAGGGATTCAGCAGTAGATGAATTTTATAGAGATGTGGGCAACTAATAATGCTACTGCTATTCATCTCTATTGTGCTCCTAAATTCTTATTATATAGTTTTATGATTTATCCATTGGGGACATCCACAGGTGTGCTTCATTGTGTCTGAGTGATATGAGGTGAGAAACAAACGTCGTTTTGGGCTGAGAATTGAACAACATCATGGGTGAGGTAACTACAGATGATGTGTAGGGGGAATGGCTACTGAAAAAAAAAATCAGACTACTTAAAATTGTCACATTGCCGGGATATATCATATTATATTTAGGGCTGCCGCGTTTTGACCATTTCCTTGAGGGGAAAACTACTTTTGACTTGGGAGTGAGGAATGCATGAGTAGGCTGAATTCACAAGTGAATTGTAAGATTAGCTTTGGTGTTGCCTTGTGGGTAGAAATATTCCATCCAAATTTGAGAGTTCAACCCCCTAAAGGAGAGGATTTCGGCTCTGGATTCAAAAATGTAAGCTGCCATAGAAGGGTCTAAAGGGGTCAACTGAAAGGGATTTCTGGGCCAATGGGATGAATTTGATGCAGGCTGAAGTCAATTTTGGTAAGGGTTGAAAATGTCCTAAAGGTATCCAAGGATAACAGAGAGCTTGGTAGAAGGTGGAGGGATGGTTGCTAGGTCTAGCAAACCCTACTGACTGGAAAAAAGGGTGATGGGTGGATGTTTACTCGACCTAAGGCATCTAGGGCAAAGGGTCTGCTATACATGGTTCGGCTCTTGCCCAAACTCACCCCAATCCTACTGATGATCATAATTGAAGGTCAATGCATCCTTGACAATAAAAAGCAAAAGTCACTATGGTTGATGTATACCAATTGAAGGAAACAACACACACATGCACACACATTTAAGAGAAATATAAGTTGCAAGAAGCAATGCACCAATTAGGTTTTATATGGACTTAATATGTATAAATATATAAAATATAAATTAGGAATACGTGTAGAGATGTGAATAGAATGAATAGGTTATAGGTTATATATACAAGTCAAGGAATGCATGTGATAGGTTGTGTCCCTACAAGGTGATAGGTCGCATCTCTTGATACCGACCGTTGATAATTAATTATGATTAATCATGTTTATATCATGCCCTATTGTGTTGGAAATGCTTTGACCTCGAAGCACAGGTTGAACTCTAGAGGCAATAAGATTTTACTAAGGTTCTGCAGTAGCAACCAGAATGTGGATCGATCCATCCCAAATCAATCTTGATAGACATTGAACAACGTATCAATTAACACTTGAATTGTGACGATTTAAGTATTGTTGAGATGAACTCCATGAATTTTTCTTAGAACTTGGGGTGGGAGTCTAGGTATATCTCTAATAATCGTTGAAATTTTTCTTGGAGCATGGCTATAGGTATTGAATATTTTCATGGTAGCAAGGATGTTAGAGTTGAATATTTTCATGGTAGCAAGGATGTTAGAGTTAAATATTTTCATGGTAAGATTCAATTCAAGTTTTTTTGATATCTGTTATCGGTATTTTCAACTTGTATGATAGTTGTATTTGGGAATGACAAGGCCAAAGGAATGATCATTCTTTGGTAGATCACTTGATTGCCTCATAATTGCCACAGTCCCATTGTCTGCCTCTTGGCCTTTTTTATGAGGGGGACTTAAAGTGGATTATGCACGGCCTTCCCCAAACATAACATTGCCTCCTACCATAACCTCTCATTGCTTATAATATCTGCCAATGCTGTTCTCAACCTGTCCTGTATTGTACAAATTGTTCTGATTTAGAAGACCATTTGTAATGCACACCACATGCCCCAGGATGTCGGTGCAGAGGACAACCTTGCACTCGGAGGCAAGCTGTGGGTTATAGAATGTGCAGGGAAAACTAAATGCAATAGTAAACCATACACATTTGAATGTGGAAGGCTTTTGCAGAATAGTGCAATTTCTATTCAATAGAAAGAAAGGGGATAGTACAATGGTGTACAATGGTCAGTAACTAGTAAGGCTAGGAATGAAGATTCCTGTGATGAATAAGGGGAAAACACCTTTTTAATGATTTGCCTAGACTGGAACGAGATACAAATGGGTATAGGAGATGCAAGATACTTGGGGCGTGCAAGTATTCTCCACTATCTGATATGTGATCGTTCTATCACCCTTTGGGCCGAAGGGTTTACATATATATATACATCACTACAAGAAGGTGATTACAACAAAAGCCAATTACAAAAGGGAATGGTTACAACTGGTTCATCTTTTGGCTGAGTGATCATTGAGCTTCTTGTAGATCTGGTGGCTGAAATTCCAATCCACAATATGTTGACAGATGTTGTGGCATGGCATGCACATGGGCAAGTATTCATTATTACCTGGTGTGTGGTCGTTATGTCACCCTTTGGACTGAACGGTTTACGTATATACTTTATTACAAGAAGGTGGTTACAACAGACGATGATCAAAAAAAGAAATGGTTACACAATTATTTCATTTTCTGGCTGAGTGATAGTTGAACTTCTTGCAGATTTGGAGGTTGAACTTCTAGCATGCGGTATGCTGGTAGATGCTCGTACATGGAGCGCATGTGGAGGGTGCCACTTGACGTGTCGCATGGTAGTGGGAAGCTGATGCATGTATGCTAAGTTTTGGAGGTCCTATGTAGTTGTGAAGTGCTGCAAGGTGCTGTGCTGTGCACGTGGGACTGTGAGGTGCCATGGGCACAAGTACTATGAGGCTGCGTTGAGGGTGCAGAGTGAAGGGCATGCTGCGAGTCACGATGGAGCTGCGAGATGTTGTGCCAATGCTACGAAGTTACTATGAGTCCATGTGTGGCACAAAATGCCATGATGTTGATGAGTACAAAGTCCAAAGGAAGAGTGTGTGGACTTGAGTGTGGTTGCGAAGTTGTGCTCAGTTGCGCGCCTGCACATGCATCATTGGCCCTTTCTTGAGGTCCAGTAGTCTCCATTGCATCTTCAATTAGTTGTCGAATCTGAACCTGAAGTTGGTGAAGGTTGTTCCACTTAGCTTGATCAACGTATTTCCCTTCCACTTGGAACAATTGAGGGGTCCGTGTTGTTGTGACCTTGATGATTTGATCCTGCGGTGCAGTGTGCAAATGTTTGGGATCCAAATCGGAAGAATGTTAAGTCGCTGCCAGCTCAAGCAAAGGCGAGAAGTGAGGCTTAAGCAGCTCCATGTTGAATACTGAATGGAGACCCAAGTATGGTGGTAGATCAAGAACAAAGGTGTTCTCATTAGTTGCGCATAGTATGTTGTAAGACCATAGTGCAAAGGCTTGATCTTTTGATGTGGACCCTTGAAATGCTCCTTTCGAAGATGCATCTAGGCTTTATCGCGTATCTCCTTGAACTCATGAGGTGTGTGATGCACTTCATGACAGTTTTTATACTTCTTTTGTTGGTGCAAGAGTATCTTGTGAACCTATTGGCAAACATATTGGATGTGCTGCGAAAACTTTTGTGCCTTCTCCACATCTTATTCTTGTGTGTGACTCCATGTTGGATGGTGGTAATAGGAGATGTCTAGGGGTGCTGCTGATTGAAACCAAAGATATGTCTGGAATGAACTATGCCCAATAGAACTATGAAGAGATTTGTTGTAGGCATGTTGGATGTATAAAAGATTATGACCCCAATTGCATGTTGCCAAAAATGACCGACAAAGTGCAAGCCACAATTAGACACGATGGATGGTAGGAGTTCTAAGTGAACCCAAACATTACTGAAGAAGGGCTTGTGGTTTCTTGCATGCCGATGCCCTTCCAACAAACAACTGTGATGGCCATGGTTGAAAACCTATCCACTACAACGAACACAAAATCATTTTGGTGTTGTTATGTAAAACTTAGTTTTCTTAGTAATTATGCATTGTAGTTACTTTTTACCTTAGTTAATAGATTGTTACTGAGGTAGTTTGGTAGTTAATATGGTAACTTAGGTAGACTTATATTATTTGGTTATATGGTTATATTGTTATAACCATATATTTGTTTTATTATATCACATATGTGTTTATTGTTGCACCTGTGTAACCTCCTGGATTATTTTGTTCAACTGTCCAATATCTATAAATATTGTAATCCCTCATTCATTCATTGTAATATATTATGTAATCTACTCATTTTCATATCAATAAAATAATCACAGGCTGCCTCCCTGTTTCCTCAAGTCCTCAACATTTGGTATCAGAGCTGAGTTTTGGAGAGCTTGTACAAGCAGAAGAGAGTTGTAGGAGGTTGCAAGTGTGAAGAGGTTTTGGAGAAGAAAATTGTTCTTCAAGAGAGCCTGTGCTGCCTCCAACAACTTCCCAAATCCACCTTGCATCCCCACAACCTCCATTTCATTTCCAGGTGAAAGAAAAGTAATTTTTTTTTGCACTGGTGCCTCCTGCACCAGGCAAATTTGTTGCATTCTGGAAAAATCAGAATCAAAAGAAAAAAAAATTCAATTTTCCCCAAATAGGGGTTTTCCCACTAAATTGGTAGACAGTTAGCTACAACTAACTCTAGTTGTACCTGCTAAAATCTGGAAGTATTTGATAGCCAAATTGAAGCAGTCTTGCATTGTACTAAGCCATCGAGCTCCTTTACAACGAGCTGGGAAGTCGAGTTGCATCAGTATGAGTCGTACAACTTGTTTGCAAAGCAACTGAGTTGGCCAAGCGACCGAGCACCAAGTTGGCTTACATCTGCAGTTGGGTCATATCAACTAGTCAACTTTGTAAGGTGAGCTCCTACCGAGTTGGAGCTATTTCATTGCATCACGACTGTAAGTTGATTTCATCCGATTGCAAAGTTGGATGTTCTAGGACACCCATGTTGACTCGATTGAGTCCCAAGTTTTAATGCATGGCGAAGCTTGCTCTTGTGTTATTAAGGCCTACCCATCTACCTTGTACCAAACACCAGCCGAGCTCCTCCGTTGATCCCTGCATACATGTTACACAAGGAGCATCAGAAAATGCATGAAGCAACGAAATGAGCCAACTAACATCCCCTGCATAACTTCCGTCCCAAACCTAATGAACATGCAAGCCGAGTTGTGCCAAAAGCATAGATTGAGTCCAAAAAACCCTGCAAAAAGCACAGAGACCTTAAACAATACAAAAGCACAACACAATTGCAAAGATAAAACAAATAACTTCAAAAAGATAACAAAACAAGGAGATTATAAGACCCAGATTTGGTTTCTAGCAAGGAAAACCTAAAACATATAACCTCCCTCTCTGGCCACGTGGACATCTCCTCTGCAACTGCCACATCTTTTTTAAAAGGTTAGTCATTTAAATATTGTTTAAATATATGTTTTCCAATTCATATTACATGTGCTATAAGCGCTTTGTGGCTTGGTTAAGTTGTAAAGTTTTTGGGAGAGTAAGGTCAGGGAGTTCGACCCTTACCAATCCATTTTCAATATAATTTAATTTTTTGGAGGAATTATAGCGGTAACTCACCAAACTTAGTGGCAAGAAACCCCACTAAACTGGGTTAATAACTAAACCCCCCCTAAAAATAGCGGAGAAAACCCTAATTTTGGGGCAATTTTTTTTCTCCCTAGATAGCTTAAAAATTCATTCTGAGCACTTTTGTAAAAGGAGGGGTGCCTAAAAGGGTTGTTTTTCAAGCTTTTTTTGCGATTTTTTGCATTCTGAGCCATTTTGAGCTCCAAAGGCCACCAGGGCCCTCAAAAAACAAAATGTTTTTGCCTTCCATTCAATTTTTCCGCATAGTGGCTATAAATACATATTTTCAGTGTATTTTTGCATTGTTTTGTGCTAACAAGCCATCTAGTTGGGAACAGTCTAACCACCCACTATGGCAAACAATGCTCCAAAATTCTTCTTGCCTGACTCACAGCTGCTCAGTGGTGATAATTATGCCACGTGGAAGACCAAAATTCAAACTCAACTTGAGTTTGAAGAAATTTGGTTGGTTGTAAATGGTTCAGTAACCAGATCACCAGATGATGCAACCCAACAAGTAAGTTTGACAAGGCCAATCAGAAGGCCAAGTTGATAATCTTGTTCATAGTGTCTGATGACATGCAACCCCACATTTGAGATGCCAAAATAACCAAAGAAGCATGGGATAAATTGAGCATAGTGTACGAGGCCTGAAACAAGAACACCATCTTACATTTGCAGAGTTAGTTGCTTACACTAAAATTCAAGTCGAACGAGAAAGTGGAGGCTTTCTTACAGAGAGTTGCAGCATTGAGGGCTTCACTTCTAGCCCTGGGAGAGGAGGTTTCTGATGATACTCTTGTGCCCATTGTTCTGAGAGAACTTCCTCCCTCTTACCACATTTTTGTGATGAAATTAACTTGTCAGATCAGACCATCAGTTTTGAGAAGTTGGTGAATTTTTTGCAACAAGAAGAAGCACTTTATAACAAAGATGAAGAAGAAGAGCAGGCACTATCTTCTCATCAGAAAGGGAAGGGAAAAGCACAATCTTCCCAAAAGTCCAAAAACAACATCAACAAGGGGACAACAAAAGAAGAAATGTCCTATCTGCAAACGAGGACATGAGTTGAAAGATTGTTGGTATAACACATACAAGAAAGGTTCATCGAGCAATTTGGACCTCAAAATCAGCAATCACAATAGGGACAATCACACTACAAGCAAGGGCAGAAGAAGGGGAACTGGAGAAAGAAACCCCATCAACAAGGAAATGTAGTTGAGAAAGAAGACCATTCAGATGATGAGGAATTCTTGTACACTTCCCATTCCAGTGAACCATCCACGTCATCTAGTGTTGTTTGGTACGTTGATTTGGGAGCCACTTGACACATGACTGAACATAGAGACTAGTTTACCACCATGAGGGACACACCTTCGAAAAATCATGTTTCATTAGGTGATGATTCTTCTTACACAGTACAAGGTATTGGGAACATTTCTCTACCTCTTGGTTCATGAAATTGTAGATTATCTGATGTATTATATGTCCCTGGCTTAACAAAGAACTTACTATCAGTTAGTCAACTTCTAGATCATAATCTGAAGATTGATTTTGATAGTCATTCCGGTAAGAAAGTGTGTTTGATTCGAGACAAATCTAGAGGCTCAAAAATTGTTGCAAAAGCCTCAAATGTGGGATGGATGTTCCAGCTTGATTTTTGTTCACAGGGATGATCAGGCACTAGTGGCTAAGAATTCTTCCTTCTGCACAGTTGTGGCATCAGAGACTTGGTCACATCAGTTTCAGATATCTCGATACACTTCACCAGTACAATATGGTGAGAGGCTTTCCATCTCTCAAAAAGGATACAGACAAGTGTCCTAATTGCCTCATAGGAAAACAACACAGAGCTTCATTCCAAGAAGAGTACTTATTGAGCTCCAGGTAAGCTTGATTTGGTTCATATCGATCTTTGTGGTCTGATGCAACCTAGTCATTCTGGATTTCAGTATTTCATGCTTATGTGTTGATGATTATTCTAGAAAAATGTGGATTTTTTGTCTTCGTAACAAAAGTGAAGCTTTTGAGAACTTCAAGAAGTTCAAAGTGGCTGTTGAGAATGAGACTGGTCATCATATCAGATCTCTCCACTCAGATTGAGGGGGGAATTCACCAGTAATGAGTTCAAATCCTACCTAGAAGCTCACAGGGATTCGTCGACAGATGCCTCCTCCACACACACCATTGCAACAAAATGGTGTTGTTGAGAGAAGGAACCATACTATCATGGAGATGGTGTGTTGTATGATTGATGATTATGGACTAGCGAGGACATTCTGGGCCGAAGTAAAAGACAACAATATATTTATTAAACAAAGTGCCCATAGTTTCTCTTGATGGAGTAACACCACATGAGGCATGGTCAAATCGGAAGCCATCCATTGCACACCTCAGAGTATTTGGGTGCAAATCCAACATGCACATACCCAAGAAGAAAATAAAGAAGTTGGATATGAAATCAGAGAAAACTCATCTTCATTGGCTATAATGAAGAGGCTCTTGGGTATAAGATTGATGGATCTGAAGACTAGGAAAGTCTACACCAGCAGAGATGTTGAGTTCTTTGAGAAGAAGGAAGTTGAGACTCCTTCCATAGACTCACCTGATGTAGATAGTACACCTGTTGTGAAAACAGAAGCAGATGTTCCCACTGATGATGACAGTGATGATGGGGATGATGGTGATGATCAGACAAGACCACAACCCATGGGAACAATACAACATATGCCCAAGTGGTATACAAATATGATTCGAGATGCTAATTTGGATGCTCCTCTGGATACATCCACCACTGGACCACAAACTCACAGTAAAGCTCGAGAAGAGGTAAATTTTTCTTTGATGAGTAGAGTTGTTGAATCTGTTGAGCCCTCTACTGTCCAGGAAGCCCTACAGTCAAAAGCTTGGAAAGATGCCATGGATGTTGAGTATCATTCAGTGATGAAAAACAACACCTGACAGCTTGTCGATCTTCCACCAGGGAAGAATCCCATTGGTTGCAGATGGATATTCAAAATAAAGTACAAAGCAGATGGGACTATTGACAAGTACAAAGTGAGACTGGTAGCAAAGGGGTATGCACAAAAGGAAGGCATAGACTATGAGGAGACATTTTCTCCCACAACTAAGATCAAAATGATCAAGATGATATTTTCTCTAGCTTGCACAGTTTGGTTGGAAAGTCCATCAGATGGACGTGAAAAGTTCCTTTCTGAATGGAATATCTACAGGAGGAAGTCTACATGACTCAACCTGAGGGTTTTGTCATACCTTGGAAGAAACAAAGGTATGTAGACTCAGAAAATATTTGTATGGCCTTAAACAAGCACCCCAGGCTTGGTACATCAAGATTGATGAGCATCTCATTCAACATGGATTTGTGAGAAATCCATATGATCCCAATCTCTACCTCAAGAGGCAAGGAGGAGAGATTGTGATAGTTGTATATGTCGATGATTCTAGTCATCACTGGACAGCACAATGAAGATGATTGATGCTATGAAGAAATATCTTAATCGATCATTTGACATGACAAATCTCAGGCTCATGCACTATTGTCTTGGATTAGAAGTATGGTAGAAAGAGAATCATATTTTGTTTCTCAGTTGAAATATACCAAGACAACACTCGAGAAATTCAGGATGATGGATTGCACACCAATTGCTACACCCATGGAGATGAGACTTCAGTTATCTCGTACAGATCCATCTCCTCTGGTAAATGCAACTCTCTATCGACAATTGATTGGGAGTCTCATTTACCTAACATATACTAGACCAGATATCAGCTTTGCAGTTAGCTATCTTTCCTAGGTTCATGTAGGAACCCAAATTTTTTCATTGGAAAGCAGCAAGGTGGATCTTGAGATATCTCAAGGGTACTATGGATCTTGGTCTAGAGTACAAGAAGAATGATCAATTTCTTCTTGACTGGATATTCAGATTCAGATCATGCAGGTAATATTGATGACAGGAAATCCACTTCTGGATTTGTATTCTTTTTGGGATTTGGACTGATATCATGGGGAAGCAAGAAACAAAACTTTGTTTCTCGCTCTTCTACAGAGGCCAAATATTGTGTTGCAGGTGGAGTTATCTATGAAGCGATATGGCTACGTCACATACTTGAGGGACTTGGAGTACCACAGGAGAAATCCACTACCTTGTATGTTGACAATGAGGGTGTTCTCAAACTTGTTTGCAATCCAATGTTTCATGAGAGAACCAAGCATATTGAGGTATAGGTTCATTTCATACGCGAGCATGTCTTGAAACACAATATACAACTTCAATTTTTCCCAACATCTGAACAACGAGAAGATATTTTCACGAAGTCACTTGCACGTGACAAATTTGAGTTGTTTAGAGAGTTCCTCTCCTCATCTCTTGAGGCAATGCAAAATTAAGGGGGGAATGTTAGGTAAAACTTAGTTTATAGGTAATTATGCATTGTATTTACTTTTTACCTTAGGTTAGTTTTACTAAGGTAATTAGTGGTTTTACTGTGGTAATTAGTTATTGTTAGTTTATTTGTTATATGGTTTAATATGCTTTATTCTAGATCAATAAAATCCCCACAGTCTCCCTCCCTGTTTCCTCAGGTCTTTAGTAGGTGCTTCCTCATAGGTAGTCTAGTCATGAAATCCTTGCTCATAGATTTCCATAGCCAAGATGGAACCGACAAAGGTATGTAAAGCCCTGACGCCTTGTTCATGGGATTTGGGATATATCAAGGAATGCAAAAATTTATTTGGCACTCAAGTTTTGCATGCATATGAGATTACTAGAAGTGTTTTTGACGAGTTGCCAGTGTCTTGGTAACTTCAAAGTATGACCTATTGTCTTGGCGTAATGCACCTCCTAGATGAGTCTTTGATGAGTTGCACCATCAAGAACACGAATATGTCCAAGTTTGTAAACAAGCTTGTCAACTGTGTGAACTTCATGAACTTGTTTACTTTGCACAAGAGAAGTATAGGCTTCTACGGAGTCCTTATTTGTTGAGTACAGAGATACCCAGTCAATGGAATTGTAGTTGCGTATGTTAATTAGTATGACGAGTGCTTGCACTGGAGTGCGGTTGAGGCAATCCATGAGCTTATTGTCTTTACCCTTCCTATGCTTGATCACCAGATGGAACTACTGCAAGTAGGTCATCCACTTCATGTGGTGCATGCTCTCCAACTTGCCCTACGTGTGCAATAATTGAAGCGATTTATGATCAAATTGGGTGATTGTGTGCTTACCCAAGATGTAGTGATGCGAATTGTTTGACTGCTTGTGTGATGGCGTACAATTTTTGTCATAGGTGGAATAGTGTATTGTTGAATGTCTTTGAATGTTATGTGACCATGTCCTATGTGAGTACTAGACCGTGTTCATAGTTAGATTCAACAATCTGGATCTTGAAGGGCTGTGGACAATGTTGGGCATTGTCAGAACAAGTTATTCTCAAAGGCGATGTTTGAGCTCCTTGAAGGAACATTGTTGCACAGGAGTCCAATCGAAGGTTGTTTTGGTGCACACATGATTTGGTTGAAAGGCCATGATATGTGCGAGAACCCAAGGATGAACCTCATACAATAGAAGTCAAGCAAGTCCAAGAAAATCTCCTTAACTCTATGAGATTGCACATAGTGTGGCCAATCTCAGGATAACATTGATCTTCTCTGGATCCACATGGATACTTGTGACAATCGATGATGTAGCCCATTGATATTGCAATTTGCTGCGGTGTTGAATGTACACTTGGCTAAGTTGGCTTGCAACTTGTGTTTGTGCAATGTGTGTCTAAGATGCATGAGACGTGCTTCATATGCTTCTCCCAAGGCTTGTTGTAGATGAGGATGTCATCGATTAGACGAATGACAAAGGAATTGGTGAATGGCCCGAAGTATGTCTGTTCATCAGGTGCATGAATGTTGGTCATACATTTGTTGAACAAACTAAAAGGCACATAACAAACCACTTCATACAATCCTTCCTTTGTCTTGAAAGTTGTCTTCCAGATGTCTTCAAGATGGATTGGTACCTAATGATAACTTGACTTTAGGTCAATCTTCGTGAAATAATGTGCACCTAAAAGCTGGTCCAAGAGGTCGTCAATGTGTCACATAGTGCGATATTGATTTTTCTTCATTATCTTGTTGAGCGCGTGATAGTCAAATGCACAAATGCTAAGTTCCATCTTTCTTTGGTGCGAGGACTATCGGGCTTCCACAAGGAGAAGAGCTTGGCCATGATCTTGACCTTGATAAAAGAAGCTCTTGACACTTGGCATTCGGATTTCATTCTCCCAAATGGACCTGTGATACAATGACTGTTTGGAAGAGGGGATCTGGGGACCAAATCAATTTGATGCCTTGCTGAGCAGCGTGTTGGTTGAGACCTTTTGGTTCTGACGAAGACTGTCTCCATATTGCTGCAGTAACTTGTCAATTTGTTGTTGTTGTGACAATGATGATTGTTGCAGCTTGGTGCTGCCAAAGCTATTCTTACATCTCTGATGTAGGTACTTTTGGATGGACCATGAGCAACACAAATTTTCTGTTTGTGTGAGATGAGCTTGCAGACATTGTTTGGCAAAGAGACCAAAGTGAGTTTGGTTGTTGGAGGTGACTTCATGAGATTGAAGAAGTGATCTTTGACATGGATAGTCCACTGTTGTGGTCTTGCGTGATATGTAGCATCTCAGGTATATACACACAATGGCCTTCCAAGCAAAATGTCACAAACCTTCCAAGTGGCATGATGTCACAAGTGACCGTGTCCTCCATAGGGCTTGACCTTTGCACTCATGGAAAGTGTATTGTTTCATAGAACCTATATATCTTTCCCTTAACTGGAGCCATCCAAGAGAGTATGGTTGAGGATGTACGGTCAGTAGGTAAGACTTAGGCGCATTGATCTACGTCATGCGAAATGATATTCTTTTGGACTTCAATTGTTGATGATGACATGGAGAGATTGTCACTTTGACCCATAACTCAACGGGTCGAAGAGACACTCATGTTCCTTCGAAGTTTTGGTGGTGATGGTGTGGGTACTTAGACGAATCAAATATTGGATCAATGTCATCTTGTTTGCGCGTGGAGCTTGTACATGTAAATTGCACAATTAATGATTGCTGCATGCGTGGCATTCAGAATCATCGTGTGAGTGTGAATTGCGATGTCGGTGTCATCTAATTGTCTAACTTAGGTAATACATGCCTTTGTCAGATGTAGAAGGTGCAAGAGCCTTCTAGCGTTGTGCAACCTTCTTGGGCTGCTCTCCCTTGCGTGAGGTGTGTTATGACTTCTGTGCAAGGGGGCTGAGATGGTGCATTATGCGTTGGTTGGCTATTATTGCACACGGTGTTGGATGAAGAAGAGAACTTCAATGCTTCATCTTTTCCTTGGCCTTGATCTCGGTGGTATTGTGATATGCTTGCTCACAATGTGTCGGAAGTCAAGAAACCCCATCTTTGCATTAATATAAGGTGACGTCTTCTACCGATGTATTTCAACACCTTATGTTGCTTCGATGAGGTCTCCATGCATAGATGTGCAATAATGTAGTCATGGAACTTCTTGGTGTAGTCTTCCACCAGCTGCTTCTTATGCTGACATGATTACTGTAGAGCTTCATGTACTTATCCTCATAGTGCTGTTCGAGGGGGGTAAAACTCCTTTTGCATAATGCGCGGAAAAAAGTATCTCTAAGACTCGAATGGGCTTCAAAGTCCTTCTCACATTGTGCGTTGTATGTATTCGAACTAGTGAGACACTAAAATGGACATCTTCAGAGCTTTGAAGGTGATCTTCTCTTCATTACTTAAGTGGTTGACGAATAAGTATGCCTCGAGATGTATTTTCTATCCAATGTTGGGATGTCAATTTTTCCTTAAAACATTGGAATATCAGGATTGATTTGAATCTTGAAACCATTGTGCAGGCTGTGCAGAAGGGTGGGGGAGGTGCTGGACCAAGCTTCATCGCGAGTCTGCGGAATTGGCCCAAGAGTTTGGTGCACTGTTCCTCAAGAGCATCTTGAATGAGCTCATAGACCTTCGGGGATGCCACAGAATTACTTTTGGGCGTCAATCATCTCACTTTTGCTATGTCACTCTTTTAGATGCTCTAAAATGAATCCTCATTGTTCTCCTGCTTTCTATTGCTGTGTGAGCGTATTTATAGGCATATGAGAGCTCTTGCTCTGATACCAATAATCTGCACCCTGGAGTTTGTGAGCTGATTGAAGGCAAGCTGCGGGTTATAGAATGCATAGGGAAAACTAAATGCGATAATAAACCAAACATATTTGGACATGGAATTCTTTTACAGAATAGTGCAACTTCTATTCAATAGAAAGAATAGGGGTAGTACAATGGTGTACAATGTTCAGTAACGCTAAGAATGAAGACTCATGTGATCAGCAAGGTGAAAACACTTCTTGATTGATTTGCCTAGGCTGTAAGGAGATACAGATAAGTATGGGAGGTACAAGATACTCTGCGCATGCAATCATTCGCTACCATTAGATATGTGGTTGTTCATTCACCCTTTGAGCTAAACAGTTTACATATCTATACATCATTCATTATAAGGTGTTTACAACAGATGACAGTTCCAAAACAAAATGACTACAACCAGTTCATCTTTTGGCCAAGTGATGGTTGAGCTTTTTGCAAGTCTGGTGGTTTAATTTGCAGTGTGTGGTCTGTTAAAAAATGCTTTGACATGGTGCACATGTGGAGGGTGGCACTTGGCGTGCAATGTGGCAGCAATCCGATGACACATGGATGTTGAGTTCTGGAGGTCCTGTGCAGCTGCAAGGTGTTGCACAGCACGCATGGGACTATGAGGTGTCGTGTGCACAGTTGCCACAAGGCTGCACACGGTGCAAAGTGAAGGACATGCTGTGAATCACAATGGAGCTGTGATGTACTGTGCTAGAGTTGTGAAGTACTGTGAGTCCATGTGTGTGGCATGAGATACTGTGAGGCTGAGGAGCACAAAATCCCAAGGAAGGGTGTCTGGGCTTCCGCGGCTGCATGTCGCTGTGAGAGTGTGTGCGGCTGCATGCTTGCACACAAATCTGTTCATTGACAAGGATTTGGCGAACTTGGATAACAGGTCTGCTGCTCTGTATTGTTCCCAAGGTTCATAAACCACCTGGGCCTGAGTGAAAGATCCCTGGGCCTGAGAGAAAGATCTCATGAGGCGATGAATCCCTTCAAACATTTAATTGCCTTTTTTCTATTGATTTAAAAGGAGCTATATTTAAAAAAAAATTTAACATTTGGGAGTCAGTCGCAACAACTGAGAGGACAATCTGCTGCTTCTGGCCGGCCTGCATGCCAAACTAGATAACATAAGCCTCGGCAGTGTTGTTTTTGGAGACTCCAAGCCCATTTAGCAAATCAAGATACGGGTGTACCATTATGGTCTCGACATATTTCATCAGCCCCTAATGGCTCAAGGCTACCTTTAGAGGCCCATCAGTGTCCAGTTTGGGCCAATTAGCTAGGGTGGGCTGGGTGAGGATTGAGGTTAAATTTAATTAATTATCAAACTATTGGTTTTACGGTTTACCCACCCCGTCAATGGGAGATAAGATGGATATTAAGCTGGGATATCCAGAAACACCACCTAGGGCACAATACCCGCATACTAAAATGTACCCGGGCTGTTTCCATACCATTTCAGTGGTACTTCCTTTTTTTATATACCAAAAAATAAGAAAAATACACTCAAGCGAAAAAAAACCCACTTCAGATTTTCAGTTTTTGCAAATTTAGGTGCTCGAGTATTTATCTTTTCAAAATATATTTCATTTCATATTCAAAATATTTCTAGTGTTTTATCTTATATGGACTAAAAATGAGAATTGTGCTTTTTTTAATATATATTTATATATTTTCAATAATATGAAATATATTGTATGGACATTTCTGTGCTGTTTTGTACCCGAGGATTTTTTAAAATCGGTGTTTTGGAGCCGTACCCGTACCCATTTCCTGGCAACCTAGATATTAAGTAGAGCGAAATTCTTTTAATCTGTATTAATCAATCTAAACAGAAGCATCTTGTATGCAATATTTCTTTTCTTTGGTCAGCATTTTGACATATGAAAATAATTTTCAACAAAAATTGTGATCTTTTAAATCCTTGATTTGCATCTGCTACTTTATTGCAGAGATTTGATATAAATATGTTGTCATCTGATTTTATGTGTGTATACATATGATGTGAAAGTGTGTTTTTGTAGCTACTCATTTCACAGTGTTCTTAGTTTTACCTTTGTATTTATCTTAATCTGCTCTCATAAGCAAGATGATAGATTGGACTGGTGATGCTGCTCACAAATTTAAGGTTTTTCTTCCTCTTCTTCATGATTGATTTGAGCAATATTAAAAAATATTAAAAATAAATACCGTTAGGCAGAAATACACTAGCCTTTGGGAAAATGTTCATTGTTAATAATACATGCATGGTGTTTGTATGTTATAAAAATCCAATGTTTTCAGTTTTGACACATTCTTGTCTTCCAGTCCCCTGATTTTCTGTTGAATTAACATTTGACCTCTTGAGAAGTTATCAAATCCACAATATTGTGAAAGAGATCTTCTTTTCTTAGAATTTTTTTCCTATTTATCAGTGCATTTATCAATAGGAGAGGTAAATTTGCTACTTAAAAATTCATCAGAAGTTTGCAAACAAGTTGGGTCTTTGAGCAACAGTTTTAGGATGACACTATATATCAGAGACACAGACAGTATCCCATTACATCAACATACAGTTCATCTTTCCAAGCAGGTTTGGGCCTCTGGGCATTTCCTTGAAAAAATGTTTCATCAAATTCCAGAAGCATTTCACTAATAATCTGGATGATTTGTCTTAACAGTTGTAGGATGATTGATATTTCAAAGAAATCTAGGTGGCCACTGGATTGATATAGATGTGTGCTATGGAGAGTTTTATTGTTTATGGAAGACTGAAGTATTGCAATCAACTAGGAGTAAGGTAGCTTATACTTCATGAAAACATGGCATCAAAAGACTATTTAAAACACTCAACTAGTCTATAGTTGAAATAATTCCGTTGACACTAAATTGTAATCTATGTATGCATCTAGGTCAGAATTTGCTGCCCAGATTGCTTTGTTCAAGTTATTAATTGATGTTTAGCTTGCTTGAATAGATGGAGCGCTAATTGTAAGATAAACACCATATAGAAATGTATTTGACAATTTGTGAACCTTACCTTGCTCTTACTGTAAAATCCTAATTAGCTTTTCTCATTATTTTTTTAGGTTTTTGATATTTTGATTGGAGATCAAACATTTAATTTGAAATGTCTGTCAAAAGAGTATCAACATACATGCAAGTCCACGGGTTTTATGCTTTGGGAATCAGCTCGTATGTTATCACCACTACTAGCCGCAAATCCAGATATTTTTGCAGGGAAAACTGTTCTTGAGTTAGGTTGTGGTTCTACTGGAATCTGCTCCATGGTTGCAGCTAAATTTTCTGAACTTGTGGTTGCTAGCGATGGCGATCTAGCAGTGATGGATTTATTAACTGAAAACATTAAGGCAAATACCCGACATTGGAGTCCTAGGAAATTGGTTTGTGAGAGATTGGAATGGGGAAACAAGGCACATGTAAATGCAGTTAGGAGTCTAAGTCCTCAAGGTTTTGATGTGATCCTTGGAACAGATGTGGCATATGTAGAAGATGCTATTATCCCCTTATTTGAAACTGCCAGAGCACTGATTTCTATAGAAGACATTGGTAAGCCAAGACCTGCCGTCATTCTTTGCCATGTGATTCGACAAGTACATGAAGGATACATCATTTCAGTGGCAAGTCAATATGGTTTCTGTCTTGAAGATAAATGGCCTTCAGATAGTGATGAAAGTATGCACAAAAATCTTATCGTATCATGGTTTCCTGATGAGAGTTACAAAGCTCTCTTTTTGCGAAGTGCATTAAGAATTATGTATTTTAATTAGATAAGGATATTTAATTAGTCGTGTTTCAAATATGAAATCGCCATTGATTATTTTCTTTCTTGGGTAGATTTATCATTTTATCCTTTCTTGCCAAGCCAATGTGTTCCCCATATTTGTCACTTTGTGTTGCCACTTGAAGTGAGCACACGGTTGTATTTGACTACCCTGAACCTCGATATTAGAAAAATCTACTGCAAAAATGATTTAAAGATTGTTCCCTGTATTTTAGTTGCCTTTTGAACTGAACACAGAATCCGAGAACCTTAGTAGTAGAGGTTTCTACTGCAAATATGCTTTGAATATTG
Organism: Taxus chinensis; assembly: GCA_019776745.2. Classification (NCBI taxonomy): domain Eukaryota; kingdom Viridiplantae; phylum Streptophyta; class Pinopsida; order Cupressales; family Taxaceae; genus Taxus; species Taxus chinensis. The sequence goes on from CM034147.1 coordinate 882,966,653, forward strand.
TGGTGGTTGATTTTGTAAGAAGGTAGTTTTGAAGTGCTCATTTTGTTTTTTTTCAAATATCAATACTGTGTTTTTACTGAATGATGCTTTGTTAAGGTTCTACACGACGCTTTATTAGCAGGAAAACTGTGCTACTGCAACAAATGTGTGATAAGGGATTGGTTGATAGGGTGATATATTATCTATAGGTGTTATTATTGGAAGAATATTTTTTGTTGTTCACCGTATCTGTATTGGGCATTTGTAGATAATGCGGCATTTTATATATGGGTGTCCTCATTGTAAGAATAATGTTTGCAGTACACCATACATGAATCTACTCAAAAAATATATTTTATTTTCTCCGATTCAAGGCAATTTGCTGATTTATTTTAGCTTCTTATTACTCAGAAATTAGAATCAACTAGAACTTCCGTTTTATTTTCTCCACTTCTAGGCAATTTGCTGATTTAGTTTAGCTTGTATTCGATCAAAGTTGTGTGAAAGTTATATTATGGAGCGACAGTTGAAACTATAATGTCATTCTTATTTTTTCTAATTTCATGCCCATCTTATACAAAAGAGAGTATTTTACTGCCCAAAATATGGGATGTTTGGTGTGATCTGGATTGCAAACATTGGCTGAGATGGAAATACGTACCAGGTAACATCCCTTGTAAGAATCATCTTAATACAAAATATAAAACGTTGACAGTGTACACTTGTAGCTCTATACTGTCCATGTTCCAAGAAATCAA